>QXEO01000344.1:1773950-3141909 GCA_007115705.1 Dactylis glomerata
CCCTGGTGGCCCCCCTCCTACTCCTCTTCGGATCTCTGGAAGCTTCCGGGTAAAATAAGACTTCAGGATGTGGTTTCGTCCAATTCCGAGAATATTTCCTGTGTATCACTCTGAAACACAAAAACAGCAGAAAACAGGGAACTGGCACTGTGGCACTTCGTTAATAGGTTAGTTCCGGAAAATGCATAAAAGTGCCACTAAGTGTAACGAAACAATAGGCAAATGGTGTAAAAACAAGCATGGAGCATCAAAAATTATAGATACATTTGAGACGTATCATCTACCCCTATAGCTTTCTCCGTACGAGGCCTCGCCGATGGATCTTCTGCTTTATTTTGGTTTGTTTAGGACATATATACATGGAAAGCAAAGGTTGGGCCCACTTTACCATGAATAGGCTCCGGTAGACCCTAGCGGGAGTTTCCACGTACAGATCCTGGATTTCACCAAGTGTTAACAGCCCATGTCTCTGAAGAAGGCCATGCCCGGGAACTACCTATATTGCATGTACCAACCTTGGGTCACACCTATACACATATGTTAGGGACACATGCATGCATGTTTCCTACGGTGGACGATGCTCCGGTGGGCTTCATCCTGCGAAACCCTAGACGGAGGGGGTCCGGAGATCTACCCCTATAGCTTTCTCCGTACGAGGCCTCGCCGATGGATCTTCTGCTTTATTTTGGTTTGTTTAGGACATATATACATGGAAAGCAAAGGTTGGGCCCACTTTACCATGAATAGGCTCCGGTAGACCCTAGCGGGAGTTTCCACGTACAGATCCTGGATTTCACCAAGTGTTACAGCCCATGTCTCTGAAGAAGGCCATGCCCGGGAACTACCTATATTGCATGTACCAACCTTGGGTCACACCTATACACATATGTTAGGGACACATGCATGCATTTTCCTCGGTGGACGATGCTCCGGTGGGCTTCATCCTGCGAAACCTAGACGGAGGGGGTCCGGAGACTACCCCTATAGCTTTCTCCGTACGAGGCCTCGCGATGGATCTTCTGCTTTATTTTGGTTTGTTTAGGACATATATACATGGAAAGCAAAGGTTGGGCCCACTTTACCATGAAATAGGCTCCGGTAGACCCTAGCGGGAGTTTCCACGTACAGATCCTGGATTTCACCAAGTGTTAAAGCCCATGTCTCTGAAGAAGGCCATGCCCGGGAACTACCTATATTGCATGTACCAACCTTGGGTCACACCAATACACATATGTTAGGGACACATGCATGCATGTTTCCTACGGTAGACGATGCTCCGGTGGCTTCATCCTGCGAAACCCTAGACGGAGGGGGTCCGGAGATCTACCCCTATAGCTTTCTCCGTACGAGGCCTCGCCGATGGATCTTCTGCTTTATTTTGGTTTGTTTAGGACATATATACATGGAAAGCAAAGGTTGGGCCCACTTTACCATGAAATAGGCTCCGGTAGACCCTAGCGGGAGTTTCCACGTACAGATCTGGATTTCACCAAGTGTTAACAGCCCATGTCTCTAAGAAGGCCATGCCCGGGAACTACCTATATTGCATGTACCAACCTTGGGTCACACCTATACACATATGTTAGGGACACATGCATGCATGTTTCCTACGGTAGACGATGCTCCGGTGGGCTTCATCCTGCGAAACCCTAGACGGAGGGGGCCGGAGATCTACCCCTATAGCTTTCTCCGTACGAGGCCTCGCCGATGGATCTTCTGCTTTATTTTGGTTTGTTTAGGACATTATACATGGAAAGCAAAGGTTGGGCCCACTTTACCATGAATAGGCTCCGGTAGACCCTAGCGGGAGTTTCCACGTACAGATCCTGGATTTCACCAAGTGTTAACAGCCCATGTCTCTGAAGAAGGCCATGCCCGGGAACTACCTATATTGCATGTACCAACCTTGGGTCACACCTATACACATATGTTAGGGACACATGCATGCATGTTTCCTACGGTAGACGATGCTCCGGTGGGCTTCATCCTGCAAACCCTAGACGGAGGGGGTCCGGAGATCTACCCCTATAGCTTTCTCCGTACGAGGCCTCGCCGATGGATCTTCTGCTTTATTTTGGTTTGTTTAGGACATATATACATGGAAAGCAAAGGTTGGGCCCACTTTACCATGAAATAGGCTCCGGTAGACCCTAGCGGGAGTTTCCACGTACAGATCCTGGATTTCACCAAGTGTTAACAGCCCATGTCTCTGAAGAAGGCCATGCCCGGGAACTACCTATATTGCATGTACCAACCTTGGGTCACACCTATACACATATGTTAGGGACACATGCATGCATGTTTCCTACGGTAGACGATGCTCCAGTGGGCTTCATCCTGCGAAACCCTAGACGGAGGGGGTCCGGAGATCTACCCCTATAGCTTTCTCCGTACGAGGCCTCACCGATGGATCTTCTGCTTTATTTTTGGTTTGTTTAGGACATATATACATGGAAAGCAAAGATTGGGCCCACTTTACCATGAAATAGGCTCCGGTAGACCCATAGCGGGAGTTTCCACGTACAGATCCTGGATTTCACCAAGTGTTAACAGCCCATGTCTCTGAAGAAGGCCATGCCCGGGAACTACCTATATTGCATGTACCAACCTTGGGTCACACCTATACACATATGTTAGGGACACATGCATGCATGTTTCCTACGGTAGACGATGCTCCGGTGGGCTTCATCCTGCGAAACTGTTGCCTGTCAAAACCCACCGGCGAGCAGCGACGAGCAACACGAAGAGCCGGGAGGCTCCCAGGACTGCTGGTGGGCCCTGGTCCCTCGGTCAACGGCCCGCAAAACTCCGGCACACGTCCTGGCTGGTGCGAGGGCGTGCCACCTGATCTATACCGATCAGGAAGGTGATGGTTTCTTCGATTAGTTTCCTGCATGGCAGACACGCAAACATTAAATACGAGCCTCGATCGGCTATTGCATGTACCAACCTTGGGTCACACCTATACACATATGTTAGGGACACATGCATGCATGTTTCCTACGGTAGACGATGCTCCGGTGGGCTTCATCCTGCGAAACCCTAGACGGAGGGGGTCCGGAGAGCTACCCCTATAGCTTTCTCCGTACGAGGCCTCGCTGATGGATCTTCTGCTTTATTTTGGTTTGTTTAGGACATATATACATGGAAAGCAAAGGTTGGGCCCACTTTACCATGAAATAGGCTCCGGTAGACCCATAGCGGGAGTTTCCACGTACAGATCCTGGATTTCACCAAGTGTTAATAGCCCATGTCTCTGAAGAAGGCCATGCCCGGGAACTACCTATATTGCATGTACCAACCTTGGGTCACACCTATACACATATGTTAGGGACACATGCATGCATGTTTCCTACGGTAGACGATGCTCCGGTGGGCTTCATCCTGCGAAACCCTAGACGGAGGGGGTCCGGAGATCTACCCCTATAGCTTTCTCCGTACGAGGCCTCGTCGATGGATCTTCTGCTTTATTTTGGTTTGTTTAGGACATATATACATGGAAAGCAAAGGTTGGGCCCACGTTACCATGAAATAGGCTCCGGTAGACCCATAGCGGGAGTTTCCACGTACAGATCATGGATTTCACCAAGTGTTAACAGCCCATGTCTCTCAAGAAGGCCATGCCCGGGAACTACCTATATTGCATGTACCAACCTTGGGTCACACCTATACACATATGTTAGGGACACATGCATGCATGTTTCCTACGGTAGACGATGCTCCGGTGGGCTTCATCCTGCGAAACCCTAGACGGAGGGGGTCCGGAGATCTACCCCTATAGCTTTCTCCGTACGAGGCCTCGCCGATGGATCTTCTGCTTTATTTTGGTTTGTTTAGGACATATATACATGGAAAGCAAAGGTTGGGCCCACTTTACCATGAAATAGGCTCCGGTAGACCCATAGCGGGAGTTTCCACGTACAGATCCTGGATTTCACCAAGTGTTAACAGCCCATGTCTCTGAAGAAGGCCATGCCCGGGAACTACCTATATTGCATGTACCAACCTTGGGTCACACCTATACACATATGTTAGGGACACATGCATGCATGTTTCCTACGGTAGACGATGCTCCGGTGGGCTTCATCCTGCAAAACCCTAGACGGAGGGGGTCCGGAGATCTACCCCTATAGCTTTCTCCGTACGAGGCCTCGCCGATGGATCTTCTGCTTTATTTTGGTTTGTTTAGGACATATATACATGGAAAGCAAAGGTTGGGCCCACTTTACCATGAAATAGGCTCCGGTAGACCCATAGCGGGAGTTTCCACGTACAGATCCTGGATTTCACCAAGTGTTAACAGCCCATGTCTCTGAAGAAGGCCATGCCCGGGAACTACCTATATTGCATGTACCAACCTTGGGTCACACCTATACACATATGTTAGGGACACATGCATGCATGTTTCCTACGGTAGACGATGCTCCAGTGGGCTTCATCCTGCGAAACCCTAGACGGAGGGGGTCCGGAGATCTACCCCTATAGCTTTCTCCGTACGAGGCCTCGCCGATAAATCTTGGGTCCAACCTTGTTTTGTCATGTTGCTATGACCTAACCAAATACAAACCAAGAGAAGGCTACACTTTGCTACCCCCTTACGATGCACGTCTAGGGGGGTAGACGACGCGGGACACACGAGCTAGGGTTTCGGTGGAAGGGGGATTCCGGTGCCTCGGGGTCCCTAGGGAAGATGCATGTGGCCCTACCACATTGTTTTGTATGGGGCTATGACCTAACCAAACACAAATATAATAGGGAGAAATGTCCACCGGGGTACCCCCTCCCATCCGGATAATATCTAGGGGGGGTAGACGATGCCGGGTTTTGGAACTACCGCACTCCGACGTAGGAAAAGCATGGAATCTTTGAACAACTTCTTCAAAATGTGTGAGACATAAAATTTAAATATATGCATACGATAACACTAACACAATTTGTCAACATGTCGCTGTGAGAGACAAGATTCGCAACGTTATTTCATGCGGACATGTGGAGACGGTTATTTGAAGGGGTACGAATTTGTCCAACTGATAAAAAATATAACCATATTTAAATGATTGATATTATTAAATAAATAAGTATAAATTCAATACATGAACTTAACTACAAAAAATAAAAAACACTATGCAGGGCATACGCCGACGGCTACCCTCGGCGTATGCAGGGCATACGCCGACGGCCTAGAGTGTACCGAGGGCGGCCGTCGGCGTATAAGTGACGCCGTGACGGCGGGAAACTCCGGGGCCACGTGTATCCAGTCTACGCCGACGGCCCGCGTACGCCGAGGGCAGCCGTCGGCGTATGGCCGACTACGCCGACGGCATGCCTACGCCGACGGCATGCCTACGCCGACGGGTGTTTTGGTGAGCTCTCATGGAGGCCTCCTACGCCGACGGCACCGACATTTGGCCGTCGGCGTAGGGTTCGGCCGTCGGCGTCTTTGTTCATTCCTGTAGTGGTATCCTTGTGAATCTAGCTCTGTCGCCTGTCTACGCGAAAGAATCCCGCGAAAGGATATCCATCAGGACGACTTGTCTAGCCATAACACGTGTATTAGATGCATGGTCATGACGACTGCTTCAGTCAATTTGATCCATGAGTGTCACCTGTTCCTGGGGGATTCCGTCAGGATCCTGTGAGATCTGTAGTGGATCACGCAGAATCAGTCGCATTCGATGATCGATCGCCATCGTCGGCGATCGATGTGTTTCTTTTCTTCCTCGCCTGATCTGAACACTGCAGTGCAGGTACATCAAGATTCGACATGCAAGAAAGAAACCTACGCCAAAGGTGGCAAGTAGCCGGGCGATTTTCTTTGCGGTCACCTAGTTTTCTGCCACATGCTCAGATAGGCCTTTGTTGCATGTAATACCAAGAATTTGTAAAGTTGGATAGTCAATTGCTCAGAGGACCTATTTAAAAAAAAATTATGTGAGGACAAGTTTGCTGAGCTTAGCATGCCAGATGATAATACCGTTCTACCCCCGCTTTGTTTTTTACTCTTGTTCTGTGCCAACCTGACGTGTCGTGAGTTTGGGCTCCCCTCAAAATTATTGGTGCGGTCCTTGCACGTACAAATCATCAAGACGTGGTGGTTCAAATCAAAGGTTTATATCGGCGATTTAGACAAAAATAACCCAAACTTGAAACGATTTCAAATAATAAACCATCGGCCAAACTATTTCAAAAAAAATAACCTCTTTTAGCTTCGCCATTCACGGTGGCGAAGCAGGCGTTCTTGCGTCGCCACAGGCAGTGGCGAAGCAGTTATGTGCGTCGCCACTCACGGTGGCGAAGCAGGTGTTCTTGCGTCGCCACTCTGAGTGGCGAAGCACAATGGCCTGCTTCGCCACTCTTAGTGGCGAAGCACAATGGCCTGCTTCGCCACTCTTAGTGGCGAAGCATTTTAGGGTTAGGGTTTGGAGCCCAGCCCCGAGCTGGCCTCCTCACTCACTTCCTTCCTCATCTTTTCAGAGCAAAGGCGGCTCTCTCTCCCCCTCTCAATCCTCCCACCCAAATCGAAGCTTTTCTCCGTGGATTTCTCCTTCCCCAAGTCTCCTAAGGTACTCTCCATCATTTCCCATTGATTTGACCCATTGGAATTTGCATATTTGGTTTTGAATCCCCAAATCTTGGAAATCCTAGAAATATTGATTTACCCAAATTGCAATGTTAATTAGGTCAATGTTGGCTTGTATGATGTGTATGAAGTATTTTAGTGTAGATTGGTAGGTTAGGGTAAGGGTTTGTGCGGTTAGGGTTTGTTGTTATGTTAGGGTTAGGGTTAGGATTTTCTTGTTATGTTAGGGTTAGGGTTAGGGTTTTATTGTTATGAAGTATGATGTGATGAGTAAATATTGGCATAGGTACTTATTAATTTTTTTACCTTATTGTTGATAATAAAAAATAGGTATGGCGAGAATTGTTCATGTTCATCATGTTGACAAGGAAGCATATTTGAAAGGCAATATAGAGCCCGACCCGGATGAGCTTGACTTGGTGTTCGAGCGTACTCCTACGTACGCCGAGGTCTTGGAACAAGTTAGAATAGAGTTGAATTGGATGGACCCTAGTGATGTTGTTGAGTTGGAAGGTAGGCACAACGCCGGATTTGGCATGCACTTCCGTTGGAAGATAATGCGTATCAACTCCGAGCAACGTTGGGGTGCATACAAGGAGGTGGTGGCCGAATCTCTCGACAAGGCTCTTGAGTTATTTGCCACCAAAAAGGTTGGTGGTACTTTGCATGTGGACTTGAACCGGAGTGCCTCCCGGGTTGATGCTAGGAATTCTCCACCGAACCACCAAGAAGAAATGACGGATGTAAGGCCAATTTCAAAGGAGGCACTATCGTTGGAAGAGGAGGATGATGAGTGGGGGGATGATGATAATGATATTGAGCTTCATGACCACAATGTTGGAGATTTGGATATGTACTACACGCAAGAAAACATGGACCATGACATCCCGTACTCGCGATGCTATGCATCGGACTCGGATGACGATGGTCCCGAAGAAGAAGTTGATGAGGAAGGGTTCACGGCCAAGGAGGCCGAAGTCCACGAGAAGGTATTGGGACGAGATCATCGGATACCATTGTTCCGTGATCTTAGTCTCGCGGATGAAGCCACGGTTGACGGCGGCGAGGGTATAGTGCTTGGACCAAGGCCTACTTCTTACCGGGATGGCAGTCATGAGAGTTATGGTATATCAAAAGGCTTGATGTTCAAAACCTTGCTGGAATTTAAACAATGGATCAAAGACTTCTCGGTTAAGTATCATCGTCCCTATACGGTGCTTCACTCAGACGTGAAGAAGCGTTACACTGTTAAGTGCGAGGAGGATCGATGTCCTTGGATTGTGCGTGCAAGACCATGGAAGGGAGGACCCGATTGGCGCATAACAAGTTGTGTGCCAACTCACATGTGTCGCGGAAAGAGGGTGGATGGCAAAGCAGTAAAGCACGATCACCGACAACTCACCTCCGAGTTCATCGCATATAGACTTTCCAACCAAATCTCGTCACTTCCAACAATGAGCATCAAGACAGTCATGGAGCTTGTGAAAGCTCTCTTTCACTACGATGTGAAATACGGCAAGGCATGGAAAGCGAAGCAAGCTGCATTCAGGATGTTGTATGGTGATTGGGAAGAAGCATACAACCGAATTCCTTGGTTGTTGTTAGCAATGGCCGATGCAAACCCGGGCATGGTTCATGTGGTAGAGCCTTATGGACAGGAAACAAGGATTTACAATGAAAGAACTGTCCGAGTATTTGGCCGTGCATTTTGGGCTTTCCAGCAATGCATGAAAGCTTTTGAGCATTGTAGACCGGTAATCTCCGTTGATGGGACATTTCTGACCGGGCAATATAGGGGGACTCTCTTGGTTGCAATAGCAAATGATGCCAACAACCGTTTGGTTCCTTTGGCATTTGCTTTCGTTGAGGCGGAGAACAATAATAACTGGCAGTGGTTTTTTCACCATTTGAGGACCAAGGTATTACCGCCACAAAGGGAAATTTGTGTCATCTCAGATCGGCATCAAGGAATTCTCGCAGCGGTAAATATTGAAATACCAGGGCATGCTCCTTTGCACCATAGATGGTGCATGAGGCATTTCTGTTCAAACTTCTATAGGGCATGTGGTAGCAAGGAGTTGACCGATGATCTTCAAGATTGTTGTCTCGCTTTCACTGACCGGCGTTTCGCAAACTTGTACATCAAATTGACCTCAAACAGAAAGCTCGATGCTAAGGGTCAAGCATTTCTCACTAGGCACATCCAAGATAGAACAAAGTGGGCAAGAGCCTACGATGAAAATGGTCGGAGGTACGGTCAAATGACAAGCAATATGGCAGAGTGCTTCAACAAGGTGCTCAAGGGTGTCCGTGCATTGCCCGTGACGGCAATTGTGCGATACACATTCGACAAGTTGAATGAGTATTTTTTGAAGTACTCAGATGAAACAGAAAGGCAGATTGCGGGAGACAATACGCAAAACCACAAATACGAGTACCCACCCAAAGTTGACGAGTGGAGGATATTTCAGTCTCGTAAGGCGGATTCTGAAGTTGCCACCGTTTATGATAACGAAGAGCTCATTTATCAAGTGAACGAGCCCGGAGGAACCACGGCCGACGGTGTCCAACACGGAGGCCGAGATTTCAAGGTCTCGCTAAGGACTTGCGAGTGCACATGTGCGAGGCCATCTTTGGTCCATCTCGCTTGCTCGCATTTGCTAACGGCGGCTCGGGTGCGTCATTTGGACTACAATCACCCTCTCACCGTGAGAGAGTCAGAGTTCTCCATCACGACGACCAAGAAAACATGGGCTCCTAGATTTAACCCATACCTAGACCAATCACAGTGGCCCGAGTATCATGGAATCCAACTCTGGCCCCATCCGTCATGGAAGGTTGTTAAACGTGGAAGACGCCAGACAAAGCGTTTTAGGGGTGACATGGATGGATGGGGTCGTGGTGGTGCGAGAGAATCAGGAAATGACCAATTTCAAGAGCCATGTGATAGAGCTCGTTGTGGAAAGTGTAATGGTCATGGACACAATGCTAGGACATGTACCCAAAGGAAAAGAGCAAAGAGAAATGACCCGAACGCAAGCCAACCCATGAGTAGTCAACAAGGTGGTTCAAGCCACCAAGATGTTCCAAGCCAACAAAGGAGTACCCAACAAAGTGGTCCAAGCCACCAAGATGTTCCTAGCCCAAGCCAACAAAGTACCCAACAAAGTGGTCCAAGCCAACAAAGGAGTACCCAACAAAGTGGTCCAAGCCACCAAGATGGTCCAAGCCCAAGCCAACAAAGGAGTAACCAACATAGTGTTGCAAGCCAACAAAGTGGTCCTAGCCACCGAGGTGGTCGAAGTCACGGAGGTGGTCCAAGCTATCGTAATCCTAGGCAACAAAGAGGAAGACAACTAGGTCTTAGAGGAGTCCGTGGTGTAAATCGAACTAGTATGATAGGATATCTACAAGGACCATTTCCGTATGTACTTTTATTTTGTGCTCTACAATTTCTAAATTTGAGATAATATTTTACATTTTGTGTGTACTAACTTTTATCTCCACTCTTATTGTAGATATGGCGGGGAGTCAAGCCAACAAGGAGGGGGATCAGACCTTCAATGAGTCATGGAGGAAGGTGATGGAGATGGATGCGGCCGAGAGGAAGAAGAAAGAGGCAACACAAATGAGGATGGAAGAAGATCAACAATTGAGGGTTCGTGAGGAAAGAATGAGGAGAGAAAGAGAAGAGCAACGTCAGAAGGAGCTTGCGGAGGGGGTAATAAAGAGCATTCGTGAGTACGACGAGATAATGAAGAGAGCCTACGATAAGATAAGCAACATGGAAGTAGAGATGGAGAGGGAGAGAAAGGTGAGTGGGACGGGACATAGCTCAACTCAAGGTCACAAGGAGGACGAAGATGTTCAAAATGAGGCTTTGAGAAGAGTGAAGGAACAAGATGCGGCCAAGAAAGTGGAAGAAAGAAAGAGGAAGCTGAAAGAGGAAGCTGAAAAAGAGGAAGCGGAGCGGAAAAGGTGGCAGGAAATGCGGTGGGAACGAGAAGCGCGTGAGTTGAAGCAGCGCGCCAAAGCACTTAAAGAGAAGAGAGAACGAGAAGCGCGTGACTTGAAGCAGCGCCAGGCTGTTTGGGCGGCGCACCTAGCAAGGATGGAGAAGGAAGAAGAAGAGAAGAAGAGGGAGAAGAAGGAACGTTTTGAAAGGGTGGCTGCCGAGGCGCGTGCCATTAGGGAGGAGAAGGAAGAAGAAGAGAAGAAGAGGAAGGCCATGGCGAAGGCGAAGGCAAAGGGACCATGCTTGAGCGAATAGAGCATTCGTGAATTCGGACATGTATTTAACTATTGCATGTGAACCTTGTCATTTTGAATTATGTCAGAACCTTGTGTGAATGTATGCATATTATTATTTCAAACTATGTGTGAACCTTGTGTATCACTTGATTTTGAAGATAAAGTTGACACAAGTTAAAGTTGCTTCATTTTTTCATAGTTTTTGAGCATTTTTTCGAGTCCAGGCTTGCTTCGCCACTCCCAGTGGCGACGCAGCTCTGCTTCGCCACTCCCAGTGGCGACGCAGCGGTGCTTCGCCACTCCCAGTGGCGACGCAGCCTTTGCGTGCTGCGCTGCGGCCGGGCGCAGCTGCCTACTGTGCTTCGCCACTCACAGTGGCGACGCACGCCTGCTTCGCCACTCACAGTGGCGACGCACGCCTGCTTCGCCACGCCCAGTGGCGACGCAAGCCTGGATATATGAAATCAGCTCAAATCTTCTTTTGAATATCATATATCACATATCAAACAAGATCATATATCAAAGATCGTATATCATATATCAAAGAAGATCAAGCTCACAATTTCATATATCATATATCAAAGAAGATCAAGCTCACAATATCATATTTCATATATGAGCATATCAAAGAAGATCAAGCTCACAAGATCATATATCATATATGATCATATCAAAGAAGAACAAGCTCACAATATCATATATCATTTATCATATATGATCATATCAAAGAAGATCAAGCTCACAATATCATTTATCATATATGATCATATCAAAGAAGATCAAGCTCACAATATCATATATCATATATGATCATATCAAAGAAGATCAAGCTCACAATATCATATATCATATATCCAAGAAGATCATATATGAAATTCGAGCACATGATCATATCCAAACATCAAGCTCATAGTTCAAATATTACATAGCCAAACCCAGTGTCCGTCATACACAAGCACAAGTTCATACACAAGCTAGATAGGATAAAACCTAAACTTCTACTTTCTTCCACGCTTCCCTCCTCCCCTACGCGGAGCGATCTTCTTCCGTGCCTCCAACACATAATTGTCATCGTCGGAATCGGAGACTTCTTCCGTGACCACCTTCTTCTTTGTCTTCTCCTTAAAATCATGTGGTGTGTACTTGTCCCTATGTACACCTTTGTTCTTTCTCTTCGATGGTAGGGGATCCTCTTGTTCCTCTTCATCCTCTTGTTCCGGCGTGGATTCATCATCCGCGGAGTCCGATATGGCATGAGACTGGGACGGCGACGGCGTTGATGCAATCTCAGGATCACGGCAACCAAGAAGGTTTCCTAATCTCCGTAACTTCTGGCCCTGACGCTATAAGAAGAAAATAATTGTCAAAAGTATAAAACACCGCAAGTAGGGTTAAAAGGAAAAGCACCGGAAGTAGTCACATGCATTGTAATGGTCTCATGGTCTTAAAGTTTGAAAAGAAACTAGCAACATGTAGTACTTGGCATTTAGCAATGGCTAGGCAATGGTCTTAAAGTTTCAAAATAAACTAGCAATGGCTATCACAAATTTATAAGAACTCAAAAGCAAGGCATTTAGCAATGGCTAGGCAATGGCTACTGCATTATCCAGCATTTCACCATTCATGAGTAGAATATGTTCTCCGGCAAATTAATACCTTCACAAATTCTCGCAATCTTGAATAGCCATCTTTGTGCTCCGGAATTTCCAAAGCCACCTCGAATTCAGCAGCTTGCTTCTGGACCTCCGAGCGCTAGCATGTATATGAATATGTAAAGACACAAGTGGCAAGTTGAGATAGTAGTGAGATTCCAAAAAGAAGAACAAGCTTACCACAAAGTTAATCGCTGAAGCAAAAGGGACTTGGCACCCCTCTCTGACAAGCTTATTGTAAGCAAGATTGCCAAGCTGGTCGAACGGCAAAGGTTCTTCCAAAATCTCATCCGTGTAGGCATCCGGAAGAAGCTGCAAACGAGTCCGAGGTTGAAACCAACGGAGATAGTTGTTGAAAGCCTCATCAGAATGGTCCGCTATATTTATTCCTTTTGCCCGCTTAGTCTCCGTCACACGTTGTTGAAACGTCTTGATATGCATCTTGTGAATATTGGGCCAATCTGTCTTCCGACATTTGATCCTGTCATAGCTGCACAATAAAAATAGCACACTGTCAACAAACAAGAATTACATTACACAATGGCGGAACGGCGGAATTATGATTCATACCGGTGAAGCTGACGATCCGTGTCCTCATACATCGGCGGGTACTCTTGATAAAGATCAAACTGCCGCATAACCCGCTGCGTCAAGTGAAGCTCAACAGCCCACATGCATATCAACGGGCAACGCATATGAAACAGAGCTTGTTCAGCCATGCAAGCAGGGTTAATCTCCCAGGCAGCGTCACCATAAGAAGGCGCCCCGTAAGAATATCCTTTGCCATATGGTTGCCATATCACCTACAACATGCCCAATAATGAAGATCCTAAATACCCGAGACAAGATCATATATCAAAGAAGATCATATATCATATATCAAAGAAGATCATATATCATATATCAAAGAAGATCAAGCTCACAATATCATATATCATATATCATATATCATATATCAAAGAAGATCATATATCATATATCAAAGAAGATCATATCAAAGAAAGATCAAGCTCACAATATCATATATCATATATCAAAGAAGATCATATCAAAGAAGATCAAGCTCACAATATCATATATCATATATATGACAAGTTCAGAGTGAGGGAATAGAGTTATTTTACCTGCTCAGGGGTTAGGTTGTCAAACTCGTTGGTGTATTGTCGATATGCTTGTTCTGGGTCAGAAGTGAACTCAGAATGTTGGTCCCAATAGTAAGCAAGCGTGGGATACCGGTGGCGGTCGTCACCATCGTCCCAGTCTCTACGAGGACCAACTTTCGGCCGTCCAACAGGGAACCGTTCCCAACTCCACACCGAAAGAAGAAGCAGGGAACCAGCAATACAAGCTTGTGGCTCTGTCCTACAACAAGCATCGTCAAGCTGCAGAAGGTACGAAAGCAAACATCAATAACTGGAATGTAGCCAAAATGGAGAGCAAATGTACGGAGTGGACAAAACAACTCATTACCTGACGATACAACCAAGCCAATGCAGCAGTGCCCCAGCTCCACTTCTTATCCATGACGGTGAGCGCCTTCAGCCAATGCCAGTGCGCGGTCTTCCCACTAGTGTCATTGAACAGACTCCGTGTGATAACATACCACACGTACACGCGGGCGTAGATCTTGACGAGATCCTCATCGGCATCCTCAGGGCACGTACCGAAGTTATCTGAGATCCATTTGAAAGTTGCCCCCGCGGGGACCCTCAACTTTACTCCGTGCCTGTTGAGAGTATCCCCGGGGCACTTCCCAATGAGATCTAACATCTTCCCGCGCCAATCATCAGAGGATGTATCAATGCAAAGAGGAGCCCCCTCGATGGGGAGCGCAAGTATCATCGCCATGTCCTCCAGCGTGATCGTCATCTCGCCGGTCCGGAGGTGAAAGGTGTGGGTCTCCGGCCTCCACCGGTCCACAAGCGCGGTGATCGCGGCAGGATTGACGTTGAGTGTCGTCCGGGTGACCATATGGATGAACGGTAGAAGCCCTAGATTGCGGATGTAGGGGGTGTACCGCTCATCATAGTTCATCGTCGTTGACGTCATCTGGTTGTACCTCAGTCGCAATGGTCCAAAAATCTGCACGGTGACGAACATGCATGCATGGTGTCACATACCAATTCACGCTTAAGAATATTACATTTGAGTACTTGGTTTTATAATTACCATATTCTTCTCGGACATCTTATAGGCACGGTGCTTAACATCAACTTCACCCTCGAGAATGCTTTCATTACTTAAATCCTCCATCCTAAACAATCCGACTATAATGTGAGCATATAAATTGGACATCACAAGTAATCTTAATTTGCTAGTTCAATAACAACAAACATAAATCAATCACACATATCCACCACACAAATCCATCCATATGAATCAAACACACATATCCATCCATTTGAATCTACCATACAAGTCCACCACACAAATCCATCCATATGAATCAAACACACAAATCACTAACTAGGATTCACAAATTCATCCATCTAAAACATCTATTTAGAAGATCCATGCATCACTACCATGCATCCATACAACCATATCACTAACTATGAACACAATATCACTAACTATGAATCAAACACACACAATATCACTACCATAATATCCATGAATCAAACACACAATATCACTAACTATGAATCAAACACACAAATCACTACCATACAACCATATCAATCCATGCATCACTAAGTAGGATTCAAAGAAGGGGATTAGAGAAGGGGAAGAGGGAGAAGAGCAAGGGGATTGGAGGGAGAGTACCTTGGTGAAGATCTTGAGCAAGGGGAAGAGGGAGAAGATCTTGTTCTTGGTGAAGATCTTGAGCAAGAGCAAGGGGAAGTGTCCCAGCCGCCGCCGCAATGGAGAGGGAGAGAGAGGTGGGGAGGGAGAAGTGAGGAGAGAGGGGCCGGTCGGGCGCGTGAGGGAGTTTTGCTAACCCTATTCTGCTTCGCCACTGTGCGTGGCGACGCACGCACACCTGCTTCGCCACCCTGGGTGGCGACGCACAATCGGCTTCGCCACTAACCGTGGCGACGCAGCATCATCTGCTTCGCCACTAGGAATGGCGACGCCAAAATGGGTTATTGGCGTAAAATACTTTTGCGTATGATTTATTTTTTAAATTTGTATCAAGTTTAGGTTATTTCTGTTTAAATCGCCGTTTATATCATGTACCTTTACATATGGCATTCTCGTTTTCCGCAGGTTTATGACGCTTTCTCAAACCAAACTAGTGCCACAGGTTTAATTAGGTTTGGTGCTGTTTAAACTCTCTAAAGATAGGACGTGACTTGATGGTTTGACACCGGCTGAAAATATCAACACGGCAGTGCTCGACGACGCCAAGATCCTGGTACCTGCGGCCTGGGGTTAGGCTCCGCCGCCGGCGCGGCATCCAGCCCCACCGCCGGTCAGCTCCACATCGGCATCTCTTCCCACATTCCCTTCTGCCTGCCGCCTCCATTCCCTCGACGTCCCCGAGGTCCGCCTCCTGCCTACCCGCCGCCGGTCAGCTTCACATCGGCAGCTCTCCCCACGATTCCCCACCGCGAGGAACTCATACTTCTTCTCACTAGCCGCCGGTGGCTCCTTCCGCTTCCTTCAATCCCCAGCTCTGGCAACCTTCGATCTGGACCGTCGCAACCGCCGGCAACCCTTCGATCTAGGCCGCCGCAGCCTCCGCGCCGGCGCCCTCGGCCGCCGCAACACGAGCCTTAAGCATGGGGGGCTCGAGGGGGGCCTCCACCTTCACGCCCATCAAACAGCACGAGCCATGGCGGGCTCGAGGGCGGCCTTTCGCACGCTCTCGTCAGCCTCCTTGTTGTGTTCAATTCTAGATCTCCGGATTGCGTGTCTCATTCCAAGACCCCCCACAAGCAGTCCATTGCCTCGTCCTAGTCCTACCTGCCCCAGACCAAGCGCCGGCGGCGCCGCCCCTCACCCGCGCATGCCCGCCCGCGGCTGCTCACAGCGCGCCCGTAGTCACTACCTTACCGCCCGCCACCCGCCCACCCGCGTTTGAGCCTGCTGTGGCCCGCCCACGCATACAAGATCTGAATCAAGGCAGAGTTTGCAATGGGGAAGATGATGCTGACAGGTTGGTCCCACCAATGGGAGGAAAAGAATAAAAGGAAAGAGATAAGATATATGGTGCGCACCTTCGTCGCCACCGCTACAGGCGTGGATCGGGGCCCCATTTGTCTGCGTGAGTGGGTAGCTTGACCGTGGTACAGAAAATTTATGTTTGTAATTTTTTTTACAAAAAAGATTTAAGATTATAAATTTCATATGTATTTCATTTGATATCATAAAATTATGTTTAATATATCAAAGTTTTCATAAAACTCTCTATTTGTTTATGGACCATTCATACATGATTAAACAATGGTTAATGATTTTATTAATATAAATACAAAATAAATGGAAAAATCACAAAAATAAATTATTATATAGATGCACATCGACAAAATTCATGAAACTCGGATCTGGCCAGTTTAATTTGGACCGGTGGTGTTCCGCACAATTGATTTATGCACTCCAGTTTAAATTTGAATTTAAATGGATTAAGCTTAAAAATAATTTAGTATATGGTTGCAGGCCTAGAAAATTCATGTAACCTCAGATGTGGCCATCCTACAGGGTCCCCCAGCTGTAAAAATTGGAGTGGTGGTGTTCTGTACAATGCCCTCGGTAGCCACTTCACAAAAAACACCTATTTTGCCCCTTTTCGGGCCAATATTTGAAAGTTTGCTATAGAAATTGCACAAACCAAGCTCAATTTGATAGGTTCTGGGGTTCCACACCTTCAGGGCACCTCTAGGTATTTTCCCTAATTTTTTTTGAAGTATAGTTTATGTAGCTCTAGTTAAATTTGCATTTAAATGGATTTAGCTCAAAAATAATTTAGTATATGGATGCAGGCCTAGCAAATTCATGAAACCCTGAATCTTGCCTTCCTACAAGGTCCCCTATATGTGAAAATTGGGGGTGGAGTTATGCACACTGCCCTTGGTAGCCACTTCACAGAAAACTACCTGTTTTGTCCATTTTGGGTATTAATAAAATGGAAAATCCATTTTTTGTGTAGCAACTCAAAAAAGCCTAGTTACAAAAGTTGTAGGCATTGGAAAGATGCACATATCTGCCAAAAATGGGGCCAATATTCAAAAGTTTGCTATAGAGCTTGCACAAACCAAGCTCAATTGGGTTGAAAGCCAAGTGAGGTCCTGCTTGGTGCCATTTTTTGTGAAGAGTTTTTCTCTGAAATGTTAGTATGCCATGTTTTGTATTTTTTTCTAAGTACTACATCACATATCATGACTCCATGCGTTGGTTTTCCATTTTTTCGATTTTTTTTTGAATTTCCTTTGCCCCATTTCAAATTTAGGTCAAACTCGCGGTGCCCGCCGTATGTGCTAGGTAGGTGGGGCCTCAAAGTTTGGGATGGGTTCTGGGGTCCCACACCTTCAGGACACCTCCAGGTATTTTCCCTCAATTTTTTTGATGTGTAGTTTATGTAGCTCTAGTTCAAATTTGAATTTAAACGGATTTAGCTCAAAAATAATTCAGTATATGGCTGCAGGCCGAGAAAATTCATGAAACCCTGGATCTTGCCTTCCTACAAGGTCCCCTATGTGTGAAAATTGGAGTGGTGGA
Source organism: Dactylis glomerata (assembly GCA_007115705.1). Classification (NCBI taxonomy): domain Eukaryota; kingdom Viridiplantae; phylum Streptophyta; class Magnoliopsida; order Poales; family Poaceae; genus Dactylis; species Dactylis glomerata. Next base: position 1,792,095 of record QXEO01000344.1, read on the forward strand.
GTTATGCACAATGCCCTTGGTAGCCACTTCACAGAAAACCACCTGTTTTTTCTATTTTGGGTATTAATAAAATGGAAAATCCATTTTTTGTGTAGCAACTCAAAAAATCCTAGTTACAAAAGTTGTAGGCATTGGAAAGATGCACATCTCTGCCAAAAATGGGGCCAATATTCAAAAGTTTGCTATAGAGCTTGCACAAACCAAGCTCAATTGGCTAGAAAGCCAAGTGAGGTCCTGCTTGGTGCCATTTTTGTGAAGAGTTTTTCTCTGAAATGTTAGTATGCCATATTTTGTATTTTTTCTAGGTACTACATCAGATATCATGAGTCCATGCGTTGGTTTTCCATTTTTCAATTTTTTTTGAATTTCCTTTGCCCCATTTCAAATTTAGGTCAAACTCGCGGTGCCCGCCGTGTGTGCTAGGTAGGTGGGGCCTCAAAGTTTGGGATGGGTTCTAGGGTCCCACACCTGGGATGGAAAGGACTCTATCATCACGAATGCAAAGATTGCATGAGTGGTATATGCATGCCGCAAAGGGCGAGAGAGAATTTGTCCTTATGAAAATCACAGAGGACCATTTCTTAGGTGAAGACTTGTTCCATATTGAGTTTGATGAATTCTTTCAGCTATTCAATCAAGACGCGCTCGAAAAATCTCTCTTCAGTGCCTATGTTCTGTAAGTGATTCATTATTTCTATAAGTCTCTAGCTCAACTCGTTCTTTGCATGTAATTATCCTCACTACGCTGTTTATTATGCAGACTGAAGAGTATGCAATGTAAGCAAAGAAACGACATCCAAGTTGGATTCATTGATCCAAATCGAGTTAACGTAGTGACGGTACAGAACAAACCCAAGGAGACGGAGGATATCTTGCTAGAGTTCTTACTTACGCAGGAATACAGAACTAGAATACTATTTCCATACAACTTCAAGTGAGTGTTACTATCTTATACATATTTACTTTTCCTTACTCGATGTTAAGTGTAATTGATGAGCTATTAACTTATATAATTAAACTTGCACGCAGTTACCACTGGATTTTGCTAAAGATTGAACCTGACTATGGAAGGGTTGAAATCTTTGACTCATTGAAAAAAGAACTTAATGAATACCAAAGCATCATTCATATGATGGAGAGGTAATTTCAATCATTACGGCATTATATTGGTCTCTTTCGTTCATTTATAACTCATCTATTCATTTTATTTGCTCGGCAGAGTTTGGAAACGGTTTATACACACAGTAAAAGGTGAATGGAAAAATGAGCTGATTTTCCGTCCGATCGAGTTAAGTCATACGAGCTAGGTCCGCACATCCCTTTAATTCTAGTTTCAAATACCATTAAGTATATCAATCTTGATATGTCATTGACTAAAATCTATTCTCGTAAAGTGTGCGAGGCAGCCATCAGGGACTAATTTATGTGCATACTACGCTTGCGAGAACCTTCGCGCGGAGGTCACTGAAGGAATTGATTTTCAAACAGTAAGTGAACAATATACTAAAAAAATTATTTATTGCCATCAATTTTGTTATGATGATTTATATTCATATTGATCTTCTTCTTCGTAGTTCGCAGCAAAGCGGAATCGGCTCTCACCGACTGAACACATAGTAGTAATTCAAGAGGAAATAGCCGGATTTCTGCTTGACCATGTCATAAACCCAAAGGTTGAATTTCATGTCAGTTTCGATTAGACAAGTTGTATGTGTGTAATTAAACAAGTTGTGATCTTATGTGTGTAAACAAGTTGTATATACTTGTATGTATATGCTTGGTAGACAAGATATATTATATATATGTATCAGCTTGTATATTATGTTGTAATATTGTATGAATATGTATATATGAAAACTTGTTTGAAATGAATCAAAAAATTGAATAGAGCAAAATACAAATAAACCCTAAACCCTAACATAACAACTGAAATGCAGAAAAATAAAGAGGAAGCAAAGGCTGCCACGTGTAGGGACTTTAGTCCTGGTTCGTAATACGAACAGGGACTAAAGGTCCTCCGCCCACGAGCGCCTAGCCACTGCCACGTGGTCACTCTTTAGTCCCGGTTCGTACAATAACCGGGACTAAAGATAGGGCTCCAGTCCCGGTTGGTTAGTCCCGGTTAAACAACCGGGACTGAAGCCCGACACCAACCGGGACTGATAGCCCGTTTTCCACTAGTGCTAGCTAGCCGGCCAGCGAGTCTAATACGATGATACTGCAGTTGATACTCGATAGGACTGTAGACTACTCCCACCGATCAGAAATAACTGTCGGGGACTTAGTATAAACTTTCTACTAAGCTACAAAATTGCCGACACTTATTTCTGATCGGAGGGAGTAGCAGTTAGCACCCAACGTGATCGGTCCAGCTGTACGTGTGAGGGATGCCTTTCTCGTAGCTATAAATCCAACCAACAAAATATGTGTTCATCTACCCCGAATTTGATTTATTCCTCCGCCCCCAAAAGGTTGTTTCATATTTGTAAAAATTTGGATGTCTCTATGTTTCATTTAGTGTCTAGATATATCTATATTTAGATAAATCTCTGATATCCTTTTTTGAATCCAGAGGGAGTAGTAGAATTGTCTAAATTCACATATATTTATAAATCAAACACTTCTTAGATACAAATCTGCCACAAGTAATGTTGAAATATTGGGCCCAAATCTAGTGGCCCATAATAGATTTCAGAAATTCCTAGAAATCTCAAAGCCCATATGTGTAAGCCCATGCGACATGCAGCCCAAGTTGTTGGCTGCACAAAGGCAAGAGGTGGAAGCTAAGTTTAGTCCCACATGGAAAGTTGGGAGAGATCTAGACCAATATATAAGGTGGGGTGTTACACCACTTGGTAAGTGAGTGAGAAGAGAAGTGCCACACGCGCGCTCCTCATCCTCCTCGCTCGCTTGTCTCGACTCGACTCGTCATGACACGCGTGCGCGCCGCGGTTTGCGGAATTAAGCCGAGCTTATCTTTTTGCTGCACAGGAAAACCGAGAGTTTGCCCGAGTTCTTGACGGATGCGTAACAGCTAGCCAGATCGTGGGCTGCGACATGGGCGTGGCCCACGTTGCGTAGGGTTTTCCTCTGCGCGCCTATATAAACTCTTGCCCGGCTACCGCCGCACATACCTGAAACCGATCTAGGGTTTTGCCACCTCTCACTGCTTGCACCGCCTACGTAGTCTACTCTATCCCGAGCGCCGGCGAGCACCAGCGAACGGGAGAGCAGGTCTCCAGAACCACTCGCCTTTGCGATCCTGTACGGGAGAGGGCGAATTAGGTTTTTGGGAAGCGCTCTGCGCGACTACTCGAGTTCTTCATCACGGGTCGTCTTCCTTCCAAGTCGGGCGGTGCAGCCTATCGCCGTCTTCATCGCCGTCTACTTTGACCGGTCTTCTCCAACATTGTCATCAACAACGTTACTGCAACGACTACATCTGTAAACAAACGGTACGTGCGGTCTACTGTTGTTCGTCTGTTCATCATGTTCTGCGAGTACATGTTTAGCTGCTACTTGCTTCCGTTCATCTTGCTGTTTAGCACATCTAGTATGTTCAAGTTACATGTGGTAGTAGCTGGTATTGTTATGTTTAATATTCTGGAATTAATCATGGAAATTGTGCCTAATTATCCAACAATCTAAAAACCTAATTGTAGGCAATTTCCTAAATTATCAATGGCTGGTTTTACCGATGCACTGAGGCCGAACAAGTTTACCGGTGTGCACTTTAAGAGGTGGCAGTACAAAGCCGAGCTTTGGCTGACCACGATGAAAGTATTCCAGATTAGTAAAGGCAAACCTGAAGGAACTATATCTGACGAGGATCAGAAAAAGTTCAAGGAAGCCAATACTGTCTTTGTGGGATGCATTCTGAGCATTCTTGTTGACCGCTGATACTCCAAGTTGACGTGGGAGCAGACTGTCCTTGTGCGTGGTGGATAACCAGCCCGTTGGGAACCCCAAGAGGAAGGTATGATGAATATAGCAGCTAGTCTTCCCTGTGTTAAGAAACCAAGGTTTATTGATCAGGAGAGGAGAGACAATGACGACTGAAGGTGATGCGGAACCTGCACACACACAACCAAGTACTTTGTTCCCAACTTGCGATGAGGTTGTCAATCTCACCGGTTTGCTTGAAACAAAGGTTATGAGCGTATCTAGTGGAAAACAATATAGTATGCGAGTAAAGTAAACAGTGCGAGTAAAGTAAACAGTGCGAGTAAAGTAAACAGGTGATAGCAATATGATGGAAATAGGACCGGGGTCCACAGTTCACTAGTGGTGTCTCTCCATAGATAAAATAACACATGCTGGGTAAACAAATTACAGTTGGGCAATTGATAGAATAAAGATAACGTGATATGTCAAGAAGATCACTATGAGATTTACTCTGGGCATTACAACAATATACATAGACCGCCATCCAACTGCATCTATGACTAATAATCCACTTGTGGTGAATCAATCCGAGAACTCCACAAGTATTAAGTTGCGAACAACAGATAATTGCATTAAGCAAAGTGTGTAATGTAAACAAATCATATGCCCTTGAGCATATGAATGTTGTTTTCTCCCTAGTAGCAACAGCACATCTACCACCTTAGAGGTTTCTGTCACTCCCCCAGGTGAAATAGAGGCATCAACCCACTATCGAGCATAAATACCCCTTCTTGGAGTCACTAGCAACTACTCGGCCAAGATAGCTACTAACAACGGAGAGCATGCAAGATCATGAACAACATAGAGATAACAAAAGATATAATTCAGTACAACAACTTAATCATAAACACCAATATTCATCGGATCCCAACAAACCAAACATGTAGAATTACATAACGGTGATCTCAATCATGTAGGGCAGCTCATGAGATCTAAACATGAAGCACATGGTGGAGAAGACAACCATCTAGCTACTGCTATGGACCCATAGTCCAAGATAGACTACTCACTCATCGCTCTGGAGGCAAGCATGGCGATGAAGAAGACCTCCGGTGGCGATTCCCCTCTCCGGCAGGGTGCCGGAAAGAGCTTCTGGACCCTCCCGATCTTCGGGTCGACGGTGGCAGCGGATCGCGATGTGTTCTGGAAATCTGATCGGGTACTTAGGTTTTTTCCGTCGGGGGGTCTTTATAGGCGAAGGGGCGTCGTCAGAGGAGGAGCCAGGCGCCCTCACGCGGGGCTCTCGCGGCCAGGGGCCTGGCCGCGCCACCCCTACGTGTGGGGCCCTGGTGGCCCCCCTCCGACTCTTCTTCGGATCTCTGGAAGCTTCCGGGTAAAATAAGACTTCAGGAACTTGTTTCGTCCAATTCCGAGAATATTTCCTGCGTATCACTTCTGAAACACAAAAACAGCAGAAAACAGGGAACTGGCACAGTGGCAACTCGTTAATAGGTTAGTTCCGGTAAATGCATAAAAGTGCCACGAAGTGTAACGAAACAATAGGCAAATGGTGTAAAAACAAGCATGGAGCATCAAAAATTATAGATACGTTGGAGACGTATCAAACATCCCCAAGCTTAACTCCTGCTCGTCCTCGAGTAGGTAAGTGATAACAAAAGAATAATTTTTGAGGTGACATGCACCTACACAATCTTGATCATATATGTAAGCATTGGTGAGCTGGGATCATAAGAACTTAAAACATGGGCATGAAGATATAATCTTGACAATAAGAACTTAGCAACCATGTTGTAAACATGCAAATGAACACAAACAAAAGATCATGAAAATGAAACAATGAAAGTCAAACGTGTGTTCAAATCATAAGGAAAAACATACAAAAGGTTTTCAGCTTGTCCTTCAAAGAGAGCAAAACAAAAATGCATAGGACACCTTCAAGTTTAAGAGGGCGACTAGATACAAATAATTTAAGAACAAGTGAAACCAACAATATGAATCAATCAATGAACTTTGGGACAATGCATATCACACTAAGAATGACAACTATGCTCTCTTAATGGTGCATAAAGAAAGAAGGTGGTGACTCAACATAAAAGTAAAAGAAAGGCCCTTCGCAGAGGGAAGCAGTGATTGCAAGTTTTATAACCTTCAAAAATTATGGTACTTACCGGCTTTGAGCTCTCATTGCCCCCATCATAAGCATCTTGAATGGTTAAAGTTAATGCGAGAACAATTATGATGCATATGCTTGACAAATCATAAGTTGAAAACCTCGTGTCCCGTGAATACGAGTACCCAAACCTCATGCTACTTTACTTAGAGTCCCAAGCAAGGCTGTTGTCATTGTAAGTATATGCATATCATTGAGAACCGCCAATGGGGTACCTCCGTGCCCGATTACATGGAACAAGCCCACACCAAAATGACAGGACAAGCAGACAATGAACACCTCGACATCTCTTTTATTTGCCATTTGTTTAGCTTTTTATTGTGAGATTCGTCGTCGAATGTTCACCATGGGTATGCTGCAAATTTCCACCATGAATTATGCATGGCTTAGATTGGCGGCCCGGCGTTTCCCTAACACATATACAAACTCCATGATCCCCACAAGATTCTCAATTCATTTCACACCGCGGGCATCCATAAACAAAAGATCACGATATCAACTCAAATAAGAAGTGCAATGTTGAAAGCTTGCCCCATGACAGCATGGATGGGCTAGAATCCAACTTACAACTTGCAAGCATAACAACTCAACATAAGAGACCACAATGTCAAATTTTTAAGAACATGAAAAAGTAAAGTGTGCCTTCTGGTTCGTGAGAGCTTGACTGATCGAATTTCGCATAACACTGGTAAGAGTTTAATTTGAAGAGAAAATAAAAGCAAGTTAAATTTACTTGGAATAGCAAATTGCTAGTAGGTATGTATGGTGGACACTTTGGAAAACTTTGGCTTTTAGGAGTTGGATGCACGAGTAGAGCTCATACTCAGTACAAGGCGAGGGCTAGCAAAAGACTGGGAGCGACCAACTAAGAGAGCAATAATGGCCATAATCATGCAAAGCGACAAAGCGACATTAAAAGAAGCATAAGATGGCATCAAAAGTCAAAAAACTAAATGATCATGAAGGCTATTGTCGACTTTGTAAGAGCCTAACATGTGTGAGCATGCGCCAAGTCAACCCAAATAAAGCATCAAGGAGAAAACCAAAATAATGCTTCCATACAATAAAAACAACGCATGATTTTTTCAAAGGCTCATTAAGCAATCTCAGTTATTTGAGACAAGTCATGCTACAGCAAAACCACTAAGCATACTATCAAAAAGACATCAAGCATGACATGAAAAAGCCTAAGCCGCAGTCTACACAAGCTCCTTCTTGTACCACTATTTTGCACAAAGCTTTTTCTCTTTTCCAACACCATTTGAAATTTTTATAAACACCTCTTTTGATGAAAACCAATAAAGATCAGAGGCAAAAATATACCTTGATGAAAAGATATGACAAGGTCTGAACGCAAATCAAGGCGAAAACGAAAACCAAAAGCAGTAGCAGAAAAAAAGAACGCTCGATTTTTAATAAGAGTGAAAACTAGAGCGTTCTTGGCAAATGAAAACGAGTACATCTCCTCCAAAAGAAATTTGTTGGGGTCCAACCATTTATCGCAGCAAACAAACAAACTAAACCAACTAAGAAAACTAAAACAACTGACGCTCCAAGAAAAACACATAGTGCATGAAGCAATAAAAATATAGTGTTTTGAAAGGTGACCTGATTTTTGCCGATGAAGAAGGGGTGCCTCGGGGGCATCTCCAAGCTTTGACGCTTGTACTTCTTGGATATTTCTTGGGGTGATGCACGGGCATCCCCAAGCTTGAGCTTTTGTCCATTCTTCAACTCATCTCATCATTCTCCAATCCCTACACTTGAAAACTTCCTTCATACAAAACTAAACACAATTCTATTAGCAACATTAGTGCAAGCATAACATATAATAAATCCTCTATTTGCTTCAGGTTTCAACTCAAAACCACCACATATATAGCAAATACTACTGTAGCAACCTCCTCAAAAGTTCCATGATCAAAAGAACTCAAAAGAAAGCGATAAAGTGGCAAACACAAATATTGGCAGAAATCTGTCAAAACTGAACAGCTGACAAAGGTCGAATTTTTGAGGGATTTTCTGTTGCTCAAATCAAAAAGTGTTCAACTAACAAAAGTTTTGATATAACCTGGGGCATATGCACAAGAAATCGCAGGTCCAAAAGATAAACAGAGAATTTTCACGAATTTGTACGGTGCAGCACCGAAAACAGTTTCAGGACAGCAACATCCCCAAATCTTTACCTCGCTCAAATTAGAGGCTTCTCTTGGCACAAAAACGAAATAAACAAGATAAGGAGCAGTCATTACAATAGTAATGACTTCCAAGACTCAAATAAAAGAAAAAGTACTGAAAAGAAAACATTGGGTTATCTCTCAAGAGTGCTTTTCTTTAACGCCTTTGAGCTAGGCGCAGAAAATTGCGAATCAAGTATTTTCAGCAGAAGCATTAAGATCAACAGTAGAGGTCTTGTCAATAAGGCATTGTATTTCATCCACATAAGTTTTTGAAGACCCTTTGTGATCATGCTTTGGTACACTATTCTCATCAAAAAGATTTTCATAACAGATCCAGTCAAAATTATTTTCGAAAGCTTCACACAATCCCAAAAGCTTGCAAGGTATAGGTATTTCGGCTCCCTCATCATTTGTACTAATAACCGTTATAGGCGAACCGAGTTTATTAAAACGTTTAAGAACTTTCCTAGCTTCAATAACGACATCCTTAAATTCTAGGCGCAAAGTTTCCAAGATAAAAGCTTTCTTTTCGGGATCCTCAATTTCATGAAGCTTAAGGAACATATATTGCATAAAAGGATTAAGACTAGCAAACCTAGTTTCCAACATGTCAATTAAATAAACAGAAGCAACTTCAATACTAGGAGCAAGCTCAACCCAAGACTTTTCCTCAACTTCCTCATGCATACTAATGTGATTAAAGAACTCCTCAATGTTACTTTTGCCAATAATCGAACCACTACCTACTGAGAGGTCCTCCAGAACGTACTTAGGGATCAACATGATAAACTAAAGTAAAGAAATAACAACTACCAAGGATTCTATTTTTTTGGGTTTTTGATATAAAGCAATGCAGGTAAAATAAATAAAGTAAAGCAAAACAATAACAAAGTAAAGGATGTGCGTGCGAAAAACTCCCCTCGCAGAAGTCTTCTCTTCCTCCCCGGCAACGGCGCCAGAAAATTTGCTGATACTCCAAGTTGACGTGGCAGCAGACTGTCCATGTGCGTGGTGGATAACCAGCCCATTGGGAACCCCAAGAGGAAGGTATGATGAATATAGCAGCTAGTCTTCCCTCAGTTAAGAAACCAAGGTTTATCGATCAGGAGAGGAGAGATAATGACGACTGAAGGTGATGCGGAACCTGCACACACACAACCAAGTACTTTGTTCCCAACTTGCGATGAGGTTGTCAATCTCACCGGTTTGCTTGAAACAAAGGTTATGAGCGTATCTAGTGGAAAACAATATAGTATGCGAGTAAAGTAAACAGTGCGAGTAAAGTAAACAGTGCGAGTAAAGTAAACAGGTGATAGCAATATGATGGAAATAGGACCGGGGTCCACAGTTCACTAGTGGTGTCTCTCCATAGATAAAATAACACATGCTGGGTAAACAAATTACAGTTGGGCAATTGATAGAATAAAGGTAACGTGATATGTCAAGAAGATCACTATGAGATTTACTCTGGGCATTACAACAAAATACATAGACCACCATCCAACTGCATCTATGACTAATAATCCACTTGTGGTGAATCAATCCGAGAACTCCACAAGTATTAAGTTGCGAACAACAGATAATTGCATTAAGCAAAGTGTGTAATGTAAACAAAGCATATGCCCTTGAGCATATGAATGTTGTTTTCTCCCTAGTAGCAACAGCACATCTACCACCTTAGAGGTTTCTGTCACTCCCCCAGGTGAAATAGAGGCATGAACCCACTATCGAGCATAAATACCCCCTCTTGGAGTCACTAGCAACTACTCGGCCAAGATAGCTACTAACAACGGAGAGCATGCAAGATCATAAACAACATAGAGATAACAAAAGATATAATTCAGTACAACAACTTAATCATAAACACCAATATTCATCGGATCCCAACAAACCAAACATGTAGAATTACATAACGGTGATCTCAATCATGTAGGGCAGCTCATGAGATCTAAACATGAAGCACATGGTGGAGAAGACAACCATCTAGCTACTGCTATGGACCCATAGTCCAAGGTAGACTACTCACTCATCGCTCCGGAGGCAAGCATGGCAATGAAGAAGACCTCCGGTGGCGATTCCCCTCTCCGGCAGGGTGCCGGGAAGAGCTTCTGGACCCTCCCGATCTTCGGGTCGACGGTGGTGGCGGATCGCGATGTGTTCTGGAAATCTGATCGGGTACTTAGGTTTTTTCCGTCGGGGGGTCTTTATAGGCGAAGGGGCATCGTCAGAGGAGGAGCCAGGCGCCCTCATGCGGGGCCCGCGCGGCCAGGGGCCTGGCCGCGCCACCCCTATGTGTGGGGCCCTGGTGGCCCCCCTCCGACTCTTCTTCGGATCTCTGGAAGTTTCCGGGTAAAATAAGACTTCAGGAACTTGTTTCGTCCAATTCCGAGAATATTTCCTGTGTATCACTTCTGAAACACAAAAACAGCAGAAAACAGGGAACTGGCACTGTGGCAACTCGTTAATAGGTTAGTTCCGGTAAATGCATAAAAGTGCCACGAAGTGTAATGAAACAATAGGCAAATGGTGTAAAAACAAGCATGGAGCATAAAAAATTATAGATACGTTGGAGTCGTATCAACCGTCTGTGTGATATGTTTATGCACATAAAAGACGGAAAGGAGCTCTAGGACGCACTGGACGCCAAGTTTGGTGCTGCAGATGCTGGCAGTGAACTGTACATCATGGAGAGCTTTCATGATTTTAAGATGACTAAGGACCTTCCTGTGGTTCAACAAGCTCATGAGATACAATGCATTGCCAAAGAGCTTGAACTCCTTAAGTGTGCCTGACGAGGGTTAACTCGACAAATGTCCAAGATAAAGGACTTAGGATCGGAGGAATAGGGTGTCGGATGAACTCAAAGGTAAAGATCAGTCAAACAAGGTGTGTATCGAGAATAAACGTGGTGGTCAACTTGGCTTACTCTCAATCTGTCCCTGACCGGCCTCTCTTGGCCCCTACATATAGGTGGCCAGGTCTCAAGGAACCGGTCAGGTCCGATACATATTACAATATCGATATACGATATAGACTCGTATTTCGACTATGATTACACTTGGGCCTAGCTCAACGGGCCTCAGGGGTACTCAAGTATTGGGCACTATTTTCTATACCCTTGTCAGTAGCCCCCGAGATTCTACCAGAATTGTTGATTCGGGTTGAATCTCAGATCTTCATATCTTCGACTTGATCAATCTTTCGACTTTTTCTTCTCCCTATACTCAAAATAAACAACTTTCATTATATTATCTCGCAAGGGGTTTTGGTTAACAAGCCTGACAGCTCTGACGGATCAAAAGGTCAGTTAACTGCCGGAGCAGATACTTGTCACCTACTTCAAACTCAATCCCCTTCGACTTGAGTCTGGGACCTGGTCTAACCCATTATTTTGCCACATTTAGTACTTATAAAGAAAGAGTTCCAGTAGATCTCAGGGTACCCAGTGCGTCCACCAGGATTTTCTTCGTGTCGTAGACACAGAAAGTTACTAGCAGAGTGCATTCAGGTGCGTATACTAGGCCACACAGGACAGATCCTGGGGTCTTACCTTTGTGACCTTTTATGACCACGGCATTCAAGCTTTGTCGCGATGACTTAGCTCGAGAATTCTATTGACCTCCTTTGCAAGCCTTGTTTGGTTGTTAAGGTATGTAAAATATTCGAGTTGTTCTTCTTTCATATAATCGCGAATAACTCCCGATGGGAGTAATCGATGCTATTTTGTCGACAATATAGTCGAAGATTGTTTGTCGACAAAGGTAGTCGATTGATCTTTTTACCCAACGTTATCCATTGTCATCAGGTGCACGACCAGTGCTCCCGATGGGAGTAGCCCCCGAGGCTATAGCCGAAGTTCTTCGGGTCTAGGCTCAAAATATATATATTGTCTTCTCATCTTCCATCTGTAGTATTCTTGATGTGATTTTACTGATTGCTCGTCCAACTCTTCAATGGTAGTAGCCCCCGAGCCCATAAGGGGGGGGGTGCATTGTTATCTTTCATATACTCCAATATTTTGTTCTACTGCATTGCTTGTTATCCTTGTAGATTTGTGTGTATCTTTTCCCTCTCCTTTATATATGCCGCCGCTGCCTTTTCCTCTGCTCGAGGCGAAATGTCAAAGCCCGTAGATTTATTTGGACCTGTAACTTGCTAAGGCCCATGAAAGGTTACTTATAAATAAAGTACACCGGTTAGGGAAAAAACCCTAATCCCTTCATTGCCAACTTCCTCTGCCACACCGTCTTCTTTCTCCACATCTCATCTCGGGTTTTTCCTCCCACCAAGTGCAAGTTTTTGATGGCGGATGCTGGTGGTGCCAATCTAAACACCGGTGTGCTGATGGAGAAACGGGGATGCGGCCGTCCCCGCGGCAGTAAAAACAAACTGAAAGATGCCTCCCTAATGGCTTCTTCATTTGGTTCTGCAAAGCGGCGCCCTGGCCGCCCCTTGGGAGCAAAAAGAAACCCAAGGAATCTGCTGCTGCTACTCCAGGCTCTAGCGCTGCTCCGCGCGATGCCTCTCCTCCTCCTCCTATCAAGATCTATTCTTTCTTCTGCATTGCTGGTGCTCAATGCCGTGAGCAGTAGCGCATTCCGCTGAAGTTTACCAAGTTCATGGATGGACGTGAGCTTCGGGAAGCGATCCCTCGAAACAGGCTTTCGCCCCGCTATTTAATATAGCAACCACCCGATACAACAAGCTTGCTGGGGCCGCAGCACAACCTAGCCCAAAAGAGAAAAGAGAAAGAAAGAAAAGAGAAACAAATGCCGACACCGGTAGATCAACGAAACAAAGATGGCCCGCCACCGCTGTGCCCTCCGGAGAATTCCCACCACGCTCCTAGCACATCGAAGCACCATGTACCAAGCAACACCTTCAAGAAGGAAAACGACGACGACGCCGCTGCTGCCCGGACAAGTCCTAGGGTTTCCCCCGGTACACAGAGGGGAGTGGGAAAGGGGTACACTCGATGCCCTTCAGGAAGGAAGGTGGCACCCGTAGGCGTCACCGCATCGATGTCGAACAAGCCGACAGAGATTTCTCCCAACCCCCAAAAAACCACCACCCCAAATGATCCGTAATGCCCCACCCGACTTGCCGCCCACCAGCATGCACCACCACGGTCTTGCGCCATCCTTGCCGTCTCACCGTGGTCACCGACACGAGGCCCAGAAGATAGAGAAGGGGACATCGGAACCGCGGACAGCAGCATCGCAGCCAAGCCGGAGAGAACTACCTCCACCGCTATCTCGGTAGCTGACCGGACGCAGCAACAGGATCATACCAGGCCCATACTGGCCCGGCCGGACCCAAATAGGCCCGCAAAGAACCCACCGCCACGCTGCAGCAAACCGGCTGAGACGCCGCCACCACCAGTGCCACCGTCGCACCTCCACCACCTCCAGGAGGATACGTCGCTGCACAGAGCCCAGCCGGCCCGCCTCCACCCAGATCGGGCCCACATGGGCCCAGATCTGGGCCGAACGGGCGCCGCCGGTCACCTGCGCCACCACGACGACCCGCGGCCAACGGCCGCGCCGCCGCGCCGGAGCCCACCCGCCCGCGGGAACCACGCCGCCGGGCCAGGCCGCCGACGGCCGAGCCGCACCGCCGCCAGGAGGAAGCCGCCCGCGCAGCCCCCCAAACGTGCGGGGAAGAGAAGGCCCGCCGCCGCCGGCACCACGCGGGCTTTGCCCGGCGGCGGCGGCGGAGGGGAGGGAGGAGGGGAACTAGGGTTGGGCTGGGAGGAGGGGTCGCCCCGGTCGCCCGCGGGGATGACGCGGAGCGAGCGAAGCGTTTTCCTCTAGCTCCCACCCACGTTTTCCAGTATACTCCTGCGTGAACAGTTTGGAAGCGGAATGCCATATGAGGTTGAAGTGTACTATGATGGGCGCGGCGAGATGTTCTTCAGGGGCGGATGGCCCCAGTTTGCAGAGGACCACGAGCTGCATCAAGGGTTCTTCATGCTCTTCGACTACCATTGTGGTACGTTGAAATTCGATGTGAAGATCTACGATGGCACGCAGTGCCAAAGGAAGTATGAAGCTGAAGTTCACTTCTAGTAGATGCTTCCTTGATGTAATCGTCTATTTGGTTCTCTCTTAGCTTGCGTTATGTAATAAGTATATGTAATGAACTCTATTTTTATGCCATCGTGTTTCAATATTGAACCAGAGGAACTATCGGTGTTCCGAGGTATTTTTGATTTACTTGCGCGTTTCCTTGAGCCGTACTTACTCTTTGACGAATATCGGGTTGCAAACAACCTTGCAGTAATTCTTGAAGACATGTGAGTATAGGATCTCGATTGATTTTCATTTTTTTTTCATACGACTCGAGGGTCAGAGCCCCCGAGTGGAAAATAGTGATATGTTACACATATTGTCGAGTTGACCCAAAGAACCCGACCTGTAGCCTCATGTTCTGGGTTCAGAGGGTCATAACTCGTAGTTTTCTATCTTCATGCTTCTTCTATGCATAAAAGCGCCGGAGCTGTTCTGCATTCCATGGGTTGCTTTTATCTTTTCCTGTCTTTTTGTCTTGTAGTCAATAAGCTCCTCCTGGGATGACTTCTGTAACGATGTAGGGTCCCACCCATGGGGATTCTAGTTTGCCATGGCCGTCCTGCTTGAGTCATAAGACTAAGTCTCCTACCACGAAAGATCGGGGACGAACTCGACTACTATGGTAGTTTCGTAGACTTTGCTGGTACTGCGTAGCTCTGGCTAGTGCTACATCTCTTGCTTCGTCGAGTGCATCAACATTGTCTTGAAGTGCTTCTGTGGAAGTCTTCTCGTCGTAAGCTGCAATTCTTGGAGCTTCATGAGTGATTTCGACTGGAAGCACAACTTATGCGCCATGGACCAGGAAAAAAGGCGTTTCTTGGGTAGCCGCATTGGGCGTAGTTCTCAGACTCCAAAGCACGGAGGGCAGCTCATCTACCCAGGCGTGTTTAGCTTTCTCAAGGGGTGCTAGTAGCCTCTTTTTTATTCCATTGCATATTAAGCCATTGGCTTTCTCGACTTGTCCATTTGTTTTTGGATGCGCCATGATACGTCTCAAACGTATCTATAATTTTTGATGCTCCATGCTTTGTTTTACACCATTTGCCTATTGTTTCGTTACACTTAGTGGTACTTTTACACATTTTCCGGAACTAACCTATTAACGAAGTGCCACAGTGCCAGTTTCCTGTTTTCTGCTGTTTTTGTGTTTCAGAAGTGATACACAGGAAATATTCTCGGAATTGGACGAAACAAGTTCCTGAAGTCATATTTCACCGGGGAGCTCCCAAACATCCGAAGACCTGACGGAGGGGGGCCACGTGGCCCCCACACACAGGGGCGGCGCGGCCTGGCCCCTGGCCGCGCCACCCCCTTGTGAGGCCGCGTGGCTCCACCTCTGACAGCCCCCTTTCGCCTACATATACCCCCTGACGAGAAAAACCTAAACCCGATCAGTTTTCTAAAATACATCGCGATCCGCCGCCACCGTCGACCCGAAGATCGGGAGGGTCCAGAAGCTCTTCCCGGCACCCTGCCGGAGAGGGGAATCGCCACCGGAGGTCTTCTTCATCGCCATGCTTGCCTCCGGAGCGATGAGTGAGTAGTCTACCTTGGACTATGGGTCCATAGCAGTAGCTAGATGGTTGTCTTCTCCACCATGTGCTTCATGTTTAGATCTCATGAGCTGCCCTACATGATTGAGATCACCGTTATGTAATTCTATGATGTTGGTTTGTTGGGATCCGATGAATATTGGTGTTTATGATTAAGTTGATGTACTGAATTATATCTTTTGTTATCTCTATGTTGTTTATGATCTTGCATGCTCTCCGTTGTTAGTAGCTATCTTGGCCGAGTAGTTGCTAGTGACTCCAAGAGGGGGTATTTATGCTCGATAGTGGGTTCATGCCTCTATTTCACCTGGGGGAGTGACAGAAACCTCTAAGGTGGTAGATGTGCTGTTGCTACTAGGGAGAAAACAACATTCATATGCTCAAGGGCATATGCTTTGTTTACATTACACACTTTGCTTAATGCAATTATCTGTTGTTCGCAACTTAATACTTTTGGGGTGTTCGGATGATATCCCCGAGGGTGGATTATTAGTCATAGATGCAGTTGGATGGCGGTCTATGTATTTTGTTGTAATGCCCAGAGTGAATCTCATAGTGATCTTCTTGACATATCACGTTATCTTTATTCTATCAATTGCCCAACTGTAATTTGTTTACCCAGCATGTTATTTATCTATGGAGAGACACCACTAGTGAACTGTGGACCCCGGTCCTATTTTAATCATATTGCAATCACCTGTTTACTATTCCCGCACTGTTTACTTTACTCGCATATTACTACTGTTTTCCACTCGATACACTCATAACCTTTGTTTCAAGCAAACCGGTGAGATTGACAACCTCATCGCAAGTTGGGGACAAAGTATTTGTTTGTGTGTGTGCATGTTCCGCGCTGCTGCTGGCCGAAGACGAGTCAACAAGTATCGTTAACGGCGCCCTTGTTGAAAGTTACTAAGCCAGTCCGCATCACCTTCAGTCGTCACCGTCTCTCTTCTTCAAGATCGACATTAAACCTTGGTTTCTTAACTGAGGGAAAACTAGCCGCTGCACTCATCATACCTTCCTCTTGGGGTTCCCAACGGGCTGGTCATTCACCACACACAAGGACTGTCTGTTGCCACATTCACCTGAAGCATCAGCTACTTTTCTGGCGCCGTTGCCGGGGAAGAGAGAAGACTTCTGCGAGGGGAGTTCTTTGCACACACATTCTTTACTTTGTTATTTGTTTTGCTTTACTTTATTTTATTTTACCTGCATTGCTTTTTATCAAAAATCCAAAAAATTAGAATCCTTGGTAGCTGTTTTTACTTGTTTGCTTTAGTTCACTATGTCTAGTTCCGTTGCTACTACTATGTCCCCCGAGGACATGATTTTCACTTTTAAGCAAAAGGATGAGGAAAGTTTTAAGGAAGCTTGGTCTAGGATTTATGATTGGTATGAAAAAACTGAACCTAAAATGACTTTGAGTTTGCTTCTTAGTAGTTTTTACTTTGGACTTTCTCTTCGTTATAGATATGCTTTGGATGCTACTTCTGAAGGAGATTTCCTTCATTGTGATGGAGATCAAGCCTTCAATACTATAAAAAAGTTGATTACAATATATAGCATGCCAACCTATTTTGATTCCTCTCTTGTGTGCATCTTTAATAGACTTAATACTCTTGAGGCTCGCACTGCTAGTTTGAATTCTTGCTACAATACTTTGCGCCAGCATTTTGATTATGTGCCAATAAATTCTGAACCTTCGAGTTGGAATCCTACAATAAAAATCACCATTAATGGTGAAACTTTTCATGCTCGTTGTGATATTATGTCTGAATTTTGTCTTATGCCAAAGAGTGTCTATGAATCTTTGAGCCTTTGGAAGCTTTCTGAGGGGGGAGAAGAAATTTCTCTTACTAACAATGCCACTATATTTCCCCTTGGAATTGCTGAAGGAGTCTTTACAAAAGTCCTAGGAAGAATGATATCTACTGATTATCTTGTTATTGAATGTGTAGGGAAAGGACAAATCACACTTGGGAGATCCCTCTTGAAGCTCTTGGGCGCCGTCATCGACGTGGGAAAAGGCAATATAACATTTACCACTCCACCTTGCAATAACCATGTCTTTCCTAAAGTCAAGAGCAAAGGTAAGAAAGCAAGACGTAAGGCACGCGCTGATCCTAGCACTTCATCTATTGATATAACTTGATTCGCAATTTTCTGCGCCTAGCTCAAAGGCGTTAAAGAAAAGCACTCTTGGGAGATAACCCATTGTTTACTTTTCAGTACTTTTTATTTTATTTGAGTCTTGGAAGTCATTACTACTGTAATGACCGCTCCTTATCTTGTTTATTTCGTTTTTGTGCCAAGAGAAGCCTCTAATTTGAGTGAGGTAAAGATTTGGGGTTATTGCTGTCCTGAAACTGTTTTCGGTGCTGCACCGTAAAAATTCGTGAAAATTCTCTGTTTATCTTTTAGACCTGCGATTTATTGTGCATATGCCCCAGGTTATATCCAAACTTTTCTTAGTTGAACACTTTTTGATTTGAGCAACAGAAAATCCCTCAAAAATTCGTCCATTATCAGCTGTTCAGTTTTGACAGATTTCTGCCAATATTTGTTTTTGCCACTTTATCGCTTTCTTTTGAGTTCTTTTTGATCATGGAACTCTTGTGGAAGTTGCTACAGTAGTATATACTTTATATGTGGTGGTTTTGAGTTGAAACCTGAAGCTAAAAGAGGTTGAATATATTTTATGCTTACACTAATGTTGCTAATAGAATTGTGTTTAGTTTTGTATGAAGGAAGTTTTCAAGTGTAGGGATTGGAGAATGATGAGATGAGTTGAAGAATGGACAAAAGCTCAAGCTTGGGGATGCCCATGCATCACCCCAAGAAATATCCAAGAAGTACAAGCGTCAAAGCTTGGGGATGCCCCCGAGGCACCCCTTCTTCATCGGCAAAAATCAGGTCACCTTTCAAAACACTATATTTTTATTGCTTCATGCACTATGTGTTTTTCTTGGAGCGTCAGTTGTTTTAGTTTTCTTAGTTGGTTTAGTTTGTTTGTTTGCTGCAATAAATGGTTGGACCCCAACAAATTTCCTTTGGAGGAGATGTACTCGTTTTCATTTGCAAAGAATGCTCTAGTTTTCACTCTTATTAAAAATCGAGCGTTCTACTTTTTCTGCTACTGCTTTTGGTTTTCGTTTTCGCCTTGATTTGCGTTCAGATCTTGTCATATGTTTTCATCAAGGTGTATTTTTTCCTCTGATCTTTATTGGTTTTCATCAAAAGAGGTGTTTATAAAAATTTCAAATGGTGATGGAAAAGAGAAAAAGCTTTGTGCAAAATAGTGGTATAAGAAGGAGCTTGTGTAGATTGCGGCTTAGGCTTTTTCATGTCATGCTTGATGTCTTTTTGATAGTATGCTTAGTGGTTTTGCTGTAGCATGACTTGTCTCAAATAACTGAGATTGCTTAATGAGCCTTTGAAAAAAATCATGCGTTGTTTTTTATTGTATGGAAGCATTATTTTGGTTTTCTCCTTGATGCTTTATTTGGGTTGACTTGGCGCATGCTCACACATGTTAGACTCTTCCAAAGTCGCCATTAGCCTTCATGATCATTTAGTTTTTGACTTTTGATGCCATCGTATGCTTCTTTTAATGTCGCTTTGTCGCTTTGCATGATTATGGCCATTATTGCTCTCTTAGTTGGTCGCTCCCAGTCTTTTGCTAGCCCTCGCCTTGTACTGAGTATGAGCTCTACTCGTGCATCCAACTCCTAAAAGCCAAAGTTTTCCATTGTGTCCACCATACATACCTATTAGCAATTTGCTATTCCAAGTAAATTTGACTTGCTTTTATTTTCTCTTCAAATTAAACTCTTACCAGTGTTATGCGAAATTCGGTCAGTAAAGCTCTCACGAACCGGAAGGCACACTTTACTTTTTCCTGTTCTTAAAAATTTGACATTGTGGTCTTTTATGCTGAGTTGTTATGCTTGCAAGTTGTAAGTTGGATTCTAGCCCAGCCATGCTGTCATGGGGCAAGCTTTCAACATTGCACTTCTTATTTGAGTTGATATCGTGATCTTTTGTTTATGGATGCCCGCTGTGTGAAATGAATTGGGAATCTTGTGAGGATCATGGAGTTTTTATATGTGTTAGGGAAACGCCGGGCCGCCAATCTAAGCCATGCATAATTCATGGTGGAAATTTGCAGCATACCCATGGTGAACATTCGACGACGCATCTCACAATAAAAGGCTAAACAATATAGCAAATAAAAGAGATGTCGAGGTGTTCATTGTCTGCTTGTCCTGTCATTTTGGTGTGGGCTTGTTCCATGTCATCGGGCACGGAGGTACCCCATTGGCGGTTCTCAATGATATGCATATACTTACAATGACAAGAGCCTTGCTTGGGACTCTAAGTAAATTAGCATGGTTTGGGTACTCGTATTCACGGGACACGAGGTTTTCAACTTATGATTTGTCAAGCATATGCATCATAACTGTTCTCGCATTAACTTTAACCATTCAAGATGCTTATGATGGGGGCAATGAGAGCTCAAAGCCGATAAGTACCATAATTTTTGAAGGTTATAAAACTTGCAATCACTGCTTCCCTCTGCGAAGGGCCTTTCTTTTACTTTTATGTTGAGTCACCACCTTCTTTCTTTATGCACCATTAAGAGAGCATAGTTGTTATTCTTAGTGTGATATGCATTGTCCCAAAGTTCATTGATTGACTCATATTGTTGGTTTCACTTGTTCTTAAATTATTTGTATCTAGTCGCCCTCTTAAACTTTGAGGTGTCCTATGCATTTATGTTTTGCTCTCTTTGAAGGACAAGCTGAAAACCATTTGTATGTTTTTCCTTATGATTTAAAACACACGTTTGACTTTCATTGTTTCATTATCATGATCTTTTGTTTGTGTTCATTTGCATGTTTACAACATGGTTGCTAAGTTCTTATTGTCATGATTATATCTTTCATGCCCATGTTTTAAGTTCTATTGATCCCAGCTCACCAATGCTTACATATATGATCAAGATTGTGTAGGTGCATGTCACCTCAAAAATTATTCTTTTTGTTATCACTTACCTACTCGAGGACGAGCAGGAGTTAAGCTTGGGGATGCTTGATACGTCTCAAACGTATCTATAATTTTTGATGCTCCATGCTTTGTTTTACACCATTTGCCTATTGTTTCGTTACACTTAGTGGTACTTTTACACATTTTCCGGAACTAACCTATTAACGAAGTGCCACAGTGCCAGTTTCCTGTTTTCTGCTGTTTTTGTGTTTCAGAAGTGATACACAGGAAATATTCTCGGAATTGGACGAAACAAGTTCCTGAAGTCATATTTCACCGGGGAGCTCCCAAACATCCGAAGACCTGACGGAGGGGGGCCACGTGGCCCCCACACACAGGGGCGGCGCGGCCTGGCCCCTGGCCGCGCCACCCCCTTGTGAGGCCGCGTGGCTCCACCTCTGACAGCCCCCTTTCGCCTACATATACCCCCTGACGAGAAAAACCTAAACCCGATCAGTTTTCCAGAATACATCGCGATCCGCCGCCGCCGTCGACCCGAAGATCGGGAGGGTCCAGAAGCTCTTCCCGGCACCCTGTCGGAGAGGGGAATCGCCACCGGAGGTCTTCTTCATCGCCATGCTTGCCTCCGGAGCGATGAGTGAGTAGTCTACCTTGGACTATGGGTCCATAGCAGTAGCTAGATGGTTGTCTTCTCCACCATGTGCTTCATGTTTAGATCTCATGAGCTGCCCTACATGATTGAGATCACCGTTATGTAATTCTATGATGTTGGTTTGTTGGGATCCGATGAATATTGGTGTTTATGATTAAGTTGCTGTACTGAATTATATCTTTTGTTATCTCTATGTTGTTTATGATCTTGCATGCTCTCCGTTGTTAGTAGCTATCTTGGCCGAGTAGTTGCTAGTGACTCCAAGAGGGGGTATTTATGCTCGATAGTGGGTTCATGCCTCTATTTCACCTGGGGGAGTGACAGAAACCTCTAAGGTGGTAGATGTGCTGTTGCTACTAGGGAGAAAACAACATTCATATGCTCAAGGGCATATGCTTTGTTTACATTACACACTTTGCTTAATGCAATTATCTGTTGTTCGCAACTTAATACTTTTGGGGTGTTCGGATGATATCCCCGAGGGTGGATTATTAGTCATAGATGCAGTTGGATGGCGGTCTATGTATTTTATTGTAATGCCCAGAGTGAATCTCATAGTGATCTTCTTGACATATCACGTTATCTTTATTCTATCAATTGCCCAACTGTAATTTGTTTACCCAGCATGTTATTTATCTATGGAGAGACACCACTAGTGAACTGTGGACCCCGGTCCTATTTTAATCATATTGCAATCACCTGTTTACTATTCCCGCACTGTTTACTTTACTCGCATATTACTACTGTTTTCCACTCGATACACTCATAACCTTTGTTTCAAGCAAACCGGTGAGATTGACAACCTCATCGCAAGTTGGGGACAAAGTATTTGTTTGTGTGTGTGCAGGTTCCGCGCTGCTGCTGGCCGAAGACGAGTCAACAAGTATCGTTAACGGCGCCCTTGTTGAAAGTTACTAAGCCAGTCCGCATCACCTTCAGTCGTCACCGTCTCTCTTCTTCAAGATCGACATTAAACCTTGGTTTCTTAACTGAGGGAAAACTAGCCGCTGCACTCATCATACCTTCCTCTTGGGGTTCCCAACGGGCTGGTCATTCACCACGCACAAGGACTGTCTGTTGCCACATTCACCTGAAGCATCACGCCACAGATGCGAACTTTAGTTTGATCCATACTCTCGCAGTAGTTTTTGAACTCCTTTGATGTGAAATTTGTCTCATTGTCTGTGATGATGCTGTGTGGTACTCCAAAGCGGAATACTATAGACTTGATAAAGTTAATTGCTACTGTGGAATCTTGAGTTGTTATCGGGGCTACTTCTACCCATTTGGTAAATTTATCCACTGCCACCAACATGTAGACGTGTCCTCCTGGCCAAGATTTGTGCAGTTTTCCTACCATGTCCAGACCCCATTGTGCAAAGGGCCATGAAAGAGGTATTGGCTGCAGTTCTGCTGCTGGTGCGTGTGGCCGAGATGCGAATCGTTGACAGGCCTTGCACCTTTGAACTATATCTTTTGCGTCTTCGATGGCCGTTAGCCAATAGAATCCTGCTCGAAAAGCTTTGGCTGCAATAGCCCTAATGCTAGCATGATGCCCGCATACACCTGCGTGGATGTCTTTCAATATCTCTTGTCCTTCTTGAGGAGTGACGCATCGCTGCAAGATGCCAGTTATGCTTTTCTTGTACAACTTCCCCTGTACTACGATAAAAGCCTTAGATCGCCGTATTATCCTTCTTGCTTCGACTGTATCTTCTGGTAGTGTCTTGTTTATCATATACGCCAAATATGGCTGCATCCAGGTTTCTTCGATCATCATCACTTCCTCTGGTTCTGCCGTGCTCCCAGTGCCGGACTTGTCAGCCCCCGAGCCCGTTGTCGGGTACTGGCTTGGTTCTCCCGGTGTCGAATTTTTGCTACTTTTTATTGATCTCTCTATGTTTTCTTCCCAAAAGACTCCTGGTGGTATAGGTAGGCATTGGGACCCAATGTTTGCTAGATTGTCGGCTTCCTCGTTGCTGGCCCTACTGACATGTGAAACTTCACATCCGTCGAAGGTTTCCTCTAGATAGTAATATAAATTTCTGTATGCCGTCATGTTGTCGCTGATGGCGTCGCACCAATTCATCACTTGCTGGACGACAAGATTCGAGTCCCCGAATATTTTCAATCGGGTTGCTCCACATGCTTTGGCCATTTTCATCCCATGGATCAAAGCTTCGTATTCGGCTTCATTGTTGGAAGCTTGTGGAAAACTCATCCTTAACACATATTTTAGTTTGTCGCCTTGTGGTGATATTAAGACTACTCCCGCGCCTGCACCTTGGACCCTTTTTGATCCGTCGAAGTACATTGTCCATACACTCGACAAATCGGGTGGTCCCGTGTTTTGTAGTTCGAGCCACTCTGCTGTGAAATCTGGGAGTACCTGAGATTTGATTGCTTTCCTTTTCTTGTACGTGATGTCTAGGGGTGATAATCTGATTCCCCATAAGGAGACACGTCCTGTTGCTGCAGGGTTGTTCAATATATTCGATAGTGGGGCTTCGTTGACCACTATGATTGGGTGTACCGCGAAATATTGCCATAACTTTCGTGTTGTTGTGAATACGCTGTATGCAAGCTTCTGGTAGTGTGGGTACCTCTGTTTTGTTGGAGATAGGACTTCGCTAAGGAAATACACCGGCCGCTGAACTCCGTGAGCTTTTCCTTCTTCACTTCGCTAGACTACGAGTACCGTGCTTACCACTTGATGTGTGGCTGCGATATATAGTAGTAGTGGCTCTTTTTCTTTCGGTGCAACCAACACTGGTGGTGTGGAAAGCACTTTGTTCAGCTGCACGAAAGCTGTATCTGCCTCTTCTGTCCACTCGAATTTGTCATCTGATTTTTTCATGAGTGCATAGAAGGGGAGAGCTTTTTCTCCTAGTCGTGCGACAAATCGACTTAACGCCGTCACGCGTCCTGCGAGTTTCTGTACGTCGTGTTGCTTTGCTAGCTTCCCCATCGTTAGTATTGCTTGGATTTTCTGAGGTTTTGCCTCTATACCTCTTGCTGACACCAGGAATCCCAGAAGTTGCCCTGCCGATACGCCAAAAGAGCATTTTGTCGGGTTAAGCTTGAGTTTGTACCTGTTGAGGTTGTCAAAGGTTTCCTTCAAGTTGCTGATTAAAGATTCCTCCTTTCGTGTGGTGATGACCACGTCGTCGATGTAGACTTGGATGTTGCGGCCTATCTGACTTCCAAGGCAGTTTTGCATCATCCGTTGATAAGTTGCTCCTGCGTTTTTTAGGCCGAAGGGCATGACTTGATAGCAGAACACGCCGTAAGGTGTGATAAAAGCTCTTTTTTCTTTGTCTTCTTTCTTCAACTTGATTTGGTTGTAGCCAGAATATGCATCTAAGAAGGAAAGCCTCGCGCACCCCGCCGTTGAGTCGATTATCTGATCAATATGAGGTAACAGAAAGGGATCCTTGGGACAGTGCTTGTTGAGAGATGTGTAGTCGACACATACTCTTTGTACATCGGTATTTTTCTTGGGGACAATAACTGGGTTAGATACCCAAGTTGATGCTTTGATTTCTCTGATGAAGCCTGCGTTTTCTATCCTATGCAGCTCGGATGCTATTGCTTTTCTCTTGGGTTCATCAAACCATCGCAGAGGTGCTTGACGAGTTCCCTGGGAACTCCTGGCATGTCTGAAGGACACCAGGCAAAGATTTCCCAGCGCTCACGGAGGAACTCGACTAGCACACTTTCCTATGTGGGGTCCAAGTTTACTGCTATTGAAGTAGTTTTGTTCGGGTCCGTAGGGTGAGCCTGGATTTTCTTGGAGTCTTGGGTTGCGTCGAAAGCCTGGTCTGGCAGGGATCGACCGACGTTGGGTAGCACATTGTGATCAGTTTCGCCCTTAAGTCTTGCGTATTCAGCTGTCATGCCGAAAGTTTGCGCCATTCTATTGAACTCTTTGTCGCAAGTGCTGGATACTTTGAAACTGCCTTGTACTATGATGGTTCCCTTGGGTCCTAGAATTTTGAGTGTTAAGTACGCGTAATGAGGTACTGCCATGAATTTTGTAAATGCTGGTCGCCCCAGGATTGCATGGTATTGCGAGGGCCAGTCCATTACTTCAAACTCCAATTTCTCTCTCCGGTAATTGCCTCTGTCGCCGAAGCAAACGTCGAGTTCTATTTTCCCGAGGGGGTGATTTGCGCTTCCTGGTACTATGCCATGGAAAGAGCAGTCTATCGGCTTCAAATTTTCCAGTGATATGCTCATTGCCTTTGGAGTCCTTGCGTATATCAAATTTATGCCACTTCCTGCGTCCATGAATACTCGCCCAATGTTGTATCCCCCTATTTGCGCTTTCAACACCATTGGCGCGTGTCCTGGCCTGGGCACTTTCCTTGGGTGATCTGCTCCGCTGAACCTGACGGGCTGGTCAGACCACCTCAAGTATTCTGTAGTTGCCGGTGGTGATGATATTGCTAAGTTCACTTGTCTTGATATGCTCTTCTGCTCTTTTTTGGACTTTGGGACTGGCTGGATCATTGCGGATATGTATACCTTTGATGCTAAATGTCTTGCAAGACGTTGCACTTAATACCCTTGACTTGTGTTTGTACCCCCTCGATGTTGTCCTTGGTTTAACTCCATAGCATTTTGTAACCTTAGGAATGTTCTGCAGTCTTTCATTTGGTGATTGGAAACTCTTTTCCCATCTAAGTATGCATAGTGGATACGGCAAGGTCCATGGAGCATGTCTTCTGCCGACGGGCCAGAGTATTTTGGCTTTTCTTTTTCTCGGCGATTTCTATCTTGGAATTCCCTGCTTTCATAGCCTTCCTTGTCCCTTCTTTCCTATCCCGCGGCTATCTGATTTTGTCTTGTGCGGCTATCTTCATTGCAAGACCTGCGCCTTTGTCTGCTTGCTCTGTCGACTTCTGGTGAACGCGCCCTTTTGTTGTAATAAGCGTCTTCTCCATCGGCGAATTTGTTTGCTACCTCCATTAGTTCCGACACTGTCCTGGGCCTTGTTCTCCCTAACTCTTCCACGAGATCTGAACGGCGAAGACCAGCCAAAAAAGCATATACTGCCCGTTCGTCGAAAACGTCTTCCGTAGAGTTTTTTATTATGCTCCACCGCTGTATATACGAACATAGAGTTTCGTCCTTCCTCTGTATGCAGGACTTGACTTCTTCTAGCGACGCTGGACGTTTTTATGTCGAACGAAAATTTCTTGTAAATTGACTCTCCAGTTCTCCCCAACTTCCAATGGAATCGTTGGGTAAAGTGCTTAACCAAGACCGTGCTGCGCCGGTGAGGTGTAACTGCAGGCTTTGCATCATCGTTGCTCTTGTTCCTCCGAGTATTTGTACTGCTTGTAGGTAGTCTGATAGCCATAGTCTAGGTTCTTGTGACCCATCATACTTTTGCTGATCGTGTGGTAGTTTGAATCCTTTGGGTACTCGTGTTCTGCGAACCCTTCGGGTAAAGCATAGCGCGCCCATTTCTTTTTCCTCGTCTTCATAATTTTCTTCCTTCCATGCGTAGCGTGCGTTGTCTACTCTTGCTTGTGCTATGATATTCCTTGCATCCTCCCTTCGTGCCCTGCACTTTTTGTCGCATGATGAGTCGCTTGTTTGGCTTTGCGAGGGTCGGTACTTGAAGTTTTCCTCTCCCTTGTCCTTGTAATATGTCGCCTTTTTCTCTGGAGAATGTTTCCTTAGTCTGTCTTCTACCAACCCGAGGCTTCTTATTGCGGCTTGATGCATGTGCTCCCATGGATCTCTGGGTTCTGGTTGTGTAGTTAGTAGATACGCTTGTGCTGCTGCTAATGCTGCCTCTGGTGTTTCCTATACAAAATCCTCCTCATCGTCTGATGGATGTGCGCTTATGCTCCTTGCGTGGTTTTCTTCCCTTGTCCACGCTGTTGTTCTCCTACTGTGCTTTGGGTCTTTGTGTCTTTCTCTGCTGGACTCTGATGCTTCGTTGTATTCATCCCAATATGCTCCACTTGACACACTATTGTTTTCTTGACTTCTCCTGATATTGTCTTTTTCCTCCCTCAACCTCTTTTTGTGTTGATGCAGGGCATACTGGTATCCCATCAAAACTTCTCTTCTTGAATTGGCGGGTACCTGCGTACCATGATTGATAGCTGACATGATGATTCTCCACTCCCCGGTAGAGACGCGAATTTTCTCCTTCTCCTTCTTGATGTTGCCCCTTGACTTGTCGGTTTGCACGTCGATTGCTGCGTTGTCTATATGATCGTTCTCTTCTGCTGCTTCGGTGATAATGACGCATAATTGATGTATGTTTCTGGAGACACCGCCGCGTTGGGTGACGAAGTCCTTTTGACTAGTGTGCGATTTGTCCATTGCTCCTTCTATGTCGAGTTCTTTCCGAGTTTCAACGAGTTCTTCGATTTTTCCTTTTGTATTTTCGGCTGCTGCGAAGATGATCGGCGAGTTTACCTCGCTGGAAGAGCCCGCCGATGATCCAGACATTGTGATTGTCTTTGCTTTGCTTGCTGACAAATCTGGTTTCACCGAATCTAAAAGGCGAGTCGAACTTGAAAATCCGACGCAAAAGCTCAGACTTCTAATCGTTAACTCCATCTTCTGGTTTTCGTCGACTTCTGAACTGTTGTTGGCTAAAAGCAAAAAAGCCGTCGAATTCATGATTCCGACACCCATCGTCCCCACGGTCGGCGCCAATTGACAAGGGTTAACTCGACAGATGTCCAAGATGAAGGACTTAGGATCAGGGGAATAAGGTGTCGGATGAACTCGAAGGTAAAGATCAGTCAAACAAGGCGTGTATCGAGAATAAATGTGGTGGTCAACTTGGCTTACTCTCAATCTATCCCTGACCGGCCTCTCCTGGCCCCTACATATAGGTGGCCAGGTCTCAAGGAACCGGTCGGGTCCGATACATATTACAATATCGATATACGACATAGACTCGTATTTCGACTATGATTACACTTGGGCCTAGCTCAACGGGCCTCAGGGGTACTCAAGTATCGGTCTCTATTATCTATACCCTTGTCAGTGCCTTACCCGACAAGTTTGTGGCGGGCTGCATTATTGCTAATTTGCCCCCTTCATTGAGGAACTTTGCCACAACTCTCAAACACAAGAGACAGGAGATATCAGTTGAAAATCTGATAGCGTCCCTTGATGTTGAGGAGAAGGCTCGGGCTAAGGACACTACTGAGAAAGGACAAGGTCATGCTACTGCTAACTTTGTGCAGCAGAAAGGCAAATCCTCAGGTAAGAACAAAGGGAACTTCAAGCCCTCTTTCAACAAGCCTGTAAAGACTACAACCTTCAAGAAGAAGAAGCCGAACAGGGACAGGAGTGATCTGGCTTGTTTCACTTGTGGAGAGCCCGACCACTTTTCCAAGGACTACCCAGAACACGCAGACCGCAGAGGGAAAAAAGGCCAAGAATGTCGACGTCGTGACTGCTAGCAATACTGATGGATATGGTAATCTATTTACTGTTCTTTCGGTATTTCAATCTCCCTCTTGGTGGATTGATACGGGTGCTAACGTTCATGTGTGTGCTGACATATCTATGTTCACTTCTTACCAGGCTGCACAGGATTCCTCCGTCCTAATGGGCAATGGGTCACATGCCTCTGTTCGTGGTGTTGGCACGGTAGATCTGAAGTTCATTTCGGGGAAGATCGTGCAGCTGAGGAACATGCAGCATGTCCCTTCTATGAACAAGAATCTTGTTAGTGGTTCCCTTCTCTGCTGAGATGGGTTTAAGGTTGTTTTAGAGTCGAATAAGGTAGTCGTTTCCAAGCATGGACAATTTATTGGAAAAGGCTATGAGTGCAGAGGCTTGTTCCGCTTTTCACTTTCAGATTTCTGTAATAAATCCGTGAACCATATTTGTGGCGGTGTTAGCGATGATACCAGTGTTTGGCATTCTCGTTTATGTCACATTAATTTTGGTTTGATGAATCGGTTATCCAGTATGAGTTTAATTCCGAAATTCACTATTGCCAAAGGTTCTAAGTGCCATAGTTGTGTGCAATCAAAGCAACCTCGTAAGCCTCATACGGCGGCCGAGGAGAGAAACTTGGCACTGATACTCCAACTTGACGTGGGAGCAGACTGTCCTTGTGCGTGGTGGATAACCAGCCCGTTGGGAACCCCAAGAGGAAGGTATGATGAATATAGCAGCTAGTCTTCCCTCAGTTAAGAAACCAAGGTTTATCGATCAGGAGAGGAGAGACAATGACGACTGAAGGTGATGCGGAACCTGCACACACACAACCAAGTACTTTGTTCCCAACTTGCGATGAGGTTGTCAATCTCACCGGTTTGCTTGAAACAAAGGTTATGAGCGTATCGAGTGGAAAACAATATAGTATGCGAGTAAAGTAAACAGTACGAGTAAAGTAAACAGGTGATAGCAATATGATGGAAATAGGACCGGGGTCCACAGTTCACTAGTGGTGTCTCTCCATAAATAAAATAACACATGCTGGGTAAACAAATTACAGTTGGGCAATTGATAGAATAAAGATAAACGTGATATGTCAAGAAGATCACTATGAGATTTACTCTGGGCATTACAACAAAATACATAGACCGCCATCCAACTGCATCTATGACTAATAATCCACTTGTGGTGAATCAATCCGAGAACTCCACAAGTATTAAGTTGCGAACAACAGATAATTGCATTAAGCAAAGTGTGTAATGTAAACAAAGCATATGCCCTTGAGCATATGAATGTTGTTTTCTCCCTAGTAGCAACAGCACATCTACCACCTTAGAGGTTTCTGTCACTCCCCCAGGTGAAATAGAGGCATGAACCCACTATCGAGCATAAATACCCCCTCTTGGAGTCACTAGCAACTACTCGGCCAAGATAGCTACTAACAACGGAGAGCATGCAAGATCATAAACAACATAGAGATAACAAAAGATATAATTCAGTACAGCAACTTAATCATAAACACCAATATTCATCGGATCCCAACAAACCAAACATGTAGAATTACATAACGGTGATCTCAATCATGTAGGGCAGCTCATGAGATCTAAACATGAAGCACATGGTGGAGAAGACAACCATCTAGCTACTGCTATGGACCCATAGTCCAAGGTAGACTACTCACTCATCGCTCCGGAGGCAAGCATGGCGATGAAGAAGACCTCCGGTGGCGATTCCCCTCTCTGGCAGGGTGCCGGGAAGAGCTTCTGGACCCTCCCGATCTTCGGGTCGACGGTGGCGGCGGATCGCGATGTGTTCTGGAAATCTGATCGGGTACTTAGGTTTTTTCCATCGGGGGGTCTTTATAGGCGAAGGGGCATCGTCAGAGGAGGAGCCAGGCGCCCTCACGCGGGGCCCGCGTGGCCAGGGGCTTGGCCGCGCCACCCCTGCGTGTGGGGCCCTGGTGGCCCCCCTCCGACTCTTCTTCGGATCTCTGGAA
Source organism: Dactylis glomerata (assembly GCA_007115705.1). Lineage (NCBI taxonomy): Eukaryota > Viridiplantae > Streptophyta > Magnoliopsida > Poales > Poaceae > Dactylis > Dactylis glomerata. The sequence goes on from QXEO01000344.1 coordinate 1,823,061, forward strand.
GCTTCCGGGTAAAATAAGACTTCAGGAACTTGTTTCGTCCAATTCCGAGAATATTTCCTGTGTATCACTTCTGAAACACAAAAACAGCAGAAAACAGGAAACTGGCACTATGGCAACTCGTTAATAGGTTAGTTCCGGAAAATGCATAAAAGTGCCACTAAGTGTAACGAAACAATAGGCAAATGGTGTAAAAACAAGCATGGAGCATCAAAAATTATAGATACGTTGGAGACATATCAAGCATCCCCAAGCTTAACTCCTGCTCGTCCTCGAGTAGGTAAGTGCTAACAAAAGAATAATTTTTGAGGTGACATGCACCTACACAATCTTGATCATATATGTAAGCATTGGTGACCTGGGATCATAAGAACTTAAAACATGGGCATGAAGATATAATCTTGACAATAAGAACTTAGCAACCATGTTGTAAACATGCAAATGAACACAAACAAAAGATCATGAAAATGAAACAATGAAAGTCAAACGTGTGTTCAAATCATAAGGAAAAACATACAAATGGTTTTCAGCTTGTTCTTCAAAGAGAGCAAAACATAAATGCATAGGACACCTTCAAGTTTAAGAGGGCGACTAGATACAAATAATTTAAGAACAAGTGAAACCAACAATATGAATCAATCAATGAACTTTGGGACAATGCATATTACACTAAGAATGACAACTATGCTCTATTAATGGTGCATAAAGAAAGAAGGTGGTGACTCAACATAAAAGTAAAAGAAAGGCCCTTCGCAGAGGGAAGCAGTGATTGCAAGTTTTATAACCTTCAAAAATTATGGTACTTACCGGCTTTGAGCTCTCATTGCCCCCATCATAAGCATCTTGAATGGTTAAAGTTAATGCGAGAACAATTATGATGCATATGCTTGACAAATCATATGTTGAAAACCTCGTGTCCCGTGAATACGAGTACCCAAACCTCATGCTACTTTACTTAGAGTCCCAAGCAAGGCTCTTGTCATTGTAAGTATATGCATATCATTGAGAACCGCCAATGGGGTACCTCCGTGCCCGATGACATGGAACAAGCCCACACCAAAATGACAGGACAAGCAGACAATGAACACCTCGACATCTCTTTTATTTGCCTTTTGTTTAGCTTTTTATTGTGAGATGCGTCGTCGAATGTTCACCATGGGTGAAAGTACAAGGATGTCGCCTAGAGGGGGGGTGAATAGGCGATTTAAAAACTTTTACGAGTGGCTTGACAAATGCGGAATAAAACTAACGTTTAAATTGCCAAGCATACAAAACCTAAATAAACTAGGTTCACCTATGTGCACCAACAACTTATGCTAAACAAGATAAGCAACTATGTGATAGCAAGATGTATATAACTTCAAGCACGAAGGCTATCACAAAGTAAATTGCATAAGTAAAGGAGCTCGGGTATAGAAATAACCGAGGGACGCGGAGACAACGATGTATCCCGAAGTTCACACCCTTGCGAGTGCTAATCTCCGTTGGAGCGGTGTGGAGGCACAAGGCTCCCCAAACGCCACGGAGGCTCACCGTAATCTCCTCGAGCCCTCCCACCAAGATGGAAGACCCGACCACTATGGGACACTTGAGGGCGGTCACCGAGCCCGTACAAGCTTGGGGCAATCTCCACAACTCAATTGGAGGCTCCCAAGAATCGCCACTGAGGCACCACAAAGCTTGGGAAGATCTCCACAACTTAATTGGAGGTCCCCAAGTAATTGCCACGGAGGCACCACAAAGCTTGGGAAGATCTCCACAACTTAATTGGAGGTCCCCAAGTAATTGCCACGGAGGCACCACAAAGCTTGGGAAGATCTCCACAACTCAATTGGAGGTCCCCAAGTAACCACTAAGTCACTAAGCCGTCTAGGGTTCCAAGAACCCAAGAGTAAAAAGCTCAACGAACTTTCACTACCGAATCTCCGAGGAGAACTCAAACCGATGCACCAAATGCAATGGCAAGAACACACGAAGTGCTCAAATCCTTCTCTCCCAAATCCCACCAAAGCAACAAATGCTATGGAGGGATATGAGAGGAAGAACAAGGGAGGAAATCCACAAAGAAATCCAAGATCTAGATCCAATAGGTTCCCCTCACAAAGAGGAGAAAGTGATTGGTGGAAATGTAGATCTAGATCTCCTCTCTCTTTTCCCTCAAAAAGATGCAAGAATTATGGGAGGGATGGGGAGGAAGGGCAAGCTCTTCAAGGTCAACATGGGAGGAGAGAGAAATGGAAGAGCCAACTTCCAAATGAGGAAGAAGGGGCTTTATATAGCCCCCGCACGAAATCTGACCGTTACAGGATTTTTAACCCGGAAATTCCGGCCTCGGGGGCGGAATTTCCGGCCCGGGGGCGGAATTTCCGCCCCCCTTATAAAATTTCCGGCCCAAATTTCCGCCCCCCTACTGCAGGTTGCACCACAAAAGACTTAGCAGAATTTCGCAGGGCCGGAAATTATGGAATTTCCGCCCCCCCCCGAAAATTCCGGTCTCGGGGGCGGAATTTCCGGCCCTGGGGAAAACATCAGTACGAAAACGGCTGTAACTTTTGCATCCGGACTCCGTTTTCGATGATCTTGGGCTCGTTGGAATCACCACAACAAGCTCTACAACTATATTCATAGAAACATCATAGTCCAACAAAGGAGGATGAAGCCAAATAATAAAAGGTTTGACTTAGCTATAAAGAAGAACCGGTAAAACCTCCAAACACCAAAAACGCAATAAGAGTTCCATACGAAATCCGTTTTTGATGACCTAGAGCTTGTCATGGAAATAACCACAAGCTCTAGAACCACACATGGATAAAAGCCAAATAAGAACCAAGAAAGATAATGCCAAGTATGCAAAGGTTTGAGCTCTCTCCGAACGATACAATTAAGTTACTCACTCGAGAGCCCCTCTTGATAGTACGGCTACCAATCCTATAATCCGGTCTCCAAACTAACACACGAGACCGGTAGAAGAGAAAACCTATCAAGAACAAACCATTTCCTTGCAATCCACTTGAGCTAGATGATGACGGTCTTGACACCCTCAAGTTGGACTACCTTTCTTGATTGCGCTTGCTCGGCCTATCTTGAACTTGCGCTTTGACTTGATCAACATTGCACTTCATCTTCTTCCTTCTTAAGAATGATGTCTTGAGAATGCACATGAGAGTTCACTCCATCATCTTATTCCTCAAGACACAATCTATATAGGCACAACTCCCTTGATCATCACATAGACTTCTTTATTTGCAACTTCTTACAACCTTGAAACCAACAAATGGCTCAAGCGTTGTCTACGGACAAGTCCTACAAATAAAACTCGATGCAAACATTAGTCCATAGGGATTGTCATTAATTACCAAAACCACACATGGGGGCAAATGCTCTTTCAATCTCCCCCATTTTGGTAATTGATGACAATCTCTTTGAGAGGGTTTATATAATGAATTTAAAGGACTAAGATGGTTACACTAACATCAAATACTACAAAAGTATGTGATGTTAGTAGAACCATCATATATAGAGCAAAATCCCCCACAATCTATGCACGTGTGAATGAACTTGAATTTCATTGCATATATTGCTAACCAATGTTGTTGGTGGAGTTTCCACTATATATACTCAACCATGCAAAGCATGCAAGGCAAATGCTTAAGAACAAAACAAAAGCATGAAACCCAATTCCCTTCAAACCCTCGAAACTTCTCCCCCATTGGCATCCATTGCCAAAATGGGCGAAAAGGCTTAGAAGGCCAATATAGTGAGAGTTCCTCCTCAAGGTGTGCATGGCACAAAAAGGTGAAAACACATGCACAAATTCAAGGACAAAATTTGGAGGAAATCAAACTATATTGAGGATTAAAGATTGCAAACAAAATAGGATGACATGATGGTTAAACTTCCAACAAATGAAGATAGCAATCAAAAGATCCAAATAGCGAGTCAAATAAAGATATTATGAGAAGACCAAAACAATGCTCTAAATAATATGAAGAAGCTCCCCAAGGTTTGTGCACAACATATTCCATATGAATTGAAGTATAAGGTGCATAAACATGGAATCATCACTCCCTCGATATTATTCAAAACAAAATGATACCAAGTGACATCAAAATACTATGATAACCGCAAAATGGTGCTTTAAATAAAATGAAGAAGCTCCCCAAGGTACGTGCACAAGATAGACTTTTTGTATTTCAAAACAATTTGCACAACATGGAATCCTCACTCCCTCACTATCATTTAAAAGCAACCATTAGCAAGAGATCATAGAAAAGACAATATTCTTAACACTTGTATCAAAGAAATGGTTGAGCAACAAGTAAGGAACCGACATATTAAATGGCTCAACCAAAGGAATGTGTGATAGGAATGAAAGCATATTATAAGACTAGTACAAGGATGCACAAAGAGCATCCACATAGTCCTCAATGAATGATATTGCTTAGCATTCCATCCCAACACACAAGAAAAAAATAAGATATCAATTAAGGAGATATCATCTCTCATGTGTATAAGTTTTTAAGTAGACAACATCACAAAGATAATTATCACAAAGAAACATATACACATAAAATAGATACAAAGAATAGAACATGATATCTAAAGAAGTTCATGAAATATACCAATGAGATTTTTGCTTTTAAAGCATGGCCAAAGGCTCAATTTATCTTATTGCATATTGAAGAACTTCAACCACAAACATGTCAAAGACATCACAAATATCAACAAGGGAAAGAAGATAGTTGGGATGTTTTGAGAAAAGCAACAAGTATCACGAATAAGTATACCAAAAGAAAGAACTAAATTTGCACTTTCATCAATATTGCACATGTGAGGAACTTGAGGAAATGATATGCAATAAAATTGCTAGATAGACATATTTGGGAAGGGTTCCCCAAAAAAATGCACTCATCTCAAATTACTCACATTTACAATAAAGAGGTTTCATTAAGATCATTGCAAATAAAGATTTTCATGCCATGAAATGACCCACACAAGGTTAGATGCTAGAAAAGTATGCATAGATACTTGTTACCGAGATATCATTGGAAGGATGTAGTAGATAGGAGTTCTTCAATAATCATAGCTTGCCACAAATTATCAACTAGTCACCGCTTCATGCTTATTATTGAGACAAGCACCAATATATCTCCCATGTACCTAAAACAAATTCAAGTACAATATGGTTTCCAAACTCATTGGGTCCAAAGTAGTTAGAGACACTACAATATATAGGACAAGCTCCACATAAATATGTGCATATAGATATGAACTTGAATTTCATGCACATCTTAGCCGATTTAGGATTTATTGGAGTTTACCCTATATATTGGATCAAAGAAAGCAAAGCATGCCATAGAGTATACATCTAGTAAATATGCATGCACAAAACTTTCAAGAGCCAAAAGAGATACAATTTGGACAAAACATCAAGAAGACCAAGAAGTCACACAAAGGTGTGAAGAACTAAAGGTTGTCCAAATTATATCAAAGAATCAACTCAACACAAGATTGACTCCAAAGTCCACCAAGTGAACAAAGCAAACACCAATGAGCATAAAGGATCACTAAAACACACATGCCCAATGACTTATCTCATTTTAAGAATATAGAGCAAAATCAAGAAAAGAGATAGCCATTCTCCCAAAGAGAGCAAGGTTCCAACAAACAAACCAAACTCTCCACTCTTTTATGATGGCACACTAAGTACCAAAAACAAAAAGATTTTTCTTCCAACAATAACCAATACCAATTGAAATAAGCCGAAGAGTATGTTATAGAAAATATAGGAGAGCTCCCCCAAGATTAGTGCATTATTTATGATTTTGCATTTGAATACAAAATGCACACAAATGGGATCATCATCTCTACCTACATTAAAAATAACACAAAACAAGTTCAACAAAATCAAATGGACTCACAAGAGTCAAGGAAGACAATGGAAAATAAAGCAAATACATTTCTTGGCAAGAGATAAGGTAATTAAAAGCAATAGCCAATGTAAAGATAATCAATATATATATACCACATGATAATGTACCAATTGTCCAAGGACAAGAGGTATTTGGAGTTATTAATTTCCCGGTGGTATTTTACACATAAATCCAAGATTATCTTCACAACAAAGAAGCATATGACAAGGATAAGAATTAAACACCATGCTAAAGAAGATATTCTTGATAGACTCAAATAGTTAAACAATCATGCAAAGCAATGATTAGGATAACTTGAAGCAAATGGTTTTCCAACTTTGATGTAGAATTCCACATTTTAGGAAAGCCCTACCAAGAATGTATCTCACAAACAAGATCCAAAACAAGAGCAATAAAACAATTTGGCAAATTGAAACTTGTTTGAGCAAACATGTCACATAGAAGAAAGATAATTTGCAATATCAATACTATGTGACACAACCTCAAATATGCACATTTTATTGGTTTGTAGTATGCACAAAGCATATTACTCCCCCATAATGTGATAAAGCATTTATTTTCACAAGAGGCAAATGAAATCCAATATGAGAAGATTAATGGACATTATAGAATTTGAATTTCTCATGAACATGATATACCACATAGAGACAAGATAAATTCAAATATCGATACTAAGTGGTATTCCTCATGTGCACACATATTTAGGATTGTGAAGTGCCAAAGCATATCACTCCCCCAAAATGGGATAGTCAACTAGTCTCTCAAAAAAGCCAAATAATATAAAAGAAGATGCAATAGGCTCAAACACAAACACACATACATGGTGTGCAAACCCACAAGTACATACTTGATTAATCAAAATAAAACAAGTAGGTAGCACAACATATACCAACACATGTAATGGAACACAACCAACACATGCAAAAGGGGCGAGTAACTTTCAATATAGATAAGTTGAGTACATGTTACCGCAAAGAGGAACATTAGATATATGATATAAACAAGATAATCCAATTGACTTGACTTGAGACAATATATTGATGAAGATCCATTAATTCTTCATGATATAGCCAAGTCTCTAATGCCCTCCATCAAACACCTATTGATCAAGTTTTGGTGTGATGGTCCCCAACCAAGTTGGGTCCTAAGAGGTTAGTCACAATAGGCTTGGCAACCCAAATGGTTCTTTTCTTGACACCACTTTGAGTACCAATATATTTGGCAAACACATTGCCAACCTTATCCTTGCAAAGAGAATAAGCATCATCAATTATGATAGGGTTGGATGAGTTACCCATAGTGCATGAAGAAGAAAGGTGACCCTTCTCACGACATATGTAGCAAGTTCTTTTCTTCACCTTCTTCTCACTTGATTTCTCCGCAATGGGAGCATTAGCTTGATTCTTCTTGGGAAGTGACTTTTCTTCAACATGAGGTTGAGCATGGCCTTGAACTTGAGGCCGCTTCCCTTGTTGCTTCTCAACTAGTGCCTTCTTCTTCAAAGGGCAAGATCTAACATGGTGCCCTTCAATTTTGCACTTGAAGCAAACAATCTTGGCCGGATCTTTGACTTGTCCTTGGCCCTTCTTATTCTTCTTAACCTTGGACTTCTTATTGTTGTTGGAGATAAACCCAAGTCCACTCTTGTCATTGGGGGATTTTTGCACACTCAACATGTTGTCGAGTTTGGATTTCCCTTCATGACTCTTTACCAAGTCTTTCTTCAATGAAGTGACTTGGGCCTTGAGCTCTTCGATTTCCTCTACATGGTTAGTAATAACACAAGTACTAGAGGAAATAGAAGCTTCATTGTTAGAGCAACAAGGCAAGGAAAGTAATTCATCACAAGATGTAGCAATATTATGAGTGGATGAATTACTAGGACTAGCACTTGGTAATATAGCATTTTGAGAAGTGCAAATGTCCACATGAGGCTCACTAGATGTTACCTTTGACATAATAGCCTCATGAGCTAACTTTAGCCTATCATGGGAAGCTAGAAGATCCTCATGGGAGCTTGAGAGCTTTCCATGGCTTTCTTCCAATTTCCCATAATTGCTAGTTAGCAAATCAAGTTGAGCCCTTAGCTCAACATTCTCCTTCAAAATAGATGCTTCACAAGAATTAGAGTTAGTTGCACAAGCATCATCATTAATGGAAATAGGAGAAGGCAATTTAGTAAGCTCATTTGAGTTTGAAGCTTTAAGTTGCTCATGCGACTCGGTGGGAATAATGGGCTTACTCGAAACGACCCTAGAGTCATTTTTAAGAAGCTCAAAATTCTCAAGGAGTATAGCATGAGTAACTTCAAGCTCATTATATTTTATTTCCAAAGCATTTGCCACCTCAAATGCTCCTTCATGGGATTTCTTTACTTTAGACAATTCTAGAGTAAAGGTCTCCTCAAGAGATTCTTTGGTGGTTTGTGCTTATTCAAGAGCTTCTTTTAGATCCGCGATCTCATCCGCGTAATCACGGGCATGATCTTGCATTTTAAAGATGGTATTTTCATGCTCCTCGATAATTTTATTACTCTCGGTGGCAATAGCTAAAATCTTATAGAAGTAAGAGCAAGCAATTTTATTCTTATGAATAGCATGAAAAATCATTTCACTCTTCTCAATTAAAGAAGCAAGATCATCATCCTCTTCTTCATTATCCTCATTATCATCATCACTAGATATATTGGGTTCCAAAGTAGGAGATACCTTTGAAGCCCTAGCCATAAGGCAAATGTGGGAAGCACTAGATGATGATGAATAAAAACTTGAAGCTCCAAGAGAGACCATGTCTTGGCCAATAGAATTTCCAGTTTCGTCTACATTGTTAGACACACAACAACTAGAGTAACTAGAGGTATTTATATCATGGCAACAAGACGAAGTGAGCATATCATTATGAGATGTGTTCAAGGAGCATACACATGATATGCAAGGACTATCAACACAAGCATGTAAAGCATTTATGGTGCTAGAAGTGTTTAAGTCCAAAGATGAATCATGGCAATGAGATAGAGATGAATGATCATCACAAGTAAGCTCACTATCAACATTGCAATTTCCATCACCACTCACCATCGAGTTACCTTGTGTCTTGCTACACTTTGGTGAAGTGGAAGAGAGTTCATCACGACCGGAAGTGGAGGGAATACAATCATCCTCAATCTTGTTGGACATATCATATTTGTCTTGAAGCTTTGTCCAAAACTCATGAGCGCTACGGAAAGGCCTGATTGCAAGTATAACTGCATCACTCACAAAATCAACAAGCACATTAGTAGCTCGAGAATTAAGATAAGAGTTTCTCTTCTCCTCTAAAGATAGACTTTGGGGATCCTTAGGAGGAGATAAACCCATATCTAAAATTCTCTCTATATTTGGGTCCATATCTCGAAAGTGGATAAGCATGCAAGTTTTCCATATATCATAATTAGTGCCATCAAATATAAAAGTGTGATTGTGCACTAATCCTCTAGCCGACATCTTTGCTCTCAAGGCGGTGAAGCCTAAAAATGAGAGACATGCTCTGATACCAAATGAAAGTACAAGGATGTCGCCTAGAGGGGGGGGTGAATAGGCGATTTAAAAACTTTTACGAGTGGCTTGACAAATGCGGAATAAAACTAACGTTTAAATTGCCAAGCATACAAAACCTAAATAAACTAGGTTCACCTATGTGCACCAACAACTTATGCTAAACAAGATAAGCAACTATGTGATAGCAAGATGTATATAACTTCAAGCACGAAGGCTATCACAAAGTAAATTGCATAAGTAAAGGAGCTCGGGTATAGAAATAACCGAGGGACGCGGAGACAACGATGTATCCCGAAGTTCACACCCTTGCGAGTGCTAATCTCCGTTGGAGCGGTGTGGAGGCACAAGGCTCCCCAAACGCCACGGAGGCTCACCGTAATCTCCTCGAGCCCTCCCACCAAGATGGAAGACCCGACCACTATGGGACACTTGAGGGCGGTCACCGAACCCGTACAAGCTTGGGGCAATCTCCACAACTCAATTGGAGGCTCCCAAGAATCGCCACTGAGGCACCACAAAGCTTGGGAAGATCTCCACAACTTAATTGGAGGTCCCCAAGTAATTGCCACGGAGGCACCACAAAGCTTGGGAAGATCTCCACAACTTAATTGGAGGTCCCCAGGTAATTGCCACGGAGGCACCACAAAGCTTGGGAAGATCTCCACAACTCAATTGGAGGTCCCCAAGTAACCACTAAGCCACTAAGCCGTCTAGGGTTCCAAGAACCCAAGAGTAAAAAGCTCAACGAACTTTCACTACCGAATCTCCGAGGAGAACTCAAACCGATGCACCAAATGCAATGGCAAGAACACACGAAGTGCTCAAATCCTTCTCTCCCAAATCCCACCAAAGCAACAAATGCTATGGAGGGATATGAGAGGAAGAACAAGGGAGGAAATCCACAAAGAAATCCAAGATCTAGATCCAATAGGTTCCCCTCACAAAGAGGAGAAAGTGATTGGTGGAAATGTAGATCTAGATCTCATCTCTCTTTTCCCTCAAAAAGATGCAAGAATTATGGGAGGGATGGGGAGGAAGGGCAAGCTCTTCAAGGTCAACAATGGAGGAGAGAGAAATGGAAGAGCCAACTTCCAAATGAGGAAGAAGGGGCTTTATATAGCCCCCGCACGAAATCTGACCGTTACAGGATTTTTAACCCAGAAATTCCGGCCTCGGGGGCGGAATTTCCGGCCCGGGGGCGGAATTTTCGCCCCCCTTATAAAATTTCCGGCCCAAATTTCCGCCCCCCCTACTGCAGGTTGCACCACAAAAGACTTAGCAGAATTTCGCAGGGCCGGAAATTATGGAATTTCCGCCCCCCCCCGGAAATTCCGGTCTCGGGGGCGGAATTTCCGGTCCTGGGGAAAACATCAGTACGAAAACGGCTGTAACTTTTGCATCCGGACTCCGTTTTCGATGATCTTGGGCTCGTTGGAATCACCACAACAAGCTCTACAACTATATTCATAGAAACATCATAGTCCAACAAAGGAGGATGAAGCCAAATAATAAAAGGTTTGACTTAGCTATAAAGAAGAACCGGTAAAACCTCCAAACACCAAAAACGCAATAAGAGTTCCATACGAAATCCGTTTTTGATGACCTAGAGCTTGTCATGGAAATAACCACAAGCTCTAGAACCACACATGGATAAAAGCCAAATAAGAACCAAGAAAGATAATGCCAAGTATGCAAAGGTTTGAGCTCTCTCCGAACGATACAATTAAGTTACTCACTCGAGAGCCCCTCTTGATAGTACGGCTACCAATCCTATAATCCGGTCTCCAAACTAACACACGAGACCGGTAGAAGAGAAAACCTATCAAGAACAAACTATTTCCTTGCAATCCACTTGAGCTAGATGATGACGGTCTTGACACCCTCAAGTTGGACTACCTTTCTTGATTGCGCTTGCTCGGCCTATCTTGAACTTGCGCTTTGACTTGATCAACATTGCACTTCATCTTCTTCCTTCTTAAGAATGATGTCTTGAGAATGCACATGAGAGTTCACTCCATCATCTTATTCCTCAAGACACAATCTATATAGGCACAACTCCCTTGATCATCACATAGACTTCTTTATTTGCAACTTCTTACAATCTTGAAACCAACAAATGGCTCAAGCATTGTCTACGGACAAGTCCTACAAATAAAACTCGATGCAAACATTAGTCCATAGGGATTGTCATTTATTACCAAAACCACACATGAGGGCAAATGCTCTTTCAATGGGTATGCTGCAAATTTCCACCATAAATTATGCATGGCTTAGATTGGCGGCCCGGCGTTTCCCTAACACATATACAAACTCCATGATCCCTACAAGATTCCCAATTCATTTCACACCGCGGGCATCCATAAACAAAAGATCACGATATCAACTCAAATAAGAAGTGCAATGTTGAAAGCTTGCCCCATGACAGCATGGATGGGCTAGAATCCAACTTACAACTTGCAAGCATAACAACTCAACATAAGAGACCACAATGTCAAATTTTTAAGAACAGGAAAAAGTAAAGTGTGCCTTCCGGTTCGTGAGAGCTTTACTGACCGAATTTCGCATAACACTGGTAAGAGTTTAATTTGAAGAGAAAATAAAAGCAAGCCAAATTTACTTGGAATAGCAAATTGCTAGTAGGTATGTATGGTGGACACTTTGGAAAACTTTGGCTTTTAGGAGTTGGATGCACGAGTAGAGGTCATACTCAGTACAAGGTGAGGGCTAGCAAAAGACTGGGAGCGACCAACTAAGAGAGCAATAATGGCCATAATCATGCAAAGCGACAAAGCGACATTAAAAGAAGCATACGATGGCATCAAAAGTCAAAAAACTAAATGATCATGAAGTCTATTGGCGACTTTGTAAGAGTCTAACATGTTTGAGCATGCGCCAAGTCAACCCAAATAAAGCATCAAGGAGAAAACCAAAATAATGCTTCCATACAATAAAAACAACGCATGATTTTTTCAAAGGCTCATTAAGCAATCTCAGTTATTTGAGACAAGTCATGCTACAGCAAAACCACTAAGCATACTATCAAAAAGACATCAAGCATGACATGAAAAAGCCTAAGCTGCAGTCTACACAAGCTCCTTCTTGTACCACTATTTTGCACAAAGCTTTTTCTCTTTTCCAACACCATTTGAAATTTTTATAAACACCTCTTTTGATGAAAACCAATAAAGATCAGAGGCAAAAATACACCTTGATGAAAAGATATGACAAGGTCTGAACGCAAATCAAGGCGAAAACGAAAACCAAAAGAAGTAGCAGAAAAAGAAGAACGCTCGATTTTTAATAAGAGTGAAAACTAGAGCGTTCTTTGCAAATGAAAACGAGTACATCTCCTCCAAAAGAAATTTGTTGGGGTCCAACCATTTATTGAAGCAAACAAACAAACTAAACCAACTAATAAAACTAAAACAACTGACGCTCCAAGAAAAACACATAGTGCATGAAGCAATAAAAATATAGTGTTTTGAAAGGTGACCTGATTTTTGCCGATGAAGAAGGGGTGCCTCGGGGGCATCCCCAAGCTTTGACGCTTGTACTTCTTGGATATTTCTTGGGGTGATGCATGGGCATCCCCAAGCTTGAGCTTTTATCCATTCTTCAACTCATCTCATCATTCTCCAATCCCTACACTTGAAAACTTCCTTCATACAAAACTAAACACAATTCTATTAGCAACATTAGTGCAAGCATAACATATAATCAACCCTCTTTTTGCTTCAGGTTTCAACTCAAAACCACCACATATATAGCAAATACTACTGTAGCAACCTCCCCAAAAGTTCCATGATCAAAAGAACTCAAAAGAAAGCGATAAAGTGGCAAACACAAATATTGGCAGAAATCTGTCAAAACAGAACAGCTGACAAAGGTCGAATTTTTGAAGGATTTTCTGTTGCTCAAATCAAAAAGTGTTTAACTAACAAAAGTTTGGATATAACCTGGGGCATATGCACAAGAAATCGCAGGTCCAGAAGATAAACAGAGAATTTTCACGAATTTTTACGGTGCAGCACCGAAAACAGTTTCAGGACAGCAACATCCCCAAATCTTTACCTCGCTCAAATTAGAGGCTTCTCTTGGCACAAAAACGAAATAAACAAGATAAGGAGCGGTCATTACAGTAGTAATGACTTCCAAGGCTCAAATAAAAGAAAAAGTACTGAAAAGAAAACATTGGGTTATCTCCCAAGAGTGCTTTTCTTTAACGCCTTTGAGCTAGGCGCAGAAAATTGTGAATCAAGTAATATCAAGTGATGAAGCACTAGTTACCTCAGTAGGCTCTTTGAAGGTTCCTGAAGATGATTCAACCTGCAAGTCACCCTTAGTGGAACTAAGAGTCTTACCAATTTTAAGAACATGTTGAGATTTAAGCGCAGAAACCTTGGGAACATACATAAATTTTTGCTCTTTTCCAACAAACACTTTCTCCTTCTTAAATTTAAGAGAAGAGAAGATTAAGCTAAGAGTTTCCATAGACTCCTCTAGTTTACCAATCCTTAAGTTTTGATTGTCATGAGTAGTGCTAGCCTCTAAAATGGTAATTCTCTTACCAATGTTTTCTATTAATTCACTAACGCGGCTAGCATTTTCTAGGATACTAGGCAAACTTTTCTCTAAAGAGCTGAGCTTTTCTACCACCTCCTCCAAGGTGGTCTCGGTTTTAGCAACATGAATTCCCACTAAACTTTCAATTATAGTGCATGCTTCTCCAGTGGGAGTACCCAGAAAATTACCTCCTGTAAGAGTATCAAGAACATACCTATTCCAACTGGATATACCAACATAAAAATTTCTAAGGAGGATCGTGGTAGAGTGCTTTTTGGTACACCTATGATGAGCATTGTTAATACGGTACCAAGCATCTTTTAAACTTTCTCCCCCTTGTTGCTTAAAACTACGAACTTCAACTTCAGGATTACTCATTTTAACAAAACTAAAAGCAGATAAGTAAAAACAACTACCAAGAATTCTAATTTTTTTGGGTTTTTGATATAAAGCAATGCAGGTAAAATAAATAAAGTAAAGCAAAACAATAAAACAAAGTAAAGGATGTGCGTGCGAAAAACTCCCCTCGCAGAAGTCTTCTCTTCCTCCCCGGCAACGGCGCCAGAAAATTAGCTGATACTCCAAGTTGACGTGGGAGCAGACTATCCTTGTGCGTGGTGGATAACCAGCCCGTTGGGAACCCCAAGAGGAAGGTATGATGAATATAGCAGCTAGTCTTCCCTCAGTTAAGAAACCAAGGTTTATCGATCAGGAGAGGAGAGACAATGACGACTGAAGGTGATGCGGAACCTGCACACACACAACCAAGTACTTTGTTCCCAACTTGCGATGAGGTTGTCAATCTCACCGGTTTACTTGAAACAAAGGTTATGAGCGTATCGAGTGGAAAACAATATAGTATGCGAGTAAAGTAAACAGTACGAGTAAAGTAAACAGGTGATAGCAATATGATGGAAATAGGACCGGGGTCCACAGTTCACTAGTGGTGTCTCTCCATAGATAAAATAACACATGCTGGGTAAACAAATTACAGTTGGGCAATTGATAGAATAAAGATAAACGTGATATGTCAAGAAGATCACTATGAGATTTACTCTGGGCATTACAACAAAATACATAGACCGCCATCCAACTGCATCTATGACTAATAATCCACTTGTGGTGAATCAATCAGAGAACTCCACAAGTATTAAGTTGCGAACAACAGATAATTGCATTAAGCAAAGTGTGTAATGTAAACAAAGCATATGCCCTTGAGCATATGAATGTTGTTTTCTCCCTAGTAGCAACAGCACATCTACCACCTTAGAGGTTTCTGTCACTCCCCCAGATGAAATAGAGGCATGAACCCACTATCGAGCATAAATACCCCCTCTTGGAGTCACTAGCAACTACTCGGCCAAGATAGCTACCAACAACGGAGAGCATGCAAGATCATAAATAACATAGAGATAACAAAAGATATAATTCAGTACAACAACTTAATCATAAACACCAATATTTATCGGATCCCAACAAACCAAACATGTAGAATTACATAACGGTGATCTCAATCATGTAGGGCAGCTCATGAGATCTAAACATGAAGCACATGGTGGAGAAGACAACCATCTAGCTACTGCTATGGACCCATAGTCCAAGGTAGACTACTCACTCATCGCTCCGGAGGCAAGCATGGCAATAAAGAAGACCTCCGGTGGCGATTCCCCTCTCCGGCAGGGTGCCGGGAAGAGCTTCTGGACCCTCCCGATCTTCGGGTCGACGGTGGTGGCGGATCGCGATGTGTTCTGGAAATCTGATCGGGTACTTAGGTTTTTTCCGTCGGGGGGTCTTTATAGGCGAAGGGGCGTCGTCAGAGGAGGAGCCAGGCGCCCTCACGTGGGGCCCACGCGGCCAGGGGCCTGGCCGCGCCACCCCTGCGTGTGGGGCCCTGGTGGCCCCCCTCCGACTCTTCTTCGGATCTCTGGAAGCTTCCGGGTAAAATAAGACTTCAGGAACTTGTTTCGTCCAATTCCGAGAATATTTCCTGTGTATCACTTCTGAAACACAAAAACAGCAGAAAACACGAAACTGGCACTGTGGCAACTCGTTAATAGGTTAGTTCCGGAAAATGCATAAAAGTGCCACTAAGTGTAACGAAACAATAGGAAAATGGTGTAAAAACAAGCATGGAGCATCAAAAATTAAAGATATGTTGGAGACGTATCAGGCACCTCTAGAACTCATACATTTTGATCTATGCGAGATGAATGGTGTGTTGACAAAAGGTGAAAATAGATATTTCATGACATTGATTGATGATGCGACTAGATTTTGCTATGTTTACTTATTTCAAACTAAAGATGAAGCTTTAGACTACTTTAAAATTTATAAGGCCAAAGTTGAAAATCAACTAGAGAGAAAGATCAAGCGTCTTAGGTCGGATAGTGGTGGAGAGTATTTTCCTAAAATCTTTGATGAATTCTGTGAGGAACACGGTATTAATCATGAGAGGACGCCTCCCTACTCACCCCAATCTAATGGGGTGGCCAAGAGGAAAAACCGCACACTGTCTAACTTGGTGAATTCTATGCTCAACACTGCTGGTTTATCGAAGGCATGGTGGGGGGAGGCTTTGTTGACTGCATGTCATGTCTTGAATAGAGTTCCTAACAAGAATAAAGAGAAAACCCCTTATGAGGAGTGGGTTGGGAGAAAGCCATCACTTTCGTATTTGCGCA
The DNA here is from genome assembly GCA_007115705.1 of Dactylis glomerata. Taxonomy (NCBI): domain Eukaryota; kingdom Viridiplantae; phylum Streptophyta; class Magnoliopsida; order Poales; family Poaceae; genus Dactylis; species Dactylis glomerata. Next base: position 1,839,771 of record QXEO01000344.1, read on the forward strand.
CTTGGGGATGCTTGGCGAAGGTCAACATTTCCATACCAAAGAAACGCAAACTCGGACCAAAGACTGTGGATTGCATCTTTCTAGGTTATGCTCAGCGGAGCATTGGCTATAGATTTTTAGTAGTTAAATCCGAGGTACCTGATATGCATGTTGACACTATAACGGAATCTCGTGATGCAACGTTTTTTGAGAATATGTTTCCTATGAAAGATATGCATAGCACTGCTAGATTTTCTTCTAGGATAATTCCTGAATCTAGTACATCTGATGATTATTTTGAGAAACCACATGAGAACATCTTTGAGGACATTCATGAGAAGGATGAAAATGAAGCTCCTACAAGGAGCAAGAGACGGAGGACTGCAAAGTCCTTTGGCGATGATTTCATTGTGTACCTTGTGGATGATACTCCCACGTCCATTGCTGAGGCATTTGCATCACCAGATGCAGATGATTGGAAAGAAGCTTTCCAAAATGAGATGGACTCGATTCTTTCTAATGGAACATGGGAATTATCAGATCGCCCCCATGGCTGTAAGCATGTGGGCTGTAAGTGGGTGTTCAAGAAGAAGCTAAGGCCTGATGGTACTATTGAAAAGTATAAGGCGAGACTTGTAGCAAAAGGCTACACACAGAAAGAAGGCGAAGATTACTTTGACACCTATTCACCTGTGGCTAGACTAACCACCATTCGAGTACTACTGTCCATGGCTGCCTCTTATGGTCTTATCGTTCATCAAATGGACGTAAAGACAACTTTCCTTAATGGAGAGTTGGAAGAGGAAATCTATATGGATCAGCCTGATGGATTTGTGGTAAAAGGTGAAGAGAGAAAGGTGTGCAAGTTGTTAAAATCTTTATATGTCCTGAAACAAGCACCTAAGCAATGGCATGAGAAGTTTGACAGAACTTTAACTTATGTAGGCTTTGTCGTTAATGAGGCTGACAAGTGCGTTTACTATCGCCATGGTGGGGGCGAATGTGTTATATTGTGTTTGTATGTTGATGATATTCTCATTTTTGGTACAAACATGAAAGTAATATGTGAGGTCAAGTCTTTCTTGTCAAAGAGCTTTGATATGAAAGATCTGGGAGAAGTTGATGTGATCCTGAACATCAAGCTGAATAAGAATGAGAGTGGAATTACTTTATCGCAATCACACTATGTTGAGAAGATCTTGAGCCGGTTTGGCTTTATTGATGGCAAGTCTTCTCCAACACTTTATGATCCCAGTGTGATATTACGTAAGAACAAGAACGAACCAACAGATCAACTGAAATATTCTCTGATCATTGGTTCACTCATGTACTTAGCGAGCGCGACTAGACCTGACATCTCTTTTGCTATGAGCAAGTTGAGTAGGTTCATGTCAAACCCGGGTATTGATCATTGGCATGCACTTGAAAGGGTCATGCGCTATCTATGTGGTACAATGAGTTACGAGATTCACTATTCAGGGCACCCTGTTGTGCTTGAAGGATATAGTGACACAAATTGGATCTCTGATGTAGATGATATCAAAGCCACTAGTGGGTATGTGTTTACCTTTAGAGGTGGTGCCGTATCATGGAGATCGTGTAGACAAACCATATTGACAAGGTCAACTATGGAAGCAGAACTAACTGCTTTAGACACAGCCATTGTTGAGTCAGAATGGCTGCGTGAGCTCTTGATGGACTTGCCGGTGGTTGAAAAACCTATGCCGGCCATTCTCTTGAATTGTGACAATCAAATAGTTATTGTCAAAGTGAACAATTCTAAGGATAACGCGAAGTCATCAAGACAAGTTAAAAGACGTTTGAAGTCTGTCAGGAAATTGCGAAACTCCGGAGTAATAACTGTTACGTATATTCAAACAGACAAAAACCTGGCAGATCCCTTTACTAAGGGACTATCACGCAATGTGATAGATAGTGCATCGAGAGAGATGGGTTTGAGACCCATAGATGTTATGCCATAGTGGTAACCCAACCTTTGTGATCGGAGATCCCGTGAATTAGGACCTAGGAAAAACAAGCTAGTGGTTTAACTGAGGAGAGTATTCTGTAACCCTCTCTATGTGAAGATGCATTACTCTCAAAATCCGTAAGGCAGGTTGGCAACATGCCTTAATGTGTTTCTGTTGGCTATGATTAACAAAGATGCTGTCCTACAGAGCATTCTTGAAAGAACACATCTACATGAGCCCGACTGTTAAACATTGCAGTCTATGAGATTTCGGCGATCTCTAGTAAACTCATGAAGAGACCAGGGAGTACGACACATATGCTCCAACCCGCGGGGTAGGCTACTGGCAGCCATGTACTGGTTATGACTTTAAGTGAAATCTTGACGCACCAAACTTGCAATTCAAGGCGTATTCCATTGTTCAAGTTGCTGATAGACGTAGCTTAAGGTTCTAGGCGGAAGTTCAACTTAACAGTCTCTACTGAAATACTGGTATATAAACAAGTAGTGAGGTCTGGCAAATCTCTAAATGAGCATTTGAGATCTGGTGGGGGATTGTTGAAATATTGGGCCCAAATCTAGTGGCCCATAATAGATTTCAGAAATTCCTAGAAATCTCAAAGCCCAAGTGTGTAAGCCCATGTGACATGCAGCCCAAGTTGTTGGCTGCACAAAGGCAAGAGGTGGGAGCTAAGTTTAGTCCCACATGGAAAGTTGGGAGAGATGTAGACCAACATATAAGGTGGGGTATTGCACCACTTGGTAAGTGAGTGAGAAGAGATGTGCCACACGCGCGCTCCTCCTCCTCCTCCTCGCTCGCTCGTCTCGTCTCGACACGACATGTCACGACACACGCGCGCGCGCGTGCCGCGGTTTGCGGAATTGAGCCTCAGAGCCGAGCTTATCTTTTTGCTGCACAGGAAAACCGAGCGTTTGACCGAGTTCTTGACGGACGCGTCACAGCTAGCCGGTTTGGGTCGCTCCCGGATTGTGGGCTGCTGTAACCGACTCGGGCGTGCGATGTGGGCGTGGCCCACGTTGCCTAGGGTTTTCCTCTGCGCGCCTGAAACCGATCTAGGGTTTTGCCACCTCTCGCTGCTTGCGCCGCCTCCGTAGTCTACTACATCCTGAGCGCCGACGTGCACCGGCGAACAGGAGAGCAGGTCTCTGGAACCACTCGCCTTTGCGATCCTGTACGGGAGAGGGCGAATTAGGTTTTTGGGAAGTGCTCTGCACGACTGCTCGAATTCTTCATCACGGGTCGTCTTCCTTCCAAGTCGGGCGGTGCGGCCTACCGCCGTCTTCATCGCCGTCTGCTTCGACCGGTCTTCTCCAACGTTGTCATCAACAATGTTACTGCAACGACTACATCTGTAAACGAACGGTACGTGCGGTCTACTGCTGTTCGTCTGTTCATCATGTTCTGCGAATACATGTTTAGCTACTACTTGTTTTCGTTCATCTTATTGTTTAGCACATCTAGTATGTTCGAGTTACATGTGGTAGTAGCTGGTAATGTTATGTTTAACTAGCATGGTGGCCCTCGTAATGAGGCAGCATGATCTTTATACTTTTCAATATATTAAGGTGAGCATCATATTTAGTGTTTCCTTTTTTTGAAATACATTTTCAAGATTCAAGGAATTCACATAATGTGATAGAAGCAAATTATACTTATTGGAGAGTCGGTATTCTCAGTGGAGTTTGTAATGATATGTTGTATTTTATGTTGGGGTTGAACTTTAAAGTTTCTCTCGATGGATGCATCGTCCATGAAGGAGCCTACTTTTCCCCCTTTTACTTTGGAATTACATTCTCCTCGAATCTTCTATCTGTATTTTGTCCTTAAAATGAAAGTAACTCGTTTCAATCTCCACACGGTTCCACTGAGGTGAGGGATGCACTAATAAATATTGTACATAGTTTAACTATGGTAGTTTATTATTGTTTTTTGTGACAATTCTTGGTGTTTGAGAGGTGTCATATGGCATGAAGATCGATAGGCTTCTTCTAAATCTTTATGATTTCAAGATACACTTCTTCACACAATAATCCAAGCTGTTTGTGATTCCCATGGCTCATTTTTTTCATTTATTTTTTAGAGGTTCGGTGAATTTGATAGTCTAATATTTGAGCATGCCCTTGGCCACTTGCTACTTGTAGAAGTCAGACTTTCACATGATTTACATGTTAACAGTTTGATTATTGTTTTGTATTCATTGATGTTTGCATATATTAAGAAATCATTATATGTTTAGAACCTCTAAAACATTTTTCTTGCCACATTATGTCCAAGTATACCATTCTTATGTCCTGTCATGATTTCAAGATAAACTTCTTCACACAATAATCCAAGCCGTCCGTGATTTCCATGGCTCATTTTTTCATTTATTTTTCTAGACCATTCGATGAATTTGATAGTCAAACATTTGAGCATGCCCTTGGCCACTTGCTACTTGTAGAAGTCAGACTTTCACATGATTTACAGGCTAACAGTTTGATTATTGTATTGTATTCATTGATGTTTGCATATATTAACAAATCATTATATATTTAGAACCTCTAAAACATTTTTCTTGCCACATTATGTCCAAGTATGCCATTTTTATGTCCTGTCACGTGATCAGAACTTAATTGAGAACGGAGCGATCAGGTGTGGAGTTACCTCTTTAACAAATCATCTTTGAGTTAGCTTGCATTACAGATCCGTTTTTAATTTAGTTTTAAATTTTTGTGATGCATCCAGACTGTTTTGTGCATAAAAAACATAGAGTTTCATTCCTAATCCAATACGTACTCTTTTTAGACGATTGAGTTGTCTCGAGGAAACATTACCGAATTCATTTATTTTTGAAGCTCCATAACCACCGCAGTGTTTTGTATACACTTTGATATAAAAGTTGTGTTTTTTTATTAGTATGTGTGTATAAAATAAAAACTTTACCTATATATGCGCTTTCTGAAACCGATACAAAAAATAAGTAAGATGTTATATGTTTAATCTATATATGGTATTGATTTTCCGGGCAAAGAGGAAAATTCAAGCGAGCTGTAATTAAGCATTATTTTTTTCCGTTCAAGATGTGCATGTTGAAAGAGCATTTCCCGCCTAATTGATTTTGGCGTTTGTTAACAATACATTATCTATTAATGTGTGATTATGCTTTGCAGGATTTTATAATATTCTTGCACAAGATATTGGGTTTTATATGGTATACTTGATAATTAATATTGCCCAAAGGAAATTATTGAGGAAATGGTGAAAATCAGCTCAGGGAGAAGTTTCAAATCAAAGTTGGCCAGGAAGGCCGGCTTTAGCCGGTCCCAGACCGGCTATAGCCGGACTGCTCGTTTTCTAGAGGGGTCCTGCGCCTCTGGTCTCAACCGGCTATTTGTCCGGCTATTTCCGGCTGGGCCGGATATTTCAGGCCGGCTATAGCCGGTCTGAGGCCGGCTTTAGCCGGTGTGGCCGGCTTTAGCCGGACTTAACTCCGGCTATAGCCGGACCTCCTGGCTGGCAACGGTCAGATATTTTGGGGGGTATAAATACCCCCTCTTCTTCTCCAACGGGCAGCTAGCACAAATAGAAGAAGACCACCATTGTTGAGCTCACCAATTCAACTAGATCTCCTCCCTCAACCCACCAAAGCTCTTGATCTTTGGAGAATCGAAGGAGAAGACCATCCTCTACATCCTCACCGAAGCGATTTGATTTCCCCTCTCATTTGCTTGAGGGCCCTTGTGTCTTGGGTTCCCTTGTGTCCCAAGACCTTGTTTGTGTATTTGATATATTGCTACTTGTTGTTTGACAGAATTGTGTTGTGCTTGGGAGCCTCCAATTCGGTTGTGGATGCGTGCCCCAAGATTGTAAAGGCCGGTTCCGCCTTGAGGAATCCCTTAGTGGAAAGTGAGCTAGGCCTTTGTGGCGGAAGCTTGCACCGGAGAATAGGGTGAGCCTTTGTGGCGTTGGTTAGGCCTTTGTGGCAACCACACCCCTCCAACGTAGACGTACTTCCCCTAAAAAGGAAGGAACTACGGGAATTACATCCGTGTCTCCGCGTGCTCCACTCTCGGTTACCTCTATCCTTTATTGCCTTTATTTGTTGTATCTTGTTTAGCTTGCTAGTTGACATATAGGTAAATTCACCTTAGTTGCATATCTAGAGAAGTTACCTTTGTGTCAAGCCTAAATTGAAAAAGAACTAAAATTTGAGTAGCACCTATTCACCCCCCCCCCCCCTCTAGGTGCCCATACGATCCGTTCAATTGGTATCAGAGCCTCGGCTCTTATTTCGGGCTTAACCGCCTAAGAGTATGGAAACTTCACCTAGTGAGGGCTCGGGTCAAGTTTCCATGGGTGAGTTCAAATCTTTGGAATCATCCATGGCTTCCATGACATCTCAAATAAGTGAGTTGCGTGAAATGATGGCGCAACTCATGCAAGCTAAAACTACTAATGCTTCTCCACCTCCGGAAAAACCCGCTACTCCACAAGTGGAGAATGTGGGGATAGATGAGGAGGGTGCCGACAAAAATGGCGATGCTAAGTCGTCCTCCAAGGCCGACGGGAAAGGTGAATACCCGCATTGGTATTCACCCGACCCGCTGGTTCCTCATCCTCATATTAACCGTAGAGGTGATCCGCCTAAGCTTGATGCATTAAACTTTGGTCAATGGCAATATCAAATGATCTCTCATATGCGCAGTTCTTGCATCGAGCTTTGGAGGATCGTTGAGGAAGGATTCAAGGCCGTGGATCCCCACAACATGACAAGAAGAGAGACGGTCGATAGCCAACTCAATGCTACCGCTCTTCACATGATTCAAGTCGCCGTGGGATCCAAGGACTTGCCTCACATCCAACACTTCTCCACCGCCAAAGAAGCTTGGCAAGGACTCTCCGACGTCTTTGTTGGCAACGAGAGCATGAAGAAAACAAGATATATTGCCTTCTCAAATCAAGCGGACGGTTTCTTCATGATGGATGGTGAGGATCATCAAGAGATGTATAGAAGACTCAAGGCTATTGCTACCACCTTCAAGAACCTCGGTGCTCACCATATTGATGATGAGTGGATCAAGATGAAGTACATTCTTGCTCTCACTCCATATGAGCCCGCGGATGTGAAGAGTGTTCAAGGAAAGCACAACTTCAATGAGATGACCTCCAATCAAGTGATGCAAGAGATTCAAGCCTACAAGGTTTCCGCACAAAATGCGGAAGATGCCCGTGCCCGTGCCATAGGAATGCAAAGAAGCTCTAATCTTGCATTGAAAGCAAGTGTGGTTGATAAAGAGGTTCCTCTTCAAGCGAATATTGAAGCAAGACTAGAGATGTGTCCCGAGGACATAAGGCATGAGTACAATGAGCACATGGCCTTCTATGGAAAAACCTTTTGGGTTGATCCACACAAGGCTAAAGAAGACAATCAAAGAAGAAGCAAGTCAAGTGGCTATCAAAGGAATGACAACAATGGTCAAAGGGTGAGGACTTGCTACAATTGCAATGATAGATTTCACTTTGTTGCCGAGTGCCCTTATGAGAAGAGAGAAGACCATGGTGGAAAGCTCATCTTCAAAAGCAAGACCAAGTCACCATCCAAGAAGCCATTTGTGAAGAAGGGTGGACCAAAGAAGAAACAACCAAAGTTTGTGTTCTTGACTCAAGAAGAGTACTCCGCAAGTGAGAGTGAAGAAGAAGAAACTACAACTAGTGAGATAGCCGCAATGGCAACCACCTCAACTTCCTCCACATCACTCTTTGAATCCCCCAATGAGGACTCTCTTGTCAAGAACGTCAAGTGCCTTATGGCCAAGTCTTCCGAGGTATCACCCACATCTTTCTCTTCCTCTAAGACAAATGATGCTTCCTTGAATGATCTTGCTAGTCTTAGAGTAAAGGAAGAAATTATTGCTTTTGATGATTATGTGTCTAGTGTAGATGGTGTTCATAAGATTCACTTTGAACGTCTATTGAGCCAATATGGTAAAACTCTTGAAAAATTAGATGAACAAATGAGGCTTGAAAGAGAATATGCTCAAGATATTGCCTCACTAACCGAGTCTCTTGAAGAAGAGCAAGGGGAACGAGCAACTCTTGAAGAGAAGCTCGATTCCATTGTGGAATCTAATAATGAAGTTGTTTCCAAACTCACTAAAGAGCGAGATCATACTCGTGCTAAAGTAAAAATGCTTAAAAAGGAAAAGGTTGAATTTGGTGTTGGTCATGATATACTTGTTAAGGATTTAGAAGATCTTGACAAGGCTCACAAGGCCTTGAAAAGTGAACACTCTATTCTTACCAAGTCACATGAACGACTTCAAATTCAATTGACTAAGAATAATGTGCCTAGTTCTTCTACTTCTACTTGTGATCATGCAAATGTTATTGAAGAAAATGCTAGGTTGAAAGATGAGCTTGCCAAGTCCTCCATTCCCATAGGTGAGAAAAACTTGAATGACCTTTTGAGTAAGCAAAAGGCATTTGGTGATAAAACGGGGATTGGCTATGTCTCAAAGAAGAAGAAGAAGAACAACAAGAAGAAGAAGACCAAGCCCGCACAAGCAAAGAAGGATCCTATTGTGGGTGGCAAAGCCACTCATGATGATCATTCGGGAATTGCTAACCCTCACAATGTTTTATTTCGTGATTATTATGGTGATGTTTATGCAAAATATGTTGGTCCAAATGATGGTTATCTTGCTTGGTCTATTTGGGTTCCAAAGACCCTTGTTGCTAACAAAAGAGGACCCATTGAAAAATGGGGACCTAAAACCAAGCAATGATCTCTTGTAGGACTATGCTTCCGGTGGATCAAAATGGGTGCTTGATAGTGGATGCACAAGTCATATGACCGGAAGCAAGAAGATTATGACGGAGATAAGGCCTAATGACAATCATATAACCGTCACTTATGGAGACATGTCACAATCCGAGGTATTGGGTCTTGGCAAGGTGGTGGTCGCACCGGATATTTCCCTTGTGGACGTCATGCTTGTTGAGACCCTAGGTTACAATTTACTTTCAGTTCGTGCACTTGGTAAGATGGGCTTTGCCGTCTTCATTGATAATGACATTGTGGTACTCTTGTGGAGAAAGTCTCTAAAGGTCGCTTTCGTTGGACACATTGAAAATAACTTGTATGTGGTGGACTTTTCGGGGAAAACCACTACAAGTGCAATGTGTTTATTTGGAAAGGCCGATGTGGGTTGGCTTTGGCATCGCCGACTAGCCCATGTCAATATGAGAACTTTGCAAAGCCTTCACAAGGGTGGCCACATACTCGGACTAAAAGAGAATGTTTCTTTTGCCAAAGATCGTGTTTGCAGGGCTTGCGTTCTAGGAAAAATGCATGATTCTCCCCACCCAAGCAAGACTATCATTTCTTCCAAGAGGATCTTGGAGCTCCTTCATGTGGATCTTTTTGGTCCTCCCTCTCATGCAAGTCTTGGTGGGAAGAAATATTGTTTGGTGATTGTTGATGACTATTCAAGATATACTTGGGTTTACTTCTTCAAGCATAAGAGTGAGACTCAACAAACCGTCATCGACTTTGCCAAGGAAGTTGAACGTCAACATGGGCAAACTATTTTGGCAATAAGAAGTGACAATGGCTCGGAGTTCAAGAACTACACCTTAAATGGATTTCTTAGTGATGAGGGGATTCGTCATCAATATTCCGCTGCATATACCCCTCAACAAAATGGTGTAGCCGAAAGTAAGAACCGGACTCTTATGGATATGGCTAGGTCCATGTTGGCGGAGTTTAAGTCTCCATACAACTTTTGGGCCGAAGCTATCTCTACGGCTTGTCACTCTTCAAACCGGCTCTTCCTCCGCAAAGGCCTAAACAAGACTCCATATGAAATACTCACCGGAAGCAAGCCCAACATCTCCTACTACCGGGTTTTCGGGTGTAAGTGTTTCTTTAAAAGAAAAGGAGTTCGTTTAGGTAAATTTGATCCAAAAGCAATAGAAGGTATTTTTGTTGGTTATGGTGCCGAAACCCACACTTATAGAGTCTTCAACAAGTCCACCGGGCGTGTTGAAGAATCTTGTAGTGTGGTATTCGAAGAGAATGACGGCTCCCAGGGGGGCGAGATGTTGTTTCTTGTGATGTAGATGACGAAATACCTCGAGAAGCCATAGGAAGAATGGGCGTGGGATTTTTCCGCCCCATTGAGGGACACCTTGTGGCCGATCGGGAAGGACTATGCTCTACTCAAGTGGAGCCTTCATCTTCACAAGCTCAACAAGCCTCTCCCAAGGAAGCAACTAATGCACCAACCGAAGAACAAGACAAGGACCTTCATGAAGAAGAAGGGGCACAACCATCCTCTCCGGTTATCTCAACTGCCCCCAATTCTTCTCAAGACCAAGATCTACCTACTCATGAAGATATTGATGATCATGGTCAATTTAATGGTCAAGACGGGGACCAAAATGATCAAGATGATCAAGAGACTCCTCCAAGGTCAAATGAGGAGATCGAAGCCCGTCGCAAGAAAAGAGTTGAAAGGGACTTGGAACTTAAAGGTCATACCCTTGAGAGGGTTATTGGAGATTTAAGAAGCAAAGTGTCAACTCGGCATCAATTGGCACAATTTAGCTCTCATCATGCTTATATCTCCATGGTTGAACCCAAGAAAGTATTTGAAGCTCTTGAAGATCCGGATTGGTTGGATGCTATGCATGAAGAACTCAACAACTTCAAGCGCAATAATGTTTGGGTGTTAGTAGAGAAGCCAAAGGAGTGCCGCAATGTGATTGGCACAAAGTGGATATTCAAGAACAAGCAAGATGAGCATGGAATTGTTGTGAGGAACAAGGCAAGATTGGTTGCTAAAGGTTTCTCTCAAGTTGAAGGAATTGACTTTGGAGAAACTTATGCTCCCGTGGCTCGTCTTGAGTCCATCCGTATCCTTCTTGCATATGCCACTCATCATAATTTTAAGTTGCAACAAATGGATGTTAAGAGTGCATTTCTTAATGGTCCATTGAAAGAGGAAGTGTATGTTAAGCAACCCCCGGGGTTTGAGGATCTCAACTTTCCTAACCATGTCTACAAACTCCATAAGGCACTCTATGGCCTTAAACAAGCCCCACGTGCGTGGTATGAGCACCTTAGGGAGTTGTTGGTAGACCGTGGGTTTGAGGTTGGGCAAATCGATCCTACTCTTTTTACTAAGAGGGTCAATGGGGAGCTTTTCGTATGCCAACTATATGTTGATGATATTATCTTTGGCTCTACTAACAAAGCTTTTAATGATGAATTTTCAAAGCTTATGACCGATAGGTTCGAGATGTCTATGATGGGCGAAATGAAGTTCTTTCTTGGTTTTGAAATCAAGCAATTGAAAGAAGGGACTTTCATTTATCAAGCCAAATATGTCCAAGACATGCTCAAGAGGTTCAAGATGAAAGAACTAAATGGGGCCGCCACACCAATGGCCACAAAATGTCATCTTGAGCTTGATCCCAATGGTAAAGATGTGGATCAAAAGGTATACCGTTCTATGATCGGTTCTTTGCTTTACCTTTGCGCATCTAGACCCGATATTGTGTTGAGTGTAGGTGTGTGTGCAAGGTATCAAGCCGCTCCTAAAGAAAGCCACCTTATGGCGGTTAAGAGAATCTTTCGATATTTGGTTCATACCCCAACTTATGGGCTTTGGTATCCCAAAGGCTCGGATTTCTCTCTTTGTGGCTTCACGGATTCGGATTGGGCCGGTGACAAGGATGATAGGAAATCAACCTCCGGAGCTTGCCAATTTCTTGGTAGGTCTTTGGTGTGTTGGTCTTCTAAGAAGCAAAATTGTATATCTCTCTCCACCGCCGAAGCCGAATATATTGCCGCCGCAAGTGGATGCACTCAATTGTTATGGATGAGGCAAACTTTAAAGGAATATGGTGTCAATTGTGACAAAGTGCCTCTTTTATGTGACAATGAGAGTGCTATCAAGATAGCCTATAATCCGGTGCAACATTCAAGAACCAAGCATATTGAGATCCGGAATCATTTTATTAGAGATCATGTTGCCCGTGGTGATATTGAGCTTGCATATGTAAGCACCAAGGATCAACTTGCCGACATATTCACGAAGCCCCTTGATGAAGCAAGATTTGGATATTTGAGGAATGAGCTAAATATCATTGATTCAAGGAGTGTGGCTTGAGCATCTTGCAAATACACCTATTCTTCAATACTTGTTTGGTTTAGGTGTGGGCATGGAGATAGGGGGAGTGCGGTCCTAATTAATTGGGCTATCCCTCCCCCCATAATGCCGATAGTAACAAAATTGTTCTCTTTCTATCATTTTTGTGATATATGAGTTTCAATGACGAGTATTGGTCATGGACCCAAGATATATCTTCGCGGTCCAATGCCATGACACTCTTACATGGTGGCCTCGGCCACCGACCTCTTCTTTTCGAAGAGTTGATTCCTTGCAAATCTTATTTGAGGTTTATTGAGCTTTTTCGTCTTTGTCTCTATCTTTGAAATGGGAAGGCACTTGCATTGGATTTTCAAAGTTTTCTTGTGTTTTGCAATGCCAAGTGCCGAGAACCACTCCATGAATGTCTTCTATCCTAAGCCCACTTATCTAAAGCCAAATCATCCTCTTGTGCATGCCCAGAACTTCCAGAAATCATATTCATCAGTTTTGTGCCATCTAGACCGGCTATAGCCGGTCCTCCACCGGAAATAGCCGGTGTCTGGCTTTAGCCGGGCACCCCGGCTATAGCCGGCCTGGGGATTTCGAGTCCAAGTCTTTAGGCCGTGGGGGTGAGGGTTTCCTCAGTTACCCCCACGGCTATTCCTCTCCACTCGACTCCTCCTCCCTTGGAAGCCGCCGCCGCCGCCGTCCATCGCCTCCACTCCGGCCGCCGGAGCTCCTTCTTCGGCCGGCCCCTCTCTCCGGCGCCCTCCCATGGACCAGGGTACCTTCTCCCCTGCTCTCTCTCCTCTCTCTCTCCCTAGGTATCTCTAGGGTTAGGGTTAGTTGATTCAATGGGACCTTGTTGTTCATCTGGGATTGTTTGGTCTTGTAATTCTCTCTGCATTGCATGCATTGAAAAGGTTTGACAAGTTTTGGTGGCCTACGGCTGAGATCTCGATTTCATCCATCTAGTCCGGCTAAAGCCGGTGTCAGACCGGCTATTGCCGGCCTGACCGGCTAAAGCCGGCCTGAGGCCGGAAATAGCTGGTGTAGATCACCTACTACTGTCATGCTTTTTCCTTTTATGCTATTGCTCCTTGATCCTCTGGCATGCATGCTTATCCTATATGCTCTCTTAATATGTGCTGTTTGCAGGTGGCTCTCGACCCAAGAGGTCAAGATATGTTGATCCCTCGCTTGCCCGCCGTCAAGAGCATCAAGATGCTCGTGTGACAGCTGCTATGAAGAAGAAGCGGTTGGAAGAACGCAAGAAGAAATCTCTGTTTGCCAATGTTAGTGATCTCAAGAAGCTGTCCAAGCAAGAGTACCGGGATTTCCGTGGGCAGAAATTCTACACCATGCCTAGGGACATTGACAGTGCGTCTTTCTACCGGTCAGAGCATCAGAGGATATTTGAGCAGATTTATGCTACCATGAGCACAAAGGTGTGCCCCATGAAGGTCACCAACCTTGCAGCGTTGTCCAGGGATGACTACTTTGCCGATGCTCTTTGGGTCACCGAGAAGCTAGGGTTGCACAAGTTGATGGTCTTCAAGCAAGACTACAACCCTCATCTGATTCAGCAGTTCTTTGCCACTTTAGAGTTTGATACTCGGGATGAGGTTGGTTTCACTTGGATGACAGGTGAAGTGAGGAAGTACTCGACCATGTCTCGTTTTGGGAAGCTTTTGGGCTATAGGTTCGATGGCATTCATCGACCTAGAGGTGCCCGCTTGCATCTTGATACCACCGAGTACAACAAAGGGAAGATCCAGTGTTTGTATGGTCCAGGGGGCAAAGCGGGAGAGACTGCAAATCTCCTTCCCCTCTATGATATTTTGCTCCGGATGTTCCGTGCCAACATTGCTCCAAGTGGGGGCAACAATGATTCTATCAGAGGTGGTCTTGTGCATTTGCTCCACCATGCCCGGCTTGTCTTTGAGGCCGGAAGAGATTGTGAAGGGATGGAGCTCGATGTGATGTACTTCATCTTCATGGAGATGAAGATTGCTATGCTTGATAGGAAGATCCCTCCTTTTGCTCCATTCATCATGAGGCTCATCATTGACAGAGGCATTGAAGGAGACTTTGAGATTGAAGAAGATTTGCTTGATGAAGAGTTGGAAGTGCACAAGCCCAACAAGCTCTACAAGAAGACCGCTCATTTGGTGTCTAGCACCTCAAGTGCTTATCCCTCTTCGAGTGATGTGTTGGGTGGCAACATCTATGCTACCAGTTCTAGGAGGAAGAATGCGGATCCACCAAGTGGTGGAATGGCTCAAGAGATGAAGAAGCTCAAGTGGTGGCAAAGAGCTTTGTTTTGCATGAACAATGATGTGCGTCACACTCAATACAAGGACTATGTGGACCGCAAGCACATCCACAAGAAGCAAAAGGATTTGGATGCACGTTTGAGGGCTGTGGAGAAGGGCAAAGGAGCTAGCCATGAAGAGGAGTCCCAAGAGCAAGATCAATCCGAGGACACTTTTTCTTTTGGCAAGTGGAATGAAGGATCAACTTTTGATTGGAAGGAGTTAGCCGAAGTCACCTCCAAGGGCAAGGAAGCCGTTGATGATGAAGATGAGGAAGAAGACGTTGATGATGATGAAGAGGAAGAAGACGATGATCAAGAAGATGATGAAGATGATGAGGACTTTGACGATGTTGATGAGTGATCTCATGTTGTGGTCTCCCTTTTTGGCGTCTTGATGCCAAAGGGGGAGAAAGTCCCATTTGCATGTGTTTCCATTTGGATTTGTGGTTTCCATTTGGATTTGGTTGGGTCACAAGCTCTTATGTCGTGTGCTTGCTTGCTTGTGTCCCATGGTTGAACTTATCATCTACCTACTACTATGTGTTGAACTATGTGTTATTATCTTGTGTAGTAGATCTTATGTTTATCGTTATTAATCCTACTTGCTATATCTTGTCATATTATATGTTTGTTGAATTATGATATATATCTTGTGCATATATGGATCACATTATAAAATCTAGGGGGAGTTCTTATTGTTGATGTGTCTTTGTATTCAAATACAAATTTAAAATAAGGCACATAGCAAGGGGGAGCTCCGTCTATATTTTATATCGTTTGAAACATGCAAAATTGTGTATTGTCATCAAACACCAAAAAGGGGGAGATTGAAAGAGCATTTCCCGCCTAATTGATTTTGGCGTTTGTTAACAATACATTATCTATTAATGTGTGATTATGCTTTGCAGGATTTTATAATATTCTTGCACAAGATATTGGGTTTTATATGGTATACTTGATAATTAATATTGCCCAAAGGAAATTATTGAGGAAATGGTGAAAATCAGCTCAGGGAGAAGTTTCAAATCAAAGTTGGCCAGGAAGGCCGGCTTTAGCCGGTCCCAGACCGGCTATAGCCGGACTGCTCGTTTTCGAGAGGGGTCCTGCGCCTCTGGTCTCAACCGGCTATTTGTCCGGCTATTTGTCCGGCTATTTCCGGCTGGGCCGGATATTTCAGGCCGGCTATAGCCGGTCTGAGGCCGGCTTTAGCCGGTGTGGCCGGCTTTAGCCGGACCTCCTGGCTGGCAACGGTCAGATATTTTGGGGGGTATAAATACCCCCCTCTTCTTCTCCAACGGGCAGCTAGCACAAATAGAAGAAGACCACCATTGTTGAGCTCACCAATTCAACTAGATCTCCTCCCTCAACCCACCAAAGCTCTTGATCTTTGGAGAATCGAAGGAGAAGACCATCCTCTACATCCTCACCGAAGCGATTTGATTTCCCCTCTCATTTGCTTGAGGGCCCTTGTGTCTTGGGTTCCCTTGTGTCCCAAGACCTTGTTTGTGTATTTGATATATTGCTACTTGTTGTTTGACAGCATTGTGTTGTGCTTGGGAGCCTCCAATTCGGTTGTGGATGCGTGCCCCAAGATTGTAAAGGCCGGTTCCGCCTTGAGGAATCCCTTAGTGGAAAGTGAGCTAGGCCTTTGTGGCGGAAGCTTGCACCGGAGAATAGGGTGAGCCTTTGTGGCGTTGGTTAGGCCTTTGTGGCAACCACACCCCTCCAACGTAGACGTACTTCCCCTAAAAAGGAAGGAACTACGGGAATTACATCCGTGTCTCCGCGTGCTCCACTCTCGGTTACCTCTATCCTTTATTGCCTTTATTTGTTGTATCTTGTTTAGCTTGCTAGTTGACATATAGGTAAATTCACCTTAGTTGCATATCTAGAGAAGTTACCTTTGTGTCAAGCCTAAATTGAAAAAGAACTAAAATTTGAGTAGCACCTATTCACCCCCCCCCCCCCCTCTAGGTGCCCATACGATCCGTTCACATGTAAATATTCCATAGACTATGTACATGTGTATGGTAACTCTTTCCTCCCTTTATTTATTCAGTAATTCTATTGATAGAATCTCCAATCTCCAATCTGTACCTATACGTGCTTCATGCAAACTACTTTTTTCTCCCCTTTCCATATCCGATACATGTTTGCACGACTTCTTAGAGGTGGGTTCCATATCAGTTTTTTTTTAAATCGCATGGGCGTGCTTGTTTTTTTCTACGTTTTATCTAGTACATATCATATATCGTGTCAAATAGTCTTAAACTGAACTACATACACAATTACGTGACAGTTAACTTATTGATAAATCATAGCCGTAAAATTTAGATCTAACCATCAAAATAATTAAAATGACGTGGTTTAACATGGTGTCTCTATTTTAGGACCCCGTATTGTGCTTTTAATATATAGTAGATATTCTAAAATTAATCATGGAAATTATGCCTAATTATCCAACAAGTAATTTGGGACAGAGGGAGTATATCGCGTGCTGCATGCGGGAAAACAACTACTCCCCCTATTCCTAATTATAAGATGTTTTAATCCTTTTTAGAATAACATTAATCTAGATACATTTTAGTATGTCTGTTTATTCACTTTATTCGATATCAAAGTAACTATTTGGAAAACATTTTATATTAAAAAACAGAGGGAGTACCTTTGCCTGTCAGCATCTATTACCAGTTCAGCACCAGCTATAGCTAACTAGCTAGCAGGCCGTCCGGCTAACGTCTGAATGCGTCGAATTTCTATTCTTTTTTGTGGATCTAGTCATCTGTCATGTTGCTTTCAGTGGCAGTATACTCTCGAGATCTTTGCTCGGATCTCGCATGAACAGTTCCTAGCTTTGTTTTAAGCGCGTCACCTCACGTACGTCGTATCATCAGCTTATTGCGTGGTCATGCCTCAGGAACCTTTCATGTATGGATTAAAATGGTGTTGGAGATGGAATCAAAATATTGCGATATACAAATTATGAAATAGAGGGAGTACTATATACCTTTCATGGAATCAAAATATTGCGATATACATGCATCTGAGCTAGCAATCGAAAAATCACACTACAATGCATGTATACTTTATATCTCACTCTTATTACATGCCCCGTCCATGACTGCATGAACTAGTAATTACATAGTGTTTAAGTGTTTAACATGCAACAGCAGCACCATAACTAAACAGAAACAGTCTACTACATGCCACAGATTGAAATCGTTTCCCTTGCCATGATATATGTGTGTACCATATGTATCTAGCCGGGGCCATGCACGCAGGACATATCATGATGACATGCATGTCAACCCCTTGGTGGCTAGCTATATGTCGACATCGATCAATCGAGATCAAGCCAATGGGGATGTGAAAATTCTCTGGCCACGGGACAGGATCGCCTTGGGATCATACTTGCGCTTCCTCTCGACGAACCTGACCCACTTGCTTGGACCGAAGTGCTTCTTCTCCCAGCCCGACTGACCGTCGTAGTACGGCAGGTACTGCACGCACCCCATCCCGGCCTCCTCGCAGAACTGCATGATCTCCTCGTTCTGCTCATCGAGGCGCCTCAGCTGGTGGCCGCCGTCCGACGTCGTGGGCACCGACGACCGTAGGATCCCCACTGTGTAGAAAACCTCCTCCTCCTCCGGGAACACTGCCGACGCCTCGCTGTCCCACCTGTTCCGGTTCATGGGGTAGATGAGGACTGGCCCCATGGCGCCGGTGGTGCCACGGCGGAGGATGCCGTGGAAGACGCCGGCGGCGAAGTCGAGGACGCGAGAGCGCGGGAGGAAGAGGTTGAGCCAGGGGTGCGGCACCTCCCATAGGCTGGCGGCGCGGAGCTTGAGCTCACCGTCATGCACCCGGTCGAGGAACCCCACATACGACACGTCCTGCACGAACACGAAGCCCGGCGCGTACCGCAGCTCCTGCAGCAGCACCCCCAGCTTCTGCGCGCAATTAAAAAATTATTAGGAACATATACACAGATTTTTACATTTCCTTTTACAGGTAATCATCGCCACCTTTTGCTGCCATATCTATTTACATGAGATGACAAAGAATGGTAGGACCAAAGATGATCGAGAGCAAGTTACTTCTTGGACAAGTGGCGTGAACAGTGTGACGTGTGTGCATGGAACTAGTACAACATGTAGGCCTGGCCAGGCAGGGATATCCGGCGTGCATGCATCCATGCAGGATCGCTGTCCCATGCATTAGATCTTGCCGTGTCATAGGTACTAGTACTAGGAGTACCTGCTAGCAGATAATGCTTGGACTAGCTTGTTGATCGATGCTAGCTAGGAAACACATCATGTATCGACATGGATGACTTAATTCTGGTAAACTTCTAATTCCTAGTTCTGTAACTGCATGTGCATATACTTGGGATTATATGAATATACATAGGACATAAATTCACGAGGAGATTCCCAGAATTTATTTATTCTCTTATATTTGTATACACACTAGTAGAAAAAGGGTCTTTGGTCCATGACACAAAAGCCATCTGTCCCGGTTCAGTAGGCAAATCGGGACCAATGACAGGCATTGGTCCCGGTTCGTGCCGTTTGGGGGCCGGTCCCGGTTCATTTCGGGGAATCAGTCCCGGTTTGTGGCATGAACCAGGACCAATGCCTCCCCAGCATGGCACGTGGCTCTCTGCGGAGCATTGGTCCCGGTTCATGGCATGAACCGGGATCAAAGACCCTCCCCCTGGCTATAAATTGATACCCAGCCCTTTGTCCTTTGCCACAAAAATTTGCTGAATTGTGTGTGAGGTGTGGGTGCTAGCTTTTTTTTCCTTTGATTGCACACAAGGTGTTCGACGAAATGTCCATGCCACATTTAAGTTCGCACAACACGGTATCCTCCGCCGAGGTTAGCAACCATATCTTCTTCATCTGTAACTGATACAAAAATCTTGCATATGTGTCCATGCGGGTGGTTATTTCACTATTCACGATGTTATTGTAATAGTTAATTATTATAACGCAGATCGATGCACGGATGCGATGGATGTACGGCGATTGACCCGATTCCGATTTTATTGCAGGCCTGCATAAATTTATCGATGTGGCTAAGGCGAACAAAGTGGATAATTTTATGCCTTGTCCCTGCATCGACTGTCGGAATTTGACGGAGCACTCTGCCCCGAGAATCCTTCAAAGCCATCTGCTTCGGAGAGGTTTCATGCCCGGATATTATTGTTGGGCCATGCACGGAGAAAGAGGGGTTAGGCTGGAAGAAAATAAAGAAGAGGATGATGACAGCTATCCTATGTCGCCTGAAGAATACAGTGATACTGCAATGGAAGACAATGAAGAAGAGGGAGGCGGCAATGAAGAAGAACAACGGGCATCGGATGAGCCCACTGATGGTCTTGGTCGGGTCATTTCTGATGCAAAGCAACAATGCGATACAGAAAGGGAGAAGCTAAAGTTGGAGGCCATGCAAAAGGATCACAAAAAGTTGTTGTACCCAAATTGCGAAGATGGCAGCACAAAGCTCGGTACCACACTTGAACTGCTGAAATGGAAGGCAGCGGCTGGTTTATCTGACAAGGGATTTGAGAAGTTACTGAAAATAATGAAGCCGAAGCTTCCAAAGGATAACGAGCTGCCCGAGACAACGTACGAAGCAAAGAAGGCTATCTGCCCTCTAGGATTAGATGTGGAGAAGATACATGCATGCATTAATGACTGCATCCTGTACCGCGGTGAGAAGTACGAAAATATGGATAAATGTCCGGTATGCACTGCATGTCAGTACAAGATCAGACAAGATGACCCTGGTGATGTTGAGGGCGATGACGAGCCCCCCAGGAAGAAGGTTCCTGCTAAGGTTATGTGGTATGCTCCTATAATACCACGGTTGAAACGTCTGTTCAGAAATAAAGAGCATGCCAGGTTGTTGCGATGGCACAAAGAAGAGCGTAAGAAAGACGGGAAGCTGAGACACCCCGCCGATGGGTCGCAGTGGAGAAACATCGAGAGAAAGTACTCAAACTTTGCAGGTGACGCGAGGAACTTATGGTTTGGTCTAAGTACAGACGGCATGAATCCTTTTGGGGAGCAGAGCTGCAGTCACAACACCTGGCCCGTGACTCTATGTATCTACAACCTTCCTCCTTGGTTGTGATGAAGCGGAAGTTCATTATGATGCCAGTGCTCATCCAAGGACCGAAGCAACCCGGCAATGACATTGATGTGTACCTAAGGCCATTAGTCGATGAACTTTTGCAGCTGTGGGCAGAACCAGGTGTAAAGGTGTGGGATGAGCACAAACAGGAGCCATTTGACCTACGAGCATTGCTGTTCATAACCATCAATGATTGGCCTGCTCTTAGTAACATTTCAGGACAGTCAAACAAGGGATACAATGCATGCACGCACTGTTTAGATAAGACTAAAGGTACATATTTGGATAAATGTAAGAAGGTTGTGTACCTGGAGTGTCGTAAATTTCTTCCGACCAATCATCAAGTAAGAAAAAAAGGCAAGCATTTCAACGGTGAGGCAGATCACCGGAAGAAGCCTAAGCTCCCTAAAGGTGCTGATGTATTTGGTATGGTGAAGGACCTAGAAGTAATATTTGGAAAGGGTTCTGGCGGTCAATCTGTTCCGAAAGACCCCATTACCGGACACACGGCCATGTGGAAGAAGAAATCTATATTTTGGGAGATTGAGTATTGGAAAGACCTAGAGGTCCGTTCTTCAATCGATGTGATGCACGTGACGAAGAATCTTTGTGTGAACCTGCTAGGCTTCCTAGGCGTGTATGGGAAGACAAAAGATACACCAGAAGCACGGGAGGACCAGCAACGTATCAAAGACCCATACAACAAGCATACTGATAAAGGCCGTCAATACTTAAGCAGCTACGCTCTTACCAAAGCAGAGAAGGAAATCTTTTTTGAATGCCTGAACAGTATCAAGGTCCCGGCTGGGTTCTCGTCAAATATAAAGTGAAAGTGCAAACTTTGTTTCCCTCAGATTTTGTGTGTTAGATAACAACATTAGGGATATTAAGTGTGTGCTAAGTTGTGCAGGATTGTCAGCTCAGGATTTGCCAGCCGGATAATCCGGCCATACTTTGGCCGGATAATCCGCCCCTCCAAGTCAGCAACGGCTACATTTTGGGAGGGGGTATAAATACCCCTCCCCTTCTTCCACCTCAAGTTGCTCGAGCTGTGCAAGAAGAACACCATATTTGGAGCCACCAAATTCGCAAGATCTCCTCCCTCAACCCACCAAAGCTCTTGATCTTTGGTGAATCGAAGGAGAAGGCCTTGATCTACATCCTCACCGAAGCGATTTGATTTCCCCTCTCATTTGCTTGAGGGCCCTTTGGTCTTGGGTTCCCTTGTGTCCCTTGACTTTGATTTGTGTGATTGAAATCTTGATACTTGTTGATTGAGATCTTTGTGGTGCTTGGGAGCCTCCAATTCAGTTGTGGAGTTGTGCCCCAAGTTTTGTAAAGGCCGATTCCGCCTTGAGGAATCCCTTAGTGGAAAGTGAGCTAGGCCTTTGTGGCGGAAGCTTGCACCGGAGAATAGGGTGAGCCTTTGTGGCGTTGGTTAGGCCTTTGTGGCAACCACACCCCTCCAACGTAGACGTACTTCCCCTAAAAAGGAAGGAACTACGGGAATTACATCCGTGTCTCCGTGTGCTCCACTCTCGGTTACCTCTATCCTTTATTGCCTTTATATATTGTCTCTTGTTTAGCTTGCTAGTTGACATATAGGTAAATTCACCTTAGTTGCATATCTAGAGAATTTACCTTTGTGTCAAGCCTAAATTGAAAAAGAATTAAAATTTGAGTAGCACCTATTCACCCCCCCCCCCTCTAGGTGCCCATACGATCCGTTCAATTGGTATCAGAGCCTCGGCTCTTAATTCGGGCTTAACCGCCTAAGAGTATGGATCCTCCACCTAAAGAGGGCTCGGGTCAAGTCTCTATGGATGAGTTCAAATCTTTGGAATCATCCATGACTTCCATGACATCTTAAATAAGTGAGTTGCGTGAAATGATAGCGCAACTCATGCAAGCTAAAACTACTAATGCTTCTCCACCTCCGGAAAAACCCACTACTCCACAAGTGGAGAATGTGGGGATAGATGAGGAGGGTGCCGACAAAAATGGCGATGCTAAGTCTTCCACCAAGGACGATGGGAAAGGTGAATACCCACATTGGTATTCACCCGACCCGCCGGTTCCTCATCCTCATATTAACCATAGAGGTGATCCGCCTAAGCTTGATGCATTAAACTTTGGTCAATGGCAATATCAAATGATCTCTCATATGCGCAGTTCTTGCATTGAGCTTTGAAGGATTGTTGAAGAAGGATTCAAGGCCGTGGATCCCACCAACATGACAAGAAGAGAGACGGTCAATAGTCAACTCAATGCCACCGCTCTCCACATGATTCAAGTCGCCGTTGGGCCTAAGGACTTGCCTCACATCCAACACTTCTCCACCGCCAAAGAAGCTTGGCAAGGACTCTCTGACGTCTTTGTTGGCAATGAGAGCATGAAGAAAACAAGATATATTGCCTTCTCAAATCAAGCGGAGGGTTTCTTCATGATGGATGGTGAGGATCATCAAGAGATGTATAGAAGACTCAAGGCTATTGCTACCACCTTCAAGAACCTCGGTGCTCACCATATTGATGATGAGTGGATCAAGATGAAGTACATTCTTGCTCTCACTCCATATGAGCCTACGGATGTGAAGAGTGTTCAAGGAAAGCACAACTTCAATGAGATGACCTCCAATCAAGTGATGCAAGAGATTCAAGCCTACAAGGTGTCCGCACAAAATGCGGAAGATGCTCGTGCTCGTGCCATAGGAATGCAAAGAAGCTCCAATCTTGCATTAAAAGCTAGTGTGGTTGAGAAAGAGCTTCCACTTCAAGCAAGCATGGAAGCAAGGCATGAAATGTGTCCCGAGGACATAAGACATGAGTACAATGAGCACATGGCCTTCTATGGAAAAACCTTTTGGGTTGATCCATACAAGGCTAAAGAAGACAATCAAAGAAGAAGCAAGTCAAGTGGCTATCAAAGGAATGACAACAATGGTCAAAGGGTGAGGACTTGCTACAATTGCAATGATAGATTTCACTTTGTTGCCGAGTGCCCTTATGAGAAGAGAGAAGACCATGGTGGAAAGCTCATCCTCAAAAGCAAGACCAAGTCACCTTCAAAAAAGCCATTTGTGAAGAAGGGTGGACCAAAGAAGAAACAACCAAAGTTTGTATTCTTGACTCAAGAAGAGTACTCCGCAAGTGAGAGTGATGAAGAAGAAACCACAACTAGTGAGATGGCCGCAATGGCAACCACCTCTACTTCCTCCACATCACTCTTTGAATCCCCCAATGAGGACTCTCTTGTCAACAACGTCAAGTGCCTTATGGCCAAGTCTTCCGAGGTATCACCCACATCTTTCTCC
This sequence comes from Dactylis glomerata, assembly GCA_007115705.1. NCBI lineage: Eukaryota > Viridiplantae > Streptophyta > Magnoliopsida > Poales > Poaceae > Dactylis > Dactylis glomerata. Next base: position 1,863,648 of record QXEO01000344.1, read on the forward strand.
TCCTCTAAGTCAAATGATGCTCCCTTGAATGATCTTGCTAGTCTTAGAGTAAAGGAAGAAATTGTTGCTTTTGATGATTATGTGTCTAGTGTAGATGGTGTTCACAAGCTTCACTTTGAACGTCTATTGAGCCAATATGGTAAAACTCTTGAAAAACTAGATGAACAAATGAGGCTTGAAAAAGAATATGCTCAAGATATTGCCTCACTAACCAAGTCTCTTGAAGAAGAGCAAGAGGAACGAGCAACTCTCGAAGAGAAGCTCGATTCCATTGAGGAAGCTAATAATGAAGTTGTTTCCAAACTCATTAAAGAGCGAGACCATGCTCGTGCTAAAGTAAAAATGCTTAAAAAGGAAAAGGTTGAATTTGGTGTTGGTCATGATATACTTGTTAAGGATTTAGAAGATCTTGACAAGGCTCACAAGGCCTTGAAAAGTGAACACTCTATTCTTACCAAGTCACATGAACAACTTCAAATTCAATTAACTAAGAATAATGTGCCTAGTTCTTCTACTTCTACTTGTGATCATGCAAATGTTATTGAAGAAAATGCTAGGTTGAAAGATGAGCTTGCCAAGTCCTCCATTCCCATAGGTGAGAAAAACTTGAATGACCTTTTGAGTAAGCAAAAGGCATTTGGTGATAAAACGGGGATTGGCTATGTCTCAAAGAAGAAGAAGAACAACAACAAGAAAAAGAAGGCCAAGCCCGCACAAGCAAAGAAGGATCCTATTGTGGGTGGCAAAGCCACTCATGATGATCATGCGGGAATTGCTAACCCTCACTATGTTCTATTTCGTGATTTTTATGGTGATGTTTATGCAAAATATGTTGGTCCAAATGATGGTTATGTTGCTTGGTCTATTTGGGTTCCAAAGACCCTTGTTGCTAACAAAAGAGGACCCATTGAGAAATGGGGACCTAAAACCAAGCAATAATCTCTTGTAGGACTATGCTTCCGGTGGATCAAAATGGGTGCTTGATAGTGGATGCACAAGTCATATGACCGGAAGCAAGGAAATTATGACGGAGATGAGGCCTAATGACAATCATATAACCGTCACTTATGGAGACATGTCACAATCCGAGGTATTGGGTCTTGGCAAGGTGGTGGTCGCACCAGATATTTCCCTTGTGGACGTCATGCTTGTTGAGACCCTAGGTTACAATTTACTTTCAGTTCGTGCACTTGGTAAGATGGGCTTTGCCATCTTCATTGATAATGAAATTGTGGTACTCTTGTGGAGCAAGTCTGTAAAGGTCGCTTTCGTTGGGCACATTGAAAATAACTTGTATGTGGTGGACTTCTCGGGGAAAACCACTACAAGTGCAATGTGTTTATTTGGAAAGGCCGATGTGGGTTGGCTTTGGCATCGCCGACTAGCCCATGTCAATATGAGAACTTTGCAAAGCCTTCACAAGGGTGGCCACATACTCGGACTAAAAGAGAATGTTTCTTTTGCCAAAGATCGTGTTTGCAGGGCTTGCATTCTAGGAAAAATGCATGATTCTCCCCACCCAAGCAAGACTATCATTTCCTCCAAGAGGATCTTGGAGCTCCTTCATGTGGATCTTTTTGGTCCTCCCTCTCATGCAAGTCTTGGTGGGAAGAAATATTGTTTGGTGATTGTTGATGACTATTCAAGATATACTTGGGTTTACTTCTTCAAGCATAAGAGTGAGACTCAACAAACCATCATCGACTTTGCCAAGGAAGTTGAACGTCAACATGGGCAAACTATTTTGGCAATTAGAAGTGACAATGGCTCGGAGTTCAAGAACTATACCTTAAATGGATTTCTTAGTGATGAGGGGATTCGTCATCAATATTCCGCTACATACACTCCTCAACAAAATGGTGTAGCCGAAAGGAAGAACCGGACTCTTATGGATATGGCTAGGTCCATGTTGGCGGAGTTTAAGTCTCCATACAACTTTTGGGCCGAAGATATCTCTACGGCTTGTCACTCTTCAAACCGGCTCTTCCTCCGCAAAGGCCTAAACAAGACTCCATATGAAATACTCACCGGAAGCAAGCCCAACATCTCCTACTACCGGGTTTTCGGGTGTAAGTGTTTCTTTCAAAGAAAAGGAGTTCGTTTAGGTAAATTTGATCCGAAAGCAATAGAAGGTATTTTTGTTGGTTACGGTGCCGAATCCCACACTTATAGAGTCTTCAACAAGTCCACCGGACGTGTTGAAGAATCTTGTAGTGTGGTATTCGAAGAGAATGACGGCTTCCAAGGGGGGCGAGATGTTGTTTCTTATGATGTAGATGATGAAATACCTCGAGAAGCCATAGGAAGAATGGGCGTGGGATTTTTCCGCCCCATTGAGGGACACCTTGTGGCGAACCGAGAAGGACTATGCTCTACTCAAGTGGAGCCTTCATCTTCACAAGCTCAACAAGCCTCTCCCAAGGAAGCAACTAATGCACCAACCGAAGAACAAGTCAAGGACCTTCATGAAGAACAAGGGGCACCACCATCCTCTCCGGTTATATCAACCGCCCCCAATTCTTCACAAGACCAAGATCAACCTACTCATGAAGATAATGATGATCAAGTGATTCCTCCAAGCTCAAATGAGGAGATCGAAGCCCGTCGCAAGAAAAGAGTTGAAAGGGATTTGGAACTTAAAGGTCATACCCTTGAGAGGGTTATTGGAGATTTAAGAAGCAAAGTGTCAACCCGGCGTCAATTGGCACAATTTAGCTCTCATCATGCTTATATCTCCATGGTTGAACCCATGAAAGTATTTGAAGCTCTTGAAGATCCGGTTTGGTTGGATGCTATGCATGAAGAACTCAACAACTTCAAGCGTAATAATGTATGGGTGTTAGTGGAGAAGCCAAAGGAGTGCCGCAATGTGATTGGCACAAAGTGGATATTCAAGAACAAGCAAGATGAGCATGGAATTGTTGTGAGGAACAAGGCTAGATTGGTTGCTCAAGGTTTATCTCAATTGGAAGGAATTGACTTTGGAGAAACTTATGCTCCCGTGGCTCGCCTTGAGTCCATCCGTATCCTTCTTTCATATGCCACTCATCATAACTTTAAGTTGCAACAAATGGATGTTAAGAGTGCCTTTCTTAATGGTCCATTGAAAGAGGAAGTGTATGTTAAGCAACCCCCGGGGTTTGAGGATCTCAACTTCCCGAACCATGTCTACAAACTCCATAAGGCACTCTATGGCCTTAAACAAGCCCCACGTGCGTGGTACGAGCACCTTAGGGAGTTGTTGTTAGACCGTGGGTTTGAAGTTGGGCAAATCGATCCCACTCTTTTTACTAAGAGGGTCAATGGGGAGCTTTTCGTATGCCAACTATATGTTGATGATATCATCTTTGGCTCTACTAACAAAGCTTTTAATGATGAATTTTCAAAGCTTATGACCGATAGGTTCGAGATGTCTATGATGGGCGAAATGAAGTTCTTTCTTGGTTTTGAAATCAAGCAATTGAAAGAAGGGACTTTCATCAATCAAGCCAAATATGTCCAAGACATGCTCAAGAGATTCAAGATGAAGGAACTAAATGGGGCCGCCACACCAATGGCCACTAAATGTCATCTTGATCTAGATCCCAATGGTAAAAACGTGGATCAAAAGGTATACTGTTCTATGATCGGTTCGTTGCTTTACCTTTGTGCATCTAGACCCGATATTGTGTTGAGTGTAGGTGTGTGTGCAAGGTATCAAGCCGCTCCTAAAGAAAGCCACCTTATGGCGGTTAAGAGGATCTTTCGATATTTGGTTCATACCCCAACTTATGGGCTTTGGTATCCCAAAGGCTCGGATTTCTCTCTTTGCGGCTTCACGGATTCGGATTGGGCCGGTGACAAGGATGATAGGAAATCAACCTCCGGAGCTTACCAATTTCTTGGTAGGTCTTTGGTGTGTTGGTCTTCTAAGAAGCAAAATTGTATATCTCTCTCCACCGCCGAAGCCGAATACATTGCCACCGCAAGTGGATGCACTCAATTGTTATGGATGAGGCAAACTTTGAAGGAATACGGTGTCAATTGTGAAAAAGTGCCTCTTTTATGTGACAATGAAAGTGCTATCAAGATCGCCTATAATCCGGTGCAACATTCAAGAACCAAGCATATTGAGATCCGGAATCATTTCATTAGAGATCATGTTGCCCGTGGTGATATTGAGCTTGCTTATGTTAGCACCAAGGATCAACTTGCCGATATATTCACGAAGCCCCTTGATGAAGCAAGATTTGGATATTTGAGGAATGAGCTAAATATCATCAATTCAAGGAGTGTGGCTTGAACATCTTGCAAATACACCTATTTTTCAATACTTGTTTGGTTTAGGTGTGGGCATGGAAATAGGGGAATGCGGTCCTAATTAATTGGGCTATCCCTCCCCCCATAATGCCGATAGTAATCATATCATTCTATTAATATCATTCTATGATATATGAGCTTCAATGACGAGTAGTGGTTATGGACTCAAGATACATCTTCGCGGTCCAATGCCATAACACTCAAACATGGTGGCTTCGGCCACCGACCTCTTCTTCTCGAAGAGTTGATTCCTTGCATATCTTATTTGAGGTCTTGGTGTTCTCTCTCGATGTTATTTCGTATCTTTTTGGTATGGGAAGGCACTTGCATTGGATCTTTAGTCGATTTGCTCTTGCAATGATAAGTGCCGAGAACCACTCCATGTTTGCTCTCTCACCTAAGCCATCCTCTCTCAAGACATCTAATCTATGCACACGAGTTCAATTTTCTTATCAAAACAACATCTGTTTTTGAAAATTTCGAGTTGGTCAGTTTTCTGGCTCCCAGGCCGGAATATCCGCCCCCCTGGGCGGAATATCCGGGGGGGGCGGATTATCCGCCCCCTCCTGGCCGGATAATCCGGCCTAAGTGGCGCCTGGGTATATAAGGGGCAGGGTCGGGCTGCCCTAGGGCAGTTCCTTCCCCACCCCTTCCAGAGGTTCCCTGCCGCCGCCGCCTCCTTCCCGTCGCCACAGCCGGAGCTCCGGCCAACCCCTTGGCCGGATTTCGCCGGAGGTTGCTCTCCTCCTCCTTTGGAAGGCATTCACCAAGCCGATTTCGCAATAGATGCGGGTATTGTTCTATTCCTAGGATGTGATTTTACCCTTGCATAGTCTTGGTGATTTAGCCCTCTAGGTGTTGTTTTCCTCTCTTATGAATCATGTTGGATGAATCCTTCCCCCGATCTATCAAATTGGTTACTGCAGCAAGTTGTAGAAGAACTTTTCGAGGGGGCCGGATTATCCGTCCCCCCTGGCCGGATAATCCGGCCTGGGATTTCACTGCCTCTTTTTATATTTGCTGCTGTCAATTTGATTCCTTGAGCGAAGTTTGCATATTCATCTTACATGGTTCTTTGATCCTTTCCGTAACTCGTGTGCATATGCTTATCCCCATGTTCTCCGTGCATCTCTCTTTCACAGGTGGTTCAGGGTTGCCGAAGCGCAAGCGTCGGCTTGTTCGGAATGAGGAAGGTGTTCTTGTGGATGAGGTTGCTATCCGTCGGTGTCAGAGGGAGGATGCTAGGAAAGCTGAGAAAGTGAAGGCTGCCAAGGCTCAAGCCCGCCGTCGCAAAGGCAAAGCGACACGTCCTAACTACAAGAGCATGCCCGAGGCCGAGTACATTCTTGTGCGGCGAAACAATTGGTACGCCTCACCAAGAGATGAAGATATTGAGGACCGTGGTTTCTGGAATGAGGAGCAGTGGGGGATTTTCCGTGATGTTTATGAGCCATTCAAGAACCCTTGTCGTCCGATGCATCCAATTGATTTTGATCACCTTCGCAGCAAGTCTTATTTTGATGAAGCAGTTTCTGTGGTTGAGAAGTTGGGTTTGATGGGGTTGGCCAATATTCAGTGCAACTATAATCCCGGTCTCATCAAGCAGTTCTATGCTACCCTTGTGATCCTGCCAAATGCTCAGAAATCTATGAAGTGGATGACCGGCGAGCATGAGTGTACATCGGACTTCTCTACGTTTGCCTCACTCTTGGGGTATGCATATAATGGAGACACTCCCGTGGGTCGCCGTATTCACAATCCGGGGACCAAGCCAGACAAAGATAAGTTGTATGATCTCTATGACTCCACCGGTACTGTGGGCTTCATCCATGGACTGCATCCTCTCTATGATCAGCTTGTCCGCATTTTCAGGGAGAACATTGCTCCTAGTGGTGGCAACAATGATGCCATTCGCACCTCTCTTGTTGACCTCCTTGCCTTTGCTCATGAGTGTGCCACTTCGACTGACCCTGCTGAGGACTTTACCCTTGATGTGATGGATTACATCTTCTATGAGATCAAGGATGCTATCATTCAGAGGAACACTGTGCCATATGCTCCATACATCATGCTACTCATCAAGCATGCCCTTGGAGATTATGATATCCATGATGACTTTGTGGAGCACCTTGTCAAGAAGATGTATGTCAAGAGAAAGGCGACTTCTGCTCCTTCAGCTGCATATCCAGGCACTTTCATGGCTGATGCGAGGACAAGTGCTACTGCCCGTGATCAGAGGACTGCTGCATCTGCTATGTCCAGGGAGGTGAAGAAGCTCAGTTGGTTTGAGCGGAATGTTCTGTGCATGAAGGTATAGATCCACCGTGAGAACTACCAGGCCTATGTTGAGAGGAAGAGCATCCAGGACACTCAGCAGCTGATCCTTCACCGTCTCAGTGGTGCTCAGACTGCCGATCCCACTCCTACTGCTCCTGTGTCCTATGATGCTTGGAACATCGATCGCTACAACTGGGTGGATATGCAGAAGCATCTCTTTGATGCTCCAGATGCTCCCGCAGGAGGTGCTCGTGCAGAGGCTGAGGAGGACTTTGAGGCTGAGGAGGACTTTGAGGCTGAGGATGAAGATGCTGGCGCTGATGAGGGTGATGGCGGAGATTATGATGATGTGGACTCCGGCGACTGGGAGGATTGATTCCTCGGGACGTGTAGCATCGCTCTTCTTCCTTTTTGGTGTCTTGATGCCAAAGGGGGAGAAGTAGTTCTATTAGGAGTCTTACGGGATTTGCATGGGTGGAAACACAAGCTTGCGCGCTTATCATTCTTTGGCGCTTGTGTTTCTTCTTATTTTATTCGTCTTAAGTTGAACTTTGTGTGTGGTTGAACTTCGTGTCGTCTATTTGCTACCATGTGGTGTATGAGACTATGTTATATGTTCTATATGTGCCATGTGGATCATTATGTGTTGTTCACTTATGTTTCTTTGAGCTCATGGTTCATTTGTGAGATGGCTATGGAATTATTGTCCGGTATATCGTATTATCATATTCGGAATTCCATAATGTTTGAGTTATCTATGCAAAGGTATGTCTCCTCTAAACTTATTGGTGAAGATGCACACATCTAAGGGGAGCTTTTTATCTTGCTCAAATATTTGTTGTTTGAAATATTCGATCTTTCTTGCAAATCCTAGTGTTGTCATCTAACACCAAAAAGGGGGAGATTGAAAGTGCAAACTTTGTTTCCCTCAGATTTTGTGTGTTAGATAACAACATTAGGGATATTAAGTGTGTGCTAAGTTGTGCAGGATTGTCAGCTCAGGATTTGCCAGGCCGGATTATCCGGCCAGGGGTGGCCGGATAATCCGCCCCCCCAGGCGAGAGCCCAAAAACGACTAAGGACCTGGCGCGGCGTCACCCAGATAGGGGGGGCGGATAATCCGGCCAGGGGCCGGATAATCCGGCCAGCCGGATAATCCGGCCATACTTTGGCCGGATAATCTGCCCCTCCAAGTCAGCAACAGCTACATTTTGGGAGGGGGTATAAATACCCCTCCCCTTCTTCCACCTCAAGTTGCTCGAGCTGTGCAAGAAGAACACCATATTTGGAGCCACCAAATTCGCAAGATCTCCTCCCTCAACCCACCAATGCTCTTGATCTTTGGTGAATCGAAGGAGAAGGCCTTGATCTACATCCTCACCGAAGCGATTTGATTTCCCCTCTCATTTGCTTGAGGGCCCTTTGGTCTTGGGTTCCCTTGTGTCCCTTGACTTTGATTTGTGTGATTGAAATCTTGATACTTGTTGATTGAGATCTTTGTGGTGCTTGGGAGCCTCCAATTCAGTTGTGGAGTTGTGCCCCAAGTTTTGTAAAGGCCGATTCCGCCTTGAGGAATCCCTTAGTGGAAAGTGAGCTAGGTCTTTGTGGCGGAATCTTGCACCGGAGAATAGGGTGAGCCTTTGTGGCGTTGGTTAGGCCTTTGTGGCAACCACACCCCTCCAACGTAGACGTACTTCCCCTAAAAAGGAAGGAACTACGGGAATTACATCCGTGTCTCCGTGTGCTCCACTCTCGGTTACCTCTATCCTTTATTGCCTTTATATATTGTCTCTTGTTTAGCTTGCTAGTTGACATATAGGTAAATTCACCTTAGTTGCATATCTAGAGAATTTACCTTTGTGTCAAGCCTAAATTGAAAAAGAATTAAAATTTGAGTAGCACCTATTCACCCCCCCCTCTAGGTGCCCATACGATCCGTTCATAAAGGGAATAATAAATATGGCAGAGAAAAAATTCCAGAACCTGAAGTCTCATGATTGTCACGTTATTATGATGCAGTTGCTTCCGGTTGCATTGAGGGGGCTTCTACCAAAAAATGTTCGAGTACCCATTATAAAGCTATGTGCATTCCTCAATGCAATATCTCAGAAGGTGATCGATCGAGAAAGTCTGGAAAGGCTACAAAAGGATGTGGTCCAATGTCTTGTCAGTTTTGAGTTGGTGTTCCCCCGTCCTTCTTCAATATTATGACGCATCTCTTAGTTCACCTAGTCGATGAGATTTCCATTCTCGGTCCTGTATTTTTGCACAATATGTTCCCCTTCGAGAGGTTCATGGGAGTCTTAAAGAAATATGTCCGTAACCATGCAAGGCCAGAAGGAAGCATCTCCAAGGGCTATGGAACAGAGGAGGTCATTGGGTTCTGTGTTGACTTTCTTCCTGACCTTAAGCCGATTGGTGTTCCTGAATCACGGTATGAGGGGAGACTGAGTGGAAAAGGCACGCTAGGAAAGAAAGCAATGATATTTAGGGACGAGCATTGTTTGAATCAAGCACACTACACAGTTCTACAAAGTTCTACCTTCGTGGCTCCGTATATCAAGGAACACATGAATGTTGTACGCTCCAAGTTCCCGGGGAAGGATGACTACTGGATTAAAGAAAATCACATGGAGACTTTTGGCACTTGGTTGCAATTACATCTCATGAATGACACCACTATTGGAGATCAGCTCTACTTGTTGGCCGCGACACCATCTGCGACTGTATTGACTTTCCAAGGGTACGAGATAAATGAGAATACATTTTACACGATCTCCCAAGATAAAAAGAGCACTAACCAAAACAGTGGTGTCCGCTTTGATGCAACATGTGACAATGGGAAAAAGGACACATACTATGGTTACATAGAGGAGATATGGGAACTTGACTATGGACCTACTTTTAAGGTCCCTTTGTTTCGGTGCAGTTGGGTCAACATGAATGGAGAAGGGGTAAAGGTAGACCAACTGTATAGAATGACAACAGTGGATCTCAAGAATCTAGGTTACAGAGACGAACCATTCGTCCTAGCCAATGATGTGGCTCAGGTTTTCTATGTGAAGGACATGTCCTCTAGACCGAAAAAAAGAAAAAATAAGGAAACAAATACATCAGACGATGAGCCCAGGCGTCACATAGTTCTTTCAGGGAAAAGAAACATCGCGGGAGTCGAGGACAAGATAGACATGTCAGCAGATTATGATAAGTTTGAAGAAATTCCGCCCTTCACCGTGAAAACTGACCCTTGCATCCCGTTAAATAATGAAGATGCTCCATGGTTACGGCCTAAGAAGCGATCATAGGCAAGGGATCGACATACGCGACGAAGGTTTCTTACCCTAAACCCTATGTAAATCTATGTAATGTATGAAAACTATGACACATCATTTTGTGAAGGATTTTTTATGATGTTTGCAATTATCGAAGTTCAATATTTTTCCTTGCAGCTATGATACATAATATTAGAGTGATTCAGTCATAGTCGTGCCTAGCCCTATAAACGTCGCCACTGTAGTCGTCGTAGTCGCCGACGTTGTCGTCGCTAGCATCGGAGTCGCGGTAGTCGAACCTCGGCGGGTGAGCACGCGTGGGCTGAGACTGAGGGTAGCGCAGGCGGGGGCCACGGTAGGCCATGACGCTCTGGAGAGTCCGGCCGCGCCACCACAGCTGACGGCCGGCCTCGTTGAAGTTCGAACAAGGTGGGCCGTCCTCCTCGTGCCTGGCAAGCGCACTCTCACGCTGATTGATGAAGAAGCCGTCCCAAGTCGGGCTATAGTCGGGATGCCTCTGGGGATTCCTCCGCTGCTCTGGCGTGAGCTCGAAGTAGTAGTGGTTCGTGATGGCCATCTGGCGCGCCACACCTAGAGGGACAGGAGGGACCGGTACGCCTCTGACGCTCAGCATCCAGCCGGTGGGGACGCGGTAGCCCGGCGGGCAGGGGTAGTTTGAGGTGCAAAGCGCCTCCGCCTCCCGGGGGTTAGAGATACGATGGAAGCCATGGGAGAGAGTGATGAGGTTTATAGATATGAGTCTAGATGTGATATGTAAATGGAGGCCAAGCGTACATATATATAGTGAAAAAATGGCGGGAAGACGAAGGCGGGAAGCGGTGGAAAGCGCAGGAAGAAAATAGGCGGGAACGCAGTGGCGCGGGAAACCATCTAACCTTTAGTCCCGGCTGGTGGGTACAACCGGGACTAAAGGTGGTTTTTGTATCATCTAACAAAACTGTCGGTGGGATAAGGACGTGTGGGTAACCTTTAGTCCCGATTGGTGGGCACAACCGGGACTAAAGCTGTCGGCAGGATAAGGACGCTTGGGTGGATGCACTGCTCGATGAGATAAAGCATGTAGCGCACGACGCCCCTGTCGAAGGAACAAGACAAAGTAGAAGCGGCGTCGTGCCTATAAAAGGAGCATCAATACGCCATGGCAAGCAGCTCAACAAGCCAACCTAGAAGGTAGGGAGAGTTTCATCCCCATGGATGGAGGACAGGGTTGGGAAATCTCTCGTGGCGGAGCTTCTCGAAGATGTCGTTGGTGCTCACGCCCTACGGCATCTTCGGAAGCTCCGCCTCGGAAAAATTTCCCTGCAAGCCCGTGAAAGACTCCATCTCCTCTAACAGTGTTGGGTAAAGGGTTGGGAAATCTCCCGTGGCAGAGCTTCTCGAAGATGTCGTTGGTGCTAACGCCCTACGGCATCTTCGGAAGCTCCGCCTCGGAAAAATTTCCCTGCAAGCCCGTGAAAGACTCCATCTCCTCTAACAGTATGTTGGGTAAAGGGTTCAGAAATGGGATTTCTATTTTCGTGCCCTCGGGTCCTTAGTTGTGCTCAGTTTTCCCCAGCCGCTTAGTTTTTCCTCAGTTTTGCCCAAGCCCTTGTCTGAAACTCTCACAAGGAGCTCGGACGGGAGGAATCCCGTTAAGTTGACCGTTGGTTGGTGCTAGCAAGTGGGGCCGCTGTTGGTGCCCCGCAGTGGACACGCCTCCACTTATCCAGATCATCGTGGGACCCGCAACTTGTCCACGTTAGCGCGCCGGACCCACAGCTTACCCAGGTGACCGTTGCAAAATGGGAGCCCGAGCCAGCCCCGCGCCCGCGCCCGTGCCCGTGCCATTGCTTCCTCCTTCTTTCCCCGCGCCCCATTGTTCTTCTTCTCCGCCAGCGGCAGCCCTTCTCCGGCAGGCGGGTGATGTCTAGTTTCTCTTCGACCTCCCGTTCTTCATGGCCGCAGTATGGACCTGTGCCTTTGACAAGATGCCCTGACTGCCCACGCCAAGAGCCTCTGAAGCGGTCGATCTGTAAGACGAACGATAACGGCAACCGTGGACGTGAGTTCCTTGCATGCGAGAGCTTGCCATATAGAGAGGGGGATAAGGTTAGATCTCGCTCCAATTGCTCTGTTTTCTCTAGATTTTCTTGTTATTCCCTCGAATTTGGGATTTAGGGTTCACGTTGTTGTTTTCAGATCCTGAAGAAATGCAGGTATTTCGAGTGGATCGATGTGTACGTTCAGAGGCTTAAATTGCAGGAATCAATTGGCGGTATTGGGGAGCGCAATTTGGGAGGGGGGGTACTTGCTGTAGAGAATGCGGCGGAGAGAGGGGCCGTCCCGATTATGCCTAATGCTCCCAATGCAGAACTGGTGGAAGTGAAGGGAGAACTGAAGAAAATGAACAAGCAGTTAAAGCAGCTGATCGAGTTGAAGAAGTAAGCTAATCTGATGGCTCGTTGTTTTTTTGTTGTATAATTGCGATCGGATTCTTATCATTGCTCGTCAAGCGCTAGAAGTTGTTACAAGGGATCCCTTGTTACAAATCCATTATTCAGTTACATGTACTTGTAGTTGTTTTCAAAGTTAGTGTGTGCATTCACCGAAATTACCAAAAAAAATTAGTGTTAGGGAATATAGGAATGCTAAAGATAGTTGATAATTGTTAGAGGGGTGACAAATAATGCATTCACCGAAATCCCACAAATATGTATGTCTCATGTTTATACCAAAATTATACCACTTTTGGGACGTTTCAAATAACCAAAACTATATTCCCTAAAAGAAAAGGAATGCTAAAGAAAGTTGATAATTGTTAGAGGGGTGATAAATAATCCATTCACCGAAATCCCACAAATATGCCAAATATGTATGTCTCATGTTTCTACCAAAATTATACCATTTTTGGGCCGTTTCAAATTGCCAAAACTATATTCCCTAAAAGAAAAGGAATGCTAAAGATAGTTGATAATTGTTAGAGGGGTGATAAATAATTCATTCACCGAAATGCCCCAAATATGCCAAACATGTATGTCTCATGTTTCTACCAAAATTATACCACTTTTGGGCCGTTTCAAATTACGAAAACTATATTCCCTAAAAGAAAAGGAATGCTAAAGATAGTTGATAATTGTTAGAGGGGTGATAAATATGTATGTCTCATGTTTCTACCAAAATTATACCACTTTTGGGTCGTTTCAAATTAGCAAAACTAAATTCCCTAAAAGAAAAGGAATGCTAAAGATAGTTGATAATTGTTAGAGGGGTGATAAATATGTATGTCTCTTGTTTACCACTTTTTAGTTTAACATTTTTAAATCGTGGAAAATAATGCATAAATAGAGGGAATATAGTTACGTGGCAAAATAATCCATAAATGCACACGGATCGACTCCACCAACCGTTTATCCACCGACAGATAGAGAGAGAGGGGTGGCCACGAAGAGAGAGAGAGAGGGGTGGCCATGAAGAGACGGATAGGGGTATACTGCCCGTTAGATCAGTGGATCAACGGTTGGTGGAGTCGATCCGTGTGACAACTGCTCAACCAATCAGGATAAGTTTGGGTTTCTGTGAGCATTTATGATAGTACTTGAGGGCAAAACTGAGTAGTACTAAGAAACCAAGGGCACGTAAATAGTAAATAGACTAAGGGATTCAAACAAAATAATTACAAAATGAAAAATGCGTGTTTTGTACAATATAATTCATATTGGGCTACATCAAATTATTTGCAATTCAAATATACATGAGTGTGACAATTATGGCCTCATTTAGACAAACTATGTTTTGGGGAAGATGTTTTGCAAAGGGGTTTGAGTGGAAAACCATGCATCTTCATAGCTACTAGTGATTATGAGAAGTGGCAATTTGTGGTAAAACATGATTTATCTATGTTTGTTAAGGTGGCATGTTGCGTAGGAAGACTCCATGAGTAGGTGCCACTATGTTTTTATTTTTTTGGATTTTTTTGCGCATGAAATGACTCAATTAGCTATGTTAATCTCATTTGTTGACTCTCTGTTGACTAGCTACTTGAGGGTAGAACTGAGTATATTGCACTTGCCAGTCTAAGTACTCGAGGGGAAAATTGAGTACATATAAAATTTCTGTATAAGGCCCGAGAGTAGAACTGAGTACACCAAACGTCGAAGGGTTAGCCTTGTGTCGCGGTGCACGCTGCAGCCGTGCATAGCGAACGCATGTTGCGGTACACCAAACGCCACCTTCGTCTTTATAGAGCCCCTCTTTCTCTCTCTCGACGCTTGCCCACTCTCTCATTCTCACTGCAACCGCCTCTCCTGTCCCATCATCTTCTCCACTTCGTGTCAAAAAAACCCCTAAGAAAAAACCCCGACGATGGAGAAGCATGAGATGCCCATCGCCGACGTAGCCGCCGGCGCATCGGCCGCCGGCGCATCGGCCGCCGCTCCCGTCCAGGCCCCCGTCGCTGCTTCCGACGTAGGCGCCGGCGCATCAGCCGCCGGCGCAATGGCCGCCGCCCCCGTCCAGGCACCCGTCCAGGAACCCGTCCAGGCACCCGTCGAGGCCCCCATCGATTGGGACTTGTACGAAGACCCGTACGAACCAGTGTCGTACATCGCGCCGGCGAACCCCTACGACACCAGCATCGTCGACGACTACCCGGAGGTAACCCTTTGTTCCCTTGTTCTTATGCCATTTCAATCCTTTTGTGTTAGATCTAGCGTTATTAGGGTTCGTCTGTTCCTAGTTTAATCCTTTTATGATAGATCTAGCGTTATTAGGGTTAGTCTGTTCCTAGTTCAATTCTTTTATGATAGATCTAGCGTTATTATGATAGATCTAGCGTTATTAGTGTTTGTGATTTGCTTTTGTTTAAGATTCGGTTAACTTATGTGAGTAATCAATCCCATCCGGTTAATTTGTGCCGATGATGATGAATATTTGGGCACAAATTGATTCAGGGTTTGGTCTGTGAACAATTGGTGTGTACAAATTTGTTGTGCATGATCTTTGGTTCACTGACCCAAATCCTGGATATAAGTGTGTCCAATGTAACTGAGGCTTCTTTTTTTCGTGCCCATATTATCATGCATGATCTTTTGTTCACTCTCTGTTCCATCATCGCTGCAATTAACTCCGTGTTTTTCGATCTTTGGTGCTACGTGACAGGTGCAGAGCAGCGACGTCGACAGCGATGACGAGTCCTTCCACACCAAGACTCGTCACGTCCTCAGGAGGCTGCAGTCCGGCCATTACGATCGCCACTTTGCTCGAGGCGTTTACAGGTGCCCCTTCTGCAACAGGAGGCTCCGCGCCACCGACTTCAACTGCTTGGTGAACCATGCCGAATCCCTTGGCAGTGCCCCTGGCGGCGCTAGAGTTGGAACGACCGTGAACGTGCATGCGTTCATGGCCAAACACAAAGCACTTGGGATTCACCTGCAGCTTAATCCCATGTAAAATGTAGCTTATGTTGGATCTAGGGATCGGTAGTACTGTTGGATCTGTACTGGTTATTTTACCTATATAGGAAGCTGATATGGGGCACCTTGGTGCCCGGGCACCATGCTTCAAATACGTACATTTTGCTTACAATTATGCATACCCAAGGGTATACATACCCAAGATACATATACCCAACTCATACATACCCAAAATATGCATACCCAAGATACATATACCCAGGATACACATACCCAATATATATATACTCGGAATACGTATATATATGTACTTTTACATACCTTAGGTATATATTCCAAAAAAATAACATACCTAAGGTATACATACCTCATTTATGTCTACTAAGTATGTGCAAAGTCATACATACCTTGGGGTATGTACAAAACATCACGTATTTTATACGTATTGAGCATGGTGCCCGGGCACCAAGGTGTCCTGGTTATTTTACCTATATATATATATATAGAGAGTGTGGATGTAATACAATAGCAAACCCTAGTGGCTGCAATCGAAACCCTTCATTTGCTTTGAGATCCGCACTCTTTTTTAAAAAAGGGTCCAATTTCTCAAGTTTCTATCTTTCATCTTACAAAAGTGGCAAAGGGGACCAATGACTTTCCTCTTACAGGATACCAAATTAAGAACCTACTCTGGCCTAGGATCTGCAGGCGACGCAGCCTTTCCACAAAATCCGGTCACGATAGTCTGCCTTTTAGGTGCAGGGGACATAGTCTCACGCACTCTTAATTAATCCGCCATGTGCCATCCACTTGCAACCCGTGCCGGAGCAGCTGCCGACTCCTAGTCTCACGGACGACGAAAGGAGAACTGTATTTCCGTTTTGGCTTCGTTCTACTGTGCCCAAGCCAGCTGCTACATGAACGTGATCTTCAATTTGCTACACCAGAGATTCTGTGGCACCCGTGCATCCAGTCAGCCGGTAAAGGAATACTAACTAGTATTTAATCCGGCTTCCAGTTTCAGAGACGCACCGCAACTCTTTTGTTTGGCAGATCGAACGGGAAAGGGCATCATTGTTGTGAACATGCGCATATGCTAATTATGCTAAGCTATGTCGGGTGGTATTGGAAGTATATTCTATACTAATAGAAAAGAGCACTAGTGCATTACCACCGATGGAGTGATTCCCTAATATATTTGATTAGTATTGATAGGGCCTGCTTGTGTACTCGTGTACTGCACCGGTGCTATTCAAATCATAGATGGTGCCAATTCACGTAACATAGAGTGCTATAAGAGATCATATCAAAATCACCAGTGGATAATCGATGGTACACCTCATACATGGTAAAAAATTAGGAACTCTAAACAAATACTAGAAAGTGAGATATGCTATTGCCTCTGGTATTAATATACAGCTCCTGCAGAAATGAACCAAGAAGCACACCCTTGTTTAGAACCATACAAATTAAACGAGAGCAATGCATCAGCGCCATGAACCGTGAAGAGCACATTACTAGATGGTGCATCTCCGTGCTCAAGTAATTGGGTTTTTTATAGATAAAGTTTTACTCACCTATGTTAATCTTGAAAAACAATATAAGAAACAAAGAGTTCCAATATAAGAAACAAATGGTGCTCATGAATTTCACAAACAGTTCCACACATACATACTAACGGTTCTATGTGTTTGACAAATGATTCTAGGCATACAGTTAAACGATGCATGTACAATCTAGTGAAGTTAGATTTTCTCATCAAATATTTGAACTTACAAGGGATAAAAATTAGGAACTTCAAGCAATACTAGAAAGTGAGATCAGCTATTGCCTCCCGCATAAATGAACCAAGAAGCCCACCCTTGTTTAGAACCATACGAATTAAACGAGAGCAATGCATCGGCACCATGAACCGTGAAGAGTAAATTACTAGATGGTGCATCTCCGTGCTCAGTATTTGGGTTTTTTTATAGATAAAGTTTTACTCACCTGTGCTAATCTTGAAAAACAATATAAGAAACAAAGAGTTCCAATGTAAGAAACAAACGGTGCCCATGTGTTTCACAAACGGTTCCACGCATACATACTAACGGTTCTATGTGTTTGACAAATGGTTCTAAGCATACAGTTAAATGGTGCATGTACAATCCGGTATAGTTAGAATTCTCATCAAATATTAACAGGGGTAGAAATTAGGAACTTCAAGCAATACTAGAAAGTGAGATCTGCTATTGCCTCCTGCAGAAATGAACCAAGAAGCCCACCCTTGTTTAGAACCATACGAATTAAACGAGAGCCCATGTGTTATTAATCTTGAAAAACAATATAAGAAACAAAGAGTGAAGTTAGAATGCTCCATCCCTTGTTTCAACAGCAGATAATTAGTTTCAAAGTAAACATATCTGAATCCCTCAGAAGCTAAATGAGCCCCATTGGCGCGCTTCCTCTTGTAAGTTGTCTCGCCGCCGCAGGTGGATTCATAATGTCCCCCCAGGCCACACTTACTGCATGTTACCTCCTTTGGGGGCTTCTTGGGACCTTTGTATTTTGGGCACCCGGTGATGTAGTGTCCTGTCTCCCCGCAGCTTCCACAACGTCTTGGGGCTGAGGGTGGTTTGTTTGTGGATTTCGCAGGGGCTTGTTTCTTCAATGCTGGTGTCAGCTTCTTGGTTTTTGGTCGTCCTCTACCTTCCGTTTTCTTCGGTTGTTCTTCTGCGGGATCAAAATCACCGAGAGTATCTTCACCTGCAACTTCATCATCAAATTTATCATCTTCTGAATCGCTGGGATTCAGTTGAGCAGCAGAGAAGCAGGGGCAATTGGATGTGGTGTGGCCTGGTAATCCACAAATAGTGCAAGCTTCTTCCTTCCACCATGGAAACAGCTCGGGCTCCCTTGGTCTCACCGTACTGCAAAGCAGTAGCCGGCGAGTGTCCTCGGGCCATCCTAGCGGAGCGCCTACCCCACGCGAGCGGCCCTGGCTTAATTGTGTCTAAGCTAGATTAGTGGGGAACGGCATGGAGGAAAGAGGAAACAAAGGAACACCCATAACAGCAAATAACGGAATCCATAGCCTGCATCGCTAATTAAACGGGAACTACAAAAAGTGCCGCACCTTTACTCGAGCTGGAACCGAAGCAAAACTGTCACCAGCCAGTAGCGATGCAGTCTAGGCGCTGAGCAGGACCAGAGAGGCCAGCTAGGCCGGTGCAGGTGAGGGCCCAAGATGGACCGAAGAGGAAATCCAAAACATCTTCAAAAAAGAAGGTAATGCAAAGTTGGCAAGTTTGCCTCAACCATACCTTGGAATCTCAAAGCACAACCAATGGTCCAGATTGGCGTGTCCACATAGTTGTTACGTAAATAAGCTTTTCTCTCTCTCTCTATATATATATATATAGCCCAGCTATTCTACAACCGGTTGTAGATTAAGGATCTACAACCAGTTTTGAACTTCCATGGTAAACACGGTTGAACTTCTCGCTATTTGTTTAGATGAACATTGTTGAACTTCTCGCTATAATACATGAGACTACAATGTTTTGATTATAATTTCCTAACCGTTCATCATATTTGAGCAAATGATATACCGTTAAAAAGCTTATCAAATTCCGAAACTTTTATGTTTTAATAGTTTTTTGAAATTTTAAATATTTTTCATGTTATTTTTAAAAAACAATAATCGGATTTTCGCGTCATTTTGTATGGGCGGACAGTAATTTGGCCACGGTTTTCACATCGTTTATTGGAATAACGGATACAATATACCGTTGGATTCGCAAGAAAATTGTCCAACTTATTGATCTTAAGTGTTTTTTGAAATTCGGAACAGTTTAGAAGTAATTTTAAATATACAAAACATTTGTTTCGCGGATTTTTTCATATCGAGCAGTATTTTGCTCTTCATTTTTCAACCGTTTATCCGATTTATGCACATGATATATCATTGGAAAGCTGTGGATTAGGCGCAACTTTTTCATTTGATCATTTTTTCGGATTTCCTACCATTTAAGAGCAGTTTTGAATATAGTTGATTCGGATTTCCGGATTTCTCAATTTTGCATGAACTGTTTTTACAATTACTTCTAAACGACTAATCGGAATGAAGTAAATGATATACCGTTTGAAAGATATTAAAATTGCGCAACTTTTTTGTCAAGGTGATGTTTCCAAATTTTGCAAGGTTTAGAAATCATTTTCAAGAATAGTAAATAGTAGGAATGACGCCCATATGCAAGTGATTTGAATTTGTCATGGCTATGGTGGTTGAGTGGGGCATGACACCATGTACAAGTGAGAGTAGACTCATATCATTGTATATAAAGTATTTATATGGTTTAGTTGTGCAACGGGGACATATAGAAATGATTTTAAAGGGTAGGATTTCCGCTCGGAAAAAAACAGAGTACTTGAACTGCTTCTCACATGCGGTTGAACTGCTCTGGATGTGTAACTGAACTTATTTTGTGATTAAATTGAATGTTGACAAAATTTAACTTTTTAATTTCTTGCAATCGAACTTTCCTCTTGTTCAAAGTAAACTTACGCTTAGAATAAACATAAATTTCCATAGTGGTAAAAAAGAAATCCAACAAAAGTGAAAATTTCTAGCGTGTTCAAGGTGAATTGATGCATTTAGTGCATCCGAACTTCTCAGAGTTGCTTTCCTGAACTGTCTCCTCACTGCGCCTGAACTGCCCTGAGTCATGCCTATAGGTCACTTTCTCTGAACTGCCGCGTTAGTGCACCTGAACTGCCCGAGTCAAGTTGCTGAACTGCATCGTTGGTGCGGCTGAACTTCTTGAAGTTTCGCTAGCCTGTACTTCCCTCGTTTGTACGCCTGAACTTTCTGGAGTTGCGGTCCTAAACTTTTCGAGCTAGTGCAGCTGAACTACTTGGAGTCGCGCACCGCGGTCGAGTTTTCTAAATTGCCTCATTAGTGCACTTGAACTTTCCAAAGTTCCGCACACCTATACTTCCCTCGTTAGTGCGCCTGAACTTCCCACGGTAGCGTTCCTGAACTTACCGCGCTGGTGCACCTAAACTGCTTTGAGTCGTGTATCACGGTCAAGTTTTCTAAAATGCCTTGTTAGTACACCTGAATTATCTCTAGCCACCACCTGTACTTCCCTCGTAAGCCCACCTGAACTGCCTCAAGTTGCACACTTGAACTGCTTTGGTTAGCACTCCTGAACTGCCCATAGTAATAAAAATAATTCTAATTTAAATAAAAATTGTAGCATGTTCAAGTTAAACTGCCGTGTTTGGTGCGCCTGAACTTCCCTCAGTCGCGCTTTTGAACTGCCCGCGATGCTCAGTTGAACTGCCCAAGGAAGCAGATTTTGGGTTTCTGAATTGCCGACTTAGGCCACCTAAACTTTCCGGAGTAGCCTTCATGAACTGCTTCTGATACTCAGCTGAACTTCTGGGGAAGCGGACTCTGGGTTTCTGAACTGCCGTCTTAGGCCACCTAAACTTTCTGGAGTAGCCTTTCTAAACTGCCCGCATGCACCGGCTATTTCACCCATGCTAACTTCTGGAAAAAAAGTGTGTGGGATATATTTATGTGAAAGATGGTAGAGAAGAGATAATTTTCATTTTCTGTACTTTTTATCTGATGTACTCCCTCCGTTCACTAATATAAGACATTTTAGATATCTCAAAGTAGACTAGATACATATCAAAATGAGTGAATCTATACACTAAAAGTAGACTAGATACAGACCAAAGTGAGTGAATCTACAAAAAGCTAAAAGGTCTTATATTAGTGAACGGAGGGAGTACTTCGTTTAGTGCATGCGTAGTGCCAAGTTGCCGCATGCGTACTCTTATTTTTAACATCTCTATTTACAAAGTCAGCAATGGAAAAAAAAATATCTTTGGAAGAACAAACATTGTACTGCACATGTCCAAAAAAGGTTACGAGTTCATTTAACACTCGAGACACTACAAAAAAAGTTCAGTCATTTAGGCATATCGGCTAACAGGTGAAGAACATCAAATAAAACAACAAAATATTTTTTCCAGGTTTCTCGCATCAAACTTGGACATCAGATGCATATTTTGAGATAAAAAATCAAATCAATTTCAGATTCGGGATCGCATGATAGAGAGGAGCAAAGCAAGTCATGTGAGAGGACAAGCAACATCATTATCGCTGGAAATATAGCGCAGCAAAGCAGCAGCCGCGCTCTCGCGCGCTGGAGTAGGTCGTGCGCGACTGGGCCGAGCAGATCGGCGAGATTCCTAAGCCGTGGGAGGAGCTCAGGGCTGCCGGCGGCGGAAGTAGCTTGGAGCTGCCGCGGTGGGAGGAACACGGGGCTTCCCGCGGCGGGAGGCGCACGAGGCTAACGGCGGCAGAAGCCCATGAGGCTACTGGCCGCGGGAGTAGAAGGTGGGCGGGAGTTTGGGCCGCGCCGACGAAGAAGGTGGCCAGGGATGGGCGCGGCCAGGGAAGGTGCGCTGTCGCTGGTGGGGGATAGCGTGCCGACGCTGGGGAGGGGGTTAGTTACCTGAAGAAATGGGTCGGGAGGTAGGGGACGAGGGGTGCGTGGGCTTAGTTTGGGTCGGGTCGGGTTTCCCACCGAGATCGCTTCCTATATAGGTCCATCGGTTGTAGATACTTATTCTACAACCGGTTTTAGAATAGATCTACCTATATATATATATATATATATAGGGTGTGGATGTAATATCATTACAAACTGTAGTGGTTGTAATCGAAACCTTTCTTTTGCTTTGAGATCCGCACTCTTTTATATAGAAGGATCCAATTCCTCTAGTTTCTATAATTCGGCATACCAAAGAGGCAAAGAGGATTGGTGCCTTTTCTCTGACACGGTATCAAATTAGGAAGCCTACTCTAGCTTGGCACGCTGCACGGAACGCAGCTTTTCCACAAGATCCGGTCAAACTGGACCCCTTTTTAACTCGACGCAACCTGTCTAAGCCTCACGTGAACGGTTTGAACGATGGATTTCTTCACTTGCATAACAGAAAATTAAAAGCTGCGACGTTGTACTGGCTGGGCCCGCCTTGGCTATCGACTTTTGACAATGTTCATTTTGGCTTTGTACGATCGGGTGTACAGGTTGGCCAAGCATGCTTCCTGATGTGAGGAAATGACTGGTGTCACGGGTTCCTAGATTTTCCCGTCGCGACGACGAGTTTGACCGGGCAGACAACCGCGATATTTTGGAGCTTGCTTGGGCTGGAACAAGGTAGAGTCACGTGCCATCCTGTTCACGGACGTGCTTTTGTATACCTTTGCTTGGGACAGCTGCTAGGTGATAGCTCATGAGCATCTAGGTCCGATTGTTTAGACAACATCGGGGCAGAGTGTACAAAGAAATTTACTTGCTGTCCATCGATCAATTCCGAGCCCACGAGCTTGCTAAATTACCTACTATGTCTGTCCATCGATCAATTCCGAGCCCACGAGCTTGCTAAATTACCTACCATCTGAAGGGCTAGTAACGTAAAGCTTGTAATTCGTAAACATAAACCATACATATAAATTTACTTTGGTACTTGGCTATGATTTTATAAAAGAGCCACGCATACTAAGGAAAGGTGCGTGAGCAAGAGGTGCAATGGTTCTAGAAGGCGACAAGAAAGGTTCTAGTTCAAATCGTTCTCCAAGAGTATGCGAGGAAGGTGCGTCACAAAGTGTAAATTTACAAAGGATCAAATCATGTGTGAGGTAGGTCATTGAGTCAATTATACAAGGATTCTAGCAAGGAAACAAATGTTTTCCATCTGAAGGGTTAGTAACCTAAAACTTATAATTCCTAAACCTAAGTCATACTTATAAATTTACTTGGTTACTTGGATATGATTTGTAAAAAGAGCCATGCATGTTAAGGAAAGGTGCGTGAGAAAGAGGTGCAATGGTTCTAGACGGCGACAAGAAAGATTCTAGTTCAAATCGTTCTACATGAGTATGCGAGGAAGGTGCATCACAAAGTATAGATTTTCAAAGGATCAAACATGTGTGAGGTAGGTCATTGAGTCAATTATGCAAGGATTCTAGCAAGGAAACAAATGTCGTCCATCCAGAAGGGTTAGTAACCTAAAACTTATAATTCCTAAATCTAAACTATACATTTAAACGGTGCCTGTGTGTTTGACAAATGTGTGGCACCTGATGAGCTTTAGATTGAAGTGTCAAGACTACAACACTGTGCTCTAGGGCTACAACGCTATGGCAGCTTCTAAGGAGATCTATTTATATTTAGCTCTGGGCGAAGCCGATGGAACAAGAATTTCAGGAGCACATCGCTGTTATTTTGATCTGCATCGGAGAAAAAAAAAAGCATCATCAGATCGAATTTTTGACACATGAGACCACCTGTGCGAGTGAAATGCTAGAAAAGACCACCTGCGAAATTTTTTGTCAAAAAGGACCCCTACGGGTGGCGGCACCCCCGGCCAGGCGACACGTGGCACGTGCCGCCTGGGCCAGTGCCGGCAGGCCCCTGCCGCCGATGCCAAACCCGGCACGTTCCCTTTCAAACGTCGCCGTTACCCGCCGACGGGCCAGGTGGGCCATGCCGCCTCCGTGGTTGCCGGCATGTCCACGTGGTGACATGCCGCCAGCGGCTTAGCCGGCACCCTGGCAGCCGACAGCATCCCCGCCCAGCACTGATTCCCACGCCTGACTGCACTGATTTCTATGCCTGACTGAAAACTTTGGCTGCTTTGTACTATTTTAGACCACCGAAAGTAACGCTTCGCTGCTTTCAGCTCTTTTAAGGGGGGGGAGAGGTCTGCATGGCAAGCATTGTGTGTTCGTATAGAGAGCTTCGTCATTCTAGAGAAGAGCATTTCATAGGAAGAGAAGAAGAGTAGCCCAAAGCAGCTGAGTGAAGAGTCAGATTTGAAGCAGACGTTGATATAGTTGAACGAAGGAGTCATCAAAGGTAATGTTTCTGGCTAGTAGTATATTAGTTAATTATGTAATTAGCCCAAAGCTAACGAAGAGAGATACTAATGTTACGTAGTTGTAGTAAATGTCAGCAGACAAGAAGAGTTAGTCATGATTTTATGTATAGATAGGAAATTTTAGTTAGATAGTAATTATGTGTATGAATAATATTAGATATGTTGTGCAGCTTAGCAGAACTATTTAGTGTGTCGTAGGATAATTAAGGTACTTTGTTACTCCATATTATTATCGTGACATGCAGATGTTCTAACCAAAAAATTTGCAATGTAAAATGTAGAAAGATTGTAATACAGACATGTTGTGACTCATATTTCATGAATTTTTTTTACCATATAATTAACGGCAGAGCGGTCTTACTTGGACAATAACCAGGCTAATATTGATGTTTACGTGATTTTAGGTGGATTGTATGGCCAGAGCAGTGGTGATACGTTGATGGTATGGGTATTATTTGGACGTCATCCGGATTATTTTTAAGAAAGGCAGCGATATAAACTAGGAAGGTAAAATTTAACTCTTTAGTTGGTTCTGAGTACTTATTTTTAATTGTCGTTCTAGTCGTAGTTATCTTAGTGAATATTGTTCACCTAAAAAATAGAAATATGGCATATTTCTTGAAAATATTCTATCATATAATTAACGGCATAGCGGTCTTAGTTGGACAATAACCTGGCTAATATTGATGTTGACAGGATTTTAGGTGGATTATATGGCCAGAGCAAAGGTGATACGTTGATGGTATGGATATTATTTGGACATGATCTGGAATTTTTTTAAGAAAGGCAGCGATATAAACTAGGAAGGTAAAAATCAACGTGTGAATTGGTTGTGAGTATTTATTTATAATAGTCATATTAGTCTTAGTTTTCTTAGTGTATATTGTTATGGCATATATTTATGGTAATACGACATGCAATGAAAGAATTACAGGAACATTTTATTTAAAAAAATATAAAATATAGCTTCGGTGTTACTAATATCATTTTTAAAATTTTGGTTTGTGCGGTAGGTACGATGGAAAATTTATTAGTGTTCTATGGAGACGTGGTACGGGAGGGAATTTCTGGGCTAGATGTGTCTCAGTGTGAGTCCATGAATGTTGTAGTAAGAGACATGGAGAACCTAGATTTTGCGGAAGTGAGGAAATGCATCCGGGTGCAGTTTGGTCCTGAGATCCGGGGGAAGAAGATGACCGTTGAGGCCGTCATATGTGTGGGAGGGGATGATGGGACAGCTCCCCGTTGGGGTCTGCAGGAGGTGAAAGGAAATAACTCATGGGGGACATACATGAGGTTTGCAACCACGCCTGGCGCTGCTATGTTTCAAAGGCCGATGGTGTATGTGCAGTTTGTCTCTCCAAATGATGAGCCTGGATGCAGTAGCGGCGCTCCAGAGGCGCAGCTAGCCATCACAGGCGGCCCCAGCAGCGGCCGATCGGAGCCGATGGAACTTGAGCTTGTGCCCGACCCAGGCTATTGGTCTGCGGTCGTAGACATAAGTGAACGTATGGAGGGATTATCGGAGGCCCTAGATGATGACGATGACGATCATTCTTCTGGGTCGTCATCATCAGAGGAGGAAGGTGTTGGTCCATCTCAGAGGGCGGTTCCGGGACCAATGCCCGAAGATTTCTTGCAGACTATGACCATCCGCAACGAATATCACTCTGTTGCGGGCCTCGGTGAGGCTAGTCTGGAGGTTGGGCATAGTTTTCCTGACAAGGACTCTGCTGACCAGGCAATAAAAAGATATGCATTGTCCATATCTCGGCAGCACAGAGTTAAACAGTCTGATAAGACTGAGCTGAAAGTCGTCTGCCTTTTCTTGGCCGAGAGTTGCCAGGGTAGAGTGATCGCTCGTCAGAGGCGTGGTATATGTTAGCCATGGGTGATCACAAAAATTGTACCCCATAGCTGCGAGTAGGTTGGAACTCTTCTAGATCATTGCAATGTGACCGCGAAGTACGTGTCACATATAATGTCAGTGGCAGTGGAAGAAGATATTAATATGGGTATTAAGAAGCTGCAAAAAGCTGCAGAAGACCGAATTGGCTACAAAGTCAGCTACGGCAAGGCTCGGCGTGCCAAGGAGGACATTTTTGAGAGGTTGTATGGCACATATGAGGATGCCTATAACTACACCCCTAGATTGCTTAATCAGATATGTGTAACTAACAAGGGGACTCAAGTGTTCTTGAAATATCGGCCGCACCCTCGGGAGGAGAACAAAAGAATCCTTGACCGTGTATTCTGGGCATTCCCCCAGACTATACAGGCATTCCATCACTGTCGCCCGGTGTTATCAGTTGATGGTACATTTCTGACTGGAAAGTACAAGGGTACACTCATGGTGGCAATTGCAGCAGACGCAAATAACCAGCTTCTTCCTATTGCATTTAGTTTGGTGGAGGGTGAGAACAACGACAGCTGGTTGTGGTTTCTAAGCTATTTGAAGAATGGAGTCGTGAAGCAGCGTCCCGATGTATGCATCATCTCTGATCGCAACGCGGGTCTGCTAAACGCGCTGAACACAATCAAGCAGGTTACGGACCCTGAATGGGGGTGGCCTGATTTGGAGACACGGTGGTGCATGCGGCACCTAGCAGCAAATTTCTACACAAAGTTCAAGAACAAGGATTGGTTCAAGCTTTTCAAGAGGATGTGCATGCAGAACACCGAGTCGGAGATGAATGCAATTTGGACGGGAATCAATGGAGAAATCGAGCGTGCTGCCTTGCCATCTCGAGAAGGCCGGAGGGGTCGAACACCACCTGTCAATCTGACACAGTGGATAACAGAGAATTGCCCCGACTTAAACAAGTGGGCACTCGCTCATGACTCAGGGGCTCGGTACGGCATAATGACCAGCAATATGTCAGAGGTCTATAATGGCGTCCTCAAAGGGGTGCGAGCCCTCCCTCTTACAACCCTCATTACTGAAACTTGGAACCGTACTCTATCATACTTTGCAGACAGAGTACAGGTTGCCAATGCACTAGTCGGCATGAATAAGCCATGGTGTGAAAAAATGCAGAGGTATCTGGATGAGAAAGCAGAAAAATCCAGGAGTCATGGGTGTAGTCTTGTCGACGCCCTTAGGAATAAATGGTTGATCAATGTTCGAGCGAAGTATGTTCACGGCCACCACAGGGGAGCACAAAAGCATGCTATTACTCTTGGCCCCAACTCATGTGAGTGCACCTGCAACAAGCCCAAGCTGCTAGGCTATCCATGTTGTCATGTCCTCAGGGCGGCTGCCGAACAGAAGATCAGCGTGGAGCATTACATATCTCCTTATTTCAGCACATTCAGTCTTCTTAACACCTGGAATGGTGAATTCTGGGCCTGGGGCATAGATGAACACTACAGGGATGTGTGCAAGCGAAGTAATATCATATATGTTCCAAATCCGGCGATGCTTAGAACTGATAAGGGACGCCGACCATCTCGACGTCATAGGAACGACATGGACCATAGCCAATCTGGAGAACCACGTCGATGTCGCATTTGTAGGTGCGCTGGACACCCACGCAGGGAATGCCCCTACCGCAGCTAATCATTTCGAATGTTGTATTTTCCTAGCTTCGATGTAATGTAATAAATTACTATTAATTTTCGTGAACTTATTATGTAATGAATTTCGTTTGTAATGAATTATGTATTTGTGTTATGTAATAAATTACTATTAATGTAGTTTGTAATTTGTTATGATGTTATTTTGTATTATCTAATGATTTTAGTTTGTATATAATTTTTAGTAAGTTTTTGCAATATTATTTGTACTAACTAAATTTTATCTGACTACAGGATAATATGGCGCAACTACCATCCCTATTACATCAATCAATTGATGATGGGCACCGCTGCCACATTTGGTTGGATCCTAGTACACATGTGCACCCGCCTCCAACATTTAGGCTCCGAACCATTAAAAGCCGATGGTATACAAATGCTTTTTATGACACATACCTTCAGGCTTACGGACTTCTTCCATACTCGAGGTTAACAGATGTTGAGGCTAAATTCATGTTAGACTCGTCTCTGCAATCAGCACTAGTAGATCGCTGGAGACCTGAGACACACACTTTTCACTTACGTTGTGGGGAGCTTACGCCCACACTTAAGGATGTGTCACTGATCACAGGTCTACCTATCTGCGGTAAGCCTTTGGTCTCTCCTGCATATTCTAGTGATTGGCCTGACGATATTCGAGTGCGTCTAGACACGGAAGTGCCTAATTCAGGTGCTCGTGGTGGTAGAAGACCAAGGGGTGTCCCAATGAGTTGGTTAACACAACTTTACCATAAAATACCAGATGATGCAACAGAGAAGACATTGAGGAGGCATCTGTTCGCGTATTTGCTGTTTCTTTTTGGTATGATGTTCCCATCAACGCACGGGGATGTATGTCTCCCTAGTCTAATTAAGATTGCCGAGGAGATAGTAGATGCTCCATTACCTACAAGCCCCCCATACAGCTTTGGTTCTGCTTTGCTAGCTCATACTTATAGGGGTTTATGTGATGCAACCAGGAAGAAAGGTGCTGGTGGTCATACACTTGTTGTTCCCTATGAGTTTTTGCAGCTATGGTCATGGGAGTACATACCTGTTGGTCGTCCAGTTATGAAGAATAAAATCCACCCTTATAATAGTGCCACACAATATAAATATGGGCCTCTTACTATGGCTAGCCGGTGGATCCATGTCCACAAATCATGGGCCACAAATATTGTACGCGGATGCTACCCTGAATATCACAATGAGTTTGAGCATCTGGAGTGGTACAATGTCATATGGAATCCATGGACGCGTGAAAAATTTGAGTCCATCTGGGGTGATCAGCAGCCAACAATTGATTGTGTCAGAGACCATGCGTACTGGATGACTCGCTGCAACCTACCTTTTATTTGGATGGTTGAGCCCTATAACCCCGAGCGTGTAATGCGCCAATTTGATCTCCATCAGGATGTGCCCCCACCAGTACCCAGACAGCTCGAACATGCCATACATAAGTAAGATTTCCACTCAATGGTATCGTATAATTAATATTATGTGAACTCTATTTAATTCAATTTTTTGTTATCTAGGCAAGACAATAAAGGAAAGAATTGTTATGACTGGCAGACACATAATAGGCGTTGGATTGAAACGTGGAATGAGAACGCGTTGACTGATTGTGTACAGGATGAAAGGTAATATGTTTTTGTATATTTTATTTGAGAGTCTAAATATTACCCTTTTACTATGTCTAATATATTTCTCAATTTTCAGACCATACAATATAAATACAACTGCGATATACAATCAGTGGTACATCCGTAACACACGTACCTTATTGTCGGGTCCTCCGTCTACATAGCTTACACAGGACGAGCAAGTGCGTGGACCAGAAATCTTATCATCGGCGTACCATCGTGACAGCACGGTACTGATTGTGTTCTAATTAATCATGTCCTAATTAATCATGTCCTAATTGTGATACATGCAGCTCGAAGATTTACGACAAATCGCTTTTGATGCGCAAAGAGGTATGCAACAGCAGAACTTAAATACACAGAAAGGGAAGAACATATTCAGACGTATTTTCGCTACTGCCGCAAGCGGACTTCGGCGTTTAGGCTGCACCCGTCTTGATGATATTATTGCGCATCATCGCGAAATGTCTGAAGCGCCTTCGTCTAGATCGAGTCTTGCGCGACCCAGTGAGCCGCGACTGAGTACCACACCAATGACACATCCCCGACAAGACTCATCACTACTACAACGTTCACATTCACGTCTAGGATCTCAAAGACGTGCTGCTAGACACGTACTATGGAACAACCTCTTTTTTCACATTTCCCAACCCCGATAAGACTCTTGTCTATAAAAACACTAAATTCCATAGATAATAACAATTTCTTTTTTCAATGATTTTGCTAGGAGGAGCCAATTACTATGCCAACTGTTACCCCATCTGGAGGGATGTACTCGTACACATGCGACGTGGGAGCACGGCGTGTGCACGAAAATATTGGGACTGCGTGGGATTCAGTGGATTGTGATGTTGGCCAAAATATGCCGCAAGCACATGCGACGTGGGATCAAGGCGAGAGTTCACAACGGTTCAATACCACACAAGTATGTGCATATATCTGAACTAATTACACCTTCTCAACCTCATTAACGTGACATGGGTTCTAATATTGTCTATAACCCTTAGGAAACTATTGATCCGACGTGGGATGACATGGGAGCTGGTATTGGATACACCATGGCTCCACCACAGGGATTTCAGCATATGCTGCGACAGGATAACACCAATTTTTTTTCATCTATCCCAGACTTCTTTTCGTACGATCCAGCTAGCACATCTGGGAGCTTAATCCCTCCACCCTCAGGATCTCAGCACGTGTTTCATACTCCTCCGCCACCACCTGACACACAACCAGAAGAGGACGAGCGGCAGTACGGCCGAGGCCACCGTGAACCTCATCCCCCCCGTGAACGTCTATCGCCTTCAGGACGTCGGCACAGGCAGCCCAGACCTCGCCGACAAGGCTAACACAATTTGTGTACGTCTATATATATCTATGTTACTATTTCCAGCTATGTAATAGACATATTTCTATGTTCGTTTGTATGGGACAAATAAATTTGCTTTTAATCACTTATTGCGATAATAAGGCCTGTCATTTATTTGCTTGCAACACAAATACAACATAAACTACAAGTAAGATACAAATGTCACGAGGCTTCAAATTAAGATACATTACAATGTTTCACTAATCGAATAAACGCTTGCCCGATGATGCTGCGTTAGATTTGGCTTTCATTGCTTTAAATCTAGCAGCCGACCGAGGCGTGAAGTCATCACAACTATCCTCATCGGAGGCTACGGTAGTCTTGGCCTTGCAACCTGATGTACTCTTGGCCTTCGACGTTGACGTCCTCTTTGCCTTCGACGATGCAGCACTCTTACCCCTGGATTTCACAGGCGCAGGCAGGAAGTCATCGTCATTATACTCATCATATGCTGCCTCTGCTAGAGCGTCAGCATATGTATTCGGGCAGTATAACCCACCCCGCACTGGACCAAATATCTTATTTAGCCAGGCAAAGTGCTTGATTCTTCTATTGACAAACTCTGCGTCATCAGGCTAGTGCTGCATATGACAAATATAAAACAGGATAATATCAGGAGTACTACAAATAAATCTTACGGAATGTAAAGTGCGTAAAATATTAAATGTTACATGTATGTGCAATGCGTATGTTTTTGGCAGCATCGTGATTTCAGTTGAATCAGTATTGATCCAACTTTGAAAACCAAGGCCTGCCTCAATATTTTTGAGCTCAACCACTCTATTCCACCTTGCTTGCTGCCTTAATAGTTCTTGGCGTACCTCTTCTATGCTTCTCTGTGGGAGCTGCATCCTCGGTAACCATACACCTATCTCAGCTACGTGGCTATCTTCAATGATTACCTCCTGGAAAGACATACCTCTAATCTCACAAAATGTTCCGGTATGACTCAGGATACAATGGGTCATCTCTGCGTGGAAATCACGGTTAGAGGGATCAAAGAAAGGAAGAACATCCGACATGGTTGGAGGCTATACTGATGCAACAAATTTGAATGACACAACAAAGATAGCAGGCAGTGCAGATGACTGATCGAATGAATGACGAATACCTTGCTTATATAGCCTGCGATTAGTGCCGTCGGTGGTCTAGTTACTGCTACGACATAGCGAACGGTGGTCTATTTGCTGTATCAAACAGTATTCTAAAGCTTCGTTTCTATCATCGCATGCCAGAAATTACCTCTACACGTCGAATCTTGCACAGTCTACCTAAAAATCAGTGCAATCATTTGAAAAGCGTAAGATGCTGTCTCTGCTGCCGCAGCCGCCGCAGCCAGCTCAGCATGCCGACTTCCATGTAGGCGGCAGGGCCCACCCTGGCCAAACGGCCGTGAACGGCGACGTCCGACGGCCACATGCCGGGTTTGGCATCGGCGGCAGGGTCCTGCCGGCACTGGTCCAGGCGGCACATGCCACGTGTCGCCTGGCCAGGGGTGCCGCCACTCGTAGGGGGTCGTTTTTGACAAAAAAATTTCGCAGGTGGTCTTTTCTAGCATTTTACTCACACAGGTGGTCTTATGTGTCAAAAATTCCATCAGATCCTCCTGTAGTCTCAAAAATGCCAATCAGAACCAATTAATTTCATAAATCAACAAATCAAAAGTATCTCTACATGAGCCCTCCAGAATCAGTGTCGAAGGACAGCGAATCAAGTGCTAGAAGAGGCACTAACCAATCGAGGAGCATGAGTAGAGGGAGCGGCGGCTCGCCGGGGTGTCCAGATCGAGCACGAGTAGGAACACGTCCCCGGGGGAGAGACAACGCCGGCCGGGCCCGGTGGCGGCGGTGGGGCTCGGGCCCGATGGAAAATGGAGGGTCGGCGCCCGGTTCGATCCCGTCGAAGCTCGCTCGGGGGCGGTGCTTCGTCGGCCTTGGAGGGTCGGCGCCGGCCAGGCCCTGTGAATGGAGACTTCTCCGCCTCATCGCTGGCAAGCCCCAACAGCTACGTGCACCGGCAAGGCCCTATGGCCGTTGGTGGGGAGGCGGATTACGGAGGGGATAAGAACGGGAGAGAGAGAGGGGAAGACGGTGTGGCCCTATTCTTCAGGCAGGAACAGTGTGATTCGCTTGGATAATCTGATGCAGTTGTTCATAAATATCCGGACACGGACGCACGCCTGCTTGCCAACTCAGTGCGTAAGATTAATCTGTAAGAAAATAGCCCGTACGTGTAGCATTACCATTACTCTGTGCATCGAACAGAGGAGGAACGTGTGGTCTGGTTGCGGTCACGGGAGGGAGAAGTCAGCAGGCCCTAGTGCCTGACATGGGAGCAGGCCTACGATCTGCCACGCGCAGGAATCTTAGACCAGGCCTCACCAAAGAGGAAATATGAAACGATCGCATACAAATCAGTAAAAGAAACAAGGGAAATTTTCATCTTGCCTTAACTTGGAATCTCATAGCATCATCAATGGTCCAGATTGGCGTGTCCGCAGAGTTGTTACGTAAGAAAGCTTTTCTCTCTCTCTCTCTCTCTCTCTCGCTATATATATATATATATATATATCAACGCGGATTTGCTACCACCGGTGGTAGCTATGCATGCATGCATAGTCCTTGGATTGCATGAGCATGATATTCCTACCGCATGCGATGTAGAGAGCAGGAGATGACGGTGATAACGGATGAAATGCTTCTGTTTATTGCATGCACATGGTACTCTTGAATGGCTACCTATGATGGCAACTATGGATGGCTAGAGCAGGTGGTGATTTGAGACATGCCATGCCTAGTTGCCATGCACACTCTTGAATGTCTACCTAGGATGGCAACTGTGGATGGCTAGAGCAGGTGGTGATTTAAGACATGCCATGCCTAGTTGCCATGCACACTCTCCTAACCAAGTAACCTGCAGAGTTGCCTTGTATGTTTTCCTAACCGATCAAGGTGGTGATTTTGGGAATGCCACACCTAGTTGCCTTGCACACTCTCCTAACAAAGTAACCACCTAGAAATGCTAAATAGAAAAGGATACGACGACTATGAGTACACAATGGGAGTGGTGAGATGAGATGGTTTGTTTGCATGGTTCCTTGGTGTGGTGGCTTTGGATGGATAGGTTGAGTGGATGGTGTAGTAGGTGTGTGTGTGTGGTTAGTTGGCGTGGATAATCCAATAGGTCGCATGGTGTGGTGTGTTGGGGTGGTGTGTTGAGGTGGTGAGAGATGGGAATATGCATGCAAACGCTGTTGCTTCCGTCTGTTAATTCTTGAGCTCCCGGTAGAAAATCACATGCTCCCTATAGAGGATCTAATGGTGGATAGTGGGTGCATAGCTACCACCGGTGGTAGCAGGTGATGTCTACGCACTTCTATTCTTGTAGACACTTGTTGGGCCTCCAAGTGCAGAGGTTTGTAGAATAGCAGCAAGTTTCCCTTAAGTGGATCACCCAAGGTTTATCGAACTCAGGGAGGTTAGAGGTCAAAGCTATCCCTCTCAAGCAACCCTGCAATTACGATACAGAAAGTCTCTTGTGTCCCCAACACACCCAATACACTTGTCAGATGTATAGGTGCACTAGTTCGGCGAAGAGATAGTAAAATACAAGTGGTATAGATGATTATAAGTAGCAAACGTGATGTGAAATAAATATCGCTGCGAGCAAACAAGTAACAAAACAGCAAGTAAACGATATGCAAAGCTTGGAAACAAGGCCTAGGGATCATACTTTCACTAGTGGGCACACTCCCAACAATATAACATGAATGAACAAGTAACTTCTCTTTGCTAAGGTACTCTGAATTACTCTCCTATTGAATAACACTAATCATTGTGTAGTGGCTACAGAAGCACCCCTTAAAGTTCATCAAGTACTTGACAAACACCACTCATAGCAATAAACAAATCAGATCACAACTCAAGATAGAAATCATTGCAACTTAAACCAAGTACTAACACGGTGCACACACTGTCAACATTACACCATGAAAGGAGGAATAGATCACTCAAACTATCATAGCAATAATTATTCTCATAATCCACAAGAGATCACAATCATAGCCTAAACCAAGTACCACCATGATCCACGCACTGTCACCGTTACACCATGGCAGGAGGGATAGATTACTTTAATAATCACCACTAGAGTACACTAAATATCTGAATAATAACATGTACTTGTTCGACATGATACAAAGCTCACGATCACATAAAGATCATATCATGGGAGAGAGAGGTGAACCACATAGCTACCGGTAGAGCCCTCAGCCTCGGGGATGAACTACTCCCTCCTCATCATAGGAGACAGCAAGGTTGATGGAGATGGCGGTGAGGTCGATGGAGACGGCGGAGACGGCGATGGAGACCGATGGAGATGGCTCCGGGGGCACTTCCCCGTCCCGGCAGGGTGCCGGAACAGAGACTTCTGTCCCCCGAAATTCGTCGGTGGCGGCGGCGGAGCTGCGGAACTGTTTCTGGAAAATTGCCGAATCCCCTAGGGTTTTCCGTCCCGAGGCTTCTTATAGGCGAAGGGGCGATGTCAGAAGAGGGCCAGGGCCTCCACACGCGGGCCCCGCGTGGCCAGGGCCTGGGCCGCGCCAGCCCTATGTGAGGGAGGCCAGTGGCCCCTCTCCTTCCTCTCTTCGGATGTCTGGATGCTCCCGGGAAAAATAAGACTTCTGGCTTTGGTTTCGTCCAATTCCGAGAATATTTCCTGTGTATCACTCTGAAACACAAAAACAGCAGAAAACAGGGAACTGGTACTGTGGCATCTTGTTAATAGGTTAGTTCTGGAAATCGCATAAAAACGCCACGAAGTGTAACGAAACACAAGGCAAATGGTGTAAAAACAAGCATGGAGCATCAAAAATTATAGATACGTTTGAGACGTATCAGCATCCCCAAGCTTAACTCCTGCTCGTCCTCGAGTAGGTAAGTGATGACAAAAGAATAATTTTTGAGGTGACATGCACCTAAACAATCTTGATCATATGTAACCATTTGTGAGCTGGGATCATAAGAACTTAAAACATGGGCATGAAGATATAATCATGACAATAAGAACTTAGCAACCATGCTGTAAACATGTAAATGAACACAAACAAAAGATCATGATAATGAAACAATGAAAGTCAAACGTGTGTTCAAATCATAAGGAAAAACATACAAATGGTTTTCAGCTTGTCCTTCAAAGAGAGCAAAACATAAATGCATAGGACACCTCAAAGTTTAAGAGGGCGACTAGATACAAATAATTTAAGAACAAGTGAAACCAACAATATGAGTCAATCAATGAACCTTGGGACAATGCATATCACACTAAGAATGACAACTATGCTCTCTTAATGGTGCATAAAGAAAGAAGGTGGTGACTCAACATAAAAGTAAAAGAAAGGCCCTTCGCAGAGGGAAGCAGTGATTTAAACATGTGCTAGAGCTTTTCATTTGTAAAACAGAGATAAAACTTGATTTTGAGAGGTGGTTGTCTTTGTCAACGACTGGCAATGGGGTTCTTACTATCTTCCATACAAAAATAAAGCAAGTTTTTGAGAGAGAGATTGGCACTTTTGTGCTCTTTTATAAAACTTGGCACTCCTCCCCACCTTTTCCTTTCACATACCATGGCTAACCGATTCCATCGGGTGCCCACCAACATTCACATTCTTTGGAGGAGTGCCTTTTTTTCTTTCTTTTTTCCTTTTTTTTCTTTTTTGGAATAAACAATATGGAAGATAGCAAATCCGACCACTACGTCCCCATGAGCTGAAAACAGTGTCACAAAACGAGAAGTATTTTGAAGGTTTTTGAAAGGTAGCACACGAAAATTTTACTTTGGAATGGCTTACAAATACCATGCATAGGAATTTATAGTGGACACAATGGCAAACTTGGCTTTAGGAGTTGGATGCACGAGTAGAGCTCATACTCAGTACAAGGCGAGGGCTAGCAAAAGACTGGGAGCGACCAACTAAGAGAGCAATAATGGCCATAATCATGCAAAGCGACAAAGCGACATTAAAAGAAGCATATGATGGCATCAAAAGTCAAAAACTAAATGATCATGAAGGCTAATGGCGACCTTGGAAGAGTCTAACATGTGTGAGCATGCGCCAAGTCAACCCAAATAAAGCATCAAGGAGAAAACCAAAATAATGCTTCCATACAATAAAAACAACGCATGATTTTTTCAAAGGCTCATTAAGCAATCTCAGTTATTTGAGACAAGTCATGCTACAGCAAAACCACTAAGCATACTATCAAAAAGACATCAAGCATGACATGAAAAAGCCTAAGCCGCAGTCTACACAAGCTCCTTCTTGTACCACTATTTTGCACAAAGCTTTTTCTCTTTTCCAACACCATTTGAAATTTTTATAAACACCTCTTTTGATGAAAACCAATAAAGACCAGAGGCAAAAATACACCTTGATGAAAAGATATGACAAGATCTGAACGCAAATCAAGGCGAAAATGAAAACCAAAAACAGTAGCAGAAAAAGAAGAACACTCGGTGAACGATAAGAGTGAAAAACTGAGTGTTCTTAGCAAATGAAAACGAGTTCATCTCCTCCAAAAGAAACATGATGTGATCTAACCATTTATTGCAGCAAACAAAACAAAACTAACTAAGAAAACTAAAACAACTGACGCTCCAAGAAAAACACATAGTGCATGAAGCAATAAAAATATAGTGTTTTGAAAGGTGACCTGATTTTTGCCGATGAAGAAGGGGTGCCTCGGGGGCATCCCCAAGCTTTGACGCTTGTACTTCTTGGATATTTCTTGGGGTGATGCATGGGCATCCCCAAGCTTGAGCTTTTGTCCATTCTTCAACTCATCTCATCATTCTCCAATCCCTACACTTGAAAACTTCCTTCATACAAAACTAAACACAATTCTATTAGCAACATTAGTGTAAGCATAAAATATATTCAACCTCTTTTAGCTTCAGGTTTTAACCCACAACCACCACATATTAAGCATATACTACTGTAGCAACTTCCCCAAAAGTTCCATAATCAAAAGAACTCAAAAGAAAGCGATAAAGTGGCAAACACAAATATTGGCAGAAATCTGTCAAAACTGAACATCTGACAAAGGTCGAATTTTTGAGGGATTTTCTGTTGCTCAAATCAAAAAGTGTTCAACTAACAAAAGTTTGGATATAACCTGGGGCATATGCACAAGAAATCGCAGGTCCAAAAGATATACAGAGAATTTTCACAAATTTTTACGGTGCAGCACCGAAAACAGTTTCAGGACAGCATCATCCCCAAATCTTACCTCACTCAAATTAGAGGCTTCTCTTGGCACAACAATGAAATAAAAAGGATAAGGAGCGGTTATTACAGTAGTAATAACTTCCAAGACTCAAATAAAAGAAAAAGTACTGAAAATAAAACAATGGGTTATCTCCCAAGAGTGCTTTTCTTTAACGCCTTTGAGCTAGGCGCAGTAATTTGCAAAGATGCTCATGTGGGCGCCATATAAGAGCTTGAGGCAAAGGCGCCATATAGGAACTTA
Source organism: Dactylis glomerata (assembly GCA_007115705.1). NCBI lineage: Eukaryota > Viridiplantae > Streptophyta > Magnoliopsida > Poales > Poaceae > Dactylis > Dactylis glomerata. Next base: position 1,901,943 of record QXEO01000344.1, read on the forward strand.
AAGAAATAGAGAGCATCAAAAAGCAAGTATGAAAGACATTTACATCTGAACCACTTCCTATGCATAGGAATCTTGTAAGAAAATAAATCAACGAGGCACATAGTAGCAAGCATGGATAGATAAAACAAGTGCCACTTCAAGATTTGCAACATAAAGAGGGGAAACTTAATATTGTTGAGATCCATCAAACCATGTTTCCCTCTCTCATAATAACATTCAGTAGCATCATGAATAGAATTAACAATATAACTATCACATAAAACATCCCTATCATGAGCCACATGCATAAAAGAATTAATACTCACCACAGGAACAATAGTAGTAGGAGCAAATTCAACAGAATAATTATTCTCATCACCATAATCATCATAAATAGGAGGCATATTGTAATCATAACTAATTTTATCCTCAATAGTAGGTGAACTGAAAATATTATACTCATCATCACAAGCTAGAGAACTACTATGTCGCAAAGCATACTCATCAAACATATCATCATAAGAAGGAACATCACATATGGGAGATAAAATATTATCAGAGCAAACTTTCTCAACTAAAGCTGGGGAACTAAAAATATCATGCTTAACAAAACCAGCTTCCCCAAGCTTAGACTTTTCTATAGCATCAGCAATAACGGTATTCAAAGCATTCATACTAACAACACTATTAGCATGCAAATTAAGCTCCAAAGGATTTTCAATTTTCTCTTCAAACACTTCATATCTAAACTCAGGAAAAAGACTACAGAACTCATTGTTTTCCATTAAGCCTAACTAGTGAAAATAAAAACAAGAAACAAAAAGATGTAATTGCAGAATCTAAAGGAAATAACTCCGAGTACTCACACAGGAGGATGCGAGTACCTTTTACCTTACCTCCCCGGCAACGGCGCCAGAAAAGAGCTTGATGTCTACGCACTTCTATTCTTGTAGACACTTGTTGGGCCTCCAAGTGCAGAGGTTTGTAGAACAGCAGCAAGTTTCCCTTAAGTGGATCACCCAAGGTTTATCGAACTCAGGGAGGTTAGAGGTCAAAGCTATCCCTCTCAAGCAACCCTGCAATTACGATACAGAAAGTCTCTTGTGTCCCCAACACACCCAATACACTTGTCAGATGTATAGGTGCACTAGTTCGGCGAAGAGATAGTAAAATACAAGTGGTATAGATGATTATAAGTAGCAAACGTGATGTGAAATAAATATCGCTGCGAGCAAACAAGTAACAAAACAGCAAGTAAACGATATGCAAAGCTTGGAAACAAGGCCTAGGGATCATACTTTCACTAGTGGGCACACTCCCAACAATATAACATGAATGAACAAGTAACTTCTCTTTGCTAAGGTACTCTGAATTACTCTCCTATTGAATAACACTAATCATTGTGTACTGGCTACAGAAGCACCCCTTAAAGTTCATCAAGTACTTGACAAACACCACTCATAGCAATAAACAAATCAGATCACAACTCAAGATAGAAATCATTGCAACTTAAACCAAGTACTAACACGGTGCACACACTGTCAACATTACACCATGAAAGGAGGAATAGATCACTCAAACTATCATAGCAATAATTATTCTCATAATCCACAAGAGATCACAATCATAGCCTAAACCAAGTACCACCATGATCCACGCACTGTCACCGTTACACCATGGCAGGAGGGATAGATTACTTTAATAATCACCACTAGAGTACACTAAATATCTGAATAATAACATGTACTTGTTCAACATGATACAAAGCTCACGATCACATAAAGATCATATCATGGGAGAGAGAGGTGAACCACATAGCTACCGGTAGAGCCCTCAGCCCCGGGGATGAACTACTCCCTCCTCATCATAGGAGACAGCAAGGTTGATGGAGATGGCGGTGAGGTCGATGGAGACGGCGGAGATGGCGATGGAGACCGATGGAGATGGCTCCGGGGGCACTTCCCCGTCCCGGCAGGGTGCCGGAACAGAGACTTCTGTCCCCCGAAATTCGTCGGTGGCGGCGGCGGAGCTGCGGAACTGTTTCTGGAAAATTGCTGAATCCCCTAGGGTTTTCCGTCCCTAGGCTCCTTATAGGCGAAGGGGCGATGTCAGAGGAGGGCCAGGGCCTCCACACGCGGGCCCCGCGCGGCCAGGGCCTGGGCCGCGCCAGCCCTATGTGAGGAAGGCCAGTGGCCCCTCTCCTTCCTCTCTTCGGATGTCTGGATGCTCCCGGGAAAAATAAGACTTCTGGCTTTGGTTTCGTCCAATTCCGAGAATATTTCCTGTGTATCACTCTGAAACACAAAAACAGCAGAAAACAGGGAACTGGCACTGTGGCATCTTGTTAATAGGTTAGTTCTGGAAATCGCATAAAAACGCCACGAAGTGTAACGAAACACAAGGCAAATGGTGTAAAAACAAGCATGGAGCATCAAAAATTATAGATACGTTTGAGACGTATCAGCAGGCTATTTTGTATATATATATATATACATGGAGACTATTCTGTCATCGATGACAGAATAAAATTCTGTACATATTCTGTACTTCTTACGACATATGTTTGTACTTCTTACGACACATGTTTGTACTGCTTTGTATGACAGAATCGTACTGCTCGTTTATAAATTTGAACTGCTAATTTGTATCTACGTAGCTATTTATTTGAATTTGTAAATCATTTCTTGGAATTATGCAAATGATATACCGTTGGAAAGCTACGGAAAATCCGCAACTTTTTCATGTTAAAACTTTTTTCTAATTTTCAATGGTTTAAGTTTAATTTTGAAAATCGGAAGCATTCAAAAATACGTCTGAAACGTATTTTTCACTTATTTTCCAAACCACAAATCAGAATAACGCATTTGATACGCCATTGGAAAGCTACTGAAATTGCGCAACTTTGTTATCTCTGCAAGTTTTTTCAAATTCGTCATGGATTTTGAACAATTTTGAAAATACTGGAATTCGGATCTATTCAAAAACGGGCGGACTGTAATTTAAGCAGATTTTCTCAACGATTCGTCGGAATGATGCAAATGATATGGCGTTGGATAGATATGGAGCAGGCGCAACTTTTTCATGTTTTATGTTTTTTCAAATTTTGCACAGTTTTTGAATAATTTTAAAAATAACAAATTTGGAGATATCCAAAAAAGATGTAGACTAATTTGACTATAGTTTTTTAACGGCTTATTGGAATGATGCAAATGATATACCATTGGAAAGCTATGGAAAATGCGCAACTTTTTTGTTCACGGTATTTTTGCAAATTCCTTATAGTTAAAGATTAATTTATATAGTTTTAACTTCATATAATTTGTGTTGTTCGCAAGTTAACGATTTGAAATTAAGAAATTTTACTATTTGATTCATCATGGAAAGCAAAAAGTAATAAAATTGAAGTTTTTTTCTACCATGCAAATCATTTGTGCCTACTATAGAGGCGATCGGAGCTTAAAACGGTATGATTTGCATGATATATGTCCGTCCCGAGAAAACAGAGTTTTCGTACTTCCTAGGATATGTATCTCGTACTTCTTTGTTATACGCGCTTGTACGTCCCGATGGTGTTTGAAGAATTTTTTAGTAAAACAACGGTAACTTCATTATACGGTGTCCTTTTGGTTCCACCGTCACAATATTGTACTTCCCTATGTTATCATGTTGTACTTCCGCTGTTATCATATTGTACTTCCCTTCATCACAATATTGTACTTCCCGCCGTTATAATGTTGTATTATAGCACTCTGCACTTCTGAAAACTGAATATTTGTACTTCTCGTCATCACCGTGTGTACTTCCTAGAATCAATTGTTGTACTTCATTAATTTTTTGAATGTTTTTTTAACATTTTTGCAATCCTTCGCTAGGACTTTGCACTTCCCAAAGTTGAAGCTTTGTACTTCCCGTCGACAGTATGTGTACTTTCCATTGTCATCGTGTGTACTTCCTAAAGATAAACATCGTACTTCCTGTCATCATCGGGTATACTTCTCATCATTCACGTGTACTTCTTTGGAATCATTGTGTATACTTCCTAATTTTTAAAGAAGATTTCATTATTTTGCGGCACTTTGCTGGGACTAAGCTGAACCTCTACTTCCTGAAATCGTTGTGTGTACTTCCCGTTATAGTGATGTGCACTTTTCGTATTCACTATGTGTAGTGTACTTTTCGATGGTTTTCTTGTTCTAATATTTTATTATTCTGGGGTGAACTCTTTTAGTTTTTTACTTCCTCAGGAAACAATATGTAGTTATTTGCTATGATTTTTTAATTCGATTTTTCTAACATATAGGACAACCGAAGACATTTGGGTTTTTTTAATGTATTGTGCATGTGCAGTGCCAACAAAATACATTGTGTACTTCTTCTTTTTATATCAAACGTGATACTCTCCAAACAAATTGCTGTAGAAAAGAAGAAGAGGAAAATAAGAAGCCAACGCGAGCTACACATATACGAATATTTTTTTGTCCTGCACTTCTTATCTCAGCATTCTATAATCTATACTATTGACTATGTAAACAGAGCAGAGATATTGAAACGGAGGAGCAACAAAGCTAGGCCGGGTGGCCATGTCAGCAACAACGCCTGTGTGGGACGCTGGGAAAAGGTCGACGGCGTACGTATCGGAAGGACGAGGGGCATCGCCGCATCGGAAGGATATAGATGATTTTATCATTTTTCTAGAACTTTACGTTTAAGTTGCACTTCCAAAAACTGAATATTTGTACTTTTCTTCGTCACTATGTGTACTTACCATAGTCACTATCCGTACTTTTTTTATTTTGCGGATGATTTTATTATTTGTGCGAACCCTTTGCGGGAATTATGCACTTTCTAAAGTTGAACACCTATACTTCTCGTAATTCCCTACTGAAATTGATAGTCAATATACTTCCTATAATTCCCTACTGAAATTGATAGTCAGTAGTATACTTCCTGTAATCATTCGTTGCACTTCTTGAAATTGAACACTTGTACTTCCTGATATCTAAGTTTGGTAAATGATTGTTTTTTAATGATTTTCTTTTCTTACCAACTAATGGAATGTTTCGTTTACTAGATGTATTTTTCGAGTGATTTTTTTGTTTTTCTTGAATTGCCGCCTTGGCTGTGTGCATTTTTATTTCCTATATTTTTCAGTTTCTTCCATGGGATGCACAGTTTATTAACACAAGGAGGGTGTTTTTGTGGATGATAATCTTTTTACATTTTTTAATAGTTTCCTTCATCATGTAGAATTAGAAACTAATTCCAACAAAACCAAGGGCACTAGTGGAGCGGCCAAGCTTCAGATCGAAGATAAATCAACAGTGCAAGGAACGGCCAACATAGATTAGATATGCAGCCCGACTCCAACATCTCTGGCATGCCAACAAAACCGATAGGAAACAGCAGGTCTGCACGGGACATGTACTCGTACTTCTTTTAGATGAACGTATGTACATCGTATGAATAGGGGACTGTACTGCCTGGAGAGAGAAAAGCGGCAGAGGAAAGACAACGAGGAGAATGGGGGAGAGAAAGAGCCGGACGTCAGTCATCCTCCACCATTCCAGTGATGGCCAGAAGCACCAAATGACGAGGGACGACAATGCGAGCTCGACGCCGGCAGCGGTGTCCACTCTGCGGACATGCGGGAAGTAGATACAGAGCAGCATGGTTGCACGGCCTACCAACGCGGCGCCATGGCTGGCGGTTGCGTGCTTTGCTGAGGGTCCCAAATTGGGAAAGATTCCTTGCCTGGTGGCGCCCAAACTGAGTGTGGCGGTGAAGTAAGAACCGGGAGGCCTGGGGAGATGGCGGAGTTGGACCATGGTCCATGGAAGTATCCCGCATGGTATCTTACCGGCGCCAGCTAGAAGGTTGGATGAGGTGCGGTCGCAGAAGACCCTCGTCGGCCGGTGCCAGTCCATGGTGGTAGCAGCGTAGGAGGTCAGAGGAGTGGTGGCGCATGGTCTCCGAGGCGGTGACGCAGAAGGTTGGGGAAGGAGTGGCTGGTGGGGACTCAGGCGACGGCGAAGAAGTTTGGCAGAGGGCCGGCGCGTGGTTCTCAAAGCGGCGGCGCATGAGGTTGGGATACGGCGGCGCGCCATCGATTTTGGCCGCGTGCGGGAGTAGGTCCAGGCGTTAAAAGGTGTCGGTGGGGGCTTTTCTATCTCCACCGAGAAGTTCCGCCGGCGCCTGTAGGAAGGATGAGGGGCGACAGGGGCCATCGAGGCGGCTGTGCTGCAGGCCATAGGCGGCGGCGCAGGGGCCAACAAGCGGCGGCCCGAATTCCCTCTAGGCGGCGACGTGGGCGCTCAGCAGGCGGGCGCGGGGCGGGGCTCTTGAGCGCTGCGGAAGCCGCGCGGCGGCGATTGGGAATCAGGGAAGACAAGCGGCGGCTCCGGGGGAGGCCACGCGGCGGCGCTGGCGAAGGCCGGGCGGCCGGGATGCGGGGGGTCGGGAGGGAAGGGCGGCGCTGGGAGGTCATCCGGCGGCGGGAGTGTGGGTGGTCCGCCGGCGATGGGCGGTTGACCCGCGGGAGGTTTTTTTCTTGTTTGATGATGACCCGTGACAGGTTGGGGATGAGTAGCTCGTGCGAGGGGAATGGTGAGTTGGGTACCGGTGTCTTTTTTTCTTAACGGAGGAACTTATTTAGACTGTTTTCTTGGATCGGACCTTATAGCACAGGACATGTATACAATATTATTCTATCATCAGTTGCAGAATATTCTGCAACTGATGATAGAATATTATTCTATACATGTCTCATCTACAGGGGACCGATCCGGGAAAGAAAATCCTAAAAATAATACCCAGCCTGAGAAAAGAGCCCACCCATAGCCCCATCGACGACGCACTTCGTCCCCAACCTTCAGCACCGCGAAGCCAGCACCGCCACCCGCACGCCGCCGGCCGAGTCCACACGCGCGCCGCCGGCCCTGGCCGACGCGCGCCGCCGTCCCCGGTCTCCGCTTCGGCCGCCTCGTTCCCCAGCCACCTCATCCCCACCGCCTCTCGACCTCAGACGCCTCCGGCCGCGAGCCTGCTCACCTCTCCACCGCGCCGTCCAGGCATCTAGCTCCTCCACATGTTCTACGCGTCGCCCCCGAAATCCCGCCTCTGGGCCGGCTACCCCGTCGACCGCCTGCTGCGGCACCACAACCTGGCGAGGAAACAGCCAACCTCGGTGCTCCATCGCGCTTCCCGGATTCCTCCTTGTCCCCTGGCCGGTCGCAGCACCTGGGTCGCGCCCTTTGTGGCTTCCTGCGGCGAGAGGCTGGGCTACATCCAGGAGCAGAAGATCAATGTGCAGCGACGCGCCCGAGCCTCCTCCCGTTCAGTTAAGCGGCATTTTCCTTTTTCTGCAGCACGCGTGCGTGTATTGCCGAGTAGTGCTATCTCCGCTACATTTTTCAGCTAATCAATTTGGATGTCAACTGCTTGGGCTTGCGTTCTTACTGTACGCTGTAGCCGATTAAATCTGCCCTCCATTTCAATCCGATGGCTCTCTTTTCTCCCCTAAAATTCTGCTAGTAAATGGAAACAAACAGCAGAAGCATCTCCTAAGTCTGCAGACTTGGCACCAAGCAGCGATCTATTCAACTCTCCCTTGCCCGTACTCCTTCTTCCTCTTGCTCGTCCTTCTTGAAGCTAGAGCAAGGTATACACCACAACACTGCAGATGATATCCATTTTGGAATCACCAAAGGAATAAGAAGACTCAGTTTGATCTGTTACCAGAGATTGTCCATGGAAGGGAAAAATGTCTATGTGCAATCGTGTTCCTTTACCTGTGATTGATCCGTTCATCCGTACGTGAAGTTTCTGAAAAACGAGCTCTGTGCTATTGTTAGCTGGAGCACGCAAATTGCATAAGCAAACTAGCTGCTATAACTGTTGCAGCCTGCAGGTGCGGCGAGCTCCCGACCTCCGGCGACCGGCGGGCGTCGTGCTGGCCGGCACAAGCAGCCTGATGGCTGAGGACCATTATTGCGGCGACTATGTGTTCTTGAGATTTTTTTTGCAATTTATAACAGAATTAAGGGAGAGACAGGAGAGCTTTTGGATTGAATTAAATGGTAGATTTATATTGCTACAGCATGCGTACTGTAAGAACGCAACTGCAGAGGAGCCGAGCCCGATCCCGTTAAATCTAAACCAATTTAGCTAATAAATGTGCAAAACATAAATACGTCCAAATGGTTGAATCTAAAACAATTTAGCTAATAGTGTATAAAACATAAATTGGAACTCATGCATGTTCCCATAGAATTCGCACTGTTTTACCTTTTATATAACATGATAAAAAACAGGAATAACAGCTCAGAACCACCACACCATTATAAGCAAAGTTTAATTTATTCTTTTCATATCATAATATGAGAAAAAAAGCACACCAAGATCGAAATACAAAAAAACTCCATTATAAGCAAATTTAATTTATTCTTTTCATATCATAATATGAGAAAAGAAGCACATCAAGATTGAAATACAAAAAATTGAAACCTTTATTCCACACACCTGACCATAAAAGTTATCCTTGATATAACCTAAAGTGACATTAATTATTTGGAGCAAACCAATGTAATTTTAGCTCTATAAATAATTTGCTCTATGCTTATAGTATAAAGCCAGAGCTGTTGTATCTCTAAAGAAAACAACTAACGGCTTGTGCCTCCACGGACCAATACCCTGGGAAATAAAATACAAATCACGCTGTGAGAAAGAGAGAACTCCTATGAAGTTTTAAGAACATCAAAAAGTGCCAGAATAGTATAAACGTTAAGACATCCAAGACATTATACCTGCTCTTGATTCTGGCCGGCTTCTTCTTCTTGGGAGGTGATTCAGCCCGAGGCTTCTGTGCCAGCAGCCTACGCCTACAAACATTTTACAGAAGTGTTGAATCAGAATGTACACGTAAATACACCACATATTTACTAAATAAAATATCAAAAGTGGTAACCAAGCAGACCGAATTCTAGCTATCAATACTACCAAGTAGCTGAAATTGTAAACAGAGCAAACTATGTTCATAAGAAATCAAGCAATGGTCTTTTACTGATAGTTATATGGAAGTAATCTGTGTTGGTTCTCAAACAATACAAACCGTACATGGTCAACAGTCGTAGAAGGGATTTTTTCACAATGTACAATATCACACAGGTTAATGGTTGTTTTTTGAAGAACTTGTGCCACAACTAATCTGAACCTGAAAGGTTACCTCTTTAGATTCAACCAGAGGTGCTGACTCTAGGACATCTTTAACAACAACAACAGGAGGTGATTCCTGGAACAAAGCTTTCTTGATGGACAAATCAGTAAGGCTTGTCATGGCTGCGGAAAACCCCAGAGGATATTTAGACTTAATCAAAGTAATAGTTGTCAGTCTAGATGAACTAAGACACCAAGAATTGATCTAATGTACCTATATCCAGTAGGTTTCGCAAGATGGCGGTGTCAGCGGGCCAGTAAATAATATAACATGAGTAATCAAACAGTAGCCAATGTGTAAAAATGGGTAGCAATTATAATAAGCAGTAGTCACCCTTTGGACCTATCATCTTATTCTTAGAAAAACATAAAACAAACCTGCAACAACATATAGCATACTCACAGTAAATAAATATCATCTTAGGCACCCAAGTGTAAAAGCACACAAACTGACAATGCACACCTGAACGTGTCAGGTGGCCAGCAGCCGTGCCGTTACCATCATCTATACCACTGGCAAATCAAAGCTTGCAGCAAGAGTGTGCATCAATGTACAATACCCCAATGCAAGATGCATTTGCAGCCAACCAAAATAAACAAGTGCTATTTCTCCTCCTAGATTAGTGCCTTGTTTTATTGTAGTAGATGCACAAAACAAATATAATAGTAGATGAAGACCTTGAGGTATGCATTCTATATAAGGAAAAAGATAACAACATACAAATTCATGCATCAAATATATTCAAAGTAAAGCATTGGGTACATTATTAGTAGGACAAACTACAGCACGCTGTGCCAAGTAAGATGCATCAGAGTATTATGCTTTATTGTAAAGCATCCACAAGCAGCAGGATCTTAAGGAAAAATGCAAATCTCAACAGGATATTATGCTTTGTTGTAAAGCATCAACAAAAGAGTTGTGAGCATTTACAATCAACATAGATAAGTAATTATGTTTCTTATTGAAATACAAACATGAACAAAAAGAGAGAGAGAAATAGAAGCACCTTGATACCTTTCGATCATGATCATCTAATTTTTCCGAGAACCTGCAGCACGATGAACACATTTCTCAGAAGGAGCTAAACAGAGCAAAATGCCAAGCCATGGAGGAAGAGTGCCACCAGTGCGGCCTTTTGTGAGGATTACGTAGTAATATTTATCAGTGGCTAGAAGGAAATTACCATGCAATTTTTTGTGAGAATTACGTACTATTAGAACATATTTGGCAAACAAAAAAATGCAAGAAGAAAATAGGCCAGTGGACAATCCTCATCAGCATTTTTTCTTTTGGGTTGCACACATGGTCAGAGCACATGACACCATTATCCATGCTGCTCTGCTGCCAAATGTTCCACCAATATCACCAAGAGTAATACCAGGATGCAGGGAGTGGTCATCTAAGCCTCGCAACTGCACAATGAAACCTGGAAAACAGATGTACATGAGCAACAATTCGCAGAGGAAAATCCCACTTAAAATGTCACCATAAAAATGAAAAGGCTCAACCATGCATGCCAGAGGAAAATATACCAACAAGAGTAGCACAATGGTGCTCCATTTTCTATTAGTGTATAGAAGGAACTATGTCCTAGGCATCCGAAATTACAAAAACTAAACTATGATTAATGCGAAGCGCAAGCTTTTAAAATACTGCATCTGAAAAATGTAATCAGTAGCAGCTCCTGATGTTCCATTGGGAACTTTTAAAGTGCTATATCATTCCACCCCTCAGACTTTCCTGCTGAATAAAACCAAATCCAATGGAAATCCGTTCAGACAAAGCAGTCTATACGAAACGTGCTAGCCAACTGGTTATTGAGTAGATCAGTGAGTGTTATGGTGTTAGCCTTTATGTTGATTGTTCTGATTGCAGGTACTATGTATCTACTGATGTTTTACGCTCTATGGTTTGGAGGATCGATGGAAACTTTTAATATAGAGGTACATCACTTTCTCATGCTACAGCGCACAACAGTTCACATTGATGGAAACGTTTATCCTGGACATGTAGCCTGTCTATTTTTGACATATGCACGCTAATTTAGTAGATACGATAACTAAATTAAGAGAAATGGCTATCATAATTATGCAGAGTTATCTAATATTACAGCCTTTTTGTGAATTAATATTACATCCTTGCTCAAACAACATACGCCTTATGTGGTAGGCAAAATAAAGAAGTTAAAGGTGTTCACCATCTTGTGGTCATAACTGACACATAACATTATCTCACCAAGTTTACTGATTCATGAGAAATAACATTTGAGGACATCTTGAGGACAATAATAAGGAAAACCAAATTATACTGAGCTAATGAAATTCATGGACACCCTACCCCTCCTCCTCCCTCTCTCCGAGGATAAAACTTGAGAACATCGAATATGTGTTACCTGAGCGAATAAAGTGGTGTGTCACTGTAACATCCAGGACATATGTTCCGATAACCATAATATCAGCCTGCTTTTGTAGCAAATCTTCAGCAAGAATGACCAAAAACATCTCCACAGTCGATCCTGCACCAGACGTTGCGTACAACTCGTACTGTTCTGTACCAAAAAGATCACCAGTTAATCAGGATGAATCAGCCAATAGGATAAAGTATTACAAAGTGCAGCCAAAAACTATTAAACCATGGTATAGGCCTTCCTTTGGAAGACGATCCACATATGCATTGTTCATGTCCTTCCTTTTGTTAACATGGCACAATCCATGATCTTGTCAATCCTCTAGATTTCACTCGGTTCAGGTATTGTCATCTCCAATGGCAGATTGTCAATATAGTTTCAGTTATAGTCGTAACAGATTTACACAAAAAATCTACCGCACATCCTATGAGCTGCCAAATAATACATTTATAGAAGCACTCAGCTCATCCTATATTATGGAAGACATGTAAAGCAACGATGGTTTTGATCATAGCCAAAGATACATGACTATTTCTCCACTTTACTCCTGTTTGTGACCTCTTTGCACTTTGGCCTCGGCCTAAACTATCTTGCTTAAATGAAAACAAGAACAAAAATGTTGGCACAAGCATCGATAGGAACCAAGAGCTAGATGTTAAACAATTTGGCACATGTTTTTGCTCGATCCTACGAAGATATGCGGGCCATACACTAAACATAAATAAGATGATTATCCTAATTTTCGCATTCAAGATACAGTAGGAAAAACAATGGTACAGTGCCTCGTTACAAACCTCTATCCACGTTCCCGTCAATCTGCGCAAACAAAGGTTCAATCCATCCTAAATTCAGATGAGGCACCACCAAATCCAAACAATGAACATCAAACCCACACCTGAACAAAGACTACAGCAATAAATAAGGGTGGAAGACAAGCCGACCTGTCGAGCTGTGCTAGGGCGCACTCCATCTGAACCACCACATCAGGCTTCTCACGGGTGGGCGCATCAGGATCAACGGACGAGTATGGTCATTGGGGAAATCTGATGTACAACCCACATCGGTGTTCTCCAGGCCTCCAACCTCGATCTTGGGGGGCTCGCTGTCGACCGCTTCCGGCTCCATGGCAGCCTAGCTGCCTAGGCGTCGGCCTCCTCCTGATACAGTAGGAAAAACAATGGTACAGTGCCTCGTTACAAACCTCTATCCACGTTCCCGTCAATCTGCGCAAACAAAGGTTCGATCCATCCTAAATTCAGATGAGGCACCACCAAATCCAAACAATGAACATCAAACCCACACCTGAACAAAGACTACAGCAATAAATAAGGGTGGAAGACAAGCCGACCTGTCGAGCTGTGCTAGGGCGCACTCCATCTGAACCACCACATCAGGCTTCTCACGGGTGGGCGCATCAGGATCAACGGACGAGTATGGTCATTGGGGAAATCTGATGTACAACCCACATCGGTGTTCTCCAGGCCTCCAATCTCGATCTTGGGGGGCTCGCTGTCGACCGCTTCCGGCTCCATGGCAGCCTAGCTGCCTAGGCGTCGGCCTCCTCCTGCTGTGCACCACGCCCCTCCTGTCATGTGCTGAAGAAGAGGAAACAGAGTTAGGAAGAAGATGATGGGAGAGCGCAGTGAGAGGAGAGATGGAGCCTGGATGGGGGAAATGGAACTCACGGTGGAGAGTGAGCCTGGGCCATCCGCCGTCCCCCCGCTGTCCCCGCGCCGGCGCCGCCATCCCCAGCCGCCGCCGCGACGGCCTCCCCTGCGCCAGCCATCGCGCCGCCAGACGCCCGCCGCCCTAGCCGCCTCGCGTCGTCCCCACGTCATGGCGGTGGCTCGCCGGAGAGGAGCTGTGGGGGAGCGGGGAAGAAGGAGGAGGAGCCGCATGAGCGGAGCTCTGGCGGCGGCGTGAGCGGGGAGGAGGAGGAGGGGCGGAATCGTGCGGAGGCACCGATTCGGCTAGGGTTTTCACCGCTCAGCCTACTTATATGGACGCGAGGTGAAAAAAATGGACGGTCGGGATTCGCTGTGAAAAAGATCCGACGGCCGGTAAATTCTGATTTACCAGGAGGCCCGTAGGGGTGGCACCAGTTATACGTGAGGATGCTCTCTCCGCTGATTTAATTTTGGGATGCTGATAACTTAAAAAAAAGAGAACACGATGATTATTGATGTCCGACAGGAAAAGGTGCGTACCAAAAATTGGTACCTCAAGTACTAAAAAAATAAACCGTTTGTAGAGAAGTACAGAATTACGAGAGCCGAAAGTAGACATGGTGAAGAAAATTGGTACGTGAAGTGCTAAAAATACACCATTCATAGAAAGATATAGAACTAAAAGAGCTGAAACGTATACATGGTGAAGATAGGAAGTACAAATGTTTTGTTTCGAAAAGTATAATATCCACGTAAAATGCTAGAAAAAATAATAGTATGCCTACTTAAAAGTACATAAATATAAGAGTAGGAAGTATACATATTAATGATGGGTAGTACAGAAGTATAGAAAGTACACATAGAAACTACAGGAAGTATATGTATTGCTCGAGGAAGCATGGGCGGACGTAGGAAAAAAATTTAGGGGAGGGCAAAGATGCTAAGTAGGGAAATTTTTGTTGCTAAGTGGGGGCAAATCAAAGTTTAGCTAGGAAAATTATAAAGGGATAAAAAATTGAGTGGGAGCAGCTGCCCCCCATACACACCGGATCCGCCCATGCGAGGAAGTACACACAGAGACTACAAAAAAATACATACAATGACGATGGGAACTACACATACTGTCAACAAGAAGTATATAGGTTCAACTTTGGAAAGTGCAAAGTCCCCGCAAAGGTTGCAAAAATAAACATACGCAAAATTGATGAAGTATAGACTGTGACTCTAGGAAGTACACAAGGAAGTACAAAACTATAAAATTAAAAATGCAAATATATAAACTTAAAATTTCACAAATTATTCTCAAAAAATAGAGACTCCCTTACAAAAGTGCAAGAAATGTTAGGAAAATAATTTGCTAATTCTCCTGAAACTGCAATGACGACAGGAAGTGCAAATATACACTTGGCGAAGTACAGAAGGAAGTACACGCAGTGACTACAGAAAATACACAAGAGGATGGCTGGAAGTACACATAGTGGCGATGTGAAGGACAAAAGATGACGACGAGAAGTACACATAGTGGCTAGCGGAAGTATGGGAGTTCAATTTTGGGAAGTGCAGAGTCCCCGTGAAGGGTTGCAAAAATGATAAAAGCATTCGCAAAATTAATGAAGTATGTCTAGTGACTCTAAGAAGTACACACGGTGTCGACAAGAAGTACAATATTCAGTTTCCAGAAGTGCAACTTTCACGTGAATTACTAGAAAATGATAAAATCATCTAGAAGGAAGTATAAAACTATGCGGGCAGGAAGTATATGCAATAATAGTGGGAAGTACAAAACTATGCGAGCGGGAAGTATATGCAATAATATCGGAAAGTGCAAAATATTAAGTTTCTGGAAGTACAACTTTCATGTAAGTGCTAGAAAAATGATAAATCATGTAGAGGGAAGTACAAATATTCAGTTTTGGAAGTGCATAAAGTGTCGACATGAAGTATATAGGTTCAAATTTGGGAAGTGCAGAGTCCCCGCTAAGGAATGCAAAAATGATAAAATCTTTCGCAAAATTAATGAAGTACGACCAGTGACTCTAGGAAGTACATACGATGACGATAAGAAGTATAAATATTCATTTTCCGGAAGTGCAACTTTCACGTGAAGTGCTAGAAAAATGATAAAATTATCTAAAAGAAGTACAAAACTATGGGAACGGGAAGTATATGCAGTAATATAGGAAAGTACAATACTATGCGAGCGGAAAGTATATGCAATAATATAAGAAAGTACAAAATGTTCAACTTTGGAAGTACATCACTAGTAGAAAACAGGGCTAATATCCTGGGGCATTAGTCCCGGTTGCTCTTTGAACCGGGACTGATGCCCTGGGCCCCACCACTTTTTCGGCCGCTGGAACGGAGATTTCATCAGTCCCGGTTCGTTTTGAACCTCTAGTCCCGGTTCGTATTACGAACCGGGACTAAATGCTCTGGGTCGCAATCCGGCCGTTGCCAGGATCATTAGTCCCGGTTGGTAACACCAACCGGGACTAAAGATTAATCCTTTAGTCCCGGTTGTATTACTAACCGGGACTAATGACTTCCCTGTATAAAGCAGCTCCTTCTTCCTCCCGAAGCCAGCCACTTCCCCTCTCCACTCTCAAGTGTTCTTCATGCAACTCGAGTTCATCCTCTTTGACCACCATTTTTTGTCACAAATTGTTATCCCCACTTCAATCTAAGTGGACTAAAAGGTGAGGAATTTTGTGCTTTTGTCTTTCATTGGTAATTTAGCTCATTTATTGCTCTAGAAGTAGAGAGATTTGTGATTTTTTTATGGGAGCAATTATTAGATGTTTATTTGATTATTAGAAATGCTATATAGATTTTATTTATGTTAGATTTTATTAGAAATAGAAATGCTATTAGAAATAGAAATGTTAGAATTAAAAATAAAAATAGAAGTAGACATAGCTAACATAGAAATAGAAATAGAGATAGAGATAGAAAACTAGAAATACCGATAGAAATAGAGATAGAAATACCGATAGAGGTAAAAATAGAAATGCTATATAGATTTTATTTATGTTAGATTTTATTAGAAATAGAAATGCTATTAGAAATAGAAATGTTAGAATTAAAAATAAAAATAGAAGTAGACATAGCTAACATAGAAATAGAAATAGAGATAGAGATAGAAAAATAGAAATACCGATAGAAATAGAGATAGAAATACCGATAGAGGTAAAAATAGAAATGCTATATAGATTTTATTTATGTTAGATTTTATTAGAAATAGAAATGCTATTAGAAATAGAAATGTTAGAATAAAAAATAAAAATAGAAGTAGACATAGCTAACATAGAAATAGAAATAGAGATAGAGATAGAGATAGAAAAATAGAAATACCGATAGAAATAGAGATAGAAATACCGATAGAGGTAAAAATAGAAATGCTATATAGATTTTATTTATGTTAGATTTTATTAGAAATAGAAATGCTATTAGAAATAGAAATGTTAGAATTAAAAATAAAAATAGAAGTAGACATAGCTAACATAGAAATAGAAATAGAGATAGAGATAGAAAAATAGAAATACCGATAGAAATACCGATAGAAGTACCCACCAGCCGGGACTAAAGTTTTGTTAACTTATTCTTACTTGTCAAACTAAAATTAGAGATAGAAATAGAAATTGTATATTTGATTTGCGTTTGATATGTACTTATATAATGCAGATGAGCCGAGCATGGATGTACGCCGATCGACGCTTTGGAGATTTCATTAAAGGCGTGCATTCTTTTCTCAAGGTGGCTGAGGCAACCAAGCGGAATGGTTTTATGTGTTGTCCATGCGGTGGTTGTCGAAATGAGAAGGATTACCCCTCCACAAAGACCCTTCACATCCACCTGTTCCGGTTCGGTTTTATGTCCGGCTATAATTGTTGGACCAAGCATGGGGAGAGAGGGGTTATGATGGAAGACAACGATGAAGAAGAGAATGATGACAACTATCCTGAGTTCCCTGAAACCACCGATACCGCAATGGAAGATAATGAAGAAGAAGAAGGTGAAGAACGGGCATCAGATATGCCCGCTGATGATCTTGGTCAGGTCATTGTTGATGCACAGATTGACTGTGAAAGTGAAAAGGAGAGGGAGAAGTTGGAACGCATGTTAGATGATCACAAAAAGGATTTGTACCCAAATTGCGAAGATGGCCAGAAAAAGCTAGGAAGCACGCTGAAATTGCTGCAATGGAAAGCAGAGAGTGGTTTATCTGACAAGGGATTTGAGAAGTTGCTGAAAATTATGAAGAAGATGCTTCCAAAGGATAACGAATTGCCCGCCAGTACGTATGAAGCAAAGAAGATTGTCTGCCCTCTAGGATTGGAGGTGCAGAAGATACATGCATGCATTAATGACTGTATTCTCTACCGCGGTGAGTATGAGAATTTGAATGCATGCCCGGTGTGCAGTGCATTTCGGTATAAGATCAGGCGAGATGACCCTGGTGATGTTGAGGGCGAGCGCCCCAGGAAGAGAGTTCCAGCCAAGGTGATGTGGTATGCACCTATAATACCACGGTTGAAACGTTTGTTCAGAAACAAAGAGCATGCCAAGTTGTTGAGGTGGCAGAAAGAACACCGTAAGAGTGACGAGATGTTGAGACACCCCGCTGATGGGTCGCAGTGGAGAAAAATCGACAGAGATTTCCCGGAGTTTACGGAAGACGCACGCAACCTGAGGTTTGGTCTAAGTACAGATGGCATGAATCCTTTTGGGGAGCAGAGCTGCAGTCATAGCACCTGGCCCGTGACTCTATGTATATATAACCTTCCTCCTTGGTTGTGCATGAAGCGAAAGTTTATTATGATGCCAGTGCTTATCCAAGGCCCGAAGCAACCCGGTAATGACATTGATGTGTATCTAAGGCCATTAGTTGATGAACTTTTACAGCTGTGGCAGAGTGAAGGTGTTCATGTGTGGGATGAGTATAAACAAGAGGAATTTGATCTACGAGCGTTGCTGTTCGTGACCATCAATGATTGGCCTGCTCTTAGTAACCTTTCAGGACAAACAAACAAGGGATACAATGCATGCACGCACTGTTTAGGTGAGATCAATAGTATATATTTGGATAAAAGTAAGAAGGTGGTGTATCTCGGGCATCGTCGATTTCTTTCGCCCAAACATCAATTGAAGAAAAAAGGCAAGCATTTCAAGGGCGAGGCAGAAGTCCGGGGCAAGCCTAAACGCCATACTGGTGATGATATATTTGATATGGTCAAAGATTTAGAAGTAATCTTTGGAAAGGGTCCTGGTAGTCTGTCTGTTCCGAATGACGATAGCGGACATGCACCCATGTGGAAGAAGAAATCTATATTTTGGGAGCTTGAGTATTGGAAATTCCTAGAGGTCCGCTCTGCAATCGACGTGATGCACGTGACGAAGAATGTTTGCGTGAACCTACTAGGATTCTTGGGCTTGTATGGGAAGACAAAAGATACACCAGAAGCACGGGAGGACCAGCACCGTATGAAAAGAAGAGACGGCATGCATCCGGAGGATTCTAAGGGTCCTGCGAGCTACGCTCTTACCAAAGAAGAGAAGGAAATCTTTTTTGAATGCCTGAGCAGTGTCAAGGTCCCATCTGGATTCTCGTCAAATATAAAGGGAATAATAAATATGGCCGAGAAAAAATTCCAAAACCTAAAGTCTCATGACTGTCACGTGCTTATGACGCAATTGCTTCCGGTTGCACTGAGGGGGATTCTACCGGAAAATGTTCGAGTACCGATTGTGAAGCTATGTGCATTCCTCAATGCAATTTCGCAGAAGGTAATCAATCCAGAAGATCTACAACGGTTACAGAATGATGTGGCCCAATGTCTTGTCAGCTTCGAGTTGGTGTTCCCACCGTCCTTCTTCAATATTATGACGCATCTCTTAGTTCACCTAGTCGAAGAGATTACCATTCTCGGTCCAGTATTTCTGCACAATATGTTCCCCTTTGAGAGGTTCATGGGAGTCTTAAAGAAATACGTGCATAACCGTGCTAGGCCAGAAGGAAGCATCTCCAAGGGCTATCTAACAGAGGAGGTCATTGAGTTTTGTGTTGACTTTGTTCCTGACCTGAACCCGATTGGTCTTCCTCAATCGCGGCATGAGGGGAGACTAAGTGGAAAAGGCACACTAGGAATGAAATCAGCATACTATATGGACGGACATTCTTTGAGTGAAGCACACTACACAGTTTTACGAAATTCTACGTTGGTGGAGCCGTATATGGAGCGACACAAGAATATTGTACGCTCGGAAAACCCTGGGCAGTCAAACTCCTGGATTACAAAGTTGCACATGGCGACTTTTGGTGGTTGGTTGCAAACACTTCTCATAAATGACGCCACTGTTGGATATGAGCTGTCCATGTTGGCCAAGAAACCATCTTCAACTATATTGACTTTCCAGGGTTACGAGATAAATGGGAATACATTTTACACGGTCGCCCAAGATAAAAAGAGCACCAATCAAAACAGTGGTGTCCGCTTTGATGCATTACACGATAATGGGACAAAGGACACATATTATGGTTACATAGAGGAGATATGGGAACTTGACTATGGACCGTCTTTTAAGGTCCCTTTGTTTCGGTGCAAATGGGTCAAGCTGACAGGAGGCGGGGTAGTTGTAGACCAAAAGTACGGCATGACAACAGTGGATCTCAACAATCTTGCGTACATGGACGAACCATTCGTCCTAGCCAACGATGTCGCTCAGGTTTTCTATGTGAAGGACATGTCTACAAAACCGAGAAAGAGAAAAGATAAGAAAACGAATACATCACATGATGAGCCAAAGCGACACATTGTTCTCTCAGGGAAAAGAATCATCGTGGGAGTGGAGGACAAGACAGATATGTCAGAAGATTATAACAAGTTTGATGAAATTCCGCCCTTCAGAGTGAACACTGACCCAACCCTCCTCTTAAACAAAGAAGATACTCCATGGTTACGGTGCAGAAGGAAACCCCAACACTAGATGGGGATGTTGGTGATGTGTAATAATGTATTAAACCTTTGATGTAAATGTATGATTTTGGGTTAGTTATTCAAATTTCAAACACTTTTCATATTCAAAGTTTTATCAAATTCTAAAATATGCAAAAAGAATTTTAATCAATATTGTTTTAATTGAAAATGGCAAAATAGTTAATTGTTTGAATAGTTAGAATAATTGATTTTAAAAATAGGAAATAGTTTTGAATTAGTTATTCAATTTCAAACACTTTTCATATTCAAAGTTTTATCAAATTCTAAAATATGCAAAAAGAATTTTAATCAATATTGTTTTAATTGAAAATGGCAAAATAGTTAATTGTTTGAATAGTTAGAATAATTAATTTTAAAAATAGAAAATATTTTTGAATTAGTTATTCAATTTCAAACACTTTTCATATTCAAAGTTTTATCAAATTCTAAAATATGCAAAAAGAATTTTAATCAATATTGTTTTAATTGAAAATGGCAAAATAGTTAATTGTTTGAATAGTTAGAATAATTGATTTTAAAAATAGGAAATAGTTTTGAATTAGTTATTCAATTTCAAACACTTTTCATATTCAAAGTTTTATCAAATTCTAAAATATGCAAAAAGAATTTTAATCAATATTGTTTTAATTGAAAATGGCAAAATAGTTAATTGTTTGAATAGTTAGAATAATAAATTTTAAAAATAGAAAATAGTTTTGAATTAGTTATCCAATTTCAAACACTTTTCATATTCAAAGTTTTATCAAATTCTAAAATATGCAGAAGTTATTCAAATTGAAATTCAAAATTCATATTTTCAAATGAATTCTGAAAAAACAGACCATTGGCGCTCATTTATTAAGCCTTTAGTCCCGATTCGTTTAACCAACCGGGACTAAAGGTATGGATCTGGGCGCGCGAACCGCCCAAGGTCTTTAGTCCCGGTTGGAGGCACCAACCGGGACTAAAGACTCTTTAGTCTCGGTTGGTGCCTCCAACCGGGACTAAAGACCCCCCTTTAGTCCCGGTTGGAGCCACCAACCGGGACTAAAGGGGGGGGATATATAAGCCCCCGCCGCCCCCTCTTCTTCCTCCGGCCACGACACTTAGCACATTTCTCTCTGCGCGCGAGGAGCTCTGTCCGGGATCGTTGCGGCACGTCGATTCCGTGCCCGCCGAGCCACCTCCGACGTCCCCGCCGCGTCCGCCGCGCCGCCGCGTCTGCCGCGCCGCCGCGCCGTTGCGCGCCCGAGCCCCGAGGCCGGCCGAGCCCCGCCGCCGCGCCGCCCTCCGCGCCGCCCTCCGCGCCGCCCGACGACCCCGCCCGACGTCGAAGCCCCTCCGCCCGCCGCGCCGCCGCATCGCCCCGCGCCGCCCGCCGAGTCGATCGACGCCCCTGCAGGTGAGCCACCGCCGGCCGCCGCCACCTCCAAAAATGGCATGAAAAAAGTTAGAAAAAATAGAAAGAAAAATGTAGCAAATGTAGTTAGAAAAAATGTAGCAAATATAGTTAAAAAAAATGTAGCAAATGTAGTTAGAAATGTAGATAGAAAAGTAGTTAGATTTTAAGTTAGAAAAATAAGTTAGAAATATAGAAAGAAAAATAGAATATAAAAATAGTAATGTAGCAAATGTAGTTAGAAAAAAAATATATATAGAAAATAGTAATAGAAAATGTAGGTTAGATTTTATTAGAAATGATATATAGATTTTATTTGAAATGCTATATAGATTTTATTTGAAATGCTATATAGATTTTATTAGAAATGATATATAGATTTTATTAGAAATGCTATATAGATTTTATTTGAAATGCTATATAGATATATAGAAATGCTATATAGATTTTATTAGAAATGATATATAGATTTTATTAGAAATGCTATATAGATATATAGAAATGCTATATAGATTTTATTAGAAATGCTATATAGATTTTATTAGAAATGCTATATAGATTTTATTTGAAATGCTATATAGATATATAGAAATGCTATATAGATTTTATTAGAAATGCTATATAGATTTTATTTGAAATGCTATATAGATATATAGAAATGCTATATAGATTTTATTAGAAATGATATATAGATTTTATTTGAAATGCTATATAGATATATATATAAATGCTATATAGATTTTATTAGAAATGCTATATAGATTTTATTTGAAATGCTATATAGATATGGATTTCGGCGCCGGAAGAGAAGGTGAAGAAGAGATATTGAATATTATAGGACAGGGTGCCACCCGTGCAGAAGGAGACGGCTCAGAATTTTTGAACGAGTCGGGTGAGGGAATGGAGGAGGAGCAGCCGCAGAATGATGATTGCGAGGACGGCTCACAAGGGACTGGACGTGACTTAATAACACGGACCGGCGAGGTATATATATATGAAGACTAGCTCTATTCATGAATCAGTAGATGACGATGTATTATGTGGTATATATATTAACGAGTGTTTTCTTATTTTAGACCTCTGAATCTTCTAGAAAAAAGCGAGGCCCGGCCAAACGGCTGGCATCGAATCAGCATTACACGATTGGGCGTCTCTCAAATGAAGGCGAACCGTTGGAACCCAAGAGTGTCGCAAATGCGTTCACACAACAATGTGGATGTCTTGTCAGGGACATGGTGCCGATAAGCATTCAGTATTGGTATAAGCCCAAGGCGGCAAAGGGAGAGCCAGCACAGCCAGAGCCAGAAGAGGGTGCAGCAGTCAACTATGTCACCAAGGTCTTGAAAGACAGACTTTGGGATTCCCTCATTCCACATTTCAATCTGCCGGTCACCGAGTCCCTGGAAGAAGCAGAGAAACAGAAGGAGAAAGTCAGGGAGTGGGCTCTCAAGAAGATGGCTGCACAGTTCAATAACCACAAGAAGAGGTTATGGAACGCCTATGTCAACGCCGATCGACAAACTCCAGAATTTACTGGCCCCAATGAGTTCCTGCGGGATCACTGGGACGCATTTGTGGAGTACAAGGAGTCAGAGCTGGGTAAGCTAAGGAGTCAGAAAAATCAGGCAAATGCCGCGAAAAAGAAATATCACCATAAGTTGGGTCCAGGCGGCTACAAAAGGGCCGAGCCTAAGTGGGATATGCAAGAGGCCGCCCTACGAGAAAAAGGCATCGAACCAGAAACAGAACAATGGCCCAGAAGGTCAAGAAATTGGGCACTTGCCCATGGAGCTGTCTATGATGAGAGAACAGGGAAATTAGTTGAAGAGAAGAAACAAATTGCTGAACCCCTGGGAGCACTTGTCAAGACAATCGCCGAGGTTCAAGAGGGGACGTTCAAGCCGGACAGAGAGAACGACGAGCTGACAAAGGCCCTCGGGAACAAAGAACACACAGGACGAACACGGGGTCTGGATTCTGCTATTCCGTGGAGGTCTGGGTTCTCCGAAGAGAGCCAGACTTATAGAAGCCGAGAGAGAGTGAAGAAGCGGAAGGCGCAGGAGGAGGCCTCACGGATAGAGAGCATAGAAAGGCAACAGGCTGAGCTGAGAGAGTTGTATTTACTGCAGCAGAAGGAACTGGAGGAATTAAAGTCGCAAGGGGCAACTCAGCATCAGCAACACCTAGAACATGCATCAGGCGACCGATCTCAGCGGAGAAGCAGCGTGGCTTCCACGGAGGTACCGATGGTTCACTACCCCGTGGATGATATCACCAAGAAGATAGACTGTGAGCTGCATTATCCCATGAAGAACATATCGATGAAGGTGGCAGTTGGCTATGTGTTGCCATCTGGACCTGGACAAACCTGGCATGGCCGTGAGATTCGACCTGGCTATGCTAAGGTCAGGGTGGATGCAATTGAAAGGGGGTATGAGTCCCTCCTTCTTGACGTCGCTGGACCTGAAGAGGAGGAAAAACTGGGAGAAGTATTGGGTGGTATAATTCTTTGGGATAAGAAACACATCGTGTTTCCAGGCTCGGCGCCAAGGCGGCCACCCTCTCCTCCAAGTCCTCGCAATTCACCACCTCCCGACGACGACAGGGATGACTACCACCATACCCCGAGTCCACATCGATCTCCACCTCAATGTCAGCCGCCTCCGCCACCTCCGCCGCCTCAGCCCACTCGTAAGTCCCAGAGTTGTGGCAAGTCCGCTGCTATGTCCACTAGCAATGTCTCTCCGAAGAAACGGGCCAAGATAGCTAAGGCGGTGCCGCCTCCTCCTATCGAGAAGACTGCTGAAGAAATTGAGGCGGAGGACAGAGCCAAAGTGAAAAGGAAGCTCGCAGCCCTACGCCCGACCCCTACACCGAAGCAGGTATATACTCTGGAACAGAAGGAGTGGGCCTTTGATATGCTTACCCAACCTTCGCAATATGAATTGCGTAAGCCAGATGACTACAAGCGTTGTTTGGATAAGCAGGTAGATGCAAAAAAAGAAGCTAATAAGACAAGCGCAACTGCAAGAGGGAAAAGAGACGTTGCCCAGCTTGGAGCACAGACCAAAAAATCGATCTCCCCGCTAAAGGTCTTTGCTAGTGATGCTGGTGGGAGTGTTGCTCAACCCAATCCCGCCGACTTTGCTAAAGAAGCTGGTTTGACTCTTTCTCAATTGCTACATGAAGATATCACCCCAAAGGCGCCTATAGCACGGCAATATGAAAAGGGGAAGAGTCTGGTCCCACCTGAGATTGAAATGAATCTACCAACACAAATGCGAAAATTGCATAAGTGGTACCTGCAAGCCGCAAAGGGCACGCAAGATTTTCTCCTTATGCAAATCACAAAGGACCATTTCTTAGGTCAAGACTTGGTGCATATTGAGTTTGATGAATTCTTTCAGCTATTCAATCAAGACGCGCTCGACAAATCTCTCGTCAGTGCCTATGTTCTGTAAGTGATTCATTATTTCTATAAGTCTCTCGCTCAACTCGTTCTTTGCATGTAATTTTCCTCACTACGCTGTTTATTATGCAGAATGAAGAGTATGGAATCTAAGAAAAGGAATGACCTCCAACTTGGATTCATTGATCCAAATCGAGTTAACGGAGCGATGATACAGAGGAATCGCAAGGAGACGGAGGATAACTTGCTAGAGTTCCTACTTATGCAGGAATACCGAGCTAGAATACTCTTTCTGTACAACATCAGGTGAGTGTTACTATCTTATACACAGTTACTTTTCCTTACTCGATGTTATAAGTGTAATTGATGAGTTTATTAACTTACATAATTAAACTTGCACGCAGTTACCACTGGATTTTGCTAAAGATTGAACCTGACTATGGAAGGGTTCAAATCTTTGACTCGATGAATAAACCACTTAATGAATACCAAAGCATCCTTGATGTGATGGATAGGTAATTTCAATCATTACGGCATTATATCGGTCTCTTTCGTTCATCTATAACTCATCTATTCATTTTGTTTGCTCGGCAGTGTTTGGAAACGGTTTATACGCACAGTTAAAGGTGAATGGAAAACTGAGCTGATTTACCGTCAGATCGAGGTAAGTCGTACGAGCTAGGTCCACATATCCCTTTAATTCTAGTTTCAAATACCATTAAGTATATCAATCTTGATATGTCACTGACTAAAATCTATTCTCGTAAAGTGTGCGAGGCAGCCTTCGGGGACTAATCTATGTGCATACTATACTTGCGAGAACCTTCGTGCGCAGGTCACTGAAGGAATTGATTTTCAAACAGTAAGTAAACAATATACTGACAAATTCATTTTATTGGCATCAATTTTGTTATGATGATTCATATTCATATTGTTCTTCTTCTTCGTAGTTCGAAGCAAAGCGGAATTGGCTCTCACCGACTGAACGCGTAGTAGGAATTCAAGAGGAATTAGCCGGATTTCTGCTTGAACATGTCATTAACCCAAAGGGTGAATTTCATGCCGGTTTCGATTAGACAATGTTTATAATTAAACACAAGTCATGACCTTATGTGTGTGAACAAGTTGTATATATACTTGTATGCATGTATATGCTCGGTGAACCAAATATATTATATATATGTATCGTTTTATATATTATGTTGTAATGGTGTATGAATAAGTATATAAGAAAACTTGTTTGAAATGAATCAAACAATTGAATGGAGCAAAATACAAATATACCCTAAACCTTAAACCCCTAAATAACAATTGAAATCCAGAAAAATAAAGAAGCAGCAGAGGCTGCCACGTGTGGACACTTTAGTCCCGGTTCTTAACACGAACCGGGACTAAAGACCTACGCCCACGAGCGCCTGGACCTTGCCACGTGGTCTCTATTTAGTCCCGGTTCGTATAGCAACCGGGACTAAAGATAGGGCATCAGTCCCGGTTGGTTAGTCCCGGTTGCGCAACCGGGACTGAAGGCCCAGACGAACCGGGACTGATGCCCTGTTTTCTACTAGTGCATCTTTAAAGTGAAATGCTAGAAAAATGATAAATCATATAGAGGGAAGTACAAATGTTTAGTTTTGGACGTGCATATTCCAAATAAAAGTGCTAGAAATATAATAAAATCATCTAAAGGGAAGTACAAAAGTACGAGAGCATGAAGTACATATATTCACAATGGGAAGTACATATGTTCACTTTCAAAAGTACATAAGTCTTCCATAATTTGTAAGACAAATAATGACATCATCCGCAAAAATAAAAGGAAGTACAACAATGACAAAATAGGAAGTGTAAGGTCTTAATTAAGGAAGTACACATATTAAATTTTGAGGAGTACAACAAAATGATTTTTTATTTTTTATTTTTTTGCCAAGATAGGCATTGCCTTTATTTTTAGAACATAAGAAAAATCACACAATTCAGAAATCGAATGAAAGGCCAAATGATTGTTTAAATATGCATAAAACGGGTTGACCGAACTTTGACCGCATAAAACCTTACTTAGGATGTGTTTTTTTAAGGTTGCAACTGAAGTGCGTTGTTGTGTTGAGCATTTTAAGTGGTTGTGGATACAAAACAGACACCGTATGAGAAAGTTGCATCTATTTTTCTAAATAGTTCTTGAAGCTATGAAATAAGTACAAACACTTGTAAAAAAGAAGTACCGATATGTGTCTAAGGAAGTACGAATACTCTGTTTTTTCGGGGCGGAAATATATTATGCAAATCTCATTGTTTTGAGCACGTATCGCCTCAAACATTGGCACAAATGATTTTTGTGGTAGAGGATAACTCTAATTTCGTTATCTATTGCATTCCATAAGGAATCACGAATTTTAGCTTGTTAATTTTATATCACCAACTTGCAAACAATACAAATCATATGACGTTAAAACTATATAAATTATTCTTTAACTGTAAGAAATTTGCAAAAGTATTAGGAACGAAAAAGTTGCGCATTTTCTATAGCTTTCCAACGGTATATCATTTGCACCATTCCGACAAATGGTTAAAAAAATGAAGTGAAATTACCTTGCATCTTTTTTGGATATCTCCGAATTCATTATTTTTAAAATTATTCAAAAACTGTGCTGAATTTGAAAAAACTTAAAACACGAAAAAGTCGTGTCTGCTCCATATCTATCCAACGCCATATTATTTGCATCATTCCAACATACCGTTGAGAAATTACAGTCCGCTCATTTTTTAGTAGATCCGAATTTCAGTATGTTCAAAATTGTTCCAAATCCGTGACGAATTTGAAAAAATACATAGAGATAACAAAGTTGCGCAATTTCAGTAGCTTTCCAACGACGTATAATATGCGTTATTCTGATTTGTGGTTTGGAAAATAAGCTAAAAATACGTTTCAGACGTGTTTTTGAATACTTCCGATTTTTAAAATTAAACTTAAACTATTGAAAATTTGAAAAAAGTTTCAACATGAAAAAGTTGCGGATTTTCTGTAGCTTTCCAACGGTATATCATTTGTATCATTTTGATAAACAGTTTAGAAGTTCAAATAAATAGCTACGTAGATACAAACAAATAGTTTAAAATTTGCAAAGCAACAGTACGACTCTATCATACAAAGCAGTACAAACGTGTGTCGTAAGCAGTACAAACGTGTATTGCAAGCAGTACAAAACATGTACAGAATATTATTCTGTCATCGATGACAGAATAGTCTCCATGTATATATATATATATATATATATATATATATATATATATATATATGCAAAATAGTCTGCTACCACCGGTGGTAGCTGTGCATAGGCATATCACCATTAGATCACCCTATAGAGCATTTTCCACCGTAGATCAATTTAACGCCGTTAGCTACTTTGACTGACACAAACCCACCAGACCACCACACACCACCACACATCACCACACAGTTACCGGAGCGCACACGCCTCCCTCTCTCTCTCACCCCGCATCCCAACCACCACTCGTCCTTCCTCCTCCCTTGACGGCGGCGAAGAGACCCCCGAGATGCACCGCGCCAGCGCGACGCCTCGAATCCCTACTCCGGCGACTAGCGCACCGCGGCAGCGCGACACCTCGAATCCCTACTCCGGCGACTAGACCAGAGCGTCCATCAACGCTCCCAGGAGAAAAGTATCCGCCGCCTGACACCACCGAAAATCACTCCACCACGAATCAGGATTCAGGAGCGCCGGGACGCTCTTTTGTTTTTGCCGCTCCAGGTCGCACGTCCGGAATCAGGAGCTGAAGCTATACCGGCCGACACGAGCGTGGATGGTCCACGACGCGCCGGGACACCGCCGGCTGGGTCCTCTCGATGCGACTCTGCCCTCGCAGGCACACCTGGTGCTCGAGCTTGACCCGCAGGCTGCGCCCTTTACGCCGCCGCACACGATTCGACATACGACCTGTGCTGCTCAAGATCTAAGCCATCCTTGTTCGTTCCTGTCAGCCGCCGGACGGTGAAGATCACGAAGCATAAAAATTAGGCATAGTATAAATCGAATAGTTCAGAATAACGATCTGATTGAAGCCAGACTAACTAGAATCTGCTGGTTCTCTAGCAATACATGTCCATGTTTGGATCTGGGTGATGAATTCGTACAAAAGAACTTGAGTAAAGGATCTGGACTCTTGGTAAATCTCAATTCCAACAAAAAAATTCAAGAGACTCAAGAAAATAAGTAAGAACGGAAGGTGTTGAGGACGCCGGCCCGCTCGTCCAGTGGCGGTGACAGAGCTGGCTGCGGCGCGGAGCTTCCCACGAGGCCACGACCTCCTGGGGCCCGAGCTTCTGGCTGCCCTCGCTCGAGCTCTTCGAATCCACCGCCGCGCCGCGCCGGAGCAACTCGCAGCCCGACTCGCGGGACCGAGTGCAGGCCCAGATATGGCGCCTACACCATACCAGCGTCCGACCGCCCCTCCATGGCTCCATACCCCGACACCCAGGCTAGGCCTGCTCGCCCGCTGACGCGCCCTGCACCACACCAGCAGTCTTCCATCGACCACCACGCGCCCGAGATGCAAGGGAGGGCAAGGCCGCCAGATCCAGAGGTTGCAGGCTCTAGCGGGGCGACGCCGGGCTTCCGGGGCTGCAGGCTCGAGCGGGGTGACGCCGGGCTTCCAGGCTGCATGCTCGAGCAGGGAGACGTCGGGCTCATGAGGCTGCAGGCTCGAGCGGGGCGCCGCGCCGCCGCTGGGTTGGTGATTCGGCGGGGGAAAGAGGAATCGTGGTGGTGGGGATTATGTCAGTGCGAGAGGAAAAGACAACGGGTGCCCGGACCGGTGCGGTAACGGCGGCAAACGGGAGCACGAATCACTGCGTCCATTTAACGATACTTAGGACGTGTATAGCTACCACCGGTGGTAGCAAATCCGCGTTGATATATATATATATATATATATATATATATATATATATATATATCAACGCGGATTTGCTACCACCGGTGGTAGCTATGCATGCATGCATAGTCCTTGGATTATGTGAGCATGTTATTCCTCCGCATGCGATGTAGAGAGCAGGAGATGACGGTGATAACAGATGAAATTCCTCCGTTTGTTGCATGCACATGGTACTCTTGAATGGCTACCTAGCATGGCAAATGTGGATGGCTAGAGCATGTGGTGATTTTAGACATACCATGCCTAGTTGCCATGCGTAGTTGCCATGCACACTCTTGAATATCTACCTAGGATGGCAACCGTGTATGGCTAGAGGAGGTGGTGATTTAAGACATGCCATTCCTAGTTGCCATGCACACTTTACTAACCAAGTAACCTGCAGAGTTGCCTTGTATGATTTCCTAACCGATCAAGGTGGTGATTTTGGGAATGCCACACCTAGTTGCCATGCACACTCTCCAAACACACTAACCACCTAGACATGCCATGTGATGTAGCCGTCTTGCCTAGCCATACGTGTGGTTTTGGCGGGATTTTTTTGTTGGCGTGAATGTTATGGTCTTCCTTTTCCCTCCATTATCTCACAGCTGCCACTTGATTAAGAGAGAAAAAAGACATTTATGAAATGAGCTCTACTTGATTAAGTAGTGGCGCTCTCAAAATCAACAAATCAATTAACCGCTGATTTTTATGGATCAAGGTGTTCGTCCTAGTGAGCTATGGTATGAATCCGATTATGTATCAGGTAAATGCTAAATAGAAAAGGATACGGCAGCTATGAGTACACAATGTGAGTGGTGAGATGAGATGATTTGTTTGCATGGTTCCACGGTGTGGTGGCTTTGGATGGATAGGTTGAGTGGATGGTGTAGTAGGTGTGTGTGTGTGGTTAGTTGGGTGGATAATCCAATAGGTTGCATGGTGTGGTGTGTTGGTGTGGTGTGTTGAGGTGGTGTGTTGAGTTGGTGAGAGATAGGAATATGCATGCAAACACCGTCGCTTCCGTCTGTTAACTCTTGTGCTCCTGGTAGAAAATCACATGCTCCCTATAGAGAATCTAATGGTGGATGATGGGTGCATAGCTACCACCGGTGGTAGCAGGCTATTTTGCATATATATATATATGCTATGTTGGCTGCTGTATGCAGCTTATCCTATATTTTCTCGATTTATTATGCTGCTGTGAATTTATCCTCTACTAGCTTCTAGATTTGCTATTAGATTTGTTAAAATATTGAACAAAAAACGAGGACCAAAAGGCAACAATCATTAAAGAAAGACAGAAATAGAAGCTTCTCTAGATTTGATACTAATTTGGTGAAAAGAGAGAGAACTGTTACAGAGAGAGAGGGGAAAAAGACGCTCTGAAAAATGTCAATTTGGGCCGAGAGAGACCATGCAATAGTGCACCATAGCTAAACAGTAATAGTCTACTACATGCCACAGATTGAAATCGTTTCCGTTGCCATGATATATGAGTGTACCATATGTATCTAGCCGGGACCATGCACGCAGGACATATCATGATGACATGCATGTCAATCCCATGGTGGCTAGCTATATGTCGACATCGATCAATCGAGATCAAGCCAATGGGGATGTGAAAATTCTCTGGCCACGAGACAAGATCGCCTTGGGATCATACTTGCGCTTCCTCTCGACGAACCTGGCCCACTTGCTTGGACCGAAGTGCTTCTTCTCCCAGCCGGACTCACCGGCGTAGTACGGCAGGTACTGCACACACCCTATCCCGGCCTCCTCGCAGAACCGCATGATCTCCTCGTTCTGCTCGTCGAGGCGCCTTAGCTGGTGGCCGCCGTCCGACGTCGTCGGCACCGACGACCGTAGGATCCCCACCGTGTAGAAAACCTCCTCCTCCTCCGGGAACACTGCCGACGCCTCGCTGTCCCACCTGTTCCGGTTCATGGGGTAGATGAGGACTGGCCCCATGGCGCCGGTGGTGCCACGACGGAGGATGCCGTGGAAGACGCCGGCGGCGAAGTCTAGGACGCGAGAGCGTGGGAGGAAGAGGTTGAGCCAGGGGTGCGGCACTTCCCATAGGCCGGCGGCGCGGAGCTTGAGCTCACCGTCATGCACCCGATCGAGAAACCCCGCATACGACACGTCCTGCACGAACACGAAGCCTTGCGTGTACCGCAGCTCCTGCAGCAGCACCTCCAGCCTCTGTGCGCAATTAAAAAATTATTAGCAACATATATACACAGATTCTTACATTTCCTTTTACTGGTAATCATCGCTACCTTTTGCTGCTATATCTATTTACATGAGATGACAAAGAATGGTAGGACCAGAGACAGTGCAAATTGTCAAAAGGTGATCGAGCAAGTTACTTCTTGGACAAGTGGCGTGAACAGTGTGACGTGTGTGCATGGAACTAGTACAGCATGTAGGCCTGGCCAGGCAGGGATATCCGGCGTGCATGCATCCATGCACGATCGCTGTCCCATGCATTAGATCTTGCCGTGTCATAGGTACTAGTACTAGGAGTACCTGCTAGCAGATAATGCTTGGACTAGCTTGTTGATCGATGCTAGCTAGGAAACACATCATGTATCGACATGGATGACTTAATTCTGGTAAACTTCTAATTCCTAGTTCTGTAACTGCATGTGCATATACTTGGGATTATATGAATATACATAGGACATAAATTCACGAGGAGATTCCCAGAATTTATTATACATATGTACCCCTTAATTAGTCCCTTATTAGTTTGCACACACGATTAGTTTCTTCCCTTGGCTTTTGTATGTGTGCCACACCAGTGCAAGCTGACAAAAACAAGATCTGTGAGAGGGCAAGTTGGCCGAGGTTTAGTCAACAGCTCAATTCAGAGCACTGAAGTCTTGATGCAACAAAAAAAATATCTGGACATCTTTATAGATTTTTTTTTTGGTTCAAGAAAAAATTCACACACCAGATTTAAAGCTAATTTTCATTTCTACCCAAAAGACATTTTAGGTCATGTATTGCCCTAAACTATTTCGGCTATATTAAACTTTATACGCTCTCCGAAAAAGAAGAAGCGTTGAGGACTTAGTATAATCTTTGTATTAAGTTGTGCTAAATCATCCGAAACTATTTTCGATTCGGAGGAGGTAGTTTAGGTTAGATTGTGACATATGAAGAGGTGCTTTTCAAGGGCAGACAAAGCTAGACCAAGGACGTACGTCGCTGGTGCTGAACGTATCTGCATGCATCCGCATCCGTATCCGCGTCATATATAGCGGCAAAAAGTCGCCATCCATTTCACTTGGTTGGTCCCCATTAGCTAGCTAACCAGCTGCACCGACAAAGGTCGTGGTTTTATTACCTTATCAACGTCGCCCTCGCTGCCGGCGGGGCCGCCGTAGTACAGCGCTCCCTCGAGGCAGTAAAGGACGCCGCCCGCCTCCTCGGCGAGCGCGGCGACGCGTGCGGCGTCGGCGTCCGAGAAGAAGGAAGAGCGCCAGCTTCCGGCGAGGCCCTGGTCCGCGAGCACCGAGCCTTCCACGTAGTCCATGAGCCCGGACAGAGCGCCGGTGCCGGTCTCGACGTCGATGAGCCGCTCCTGGTCCGTCGTGAGCGCCGCGGCGTTCGTGTACAGGAGCCGCACCCAGCGCGCCCTCGCCGGCGCCGGCACGAGCGGGATGCGCGCCCGCGTTATGATGCCGAACTGTCCCAACCCGCCCAGCACGGCGTCGAACAGGTCACTGTTCTTCTCCTTCGAGCACGTTACCATCTCCCCGAGTCCTGCACAATCACAAGTACGTGAACATGCGTGGCATGTATGAAGAACTAAACATATGGTGCTCGTGCAGGTACCGGTAATGACGTCGAGCTCTTGGACGTTGGAAATCTGGGGGCCGTGGCGGAAGGCCTGGCCGCTGATGCCGGCGTTGGAGAGCGTGCCGCCGACGGTGAGGTGGAGGTAGTCCGTCCACGACCGCGGGGTGAGGCCATGTGCGAGCGAGGCATGCAGCACGTCCACCCAAAGCTGCTCGCCGCCGGCGTCGATGTAGCGGCCGTCGACTGAGACGGAGAGGCGGGTGGCGGAGCCGCCGGCGAGGCGCCCGAGGGACGGCATGCCCACGACGATGCCCCCGGCCGCGGACGCCTGGCCGCGGATCGAGTGGCCGCAGCCGCGGGCGGACACCGGGAACGGGGAGGGGCGAGCGGTCGACGCTCGCAGCAGAGCGGCGATGTCGTCGGGGCACGACGGGTAGAGCACGGCCGCCGCCACGTCCACGTCGACGGACACGTTGCCGAAGTCGGCGGACGCGCGCGCGGTGGCCTCGGCGTCGTCGCGGATCAGCGCGCGGACGCCGAGGTCGCGGAGCTCGTCGGGTAGGGAGGAGACCGGCCTCCACGAGAGCGCATGATCACCATCAGCTGATGCATCAGCTCGGATGATACTGAGGACGAAGAGAGCAGCTATGATCATCTCTATTGCTCTGTGTATGACGACCATATGAGTGTCTATGCTTGTGTGATCGATCGATCAAATTCTATGTCTCCTGATACTCTTTTCAAGCGGAGAATGGGGGTATAAATAAGGGATGGCTAGCAACCTGTGAGGACTTGAGAATTTTTTTCATGACATCCCAAAGATTCTTTGCATTGGTGTGCCGTACGTACTTTGTGATCATGTCACAGGTACACTGAGTGACAAACAGATGAAGATACGTGTATATCATAGGGATCTTGCAATCCGAATTCCCTGCTCAGCAATCGATCGCTAGAGCGATCGGTTTGCCAGGCGCGCGTAGAGCTCGCGCGGGGCGCGAATGCTATTCCCTTTCTTTTTGTCGTGACATGTTAGCTATACGCGTTTCCGCTAATCACTTCCGGTAATTATGTTGCCGTTAATTCTTTGTCTCGTGACGTTTTCTCATGCAGGGTGCGGGCCAGCTAGGTACATCTGCATGCATGCAGTTTTTTTTCATGCGATGGGATGGCGCGTGAGCGTGGCTGGTTTTTTTACAATTCCCTTTGTTTTTTGCTCATGCAATTTATGGCAGGAAACTTATAGAAATTAGCAATTCCCTTTTTCTGTTTTTTTTTGCATCATAGTCTATATTTATTGGGTTAATTTTCAATTCCCTTTTTGGGCCAGTGGTTTTTTAGAGGGGAAATAACGGGTGGGAGAAACCACTTATAACTACTTATAACCACTTTAACTCAAATAAACTATCACTTACAACTCAAACAAACTACAAATTTTTACATAAATAAAGAAAGAATTTAAAACTTTGGTGTTTATTTTGGCATAAGTTAATGTGCCTTTTATGTAATATTAATAACAGGCAGAGGGTCGATAATTTTTCACATTTACTATTAATAAATAATGCATGTAGGGTTGATAACTTATGAGCTAAAAAAGGCATCAAAATATTCTATATGATATTAAGTTATGGGGTCGGTAACTTTTCACATTTACCATTGATAGATAACGGGTAGAGGGTTGATAACTTGTGTGCCAAAAAGTCGCCAAAATATTCTAAATACTATTATTTTTTAGGTCGATAAATTCTCACATTTACTATTGAAAACTAATGGGCATATGGTTGATAATTTTGTGAGCTAAAAAAGGCGTCAAAATATTCCATATGATATTATATTTTGGGGTCGGTAACTTTTCACATTTACCGTTGACAGATAATGGGTAGAGGGTTGATAACTTGTGTGCCAAAAAGTCACTAAAATATTCTAAATAGTATTAATTTTTGAGGTTGTTAACTTTTCTCATTTACCATTGATAAATAACAGTCAGAGGGTCGATAACTTTTCACATTTACTATTAATAAATAACGCATGTAGGGTTGATAACTTGTGAGCTAAAAAGTCACCAAAATATTCTAAATTATATTATTTTTAGGGTTGGTAACTTTTCACATTTTCCATTGATAAATAGCTAGCAGAGGGCCGAGAACTGGTGAGCCAAAAAGTCGTCAAAATATTCTAAATGATATTACCTTTTGAGATCGGTAAGTTTTCATATTTACTGTTGATATATAATGGGCACATGGTTGATAACTTATGAGCTAAAAAATTCAAAATATTTCATATGAAATTAAATTTTTAGGTTGGTAAATTTTAAAATTTACCTTTGGTAAATCACGTATTTGAGGGTTGATAGCTTTTAAAATTTATCATTGATAAATCACGTATTGAGGGTTGATAACTTTTAGTCCAAAAAAAAGTTTGTCGAAACATATCAACATATGTGCTAGTTTTGAAGATCTCGTCGAGACTGATTTAGTGGTGAAAACGAATCTTAAATCAAAGTTGTTGTTTTGGAGATAAAACATTTTGAATTTTTAAATTACGAGAGATTTGACGTGACATACTTTTTTTTGTCTTGTAGTGCATGTATACAAAACTTTTGATAAAAGAAAAATTCTACTAAAAAAAGTTAACAAAACAGGGTTGATAACTCTTACATTTACCATTAATAACTCACATACAGAGAGGTTGATAATTCACATATAGAGGGATTGATAACTTTTAGTCCAAAAAAGTTTGTCAAAACATATCAAAATGGGTGCTAGTTTTAAAGATTTCGTCGAGACCGATATATTGGTAAAAATAGATCTTAAATCAAATTTATAGTTTTAGAGATAAAACCTTTTGAAATTTTGAATTAGGAGAGATCCTACGTGATACCCTTTTTTGTCTTGTAGTGCATGCATACAATACTTTTTGTAAAAAAATTGTAACATGAAAAAGTTAATATTTAGGGTTGATAACTTCTTACATTTACCGTTGATAACTCACGTGCAGAGGTATTGATAACTTTTAGTCCGAAAAAAAGTTTGTCAAAACATATCAACATGGGTGCTAGTTTTGAAGATCTTGTCGAGACTAATTTATTGGTGAAAACGAATCTTTAATCGGAGTTATTGTTTAAAAGATAAAACGTTTTGAAACTCCGAATTACGAGATAATCTATGTGCCTTCTGTTTTTGTCTCGTAGTGCATGTATAAAAAAATTATAAAACAAAGAAGTCTAATAGAAAAAAGTTACCAAAACGGAGTTAATAATTTTTTAATGAAAAAATTGGTAATTTTTTTTGAGTAAAATTAATATTTTTAGGGTTGATAAGTTTTTATATTTATCGTTGATAACTCACGTGCAGAGGGGTTGATAACTTTTAGTCCAAAAAAAAAGTTTGTCAAAACATATCAACATGTGTGCTAGTTTTGAAGATCTCGTCGAGACTAATTTACTGGTGAAAACGGATCTTTAATCAGAGTTGTCGTTTGAAAGTTAAAACATTTTAAATGTTCAAAATAGGAAAGATTCTCACTGACATCAGTTTTTTTGGCCTGTAGCATTTGCATGCAAAACTTACCTAATATAGCAAATTCAGGTAGAATTTTTTTACTAAAAATAGAAAAGGAAAGTGATCGCTGGGAAGGAGGCTGGCGACCGACCGCCAGCTAGGGTCGCCCCTTGCAATCTGTGTCGTACGAGCAGCTACAGCTAGCCAGCGGCGCCTAGTAGCATGTAGCCGGTCGGTCCTGTGTACTGTACGTACGTGTAACAGCGTTGTATGTTTTATTTTCTTTTGAAGAGGAAATTACACAAATCAAACTAACTACGGCTGTCGTTCTTGCGCGAAATCATTTTCCGTGTCCTTCTTTTGGAGGTAAACTATGTATATCGGATGTCCCCGAAGGGACAAGGTAAACGATGTATATATTAAGCTAGCAAGCCGCTTTATTAAAAACCTTCCAGTCCTCTTAGGTACTCAGGTAAGGAAAAGAGTGTGTCTGAAACTTGCTGCTTCAATCAAAGTACAGTTATATTATTTATGAGACTATTGAAAATAAAGCTAGGGGGTTCATCGACCCAATTACAAGAGAAATTATTGAAAAAAACAGAACCTAGCTATCTCATGGGCCACCTGGTTTTTTTTTTGAAAAGGGGCAATCCCAGCCTCTGCATCAATCGATGCATACGGCCGTTTTTATTACTTTATTAAGGAGTTTTACAAAGTATTACAGATCATGGATCACAAAGGGTCTCCACATAAATCAGCCAGACAAAAATAGCTAAACGATGGCAGCAAAATTTGAAGCAAACTGTACCAATAGAAGGGATCAGGTCGACACATTCAGTAAAAATTGCCGAGGATTCATTCCACCATCTCGTTTCCCCAGTGCAAGCTTCTATAGTCTTTGACAAATCTGATTATGCTACTAGCCTGTTGCACCCAACCTCCAGAGCAAGTTGAAATCCAAATTTCATGGCCAAAGCTTCTGCCATCGCTACAGAGGGCACATGCGGTAGCGGATTGCACCTGGCAGCCCCAAAAGAACCTTCGTAGTCTCGTAAGATTGCACCGATAGCACCTGCACGCTGCTCCACATGAAATGAAGCATCAGCGTTAAGTTTTAGGACCCTTGGCTCAGGATTTGACCATCTAATTTCTCCTGAACCGATTGGTACCTTCGGCACCTTTGCCGCATTGGCCGCAACGGCTAATATCGCTAGTTTGCACTTGTAGATCGGGGGACAGATTCACCATGAGTACACCGACGCCGGATCCACCATAAATACCAGCAAGTTACTGCCACAAGTTCTTTGAGCTAAACCACAGTGAAACCTGAAGACAGACTATCTGGGAGACGAAAAATATGTTCAAGCACTGCAGAACCGACCGATCAGTCACCATAGCTTCGGTGATAAGACTGCTTAGCTCACTCACCTTGGTATAGCACCTCTTCTTTCAGTAATAAGATTTCTATTCTGACTTGATGCTATCCAGGGATCAGACCAAATATTAATACTCTCTCTCCATTGCCTACCCACCATATATGTCCTCTCTTAAAAGTTACAATGCCCGCCACAATGCTTTGCCATGTATAGGAAGAACCAGCCTTTGGTCCTGCCTTCATAATACCACTAATTTTTTTCTGAAAGTACTAAATCATAGATTAGCTTAATTAACAATAGTTTTGACGTGCCATCCCCAAAGGTTTGGTCACTTTTTTTTAGATTCTACGAAATTTGGTTAAATTTTAATATAATCTAGGAAACGGGTAATTGAAGCAATGGAGCATAACTACTCTAGATTTTTTTTGATTTTTTTTGAACCAATAACTTAAATAACAACTTCACTCACCTTTGTGAAATTCGGCCAAAATTTGGTGAAAATATTTAAGAATTTAAAGTATGAAAATTTCTTTCTGTGATATGGACATGCAATTAATGCAAGTTCTAACTAATTTGTAGGCCAATTTTTGGAATTTTTAAATCAAATTAATCTATGTTTTGTACCTATATGCAACACATTACACAAATTGTTGGTAATTTAGCAAAATACATGTTAAATGGGTAGTTTATGCAACAAAAACAACAACAACAACAATAGTTGGTGGCTTGTGTAATTTCATCTCTTCTGGAAATCTTACGCATAAATTTTATACGTGTACGGGCATGTAGCCAGCAACACAGACATGTATATTGCCTCCGTCCTCAAATAGGTGTACTTCTAACTCTTATCTTGAGTCAAATCTTTTAAACTTTGATCCACTTTATGGGAAAAGGTGATAACATTTATGGCACAAAATTTGTGTCACTTAGATGCATATTGAAATGTAGTATTATACCGATTTGATGTGATATATGTTGCTACTCTTTTTAATAAAGTAGTCAAAGTCTAAAATATTTGATTTAGAACAAGAGGTAGTAGTACACTTATTTAAGGAGGATTGAATACACTTAACAAATAACTACTGATAGATCTACCATGTACGATGGAGGTCTATATACCGGAGCAAAGTGTTAGCAAAGACAGAAGCGCCAAAACTGTATGCGACGCAAGCTAGCTGATAAGAACACCCTAGGACAAAGCTCGGGCATCATGATGAGCCCAGGAGAGCAACACAAGCATCATGCATCATGAGGTAGTGGTACGATATGCATGCGTGTGGTTGAGCTTGTAGGTGCATGTATCACGACTTCACGACACATTGCATTAATGTGTAAATGGTACTACCAAAGACTTTCGTGGAGAATCCTATACAAATGATGGAACTGATGTGAGCCAAACTATAATCGCAGTGAGAAAGCGAGCAGTGATCGATCAGTTTGTGTATCTCGCCGATAAGAAATAACAGGCAATACCAAGTTACCAACTCAAGGGACCCATGTATAAGGGAGTTTTGGATGGATCAAATTTAGCTAAATTTATGAAATTTTGTAGATATTAGATGGTTAAAATGCAGTTAGGGTTGGGTTGTGATATGACCTTCATTTACCAGTTTGGCATGAACGATCCCTAACTCTTGTGTTTGACTATTTGGCTTTGCCAAGAGCATTTAAGAGCATCTCCAGCCGTTTGAGGCCCCCAGGCCGAAATCTGGACGAAAGAAATGCCAGATTAGATATAATTAGGGCGTGGGTGGCGCCATTTTCCCAGTCGGCACCCCGGCATTCGCCCATCAGCGCGGATTGTTCCAAAAAATCGTCTTCCCGCCTACACAAAAGCATCGCCCAATAGTTCGGCGATCAGGGCAGGCGAGATGCCCTCGTGCATCGCAGCGTCGTACTCCGGCGGCGATGGGGTGAACCTCGACATGCCGGGGACGTAGCTGTCGTGGAACATGGGCGAAGACGCCAGCGAGTAGGTGGAAGGAGAGCCGATCGTACCTTGAGTTGGCCACATAGACCAGGGAATTGGCCGACGCGCGGCTGTCCCATGGCCATGGAGACTAGCCTCGCCTGCTCATTCGCCGCCGCCGCCCTCTTCGCCGCGAGCTTCTTCTCCCTCTCCGCCCTGCCGCGTGTTTCGGTCTGCCGGCGCTCCACATCCGCCGCCCACGCCGCGTTTGTCATACCCGGTGGCCTCTCTTTGGGGGCCCGCGGCTTCTCGCCTTCGGCGCGCCGTCGTGGGCGATCCTCTTCGGCGGCATGGTGGTGGAAGAGAAGAGGAGAGCTGCAACTGTGGGGGATTTCGGCGGGGACAATGGGTATATGTGGCGCATTTTGGAGGGAAACGAAATTAGTGGCGGGGAACTACCCTTTCTATGACAGACACCGCGGGCCCGCTCGATGTTTCGCGCGTTTTTGTTTCGTCCGGAGTCCCCGAGCGTGCCTCGGAAAGCCGGGGATGGCCTGGGCTCTCCGGATGGATGAAAGCCCAAATCCGGGGGAAAACGAGGAACCGGGGGCGCGACTGGGCCGAATAACGCTGTCCGGATGAAAACAAATGTCTGTCGGGGGGCCTCGTCGGGGAGACGGCTGGAGATGCTCTAACGAAAAACATGAGGAGTTTCTTATCTCCTCAAATTTGTCTTATTCTATATGCACTCGCTTCGATCTTGATCAGCCTTTGCGTTGTTCAGATGCCGAAGACTTTGTTTACTTGCGCGTGCTAGACTTAGGATGTGGTGGTCTACTACGGAGGCGAATGACGTTTTAGCACCATGTTATATGATTTGTTGCAAGTCTCTGTGTTTGATTTTGTGGTGTTTTTCAAAAGAAAGGTAAAAGATTTGCCTTAATTCATTGAATAAGGAGAAGTTAGAGAACCAAGTTTAAACTTACAAACCACCTCCAAGAAGAAATGCCTACTCTCCCAAAATCAAAAGAACAAAGTGTTTTCTCCCACTATAACACAAGTCCTAGCTTCCATCTTGATTTTAGCGAAGACGATGGTGGTGCATGGTGCTCACATTTTTTAAGGTCCTCATGTTTCGTCCAGTCTAAAGTTCCCAAGAAACGAGCATGAGAAGGGAGGCCATGCCGCCATGGCTTTCCGTCTCCCATCATGGACAAGGGCAATCTTGGTCCACCAATCCTCGACGTCCTTGAAGTCGAAAAGGCACTCCAAGTTGTTGGGTCGAAGTTGAATAGGCTAAGCCAATTCTCTATCATATTCCAAATGAGGAGCGAATATCGACACTTGAAGAGAATGTGATGCACCGTTTCGTTTTGATATCGGCAAAGGGGGCAAATTCTACCAATGGCTAATATTGTAGTCTCTTAAATACCTTAACTAGCGGAGTCCGCATCATCTTATAATGAATTTGTGTGTATTTGAATTTTGCACTCCAATGATCGAGATATCCATCTGTTCGCTGCATAGTTTTCCATGTTAGATGTTGCTAATTTAATACAACTGTACTAAATCAACGACAACTAATTTTGACCGGAGAGAGTACTTTGCTGATTCCATTGGCGAAATGGCGTCATCGAGGGCCTAGCTTGTGAAACGTGATGAACAGCAAGGCTAGCTGGTTATTTTGGTTCACGTACGCAGGGGCGGCAACCAGGGCCATGGCCCGGGGTGCGGCGGTGGTGCTCAGACTTGTCAATGCATTGTAGCAGGATCATGGATACAATGTAGGTATAATCGATGAAGATGGCTAGGCGTAGTGAATTTTGAGATCCGCAACTGCACGATATGTATTGCGTATTTGTGTGGGCGGCATCAAGTAGGGTAGAGAAACTGATGGATCTAGTGGTCAAATGATATCCTACGTACCACCGGATCCAAATAACTGATACGCACGTACATATGATGCACAAGTAGCCGCTGGGACCATTTTACGTGACCAGTGCTCATATATTGGTTGGTCTCTCCACAGTGTCCCTGAATAATTAGTCTTTTTTGAACGTCTTTCTCACAGTAATCAGATAGCTAGCCATATTCAGCTGCTACAGTCAAGTCAAGCCGCTAGCTCGATCCTTTCCCAGATACGCTCGTGTCAGCTTTGTCTACCAAATGCGATTACGTTTCTCTGTCAAGAATGTCCGATCACATGCATCGATCGATCCGTAGGTCTTGCATCGAATCTTGCCGTCTTGACAATTTTGACACGCTAGTCA
Organism: Dactylis glomerata; assembly: GCA_007115705.1. Taxonomy (NCBI): domain Eukaryota; kingdom Viridiplantae; phylum Streptophyta; class Magnoliopsida; order Poales; family Poaceae; genus Dactylis; species Dactylis glomerata. The sequence goes on from QXEO01000344.1 coordinate 1,944,780, forward strand.
TCTTGTTTCCGATCAGGCGATCAGCCTCTTGACAGCTATTGAACAAAGCCAGGATCGATCTCAATGCACGAGTCAAGTCACGAGCAGAACGGCCGGCCCTCTAGTCTTAATGTAGTGTCTCGCTCTCGAGCAGATTTGTATGCAGAGTCGTTGGTATGCAAGATCCGGAAGAAAGGCTGCAGATCCCTTGACGTGAACGACATGTCGAGATGTCAATCAAGTAGTACCTTCATTTCGGAGATCTTGACGAAATCATGCATGTATCTTTGACAGATGATCGATGAATCCTGCTATATGAACGTATATAGGTGTATGGGTCTCTTTCTGCTCGCCGCATAAAACCTTACATGTAACATGTCAAACAGCAAGTCTCTCATAAGTCTCGATCAAATACTATTTCCTGGGACCATGCACATCATGCCGAGTAGATATGAACTCGAAGGATCTTTGGAATGTAGACCGATGAGTATATATTTCCATTCGTTTTAACACGACAGCAGCTGTCTTGGTCTATATTAGCTAATCCATATCTTTGGAATGTAGACCGATGAGTATATATCTCATGCTAGATCGAAGATCAGATGTGTCAGGATCCTCAAGCAAAAGTGAGCTAATCCATATCGACATCACACACAAGAGCAGTTTCTTCTCACGATATATAACCCGACGAGACATGGACATGGCACGTGGGCGTGGAGACCGGCATTGATCGTATCCACTAATCCACTCTCGATACATACTTACTGAGTACGTTCTTTTCGTCGACCGTATCCTTGTGAATCTAGCTCTGTCGCCTGTCTACGCGAAAGAATCCCGCGAAAGGATATCCATCAGGACGACTTGTCTAGCCATAACACGTGTATTAGATGCATGGTCGACATGACGACTGCTTCAGTCAATTTGATCCATGAGTGTCACCTGTTCCTGGGGGATTCCGTCAGGATCCTGTGAGATCTGTAGTGGATCACGCAGAATCAGTCGCATTCGATGATCGGTCGCCATCGTCGGCGATCGATGTGTTTCTTTTCTTCCTCGCCTGATCTGAACACTGCAGTGCAGGTACATCAAGATTCGACATGCAAGAAAGAAACCTACGCGAAAGGTGGCAAGTAGCCAGGGACCTTGGAGCGTTGCTGCACTTGATGTCGACATCCGGTGAAATTGACTTCCAGTGATTTTCTCGTCCACCTATGGCAGATCTGGTGGATTGCTAATAGGTGTTTTGACACCATGGATAGGTTAGCAAGTTCGGACGGCGAGTATCATATAAAACTCACTATCCAGCTCATAATTACATGTGGAGTCTAGTTACCGTTTTATGGAGCGGCCCAAGATGAGTTTAAGGCAAACTTTTTACGTGAATTGATTAATCAAGCAAAGGATAATCCCCACCCGATTTTTATCGAGGAGATTTTAATTTGCTTAGATTATGTCATGAGAAAAGTAAAGGCTTGCTTTGACAGTAAATTGGTCTTTCTTATTTAATGCTCAAATTGACACCTTATATCTGAGAGAGGTTTCGATGACAGGAAGATAATTTACTTGGGCAAATAACCTTCCTGGCTCAACATACGAGAAACTGGATCGCGTACTTATGGACACTGACTGGGAAGATAAATTCCCTATGGTGTCTGTACGTGCTCTAGAACGTATTGAGGGACTGTCGGATCATGCACCCGCCCTATTGACTACCGGGACTCCAAGACCTCCGTGTAACTACAAATTCAAGTTTGAACATGGATGGTTACCCCGGGACGGGTACCATGATATGGTCAAAGTGGTTTGGGAAAGACCAGTTATGGGGCGCACCCTGATAGAGAGGTGGAACAATAAGTTGATAGCTTTACGTAAGCACCTCTGTGGTTGGGCGCTGCATGTAACTGGATCCTCAAAAAAGAAAAGATTCGCTTGTCATCTGTCATTGATGATTTGGAGGCTTTGGCCGAAGTTAGATTGCTATCACGGCAGGAGATTGAGCTCAAAAGACAATCCAATGCGCAATTAGCTAGTCTACTTTAGAGGAGGAGCTCAAATGGTACCAAAGATCTAAGACCCAATTCATTTTGGAAGGAGACTCGAATATTAGGTACTTTCATGGTATTTCCAATGGTAGACATTGAAAGGAACATATTTATTCTCTAGTACAAGATGAAGGGACGATCGAAGGTCATGGGCAACTCAAATATTATTAATTACAAATTATTACAAAGGACTATTCGGTAAACCAGAGGAAGGAAACTTCTCCATGGATGAATCTCGAACGTCTAACATACCCCAAGTTACCACTGAAGAGAATGACCTACTTAGTGATCCCTGTTCTGAGGATGAGGTTAAAAAGGGCTATTTTCCAAATGGAACACAATAAGGCAACCGGTCCGGATGGTTTTCCCGCAGAGTTTTATCAAACCTTCTGGGATACCATCAAACCAGACCTTCTAGTTTTGTTCGACATGTTGCATGCTGGACAACTAGATTTGTTTCGTCTAAATTTTGGTGAGATTATCTTGTTACCTAAGATTAATGAGACAGAAAGGATCCAACAACACAGACCTATCTGTCTACTAAACGTAAGTTTCAAGATATTCACAAAAGTGGCCACCATTAGACTAAATACTGTTGCTGATCATGTAGTTCAGCCTTCGCAGACTGCTTTCATGCAAGGTAGAAACATCCAAGATGGAATGGTCATATTGCATGAAGCGGTCCATGAACTACATACAAAAAAGTTGTATGGGGTAATTCTTAAATTAGATTTTCTAATGTCTTATGACAAGGTCAAATGGTCTTTTCTCCAGCAAACACTCGGGTTGAAAGGTTTTTCACCTCAATGGTGCCCCTTGATCAATATTTTCGTGTCTAGAGGTAGTGTGGCTATTAAAGTCAATGATGACAGTACCCGTTACTTCCAGACTAGGAAAGGGCTTAGACAGGGTGACCCGCTATCACCTATGCTATTTAATATAGTGGCTGATATGCTTGCCATTATAACTGAGCATGCAAAAGCTGATGGCCAAATTGAAGGAGTGATTCCAAATCTTATTGATGGTGGGTTATCTATCCTTCAGTATGCCCACAATACAATTCTTTTTATAGAACACGATCTGGAAAAGGAGAAACCTAAAATTAATTTGAGCTCTTTTCGAGCAACTTTCGGGACTCAAGATTAATTTTCATAAGAGTGGGTTGTTTTGTTTTGGTGACGCATAGGACACGGCCATCCAATATGCTGACTTGTTCGGCTGTGGGCAAGGCCAGTTCCCTATTCGATATTTGGGGATCCTGATTCATTATCGAAGACTCACACTTGCTAAATACAAATTAGTCGAGGAGAGACTACAAAAAAGACTTAGTAGTTCGAAAGGTAAATTACTGTCATGGAAGGAAGATTGGTACTTATAAATTCAATACTCACTAATATGGTACTGTACATGATATCTTTCTTCCTATTGCCAAAAGGAATACTTCACAAGCTAGATTATTACAGATCTAGATTCTTTTGGCAAGGGGATAGTGAAATAAAAAAGAAATATTGTCTGGTTAAGTGGAGTGTGGTTTGTAGACCCAAGGAACATGGAGTGATGAAGGAATGACATGTGGGCCCTCAATACTGGTTTTCGGTCCAGGATGGGCATCCACCAAAGGGATAACAAAGCCCACGAAGATAACAGCCTGGCGCGGCCCAAGAGTGAAGCTTGACGTACAAGGCAAAGACTCAAAGGAAGAGACCTAGTTGGATTAGGACTCGATTAGGGTTTTACCTACCGTCTTTGTACGTAGTTGTCTTGGAGAACAATCCTGAGACCCAACCTTTGTCTATAAAAGGTTGGGAGGGAGAACCAAGAAAGACTAGACGCCTTTTCACCACCCTACACCTGAGTGCTCGAATTCTCGAGTGCTCTCCACCTTTCGGCTAGATCCAATCTACGCCATCGCTGTAACACCTCCATTGTAGCCACCCCATCAATAAAGCCAGACAAGCAGGACGTAGGTCTTTACCCTACAAGGGGGCCGAACCTGGGTAAAACCAGTGTCTCCCTGTGCCGTCTGATCACCGTCGAGTTCGCCGAATCCCACAAGCGCTCCATGTCTCGAAAGCCCTCAAGCATGGGCATTGCCAGGGTCAAACCTCGTCAATTGGCGCCGACCGTGGGGACGACGGGATCTGGATCTACGGATTCACCGGCTCCTTCACCAACCATCGCCGATCTGTCCACACCGACAAGGGTCGATGGCTCATCATCAGCAACTGCCATCGATTCTGCACCACCAACTGCCATCGATTCTGCACCACCAACCATCGCCGATCTGTCCACACCGACAAGGGTCCACTCCGGTGCTCGCCATCGACTCTCTAGCAACGACTACTATTGACAAGGGTATAGATAATAGAGCCCGGTGGTTGAGTACCCCTGAGGCCCGTTAAGCTAGGCCCAATTGTAATACTAGTCGAAATACGAGTTCGTGTCGTATGTCGATATTGTAATCTGTGTCGGATCCCACCCGATCCTCGAGACCTGGCCACCTATATATAGGGGCCAGGAGGGGACGGTGTGGGACAGATTAAAAGCAAGCCAGGTTCTACACCCACATTTACTTTCATATCCACCTTGTTTGACTGTGTTTACCTTCGAGTTCATCCGACGCCCTATCTCCCCGATCCTAAGTCCTTCATCTAGGACATTTGTCGAGTTTAACCCTCGTCAATTGGCGCCGACCGTGGGGAACTTGGGCATTGGAATCATGAATTCGACGGCTTTTTCGCTTTTAGCCAATAGCAATCCAGAAGTCGACAAAAATCAAGAGATGGAATTGACGTTCGGAAGTCTAAGCTTCTACATCGGACCTTCGGGTTCAACTCGCCTTTCGGATCCGACGAAATCAGTTCCGTCGGCGGGCAAAACAAAGAGAATCACAGCATCTGGATCATCTGTAGGCTCTTCTAGAGAGGCAAACTCGCCAGTCAGCTTAGCAGCAACAGGAAATTTGCAGGAAAAATTCGAGGAACCCGACGAAACCGGGCAAAAGACCATTGTGGAAGCAGCTGTGGACAAATCAAGGGACATCGCCAGCAGAAGCAGCGGCGTCTCCAGGAGCATACACCAATTATGCGTTATCATCACTAAAGCAACAGAAGAAGAAAACAATCATGCTGGCAACAAGGAGGTCGACATGCAAGTCGACAAGATAAGGAGCAATGGCAAGAAAGAGAAGGAGAAAGTGCACATTTCGGCCGGAGAGTGGAGAATGATCATGACAGCTGTCAACCACGGGACTGATGTACCCGCAGATTCAAGAAAAGAAGTTTTAATGGGATACCAATACGCGCTACACCAGCGCAAAAAGAAGTTAAGGCAGGAAAGAGACATGATCATGAGAAGCCCGGATTACAGCAGTACACCAAGTGAAAGATATTGGAGTGAATATAGCAATTCATCAGAGTCCAGCATGGAGAGACAAAGAGACCCAAAGCACAACAGGAGGACAACAGCACAGATAAGAGAGGAGAGTTACGCGAAAAGTCAAAGCCCACAGCAATCAGAAGAAGAAGAAGCTTTCGTTCAAGAAACACCAGAAGCAGCGTTGGTAGCAGCACATGTGTACCTACTAACCACACAACTAGAGCTTGGGGATCCACGAGAGCACATGCATCAGGCCGCAATACGAAGTCTCAGGTTGGTAGAAGACAAACTAATGAGAAAACTTCCAGAGGAAAAGTGACACATGGAAAAGAAAGGCGAAAAGAAGAATTCAAACGCAAATCCTCGCGAAACGAACCCAATGATTCATCAGAAGATGAGAAGCGACAAAAAAGGAGGGAGGATGCAAGGAACATAATAGCAGAAGCACGAGTAAACAACTCGTGCTATGCATGGAGAGAGGAAAACTACAAAGACGATGAAAAAGAGATGGGCGCGTTATGCTTTACCCGTAGGGTTCGCAAAACGCGGGTAACCAAAGGTTTCAAACTGCCACATGATCAAGAAAAGTATGACGGGTCGCATGAGCCTACTCTATGGTTGTCAGATTACCTGCAAGCAGTGCAGATACTCGGAGGAACAAGAGCAACAACCATGCAAAGTTTGCAGTTACACCTCACCGGCGCAGCACGGTCCTGGTTAAATACCTTACCCAACGATTCCATCGGAAGTTGGGGGAATTAGAAAGTCAATTCGCAAGAAATTTTCGCTCAACATATAAGCGACCAGCATCACTGGAGGAAGTCAAATCGTGCGTACAGAAAAGGGACGAAACCCTACGCTCTTATATACAACGCTGGAGTGTACTAAAAAATTCAGCAGAAGACGTCTCCGATGAAAGAGCAATAGACGCTTTTTCGAGTGGCCTTCGTCGTTCGGACCTAGTAGAAGAAATAGGGAGAACAAGGCCAAGGACAGTGTCTGAGCTAATGGAAGTAGCCAACAGATTTGCCGATGGAGAAGACGCGTATAACAACAAAAGGGCGCGTTCACCAGAAGTCGACAAAACAAGCAGACAAAGGCGACGATACCGCAACAGCGACAACCACGGAAGGCGAAATCAAATAGCCACGGGATATGATGGAAGGAATGAGGAAGACTACGGAAGCAAAGAGTTTCAAGCAAGAGATAATAGGGGAAAGGATAAATCAAGATACTCGGGTCCCTCTGCAGAAGATATGCTGTATGGTCCTTGTCGCATCCATTATGCGTACCTGGACGGGAAAAGAGTCTCTAACCATCAGATGAAGGATTGCAGAACCTTCCTAAGATTGCAAAGCGCAATGGATTCAAGCCAAGGAACACGACAGGGAGGAAAAAGCATGAGTCAAGGATATCAAATGCAGCGACTCGCGAAACAACTGGAGTCAAAGGTATATATATCAGCAATGATTCAACCAGTACCAAAGTCAAAGAAAGAAAGGAAGAGCATATCCAGACAGGTCAACCTGGCAATATCATCCCCACTAGCTACTACAGAGTATCTAAGGTGGTCCGATCAACCGGTTAGATTTAGCAAAGCAGACCACCCAAGGAAAGTTCCCAGGCCTGGGCACGCACCAATGGTACTAAAGGCGCAAATAGGGGGATATGACATCGGGAGAGTATTCATGGATGCAGGAAGCGGCATAAACCTGATATATGCAAGAACTTTGAGGGCAATGTGCATTTCACTGGAAAGTCTAAAGCCAACAGATTGTTCTTTCCACAGAATAGTACCAGGAAGCGCAAATTACCCTCTCAGGAAAATAGAACTCGACGTTTGCTTCGGCAGCAGCAGCAATTACCACAGAGAAAAGTTGGAGTTTGAAGTTATGGATTGGCCTTCACAATATCATGCAATCCTGGGACACCCATCATTTGCAAAATTCATGGCAGTACCCCATTATGCGTATCTTACACTCAAAATCCCAGGACCCAAAGGAACAATCACGGTACAAGGCAGTTTTGAAGTATCCAACACCTGTGACAAAGAATTCAATAAACTGGCGCAAACTTTCGGCATGATAGCAGAGTACGCGAGACTAAAAGGCGAAACCGACCACAATGTGCTACCCGACGTCGGGCGATCCCTGCCAGACCAGGCTTTCGATGCAACTCAGGACTCAAAGAAAATCCAGGTCCACCCGATGGACCCGAACAAGACTACCTCTATAGCAGTAAACCTGGATCCCGCATAGGAAAGCGCGCTCGTCGAGTTCCTCCGTGAGCGCTGGGAAATCATCGCCTGGTGTCCTTCAGACATGCCAGGGGTTCCCAGGGAACTCGTCGAGCACGCACTAAACGTTGATCCAAAAGCAAAGCCAGTCAAGCAACTGTTGAGGAGATTTGATGAACCCAAAAGGAAAGCAATAGCATCCGAGCTACACAGACTCGAAAATGCAGGGTTCATCCGAGAAATCATAGCATCGACTTGGGTATCTAATCCAGTCATAGTCCCCAAGAAAAACACAGATGTGCAAAGAGTGTGTGTCGACTACACATCTCTCAACAAGCATTGTCCAAAGGATCCACTCCCTCTACCTCGCATTGATCAGATTATTGACTCAACAGCAGGGTGCACAAGGCTTTCCTTCCTGGATGCATACTCTGGCTACAACCAGATAAAGTTGAAGAAAGAAGACGAGGAAAAAACAGCTTTCATAACACCTTACAGCGTGTTCTGCTACCAAGTCATGCCTTTTGGCCTAAAAAACGCAGGAGCAACTTACCAGAGGATGATGCAAAACTGCCTCGGAAGTCAAATAGGACGAAACAACCAAGTCTACATCGACGACGTGGTCATTACAACAAGAGAAGAGGAGTCCTTAATCAGTGATTTAGCAGAAACCTTCGATAACTTAAACAGGTACAAGCTCAAGCTCAACCCAACAAAATGTTCTTTTGGGGTATCTGCAGGACAACTCCTAGGGTTCCTAGTATCTACGAGAGGAATAAAAGCAAATCCAGAAAAGATCCAAGCGATATTAACAATGGGCAAGCCCACAAAGTTGCACGATGTACATAAGCTCGCAGGACGCGTTGCGGCACTAAGTTGATTCGTCGCAAGACTAGGGGAAAAAGCCCTTCCCTTCTATGCATTGATGAAAAAATCAGACGATAAATTCGAGTGGATAGAAGAAGCAGACGTAGCTTTTGCACAACTGTAAAAAGTGCTTTCCACACCTCCGGTGTTGGTCGCACCAAAGGAAAAAAAAGCCATTATTACTCTATATTGCAGCAACACATCAGGTGGTAAGCACAGTCTTGGTAGTCGAAAGAAGTGAAGAAGGGAAAACCCATGGAGTTCAGCGGCCAGTATATTTCATGAGCGAGGTACTATCTCCAACAAAGCAAAGGTACCCGCACTACCAAAAACTTGCATACAGCGTATTCACAACAGCACGGAAACTACAACAATACTTTGCGGTACACCCAATCATAGTAGTCAACGAAGCACCACTATCCAACATATTGAACAACCCTTGAGCAACAGGGCATGTCTCCTTATGGGGAATTGAGTTATCACCCCTGGACATCACGTACGAAAAGCGAAAGGCGATCAAATCACAAGTTTTACTAGACTTTACAGCAGAGTGGCTGGAGTTACAAAATACAGGACCACCAGATCTATCGAGTGTATGGACAAAGTACTTTGATGGGTCAAAAAGGGTCCAAGGCGCAGGAGGAGTAGTCCTGATATCGCCACAAGGCGACAAGTTGAAATATGTGCTAAGGATGAGTTTTCCTCAAGCTTCTAATAATGAAGCCGAATACGAGGCACTACTTCATGGGATGAAAATGGCCAAAGCATGTGGAGCAACTCGACTAAATTTTTTTGGAGATTCAAATCTCGTCGTCCAACAAGTGATGAACAAGTGTGATGCCATCAGTTACAATATGACAGCATACAGGAATCTATATTATTATCTCGAAGGAACATTTGATGGATGCAAAGTTTCGCATGTCAGCAGAGCAAGCAACGAGGAAGCCGACAATTTAGCAAATATCGGGTCCTAGTGTTTACCCGTACCACAAGGAGTTTTTTGGGAGGAAATCATAGAGAGATCAATAAAAAGCACCAAAGTCTCGACTATAGGAGAGCAAGCCCAGCACCAAGCAACGGGCTTGGGGGCTGGTAGCAGCGGGACAACTGAACCCGAAGAAGTCATGATGATCGAGGAAACTTAGATGCAACCATACTTGGCGTATATGGTAAATAAAACACTACCCGAAGATACAGTACATGCAAAAAGGATAATACGACAATCTAAGGCTTTTGTCGTGCTGGAAGGAAAATTATACAAAAGAAGTATAACAGGCATCTTACAACGGTGCGTCACCCCTCAAGAAGGGAAGGAGATCTTAAGAGACATCCACGCAGGAGTATGTGGCCATCACGCTAGCAGCAGATCCATTGCAGCCAAAGCTTTTCGTACAGGATTTTACTGGCTAATAGCCATTGAGGACGCGAAAGACATCGTAAGAAAGTGCGAGGCTTGCCAACGTTTCGCATCTCGACCGCACGCGCCAGCAGCAGAGTTGCAACCAATACCATTATCTTGGCCCTTTGCACAATGGGGTCTCGACATGGTAGGGAAACTACATAAATCCTGGCCAGGAGGGCATGTTTATATGCTGGTAGCAGTCGACAAATTCACTAAGTGGGTAGAAGCAGCCCTAGTGACAACTCAAGATTCCACAGCCGCGATTAACTTCATCAAGTCCATAGTTTTTCGCTTCGGAGTACCACACAGCATAATCACAGATAATGGGACAAATTTCACATCGAAGGAGTTCAAGAATTATTGTGAAAGTCTGGGTATCAAATTGAAATTTGCATCTGTAGCGCATCCAAAGTCAAATGGGCAAGTCGAAAAAGCCAATGGTTTAATATGCAATGGGATAAAGAAAAGGCTGCTAGCACCCCTCGAAAAGGCCAAGCACGCTTGGGTAGATGAGTTACCCTCCGTACTCTGGAGTCTACGAACTACACCCAACGCAGCTACTCAAGAAATGCCATTTTTTCTGGTACATGGCGCAGAAGCCGTGCTTCCAGTCGAAATAGCTCATGAAGCTCCAAGAATCGCGGCATATGATGAGGCAACTTCTACAGAAGCACTTCAGGATGATGTCGATGCACTTGACGAAGCAAGAGATGTAGCGCTCGCCAGAGCTACTCAATATCAGCAAAATCTGCGAAACTACCATAGTAGTCGAGTTCATCCTCGATCTTTCGTGGTGGGAGATCTAGTTCTATGACTCAAGCAAGATGGCCATGGAAAACTCGAGTCCCCATGGGTGGGACCTTATATAGTCACAGAAGTGATACCAGGAGGAGCTTATCGACTATGAGACAAGAAAATAGGGAAAGACGAGAGTAACCCGTGGAATGCAGAGCAACTACGACGATTCTACGCATAGGCGATAAAGGGTTCTTTTTTTTGAGTCACGGCCCTCTGAACCCAGAACATGAGGCCATAGGTCAGGTTTCTTGGGACAAGTTGACAATATATGTTAATATTTTACTATACACTTGGGGGCTCAAACCCTCGAGTCGTACGAAATAATACTAATAAGTTATCAAGATTTGTGATTCTCTGAGGCACACTACAAGAATGATTGCAACTCAACATTTCGTCTGCGGCGTAAACGGTTCAAAGGAACCCGATAAATATTAATGCGCACACCTCGGAACCATGATTCGTTCCCATGGTCTATTAATAAAGCATATAATTCCGATACGATTTTTATTACAGATAAGCACAAGGAAGAACAACTGGATTACAGAAAAGAAAACTAGTGAAACAACTCTTCGGCTTCATACTCCTTCTGGCACTGGGTGCCATCGTAGATTCTCACGTCAAACTTCGACGTGCCAACATGGAAATCAAAGGTCATGAAAAACCCCTGATGGAGGTCATGATCCTCCGCAAATCGCGACCAGCCGCCCTTGAAGAATTGCTCACCGACGCCATCGTATCACACCTCCACTTCATATGGGGTTCCTCCACCAGAGTGTTCACGGAGAACTGCTTCCCGCAGTTCTCGCCCATCCATGAATTTGGTAAATTTTAGTGGCAGGCGCTGAATTTTACGACACTATGCATTGCAGATGCAGAAGAAAGAATAGATTCTGGGCGAAGAAGAAGAAGCATCAGGGGAAGGAGCACTTGGACCTGACGCAGCAGAGGGCACCTTGGGATTATTCTTGCTCCTGGCTAGACGGCCGGGGCGTCGCTTCACCAGAGCAGAAGACAATGCTACCACAGCTGCGGCGGTAGTCTTGTTCTTGCTACCGCGAGGATGGCCGCGGCCCCGTTTCTCCACCGCGGCATCGATGTTCAAGCGAGATTCACTTGCATCGGCCATGGGAGACAAGCGTCAGGGACGAAAAACCCTAGATGGGGGGAGAAGATGATGCGGCGGAGAAAGGGACTAATGGAGGAGTTAGGGTTTTCACCCTGGTCAAAGTGTGCTTTATTTATATGCACGTGCTAATGGGCCCCTGGAGTGGCAAGGCCCAGAGTAAACTTCTGGATTTTTTACAGTGCAAATGGCACAGAGGAGTTAGCGTATCAAGAAAAATGACGCGTATAAAAAAAAGAGAAGAAGAAGAGAGAAGGGAACAGAGGATAAGAAAATATCTGTCAAGATGCATAAAAGTTCACCTCGTCTTCGACTAGGGGGCTTGCAACGTACACAGGGAAAAAATCCACTCAAAAGTAAGTGAAGTTGACAAATGATACAAGAAGAAATATATGGAGCAAGTTTATCTATTCTCTTGAGCCTATACCCGAAAATTTCGGCTATAGCCTCGAGGGCTACTCCCATCGGGAGCGCTGTCGTGCACCCGATAGAAAGAAGTTGACAAAAGAAAAAAGTAAGGAACTTTGGATACATTGCCAACAGAATAAGCATTGATTACTCCCATCAGGAGATATTCATGAAAGTTAAAGAGGATAAATTCGAAAAATTACATATATTGAATCAGTCAAACAAGGCTGCAAAATATAATTCTCGAGTCGCGTCATCGCGACAAAACTTGAATGCCGTGGTTGAAATATATCATAAAGGTAAGACCCCAGGATCCGTCCTGTGTGGCCCAGTATACGCACATGGATGCGCTCTACTGGTATGTATCCGTGTCGACGACTTGAAGAAAAATCCCGGTGGACGCACTGGGTACCCTGAGAACCACTGGGATTCATTTTTTGTAAGTCCTAAATGCGGCAAAAGAATGGGTTTGACCGGTTTCCCGACTTCAAATCCAAGGGGATTGAATTTGAAGTAGGTGGCAAGTATCTGTTCCGGCAGTTAACTGGCCTCTTGATCCGTCAGAGTTGTCAGGCTTGTTCATCAAAACCCCTTGCGAGATATCATAGCAAAAAGATAAGTCGAAAGACCAAGTCGAAGATTTCAAGATTTGAAGAAATCAAGTATTGATCAAGTCGAAGAATTGAAGATCTGAGATTCAACCCGAATCTGCAATTCTGGTAGAATCTCGGGGGCTACTGACAAGGGTATAGATAATAGAGCCCGTTGGTTGAGTACCCCTGAGGCCCGTTAAGCTAGGCCCAATTGTAATACTAGTTGAAATATGAGTTCATGTCGTATGTCGATATTGTAATCTGTGTCGGATCCCACCCGATCCTCGAGACCTGGCCACCCATATATAGGGGCCAGGAGGGGACGGTGTGGGACAGATTGAAAGCAAGCCAGGTTCTACACCCACATTTACTTTCATAGCCACCTTGTTTGACTGTGTTTACCTTCGAGTTCATCCGACGCCCTATCTCCCCGATCCTAAGTCCTTCATCTAGGACATTTGTTGAGTTTAACCCTCGTCAACTGTCGACCCCATCTCAAGCTTGACGAGGACTGGTCTCGGCAAGGACCGGAGGTTTCGATATGGCCTTCAAGTTGTTCAACTTCCACGTGGACACTGATGCGGCGCGGTGTTGATAGTTTTTCGCCGTCCAGTTGGGAACCCCAAGAGGAAGGTATGATGAGCACAGCAGCAAGTTTTTCCCTCAGAAAGAAACCAAGGTTTATCGAATCCAGGAAAAAGTCAATACTCCAGAAGGTGATGCTGACTAGCCTACTAACACTCCAACAAGGGCATCGTTTACGATTCTTGTTGACTCGTCTTCAACTAGTAGCAACGCAGAACCTGCACACAACACAACCAAATACTTTGCTCCCAACTTACGATGAGGTTGTCAATCTCACCGGTTTGCTTGAAACAAAGGAATGAGCGTATCGAGTGGAAAGCAATAGTAATATGCGACTAAAGTAAACAAGTGATAGCAATATAATGGAAATAGGACCGGGATCCACAGTTCACTAGTGGTGTCTCTCCATAAGATAAAATAACACATGCTGGGTAAACAAATTACAGTTGGGCAATTGATAGAATAAAGACAACGTGCATGTCGAGAGGATCACTATGAGATTTACTCTGGGCATTACAACAAGATACATAGACCGTCATCCAACTGCATCTATGACTAATAATCCACTTGTGGTGAATCAATCCGAGAACTCCACAAGTATTAAGTTGCGAACAACAGATAACTGCATTAAGCAAAGTGTGTAATGTAAACAAAGCATATGCCCTTGAGCATATGAATGTTGTTTTCTCCCTAGTAGCAACAGCACATCTACAACCTTAGAGGTTTCTGTCACTCCCCCAGATTAAATAGAGGCATGTACCCACTATCGAGCATAAATACCCCCTCTTGGAGTCACTAGCAACTACTCGGCCAAGATAGCTACTAACAACGGAGAGCATGCAAGATCATAAACAACATAGAGATAACATAAGATAATATTTAGCACATCAACTCAATCATAACACCAATATTCATCGGATCCCAACAAACACAACATGTAGAATTACATAAAGGTAGTCTCGATTATGTAAAGCAGCTCACGAGATCTAAACATGAAGCACATGGTGGAGAAGACAACCATCTAGCTACTGCTATGGACCCATAGTCCAAGGTAGACTACTCACTCATCGCGCAGGAGGCAAGCATGGCGATGAAGAAGACCTTCGGTGGCGATTCCCCTCTCCGGCAGGGTGCCAGGAAGAGCTTCTGGACCCTCCCGATCTCAGGCAACGGCGGCGGCGGATCGCGATGTATTCTAGAAAAGTGATCAGGTGTTTAGGTTTTTCCCGTCAAGGGGTCTTTATAGGCGAAGGGGCGGCGTCAGAAGTGGACCTGGTGGGGCTCACCATAGGGGGGCGCGGGCCAGCCCTAGGCCACGCCCCCTGGTGGTGTGGCCCACCAGTGGCGCCTCTCCGTCTTCTCTTCGGTTCTCTGGAAGCTCCGGTAAATTTATGGACGACTGGCTTTGTTTTCGTCCAATTCCGAGAATATTTCCTATGTAACTTTTCTGAAACACAAAAATAGCAGAAAACAGGGAACTTGCACTGTGGCATCTCGTTAATAGGTTAGTTCCGGAAAATGCATAAAAATGCCACGAAGTGTAACGAAACACTAAGCAAATGGTGTAAAAACATGCATGGAGCATCAAAAATTATAGATATGTTGGAGACGTATCAGCATCCCCAAGCTTAACTCCTGCTCGTCCTCGAGTAGGTAAGTGATAACAAAAGAAATAATTTTTGAGGTGACATGCACCTACACAATCTTGACCAACTATGTAAGCGTTGTGCGCTGGGATCAAAAGAACTTAAAACATGGGTATGAAAGATATAAACTTGATAGAAAAAACTTAGCAACCATGTTATAACATGAAAAAGAACACAAACGAAAGATCATGAAAATAAAACAATGAAAGTCAAACATGTGTTCAAATCATAAGGAAAAACATACAAATGGTTTTCAGCTTGTCCTTCATGAGAGAGCAAAACATAAATGCATAGGACACCTTCAAGTTTAAGAGGGCGACTAGATACAAGTAATTTGAGAACAAGTGAAACCAACAATATGAATCAATCAATGAAAACTTTGGGACAATGCACATTATACTCAGAATGACAACAATGCTCTCTTAGACGGTGCATAAAGGTAGAAGGTGGTGACTCAACATAAAAGAAAAAGAAAGGCCCTTCGCGGAGGGAAGTAGTGATTAAACATGTGCTAGAGCTTTTCATTTGTAAAACAGAGAAAAAAATTGGGTTTTGAGAGGTGGTTGTTTCATGTCAACGACTGGCAATGGGGTCTTACTATCTTCCATAATAAACAAGTGAGAGCGGTTCCAAGTTCTTTGAAAATTTGGCACGTTGGTGCTCTTTTAAAGCTTTGGCACTCCTCTCCACCTTTTTTCCTTTCTCAAACTATGGCTAACCGATTCCATCGAGTGCCCACCAACATTCACATACCATGGAGGAGTGCCTTTTTTCTCTTTTAAAATTAGATTGCAATGGTCTAACCAGCTCTCATGCAAAATTAATGATGAGCAGATGAAGCTGCCTAGTCGAGGGGTACTTAATTTAATATGGAAGATAGCAATTCCGACCACTACATCCCCATGAGCTAAAAACAGTGGCACAAAACGAGAAGTAGTTGAAAGTTTTTGAAAGGTAGCACATGAAAATTTACTTTCAATGGCTTACAAATACCATGCATAGAATTTATAGTGGACACAATGGCAAACTTGGTTTTTAGGAGTTGGATGCACGAGTAGAGCTCATACTCAGTACAAAATGAGGGCTAGCAAAAGACTGAGAGCGACCAACTAAGAGAGCAATAACGGCCATAATCATGCAAAGCGACAAAGCGACATTAAAAGAAGCATAAGACGGCATCAAAAGTCAAAAACTAAATAATCATAGAGGCTTATGGCGACTTTGTATGAGTCTAACATGTGTGAGCATGCGCCAAGGGAACCCAAATAAAGCATCAAAGGAGAAAACTAAAATAATGCTTCCAAATAATTAAAACAACACATGATTTTTTCAAAGGCTCATTAAGCAATCTCAGTCATTTGAGACAAGTCATGCTACAGCAAAACCACTAAGCATACTATCAAAAAGACATCAAGAACAACATGCAAAAGCCTAGGCCGCAGTCTACACAAGCTCCTTCTTGTACCACTTTTTTGCATAAAGCTTTTTCTCTTTTCCAACACCATTCGAACTTTTTATAAACAACTCTTTTGATGAAAACCAACATAGACCAGAGGTCAAAACATACACCTTGATGCAAAAATATAACAAGATCTGAACACAAATCAAGGTGAAAATCGAAAGCTAAACGCACTTCTAGAAAAAGAAGAACACTCGTTGAAATGATAAGAGTGAAAAACGGAGTGTTCTTGGCAAATGAAACCAAGGCAACTTCTCCAAAGGAAATTTGTTGGGGTCCAACCATTTATTGCAGCAAACAAAACTAAACAAAACTGAAAACTAAAAACAACTGATGCTCCAAGAAAAACGCATAGTGCATGAAGCAATAAAAATATAGTGTTTTGAAAGGTGAACAGATTTTTGTCGATGAAGAAGGGGTGCCTCGGGGGCATCCCCAAGCTTTGACGCTTGTACCTCTTGGATATTTCTTGGGGTGCGTGGGCATCCCCAAGCTTGAGCTTTTGTCCATTCTTCAACTCATCTCATCATTCTCCAATCCCTACACTTGAAAACTTCCTTCATACAAAACTAAACACAATTCTATTAGCAATATTAGTGTAAGCATAACATTGAATCAACTCCTTTTTGCTTCAGGTTTCAACTCAAAACCACCACATATAAATCATATACTACTGTAGCAACTTCCCCAAAAGTTCCATGATCAAAAGAACTCAAAAAGAAAGCGATAAAGCAGCAAACACAAATATTGGCAGAAATCTGTCAAAATAGAAGAGCTGACAAAGGTAAAATTTTAGAGGGTTTTCTGTTGCTCAAATCAAAAAATGTTCAACTAATGAAAGTTTGGATATAACCTGGGGCATATGCACAAGATATTGGAGGTCCAAAATATATACAGAGAATTTTCATGAATTTTTACGGTGCAGCACCGAAAACTGTTTTAGGACAGCAACATCCCCAAATCTTACCTCACTCAAATTAGAGGCTTCTCTTGGCACAAAAACGAAATAAAAAGGATAAGGAGAGGTTATTACAGTAGTAATAACTTCCAAGACTCAAATAAAAGAAAAATAACTGAAAGTAAAAAACATTGGGTTATCTCCCAAGAGTGCTTTTCTTTAACGCCTTTGAGCTAGGCGCAGAAAGTGTGAATCAAGTAATATCAAGTGATGAAATGCTAGGGTCAACGGGTGCCTTACGTCTTCCTTTCTTACCTTTGCTCTTAACTCTAGGAAAGACGTGACTATTACAAGGTGGAGAGATGAATCTTATATTGCCTTTTCCCACATCAATAACGGCGCCCAGGAGCTTCAGTAGAGATCTTCCAAGTGTGATTTGTCCTTTTCCTACACATTCAATAACAAGATAATCAGTAGATATCATTCTTCCTAGGACTTTTGTATAAATTCCTTCAGCTACTCCAATGGGAAATATAGTGGCATTATTAGTAAGAGAAATTTCTTCTCCCCCCTCAGAAAGTTTCCAAAGACTCAAAGATTCATAAACATCCTTTGGCATAAGACAAAATTCAGACATAATATCACAACGAGCATGAAAAGTTTCACCATTAATGGTGATTTTTACCGTAGGATACCAACTCGAAGGTTCAGAATTTGCTGGCACATAATCAAAATGCTGGCGCAAAGTATTATAGCAAGTATTCAAACTAGCAGTGCGAGTCTCAAGAGTATTAAGTCTATTAAAAATGCTCACAAGAGAGGAATCAAAATAAGTTGGCATGCTATAAATTGTAATCAACTTTTTTATAATATTGAAAGCTTGATCTCCATCACAATGAAGGATATCTCCTTCTGCAGTAGCATCCAAAGCATATCTATAATGAAGAGCAAGTCCAAAGTAAAAGCAACTAAGAAGCAAACTCAAAGTCATTTTCGTTTTAGTTTTTCCATACCAATCATAAATTCTAGACCAAGCTTCTATAAAACTTTCCTCATCCTTTTGTTTGAAAGTGAAAATCATATCCTCGGGCGACATAGTAGTAGCAACTGAACTAGACATAATAAACAACTATAAAGGAAACTATTTTTTTGTGTTTTTGATAAAATGATGCAAGTAAAAAATAAAGTAAAGCAAAACTAAACTAAAACAAAGTAAAGGATGTGCGTGCGAAACTCCCCTTGTAGAAGTCTTCTTTTTCCCCGGCAACGGTGCCAGAAAAATGTCTTGATGCCGCGCGGTGTTGATAGTTTTTCACCGTCCAGTTGGGAACCCCAAGAGGAAGGTATGATGAGCACAACAGCAAGTTTTTTCCCTCAGAAAGAAACCAAGGTTTATCGAATCCAGGAAAAAGTCAATACTCCAGAAGGTGATGCTGACTAACCTACTAACACTCCAACAAGGGCGCCGTTTGTGATTCTTGTTGACTCGTCTTCAACTAGTAGCAACGCGGAACCTGCACACAACACAACCAAATACTTTGCTCCCAACTTACGATGAGGTTGTCAATCTCACCGGTTTGCTTGAAACAAAGGAATGAGCATATCGAGTGGAAAGCAATAGTAATATGCGAGTAAAGCAAACAGGTGATAGCAATATAATGGAAATAGGACCGGGGTCCACAGTTCACTAGTGGTGTCTCTCCATAAGATAAAATAACACATGCTGGGTAAACATATTACAGTTGGGCAATTGATAGAATAAAAACAACGTGCATGTCAAGAGGATCACAATGAGATTTAATCTGGACATTACAACAAGATATATAGACCATCATCCAACTGCATCTATGACTAATAATCCACTTGTGGCGATTCAATCCGAGAACTCCACAAGTATTAAGTTGTGAACAACAGATAACTGCATTAAGAAAAGTTTGTAATGTAAACAAAGCATATGCCTTTGATCATATGAATGTTGTTTTCTCCCTAGTAGCAACAACACATCTACAACCTTAGAGGTTTCTGTCACTCCCCTAGATTAAATAGAGGCATGAACCCACTATCGAGCATAAATACCCCCTCTTGAAGTCACTAGCAACTACTCGGCCAAGATAGCAACTAACAACGGAGAGCATGCAAGATCATAAACAACACAGAGATAACATAAGAT
The DNA here is from genome assembly GCA_007115705.1 of Dactylis glomerata. Lineage (NCBI taxonomy): Eukaryota > Viridiplantae > Streptophyta > Magnoliopsida > Poales > Poaceae > Dactylis > Dactylis glomerata. The sequence goes on from QXEO01000344.1 coordinate 1,964,364, forward strand.
ATTATTCAGCATATCAACTCAATCATAACACCAATATTCATCGGATCCCAACAAACACAACATGTAGAATTACATAAAGGTAGTCTCGATCATGTAAAGCAGCTCACGAGATCTAAACATGAAGCACATGGTGGAGAAGACAACCATCTAACGACTGCTATTGATCCATAGTCCAAGGTAGACTACTCACTCATCACGCCGGAGGCAAGCATGGCGATGAAAAAGACCTCCGGTGCTGATTCCCCTCTCCGGCAGGGTGATACGTCTCAAACGTATCTATAATTTTTGATGCTCCATGCTTGTTTTTACACCATTTGCCTTGTGTTTCGTTACACTTCGTGGCATTTTTATGCGATTTCTGGAACTAACCTATTGACAAGATGCCACAGTGCCAGTTCCCTATTTTCTGCTGTTTTTGTGTTTCAGAAAAGCTACACAGGAAATATTCTCGGAATTGGACGAAACAAAAGCCGAACGTCCAGAAATTCACCGAAGCTTCCAGAGAACCGAAGAGGAGACGGAGTGGGGCCACGAGGGCCCCACACAATAGGGCAGCGTGGCCTGGCCCCTGGCCGCGCCCCTACGTGTGAGGGCGCCCTGGCATCCCCCTGACGATGCCCCTTCGCCTATATAAAGCCTCGGGACAGAAAACCCTAGGGGAATCGACAATTTTCCAGAAAGAGTTCCGCAGCTCCGCCGCCACCGCTGATGAATTTCGGGGGACAGAAGTCTCTGTTCTAGCACCCTGCCGGGACAGGAAAGTGCCCCCGGAGCCATCTCCATCGGTCTCCATCGCCGTCCCCGCCGTCTCCATCGACCTCACCACCATCTCCATCAACCTTGCCGTCTCCTATGATGAGGAGGGAGTAGTTCTCCCCCGGGGCCGAGGGCTCTACCGGTAGCTATGTGGTTCACCTCTCTCTCCCATGATGTGATCTTTATGTGATCGTGAGCTTTGTATCTAGTTGAATTGGTAGATGTTATTATTCAGATATTATGCTATTCCTATGCTTTATTATTATACTCTCTGGAGATACCTCGTATCATGGTGTAAAGGTGACTAGTGTGTTTATCATGTGTATCTTTTTGGTTAATGTCTCTATGAAATGTTGGTGTTTGTTGGAACCATCTAGTGCGTTCACGGTGATAGTGTGGGACAATCTAGTTTGGGTACATACGGACTTTGAGGAGTGCTTCGTAGCCCTACGCATGATTAGTGTTCATTTTCCATTGGAGAATTGTTTTGAGTTGCATATTGATGATAGTATCTATTGGTTCAATTATGTTATATTTGTTGGGAGTGTGTCCACTAGTGAAAGTATGATCCCTAGGCCTTGTTTCTAAGCATTGTACACCGTTTACTTACTGTTTTGTTACATGTTTGCTCGCAGCGATACTTATTTCATATTATAGTTACTACTTATAATCATCACTACTACTTGTATTGCACTATCTCTTCGCCGAACTAGTGCACCTATACATCTGACAAGTGTATTGGGTGTGTTGGGGACACAAGAGACTTTCTGTATCGTAATTGCAGGGTTGCTTGAGAGGGGTAGCTTTGACCTCTTCCTCCCTGAGTTCGATAAACCTTGGGTGATCCACTTAAGGGAAACTTGCTGCTGCTCTACAAACCTCTGCACTTGGAGGCCCAACACTGTCTACAAGAACAGACGCGTGCATAGACATCAAGCTCTTTTCTGGCGCCGTTGCCGGGGAGGTAAGGTAAAAGGTACTCGCATCCTCCTATGTGAGTGCTCGAAGTTATTTCCTTTAGATTCTGCAATTATATCTTTTTGTTTCTTGTTTTTATTTTCACTATTTAGGCTTAATGGAAAGTAAAGAGTTCTTTAGTCTTTTTCCTGAGTTTAGATTTGAAGAGAAAATTGAAAAAACCTTTGGAGCTTGTTTCGCATAGCAATGTTATTAGTACGAATGCTTTGAATACCATTATTGCTAATGCTATAGAAAAGTCTAAGCTTGGGGAAGCTGGTTTTGTTAAGCATGATATTTTTATTTCCCCAGCTTTAGTGGAGAAAGTTTGCTCTGGTGATATTTTATCTCCCATATGTGATGTTTCTAATGATGCTTGTGCTCCTCATCCTTTTAAAATACCTATGAAAATTGTTGATCATGCTATGAATAACTGCTATTTAGGAGATGGAACTGTCCATCCCGGTGATCATTTGCTCTTTATACATGAATTATGCGAGTTGTTCTAGTGTGCAGGTATTTCAATGAACCAAGTTAAGAGGAAGCTATTTTCTTTATCACTGAAGGGCAGAGCTACGGAATGGTATAAAGCACTAAAGGATGACCGACCGGTTGAGTGGGAGGAAATTGTACCTCTCTTTTATTCTAAATTCTATCCTTCTAGTGAGGTTTATAAAGATAGAAATTACATTTATAATTTCCATCCGCATGAGGGAGAAAGCATTGCCCAAGCATGGGGAAGATTGAAGTTACTAATGCATAAATGTCCTATTCATGATCTTCCCCGTAATATTGTTATTAATAATTTTTATGCAAGGCTTTCAGGATATTACAAGGACTATCTAGATGCATGCTTTGATGGGTCTTTCACAAGCAAGGATGTCGACACCAAGTGGGGTCTGCTTGAAACAATTCAAAACAATATTGAAGGTTGGGATAGCGACAAAGGTAAAGGATCAGGTATGAATTACGAGTTTGATTGTATTAAGTCTTTCGCTGAAACTGTTGATTTTCAAGAGCTTAGTGCTAAGTATGGTCTTGATCCTCAAATTATGATTGATTGTTTTAAAACCTTTGCTTCCCATATTAATGTTCCTAAAGGAAATGGGGACGTGTATCATGAACCTTTTAAGGACACTCGCGTAGAAAATGATATTGTTGTTGATGATTCCAATAAACATGCTCAAACCTCTGAAAGTCCTATTTCCTATAAGCATGTTAATTTTTGTGGAGTACATAGACCTTGTGAACAGAGTTACAACAAGGAAGATTATTATGTCCACCACGCAAATGAAGAAACCAGTATGTGGCTCAGGGATCTAGATGTGCTTGGTGAAAGGGTTTGTGAGCTTTATCCTTTTCTTTGTGAACTTTGCGGTAAAATGGGTCACTTTAATTTTCAATGCCCAATTAATCGAACGAGTACCGCAAATTTGTATTGTGATAATAAGATTACTCTCAATCAGCATGATAAGCTTACTTTGTTTTTGAATTGTGAAGAGATATCTAGAAAGATTTCTTTGGTTGATATGAGAGATGTTGATATTAATAGCACCCTTCGTGGTTGTCGTCTCTATTGTGCTAAAGATTGCCTTGCAAATACTTACTTACAAGATCTTATAAAACATGATGTTTTGCCAAGCTATGACAGGACTAATAGATGTTTCGATCTTATTAATAGAGAGGAGGAATCCTCCAAAGTTTCTTCTGTTGTTTCTGTCAGCAAACCAGATTATGTGGAGAAGATGCCTTTCCCTCCTAAAGGATATGTGGAGAAGATGCCCTTCAAGTCTCTCCCTCCTAAAGGAGAGAGTAAGAAGAGTATGAAAAAGAAGAAGAAGAGGAGTAAAAGGCGAGAGGACACGGTACCTTCCCCTAAGCGTTATGATCCTGCTATAGATTATGATAATTCTGATTGGGATGATGTTCCTATGCCTGTTACCTATGTTAGTGATCATGATTGGGAAAAGCACTCTACTTTTGATATTGAAAATCTTTTTGGTACAAATTCTAAGATTAATAATTGTTGTACCATTAGTACTATCCATGTTCCTTCTTATGATGATATGTTTGATGAATATGCTTTGAGAAATAGCTGTTCTCTAGCTTGTGATGATACTAAACCTCTAGTTTATGATGGTTATGATGATGAGTATAATATTTTCAGTTCACCTACTTTTGAGGAGAAAATTAGTTATGATTACAATATGCCTCCTTTTTTTGATGACTATGGTGATAAGAATAATTATTCTGTTGAATCTGCTCCTACTACGATTGTTCATGTGGGGAGTATTAATCCTTTTATGCATGTGGCTCATGATAAGGATGCTTTATGTGATAGTTATGTTAGTTCTATTCATGATGCTACTGAAAGTTATTATGAGAGAGGGAAACATGGTTTGATGGATCTCAACAATATTGAGTTTCCCCTCTTTATATTGCAATTCTTGAAGTTGTACCTGTTTTGCATTCCTATGCTTTTTGCTTTGCGCTTTCAGGACTTGTCTCTTTACAAGACTATTTTTCATAGGAAGTGGTTTAGATTTAAATATATTTCATATTTGCTTTTTGATGCTCTCTCTTGCTTCAAGTTCTTATATAGCGCATTTACCTTAAGCTCTTTTATGGCGCCTACATGAGCATCTTTGCAAATTACTGCGCCTAGCTCAAAGGCGTTAAAGAAAAGCACTCTTGGGAGATAACCCAATGTTTTTACTTTCAGTTTTTTTTCTTTTATTTGAGTCTTGGAAGTTATTACTACTGTAATAACCGCTCCTTATCCTTTTTATTTCGTTTTTGTGCCAAGAGAAGCCTCTAATTTGAGTAAGGTAAGATTTGGGGATGTTGCTGTCCTGAAACAGTTTTTGGTGCTGCACCGTAAAAATTCGTGAAAATTCTCTGTATATCTTTTGGACCTACGATTTCTTGTGCATATGCCCCAGGTTATATCCAAACTTTCATTAGTTGAACACTTTTTGATTTGAGCAACAGAAAACCCTCTAAAAATTCGACCTTTGTCAGCTGTTCTGTTTTGACAGATTTCTGACAATATTTGTGTTTGCCGCTTTATTGCTTTCTTTTTGAGTTCTTTTGATCACGAAACTTTTGGGGAAGTTGCTACAGTAGTATATACTTTATATGTGGTGGTTTTGAGTTGAAACCTGAAGCAAAAAGGGTTGATTCATTACTATGCTTACACTAATATTGCTAATAGAATTGTGTTTAGTTTTATATGAAGGAAGTTTTCAAGTGTAGGGATTGGAGAATGATGAGATGAGATGAAGAATGGACAAAAGATCAAGCTTGGGGATGCCCATGTCACCCCAAGAAATATCCAAGAAGTACAAGCGTCAAAGCTTGGGGATGCCCCCGAGGCACCCATTCTCCATCGGCAAAAATCATGTCACCTTTCAAGACACTATATTTTTATTGCTTCATGCACTATGCGTTTTTCTTGGAGCATCAGTTGTTTTAGTTTTCAGTATTAGTCTAGTTTAGTTTGCTACAATAAATGGTTGGACCCCAACAAATTTCTTTTGGAGAAGTTGCCTTGCTTTTCATTTGCCAAGAATGCTCTAGTTTTCACTCTTATCAAAAACCGAGTGTTCATCTTTTTCCGCTACTACTTTTGGTTTTCATTTTTGCCTTGATTTGCATTCAGATCTTCTTATATCTTTTTATCAAGGTGTATTTTTGCCTCTGGTCCATGTTGGTTTTTCTCAAAAGAGTTGGTTTAAAAAGGTCCGAATGGTGTTGGAAAAGAGAAAAAGATTTATGCAAAAAAGTGGTACAAAAAGGAGCTTGTTTAGACTGCGGCTTAGACTTTTTCATGTCATGCTTGATGTCTTTTTGATAGTATGCTTAGTGGTTTTGCTGTAGCATGACTTGTCTCAAATAACTGAGATTGCTTAATGAGCCTTTGAAAAAATCATGCGTTGTTTTTATCGTTTGGAAGCATTATTTTGGTTTTCTCCTTGATGCTTTATTTGGGTTGACTTGGCGCATGCTCACACATGTTAGACTCTTACAAAGTCGCCAATAGCCTCTATGATCATTTAGTTTTTGACTTTTGATGCCATCTTATGCTTCTTTTAATGTTGCTTTGTCGCTTTGCATGATTATGGCCGTTATTGCTCTCTTAGTTGGTCGCTCCTAGTCTTTTGCTAGCCCTCGTTTTGTACTGAGTATGAGCTCTACTCATGCATCCAACTCCTAAAAACCATGTTGTTCCAACGTGTCCACCATACATACCTATTAGCAATTTGCTATTCCAAAGTACATTTGACTTGCTTTTATCTACTCTTCAAATTAAACTCTTACCAGTGTTATGCGAAAATTGGTCAGTAAAGCTCTCACGAACCTGATGGCACACTTTATTTTTTCTCGTTCTTAAAAATTTGACATTGTGACTCTCTTATGTTGAGTTGTTATGCTTGCAAGTTGTAAGTTGGAAATTAGCCCATCCATGCTGTCATGGGGCAAGCTTTCGACATTGCACTTCATCTTATTTGAGTTGATATCGTGATCTTTTGTTTATGGATGCTCGCGGTGTGAAATAAATTGGAATCTTGTGGAGTTCATGGAGTTTGTATATGTGTTAGAGAAACGCCTGGGCCGCCAATCTAAGCCATGCATAATTCATCGTGGAAATTTGCAGCATGCCCCTAGTGGACATTCGACGACGCATCTCAAAATAAAAAACTATACAAATGGTAAATAAAAGAGATGTCGAGGTGTTCATTGTCTGCTTGTCCTGTCATTTTGATGTGGGCTTGTTCCATGTCATCGGGCACGGAGGTACCCCGTTGGCGGTTCTCGATGATACGCGTATACTTACAATGACAAGAACTTGCTTGGGACCTAAGCAAAGTAGCACGAGGTTTGGGTACTCGTATTCACGGGACACGAGGTTTTCAACTTATGATTTGTCAAGCATATGCATCATAACTGTATTCGCATTAACTTTAACCATTCAAGATGCTTATGATGGGGGCAATGAGAGCTCAAAGCTAGTAAGTACCATAATTTTTGAAGGTTTATAAAAGTTGCAATCACTGTTTCCCTCTGCGAAGGGCATTTCTTTTTACTTTTATGTTGAGTCACCACCTTCTACCTTTATGCACCGTCTAAGAGAGCATAGTTGTTATTCTGAGTATAATGTGCATTATCCCAAAGCTTATCATTGATTGATTCATGACTATGGTTTCACTTGTTCTTAAATTACTTGTATCTAGTCACCCTCTTAAACTTGAAGGTGTCCTATGCATTTATGTTTTGCTATTCCATGAGGGACAAGCTGAAAACCATTTACTATGTTTTTCCATATGATTTGAACACACGTTTGACTTTCATTGTTTCATTTTCATGATCTTTTGTTTATGTTATTTTCATGTTATAACATGGTTGCTAAGTTTCTTCTATCAAGATTATATCTTTCATGCCCATATTTTATGTTCTTTTGATCCCAGCGCACAACGCTTACATCCATGATCAAGATTGTGTAGGTGCATGTCACCTCAAAAATTATTTCTTTTGTTATCACTTACCTACTCGAGGACGAGCAGGAGTTAAGCTTGGGGATGCTGATACGTCTCGAACGTATCTATAATTTTTGATGCTCCATGCTTGTTTTTACACCATTTGCCTTGTGTTTCGTTACACTTCGTGGCGTTTTTATGCGATTTCCGGAACTAACCTATTGATAAGATGCCATAGTGCCAGTTCCCTGTTTTCTGCTGTTTTTGTGTTTCAAAAAGCTACATAGGAAATATTCTCGGAATTGGACGAAACAAAAGCCGAACGTCCATAAATTCACCGAAGCTTCCAGAGAACCGAAGAGGAGACGGAGTGGGGCCACGAGGGCCCCACACAATAGGGCGGCGTGGCCTGGCCCCTGGCCGCGCCCCCTACGTGTGAGGGCGCCCTGGCAGCCCCCTGATGACGCCCCTTCGCCTATATAAAGCCTCGGGACGAAAAACCCTAGGGGAATCGGCAATTTTCCAGAAAGAGTTCTGCAGCTCCGTCGCCACCGCCGACGAATTTCGGGGGACAGAAGTCTCTGTTCTGGCACCCTACCGGGACGGGGAAGTGCCCCCGGAGCCATCTCCATCGGTCTCCATCGCCATCTCCGCCGTCTCCATCAACCTCACCGCCATCTCTATCAACCTTGCAGTCTCCTATGATTTGGAGGGAGTAGTTCTCCCCCGGGGCTGAGGGCTCTACCAGTAGCTATGTGGTTCACCTCTCTCTCCCATGATGTGATCTTTATGTGATCGTGAGCTTTGTATCTAGTTGAATTGGTAGATGTTATTATTCAGATATAATGCTACTCCTATGCTTTATTATTATACTCTCCGGAGATACCTCGTATCATGGTGTAAAGGTGACTAGTGTGTGCATCATGTGTATCTTTTTGGTTAATGTCTCTATGAAATGTTGGTGTTTGTTGGAACCATCTAGTGCATTCACGGTGATAGTGTGGGACAATCTAGTTTGGGGTACATACGGACTTTGAGGAGTGCTTCGTAGCCCTACGCATGATTAGTGTTCGTTTTCCATTGGAGAATTATTTTGAGTTGCATATTGATGATAGTATCTATTGGTTCAATTATGTTATATTTGTTGGGAGTGTGTCCACTAGTGAAAGTATGATCCCTAGGCCTTGTTTCCAAGCTTTGCACACCATCTACTTACTGTTTTGTTACATGTTTGCTCACAGCAATACTTATTTCATATTACAGTTACTACTTATAATCATCACTACTACTTGTATTTCATTATCTCTTCGCCGAACTAGTGCACCTATACATCTGACAAGTGTATTGGGTGTGTTGGGGACACAAGAGACTTTCTGTATCGTAATTGCAGGGTCGCTTGAGAGGGGTAGCTTTGACCTCTTCCTCCCTGAGTTTGATAAACCTGGGGTGATCAACTTAACGGAAACTTGCTGCTGCTCTACAAACCTCTGCACTTGGAGGCCCAACACTGTCTACAAGAACAGACGCGTGCGTAGACATCACAGGGTGCCGGGAAGAGCTTCTGGACCCTCCCGATCTCGGGTCGACGGCAGCGGCGGATCGCGATGTATTCTGGAAAAGTGATCGGGTGTTTAGGTTTGTCCCATCGGGGGGTCTTTATAGGCGAAGGGGCGGCGTCAGAAGTGGACCTGGTGGGGCTCACCACAGGGGGGCGTGGGCCAGCCCTAGGCTGCGCCCCCTGGTGGTGTGGCCCACCAGTGGCTCCTCTCCGTCTCTTCTTCGGTTCTCTGGAAGCTCCGGTAAATTTCTGGACGACTGGCTTTTGTTCCGTCCAATTCCGAGAATATTTCCTGTGTAACTTTTCTGAAACACAAAAACAGCAGAAAACAGGGAACTGACACTGTGGCATCTCGTTAATAGGTTAGTTCCGGAAAATGCATAAAAATGCCACGAAGTGTAACGAAACACTAAGCAACTGGTGTAAAAACAAGCATGGAGCATCAAAAATTATAGATACGTTGGAGACGTATCAGACACCAATGGCGCCGCTGAGCTAATCTCCATCTGCGAATGAACTCTGCCCGCGACGGATCCATGCACGCCACCGGCTATTGAGGGCGATACCTCAACAACAACGCCATCGACGCCATCAGAGGAAGATCGAAGACTGGAGACAGCGACCCCATCAGTCGGGTTGAACGATTTTCAAGATCCACCTCCATCCCAACCACCGCATATTGCGTCGAGTGAGACGCTTATCACTTCGTAGGCGCTGGAGATTTCTCGGCTCACGAGATCGCCGGCTGCGAAGACCCTCGGGGGGCACTGCTGCCATCTACCCGACGATATCCGAGTGCGAACGGGCTCTCAGTGCCCTCACGCTCCAACCTAAGCCCTACGACCCCGATTACGTCGAGGGGTTATATTCGGACTACACATGCTCCGATGACAACGTCTATCCTGAGGCCAAAGGAAAGATTGGCAACTCAGCCAGTTCTTGTTCGAGCAAGTCCGCCGTATCAGGCAGCGGATACGTGGTCGATTACGACTCCGATACCATGATTGAGGTTGGATCGTGCATTAGAGACGATGACATATACCCCCTGGCCCAGGGCGAAATCAGTGTCGACTCGACTCCGCCGTTCGGTGGGCACTGCATGATGGCATCGCACGGATACGGGAACGAGCACGAAGCCAACAGCAACCGAGATCGGTCAAACGCTGGTGGCCGGTTCATCACACAAAACTAGATCCAGCATGCAAGGAAGGTCTATTCGGGCGAGGTGCCTATGGGACCTAATCCTAGCCCCAAAGAGGTGGCCGCACTCTGTTTCATCATCCAGGAGCAGAAGCACCAGATCAGCAGCGAGAGGCGAATCCTGGAAAGACGCAGAGATGAAGCCGACGCGTCCAGCAGACGACATACTGAATTGTCGTCACACTATTCCTCGAGCGTCCCGCGCAGGTCAACATCTCATCTCCCACATGGGGGCGACGCGCACAACATCACCAGGAACTTAGAGGCCGAATTTAATGAGGCCAAATTGCTGCCCAAGACCAAGGAGGCTGCGATCATGGCCGCCACGGCTTACATCGCCGCGAACGCATCAAACGGCGACGAGCACATGCGTCACCTCCGTAACTTGGCGCTCGAGGGCGTCAGGGTGCTCCAAGGCACGAATGAGCAAGGATATGATGCGGCACCCCGGAGAAACATTCCTTCGGTGGAGCAGCTCAGATAGCAAGCGTCGGTGCCAGCAGTAGCGCCCAGGCCTCAAGTCGTGGAACCTATCAATGGTGAGCTTCGACATGGCTTAGCTCAGAACAGAGTAGACCTAGCGCGTGCACGGCGTGAGGCGCGCCGCTTTGAGGACGAATGCGAATTGGAAACGTTCGGTAGCAATCACCATGGACTGTGCGGAGCGGAGTGCTTCGGCATCCTAATTCGCTCCACACCATTGCCGAAGGGAATCAAGCTTAGCGATAGGGTAGTCAAGTTCAATGGGCAGCAGGACCCTCGAATTTAGCTCGATGACATCATAACCCCCGTCACCATTAGCGGCGGATGCAGGGACAACGCTCTTCAACTGCTATCGTTGCACCTGAAGGATAACGCAAGGGCATAGCTCAATAACCTTGCTCCAGATAGCATCCGCTCTTGGGAGGAATTTTGGTAGGCCTTCATCGCGAACTTTCGAGGCACCTCACGACGGCCAACATCGTTCAAAGAACTGCGTCTATGCGTTCAAAAGACAGGAGAAAGCCTGAGATCATACATATCACGATGGCTCAGCCTGCACAACACTTCGGAGAACATCTCGCCCGAAAGGGCCATCGATGCTTTTCGAGACGGCCTCGTCCGGTGGGACTTCAGGGAGGAGTTGGGATGATGCAAGCCCAAAACCATCGACCACCTCATGAGCCTGGCTAACGAGTGGGCTGATGGAGAAGATTCAATCGCAAACCCGAGGAGTCGTTGCCGCTCGCCAGATCGCAACATCGACCCGAAGGATCAGCTTCACTCTGGTTCACGACGAGTGCGACAGAAGGGACGCTGAAGCCGTTATGGAGACTCCGATACAACAGACATGGTAGTAGCAGGCTACGTGAACAACGACCACGACGGGCCAAGGCAGGGGAACAATTACTACGGAAGCAGTAGTAGAGGCGCTGGCCGCGATTCGAGGCCGAAAACGGAGTGGCGTCGGCGTCGTGACCAACCACCGCTTTTGGCGGAAGAAATGCTCAACGGAGGTGCACCAGGCACACCTATATCGACAAGGATGGAAGGCGAAAACCAGAACATCTCCTCATCGAGTCCAGGGAATTCCTTCGGCTCATTCAAGCGCTTCAGGAGAAGATGCGATCCGAGCAGCCGGTCGCAGGTGCTGTGGCTTACAACGCACCACCACCCCCACCTAATCCGCCACCAAACATGGTGCAACAGGGCCATCAGGCCGCCACAATCTAGCATGTCATCGAGCCGCGATAGCCGGTCATCGAAGAAGAAGCGTTTCCACCACCACGTGGTTTCGTGCCCATGATCCAGAGGGGATGCCTGACAAATCATGTCCAGAGGAAGCGCGGAAGGGAAGTTTTCCACGCCGAGCACGCACCACCAGCATCGCCCAAGTACTTGAACTGGTCAGAGCACCCGATCGGCTTTGATCGGTCAGATCACCCACAGAAGATCCCACGCCCAGGACATCATGCTCTAGTCCTTGAGGCACAGATAGGAGGTTTTACCTCCAAAAAAGTGTTCATGGACAGAGGAAGCAGCTTGAATCTCATCTACGCTGACACGCTGCGAAACATCAAGATCCCGATGAACGATCTCCTACCGACAGAGACATCTTTCCACGGAATTGTCCCAGGGAAGCCGACATACCCTCTGGGGGTGATACACTTGGACGTCATTTTTGGCACCCCCACGAACTTCAGAAAGGAGAAGATCGAATTCAAGGTCGTCGACTGGCCCTCGCAGTACCACGCCATCCTCGGGCGACCAGCCTTTGCCCGATTCATGGCGGTGCCTCCTTCGCTTACCTCAAGCTGCGGATGCCCACAAACAGAGGGCCATTGACGTTCAGCGGAAGCTTCGCCCACTCCGAAAACTGCAGCAATGATTTCAACACCTTGTCCCAGACATTCGGGATTCACGAAGAGCTCCACCACATAAGGGAGAGCACCAACATGGATATAGACCCACCGGCACAGCAGAACGCCCCAGAATTGTCATTAGACGCTAGCAAAGACACGCGGGAGCACCAGATCTACCCGACGGATCCCTCCAAAACCGCGCGGGTGTCGAATTCCCTTCCCCCGCGTAGAAAAGCGCGCTCGTCGAGTTCCTCTGTGAGCACTGGAGGATGTTCGTCTGGTGTCCAGCAGATATTCCAGGCATCCCCAGGGAACTCGCCGAGCATGAATTGAAGATTTTCCCTAACACAAAACCCATCAAACAGTCGATGCGCCGCTACAATCCAAAGAAGGCCCGGTCGATGGCTAAAGAGATAAATCGCTTCCTCGAGGCGAAATTCATCAGGGAAATAAAGGAGGCCACATGGCTCTCGCCACCGGTCATGGTGGAAAAGAAGGACACCAAGATCTACAGGATGTGCATCGACTTCACAGCATTGAATAAACTCTGCCCGAAAGATTACTTTCCACTACCTCGAATCGATCAGATCATCGACTCCACCGCCGGCTGCGAGCGTCTCTCATTTTTTGATGCCTACTCCAGATACAATCAGATAAGGTTAAAGGTCGAAGATGAGGACAAGACTGCATTCATCACCCCGCACGGGGTATACTGCTAGACGATGATGCCCTTGGGGCTGAAGAACGCAGGAGCCACCTATCAACGGTGCATGCAGGCGTGCCTGAAGGAGCAGATCGTCAAGGTCTACGTCGACGACATCGTCATCAAATCCGCGAAGGTAGATAGCTTGCTCGACGATCTGCGGGAAACCTTCGCCAATCTTGATCTGTATAGCATCAAGCTCAATCCAAAGAAATGCTCCTTCGGAGTACCCACAGGCCAGTTGTTGGGCTACCTGATCTCTGAGAGAGGAATCAAGGGCAATCCGGAGAAGATTCTGGCCATTATCAATATGCAGCCGCCGAAGATGCTTCGACATGTCCAGCAGCTGACAGGTTGTCTAGCGGCGCTTAGCCGCTTCATAAGCAAGTTAGGCGAAAAAGCTCTCCCTTTCTATCGGCTTCTCCGGAAGACAGAAAAGTTTACTTCGACAGAAGAGGCGCAGGCCGCATTTGACGACCTCAAGCGTCGCCTTTTGACGTCTCTGGTCCTAGTCACAGCTCGAGAGAAAGAGCCCATGTTGCTGTACATAGCCGCAACCAATCAGGTGGTCAGTTCTGCTCTAGTGGTCGAATGCGCAGAAGACGGCAAAGAGCACGGGGTGCAAAGACCGGTCTACTATCTTAGCAAAGTACTATCCCCGACCAAGCAAAGGTACCCTCATTATCAGAAGCTAGCATACGCTATATACATGACATGGAAAAAGCTGCCGCATTACTTCGAATGCCACTCCATCATAGTAGTGGCCTCGACCCCAGTCTCGAGCATAGTCAACAACCCCGATGCAACAGGGCGCGTTTCGCTTTGGGGTATTACCCTGGGACCATGGGAGATCACGTACCAGCGACAATCAGCAATCATGTCGCAAGTCCTGCCAGATTTCATGGTCGAATGGACGGAAGCACAGATGCCAGAACTCCCAGACTTGTCGAACTCATGGACAATATACGTCGACGGCTCCAAGCGAGTTTCGGGAGCAGGACCAAGAGTGGTCCTAGTATCACCACAGGGGGATAAGATGCGCTACGTCCTGCGCATGCGATTTGCGAACCCCTCGAACAATGAAGCTGAATACGAGGCCATTCTACACGGCATGCGTATGGCGAAGGCCTGCGGCGCCACTTGCATCAAGATCCACGACGATTCAAACCTCATCGCCCAGCAAGTCATGAAAGAATGTGATGCGACCTGCACAAACATGATCGCATATCGTGCAATGTACGACAAGCTGGAAGGCAACTTCGAGGGGTGCGAGGTGACCCACATTGGCAGAGAAAGCAATGAAGAAGCAAACAACTTGGCCAACATTGGATCCAAGTGCTTGCCGATACCACCAGGAGTCTTCTTCGAGGAGATATTCGAATGCTCCATCAAGATCAAGCCAGCCATCGACCCAGCGTTAGCAACACGCTCGGGGGCTAATCATTCGGGACCCGCCCCAGCGGTAGGAAAAGAAGACCCGTCCAAACAAACCGCTACAGTCATGCTCGTCGAGGCGGTCTAGACGAAGCCATACCTAGCTTACCTGATACGAGGCGAGCTACCAGAAGACACCATCCACCGCTGTCAGATCATGCGACGCTCCAAGGTTTTCACGATAATCCAAGGAGAGCTTTATAAGCGCAGCACCACAGGAGTTCTCCAACGGTGCATAGCGCCCGAAGATGGAATTGCTCTCCTACGAGACATCAATGAGGGAACCTGCGGGATCACGCTAGCAGTAGAACCTTAGTTGCCAAAGCTTTTCGTTCGGGGTTCTACTGGCTTTCGGCCCTCCACGACGCAAAGAACATCGTCGAACGGTGCGACGCCTGCCAACACTTCGCGTCAAGGCCGCATGCGCCAGCGTCGGAATTACGCACCATACCAGTGGCTTGGCCCTTCGTGCAATGGAGGCTCAATCAAGTGGGGCCTCTGCCCAAATCATCACGAGGCAGCCACACCTACCTTTTAGTCGCCATCGACAAGTTCTCCAAGTGGATCGAAGCAGTCCCAGTCACCAACCAAGAAGCGACTACGGCAGTCAAGTGCTTCGAGTCCATCGTCTACCAATATGGAGTGCCCAATAGCATCATCACCGACAACGTCACTAACTTCACCTCGGGCGAGTTTTAAGAATTCGCCAAAGAGCTCAGCATCAAGATCAAGTACGCATCGGTGGCACATCGCAAGTCTAACTGCTAGGTCGAAAAAGCCAACGGGCTCGTCTGCGCCGGCCTGAAGAAGCGACTCCTTCAACTCCTCAAACGCGCAGCAGGCGCTTGGGTCGAGGAATTACCATCAGTCCTTTGGAGTCTGCGAACGACACCCAACTCCTCTACGGCTACACGCCATTCTTCCTGCTTTTCGGAGAAGAAGCAGTGCTTCCCATGGATGTGCGTTACTGCGCACCTCGAGTAGTAGCCTACGTCGAAGAAGATGCACAAACGACGCTGGAAGATGCCGTCGATCTGCTGGATGAAGCTCGAGATGTCGCTCTCGTCCGATCAGCAGTCTACCAGGAAAGCCTCCGCAACTACCACAGCAGATGGGTGCGTGGACGGTCCTTCGATCCCGCCAACCTCGTGCTTTGTCTCAAGTAAACAAGCACGTCAAAGCTGGAGTCACCATGGGAAGGCCCATATCTCGTCCACGAAGCCATCCCAGGAGGAGCATATCGGCTACGCAACCTCAAAACAGGGGTGGACGAGAAGAACCCATGGAATGTCGCGTAGCTGCACCGCTTCTATCCTTGACAGATAAACTCTCCTTTCTCTCTCTCTCTCTGTAACAAGGTATCGGCAGCAGTCCGCGCTCAACACTGTGCCTTCGGCACCAAGCAATAAAAGTATGATTCCTCATATCATGAGTTGATGTTTACTCTAACCCACGCTCGGGGGCTTCGCCTTAAAAATTATTCGACCCACGCTCGGGGGCTTTGCCTTAAAAATTATTCAACCCACGCTTGGGGGCTTCGCCTTAAAAATTATTCGACCCACGCTCAGGGGCTTCGTCTTAAAAATTATTCGACCCACGCTCGGGGGCTTCGCCTTAAAAATTATTCGACCCACGCTCAGGGCTCCGCCCTTTGACCTATGCTCGGGGGCTTCACCCTTCGACCTACGCTCAGGGGCTTCGTCCTTTGACCCACGCTCGGGGGCTCCGCCCTTCAACCTATGCTCGGGGGCTTCTCCCTTCGACCTACGCTCGAGGGCTTCGCCCTTCAACCTACGCTCGGGGGCTTCGCCTTTTCGATCTATGCTCGGGGGCTTCACCCTTCGATCTATGCTCGGGGGCTCCGCCTCTCGACCTCCGCCTTTCGACAAAAACTCACGTCACAAGATCTCACGTCTCAAACAGGCAACGGTACATCGCAAGATTCTACAATAGCATGTACAAGGCACATCCATATCTTACATCGATGAACAAGTTAGGCCACTAAAGGATCCCGAATTGCTCTCTGATGATCACTTTCACTAATGATATGTGACGTGATGCAATCGGCGGCCCGCCTGCAAGCAGAATAATGAGCAGCCATCTCAACGCGACCGCTAGGCGTCGGAGGCAGCGTCTTCATCAACTCCATGTCGACCTCTGGGTAATGTGCCCGCACGAAGGACAGGGCAACCAGAGCCCCACATCGCAAGTGTTCATGAACGAAGCAGTAGATGGCTTCCCCATTCTCGAAGCGGCTAAGCAAAGCAGGAAGACCGTCGGGCTGGTCATTCAGAGGAAACATTGCCTGATGCACAAGCGCAAGAGCGGTGCGGCTTGTTTCAACTAGCACCCCGGCCTAGGAAATTCGACCTTGGAGTATGGTCAACTTCATCGCTTTCGACCGATTAGCCCAGAAATTGTCTACGATTGAATTGGCATGTGGCTGAGCCGCACGAAGATGTGCATTCACACGACGAGCCTCAGCTTCGCTGTCAAGACACGCATCTGCATTCAACAAAAAGAGATGATCGGAAGATGCCAACAAAAAGAAGAACATGTCAAGGGCACGAAAAAACTTACATTCCATTGCCTTCCCAAGATTTCCGATCTCTCCAAGAAGGAACTTCTCCGCGTCCACGGCTAGCGAAGCTTTTGAGAGAGCAACGTCGACCTTGGCGGTAACCATCTTCAATTCTCGTTGAGCACACTTTAAATGGTCTCACAAGGACCGGATCAGGGACAACTCGCCTGCAGACGGCGCTCGCCTTTCGACGGCAGCTGCAGAACTGCCAACTATTTCGTATGAGACGGGCCAGGCATCAGACCCTATGCACGTGCCCTGCAAATGAGGCGCCCAGTTACACAAAACTATTCATAATCACAGCACAACCAAGCATCGAATATCTTGGCTGAAAGCACAAAGGCTGAAAGCAACTTAAGCAGCAAATAGGATCAAGAGTTCACGACAAACAGAGGTCGGCACTACATTATCCATTACAACAAAAGTTTCAGCTTTCAAAGCAGACTAGGTCGAACTACCGGCAGCTCTACCAGACAAATCACCCTTCGCACTGCGCCTCTGCTCCCGAGCAGCCTTCTTCCTAGCATTCCTCTCCGCCAAGAAGTTTGCCATACATGTAGATAACACCCGAGCACGCTCGAGATATTCTTTGGGAGATATGTCACGGCCGTCCTTGCCCTTTGGGTAGGTGCCCGTGATCTTGTCGAAGTCGCAGTCGACCCCATGCATCATCAACATAGAGAAGACGGACTCGGAGCCAGTGGTTACCTGTCGGCGAACCGCAGCAATCAATGGATCCTTGCCATCCTCCCTCACTGCTAAAGCTTCGAGGACGCCGGTCATGGTAGTGCTTGTTGACTCCGGAGCGGATATATCGCGGACGCAATCACGCATCGAGTGCACCTTCGTCAGAAGTTTCTGCACCTCCTGGCAAACATGCTCCGTGTTTTCAACGCTGGACTCCAGTCCAGCGGGCTCCGTCGTCGTTGCCAGCACCCAATTCGGCAGCAACTTCACGAAAAGCAAAGCTTCGAATCAGCATAAAGAAACAACCTTGGCAAATCTTAGATTGAACAAGGAATGAAATTTATCGCGCAAAGAATCGAGGGCAGTCTGCAGGCGCTGCTGAAGGCTTTTCTCCCTCGATTCAGCTTCGTCCTGGCGCTTGTCGAATAGCTCCCAAGCCTTTGCCTGGTCAGCTCTGAGCTGGGCAGCTTCGATAGCCAGACCATCAGCTTTCATCTTCAACGAAGTGTTTTCGGCTACGAGGTCGGCCACCTGGGCCTTTAGCAAGGATTTGTCGGTAGCAGCTTGAGCAGCAACTTCTGTTTCCCCAAAAGGCAAGTGAACTAATGATCAAAGAAATTCTTCGATCTTTTGCCTATCTTGAATTCTTGAATTCTTCGAGCAAAGAATTCAAGATAGGCAAAAGAAAAAATCGCTTACGGTGAATGTCATCCAATGCAGCAGACAAACGCTGGTTCTCCTTCTCCAACGCAATATAGTTCTTGCATATCTTGGAGAGATATTCAACGATAGGCTATACCAGAGGCAACAAGAATAAGCATCGAGAGTTTGGCTTAGAGGGCAAGCCCAAGTGTAAACACTTAGTCTCACCCTCAGGGGCTACTAATAGGTAATATTCGGTAAGTGCAAGACAAGAAGATCGAACTCACATGGCGTTTGGGCTCGGAGGGCCCGTCGGAGGAAGTAACAAGGATAAGGTCAGGATTGACCGTACTCTTTTTCGGAGGAGCGACGGCTTCAGGAGATCCTTCAGTGTTGCATTCTCGATGGTTTTTTCCTGCGAGTCGGCAGTCTGCTCAAGGGTGGCGTCATGAGGCTGAAACTGGAAGCGGTCACGGTCGTCTAAACTCCCAGAGGTTTCCTCATTCGAAGATCTGAAGATTACAAAAGAATTAAAACGCGACGAAGCCATACAGAAAGATATTCGAGAGCACAACTTACGAAGCCTCAACACCAAAATTTGGAAGAACCCTATTCCCCCCTTGAGGAGGAGGACGACTGTCTAGAGGCTTCGCGGGAATTGCCGCACCATCATCGCCATCTGAAGAGGGGGTATGGTCATCAAGATCTTCTGAGTTTTTGACTCTATCAGCGTCCCCAACATGCGTGCGCTTTGTCGAAGCACGCGATGTTGTGGGAGCAGCAGACGCTGATTCCTCCAGAGCCTCGACAAACTCACGCCCAGGATATTCACCTTCTTCGGGTTGAGGCGGATAGCAGCGAGCAATGTCATGAACCTAAGCAGAAGGCATCTTATTACAATTCTCAACAGGAAATCCATCAAAGGTCAAAAAAATCTAGTAGAAAGCAGAAGATGCATACCTCAGTGCGGGGATGCGACTTACTGAAAGCTTCAGTGCCGAAATTCTTGGGCACATGCGACTTCTTCTTCATAGATGTGATGGCACGAACTCCGTCATCGATCTCAGCTTCCCTCAACTCATCAGAAGAGAATTGCGTCGGGTCCCGACGGCCGGCATAGTCCCACATACAGTGGGCCCGAGCAGCGAGCGGCTGGATCCGGCACTCGATGAAGGTGCGGATCAGCTGGAGGCCAGATAGCTCTTTCTTAGGCGTGGCCCAAAGCTGCTGAATCTTCTCCATCAAGGGCTGCGTGATCTTCATCTCCTCTTTGGTCAGCTCATGCGCCCACGACGCCTGGGGCCAAAGGATGTTGGTAGGGCAAAATTCATCGAGCCCGAATCCTTGGCTGATGGACGGCTTGTCCTTGGCGTAGAACCACTTCGTCCTCCAGCCAGGATTGTTTTCCAGCGTTCGAAGGTTGAAGTACTCGACGTCCTGGCACACCTAACAGCTGAAGCCGCCGGTTTGGTAATGGAGAGGGCGCGTGATGACGAAAATTCGCCTCCAGAGCGCCGAGTGGGGTTCGATCCCCAGGAAACATTCACAGAGCGTAATAAAACACGCAATGTGCAAGATAGTGTTGGGATTTAGACCGTGAAGCTGAATCCCGTAGGCGAAGAGAAGCCCGCGGAGGAAAGGATGAGGGGGAAAAGAAAACCCCCCGGAGGAGAAAAGCAAAGAAAAGTACCCGGAAGTCCGCGGGTGGCCGGGGAATGATTTTGGGTCCAGCGATGAGAACTTCCGCCGGATCATTCTTCAAGATGCCGATTCCTCGGTGTTCTGCAACTCCTTCTCCAGGAATTTGGTCTGGACCCAGTTGCCCACGGCGGGCGCATCGGCATCCGCGGTCTTGGCTTTCTTCATGGCGGCGCCGGTGGTGGCACCGGCAGCAGTCGAGCTCCTCTTGCCCATGGTGATGCTGTTCAACCAGAACCTCACAGGGAATGGAAGGAGAGATGCGAGGCAAAGGCAGTGTGCAAGGAGGAAGACAATGATGGCGGCGGAGTGGGGTAAACAGTTACTCCCTCTGTTTTTTCTTTTATCCCACTGCGGGAAATCTCTGGCCCATCCTAGCCATGCGTTCTGAAGGGGAAACAACAGTGTGAATCTGGTCGTCCATGTGTCAGCACCGCGTGCGTTATGGCCTCCACTATGCACGGTAATTGAGGAGGCGCGGCGGACTTTTCTGACCGGATGCGTGGGACGTGCGGTCAAATACAGTCAACATCCAGTGTGCGCGACTCTGGGCCCACTGGGCGTCCGGTCTTGTCAATGTCAGGCTATCCCTGCAGCGGGTGGCGTGACAACTCGAAGAAGTAGTGCGTCATCACTGATGTCACTACTTGCGAGGTTTATTTTCTTTCGACCAAGGAGAGAAGCCTTTTTTGGGTCTTCATCTTTTTGAGGTATATACCACAAGGGTTCACCGTTTCTTTGGCGGCAAATGGTTTCTGGGATTTTCACCCTCTTTGCGCGATCTGAGCGCAAGGGTCATTTTTCGAAGTGCTTTGCCTTCTATTCGAGATCTTTGAATCGACCCTTCGAGGTTTTTTTGGCTTGGCATCTCGCATGATTACCAGCTCCTCGAGGGAATCTTTTGGCTTTGTTCGATGCCGTCTTGTTATTCGAGTTGTGGATTCTTATCCCTCGAATTATTTCCCTTGGGCCAGCGGCGCCATCTTGCCTTTCGAGTCATGGATTCTGATCCCTCAAATTATTTCCCTTGGGCCAGCGGCGCCATCTTGCCTTTCGAGCCGTGGATTCCGATCCCTCAAATTATTTCCCTTGGGCCAGCGGCGCCATCTTGCCTTTCGAGTCGTGGATTCCGATCCCTCGAATTGTTTTCCTTGAGCCAGCAGCGCCGTCTTGTTGTTCGAGTCATGGACTTCGATCCCTCGAATCTCTTCTTTTCGGCCTGCAGCGCCGCTAGCTTATCTAAATAGTGAATCCCGGTCTCACGGGTTACTTCTTTTGAGATTATGACATATCCCCGTGCGATGGGGCATATAGCACACTTGGTCCGTTATTCGCGGACGCTTTTCGCAACTCAACAAATTTATACATTCAGGCCATCAGCGCCATTATTGTGACCAACCATGGGCTTCAGTCCCCAGATTCTCTCTAATTCAGGCCAGCAGCGCCTCAGTCTCAATTCGGGTGGAAGTTTCAGCTCCCCAAAATCCCGTCTTACACTTACTCTCGTTGCCCGAATTCTGGTGGCAATATACCAATTCGGATGCCATATGTCAAATACGAAGGTAAGTCCACAGTTAGCAACACTAGATGGCCTGGTAATCACATCAAACGCGCTCTACTGAGAGAATTTTCCATACCTGCGGTATGAAGTCTTGCATCGATGGACGCATCGAGTGCCTTACACACTACTGGGCTTCAACCTGATAAGTCCACACGCGGCTCGGGTCGAAGTAGCGCCATCCCACGCGGGTTTGGGTCGATGGACTCGAATCTGAGTAAGCTAACTGATGTTTTTGCGACTATGCAATTAACTGGACCCAACGTGAGTCTCAGACTGGTTATGTCGATCCCCCTAGCAATAAATCTATACATCTTCGAGGCTCAAAATGAGTTTACTCGGATAGACTAATCTTACTAGCATACCATTCGAATGCATGTTGTGCCTTTTCTATCTCTACAGGTAGGGCGAAGAAGTTATGCGCGATCGAATAAGGACTCGAAGTAAAGGAATTAGAGCCCCTGCCATAGTCTTCGACTATCCCAGACACTCGGGGGCTACTGACGAAGGAATGACGTGTGGGCCCTCGATATTCGCCTACCTGGTTTTCGGTCTGGGAACGGCATCCACCGAAGGGATAACAAAGCCCACAAAGATAACAGCCTGGCGTGGCCCAGGAGTGAAGCTTGACGTACAAGGCAAAGACTCGAAGGAAGAGACCTAGTTGGATTAGGACTCGATTAGGGTTTTACCTACCGTCTTTGTACATAGATGTCTTGGAGAACAATTCTAAGATCCAATCTTCGTCTATAAAAGGTTGGGAGGGAGAACCAAGAAAGACTAGATGCCTTTTCACCACCCTACACATGAATGCTCGAATTCTCGAGTGCTCTCCACCTTTCGGCTAGATCCAATCTACGCCATCGCTCTAACACCTCCATTTTTGCCACCCCATCAATAAAGTTAGACAAGCAGGACGTAGGTCTTTACCCTACAAGGGGGCCGAACCTGGGTAAAACCTATGTCTCCCTGTGCCGTCTGATCGCCGTCGAGTTCGCCGGATTCCACAAGCGCTCCATGTCTCGAAAGCCCTCAAGCATGGGCATTGCCGGGGTCAAACCTCGTCATGGAGGGTTAGAGGTTCATGGCCTGCAAGTCAAGAATTCTGCTCTTCTAGGTAAATGGCTTTTTAAGCTGCTTACCTAAGATGGTGTCTGGCATACTCTCCTTAAGAGAAAGTATATTGGTTTGAAGGATCTATCTCAGGTTATTTGGAAACCGCATGACTCACACTTCTGGGCTGGTCTCATGGCTATAAAGATATACTTCTTCCATTTTGGGTCTTTCTTGATTAAAAATGGATCACAAATACGTTTATGGGAGGACAATGGCTTGGTAATACTACTCTACGATAACAGTATCCGGCTTTGTATAATATAGTGCGGTACAAAGGTGATACCACTCCTACAGTAATGGCAATCTCACCCCCAGATGTGCCGCCCAGGAGAGATTTGACTGGTCCTAGGTTGCCTCCGTTGGAATGCCTTACTTCGGCATTTGGCTAACGTACAGTTATCGCCGGGGATAGATGAATTTAGATGGAGTTTACAAACCAATGGTATGTTCTGTTAACTCTTTGTACAAACCATTGATGCAACCTGAAATACTAGTCGATAATAATAAGATGATTTGGAAGATGAAGATACCACTAAAATGAAAAAAATTAGCTGGTATCTACTTCGAGGACTAATTCTGACCAAAGACAATCTTGTTAAAAGAAAATGGCAAGGGAATAATAGGTGTGTTTGTTTTCATCATGAAGAGACAATTAAACATCTATTCTTCCAATGTTGTTTTGCCATATTTATATGGCCAATCATCCAAGTGGCTTTAGGCCTGTATCCACCACGTAGTGTCGTCAATATTTTCAGAAATTGGCTTCATGGTATAGATCTCAGGTTTAGGACGCTTATTAGGGTGGTTGCGATTGTAGTCATTTGGTCATTGTGGCTATGTAGAAATGACAAAAAAACAAAGATTGTTCTCTCTTGTAGGACCTCTACAGATGTACCGGTATGCTCTGTTTGTGGTCACCTCTTCAGCGACTGGAGAATTGAGAACTATTTTTGAAGGATACAGTGAGGGATAATTTTTTCCAACATGGGTGGCCGCATAATCTACGGATTGAGTCACCATCTCCACCTTAGGCGTTTTGGAATTGCTCATGATGATAAGTAATTCTCCTTTTATTTTGTTGACACTAGTGACTGCGAAATGAGTGTGTGCGTCATAGTTATGCAGAGGCCGGGTGTAATGCTTAAACTCTTAAATAATAGAACACCTATTTTTTAAAAATGCGTACAAAATGTAACCACCCACATGAAGTAGCTAACTACAACACATCAATGACTTTTGCAAGCATGAAATACACCACGGGAAAAGTAATTTCTTTCGGTTGAAATTAAAGCTCTCTGCGCCTAAGTTGAAAGTTGCAGAGCTTAAATTGAAACCTGTGTTGTGAAGAAATATTGTTGAAAATTAAGCATAATCTAGTTTTTTTTTCTGTAGTTGGCTGAAATTAAGATTTTCGTAGGAAATTTAAATCAAGTTGAAACCCAACATTTTTTAGTTCACTCTACGTCTATGCAGGTTTCATCTCCTTAACGTAATTAAATGCCAACTACATGTCCAAATAATGATTATGTCCATGCGTTACCATTTCTCCACTTTCTCTTTTAAGTTTCTTTCTCCAACACAGCGCAAAGCTCTGCAATATATAGATGTTAGCTTTTTTTTAAACCGCAATAACCCTCAAGGGGGCTCGAATTTCCATTAAAAATGGAAATTAGAGCTACAAATGTTCAGCAAAAGTAAAAACCGAGTCTTTGAAACTAGGGATTTCTATTTTCGTGTCCTCGGGTCCTTAGTTGTACTCACTTTTCCCCAGCTCCTTAGTTTTTCCTCAGTTTTGCCCAAGCCCTTGTCTGAAATCCTCACAAGGAGCTCGAACGGAAGGAATCCCGTTCAGTTGACCGTTCCGTGCTGACGAGTGGGGCCGCGTCGTGTGGGGCTGGTAGAAAGGGACCGCGTGGGATAGGACGAGACCGTGTTTGGTCATACGAGCGGAGCTAGGGCCGTAGCGTGTGGGGCCGTAGCGTGTGGAGCCGTGTGGATCCGAGACGTGGGCACGAGTGGTTTCTGTCTCTTTCGCCCAGATTAGCAGTTTTCAATGCACCTTTTTCCTCTCTCTCGCTCGATCTCATTCATTCTTGATTGCCCAAATTGGTAGCAAATCTAGAGCAGCTTCTCCTTCTGTTTTTTAACGCCATTCATTTCTTTATGCCTTTGTTTTTACCCAATCAGGTACTCCCTCCGATCCATATTACTCTTCACTAATACGGATGTATCTACCACTAAAATGTGTTTAGATACAACCACATTAGCGAAGAGTAATATGGATCGGAGGGAGTAGGAAATCTAGGGCACAAATCCAGAGAAAATATACGATAAGCTGCATACAGCAGCCAACATAGCATAGATATATGGGATCACGACAGATCCAATAGTACTACCGAGATCCAACATAAGGTACATTTTACATGGGATTAAGCTTAGAGGCTGCGCAGGTGAATCCCAAGTGCTTTGTGTTTGGCCATGAACACATGCACGTTCACGGTCGTTCCAACTCTAGCGCCGCCAATGGCTCTGCCAATGGATTCAGCATGGTTCACCAGGCAGTTGAAGTCGGTGGCGCGGAGCCTCCTGTTGCAGAAGGGGCATCTGTAAACGTCTTGAGCAAAGTGGCGATCATAATGGCCGGACTGCAGCCTCCTGAGGACGTGACGAGTCTTGGTGTGGAAGGACTCGTCGTCGATGTCGACGTCGCTGCTCTGCACCTGTCACGTAGCACCAAAGATAAAAAAACACGGAGTCAATTGCAGCGATGATGGAACAGAGAGTGAACAAAATATCATGCATGATAATATGGGCACGAAAAAAAGAGGTAGCCTCAGTTACATTGGACACACTTATATCCAGGATTTGAGTCAGTGAACCAAAGATCATGCACAACAAATTTGTACACCCCAATTGTTCACTGACCAAACCCTGAATCAATTTGTGCCCAAATATTCATCATCATCGGCACAAATTAACCGGATGGGATTGATTACTCACATAAGTTAACCGAATTTTAAACAAAAGCAAATCACAAACACTAATAACGCAAGATCTAGAACTAGGAACAGACGAACCCTAATAATGCAAGATCTAACACAAAAGGATTGAACTAGGAACAGACGAACCCTAATAACGCAAGATCTAACACAAAAGGATAGAACTAGGAACAAACGAACCCTCATAACGCAAGATCTAATACAAAAGGATTGAACTAGGAACAGACGAACCCTAATAACGCAAGATCTAACACAAAAGGATTGAACTAGGAACAGACGAACCCTAATAATACAAGATCTAACACAAAATGATTGAAATGGGATAAGAACAAGGGAACAAAGGGTTACCTTCTCGTCGTCGACGATGCTGGTGTCGTAGGGGTTCTCTGGCGCGACGTACGACACTTGTTCGTACGGGTCCCAATCGACGGGGGCCTGGACGGGGGCATGGACGGGGGCGGCGGCCGATGCGCCGACGGCTGATGCGCCGGCGGCTATGTTCAAAGCAGCGACGGGGGCCTGGACGGGGGCGGCGGCCGATGCGCCAGCGGCCGATGCGCCGGCGGCTGATGCGCCGGCGGCTACGTCGGAAGCGCCGACAATGGGCATCTCATTCTTCTCCATCGCTAGGGTTTTTTCTTCGGGGTTTTTTCTACACAAAGTGGAGAAGATGATGGGACAGGAGAGGTGGTTGCAGTGAGAATGAGAGAGTGGGCGAGCGTCGAGGGAGAGAAAGAGGGGCTCTATAAAGACGAAGGTGGCGTGTACCGCAACACGCGTCCGCTATGCACTGGCTGCAGCGTGCACCGCGACACGAGGCTAACCCTTCGACGTTTGGTGTACTCAGTTCTAACCTCGGGCCTTATACAGAAATTTTATCTGTACTCAGTTTTCCCCTCGAGTACTTAGACTGGCAAGTGCAATATACTCAGTTCTACCCTCAAGTAGCTGGTCAACAGAGAGTCAACAAATGAGATTAACATAGCTAATTGAGTCATTTCATGCGCAAAAAAATCCAAAAAAAATAAAAACATAGTGGCACCTACTCATGGAGTCTCCTACGCAATCTGCCACCTAGGAAACCTTAACAAACATAGATAAATCAAGTTTTACCACAAATTGCCACTTCTCAGAATCACTAGTAGCTATGAAGATGCATGTTTTCCACTCAAACCCCTTTGCAAAACATCTTCCCCAAAACATAGTTTGTCTAAATGAGGCCATAATTGTCACACTCGTGTATATTTGAATTGCAAATAATTTGATGTAGCCCAATATGAATTATATTGTATAAAACACGCATTTTTCATTTTGTAATTCTTTTGTTTGAATCCCTTAGTCTATTTACTATTTACATGCCCTTGGTTTCTTAGTACTACTCAGTTTTGCCCTCAAGTACTGTCACAAATGCTCACAGAAGCCCAAACTTATCCTGATTGGTTAAGCCGTTGTCACACAGATCGACTCCACCAACCGTTGATCCACTGATCTAACGGGCAGTATATCCCTCTCCGTCTCTTCGTGGCCACCCCTCTCTCTCTCTCTTCGTGGCCACCCCTCTCTCTCTGTCGGTGGATCAACGGTTGGTGGAGTCGATCCGTGTGACAAGAGACATACATTTATGGATTATTTTGCCACGTAACTATATTCCCTCTATTTATGCATTATTTTCCACGATTTAAAAATGTTAAACTAAAAAGTGGTATAATTTTGGTGTAAACAAGAGACATACATATTTGCGGATTTTGGTGAATGGATTATTTATCACCCCTCTAACAATTATCAACTATCTTTAGCATTCCTTTTCTTTTAGGGAATATAGTTTTGGTAATTTGAAATGGCCCAAAAGTGGTATAATTTTGGTAGAAACATGAGACATACATATTTGGCATATTTGGGGGATTTCGGTGAATGGATTATTTATCACCCCTCTAACAATTATCAACTATCTTTAGCATTCCTTTTCTTTTAGGGAATATAGTTTTGGTAATTTGAAACGGCCCAAAAGTGGTATAATTTTGGTAGAAACATGAGACATACATATTTGGCATATTTGGGGGATTTCGGTGAATAGATTATTTATCACCCCTCTAACAATTATCAACTATCTTTAGCATTCCTTTTTTAGGGAATATAGTTTTGGCAATTTGAAACGGCCCAAAAGTGGTATAATTTTGGTAGAAACATGAGACATACATATTTGACATATTTGGGGGATTTCGGTGAATGGATTATTTATCACCCCTCTAACAATTATCAACTTTCTTTAGCATTCCTTTTCTTTTAGGGAATATAGTTTGGGATATAGTTTTGGTTATTTGAAATGTCCCAAAAGTGGTATAATTTTGGTATAAACATGAGACATACATATTTGTGGGATTTTGGTGAATGCATTATTTGTCACCCCTCTAACAATTTTTGAGAGAGAATTTTTTGGACACCTTACATGAATCAATAGGTGCATCACGTCCATTACTAGTAACTACAGAGGCACAATGACTGCCGCCCAAAGCAGATCTAGAAAAAAAACCTAAAGTGATAACTTAAGTCCTAAGGAAGAGGATGCTAGGAGTATGAAAAAATTTAGACCCATTAGTTTACTTAATTGTAGTTTCAAATTTTTCACTAAAGCTGTTACTAATAGATATGCAAAAATCATGAACAAACTGATCTCTCAATGTCAGTCTGCTTTCATTAGGGGTAGGTATATTTTGGAAAGTGTAGTAACTGCTCATGAGGTGATCCATGAGATTCACTCTAAAAAAAGAGCAAGGTTTGGTTTTTAAAATAGATTATGAAAAGGCCTATGATAAGGTGAATTTGGATTTCCTTTATGAGGTGTTAAGTGCTAGAGGTTTTAGTGTTAAGTTCATTCAAATGATTAGGCAAATTACTTAGAATGGGTCTGTAGGTGTTAAGGTTAATGAAGTTGAGGGTGAGTTCTTTCTTACAGGTAAAAGGTTGAGGCAAGGTGATCCTCTTGCCCCTTTACTCTTTAATACTGTTGTGGATGTATTTTCAAGGATGCTTGTTAAAGGAGCTAATGCAGGGCTAATTAGGGGATTATGTTCTAATCTCATCCCTGGAGGTGTGATTAGATTACAATATGCAGACGATACCCTTCTCTTCCTAGAGAATGATAGGGAGGTAGCTATTAACTTTAAGTGGATTCTGACTTGTTTTGAACAATTGTCAGGTATGAGAATTAATTACCACAAAAGTGAGCTGATTGGTATCAATGTTGATAATATGGAGATGAGTCCTTTTCTAGAAATATTTCAATGCGTGGAAGGGCATTTCCCCATGAGGTATTTAGGAATACCTTTACACTTTGAAATATTAAAAAGCGAAGAGTTACAACCTCTAGTTGATAGTTTGCTTAAAAGGTTGTCTGGTTGGAGGGGGAAATTACTTTCTCTGGAGGCTAGGAGATTGTTGATTCAGACAGTCCTGGCTAGCATACCCATTTACATGCTTTCCTTTTTCAAATTCCCAAAATTGGCATTGAAACTGATTAATACTCAACTTTCTAATTGCCTTTGGAGTGATGAAGAGGGGAATAGGAAAATTCACTTGGCTAACTGGCCATCCATCTGTATGAAGAAAGAATTTGGAGGCTTAGGTATTCCAAATTTAAAGGACCTCAATCTCTGCTTATTAGGGTCCTGGATTATGAGGTATATTAAGGCAGAGGGTAGTATATGGAAGAAAATTGTTGATGCAAAGTATCATACTAGGCAACCAAATATTTTGTGTTGTCAAGATACTCATCCTTCCATTTTTTGGAAGGGTGTTATGTGGGCTACTCAAGCTGTTAAATGTGGGTATAAATGGCATGTAGGAAATGGTAAGCTCATAAAATTCTGGGAAGATCTGTGGTTTCGTAATTCCCCCCTAGCCACACAGTACTGGGATATTTACTATATAGTTAACCAGCAGACAAAAACTATTGAGGATTTGTGGGATGGTTCACAGTTAAGGTGTACTTTTAGGAGAACGTTTACTGCTGAGTTGCTTGTGCAATTGCAGGAAATTTTAGTGATTGCTAGCTCTATTTCTTTTACTGATTCAGAAGACTAACTAATCTGGCAGTTTGAGTCTAGTGGAGTTTATTCTTCACAATCAATGTATGCTCTGGTTAACTTTAGAGGGGTGAAACAGATTTTTCTTCCTGCTGTTTGGAAGTTAAAAATTCCTCCTAGGATCCAGGTGTTTTTATGGCTTTTCTCTCAAAACAAAGTGATGACTAGGGATAATCTTAGGAAATTAGGAATGCCAAAACCCCTGGACTGTAGTCTTTGTAAGGAGATGGAGAATGTTAAACATCTTTTCTTTGAGTGTTTGGTCTCAGAGCTGTTATGGGACATGGTGTTTGATGTTTTTGGTATTAGAGTTACTGATTTCTTAAGCATTGCTTCCAGATGGCTTTGTAACACTAGGCATTTGCAGTTTAATTTTGTTCCATCTGCTATTATTTGGAGCATTTGGAATAATAGGAATAGCATTGTGTTTAACAGAAAAACTTGGTTATACATGAAACAGGTGTGGCATCTAGCATTATCTTATCTGAGAAGCTGGAAGATACCGTTCAAAACCCAGGTTTGGACAAAAGTGGATCAATTTGCAGAATTGTTGACACAAAAACTCAGGCAGCCGCTAGAACTGAAGCCGGACTGATCTGCAAATCCTTTGGATGGATCGCCTCCTAGGGTTCGACAGCGGCTGGTGCTCATCACGGTGGTCATGCCTCGATGTCATACATGCAGTCTCATCCGGAGGATGAGTCTGTCCATGTAGTGATTGGTTGAAGACACTGGCTGCTAGTAGCAATGTGCTGGAGCTGCTCCTGAGTTCAAATGTGCGTAAAACTTCGTTTTGATGTCTATGCTCCTGGGCGGGTTTGGTCGATGGACACCGCTGCAGGTTTGTAATAGTTTTTGAGACTTTAGCTTCTGAGTTTAGAGTCTGTTATCTTGAGACTGGGTTGAGTGTGAGTGTTGGTTTGTAAAGATGCTATGGTTTCGTTATTCATAATGGAACCGGGGAGCGCTCCCTGTTAATCTAAAAAAACGAAAACTTACGCCCAAAACCACCAACAATGCCTACCGCCATGGTGCCACGCTTTCCTTCCAACTCTGACCAGAGTGGGGCATAAATTTTGTTTTATGTCTCTTTACGATATTCAAACGGTAGATAGGTTGCAATGTGGTCATATGGAACAAAAATTTTGTCCCTCTGTCGTTTGATCATGTGCAGTCTATGGTGTTTTGGTCCCAAGGATTGTTGGCTATAGATCTGATGGTTTGTCGTTTGATGCCTTCACGGTAGTGGTGGCATAGCCAAGATTAGTTTTGTAAGTGGTTCTCATGTGTTTGTTCTTTTGTGCACGAGAACTTTATAAGTTAAAAATAGAGGTTTGCTTCAGTACGCCCCCCCTTTTCCAAACTCAACCGAAACATAAACACATCAAGGGCTGAGATTACTCCGTACCCCTTCATAACTTAATTACGAAGGGGTATGGAGCCATCTCATCCCTTGATGTGTTCGGGTTTGGGTTAAATTTAAGAAAGGGGGGGCGCACTGAAGCAAAAGTCTTAAAAATATTTTATTTCAGCAAGAGCTGGTTATAATCGTTTCAGACAAAGGGTTGATCTAATCATGTACGGACATATATACCAGAAGTCTACGATCTCTCCACCCGAGCCAGTTTCGCTAGCTCATGAGCGACAATATTACAATCTCTTTTAACTAAACACACAGAAAAAACCGTTTAATCTGAGGCGGTTGATCTCCCTATAGACAAAGTACAGCTTAGACAAACCTAGATGCCCAATTTTCATAGTAGAATAGGCAGCTGCTCAATCAAAATTTCAGCTGCAGTAGGTTGGAGGCCTTGTTAAAGGCATCATGACAGGCATCTAAGCGCACCTACCTTGTAGAGACGTTTAGACACTAGTAGAAAAAAGGGCTTCCATTCACCCCCATTAGTCTCCAAACTGTTCGGTCCGCGGCTAAAGGGGGCATTAGTCCCGGTTCAATAGAAAATGTGGGCCAGGGGGCATTAGTCCCGGTTCAAATGGGCCTTTCGGTCCCGGTTTGCGCCACCAACCGAGACAAATGCCTTTGGGCCTTTAGTCCCGGCTCGTGGAGCAAACCAGGACTAAAGGGCACCCTTTAGTCCTGGTTTGCTCCACGAGCCGGGACTAAAGGGCAGTTAAAACAAACCACCGCTCTCCCGCGCCAGTTAATGCATCGCCGCGATCGTTTCGGAATCGCTGCGGCCATTACTCGCTTCGGTAATCTGCAACGACGACGCATCGGGAGACCTCGCCGGCCGATGGCCTAATCACACACCAGCGGCCTCTTCTTCTTCTTCTTCTCCCTCTCTCTAGCTTATAAGGAACCTTCTATTAAGCTTCTTGATCATCATCTCCTCTCCTAATCTCTCCTCCAAAACCACCATAGCACCACCGCCAAAACCACCAATAGCACCGGCCGGCGATCGAGCTCTCTCTCTCCCTCTCATTTCAATGGAGCCGGCGACGCGGGTGCATAATATCACCGCCGAAGGGATGAAATTCACCATACGGAAACTCTCCGTGCATCAATGGTGGAGATGTGGCTCCACGCCGTTAAGCAGCGGTTCCTCGATGCCGCACCGATCAAATGTGTGAGCTTGGACTGCGAGTTCACCACCCCTCGCGATAGGCTCCATCAGCGTGACGCCGTCCTTCAACTCTCGGTGGCGTCCGAGGTTTTGGTCTTCCAAATATGTCAGGCCAATCATGTGCCGCAGCTGCTCAGGGATTTCTTGGGAAACCCTACCATTAGATTCTGTGGCGCGGATATCGGTAATGATGTGCGCATGCTGCAATCATACGGAATTCAAATTCCGTCGGTGACGAGGGTTAAACTCGACAAATGTGCTAGATGAAGGACTTAGGATCGGGGAGACAGGGCGTTGGATGAACTCGAAGGTAAACTCAGTCAAACAAGGTGGCTATGAAAGTAAACGTGGGTGTAGAACCTGGCTTGCTTTCAATCTGGCCTACACCGTCCCCTCCTGGCCCCTATATATAGGTGGCCAGGTCTCGAGGATCAGGTAGGATCTGATACAGATTACAATATCGATATACGGAAAGAACTCGTATTTCAACTAGTATTACAATTGGGCCTAGCTTAACGGGCCTCAGGGGTACTCAACTGACGGGCTCTATTATCTATACCCTTGTCAGTAGCCCCCGAGATTCTACCAGAATTGCAGATTTGGGTTGAATCTCTAATCTTTAAATCTTTGACTTGATCATTTTTTTTGACTTCTTCATATCTTCAAATCTTCGACTTGGTCTTGCGACTTTTTTCATTATAATACCTTGCAAGGGGTTTTGATGAGCAAGTCTGACAACTCTGACGGATCAAGAGGCCAGTTAACTGCCGGAACAGATACTTGTCACCTACTTCAAATTCAATCCCCTTGGATTTGAATTCGGGAAACCGGTCAAATCCAATCTTTTGCCGCATTTAGTACTTACAAAGAATGAATCCCAGTGGTTCTCAAAGTACCCAGTGCATCCACCAGGATTTTATTCGCGTCATAGACACGGATACATACCAGCAGAGCGCATCCATGTGTGTATACCGGGCCACACAGGACGGATCCCAGGGTCTTACCTTCGTGATAAATCATGGCATTCGAGTTTTAGTCACGATGACGCAACTCGAGAATCATATGTCGCAGCCTTGTTTGACTGTTTCAGAGTATAAAATATTCGAGTTACTTAAATTGATAAAAAAAGGTCGCTCCCGATGGGAGTAATAGAACTTTCGGATCGTTCTTTCACCTATTTTGCTTCAGTACTCATGAATAAATATCATCGGGTGCGCGCCCAGCGCTCCCGATGAGAGTAGCCCCCGAGGCTATGGCTGAAATTTTCGGGTATAGGCTCAAGAAAATAGATAAGTATATTTTTTGTACTTCTTCGTGCATCAATTGTCGACTTCTTTCAGTTATGCCATGTATTCCTTTTCTTCGAATGTCATAAGCCCCCGAGTCGAAAACGGGGTAAACTTATACTTCTTTGACAGACATTTTTCGTACTCCATGCTTCTTTATTTTCCTCTCTTCCTTTATACTCCTTTTTCTCTTCTTCTTCTCTCTTTTTTATGCCTCCTTTTTCTGGATACGTTGACCTGTCTGTTATCGTCTGCTCTCAGCAGCATATAAGAGCCTGCGATTATTTTTTGGCCCTTGTAAAGGCCCATTATACGTGCTTATAAATAAAGCACGTCTGGAAATAGGTAAAAACCCTAATCCAGTATTTAGCTTTTCCGCCGCACCATCTTTCTCCTCTCAAACTCATCTAGGGTTTCTTTTCCCAACTCCTGCCTCCATGGCTGATGCAAGTGGTTCTCGCTTGAACCTTGGCGCCCCGGTGGAGAAGCGGGGCCGCGGCCGCCCTCGCGGCAGCAAGAACAAGGCTTCAATTGATGCTTTGGTGGCTTCGTCGTCCGCTCTGGTGAAGCGGCGCCCCGGCCATCCGGCTGGGAGCAAAAACAAACCCAAGGTGCCCTTAGCTGCACCTGGTCCAAGTACTGTGTCTGCTAGCACGTCTCCTCCTCCGCCCAGACTCTTCTCGTTCTTCTGCATCGCCGGCCTGCAATGCCGTGAGATTCAACGCCTGCCATCAAAATTCACGAATTTCATGGATGGGCGGGAACTGCGCGAAGCAGTTTTCCGCGAACACTCTGGTGGAGGAACTCCATATGAAGTGGAGGTGTGGTACGACGGCGCCGGCGAACAGTTCTTCTAGGGCGGCTGGTCGCGATTTGCGGAGGACCATGACCTCCATCAGGGGTTCTTCATGACCTTTGATTATCATGTTGGCACGTCGAAGTTCGACGTGAGAATCTACGACTGCACCCAGTGCCAGATGGAGTATGAAGCCGAAGCGTAGTTTCACTAGATTTCTTTGCTATGTAATCCAGCTGTCGTGCTTATTTGTAACGAACAATCGTATCTGAATTATGTGTTTTACCATGGGAACAAATCATGGTTCCGAGGTATGCATTTAATATTTTATCGGGTTCCTTTGAACCATTTATTGTGCTGTCAAAAATATCGGGTTGCGATCAACCACAGAGTATATCGTAGATAATTACAAAACTTGTTAATATTATTTTGTACGACTCGAGGGTCCTAGCCCCCGAGTGTAAGTAAGATATTTACACATATTGCCGACTTGACCCAATGAACCCGACCTATGGCCTCATGTTTTGGATTCAGAGGGTCATAACTCGAAAAAAAACTCCTTGGTCTCCTTATTTCGCCTATGCGTAGAACCGTCGTAGCTGCTCTGCATTCCACGGGTTACTCTCGTGTTGCCCCGTTTTCTTGTTTTGTAGTCGATAAGCTCCTCCTGGTATCACTTCTGTCACGATGTAAGGTCCCACCCATGGGGACTCAAGTTTTCCATGGCTATCTTGCTTGAGTCGTAGAACTAGATCTCCTACTACGAAAGATCGTGGACGAACTCGACTGCTATGGTAATTTCGCAAGTTTTGCTGATACTGAGTAGCTCTGACGAGCGCTACGTCTCTTGCCTCATCGAGTGCGTCGACATCATCCTAGAGTGCTTCTGTGGAAGTTGCCTCATCGTATGCTGCGATCCTTGGAGCTTCATGAGTTATTTCAACTGGAAGCACAGCTTCTGCGCCATGGACCAGGAAAAAAGGTGTTTCTTGAGTAGCTGCGTTGGGTGTAGTTCATAGACTCCAGAGTACGGAGGGTAGCTCATCTACCCAAGCGTGCTTGGCCTTTTCAAGGGGTGCTAACAGCCGCTTCTTTATCCCGTTGCATATTAAGCCATTGGCTTTTTCGACTTATCTGTTTGTCTTCGGATGTGCTACAGATGCAAACTTCAGTTTAATTCCCAGTCCTTCGCAATAGTCCTTGAACTCCTTCGACGTGAAGTTCGTACCATTGTCTGTGATTATGTTGTGTGGTACTCCAAAGCGAAAGACTATAGATTTGATGAAACTTATTGCGGCTTTAGAATCTTGGGTTGTCACTGGGGCTGCTTCTACCCACTTGGTGAATTTGTCGATTGCCACTAGCATATAAACGTGCCCTCCTGGCCAAGACTTGTGCAATTTTCCTACCATGTCGAGACCCCACTGCGCAAAGGGCCATGATAATGGTATTTGTTGTAACTCTGCTGCTGGCGCATGTGGCCGAGATGCGAACCTTTGGCATGCTTCACACTTTCGAACTATATCTTTTGCATCTTCGATGACTGTTAACCAATAGAATCCTGCTCGAAAGGCCTTGGCTGCGATAGCTCTGCTACTCGCGTGATGTCCACATACTCATGCATGAATATCCTTTAAGATTTCTTATCCTTCTTGAGGAGTGACGCATTGTTGCAGGACGCCCGATATACTTTTCTTATATAATTTTCCCTGTAACACAATGAAAGCCTTGGATCACCGTATTATCCTTTTGGATTCTACCGTATCTTCAGGTAGTGTTTTGTTTATCATGTATGCCAGATATGGCTGCATCCAAGTTTCTTCTATCATCATGACTTCTTCTGGTTCTGCTACACTTGTTTTTCCAGCCCCCGAGCCTGTCGGTAGCCCCTCCATAATCGAGGTTTTGCTGTTCTTTATTGATCGCTCTATGATTTCCTCCCAGAAGACTCCTTGTGGTACGGGGAAGCATTGGGACCCGATGTTTGCTAAATTGTCGGCTTCCTCGTTGCTGGCTCTGCTAACATGCGAAACTTCGCATCCATCGAATGTTCCGTCGAGATAGTAGTATAAGTTTTTGTATGCTGTCATGTTGTCGCTGATGGCGTCACATTTGTTTATTACTTGTTGAACGACGAGGTTCGAGTTTCCAAATATTTTAAGTCGAGTTGCTCCACAGGCTTTTGCCATTTTTATTCCGTGGAGCAACGCCTCGTATTCGGCTTCATTGTTAGAAGCTTGTGGAAAACTCATCTGTAACACATATTTCAGTTTGTCGCCTTGTGGTGAAATCAGGACTACACCTGCTCCTGCGCCCTGGATTCTTTTTGAGCCATCGAAATACATCGTCCAAACGCTCGATAAATCTGGAGGACCTGCACTTTGTAACTCCAGCCACTCCGCTGTAAAATCTGGCAAAATTTGTGACTTGATTGCCTTTCGCTTTTCATACGTGATGTCGACGGGTGATAATTCAATTCCTCATAAAGAGACACGTCCTGTTGCCGAAGGATTGTTCAATATATTGGAGAGTGGTGCTTCATTGACCACTATGATTGGGTACACCGCAAAGTATTGTCGTAGTTTCCGAGCTATTATGAAAACACTGTATGCAAGCTTTTGGTAGTGTGGGTACCTTTGCTTTGTTGGAGAGAGTACTTCACTGATGAAATAGACTGGCCTCTGAACGTCGTGAGCTTTTCCTTCTTCACTTCTTTCGACTACTAGTACTGTACTTATCACTTGATGTGTTGCTGCAATGTATAATAGTAGTGGTTCTTTTTCCTTTGGTGCGACCAACTCCGGAGGTGTGGAGAGCACTTTTTTCAAATGCGTGAAGGCCACATCCGTTTCTTCTGTCCACTCGAATTTATCATCTGATTTTTTCATGAGCGCGTAGAAAGGTAGTGCTTTCTCTCCTAGTCGAGCCACAAATCGACTTAGCGCCGCGACGCACCCTGCGAGTTTCTGTACGTCGTGTAGCTTTGTTGGTTTTCCCATTGTTAATATTGCTTGGATCTTTTCTGGGTTTGTCTCTATTCCTCTTGCTGATACTAGGAACCCCAAAAGTTGCCCTGCTGATACACCAAAGGAGCATTTTGTCGGGTTGAGCTTGAGCTTATACTTGTTCAGGTTGTCGAAGGTTTCCACCCGGTCGCTGATAAGAGACTCTTCCTTTCTCGTGGTGATGACCATGTCATCGATGTAAACTTGGATGTTTCGCCCTATTTGACTTCCAAGGTAGTTTTGCATCATCCTCTGATAGGTTGCTCCTGCGTTTTTTAGGCCGAAAGGCATGACTTGGTAGCAGAACATGCCATAAGGTGTTGTGAAAGCTATTTTTTCCTCGTCTTCTTTCTTCAACTTGATCTGGTTGTAGCCGGAATATGCGTCCAGGAAGGAAAGCCTTTAGCACCCTGCTGTTGAGTCAATTATTTGGTCAATGCGAGGCAGGGGAAAGGATCCTTTGGACAGTGCTTGTTGAGAGATGTGTAGTCGACACATACTCTTTATACGTCTGTATTCTTCTTGGGGACTATAACTGGATTAGATACCCAAGTCGACATTTTGATTTCTCGGATGAACCCTGCGTTTTCCAGCCTATGTAGCTCTGATGCTATTGCTTTCCTCTTGGGTTCATCAAATCATCGTAGTGGTTGCTTAACCGGCTTTGCTTTAGGATCCACGTTTAGTGCGTGCTCGACGAGTTCCCTGGGAACACCTGGCATATCTGAGGGACACCAGGCGAAGATTTCCCAGCGCTTACTGGAGGAACTCGACAAGCACGCTTTCCTATGCGGGGTCCAAGTTTACCGCTATGGAAGTGGTCTTGTTTGGGTCTGTCGGATGGACCTGTATTTTCTTCGAGTCTTGAGTTGCATCGAAAGCCTGATCTGGCAGGGATCGCCCGACGTCGGGTAGCACGTTGTGGTCGGTTTCGCCTTTTAGCCTTGCGTACTCTGCTGTCATGCCGAAGGTTTGTGCCAACCTGTTAAATTCTTTGTCACAGGTGTTGGATACTTCGAAGCTTCCTTGTACCGTGATCGTTCCTTTAGGTCCTGGTATCTTGAGTGTGAGATATGCATAATGAGGTACTGCCATGAATTTTGCAAATGCTGGGCGTCCCAGGATTGCGTGATATTGTGAGGGCCAGTCCATGACTTCAAACTCCAGATTTTCTCTGTGATAATTGCTGCTGTCGCCGAAACAGACGTCGAGTTCTATTTTGCCCAAAGGATAATTTGCGGCTCCTGGTACTATTCCATGGAAAGAACAATCTGTTGGCTTTAAATTTTCCAATGATATGCACATTGCTCTCAACGTTCTGGCGTATATTAGGTTTATACCGCTTCCTGCATCCATGAATACTCTTCCAACATCATATCCTCCTATCTGGGCTTTAAGCACCATTGGCGAGTGGCCTGGTCTGGGGACTTTCCTTGGATGGTCTGCTCTGCTGAACCTAACTGGTTGATCGGACCAATTTAGATACTCCGTGGTGGCTGGTGGTGATGTTATTGCTAGGTTGACCTGTCTTGATATGCTCTTCCTTTCTTTCTTCGACTTTGGTACTGGTTGGATCATTGCTGATATATATACTTTTGACTCCAGCTGTTTTGCGAGTCGCTGCATTTGATATCCTTGATTTATGCTTTTTCCTCCCTGCCGTGCCCCTTGGCTTGAATCCATGGCGTTTTGCAACCTTAGGAAGGTTCTGCAATCCTTCATCTGGTGGTTGGACACTCTCTTCCCATCTAGGTAAGCATAATGGATGCGACAAGGACCATATAACATATCTTCTGCCGAAGGACCCGAGTACCTTGGCTTCTCCTTTCTCCTGCTGTCTCTCGTAGGAAATTCGATGTTTTCATAGCCTTCTTCGTTCCTTTCGTCATATCCTGCGGCTATCTGATTTCTCCTTCCGTGGTTGTCGCCATTGCGGTATCTTTGCCTTTGCCTGCTTGTTTTGTCGACTTCCGGTGATCGACCCCTTTTGTTATTGTACGCGTCTTGTCCATCGGCGAATCTGTTGGCTGTTTCCATTAGCTCTGATACTGTTTTTGGCCTTGCTCTTCCTATCTCTTCCACTAGGTCTGTACGACGAAGGCCGCTCGAAAAAGCATCTATCGCTCTTTCGTCGGAGACGTCTTCTGCGGAGTTTTTAATTACACTCCAGCGTTGTATATAAGAACGTAGTGTTTCGCCTTTCTGCTGCATGCATGTCTTGATTTCTTCTAGCGATGCTGGGCGCTTATATGTTGAGCGAAAGTTTCTCGCGAATTGACTCTCTAATTCTCCCCAACTTCCAATGAAATC
The DNA here is from genome assembly GCA_007115705.1 of Dactylis glomerata. Classification (NCBI taxonomy): domain Eukaryota; kingdom Viridiplantae; phylum Streptophyta; class Magnoliopsida; order Poales; family Poaceae; genus Dactylis; species Dactylis glomerata. The sequence goes on from QXEO01000344.1 coordinate 2,004,136, forward strand.
GTTGGGTAGGGTATTTAACCAGGACCGTGCTGCGCCGGTGAGGTGTAACTGCAAGCTTTGCATGGCTTTTGCTCTTGTTCCTCCTAGTATCTGTACTGCTTGCAGGTAATCTGACAACCATAGGGTTGGCTCTTGCGATCCGTCATACTTCTCTTGGTCATGCGGCAACTTAAAACCTTTGGGTACCCGCGTTTTGCGAACCCTTCGGGTAAAGCATAGCGCGCCCATCTCTTTTTTGTCATCCTCGTAGTTTTCTTCCCTCCTTGTGTAATGTGAGTTATTTACCCTTGGTTGTGCTATTATGTTCCTTGCATCCTCCTTCATCTTTTGGCTTTTCTCATCTTCTGAGGATTCGCTAGTTTCGTTCCGCGAAGACTTGTGCTTGACCTCTTCTTTTTTCCTTCTACTGCGGTGAGTCGACTTTTTCGCCGAAAAATTTCCTTTTAGCTTTTCTTCGACTAGCCCAAGGCTCCGTATCGCGGCTTGATGCATTTGCTCCCGTGGGTCACCAGGTTTCGGCTGCGTAGTTAGTAGGTATGCTTGTGCTGCTATCAATGCTGCCTCTGGTGTTTCTTGTACGAATTCTTCCTCCTCTTCTAGTTGGTTCGCACTTGGGCTTCTCGTATAGCTTTCTTCTACTACACGTGCTGTTGTCCTTCTACTGTGCTTCGGGTCTTTGTGCCTCTCCATGCTGGATTCTGATGAGTTGGCATATTCGCTCCAATATCCTTCGCTTGGTGTGCTGTTGTAATCTGGACTTCTCATAATCATATCTCTTTCCTTCCTTAGCTTTTTCCTGCGCTGGTGCAGCGCGTATTGGTACCCCATTAAAACTTCTCTTCTTGAATCTGCGGGTACGTCAGTCCCGTGGTTGACAGCTGTCATGATCATTCTCCATTCTTCAGCCGAAACATGTACTTTCTCCTTCTCTTTCTCGCTATTGCTCCTTATTTTGTTGACTTGCATGTCGACCTCCTTATTGCCGGAGTGATTGTTTTCTTCTTCTGCTGCTTCAGTGATGATTACGCATAACTGATGTACGCTCCTGGAGGCGCTGCTGCTTCTGCTGGTGGTATCCCTTGATTTGTCCACTGTTTCTTCTACAATGATCTTTTGCCCGATTTCTTTGGGTTCCTCTAATGTTCCCAGCAGATTTTTTGTTGCTGCTAAGCTGACTAGCGAGTTTACCTCACTAGAAGAGCCTACCGATGATCCAGATGCTGTTATCCTCTCTACTTTGCCCGCCGATGGAATTGGTTTTGTCGGATCCGAAAGGTGGGTTGAACCCGAAGGTCCAATGTAAAAGCTTAGACTTCCGAACGTGAATTCCTTTTCTTGACTTTCGTCGACTTCTGGTTTGCTATTGGCTAAAAACGAAAAAGCCGTCGAATTCATGATTCCAACGCCCAGAGTCCCCACGGTCGACGCCAATTAATGAGGGTTAAACTCGACAAATGTCCTAGATGAAGGACTTAGGATCGGGGAGACAGGGCGTCAGATGAACTCGAAGGTAAACTCAGTCAAACAAGGTGGCTATGAAAGTAAACATGGGTGTAGAACCTGGCTTGCTTTCAATCTGGCCTACACCGTCCCCTCCTGGCCCCTATATATAGGTGGCCAGGTCTCGAGGATCGGGTAGGGTCCGATACAGATTACAATATCGACATACGGTAAGAACTCGTATTTTGACAAGTATTACAATTGGGCCTAGCTTAACGGGCCACAGGGGTACTCAACTGATGAGCTCTATTATCTATACCCTTGTCAGTCGGTGTACGACCTCCAAGTGATTATGCCGAACCCCACCAAGAAACCAATTCCGAGTCTATACGATATGTCCAATGCTACTATTGGGACAAAGCTTGAGAAGAAGAACAGGATCAAGAAGAACAAGAAGAAGGGTGATGAGGAAGAAGAAGAAGAAGAAGAACTTATATATGGTTGGGCCAAAGTTCCATTAAGCGACAAGCAAGTGTTGTATGCCGCTCTATATGCTCGCTTCGGCTTCGAGATTGCTAGGAGTTATTGGAAGCTAGAAGGCTACTAGCTAGATCTGTGTGTGGTGTGGTGTGCGAGTATGCATATATATATGAAAAAATGTACTCCCTCTTGTTTGGTTAACAAGTCTATTAATTTTCGAATTTTGGATTTTTCAAGTTTTTTGGCCTTTTTTGAATATTTTAATTATTAAAAATTAATAATTAAATTATGTATAAAAATTATTTGGAATTCATTCATGCTTATTATTACTTAATCATTGTTGCTTATCTTGTGGATTTATTTGGAATTTAAAAAAGTAATATTATATGTTTCCAAAGTGTATATGTTAATAGAATTGGTAGCATACCAATATCAAGAAGTCGCGAGCACAGTCTTGGAAGCTACTATGGAAGGAATGGAGAAGTTAAGCGTGCTAAGGGTAGAGCAGTGTGAGGATGGATGACCGACCGGGAAGTGAGGACCACAAGTATGTAATTTGACATGAGAATGGAGTGAGAGCCATAAGTATCTAATTTGACATGAGAATAGAGGTGATTAGATATTAGAGAAATAAAGAAAATAGAGAAATTCCGAAAAAGAAAATACAAATTTTATTCTGAACGGACCTTTAGTCCCGGTCTATGTTACGAACCGGGATTAAAGGTCCTCCAGCCGCAGCACATGACCCAGACCACGTGGAGGCCCATTGATCCCGGTTCGTAAACAACCGGGACTAAAGGGCTCGCCTTTAGTCCCGCTTTGTTAATCCCGGTTGCTACAACCAGGATAAATGGGCCTTACAAACCGGACCAATGGCCTTTTTTTTCCACCAGTGAGGTGATAAAATATGTCAAAATAGAAAACAGATTCTTTCTCTATCTTAAAATGTAAGGCGTTCTTAAATTTCACAGGTCAACAATTTACAATTTCGACTATGTCCATAAAATTTGTATCAATATATATGAAACGAAAGAGATTTGTAAGACGAATGTATCGATACCTTTTATACATTCTGAATACATATGATTTTATTTATATTAGTACTATCAGATAAAATGCATCAAAAACCATGCAAAAAAAATTGTGCCTTATATTTTGCGAGCGAGGGAGTAGCCGCATGAGCTGTGAAAAGGATAAGATCAAGGAAGAGAAGATTCGATGGCGTGATCAAATAAATCACTTGATCGGCCACCGCGATCCGCTCGCCCCAGGACGGAGACCGTCTGGGGTCGGGCGTCGCTCACCTCGCCCACGCGCCTGGGATGACGGGGGGTGCGCTGGCGATCGCTGCGGCATCATGCCGCCGCCGCCTGACCTTGGCACCGCGCCGGATGCCGGCCGTTTCCGATGGGTTTTCGCCGGGGCGCGGTGGAGATGGCTCCCGGTTTCGATCTCTGGAATCGGACTCTGGAGCGTCGGAGGCCGACGAGACGAGCATCCGTTTAGGGTGGCTCTGAGTGCTTTGGATGGTGAAGAGGAGGATGGCTGGACGCCGGTGGCTGGTCGGAGAGGAAGATCGGGCGCGGAGGCGGTGGACGATTTTTGGTGCGAGATCGGTTTTCCGACGTCGGCATCAACATTTTGGGAGCGTTCGCGTCGGCCAGCTTCAGGTACGTTGTCTTCTGGTTGCAGGTCGGTCGAGGCCTTCGATGCGGCGGAGAAGCACGGGTCGACGGAGTGTTCGCCTCCGGCGTGTTCGCCTCGTGGAGGGGCGTGTTCACCGTCAGGTGTGCGTCTGTCCCAAAGTCCCAAGGTGGGCTCATGGCGGGGTCCTCTTCCAAGGCGACGAGTGACGCCGCCGCCAATCCTCGGAGACTTCCTCGACAAGGCGGGGACTCACTCTGGCAGGTCTGCGGCAAGCTCTCCGGGTGAGGCGCCTCCTACATCGCCGGTTTCTTCATCAAGCTTGGAGGTGCCGGCGCCCGTTGATGGTGCGGCGGCGATATCTTCGGGTGGGCTAGAAACGGTCTCTCCCGTTGACCTCGCTCCAGCTGATTGCGTTGATCGCGGACAGGCTGACGAGGTTAGAAACCATTATGGCCTGGGTTTTCTGGCCCGTCGGTTTCAGTCCTTGTGGGTCCAGAATAGGCCTAGGGTTCTATCGACGTCAAGGCCTTCGTATCCTGCTATCGGATCGCCACCAAGCTCTTCGCCGCAATCATCTGCTTCACCGTCGTCATCGTTCGCCCCCTCGGTTCCTCCGTCGACAAGATCTTCTGCATCGCCGCCGTCGTCTTCGTCTTCGTCAAGACCGCCGTCGCGCTCCTTCGTCTCCGTTCTGATGGCCGGCCAGAGGCCGCCGCAGGCGGGCGTGCATGGGATCGCCGCTAGGCCTCCCGCCCCTGCGACCCCTACGCAACAGTCTGCCCCGGCCCGTCCACCACCTCCATCTTCGGCTCCGGGTGGTGGCCAGCAGGGAGGGTCGATGCCGCCGATTCCTATGCTGTTCAATGCAGCCGTTCCGCGGCCGGTGCAGCCTCTCCAGCCTCCATCGAGGCAGCCAGGGCCGCCGGCGTATATGCAGTTCCCGCAGCAGCCCATGTTCCAGGGCGCTCCGCCGTTTCAGCAGGCACCTGTGTATCAGCAATCTCAGCCTTTCTATGCGCAGCCTTACGGTCAGATGGGAGGTTCGTACCAGATGCCACCAAGTGCTCCTTTGGTCCAGCAGTCAAATGCGACGACTCAAAATGTCGTTTCCAAGAACAAGCGGAAGAAGAAAAAGAATGTCGCCTCTTCTAGCTCACAGAGTGTACCCCCTCCGCAGATGACTTTTACTCAGACGCAGCTTCCGTTCATGACGGATCCCTCTGGAGGTATGGTAAACGATGTTGGTGCTTCTTCCTTGGTGCAGGCAGAATCTGTTGTGCAGACTGCTGCCGTTTCTGAGGTTCCTGTGATGGCCAAGCCCGGTAAATGTTGGAAGTGCTCAGTGGACACGCATGCAACTAAAGATTGTAAAGTTCAGCACTATTGTCTTGTGTGTGATACCATTAATCATCCCACGCTGAGGTGCCCTACTCTGAAGTTGCCTAAGCCGCAGGCTTTTGTTGGTGGTCCTGCATGTGAGGAATCTCTATGCTTGAGACTCCCTGATAGTGTCTACAAAGCTCACTTGGCTCCGAAAGGATCGCCTATTGCTCTGATCAAGATCACTGGAGGGTCTGCTACTGCTCTGGCCATCCAGAAGCTGATGGCACGGATATGTCCACTGAGCTCTCAGTGGAAGTGGGAGGCTATCCCCCATGGGGAGGACGCTTACTTGGTAAGTTTCCCCACGGTTGACGATCTCAAGAGGGTTGATGGTTTCCAGATGGGAGTGCCAGATTCTACCGCTCAGGTGTCTGTTAGTATTTGGAAGACTCTAGATGTTCCGCATAAGTTTGAGCTTCAGCAGGTGTGGGTACATGTTGAGGGGGTTCCGCATACGGTGAGGCATTTTCTGGGCTTGTGGGCTGTTGGTTCACTTATTGGCACAACTCTGGACGTGGACTTGGTTTCTCTCAGGAGTCTTGGTGTTGTGCGTATTCTGGTGGCCATGATGGAGCCCAAGAATTTGGACAAAATGAATGTGCTTCAGGGCTATGCTTGTTTGGGCGTTTCTGTTACAGTCAAGCTTAAAGGTTATGATTTCTTCTTTCGTCGAGAACAGCCGGACTTTGCACCGGATAAAGGGTTTACACCTTTCTTCTGGAGGCGCAAGGGCGACGACGCTGGAAATGATGGACCTAGACATGATAATGATGATGGCGCACCCACTCGTGATGTTCCGTCGACGTCATCATGTATGGACGTTGACAAGCCGCAAAGTGGACAGTCTGCTCCTCTCAGTAAGTCTGTTCCTATTGGCCTGGGTGATGGTGTTGTTGCTCCATGTGTCTTTGCGGTTACCCCTATCAACCCGAATCCGAAGACGCCACGTGGTCAGGAAATTGTGAAAGAGATTCGGGCTCGATCGCCTGGGCTGTTTTTGTCTGCAGGGGCCTCACCTGTGTCTCCGCTCCAGAATGCGGTTCTGCGGTCTCCCTCTCCTGCGAGGGTGTCTACTTCGGCAAGACCGCAGTCGCCGCCAGCAGTGAGGTCATCTCCTTCAGCACGATCGTGGTCGCCTCCTGCGATGCCTCGGTCCGGCCTAGGTTCCGCTTCGGCGGCCGTTGGCGCACCTGGTGGCCCGTGCTCGGGCTCCCCCGTTGCCGTCCCGGGCCGCAGCATGGCTCCGCTGGTGGCGGACGACCTGGCTGGGCTGGGCCGCCAGCCAACCCTCACGCCGGTTTCGGTCGCAGTAGCTGACGGGCCGGCTTCTCCGGCTGCTGGGTCCGCGGTTTCGGCTGCCGTGGCAGATGGGCCGGTTTCTCCAGCCGTTGGGTCGGCTGCTGCTGGATTGGCTTCGCCCTCGGATGGGCCGGCCGAGCTGGGAGCATCTGAATCTCTCTCGGATGCGCTGAAGAAGGCCCCTGTCATCACCTGTATGGGTGTTTCTTCTACGTCGCCACGTAGCTCACCTGGGACGGTGGGTTCTTCTGCTTCTGTCACCGACAAGATCTCCAAGCCTCCTTTCGCCAATGCTAGGCGGAGCACCAGGCACGTGGCGATGGAGGATGGATCATCAGCGACGGATGAGGACACGATGCAAAAGGCAATGCGTAGGAAGGCCGCCAAGAACCTCGATTTCAGTGGTATGGACTCTTCTTCTGTCTCTTTTATTCCTTTACCTACGCCAGTTTTATCTTCAAAGTTAAATTCTGTTGGTATTAGTTTAGGTAAAAATTCTAGTGAAATTAATGTATCCGCCAATGTTTTGAGACGAATGGAGTTTGACCGTCTTACGGTTAACCCAAAATCACATAACATAGTGGATATCACCGAAACTAATGATGAGGAGGCGATTGCCACATTGGATGGTCAGCTTCTCTCTAGTCTTGTCGGTGTGGTTTCGGAGGTGGATTTTAATGAGTCCATGCTAGGTTCATTATATGAACTGAAAGCATCTGGGCGAAAATCTAAATCTGCTTCTAGGAACAAGGCCCAGAAAAGGGTTTCTGTACCAAAATCAAAGATTGTATCATAATGAATGGTATGTTTAATAATAGCAGAGGTCTTGGTGACTTGGCTAAACATTTACATATTGCTCATTGCATAAATGATCACAATCTAGATTTTATTGCTATTACGGAAACAGGAAGGAGGGACTTCTCTCAAACACTACTAGATCGCCTTTCAGGTGGGGTAGAGTTTGAGTGGACCTCTCAGCCACCACGAGGTAGGTCTGGTGGCATTCTTCTTGGAATACGTGTAGACACCATGGAAGTTTTGGACCGTTCGGCTGGAGATTATCACATTAAACTCCACATCCGTAACAGGGCCGATAATTTCTTATGGAGTCTGGTTGCAGTCTATGGGGCTGCTCAGGATGAATTTAAGGCCGACTTTCTTCGTGAGATGGTTAACTTAGCAAATGATAATCCACACTCAATTTTAATTGGGGGCGATTTTAATTTGCTCAGATTCCGACATGAGAAAAGTAAAGGTCGGTTTGATGATCATTGGCCTTTCATGTTCAATGCTGTCATTGATAGCTTGGATCTTCGAGAGGTTACAATGATTGGAAGATAATTCACTTGGGCTAACAGCCTTCCGGAACCAACTTTCGAGAAACTTGACAGGGTACTGATGGATGCAAATTGGGAATCTAAATTCCCATTGGTTTCTGTACGTGCTCTGGAGCGTATTGAAGGTTTGTCTGATCATGCTCCTATTCTTTTAACCACAGGAACTCCTAAACCGCATAATAACCATAGGTTCAAATTTGAGCTTGGATGGTTACAACGCGAAGGTTTCCATGACATGGTTAAGAATGTTTGGGAAAGACCTATTACTGCTTCTTCCCCAATACAAAGGTGGAATTCTAAACTACGAGCTTTACGTAGTCACCTTCGTGGTTGGGCGAGGCATGTATCAGGTGCTCTTAAAAAAGAAAAGCAAAGGCTCTCATCAATCATTGATGATTTGGAGGCCTTGGCTGAGACCACCCCCCTATCTCTGCAGCAGTTTGAGATAAAAAATTAATCTAATGCAAAGATAGCATGCCTCCTTCGTGAGGAAGAAATCAAATGGTACCAGCGCTCCAAGAGCAAATTTATCCTTGAAGGAGATTCAAATACGAGATATTTCCATAGTGTTGCTAATGGGCGACATAGGAAGAAACGTATTCATTCTCTTAACCAGGATGAAGGTATGATTGAGGGGTTGGATAATCTCAAATCTTACATAACTAATTATTACAAAAATCTGTTCGGGGCTCCAGAGGAAGGCAACTTCTCCTTGGATGAGACCCGTACGGAGGACATACCCCAAGTTTCCACCGAGGAGAATGACCTTCTAACAGCCGAGTACTCGGAAGATGAGGTTAGAAAGGCAATTTTCCAAATGGAACTTAATAAAGCACCGGGACCCGATGGTTTCCCAGCAGAGTTTTACCAAACTTTCTGAGATACTATCAAAGGGGACTTACTTGAATTGTTCGGCTTTCTTCATGCTGGACAATTAGAGTTGTTTCGTCTTAATTTTGGTGAGATAATTTTGTTACCTAAGGTTAATGAGGCAGAAAGGATTCAACAATACAGACCCATTTGCCTTCTTAACGTTAGTTTCAAAATTTTCACAAAAGTGGCCACCATAAGACTTAATACGGTTGCTGATGTCGTAGTTCGTCCTTCGCAAACTGCTTTCATGCAAGGTAGAAACATCCTAGATGGTGTTGTAACTTTACATGAAACGGTTCATGAACTACACTCTAAAAAACTAAATGGGGTTTTGTTAAAATTAGATTTCGAAAAAGCATATGATAAAGTTAAATGGTCTTTTCTTCAACAAACACTCAGAATGAAAGGTTTTTCAGCTGAGTGGCGTGCGTTGATCAATTCTTTTGTGTCTGGAGGAAGCGTTGCCATCAAAGTCAATGACGATGTTGGCAGATACTTTCAGACACTTAAGGGTCTTCGACAGGGCGATCCCTTATCACCAATGCTATTTAATATAGTGGCTGATATGCTCGCTATTATGATCGAACGTGCGAAGAATGATGGTCTCATTGAAGGAGTTATTCCCTACCTTGTGGATGGGGGTTTATCCATCCTTCAATATGCTGACGATACAATTCTTTTTATGGAACATGACCTGGAGAAAGCACAAAACCTGAAATTGATACTCTCAGCGTTTGAGCAATTATCTGGGCTCAAAATTAATTTCCATAAGAGTGAGTTGTTTTGCTTTGGTGAGGCTATTAATGAGGTCGATGCCTATGCCAGCCTTTTTGGCTGTGGGCAAGGCCAATTTCCCATGAGGTATTTGGGTATCCCGATACATTATCGGAGACTCACTCTTGCCGAATGGAAGATCGTTGAAGAGAGACTTCAAAAACGCCTTTCCAGTTGGAAAGGCAAGTTGTTGTCCTTAGGAGGGAGATTAGTGCTAATCAATTCGGTTTTATCGAATATGGTACTGCATATGATCTCCTTCTTTTTATTGCCAAAAGGAGTTCTTCAGAAGATGGATTATTACCGGTCCAGATTCTTTTGGCAAGGGGATAGTGAGAAAAAGAAGTATCGTCTGGCCAAATGGAGTGTCGTTTGCTGTCCTAAGGACCAAGGAGGGCTTGGTATTCATGACCTCTCGGTCAAGAATTCGGCGCTCCTTGGTAAGTGGCTCTTTAAGCTACTCACTGAGGACGGGACTTGGCAAACAATTCTTAAAAGGAAATATATTGGCCAAAAAGCGCTATCACAGGTATTATGGAAACCAGGTGATTCGCATTTTTGGGCTGGTATGATGGCTACAAAGAAGTTTTTCTTTAGCCTAGGAACTTTTTCCATTAAAGATGGATGTGAGATTAGGTTCTGGGAAGACAGGTGGCTTGGTGCTACCTCACTTCGTGAACAATATCCAGCGTTGTATAACATTGTGCGATACAAAGGTGATACTATTGCCAAAGTTTTGGAGAGTTCCCCTCCAAATGTATCGTTCAGAAGAGATTTGTTGGGGCAGAGGTTGCTATCTTGGAATGCCTTACTTCTACGTTTGGCAAATATCCAATTACAACCTGGACATGATGAATTTCGTTGGAATCTTCATGAGAGTGGTAAATTCTCTGTAGCTTCCATGTACAATGCTCTAATCCAACCGGATATTCCATTGGACAAAGTTAGTAATAACAAGCTTTGGAAACTGAAGATTCTATTACGGATAAAGGTATTTGGATGGTACCTACGTAAAGGAGTCATCTTAACCAAAGATAACCTTGCAAAGCGGAATTGGCATGGCTGTAGAAAATGTGTTTTCTGCTCTCAAGATGAAACCATTAAACACCTTTTCTTCCAGTGTCGTTTTGCACGTTCTGTATGGTCAGTCATCCAAGTAGCTTCAACCTTATATCCGCCACGCAGTATTGCCAATATTTTTGGTAATTGGCTTAACGGTATAGACCATAGGTTTAAGAAGCATATTAGGGTGGGAGCGATTGCCTTTATTTGGTCGCTATGGCTATGTAGAAATGATAAAGTGTTTAATGACAAACAATCTTCCATGTTGCAGGTTATCTACCGAGGTATCAGCACGCTTCGTTTATGGTCCTCTCTTCAGAGGGTGGAGGACAGAGACCTCTTTACGGAGGTCTGTGTGCGATTGGAGGCTACGGCGAGGGATACTTTTTCCCAACATGGATGGCCGCATAGTCTTCGTATCGGTCCCTCAGAGTAGGCGAGATTGCAATTGCTCATCATGATATGTAATTTCGCTTTTATCAGATATTGACTTTGGTTTGGGCTGTGTGCATCTTAGTTATGCAGAGGCCGGGTGTAATACTTAAACTTTAAGTAATAAAGCGCTCTTTATCGAAAAAAAAATCTGCTCGGGGCCGCGCTGTCTGGGTCGAGCTTTCATGTGTGTTGTTGCTTCCGCTGACGGGTCCGTCTCGGATCAGCCAAGTCAGCCATATCGTGTCGTATATATCCGGCTAGCCATTGAACAGTGACTCAGTGAGACAGCCGACCTGTATACATGCGGTACGTTTGAGTTGGAGATGGCACGGGCAGGCTCGGCCACCTATATACGCCGTACGTGTGTGTACCATCGGATCCGGCGCAGCGATCTCCCGTGGAAAATATGCTCGGCGCGTAGGGCCCCGGCCGCCGGTGCAACTATCGATACATATATAAAGTTTCCAAGTTTTAGCGATCGCTCGGCTGCCCCACGTTTAACGGGAACACTGTAGATGCCCAAATCGTGCGTCTACAGTGGCGGTCAAAGAGATGCGAACCTCTCCACTACCGAAGAGTCGAGTCTCCAATCGTGGACTAACCCCTCGCTCCACACGTGGTCTCTCCCGATTCTTCTTCCAGATATTTCCATCCACTCTCTCTGACCAATCCACATCTCCTTCTGCCTTCTTTGGTTCTACCCAAATGTTCCCTTCATGGTTGCCGCCCAGAGGATGCCATGGTAGTCGTGACTCGTGAATGAGTTGCCTCTCCCCCAACCAAATCCTCTCCGCGCCCTCTGGCCGCCGCGGCTGCCATTCGACGGAGTCCGGTCGCTTCATACTCTGGCCGACGCATGTGCCGCGATTTCCCCATAGCCAATTTCCTCTCCTGCAGCGGCTGGGTTGGCTCCTCCTTTCGGCGTAGTGGTCGCTCCCGACCTCCCCTACTCTGCCTTTAGCCTTCCCCGCCCTAGCTCACCTGGACGACGGTAGACCCGTACGCGTTGCGGCTCAACGGCCAGCAGCACTGCGGTCTGCTCCAGTTCTGGGGCTCTGCCATTGAGTGGAATCCTACCCGCTGCCTCCAGCCGACGAACGCCCATGATGCCGTCGGCAAGGCAGAGCGCAGAGGGTTGCGGCTGCAGCACTGCAGATGGAACGCCTCACAGGCGGAGGGGGTCCTGGTGGCGGCACACGTGCGGTGCTCTATGAGCATCTGCTCCTGGGTGCCATGTTGTAAAGATACCGTCGGAGCGGCAGCGCGAGGAACCATGGATTTCAGGCTGCATTCTACTTGACAGCGCCGGCGCTGATTTGAGGAAACACTTGATCCAAATCATCTGTTTACTTCATAGTTGACCTGCAGTCCATGTGTTTGATGAATTGCTCCCATGGTTTCAGATATGTTCATTCCACATGTTCTTATTGTGCTCTTCATGTGCTTGCGGATTTGCTGCTTAGCACGTCTTAGGTGAGCAAGTTAATCTGCTCAATTTTTGATAGGATGTACATATGATGTTTCTGAAGTGCACTGGATACATATCGGTCCTGGATTTTTAATTTAGATAAGCAAGGTTGCTTTTGGAATTTGGATCTTAGTTGGAAAAATTGATTGTTCTACCTTTAGATGATTTTTATGTGGATTTATATTGTTATTACAACGTCCTGCAGGTTCACCAACTACCATAGGGATCAAAATATCGATGTTTGAAGAAAAAGGATTCTTAGGGCATGTACAACGCAGGTGCTAAGGACGGGCGCTAGGTTCCTAATCCTGGCCGTTACGCTAGATTCCTGGCTGATATCGGGAATTGATCCGGCGTCGACGCTCCAAGATGCGCCGGACGCTCCGCATTTTTCTCCTCTAGAAGTCCAACAGCTAATCCTATTTAGGCAGGAAAATAAATCATACTTAGCGCCTGGGTTAGCGGCTAGCGCTGGAGGACAGAGCGCTTGGCTGATTTTCCTTTTCGTACGTAATTTTTTTTATCGTTTAAGCGCCTGACTAAGAGTCTTGCATTGTACATGCCCTTAGTATGCTCCTTTGAGCACTCTTGGTATGTCATCAACTTTATTACTTATTTTTTGTGGAATTTTACTAATACTATGCATCATCAGTTGGGTTGTTCTTTGCTTTCTTATCTTTCCAGTCTGAAAGTTGTGTTCTTCTTTTGCAGACAAACAATCTATCCCTCTTCCTCTCTTAGATAGGATGGAAGTCATTGAGCTGCCAGGCTAGACTCCAGAAGAGAAGCTAGAAATGAATAGCCATGAAATATCTCCTACATATGGGTGTATCATGGGAGTGTTGACATGAAACTTAGTATGGTTTTCTTGCTATCATGGGCTGTTCATTTACATTCTGCTAATCTCTATATGCTCGCAACAGAAAAATTTCTTTGATTGTGATGCTCAATGTTTCCCTCATGTATTCTTCATTAACTCTAACTGGCAAACATGGAAGTAGCATCCTAAACTCAATAAAATATAGCGGTGTAGCATTCGCAAAAGTTACGATGCTGAATCTATGCAATCCCTTGGTCCATTGCAGTACTTTAAATGATGTTCTGTGCAAATGTTGCGATGCTGAATCTATGCAATACCTTGGTCCACTGCAGTACTTTAAATGATGTTCTGATTGTTGCAGCTCTTTGCTTTTTCTCGGGTTTTTGTTCTCTGGGAGGTGATAAAGTCTTTAAAACTTCAAAAAGCTCTTCTGCTATTCAAAATAGTAGGAGCAGTAGACTAATTGTGAGCAGCATCCTTTACTCTGCTTTGTTTCACTGCTTAACTAATGGAGCTTTCAAATAGGATGTTGGTGGCGATGGTGTGGCAGGCTGGCTGCTTCGAGTAGTTGGCTGTTGGCTACAAGTTATTCCAACATGAGAGCTGTGATAAACTATCCTTCATGGTCAACACCACATGGTAAAGTGATTAATGCATACTAGATTGTGTTACAATTTTTCAATCCTCAAAAACTTGAACTAAGTGTTGGTTGGATTATTTGGTTCGGTAATCTCTATCCATGGATTATTTTAATGTTACCCTTAAGTATGTCTACTGTTTATTTACTCAATTGAAGCTTGCTCTTTTATTTGAGGGAACGAATACTAGCTCTGCATTATTACACATTGGATCTGTTCATTTAGCTTAAGAGTGGAATTACTCATGAATGCTGACCAGTATTTTAGCATGCAATCCACTTGAATCATGATTTCCTAGGCGAGCGTCCTTTTGCCTTTTAAATCCACATATTGCAATACTACTTCAGCTTGGTGCAGCACTTCCTGCTAAGTGACATGTTTTATGGGCATGCTTGCTCTACTTTTGGGTGCAGCACAGAATTGTATTAGTCTTTAACATATATCTGTGATGATAATGACATATGTTTCCATGCAAATATGACGTATTTATATGTTTGTAGTCTCACATAATATTTCCTCTAATTTCTCTCATAAACCTTTCAGTGTGTGATGAGTTCCCACTCCAGATTCCATAAATAAATTGTATTTCCTCATTGGAGACTGCATATAACCAAGATGAAATCAGAAATCAAATATACTGAATTGGTTCATATGCTTGCAATTGGTATTTAATATTGTGTACAGATTTCTCATATAGTTTGAAAACTGTGAATTCATTCTTAGTCTATGCAAGGTACTGCCTAAAGAAAAAACAGAATGTTATCTCAGAAGAAAAAAAAACAGAATACGGATGCACATAGAATTATAATTGGGGTTAGTTGATGTGTATTGAGTTTGCTTGCAGAGGTCCAGAAGCTGGGAACTGTAAACAGGATTCACAGAAGGTGCTTGGAACTGCCAAAGAACAAGAGGAGTAGACAAATTTAACGTATGCACCAATCAATTCGAATTTTTATTTCCAATGCTAGGCTTTCTGTTGTTTTGATAAAACATTGTGATTCTGTACCCAGATTGGGTTGTTTCCTGCATGGGGTGTTGCTCAGCGTGCATCCGTTTAGCCCTAAATCTTCAGATAATTTTGGACTCTTGCTCTCCTGATAATCTGTGAGTTATGAAGATTGTTGAATAATGGTTAGTGAATCCTGCCATCTTTTGTTCTAATACACCGTAGGATTGTACATAGCCTGAGCTAAGACTACTAGAAATATTTGATAATTTTTTGTCCCTATCTTGCACTTACAAGGCTTTTCGCAATTGCTGATAACTCCGGCTTTGCCAGCCGGAAATCTGGGGAGGCTTACGTTCCAGTGTACAGAAGAATAGTTAGGTGGTACATTTTAAGTTCCTATAGCTACCAGATTGGAGAGTTAAGCAACGGGAAAGAAATCTAGAACTTACAATCATGCATGCTTACAATTCTTCCTGAACAGACGTATTTCACTTCTGACAGTATCCTTTGAATCTATTAACACAAGGAGTAGCAGCTTCAAACAACAGAACAGAAAATTAAGTGCTGTTATTTATACAAAAGAGTATCTCCTAAATAAAAAAGGGTAAAATTTAGATGGTGCTGGGAGTGGTAAGGAGTGTTAGGAATAGACAAGTTGTATTCCCTGGGGGGCCAAAGGCCACAACATATAGTTACATGTACAGGTGAGAATATGCAGGAAACCCCCTAACAGGTGGGGAAAATACACATATACAAATATACATCTAACACCCCCCCTCAAACTCATGGTGGATCCACAACACTGAGTTTGGAGAGTAAGAAGTCATGCTGCGCTCTAGTTTGTGCCTTTGTAAAGAAATCCGCCAACTGCAAATCTGAAGGCACATACTGAAGCGCAACAACCTGAGCCTGCACCTGAGCACGTGTATAAAAAGCATCAACACCAATATGCTTGGTAAGCTCATGCTTGACCGGATCACGTGCAATACTGATAGCACCTGTACTGTCAGACAAAAGTGGAGTGGGTGTCGTAACAGAGACCCCAAAATCTGCAAGCAACCACCGTAACCATGTCACCTCAGCAATCAACAAGGCCATAGCGCGCAACTCAGCCTCTACACTCGAACGGGAAACTGCAACCTGTTTCTTCGTCTTCCAAGCAACAAGCGAACCACCAAGAAACACACAGTAAGCAGAAAGTGAACGACGATCCGAAGGATCACTCGCCCAAGTAGCATCCGAGTAGCACTGGAGCTGGAGAGAGCTGGAACGAGGAAAGAAAAGGCGACGAGTAATTGTGCCACGAAGATAACGAAGAACACGGAGGAGATGACTATAGTGGACAGTGGTAGGAGCTGAGACAAACTGACTCGGAATATGAACAGGATAAGATATATCAGGACGAGTGACAGCAAGATAAACAAGACTCCCAACAAGATGGCGATAACGCGTCGGATCAGGAAGAGGATCACCATCAGTAGGACGAAGCTTAACATTAAGCTCCATAGGAGTCTCAACAGTGCGCTCATCCCCAAGAGCAGCACGAGCAAGAAGATCCTGAATATACTTTTCCTGAGAGATAGAAAAGCCATCAGAAGTGGAAGAGACCTCGATCCCAAGAAAATAGCGGAGAGGACCAAGATCGGTCATAAGAAACTGCTCACGAAGACGAGCCTTAACAAAGGCAATATACTCAGGATCATCACCAGTAATGATCATATCATCAACATAGAGAAGGAGAAGAGTGCGTCCACGAGGAGAAGTGTGGACAAACAGCGCTGGATCATGAGCGCTGGGAGAGAAACCAGCAGCAGTCACCACAGAGGCAAAACGCTCAAACCAGGCACGAGGGGCCTGTTTCAGGCCATAAAGAGAACGCCGAAGGCGACAGACCATCCCATCAGGGACAGAATACCCGGGAGGAGGCTGCATGTAAACCTCCTCACTCAACTTGCCATTAAGAAAAGCGTTCTTAACATCAAGCTGAGACACAGACCAGTGTCGAACAGAAGCGACAGCAAGAATAGTACGCACAGTGGTCATATGAGCCACAGGGTCAAAAGTCTCATCATAGTCACGGCCGTGCTCCTGCTGAAAGCCACGAGCCACAAGACGCGCTTTGTAGCGCTCAAGAGATCCATCAGAGCGGGTCTTAATTTTATAGACCCACTTACACGTGATAGGACGAACACCGGGAGGGGGAGAGACAAGATCCCAGGTGCCAGTGCGCTCAAGCGCAGCAATCTCCTCAGCCATAGCAAGCTGCCATTCAGGATGACGCTCAGCATCCCGATAAGAAGTCGGCTCGGAGACAACAGAAAGACCGTACTGACTAGGAGAGTAACGGTCTGGAGCACGACGTGGACGAGTCACCGGAAGAGGAGAGGGAAACTCGTCAGAAGAAGAAGACATATCAGAAGAAGAAGAAGAAGGGACATCAGGAGGAGAATCTGGAACATGAGTGCGACGAGAATAATGAAAGGGAAAAGGAGACAACGGTGAGGTGGGCGGAGGATCAGAAGAAGAAAGAGGAGAACTAGGTGGGGAGGAGGACAACGGAGTCGAAGAGGATGGCGCCGGGGACGAAGAGGGCGCATCAGAACGAGGTCCAGGAGGAGGGACAATAGGAACAGAAGGAGGTGCATCAGGAAACAGAAGAAAGGAGATATCATCCACCGGGTAGGTACCAGAGGTGGGGTGAGGGTAGAAGGGACGGGTCTCATCAAACGTGACATCACGAGAGATGCGCATCCGACGACCAACAGGGTCCCAACAGCGATAGCCCTTATGTTCATCACTGTAGCCAAGAAATACACACTCAACAGACTGAGCGGTCAGTTTGGTGCGTTCACGAGGAGGGAGAAGAACATAGCAAACGCAATCAAACGAACGAAGAGTCGAGTAGTCTGGAGAACCACCAGAGAGACGCTCGAGAGGGATGCCACCTTGGAGGGCAGCAGAAGGCTGGATGTTAATGAGATAAGTCGACGTAGCGACAGCCTCAGCCCAGAAATGCGGCGGAAGAGAAGAAGCAATCATCATAGCACGGGTGGTCTCAAGAATATGACGATGCTTACGCTCGGCGACACCATTTTGAGCATGCGCACCGGGACAAGAAAACTGAGCAAGGGTGCCCTGCTCAGCAAGAACACCACGCAGGTGCTGAGAGATATATTCACCAGCAGAATCAGCACGGAACACACGAATGGGCGAGGAATACTGAGTGCGGACCATAGCCGCAAAGCGCTGATAAATGGACAGCACCTCACTGCGAGAGCGCATGAAATATAGCCAAGTGTGACGAGAAAAATCATCGATAAAGAGAACATAGTAGCGATGACCTCCTTTCGAGGGGAAAGGAGCTGGACCCCAAACATCAGAGTGAACAAGATCAAAAGGACGCTCGGACATAGACTCACTGTGAGGATACGGTAGCTGAATCTGCTTACCAAGGCGACAACCCTGACAATCCAAAGAAGCGTTTCCGGAGACAGACCCCAGAACACCACGATGAACTAAAGACGAGAGGCGAGAACCACATAAATGTCCAAGACGATGATGCCACTGCTGAAAAGAGCTAGTAGCGACAGCTACAGATGCCGAGGAACTGGCGACGGTGGCATCAGAAGGAAGACGAAGCCAGTGAAGCTCCCAGAGGCCATCATGGCGGCGGGGGCCAGCACCAAGCATAGTGCCGGTGCGACGATCCTGAACAGAACAGGAATCAAAGTCGAGAGTGATGCTACAACGAGAGTCAACGATCTGACTACCAGAAAAGAGTTGCATATTAAGTTGAGGAACATGCGCAACAGAAGGAACAGAAAACGAGGAAGTACTAAGAATGCCTCGACTAATGACTGGGTGAGGGGTACCATCGGCAGTAAGAACACGAACAGGAGGGTCGACAGGTCGAACAGAATGCAATGAGGAAGAATCAGGAGTCATATGAAAAGAAGCTCCAGTATCAAGAAGCCATGGAGATGTACCTGGAGAAGGAGGAGGTGGTCGCTCAATGCCAGAAAACTCAGTCGCAGAACCAGCAGAACCTGTCGGTGAAGAATCCCAAGCAGCAAGCAGGCATCGAAGCTGCGCTATCTCATGCGCAGAAAGGGGCACGACTGGAGAGGTCGAGGTACAATCAGGTGCCGACGAGGAGCTGTCACCCACACACACAGAGGCCGCCAAAGGTGATGACGGAGAGCAATACGCCGATGAAGACGGAGTCGACGAAGGACGGTCACAGCCGCCTGAAGAAGCCGCAAGAGTCGATGTCGAGCGGCGAGCCGACATAGACGGGGTCGGCGAAGCGCGGCCATAACCACGTGAAGAGGCCGCAAGAGTCGATGTAGAGCGGCGAGCCGACGTAGACAGGGTCGGCGAAGCGCGGCCATAACAACGTGAAGAGGCCGCGAAAGTCGATGTAGAGCGACAGGCCGACGTAGACGGGGTCGGCGAAGCGCGGCCATAACAGCGGGAAGAGGCCGCGAAGGTCGACGAAGAGCGGCGAGCCGACGTAGACGGAGTCGGGAGAGGGCGGCTATAACCGCGTGAAGAGGCTGCGGAAGGTGATGTAGAGCGGCAATCCGACATACACGGTGTCGACGGACAAGCACCAAGGACTGAAGAAAGGCCCGAGGGCAAGACGGGAGCAGCGGAAGGCGTCATCGGGTGAGAGAAAGAAACGCCCGACAACAAGAGCAGCAATTTTTTTTTTTACACGAACTGAAACTGGACGACGATGTCCTGCAGAAATCGGCCGATTCCCAGCACCACCGGCCGATTCCCGGCAGCACAGATCAATTCCCGCCGGCGGCAACCTTTTCCGACGATCGGCGGCTGAATCCGGTGAAGTCTTCCCGGCAGCACAGTAGGAGCTCGTGAGGGAGCCGGGGCGGGAGCGAGCAGGGGCGAGCAGGGGCGAGCGGGACGGGGCCCAGGGGCGAGGGCAAGCCGGGCCGATTCCCTGTAGCAGGAACAGAGGGCGAGGGCGGAGACAGGCGGCCTTGGCGAGCGAGACCGACGGGGCGAGCAGGCGTTGACCCGGGCGGCTGACGATCCGATCCGGGCAGGTGAGGCCTGCTGAGCGGGAGCGATCCAGGCAGCTGTGGGAATCGCTGCACCGAGCAGGAGCAATCCAATCCGGCGGGAGCGATCCAGGCGGCTGCGGGGCGGCGGCTGCAGGAATCGCTGCGGGACGGAGTCTTCGAGGCTCCTGGCGGTTGCAGGACGGAGTAGGGAGAGGACGAACGGGGACGGGGAGCGGCGGGATGAGGCCAGAGAGAGCTCGCCGGTGGCGAGGAAAAGGCGGCGGCGGCGGCCGGACGCGGCGGCAGGGGGCCGGGACGGGCGGCGGCTGCGGCTGCGAGAAGAGGAGCAACCTATGGCTCTGATACCATGTTAGGAATAGACAAGTTGTATTCACTGGGGGCCAAAGGCCACAACATATAGTTACATGTACAGGTGAGAATATGCAGGAAACCCCCTAACAGGTGGGGAAAATACACATATACAAATATACATCTAACAAGGAGATTGTTATATTTGGAATATTTATTTGATATTGGAAAATTGTTTTTACAGTGAAGAAAGAGTTATTAGATGCTTCTCCAAAGTGTCTATCCTTTACTTTCTTCATACTGCATTTTGGATCAAGAGATTGGAGGGGCCTTCTGATGAGTATTAGAGTTTTTTCTTTTTATCAGGTCATTCTTTGTCTTCAATGAAAAACTTAATATTTATTTTCATGTTATATCTCAAAAGTACTATCTTATGGCATGTTAAGCCTGATTACATTTCCCCCCTTCGAAGCAGACTAGATAGGTATCTGTTATTATGCAAATATTTCAGTCAGTACAGATACCGTGTCATCGTCCAATAAGAATATGACCTGAAATGGTGTTCTCAAGGTACTCTTCCATTGTGATTTTCTTACTACTTTTTGGTTATAAAATGGTTGCAAAATAGTTATTTTTCCTTGGACTGTTACTTTTTAGATACCTACAAGGTATTTTGTGTTTAAGTAGCTTTTTTTTTTGGAAATGATATGATCCGAGTAAATACTAAATACTCACCTAATATCTCTTTTTATTTATTCAGAGGCATACACCTCTTTCCGAAATGTACATGGATAGGAAAATTAAGTTAAACAATATGTAACATGAAACTATATTAAGTCACCATTTATCTATATGTGACCATGTTTTATACTTTTTATGTTTTTTCTGTAGGTACAGACCGTTAACATTGCCTTATTGCAATAAGGGTTTGTTTTGCCCAGCAACATCGGAAAGCGATGTTGACAACCTGGACGTATTTTAATGTGGCAGAATAACATAAGATGGATTACTGACTCTTCCTGCTTTCAACTTCAGAGGTTGTGAGTCCATGTGCTATATAGGTTGGAGTTTTCAAGCTAATGACTAGGGGATGACACATGGCTTCAATAATAAAACACGTAGTTGTTGAGGTAGATTTACCATTTTCTTATAGTTATTCTGCCCAACGATAAGCACGGCTAGGATCTCATTATCTTAATTTTCTACTGGGTATTGTCGATATGTAATCTATCATTCAAAGATATTCTGATTGTCTCACTATGTAGTATGTACCTTAGTTTTTGTCTAATCATTTCAGAAGTTCAGATGATAACATTGATATTCTGCCTCGAGCCCTCAGCAA
This sequence comes from Dactylis glomerata, assembly GCA_007115705.1. NCBI lineage: Eukaryota > Viridiplantae > Streptophyta > Magnoliopsida > Poales > Poaceae > Dactylis > Dactylis glomerata. The sequence continues at coordinate 2,025,419 of QXEO01000344.1, forward strand.
AAAAAAGCTTCATACCGGGTTTGCCAATAACTGCCTCAGAGAAGGCTCATCTTGCTGCCAGCTACTACATGTAATGGTACATCATAGTAACTATGTCCTCTTAGTATTATTATTTTGCCAATAGTTCATCTCAACAGCTTATTCCTAGATTGGCCAGTGTTCTGACCATGACAACTTATAGCTTGCAAGCAGAGTCCAGTTTGGTCATGTATATCGATAAAGGTGATGGTACAGAGGTTGCACGGCCACGACAAGGTAAAGTCACATGCTTAAATTAGCTTGCTTTTCTTTGTAGCATGGTCCAGTGATATCACATTATCCACCAAAATATGATTTTTCAGTTTCCTAATCTTTTGATTATAAAAGGTGCAATTAGGTTCAGGTAATGTAGAAAGTGGAAAGAAATTCTGCGAAGAATTTGTTTTTACCTTACATATGCCATTTGCACAGGTCCATCAGGCGGAATATTTTTCATAAGTATTGAATCCTGTTAGAACACGACCTGCTCCAGTTTTGGAGAGGATAGCCGCTGGTTTGCCGGCTTCTTTGTCTTAGCAGTTACATTTACAAGTACACAGTCACTTATTAGTCAGTTATTGAGGCTTCTAAAGGTTGGAGTAGAAATATTGAGGCTGATCTTAGGCAACTCAAATCAGAAATGATGGAGGAATATGAATTCCTTGACATCAAAGCTGAGTTTGGGACCCTCTCTGAGTTGGAAAATAAAAGAATGAGGTTCATTCATTCTGAAATGCAAAAAATCTGGCTCAAAGAGGAGACTAAAGCCAAACAGCGTTCTAGGGATAGAGATATTAAAGAAGGAGACCGTAACACGGCCTACTTCCATGCGGTAGCAAATCAGAGAAGGAGGAAAACTTTGGTCCACTCGCTTGAGGGTCCAAATGGCCCTACCTCTGAGCTAGGTGATATGCTAGATATTGCTACATCTTTCTACAAAGATCTTTTTCGAAAGGAGAATAGAGATGGTTTTTCTCTTGCCGATGATTTCTTCTCCCAGGATGAGAAAGTATCTGCAGAAGATAATGCCATACTTGACTCTCCCTTTTCTGAAGAAGAGGTTAAAACAGCCATCTTTAATTCCTATTCAGATGGAGCTCCTGGGCCAGATGGGTTATCATTCATGTTCTACCAAAAAATTTGGCATTTGGTAAAACATGATGTGATGGCCCTCTTCCAGGACTTTCACAATGGGGATTTAGATATCTTTAGACTTAATTTTGCAATCCTTTCGCTTATTCCAAAAGAGCCAGATGCTTCAGTCATGAAGAAATTCCGGCCTATTAGTCTCCTAAATTGCATCTTTAAAGTGTTTACCAAAGTTCTTACCAATAGACTCGCACTTTTGATGAATATTCTTACTTCCCCTAATCAAACTGCGTTTATAAAGGGAAGATACATCCTTGAGAGTGTGGTTTCAGCTCACGAAACCATACACTCGGTTATTAAAAAAGGGCAAAAAGGGGCTATTCTTAAACTCGACTATGAGAAAGCTTTCGACAAAGTTAATTTAGATTTTCTAGATGAGCTTTTAGATAAAAGAAATTTTAGTCCTCTTTTCCGTAGACTCATCAGACAGGTTACCAGGGGTGGCTCTGTGGCAGTCAAACTTAATGGTGTGGAGGGGAACTTTTTCACCACAGGCAAAGGTTTACGGCAAGGTGATCCTCTGTCGCCTTTGCTGTTTAACTTGGTGGTGGACATTTTTACCCGCATGCTTAGCAAGGCTGCGGCAAATGGCCTCATTCAGGGTCTCTGTACAGATGTAGTCTCGGATGGTGTTATCAGCCTTCAATACGCTGACGACACTATCCTTTTTGTTGATAGTAACCCTGAAAAGGCTAGAAACCTAAAATGGGTTTTAACCTGTTTTGAACGTGTTTCCGGCATGAAGGTGAATTACAATAAAAGCGAGCTAGTTCCTCTTAATTTAGATCTAGTTGAAGCTGAAACCTTTAAACTGATTTTTGAATGTTTGGAAGGTTCTTTTCCAATAAAATATCTTGGTGTGCCCCTACACTATGATAAGTTGCGAAAAGAGGACCTCCAACCAATTATTGACAAAATCCTCAAGAGGATTGCAGGCTGGAGAGGCAAACTCCTGTCTTATGCTGCTAGGATTATCCTAGTTCAAACCTGTCTAGCCAGCATTCCCATTTACCTTTTATCTTTTTTCAAATTCCCCAAATGGGCTTTGCAATTGATTAACTCTCAAATGGCAAACTGTTTATGGAATGATACAAAAGACAAACGGAAACTTCACCTAGCTAATTGGAATCTAGTTTGCATGCCTAAAGCTCAAGGTGGTTTGGGTATCCCTTGTCTTAGAGATGTCAATATTTGTCTGCTAGCTTCTTGGCTGAAGAGGTACATAAATGGAGATGGTAAGCTTTGGAAGAATTTAATCGACAGTAAATACAATACCAAGAACCCAAACATTTTTGCCACTTCTGCCTTAAATTCTTCTAGATTTTGGAAAGGTTTTCTTTGGGCACTTAATGCTGTTAAATTAGGTTATAGATGGTCAGTTGGTGATGGGACCCAAATCAGGTTCTGGGAAGATACTTGGTTCGGGACATCACCGCTTTCGGTTCAATTTTGGGAAATTTACTGCATTTGTAATGAGCAGACGGCCACAATCTCCCAAGTCTGGGACAGTGGGGTGGTCAAACTCACTTTTAGAAGAAACTTTGACAATAAGCTGTTAGAACAATGGCTAGAACTAGAACAAATCTGTAGCAGCATTGTCTTTTCTTTGGATTGTGATGCTTTGATTTGGGAGCACACACCTTCTGGGCAATATTCTACCAGTTCTCTGTACAACATCATCAGCTACAGAGGTGTGACTCCCATTTTTATCCCTTCCATTTGGAAATTGATTGTTCCTCCCAGGGTCCACGTGTTCCTTTGGTTGCTTGCTAATAACAAACTTATGACCCGGGATAACTTGGAAAAAAGAAACCTGGGTAAACCTACTTCTTGCGAATTCTGTTCAGAGAAAGAATCAATTTCTCACTTATTTTTTGAATGCATTGTAGCAAAAGGGATTTGGTCTTCTGTTTCTGATTTTTTCAATCTTCCTCTAGGATCTGATTACGAGTCTATTGCCAGGTTTTGGTTGACAAATAAAAAGCATGCTGTCATGAATTCCATTTGCGCTGCTGTTTTATGGAGCATTTGGAAATCTCGAAATGCTTTGATCTTTGACAGTCAAACATGGCTTTGCTCAAAACAGGTCTGGTGGATGATATTGAAGTCTATTCGGAAATGGAGACTGATTCTGAAGGAAGACATGCTGGAGAAAGTGGACCTCTTTTCCCAGCACGTCTCGATCATCTTGCGAGCCCCGGAGGCGCTTCCCTGGAGATAGCCCCCAAAACTCCTGCCCTGGCGCCTGGAGAGCCGGTTGCTGATCATCGCTTTGAGAAAGGTGCTCCCTACTGGTTCGGTAGCTGGGCGCAACACCCTCATCAGAAGGCTCTCGTGCTCCCGGCTGAAGATGTGCGGGCCAAGCTGCATCAAATCTGCGAAGGACTGGAAGGTCGAGTTATCTGATTGTCCGTTCGTGTTTTTGGTGGAGCGGTTTCTCTGTAATAATAAGTAATCTCTGGGCTTGTGTTCTTAGACATTTTTGTTTGATTCCTAAACTTTGTAGTCTGCTCTCTGGAGCTTTTATTTTGCCTTTTGGCACTGAATCTTGTACCTCTGGTTTCATTTATATAATGGGATCGGGACTTCCCCCAGGGGGTCCTCTTGTTCTAAAAAATTAGTCAGTTATGCAACCACCACCGGAAATATCCTATCATGTTCATTTTCAAGATCATGAGTTATGGTGTGAGTTTTTTGTAGGGTTGCTAATTACATGGGTTTCATGGGAACATATGTTTGGTGTTGTTGCAGGTTATGCGTTTTCCATCAGCAAATGAAGGGATTGGATAGCTCTTGCAGGTTCCGCGTTTCTTAACTGCGAGTGTTTCAGTCTCCATAATCTGATAGCTATGCTTATTCTGACATAGATGTTAATGTATGATCTTGGAAGATGTAAAGATTGGAAAGTACTTCATCTGAATTTTTATTCTCGAAAATGGTGAATATATGCTTTCTATATGTAATAGGAACTCGAAAAATCACATATTAACTCTGTAATTTCATTAACAGTTCCAAAAAATGAAACATACAACTGTAGTAGGACCTTCCAATCTTCAAAGTAGAGCTTACTCCAACTGATTGGTTGTTTTGATTATATAAGTTGAACTCCGACGACATTTTGATTCCATGTTTCCATGAAGCCTCCTCTTTAGAAGTTTTATGTAAAGTGCAAGTTCAATAAGTTTAGGCCGCACATAACCTGTAGATGTAGTCGCATTTTTTAAAGTTCAAGCACAGTTTCCTTAGCTTAGCTGAGAGAAGAAAATACTAAGCAGCCTCACATTTTGTATAAAATTGTACTGTTGCTTTGTTTCTGCAATGTATAACAGTAGCTAACCAAACCACTCAGTTTTAATTGTAAAATAGGTTTAGCAAGCCATTTTTCATCATTAATAATATTAATTAGGTCGACTAGAGGACTCTTACAGCAATCGACAATTCGACATGACTACGGGCGCGGCGTGCCGCCGCGCCTACTTTCCTAGTAAGTCTGTAAGTACGAAAGAAAGGACCCCAGCGACGTACCGAAAAGCAATAGTACGCCCAGACGATGAGTGGATCTCGATCCATTGGGTTGATGCATGCACATGCATGTTGCCTACGTCGCCGTCGCGGCATCGATGAATCGCTCGCGTAGGTATGTATATGTTTTGATAAAGGTAATATATTAACATCGTCAAGATACCAATTACATCTAACCTTAGCAATAACGCAATATTCTTATGATAGTACGGATGCACACAGCCAAAATAAAGAAGAAGAAACTAAAAAAGAAATGTCCCGCTAGAGTCCATATAGCAACACAATCACCACCAAGATAGCCCCCGAAGTTTGGGTTTTTCAAAAGCGACGCTTCCAAGAAGGGAATAGTGCACAAGCATCGTTGTATCCCAACCGAAGATCTTAGTTTTTCATCATGAAGAAAGTCTCCGCTCTCAAAACAATATTTTCTACAAGGCCATTGCTAAGAATAACCAATTAAGGTCATACCTTGAATTTTCACCCTGAAACGTAGGACTGCAGATTTCTCGTGAGTTGTCGCCCCCACTTACAAACCGCTGCTATGAATCCTAAATCACCAAGCCAATCCCTCACCACCGCAAAGACTTGAACCACTATTACTAGTCCTCTTGTCTTGTCTTTCGTGGCATTCTCCGCCTCTGATTTCACCATGGAATGATGTCTCATAATGGCAACAAATACTAGAGCTTCGTGCCGCTCCCTCCACAAACCAAACAGTTAGAAAAAATATGGGTGCACATGACCAAATCCCATCCGATCAGCAATCTCCAGGTGACGAGGGTTAACTCGGCAAATGTCCTAGATGAAGGACTTACGATCGGGGGAAGAGAGCGTCGGATAAACTCGAAGGTAAAAGTTCAGATAAACTAGGAGAAACTTGATGTGTGCAGAGAGTAAGCTAGTAAACAATTGGCTCAATCTTAATCTGCCCCTGGCCGGCCTCTCCTGGCCCCTATATATAGGTGGTCAGGTCTCGAGGATTCGATCGGGTTCAATATAAATTACAGTACCGTTTACAATATGATCTCGTATTTCGACTGTAACTATGCATGGGCCTAATTTCCATAGGCAATTACCCGAACGGGCCCCAGGGGTACTAAGATAACGGGACTTGGTAGCTATACCCTTGTCAGTAGCCCCCGAGATTCTACCAAAATTTTAGATCCGGGTTGAATCTTAAATCTTCATATCTTTGACTTGCAATCTTCAACAAAGAAGACTCGATCGCGTGATCGAATTGATCAATCACTTGATCAGAACCTAACTATATCTACTCGGGGCCGCGCTGCCTGGGTCGAGCTTGCATTTGTGCTGTTGCTTCGCTGACTGTGGATTGTGGTCCTTCTCGGATCTAGCCAAGCCAGCCATATTGTGTCGTATATATCCACAGCTGCACTGTACATGCGGTACGTTCGAGTTGGAGACGGCACGGCAGGCTCGGCCACCTATATACGCCGTACGTGTGTACCATCGGATCCGGCGCAGCGATCTTCCGTGGAAAATATGCTCAACGGGGCCCCGGCCGCCGGTGCAACTGTAAGTACGGAGGAAAGGATGAGTGGATCTCGATCCATTGGGTTGATGCATGCATGTATGTTGCCAGCTGCGTCGCCGTCGCATCATCGATGAATCGATCACGTGCGTATATATACTCTTTTTTATAAAAGTAATATACTAATGTCATCAAGATACCAATTGCACTTAACCGCAGTAATAATACAATACCCTAATGGTAGTACGGATGTACATATCTAAAATAGAAAGAAGAAACTAAAAAAATAAAAGTCCCACTGTAGTGTTCTAAAAGCGATGCCTCCAAGAAGGGAACATTGCACAATCGCCGTTGTAGCCTGATGGAAGATCGTAGGTTTTTACACTGAAGGAAGTCCCCGCTCTTAAAACAATGTCTTCAACAAAGTCATTGTCAAGCATCACCAATTAAAGCCAGACCTTGGATTTTTATTCTGAAGGTAGGACTGTAGACTTCTCCAGAGTTGTCTCCCGAGTTGTCGCCCCCACTTACAAACCACTGCTATGAATCATGAATCACCAAGCAAATTCCTCACCACTGCAAATACTTGAACCACCATTACTAGTCCTCTTGCCTCGGCTTCCATAGCATTCTCTGCCTCTGATTTCACCAAGAAATGATGTCTCATGATGGCAACAAATAGCAGAGCTTTGCGCCGCTCCCTACTGAAACCAAACGGTCAGAAAAAATATGGGTACGCATGACCGAATCCCATCCGGTCCAGCAATCTCTAGGCAAGATCTCCTAAAGGAGTTCGCTGGTGGAACCTTCTAAAACTCGACACTCTGATCTTTATCTTGATGCGGGAGAAACTCGAAGACCTCCACCTTTATTCAACGATGCGGACGAACATGCCCCCCTCCCCCCCTCGATCGGTCCGGCGAGCCTAGCTGTACACGTGAGGGGTGTGAGCCCTTTGACCTAAAATGTCCCTTAAGCAAACTTTTAATTACTTTGTTCATTTGAAAAACTTTCAGTTATCTATGGCCCCTGTTGGTCACGACAATTGAGCTTTATCTAGGCCACCACACGTCAATTGGTCTTATTTGGGCTCAAATCACTTAAGCCATTTTGACCCAAAAATAGCTAGGTCACCCCATTTAGCTTGGCAAGTTTCCATAGAGCTTGGACGCTATGAGAATGATCCCGAACCCTCGAGGTAAAAAAGGGTAGGTCATGCCATTTGTTATGGCTAGACTCAAATGACTTAGTATTCAGCATTTTTTTAGAAAACCTGTGAACTGAACTGGCGTGTCTACATCTAAAACTACATGAACTCAAAAATACGACACAAAGTCCCTTGACCGGAGCATCAGCTTGACATCGAATTGTACAATCTCACGTTAGTGCGCAGCAGTGCCTGTCCTTCTGCCTGTGCCTGACGTTGCCGCCGACGTTGCCGCCGTCTTGACGTTCTACCGACACGCCGTTCTGCCTGTGCCCGACGTTGCCGCCATCTCGACGTTCTGCCGACTACGCCGGAATTCTATCAGGCTGACGTTCTCGACGTTCTGACGTTGCCGCCGTATTGACGTTCTGCCGACTACGCCAGAATTCTGTCAGGCCGACGTTCTCGACGTTCTGCCGACTACACCAGAATTCCGCCCGCCCGAGCTCCAACCCAGGTATCTGATTTAGATGTTGTGGGAACAAAGAAGTAGTAGTATTTGATCAGGCCAAGTAAAATAGTTTGCTAAAACGGCTTACATTGCGGGACAGACTGATACTTAAGATAACCCATCCAACATGGCGTGACTACGAAGTGCGATAACTAGTTGGAAGTTTTTTAGAAGGCTACAAGTGACTAAAAAGCTTTCTTAAGGGCCATTTAGGACAAAGAGTTTGAGGGATGTTGCCTTTCTCATAGCTATGCATCCAACCAACAAGTACGAAATGACACTATATATCATTTTTCCCAAATTAGATATGATAGATTTATCTAGATTTACATAGAGTAAAATGCCAATTTGGTACATGAACTTGCCTAGAATGAGCACATTGGTCATAAACTTGCAAATCAGGAATTTCGAGTCATGAAGTTGCCACGAACGAGTTCTTTGGTCATTCGTTGATGGCGACCGTTAGTTCGGTGATGTGGCTAACTTTTTTTTGCAAACTGGACCCTGAAAAATTATTTATTCTCATCCATTCATCCCTACGTACTAGGCATTTTACCAAGCACATTGCGTGGAGCATCGTGGTTGTCTTCCTCGCCTTGGCCTGGTGGAGCATGGTGCGTCCTCCCCCGCCAACGCTGGGAAGTGGCCCTGGATGAGGAACCCTAGCCTACCTGGTCTAGCTGCTCACCGTCCCGGCTCCTCTGCAGGGAGACCCTGCTTGTGCAGAGCTCCGGCAATGCGGTGCACATGAGACTTCGAGCGGCGCCGCATCGAAGATTGAACGGATCGTATGGGCACCTAGAGGGGGGGGGGGTGAATAGGTGCTACTCAAATTTTAATTCTTTTTCAATTTAGGCTTGACACAAAGGTAAATTCTCTAGATATGCAACTAAGGTGAATTTACCTATATGTCAACTAGCAAGCTAAACAAGATACAATAAGTAAAGGCAATAAAGGATAGAGGTAACCGAGAGTGGAGCACACGGAGACAAGGATGTAATTCCCGTAGTTCCTTTCTTTTTAGGGGAAGTACGTCTACGTTGGAGGGGTGTGGGTGCCACAAAAGCCTAACCAACGCCACAAAGGCTCACCCTATTCTCCGGTGCAAGCTTCCGCCACAAAGGCCTAGCTCACTTTCCACTAAGGGATTCCTCAAGGCGGAACTGGCCTTTACAATCTTGGGGCACGCATCCACAACCGAATTGGAGGCTCCCAAGCACAACACAATGCTGTCAAACAACAAGTAGCAAGATATCAAATACACAAACAAGATATTGGGACACAAGGGAACCCAAGACACAAGGGCCCTCAAGCAAATGAGAGGGGAAATCAAATCGCTTCGGTGAGGATGTAGATGATGGTCTTCTCCTTCGATTCTCCAAAGATCAAGAGCTTTGGTGGGTTGAGGGAGGAGATCTTGGTGATTTGGTGGCTCAAAATAATGGTGTTCTTCTTCTTAGGACGAGCAGCTCATTGGGGAAGAAGGTGGGGGGTATTTATACCCCCACCAAAATCTGACCGTTGCCAGCCAGGAAAGTCCGGCTAAAGCCAGAGTTAAGTCGGCTAAAGCCGGTCACACCGGCTAAAGCCGGCCTCCACACCGGCTAAAGCCGGTCTGAAAAATCCGGCCCTGCCGGAAATAGCCGGACAAATAGCCGGGTTACACCAGAGGCGCAGAGCTCCTTCCGAAACTGGGCAGTCCGGCTATAGCCGGTCTGGGGACCGGCTAAAGCTGGCCTTCCTGGCCAAACTTCATATAAAACCTCTTCCAGAGCATATTAGCACCATTTCCTCAAGAATTTCCTTTGGGCAATATTAATTATCAAGTATAACATAGGAAACCCAATATCTTGTGCAAGAATATAATAAAATCCTGCAAAGCATAATCACCACATTAATAGATAATGTATTGTTAACAAATGCCAAAATCAATTAGGCGGGAAATGCTCTTTCAATCTCCCCCTTTTTGGTGTTTGATGACAATACATAATTTTGCATGTTTCAAACGATATAAAATATAGACGGAGCTCCCCCTTGCTATGTGCCTTATTTTAAGTTTTGTATTTGAATACAAAGACACATCAACAATAAGAACTCCCCCTAGATTTTATAGTGTGATCCATATATGCACAAGATATATAATAAATCAATAGCACATAATCAACAAACATATAATATGACAAGATATAGCAAGTAGGATCAATAACGATAATCATAAGGTCTACTACACATAATAAGCATATAATTCAACACATAGTAGTAGATGATAAGTTCAACCATGGGACACAAGCGAGCAAGCACACGATATAAGAGCTTGTGACCCAACGAAATCCAAATGGAAAACCACAAATCCGAATGGAAACACATGCAAATGGGATATTCTCCCCCTTTGGCATCAAGACGCCAAAAAGGGAGACAACAACATGAGATCACTCCTCATAGTCATCGAAGTCCTCATCTTCCTCATCATCATCTCCTTGATCATCATCTTCTTCCTCTTCATCATCATCTCCATCTCCTTCTTCATCTTCTTCATCAATGGCTTCCTTGCCCTTGGAGGTGACTTCGGCTAACTCCTTCCAATCAAAAGATGATCCCTCATTCCACTTGCCAAAGGAGAAAGTTTCCTCAGACGGGTCTTGCTCTTGGGATTCTTCTTGAGTGCTAGCTCCTTTGCCCTTCTCCACAATCCTCAAACGAGCATCCAACTCTCTTTGCTTCTTGTGAATGTGCTTGCGGTCCACATAGTCCTTGTATTGAGTTTGACGCACATCATTGTTCATGCAAAACAAAGCCCTTTGCCACCACTTGAGCTTCTTCATCTCTTGACCCATTCCACCACTTGGTGGATCCGCATTCTTCCTCCTACAACCACTAGCATAGCGGTTGCCACCCAACACATCGCTCGAAGAGGGAAAAGCACTTGAGGTGCTAGACACCAAATGAGCGGTCTTCTTGTAGAGCTTGTTGGGCTTGTGCACTTCCAACTCTTCATCTAGAAAATCTTGCTCAATCTCAAAGTCTCCTTCAAGGCCTCTGTCAATGATAAGCCTCATGATAAATGGAGCATAAGGAGGGATTTTCCTATCAAGCATAGCAATCTTCATCTCCATGAAGATAAAGTACATCACATCGAGCTCCATCCCTTCACACTCCCTTCTGGCCTCGAAGACAAGACGGGCATGGTGGAGTAAATGCACAAGTCCACCTCTGATAGAATCACTGTTGCCCCCACTTGGAGCAATGTTGGCACGGAACATCCGAAGCAAAATATCATAGAGGGGAAGGAGATTTGCAGTCTCTCCCGCTCTGCCCCCGGGACCATAGAGACACTGGATCTTCCTCTTGTTGTACTCTGTGGTGTCAAGATGCAAACGGGCACCTCTAGGTCGATGAATGCCATCAAACCTATAGCCCAAGAGCTGCCCGAAGCGAGAGATGGTAGAGCTCTTCCTCACTTCACCTGACATCCAAGTGAAACCAACCTCATCCCGAGTATCAAACTCCAAAGTGGCAAAGAACTGCTGGATCAAACGAGGATTATAGTCTTGTCTGAAGACCATCAACTTGTGCAGACCCAACTTCTGAGTGACCCAAAGAGCATCAGCAAAGTACTCAACCCTGGACAACGATGCAATGTTGGTGAACTTCATGGGGCAAACCTTTGTGCTCATGGTCTCATACACCTGCTCATAAATCCTCTGATGCTCTGACCGATAGAAGGAACCACTATCGATGTCCCTAGGCAAGGCATAGAACTTCTGTTCACAGAACTCATGGTACTCTTGCTTGGACAACTTCTTGAGATCACCAATGTTAGCAAACAGAGATTTCTTCTTGCGTTCTTCCAACCGCTTCTTCTTCATAGCAGCTGTCATACGAGCATCGTGATGATCTTGACGGCGGGCAAGAGAGGGATCAACATAGCGAGACCTCTTGGGTCGAGAACCACCTGCAAACAGCACATAGGTAGAAAGCATAGAGAATGAGCATGCATGCCAGAGGATCAAAGAGCAATAGCACAAAAGGAAAAATAGGTCAGTACTTGGTGATCTACACCGGCTATTTCCGGTCTCAGGCCGGCTTTAGCCGGTCAGGCCAGCAATAGCCGGTCTGACACCGGCTTTAGCCGGACCAGATGAGCAAAAGCGAAATCTCAGGATTAGTCCACCAAAACTAGTCAAGTGTTTTCAATCTATGCAATGCAGGAGAAATCACGAATTCAAAGTCTCCCAGATGAACAACAAGGTACCAAGAAGCAATCAACCCTAACCCTAGGGAGACCTAGGGAGAGAGAGAGAGGAGAAGTTAGGGGAGAGTACCCTGATCCATGGGGGAGGGCGCCGGAGAGGATGGCCGGCCAATGAGGGGGCACCGGTGGCCGGAGGAGAGGTGATTGACGGCGGCGGCGGCAGCTCCAAGGGAGGAGGGGCTCGAGTGGAGGAAGATAGGCGTGGGGGTAACTGAGGAAACCCTCACCCCCCACAGCCTTATGAGTTGGGCTCAAAAACCCCAGGCCGGCTATAGCCGGGTGGGCCGGCTAAAGCCGCACCCCGGCTATTTCCGGTGAAGGACCGGCTATAGCCGGTCAAGATGACACAAAACTGATGACTTTGATTTCAGGAAATTCTGGGCATGCAAGAGAGGATGCTATGGCTTTAGATAAGTGGGCTTAGGATAGAAAACATGCATGGAGTGGTTCTCGGCACTTGGCATTGCAAACACAAGAAATCTTTGGAAAATCCAATGCAAGTGCCTTCCCATTTCAAGGATAGAGACAATGACGAAAAAGTTCAATAAACTCAAATAGAATTTGCAAGGAATCAATTCTTCAAAAAGAAGAGGTCGGTGGCCGAGGCCACCATGTATGAGTGTTATGGCATTGGACCGCGAAGGTGTATCTTGGGTCCATAACCAATACTCGTCATTGAAACTCATATATCACAAAAATGATAGATAGAGAACAATTTTGTCACTATTGGCATTATGGGGGGGAGGGATAGCCCAATTGATTAGGACCGCACTCCCCCTATCTCCATGCCCACACCTAAACCAAACAAGTATTGAAAAATAGGTGTATTTGCAAGAAGCTCAAGCCACACTCCTTGAATCAATGATATTTAGCTCATTCCTCAAATATCCAAATCTTGCTTCATCAAGGGGCTTCGTGAATATATTGGCAAGTTGATCCTTTGTGCTCACATATGCAAGCTCAATATCACCACGGGCAACATGATCTCTAATAAAATGATTCCGGATCTCAATATGCTTGGTTCTTGAATGTTGCACCGGATTATAGGCTATCTTGATAGCACTCTCATTGTCACATAAAAGAGGCACTTTGTCACAATTGACACCATATTCCTTTAAAGTTTGCCTCATCCACAACAATTGAGTGCATCCACTTGCGACGGCAATGTATTCGGCTTCGGCGGTGGAGAGAGATATACAATTTTGCTTCTTAGAAGACCAACACACCAAAGACCTACCAAGAAATTGGCAAGCTCCGGAGGTTGATTTCCTATCATCCTTGTCACCGGCCCAATCCGAATCCGTGAAGCCACAAAGAGAGAAATCCGAGCCTTTGGGATACCAAAGCCCATAAGTTGGGGTATGAACCAAATATCGAAAGATTCTCTTAACTGCCATAAGGTGGCTTTCTTTAGGAGCGGCTTGATACCTTGCACACACACCTACACTCAACACAATATCGGGTCTAGATGCGCAAAGGTAAAGCAATGAACCGATCATAGAACGGTATACCTGTTGATCCACATCTTTACCATTGGGATCAAGTTCAAGATGACATTTTGTGGCCATTGGTGTGGCGGCCCCATTTAGTTCTTTCATCTTGAACCTCTTGAGCATGTCTTGGACATATTTGGCTTGATTAATGAAAGTCCCTTCTTTCAATTGCTTGATTTCAAAACCAAGAAAGAACTTCATTTCGCCCATCATAGACATCTCGAACCTATCGGTCATAAGCTTTGAAAATTCATCATTAAAAGCTTTGTTAGTAGAGCCAAAGATAATATCATCAACATATAGTTGGCATACGAAAAGCTCCCCATTGACCCTCTTAGTAAAAAGAGTAGGATCAATTTGCCCAACTTCAAACCCACGGTCTAACAACAACTTCCTAAGGTGCTCATACCACGCACGTGGGGCTTGTTTAAGGCCATAGAGTGCCTTATGGAGTTTGTAGACATGGTTAGGAAAGTTGAGATCCTCAAACCCCGGGGGTTGCTTAACATACACTTCCTCTTTCAATGGACCATTAAGAAATGCACTCTTAATATCCATTTGTTGCAACTTAAAATTATGATGAGTGGCATATGCAAGAAGGATACGGATGGACTCAAGACGAGCCACGGGAGCATAAGTTTCTCCAAAGTCAATTCCTTCCAATTGAGAGAAACCTTGAGCAACCAATCTAGCCTTGTTCCTCACAACAATTCCATGCTCATCTTGCTTGTTCTTGAATATCCACTTTGTGCCAATCACATTGCGGCACTCCTTTGGCTTCTCCACTAACACCCATACATTATTGCGCTTGAAGTTGTTGAGTTCTTCATGCATAGCATCCAACCAATCCGGATCTTCAAAAGCTTCAAATACTTTCTTGGGTTCAACCATGGAGATATAAGCATGATGAGAGCTAAATTGTGCCAATTGACGCCGGGTTGACACTTTGCTTCTTAAATCTCCAATAACCCTCTCAAGGGTATGACCTTTAAGCTCCAAATCCCTTTCAACTCTTCTCTTGCGACGGGCTTCGATCTCCTCATTTGACCTTGGAGGAATCACTTGATCATCTTGATCATTTTGGTCCCCGTCTTGACCATCAAATTGACCTTGATCATCATTATCTTCATGAGTAGGTTGATCTTGGTCTTGTGAAGAATTGGGGGCGGTTGAGATAACCGGAGAGGATGGTGGTGCCCCTTCTTCTTCATGAAGGTCCTTGTCTTGTTCTTCGGTTGGTGCATTAGTTGCTTCCTTGGGAGAGGCTTGTTGAGCTTGTGAAGATGAAGGCTCCACTTGAGTAGAGCATAGTCCTTCTCGGTCCGCCACAAGGTGTCCCTCAATGGGGCGGAAAAATCCCACGCCCATTCTTCCTATGGCTTCTCGAGGTATTTCATCATCTACATCACAACAAACAACATCTCGCCCCCCTTGGGAGCCGTCATTCTCTTCGAATACCACACTACAAGATTCTTCAACACGTCCGGTGGACTTGTTGAAGACTCTATAAGTGTGGGATTCGGCACCATAACCAACAAAAATACCTTCTATTGCTTTCGGATCAAATTTACCTAAACAAACTCCTTTTCTTTGAAAGAAACACTTACACCCGAAAACCCAGAAGTAGGAGATGTTGGGCTTCCTTCCGGTGAGTATTTCATATGGAGTCTTGTTTAGGCCTTTGCGGAGGAAGAGCCGGTTTGAAGAGTGACAAGCCGTAGAGATAGCTTCGGCCCAAAAGTTGTATGGAGACTTAAACTCCGCCAACATGGACCTAGCCATATCCATAAGAGTCCGGTTCTTCCTTTCGGCTACACCATTTTGTTGATATGCAGCGGAATATTGATGACAAATACCCTCATCACTAAGAAATCCATTTAAGGTGTAGTTCTTGAACTCCGAGCCATTGTCACTTCTAATTGCCAAAATAGTTTGCCCATGTTGACGTTCAACTTCCTTGGCAAAGTCGATGACGGTTTGTTGAGTCTCACTCTTATGCTTGAAGAAGTAGACCCAAGTATATCTTGAATAGTCATCAACAATCACCAAACAATATTTCTTCCCACCAAGACTTGCATGAGAGGGAGGACCAAAAAGATCCACATGAAGGAGCTCCAAGATCCTCTTGGAAGAAATGATAGTCTTGCTTGGGTGGGGAGAATCATGCATTTTTCCTAGAACGCAAGCCCTGCAAACACGATCTTTGGCAAAAGAAACATTCTCTTTTAGTCCGAGTATGTGGCCACCCTTGTGAAGGCTTTGCAAAGTTCTCATATTGACATGGGCTAGTCGGCAATGCCAAAGCCAACCCACATCGGCCTTTCCAAATAAACACATTGCACTTGTAGTGGTTTTCCCCGAGAAGTCCACCACATACAAGTTGTTTTCAATGTGCCCAACGAAAGCGACCTTTAGAGACTTGCTCCACAAGAGTACCACAATTTCATTATCAATGAAGACGGCAAAGCCCATCTTACCAAGTGCACGAACTAAAAGTAAATTGTAACCTAGGGTCTCAACAAGCATGACGTCCACAAGGGAAATATCCCGTGCGACCACCACCTTGCCAAGACCCAATACCTCGGATTGTGACATGTCTCCATAAGTGACGGTTATGTGGTTGTCATTAGGTCTCATCTCCGTCATAATCTCCTTGCTTCTGGTCATATGACTTGTGCATCCACTATCAAGCACCCATTTTGATCCACCGGAAGCATAGTCCTACAAGAGATCATTGCTTGGTTTTAGGTCCCCATTTTTCAATGGGTCCTCTTTTGTTAGCAACAAGGGTCTTTGGAACCCAAATAGACCAAGCAACATAACCATCATTTGGACCAACATATTTTGCATAAACATCACCATAATAATCACGAAATAAGACATAGTGAGGGTTAGCAATTCCCGCATGATCATCATGAGTGGCTTTGCCACCCACAATAGGATCCTTCTTTGCTTGTGCGGGCTTGGCTTTCTTTTTCTTGTTGTTGTTCTTCTTCTTCTTTGAGACATAGCCAATCCCCGTTTTATCACCAAATGCCTTTTGCTTACTCAAAAGGTCATTTAAGTTTTTCTCACCTATGGGAATGGAGGTCTTGGCAAGCTCATCTTTCAACCTAGCATTTTCTTCAATAACATTTGCATGATCACAAGTAGAAGTAGAAGAACTAGGCACATTATTCTTAGTCAATTGAATTTGAAATTGTTCATGTGACTTGGTAAGAATAGAGTGTTCACTTTTCAAGGCCTTGTGAGCCTTGTCAAGATCTTCTAAATCCTTAACAAGTATATCATGACCAATACCAAATTCAACCTTTTCCTTTTTAAGCATTTTTAATTTAGCACGAGTATTGTCTCGCTCTTTAATGAGTTTGGAAACAACTTCATTATTAGATTCCTCAATGGAATCGAGCTTCTCTTCGAGAGTTGCTCGTTCCTCTTGCTCTTCTTCAAGAGACTCGGTTATTGAGGCAATATCTTGAGCATATTCTTTTTCAAGCCTCATTTGTTCATCTAGTTTTTTAAGAGTTTTACCATATTAGCTCAATAGACGTTCAAAGTGAAGCTTGTGAACACCATCTACACTAGACACATAATCATCAAAAGCAACAATTTCTTCCTTTACTCTAAGACTAGCAAGATCATTCAAGGAAGCATCATTTGTCTTAGAGGAAGAGAAAGATGTGGGTGATACCTCGGAGGACTTGGCCATAAGGCACTTGACGTTCTTGACAAGAGAGTCCTCATTGGGGGATTCAAAGAGTGATGTGGAGGAAGTGGAGGTGGTTGCCATTGCGGCCATCTCACTAGTTGTGGTTTCTTCTTCATCACTCTCACTTGCGGAGTACTCTTCTTGAGTCAAGAACACAAACTTTGGTTGTTTCTTCTTTGGTCCACCCTTCTTCATGAATGGCTTCTTGGATGGTGACTTGGTCTTGCTTTTGAAGATGAGCTTTCCACCATGGTCTTCTCTCTTCTCATAAGGGCACTCGGCAACAAAGTGAAATCTATCATTGCAATTGTAGCATGTCCTCACCCTTTGGCCATTGTTGTCATTCCTTTGATAGCCACTTGACTTGCTTCTTCTTTGATTGTCTTCTTTAGCCTTGTGTGGATCAACCCAAAAGGTTTTTCCATAGAAGGCCATGTGCTCATTGTACTCATGTCTTATGTCCTCGGGACACATCTCAAGCCTTGCTTCAATGCTTGCTTGAAGTGGAACCTCTTTCTCAACCACACTAGCTTTTAATGCAAGATTGGAGCTTCTTTGCATTCCTATGGCACGAGCACGAGCATCTTCCGCATTTTGTGCGGCAACCTTGTAGGCTTGAATCTCTTGCATCACTTGATTGGAGGTCATCTCATTGAAGTTGTGCTTGCCTTGGACACTCTTCACATCCGCGGGCTCATATGGAGTAAGAGCAAGAATGTACTTCATCTTGATCCACTCATCATCAATATGGTGAGCACCGAGATTCTTGAAGGTGGTAGCAATTGCCTTGAGTCTTCTATACATCTCTTGATGATCCTCACCATCCATCATGAAGAAACCCTCCGCTTGATTTGAGAAGGCCACATATCTTGTTTTCTTCATGCTCTCATTGCCAACAAAGACGTCGGAGAGTCCTTGCCAAGCTTCTTTGGCGGTGGAGAAGTGTTGAATGTGAGGCAAGTCCTTGGACCCAACGGCAACTTGAATCATGTGGAGAGCGGTAGCATTGAGTTGACTATCGACCGTCTCTCTTCTTGTCATGTTGTTGGGATCCACGGCCTTGAATCCTTCCTCAACGATCCTCCAAAGCTCGATGCAAGAACTGCGCATATGAGAGATCATTTGATATTGCCATTGACCAAAGTTTAATGCATCAAGCTTAGGTGGATCTCCTCTATTGTTAATATGAGGATGAGGAACCGGCGGGTCGGGTGAATACCAATGAGGGAATTCACCTTTCCCGTCGCCCTTGGTGGAAGACTTAGCATCGCCATTTTTATCGGTACCCTCCACATCAACCACCACATTCTCTATTTGTGGAGTAGCGGGTTTTTCTGGAGGTGGAGGAGCATTAGTAGTTTTAGCTTGCATGAGTTGCGCTATCATTTCACGCAACTCGTTTATTTGAGATGTCATGGAAGTCATGGATGATTCCAAAGATTTGAACTCACCCATGGAAACTTGACCCGAGCTCTCACTCGGAGAGGTGTCCATACTCTTAGGCGGTTAAGCCCGAATAAAGAGCCGAGGCTCTGATACCAATTGAACGGATCGTATGGGCACCTAGAGGGGGGGGGTGAATAGGTGCTACTCAAATTTTAATTCTTTTTCAATTTAGGCTTGACACAAAGGTAAATTCTCTAGATATGCAACTAAGGTGAATTTACCTATATGTCAACTAGCAAGCTAAACAAGATACAATAAGTAAATGCAATAAAGGATAGAGGTAACCGAGAGTGGAGCACACGGAGACAAGGATGTAATTCCCGTAGTTCCTTTCTTTTTAGGGGAAGTACGTCTATGTTGGAGGGGTGTGGTTGCCACAAAGGCCTAACCAACGCCACAAAGGCTCACCCTATTCTCCGGTGCAAGCTTCCGCCACAAAGGCCTAGCTCACTTTCCACTAAGGGATTCCTCAAGGCGGAACCGGCCTTTACAATCTTGGGGCACGCATCCACAACCGAATTGGAGGCTCCCAAGCACAACACAATGCTGTCAAACAACAAGTAGCAAGATATCAAATACACAAACAAGATCTTGGGACACAAGGGAACCCAAGACACAAGGGCCCTCAAGCAAATGAGAGGGGAAATCAAATCGCTTCGGTGAGGATGTAGATGATGGTCTTCTCCTTCGATTCTCCAAAGATCAAGAGCTTTGGTGGGTTGAGGGAGGAGATCTTGGTGATTTGGTGGCTCAAAATAATGGTGTTCTTCTTCTTAGGACGAACAGCTCATTGGGGAAGAAGGTGGGGCGTATTTATACCCCCACCAAAATCTGACCGTTGCCAGCCAGGAAAGTCCGGCTAAAGCCGGTCACACCGGCTAAAGCCGGCCTCCACACCGGCTAAAGCCGGTCTGAAAAATCCGGCCCTGCCGGAAATAGCCGGACAAATAGCCGGGTTACACCAGAGGCGCAGAGCTCCTTCCGAAACTGGGCAGTCCGGCTATAGCCGGTCTGGGGACCGGATAAAGCCGGCCTTCCTGGCCAAACTTCATATAAAACCTCTCCCAGAGCATATTAGCACCATTTCCTCAAGAATTTCCTTTGGGCAATATTAATTATCAAGTATAACATAGGAAACCCAATATCTTGTGCAAGAATATAATAAAATCCTGCAAAGCATAATCACCACATTAATAGATAATGTATTGTTAACAAACGCCAAAATCAATTAGGCGGGAAATGCTCTTTCAATACAATGGACAGACAGCGCCGAGCTAGGACGTGCACAGCAGAACCTTGAACACAACTATGCCGCACACAGCAAGCCGGCGCGCGCACCGAGGAAAGACACCCACGGTTCACCGACGTGGCGAGGAAGAACGGCGCCACGCCGACGGCGTGACGATGCTGGGATCGGATGGCACGCGGTCAACGACAGCATGGACGACCGTCGAAGTTGTGGGTGAGGCTGGCATCATGGAGGGGAAACTGCTCCAGGCGGCACGCCCATCACGGAGGGGAAACCGCGCAACATTTTATGCCAATCCCGGCCATCCGCAGCATTGTAAGTGATCCCTATCCTCATCTGTATAGCCCGTTATGACCACTTCTTTCTCATCCAGTTGTAGCTCCACTCTCCCTCTGTGTGGACGGTAGAAAAATAGTTTGACCAAGCAGAAAAGGTGATAATAAAAAATCAAGGGGCAAATCATTGAAAAACAGTCTGCCACGTATGAAAACTAACGGTCTCTTTCACGGAGTGACCAACATGCTCGTGTAGGGAAATTTTGTGACTCAGAATTCACGATTTGCAAGTTTGTGACCAAAGCACACATTCAGCGCAACTTTATGTATCAAATTGGGGGTTTTCTCATTTACATATATTAGTACACTAAAATATGTATAGACACATATGTATGTAGACAATTCTGCGACAAGTAATTTGGAAAGAGGTGTACATCGCCCCTCATGCGGACACATAACTACCTTGCCTCTGTCAGCATGCGTCAGCAACCTAGCTAGCATGCCGTCCGGCTACCGCGTCGACTCTCAGCTTCACTGAGATTTTTTGTTTTTGTTTTTGGATCTGGTCATATGTCACGTTGCTTTCAGTGGCAGCACACTCTGGAGATCTTCGCTCGGATCTGTCAAGCAACTGATCAACGATGACTGTATAGAAGGTACCACTGTGGGTGTCGCATCTCGCATGAACAGTTCCTAGCTTTTGTTTTATAAGTGCGTCACCTCACGTATGTCTGTACCATCAGCTTAATTACTGCGTGGTCAGAGCTCAGAAAACTTTCCTCAGTGGTGTATTACCTTTGATGCAATCGAAATATTGCGATATTCATGACTAGCTAGCTACCTCCGTTTCAATAAATAAGACTTATATTTTTTAAAAATGTCAAACTATATAAAATTTGATATTTTTTTAACATGTACAATACAAAATCTATATAGTTAGATACATCATGAAACATATTTAGGCAAAGCACCTTCCATAGATACTTTACTAGTTATTCAAACTAATTACATTTACTCCATGATTGCATGACCTAGTAATTACATAGTAAGTAGTAGTAGTATTTAACATGCAATAGTGCACCATAGCTAAACAGTAACAGTCTACTACATGCCACAGATTGAAATCGTTTCCCTTGCCATGATATATATGTGTACCATATGTATCTAGACGGGACCATGCACGCAGGACATATCATGATGACATGCATGTCAATCCTATGGTGGCTAGCTATATGTCGACATCGATCAATCGAGATCAAGCCAATGGGGATGTGAAAATTCTCTGGCCACGGGACAAGATCGCCTTGGGATCATACTTGTGCTTCCTCTCGACGAACCTGGCCCACCTGCTTGGACCGAAGTGCTTCTTTTCCCAGCCCGACTGACCGGCGTAGTACGGCAGGTACTGCACGCACCCCATCCCGGCCTCCTCGCAGAACCGCATGATCTCCACGTTCTGCTCGTCGAGGCGCCTCAGCTGCTCGCCGCCATCCGACGACGCCGGCACCGACGACCGCAGGATCCCCACCGTGTAGAACACCTCCTCCTCCTCCGGGAACACCGCCGACGCATCGCTGTCCCACCTGTTCCGGTTCATGGGGTAGATGAGGACGGGACCCATGGCGCTGGTGGTGCCGCGGCGGAGGATGCCGTGGAAGACGCCGGCGGCGAAGTCGAGGACGCGAGAGCGCGGGAGGAAAAGGTTGAGCCAGGGGTGCGGCACCTCCCATAGGCTGGCGGCGCGGAGCTTGAGCTCACCGTCATGCACCCGGTCGAGGAACCCCACATACGACACGTCCTGCACGAACACGAAGCCCGGCGCGTACCGCAGCTCCTGCAGCAGCACCCCCAGCTTCTGCGCGCAATTAAAAAATTATTAGGAACATATACACAGATTTTTACATTTCCTTTTACAGGCAATCATCGCCACCTTTTGCTGCCATATCTATTTACATGAGATGACAAAGAATGGTAGGACCAAAGATGATCGAGAGCAAGTTACTTCTTGGACAAGTGGCGTGAACAGTGTGACGTGTGTGCAGGGATATCCGGCGTGCATGCATCCATGCACGATCGCTGTCCCATGCATTAGATCTTGCCGTGTCATAGGTACTAGTACTAGGAGTACCTGCTAGCAGATAATGCTTGGACTAGCTTGTTGATCGATGCTAGGTAGGAAACACATCATGTATCGACATGGATGACTTAATTCTGGTAAACTTATAATTCCTAGTTCTGTAACTGCATGTGCATATACTTGGGATTATATGAATATACATAGGACATAAATTCACGAGGAGATTCCCAGAATTTATTTATTCTCCTATATTCGTATACATATGTACCCCTGAGTCCCTTATTAGATTGCACACACGATTAGTTTCTTCCCTTGGCTTTTGTATGTGTGCCACACCAGTGCAAGCTGACAAAAACAAGATCTGTGAGAGGGCAAGTTGGCCGAGGTTTAGTCAACAGCTCAATTCAGAGCACTAAAGTCTTGATGCAACAAAAAAAATATCTGGACATCTTTATAGATTTTTTTTTTGGTTCAAGAAAAAATTCACACACCAGATTTAAAGCTAATTTTCATTTCTACCCAAAAGACATTTTAGGTCATGTATTGCCCTAAACTATTTCGGCTATATTAAACTTTATACGCTCTCCGAAAAAGAAGAAGCGTTGAGGACTTAGTATAATCTTTGTATTAAGTTGTGCTAAATCATCCGAAACTATTTTCGATTCGGAGGAGGTAGTTTAGGTTAGATTGTGACATATGAAGAGGTGCTTTTCAAGGGCAGACAAAGCTAGACCAAGGACGTACGTCGCTGGTGCTGAACGTATCTGCATGCATCCGCATCCGTATCCGCGTCATATATAGCGGCAAAAAGTCGCCATCCATTTCACTTGGTTGGTCCCCATTAGCTAGCTAACCAGCTGCACCGACAAAGGTCGTGGTTTTATTACCTTATCAACGTCGCCCTCGCTGCCGGCGGGGCCGCCGTAGTACAGCGCTCCCTCGAGGCAGTAAAGGACGCCGCCCGCCTCCTCGGCGAGCGCGGCGACGCGTGCGGCGTCGGCGTCCGAGAAGAAGGAAGAGCGCCAGCTTCCGGCGAGGCCCTGGTCCGCGAGCACCGAGCCTTCCACGTAGTCCATGAGCCCGGACAGAGCGCCGGTGCCGGTCTCGACGTCGATGAGCCGCTCCTGGTCCGTCGTGAGCGCCGCGGCGTTCGTGTACAGGAGCCGCACCCAGCGCGCCCTCGCCGGCGCCGGCACGAGCGGGATGCGCGCCCGCGTTATGATGCCGAACTGTCCCAACCCGCCCAGTACGGCGTCGAACAGGTCACTGTTCTTCTCCTTCGAGCACGTTACCATCTCCCCGAGTCCTGCACAATCACAAGTACGTGAACATGCGTGGCATGTATGAAGAACCAAACATATGGTGCTCGTGCAGGTACCGGTAATGACGTCGAGCTCTTGGACGTTGGAAATCTGGGGGCCGTGGCGGAAGGCCTGGCCGCTGATGCCGGCGTTGGAGAGCGTGCCGCCGACGGTGAGGTGGAGGTAGTCCGTCCACGACCGCGGGGTGAGGCCATGTGCGAGCGAGGCATGCAGCACGTCCACCCAAAGCTGCTCGCCGCCGGCGTCGATGTAGCGGCCGTCGACTGAGACGGAGAGGCGGGTGGCGGAGCCGCCGGCGAGGCGCCCGAGGGACGGCATGCCCACGACGATGCCCCCGGCCGCGGACGCCTGGCCGCGGATCGAGTGGCCGCAGCCGCGGGCGGACACCGGGAACGGGGAGGGGCGAGCGGTCGACGCTCGCAGCAGAGCGGCGATGTCGTCGGGGCACGACGGGTAGAGCACGGCCGCCGCCACGTCCACGTCGACGGACACGTTGCCGAAGTCGGCGGACGCGCGCGCGGTGGCCTCGGCGTCGTCGCGGATCAGCGCGTGGACGCCGAGGTCGCGGAGCTCGTCGGGTAGGGAGGAGACCGGCCTCCACGAGAGCGCATGATCACCATCAGCTGATGCATCAGCTCGGATGATACTGAGGACGAAGAGAGCAGCTATGATCATCTCTATTGCTCTGTGTATGACGACCATATGAGTGTCTATGCTTGTGTGATCGATCGATCAAATTCTCTGTCTCCTGATACTCTTTTCAAGCGGAGAATGGGGGTATAAATAAGGGATGGCTAGCAACCTGTGAGGACTTGAGAATTTTTTTCATGACATCCCAAAGATTCTTTGCATTGGTGTGCCGTACGTACTTTGTGATCATGTCACAGGTACACTGAGTGACAAACAGATGAAGATACGTGTATATCATAGGGATCTTGCAATCTGTGTCGTACAAACCACCTCCAAGAAGAAATGTCTACTCTCCCAAAATCAAAAGAACAAAGTGTTTTCTCCCACTATAACACAAGTCCTAGCTTCCATCTTGATTTTAGCGAAGACGATGGTGGTACATGGTGCTCACATTTTTGAAGGTCCTCATGTTTCGTCCAGTCTAAAGTTCCCAAGAGACGAGCATGAGAAGGGAGGCCATGCCGCCATGGCTTTCCGTCTCCCATCATGGACACGGGCAATCTTGGTCCACCAATCCTCGACGTCCTTGAAGTCGAAAAGGCACTCCAAGTTGTTGGGTCGAAGTTGAATGGGCTAAGCCAATTCTCTATCATATTCCAAATGAGGAGCGAATAGCGACACTTGAAGAGAATGTGATGCACCGTTTCGTTTTGATATCGGCAAAGGGGGCAAATTCTACCAATGGCTAATATTGTAGTCTCTTAAATACCTTAACTAGCGGAGTCCGCATCATCTTATAATGAATTTGTGTGTATTTGAATTTTGCACTCCAATGACCGAGATATCCATCTGTTCGCTGCATAGTTTTCCATGTTAGATGTTGCTAATTTAATACAACTGTACTAAATCAGCGACAACTAATTTTGACCGGAGAGAGTACTTTGCTGATTCCATTGGCGAAATGGCGTCATCGAGGGCCTAGCTTGTGAAACGTGATGAACGGCAAGGCTAGCTGGTTATTTTGGTTCACGTACGCAGGGGCGGATTCAGCCCCTGGCAACCAGGGCCATGGCCTGGGGTGCGGCGGCGGTGCTCAGGCTTGTCGATGCACTGTAGCAGGATTATGGGATGCAATGTAGGTATAGTCACTGAAGATGGCCAGGGAGTAGTGAATTTTTAGATCCGCCACTGCATGTATGTATTGCGTGTTTGTGTGGGCGACATCAAGTAGGGTAGAGAAACTGATGGATCTGGTGGTCAAATGATATCCTACGTACCACCGGATCCAAAGAACTGATACGCACGTACATATGATGCACAAGTAGCCGCTGGGACCATTTGCGTGACCAGTGCTCATATATTGGTTGGTCTCTCTACAGTATCGTTGAATAATTAGTCTTCTTTGAATGTCTTTCTCACAGTAATCAGATAGCTAGCCATATTCAGCTGCTACAGTCAAGTCAAGTCGTAAGCTAGATCCTTTCCCAGATACGCTCGTGACAGACCGATGAGCTTTGTCTACCAAATGCGATTAGGTCTCTCTGTCAAGAATGTCCAATTACATGCATCGATCGGTAGGTCTTGCACCGAATCTTGCCGCCTTGACAAATTTGACACGCTAGTCATCTTGTTTCCGATCAGCCTCTTGACAGCTATCGAGCAAAGCCAGGATCGATCCCAATGCAGGAGTCAAGTCACGAGCAGAACGGCCCTCGATCTAGTCTTTCTATATATCAGTGTAGTGTCTCGCTCTCGAGCAGATTTGTATGCAGAGTTGGTTTGCAAGATCCGGAAGAAAGGCTGCAGATCCATTGACGTGAACGAGATGTCGAGATGTCGATCTAGTACGTAGTACCTTCGTTTCGGAGATCTTGACGAAATCATGCATGTATCTTTGACAGATGAGAACGAATCCCTCGGTGCATAAAACCTTACATGTAACAGGTCAAACAGCAAGTCTCTCAGAAGTCTCGATCAAATACTATTTCCTGGGAACCATGCACATGCATGCCGAGTAGACATGATCTCGAAGGATCTTTGGAATGTAGACCGATGAGTATATATTTTCATTCGATTTAACACGACAGCAGCATTTCTTCGTCTATATTAGCTCATGCTAGATGGAAGATCAGATATGCCAGGATCCTGAAGCAAAAGTGAGCTAATCCATCGACATCACACAAGAGCCAATTGCCCAATTCTTCTCACGATATATAACCCGACGCGACATGGCACGTGGGCGAGGAGAACGGCAGGACGTCCATGCAAATATTGATCGTATCCACTCGAGTCTCGATACATACTTACGTTCTTTTCCTCGACCGTATCCTTGTGAATCTAGCTCTGTCGCCTGTCTACGTGCTCTCGGTCGCCAGCATGCAGGAGAAAGAATCCCACGAAAGGATATCCATCACGACGACCTGTCTAGCCATATATAAGCCCATAACACGTGTATTAGATGCATGGTCACGACGACTGCTTCAGTCAATTCGAACCATGCGTGTCACCTGTTCCTGGGGGATTCCGTCGGGATCCAGGGAGATCTCTAGCTAGATCACGCAGAATCTGTCTCGCATTGGATGATCGGTCGCCATCGTTGGTGATCGATGTGTGTTTCTTTTCTTCGTCGTCTGATCTGAACAGTGCAGTGCAGATACATCAGGATTCGACATGCAAGAAAGAAACCTACGCGAAAGGTGGGAAATAGCTAGGGACCTTGGAGCGTAGAAAATACTAGTGTATGATGCTACTCGCATAGTATCATCTTGTAGTATTATAGTTTTATTATATTTCATGTTTTATAGAATTTCAATGCAAATATGTAGATATGATGTATTTGTCATTACACTTTCTAGTTCTACGTGCTATGATACTACTATATCATATTATGATACTAGTCTTATCTCTCATCATTAATTGATCTACATATATCATGTGCAGGCGGCCATTCTTTCGGGAGGACACGCACGGCTACGGACCAAGGTAACAAGACAATGGGGACGACGGCGGCAGTGCTGTGGGACGTCCTGGCGAAGGCGGCGAACCTGGCGCAGATGTTCGGGCTGCACGCCGTGATGCTGGTCGCCGTTGGCGCGACCCTCCTGCGCATTCCGCAGAGCAAGAGGGAGTGCACCGAGCTCGAGCGGTGCGCCCGCAGGCTCCATGCGCTGCTGCAATGGCCGACGGCAGGCTGCGCGGTCGCGCTGCTGCGCTCTGAGACGGGAGATCCCATCGGCAAAGCGCTCGCCGACGCGGCCGGCCTCGTCGAGTCATACAAGAAGAGCTCTGGTGCCGCGTCCGGAGGGGCACGAGCATGGCGCGCCAGCTCCGTGACATGAAGGACGTCGTCAACTCCTACTACGGCCTCGTTCTTTTCATCAACGCCAACCTCCTGATACTTCAGGCAACAACTCATCCAACGTCAGATCCCACTATGTACGTCAGGTTAATTCTATCTGTGATCTATCCTAGCTCCGATGCAGCCTGATTACGTCTCTGATATACCATGTTTAATTATTTGGCAAAAACATAATTCGTGAAGCGAATGGCCCATCAGAAAGTTCAGGTGTATTGACCAACTGCCCGACAGATGCAGGAAGTCATGACACTCAAAGGACTTACGATATTACTCAGGGAGGAATAGGTAGTCAGACAAGCAACACTGACCCAGCTGGATGTGAAACAATGGTGCCTTCTATAGTGATTTCCCATGCATAACAATGAAGGAGGAGATTAATTGTTCCCAGTATGTAGATCGATGCAACATGTGTATAAGTTTGGAAATTGATTCGCCCACGATCACCCGGATGGATTAGACTGTTCGATTGATGCTGTGAATAGTACTTATATTACGCCTCCTATAAAAAGGAGGGGCTTTAGAGGCGAATCTTATATTACGCCTCCTTTGGTTTCCAGGAAATAGACATAGAATTCTGGAATTAGAACTGGATTCCAGAAATATGAACGTTTGGATGTCATGGGATCATATTTCTGATATCCAGTTCATGGTTAGGTCAATAAACCTACTTTAGAGAGTGGGAATATGGTTAGGTCAATTTGTTGTTCTCAACAAAAAGTCACGCGGAGTTCATGGATCCCACACACACTTATGCACACTTGGTTCAGCCAGTACAGGAATTATGTGCTACGCCGACGGTCAACTGCCCTCGACGTAGGGCATAATTGATGTCGGCATAGCCCCTCGGCATAGCTCTATTTGGTCGTCGATGTAGCTTCTGCTCTTGGCGTAGTCTATGCCGACGGCTTTGCCCTCGGCGTAGCCCTGTCGGCATAGTTTATAATTTTTTTTTTTAAAGTTCAATTTTTTTTTTGAATCTTTGAATTGTTTGACTTGATGATCTCTCAATTAGAATATTTTTAACACTAATTATACTTAATCTTTGGTCAAATTTAAGTCTTGGTCAAACTTCCTGGTTGGTCACGCATCCTCACACATTACTCCACCCCCAGCACGCTTAACTTCTCTGTTCCATCCAGATGAGTTTTCATGAAGCAAATTATACCTTGTTAATAATACTACCATATCAATCCTATTAACCCTTATACCACTATGTCACACGTCATTGGTTTTAAATTTCCAAACTATATATTAAGTAAACAATAATAAATAAGTAATAAATATATTGAGTTCCAAACTATATAATAAATAAATAACAATGAATAATTAATAATTATATTGAATAATTTATATCTTTAAATCTGTAAATCGGAATTCGACAAATTATATGTCTAAATTGATAAGAAAAATGAGAGGAATCGAAATATGACATCCATATGTAATGTTTTTATGTTTTATTTAATTTTTGAATTTCTTATGCTCGTTTTTGAATTTCATGTATCATCAGTGATATCTCAAACTAATGAGATTTACATTGAAAAAATCATAAACAATTCAAAAAAATCACAAAAAAAAGGAAAAACCTTCACACATAGTCTTCTTATGTCAAATACTAACGAGTCCACTTGATAAATAAGTTTTACATAGTTTTCTTATGCCATACCCCCGCTTTACCCTGTTAACCCTTGATTTACCCGTTCATAAACGGCGGGCATGAACCTTCTTAGCTAGGGGTCAAATTTTGCAAAAATCTTTGTGTATCTCTAATAAAATAACATGTTGTGTACCTAAAAGTGATTTTTTCAAAAAATCATGAGGAAGCCATGATGGAGCTACAGTTCAAATTTACCCCGCTTCCTGCTGAATTGGCAAGAGTTTATCTTTTTTGTGGAAGGTTACTGCAAAGCTTCACGCACACAAACAATTGTTGATATATACATAAAATGTGTTCTCATATTGTTTAAAATTATGGTGGTCTAGTTTTGTAATGTATTTTCAGTACTTCCTTCACACAAATAACCCAATTTTGACACTTAGAAAATGGAAATTGATTTTTTATGCATAGAAAATGAAAACTCCCAATATGAACTTTATTTTCCATCCCAATATGCACACATGTGCATAATATGGGGTCATTTGAACAAACTATTCTATGATTCAGGTCATGACCTAGCTCATGTGGCTTGAAAGCCATGAAACTTCATACATGATAGGTCATTTCTCAGAAGGGGTTTCTATAATATTTTTAATAGTCCAGGTTTATTATTTTTCCTCACAACTAGGTAACATAAAATGACACAATGCGAAGGCTTTACATTTTTTTGAACTTCTTATGCTCGATTCAAAATGTGATCGAAACGGCGGGCGTAAACCTTCTTAGCTAGGGGTTGAATTTTGCAGAACTATTTATGGATCTATGATAAAATCTACTTGTGAACCTGAAAATAATTTTTTGAAAAAATCATGGGCAAACTATGATATAGTTGTAGGTCAAATTTACCTCGCTTCGTGCTGAATCGGTAAGAGTTTATCTTTTTTGTGAAAGGTTAATGCAAAGCTTTATACACACAAAAATGGTGACATATACATATAATGTGTCCTACTATTGTTCAAAATTAGGTTGGTCTAGTTTTGTAATGTATTTTCACTACTTCCTTCACAAAAAACCCAATCTTGACACTTAGAAAATGGAAACTGATTTTTTATGCATAGAAAATGAAAACTCCCAATATGAACTTTGTTTGCCATCCCAATATGCACACATATGCATAATATGGGGTCATTTGAACAAACTATTCCATGATTTGGATCATGACCTAGCTCATCTGGCTTGAAAGCCATGAAACTTCGTACATGATAGGTCATATCCGAGAAAGGGTTTCTACAATATTTGCAAGAGTCCAAGTTTATTGTTTTTCCTCATAACTAGGTCACATAACATGACACAATGTGAAGGTTTTACATTTTTTGATTTTTTTGAATTTCTTAGGCTCGATTCAAAATGCGGTCGAAACGACGGGTATGAACCTTCTTAGCTAGGGGTTGAATTTTACAGAACTATTTATGGATCTCTGATAAAACTTCTACTTGTGAACCTAAAAATGATTTTTTAGAAAATCATGGGCAAACTATAATGTGGCTCTAGTTCAAATTATCCCGACTTCCAGCTGAATCAAAATCCTAAATCCCTAAACTGAAAATTCTAACTAATTAAATTAATTAGTTCTAAATTTTGGAAGGTTTAGGTGAATAGATCTTATTTTTCTGCAAATTTGATATATTATTTGTATTTTTGTGAATTTGAATGATTTAGTTATGATTTTTCCAAAATTAATATGGTAAAATAGAAAATAGTTGTGTCGAGGGCATTGCCGTTGGTGTAGAAAAGGCCGTCGGCGTAGCTATCTTACGTCGACGACAGTTCTACGCCGACGGCCAACTTCGTGGGCTGCCTGGCCCATGGCCTACGCCGATGGCACCGACATTTGGCCATCGGCGTAGACGCTGGCCGTCGGCGTATTGCGCCATTCCCGTAGTGAGCCAAAAATGCACGAAGTTGCTCCTCTATGCTTCAAGTCGCCTCCAAAAATTTCAATAATTTCTTGAAGATATTCTGGTGTGAACGCAAGGTTAGAAATTCAAATAGTGCCAACATGTTACGGAAGCCACCTATACAATTACGTGGGGTCGCATACAGGAATGTTCAGCTAATAAGCTCAAAGTTTTCCCTCAACACGTGGACACTACCCATCAAACTTCAAATAATCGTTTAAAAATTATAGTGTGAATAGTTGTTTGAAAAATAAATTACTAAATTCTGAAAACTAACTATACAATTATGTGGCACCCTGCACTCACTTCCATGCATGAATAAATACTAGATGGACTCCGCGCGCTTTGTTGCGCCGTCCTCCGATACCAATATTTTATTTATAGAGTGACTTTAGCATGTTATCATGTACATGGTCTCGTTGCTGGCTCGTTAAGCTTTAGCTCTAGGTGCAGCAAGAACAAACCAGACGTATTCTGTAGGACGATGCAGCAAATCGTCCCTTACCAAATCGAAGACACCAAATAAACACGCAGCTGTGCAGGCCACCCATATATATGAGCACAAGGCAAGAAGAACGCCAGCAGGACAACCCTACATCCTGACCGAAGGAAATCGATCCAAAATTGGCACCTTGCAGCCCAACCGTGCTGACCAAACAACAATAACAATAGCCCAATGGCTGCACCATTTGAAGAAAATCCAGCAAAAATAAAAATCCCAAGCGCCCCCAAATAAACAAATCAAAAGTTAAAGAACAACTTGCTTAAGCAGATCCAAATCAAACAAACAAAAATCGAGTTGGACACCAAATTAAAATTCTGCAGCAACTTCCCTAAAAAAATCTATCTACAACAAGCAACAACAATTTGAGAGTACCAATTAATAACAACATTCCCATTATAATAACAAGAAACTGTCATTATCATTATCTCCAACATTGGAACGTTAAGAAGCAATGCATTTGACAGATAACTATGCCAAAATCAGATTGAACCAACATCATGAGAGATCCATAGATAGAAGTTTGTCTATCAAAGTAGACATCTATCGATCTCTTCCTCACGAGAGGCACCCATCCTAGCGGTGCTCCTTCCACTGTCTTTGCCTCATCACCACATGCACCCATAGAGATCACAGTCTTGACACCAATCCTCGATTAATAGATACCACTGTAAATTATGAGATATTGTCTCAATTAATTATTTATAATTCTAAATGCATGTCCAGAAAGAAGCTACCAAATTATGTTTTTATTATTGCTCTCATCCAAGAGGCATATAGAAAGTTAGACAAAATGGAACATAATACAACATGTAATGATCGTAATAGTGTACATAGGTAGACAGTCAAATAGGCAGATTAAGAAAACAATTATGAGCTAGACATTGAAGTACTAATCAGAGATAAACTAACATCTTACCACATATACGATAATAACCTTCTTAAGAAAATTACATGGTCATTTGAACTATGCATTTATAGCTCTTGTAGCTTGTTCACTTCCCTGTAAGTATATCATATATATATGAATGAGTTTGGATAAAAGAACAACATACAATGATTCATGTTTCCAGAAAGCAATAACACAACTGTGGGTACAAATAATGTCAATGTGTTACAAAATGGCAAAAGGAATTGTGTAGTAGTTATATTAAAAGATGGTGCATTATTACTGAAAGCCAGAGGGAGTAGTGCTATACAACCAAACAACTCAACAGACATGGTTTATTCTTTCATACTTTCTCACTATTATCTGGTGGAATTTCTAAGATGTAGCACATACTAAAGAAGTGAAGATTACAAACATGAGCAGAGTCTCTGAATTTAAATTCTAATAAATTGTCTTTACACTAATACACCTCAATAGTATAATTTTAATAACTATAAAAAAACATATGTGAAACTGGTAAATAGTTCATTCCAGATTAAGCTCTTTCTTGAAGTACCAATATCTAATAAAATAAAGGTGATGTTCTCTAAAATGCGTTCATGGTGGAATTGAAGAGATTGGGGGTGCAAATTTGACAGACTGAGCATTTCACTTTCAGAAAAAATTGTTATTGGGAAAATTTTGTGGTGTCATGTGATGGGCACCATTTTACATAGTCGGATACAAAGCATGAATAAACATAGCTGCAACAAACATAAAACAACATCGCCAGGGTTACCCCCCAAACACAGGATATACGGACGTTGCAGAGATTAATGGTGTACTGGTTGTTGGAGAGTAGAGAAGAATTGCCCCTAAAAAATATGATCGGACTAAGGATGGAGTTAGTACTTAGTACCATGTAAAGCCTGTTCACTTACTTGATATGGCGATTTCAAAGTTCTTAGGAAAAACCAATAGCATTCAAATATTCATATCTCCAATACATTTACAACTTACCTGGAATATCAGTGTGGGCCAAACTTAGATCGAGAAACAATGCTAGCTCGATTGATTATCAAAGAAATATAAAAAGGATGAGTCCGAGTGTACTTTTCTCTGTATTGTATTAGTGGATCAGTTAAGAGACTGCAGTGGATCGTGAAAACTCTTACATGTATTGTGGCACCATTGAACCCTTGAAGTTAAGGAAAAGTCATCCGCATAAAAGAACATAACTCAAGTGGATTATTCCACATAACTAAATATAAGAAATTTCTGCATACAAGAAAACAATTCAAACAGTTTAATCATGGTGTATCTGCAGTATTGTACTGAGATGGTAAAACAACTGTCAAATCAAAATGCAAAGGAAAAAAGCTAATAACACCATTCAGAAAAAAATACACTTATATATTCAGATCTAAAAAAAATCAACTTACCTAATATTCCCCTCTCTTACCTGCTGATCTTGCATGCTCTCCCATATCCAATAGCATGGCCCTAGCTTAACTTGAGAAATGGCGCTAGCTCAGTTGAATCTATGAAATATTAAAAAGATTAGTATGGGTGTACACTTAATACATGGGGGTCCTCTTATCAGCCATAGTTATTGACGTGAAAGGCAATGGAGTGATTGGAGGACTGAAGTTCAGTTTCTGTGATGGCGGCTCGCCGCCCAACTCATTATCGATATTGGTGGCACACATGTTCCTCTTGAGAGAAACACTAGAGTTTCCTTTATATCTATCAGCCATAGTTTGACAATAAAAAGAAGGTATTACCATTATTTAGATCAAAGAGAGAGACAAAAGGTCTATAAATAAAGTGTTTTCTGTTTGCTGTGACGGAGGCTGACACTCTGAGATAGAGTGACAGGAATCTAGGATGGCCTAATAGAATTCTAACATCTTTCTGGACCATTAAAATTAAAATAGGAGGGTAGGGTCCTTACTACTGAAAATGAACTTAACACTGAACATCCTTCAGATTCTGTATTATGCTTGTGTGACCTGCATCTGCACTTTACACGCCCAAAAAATTAATCTGTTGCATCTGTACTTATTAGTTTTGGTTAGAGCCAAAGAGATAGGGTAGTCTCATTTAGGAGTTAGCACAAATTATGGATCCTTATTTAAGTTGATGTTAGCAAATAAAAGTGTCAATATCTATGAATATGGCAATTCAACTGTGTGATGTAGAAGTACAGAAAACTAATAATAAATTTGCACTATGTCAGCTGTATCAAATAGAATTTGCACTATGTCAACTGCTTAATACTCTTTAAGTAATAATAAAATGCCCATTATCAAAAAATGTCAGCTGTATCAAATAGAATTTTAAATCCATTGGTCGACGATATAAAAAATATATGAAAGATAATCCTTGTTCACATACATATGTTCAGAAAAGCTGAGTATTTTGTATTTTTCATGCATTAGGTACTTGAAATACTAAGTTCCCTTCCTACTACTTTATCTCGAAAAGAAAAGATAAACATGATGCTGCGCTAATAATGACTGTAGCTGAAGCATCCATGAGGTAAATTATATAGCTAATATCCTTGGCCATGTAGATATGGCTAACCTGAATGGTGTCTCATTCAGAAGATTGCATTTCATTGTACAGTAAGTTTCTCTAAAAACATGTCACTTAGGAGCATGAGCATAGCTGATTGTATGCAGGTAGAAAGGCACACCTGAAAGTCACTTACATATCTTGAGAATTTACATACACAATAATGAAGCACATCCCTACAATCAATGACAACCTGAATAGAGTCTGATCCAGAAGTTTTTGCTTAACAAAACCTGAAAAGGGAGGATTACATACACAATAATGAGCACATCCCTACAATCAATGACAACCTGAACAGAGTCTGATTCAGAAGTTTTTCTTAACAAAACCTGAAAAGGGAGAATTGGCATAGCAGCTTGTTAGGTAGAAGAGCCATTGTTGAATGTTACTCAACAACAGTATAACTTTTATAATATGCCTGCCATGATTTCCTCCCAATTGATTGAACAGTAAAGATGATAATTATTCTGAGGAAAACCCTTCCATAACAATTGACACTTCATCAATTTAACAATTTGTCAAACACGTAGAGTGCATCGTCATAGTACAGTAGATACGGAGCAGCTAATTGCATATTTAGTCTAAAATGTCACTACTTGACCCTAGGTCGGACACTGCCTCAAGCCCTCCCATAGAATCAATAATTTTTTGGACTGTCAACATAGACCATCTAATATAAACAATTCATTCACTGAATTAGGTAACCAGCCAGGAACTTGTACCCCATCCTGTGCTTGCATCCTCAATCCTAGTTTGCCTTCAAAATCAACAAAAAATGGAACTAATAAAATTTGTGCTTGGCCTCGGCATCTAAATACAATTGCTAGGTGGGAAATTACTGTGTGCGTCGCAGAGACCAGGAAACAAAGAGATCACAAGCCAGTACACAACGTATTGTGCTCCTTCCCAGATGCAGAAAATTTCAATGCTAAGTTTTAAAGTCTGTATATTGTGTTCACTTGTATTCTGCTAATATATGGGTTCAATTCTTCCCTTTTCAGTTAAGTTTCTAGTACTAAATTATGTATATCGTTCACTTTTGGTGTTAACTGAATCTGGTGTTGGACTGTTGCGAACTGAATTTGGTGTTGGTCCGCAAGTGCCTAAAAAAATGTTATGCAATTTGGGTGATGTTTGCGCTCCAACTTGACAAAATTGTACTCTGCAGTTAGGTGGTGTACGTGCTGTCTAGATTGATAGAATTTGAGTGTTACTCTGTTTCATTTGCCAGTGTGCGTGCTATGGGTTTGACAGAATTTAAGTGTTGGTCTAGTTTGACAAAATTTATTAGTTAACTTCTGCTTGTATACTTTATCCAGAATTTCGACTGATCAGATTTTGTATGGTCAGGTTTTCCTTTCTCAATCCCTTTTCTAGTAAACATTGTGTTCAAATTTCTGCTACTAAGTAAACTGAACGGAAATCGAACCTGGAGTTGTTGCTGGGATCGTGGCTTCCAGCAGCAAGGATGCCCGCTGTGGTGAGAGGTCGGAGGAGGCTATCCCGATGTCGCAAGGTGCGTCGGAGGATCCGTCACCGGCGGCCGGCGGAGGGATGAAGGGTGGGGGATGGATGGAGCAGTCGGAGGTGGGCAGAAGGGACCGTCGGATGAGGCGGAGTGCACGCCGCTAGAGTTCACTTTGGAGAAGAGCCGGCGTGGCGCCCTCCCTTTATTGCAGCGCGGCGGCCGCAGAGCCCACCTCGACGGTTTGGCGGCAAGGTCATCTTGTAGATCGGAGGCCTGAGGCGACAGAGTAGGTGGTGGCCTATGCTCGCCACGGTGCCTTGCGCCCGGCTGTTCGCCGTCCTTCTCCGACGCCGAGCTCGGGGACCTGCGGCAAGACCGGAGGCGGACAATGGCGGACGAAGATGACCGGAGCAGATCCTGTCGCATGTTTCCTCTTCGCCGGCGTCTCCGCAAAAACCACCGCCACAGGAAAAGAGGCATGCTCATCACCAACTCCATCAAATGCATCGGCTCTCCTAGCGTGCTACCACAGCCTACAAAATCGAGCGATCTGTGAAGATTGGGGGAACAAAAATCATGAGGGGATAAGGGAGAGGAGGAGGAGTTGCTATTCCATAACTCCACTCAAGCACCAACTACTCTCAGGAACCGCCTATCTGTGCGTTTCTGGAACGTGTATAGCGTGGTCAAATGAACCACGGCCTTCCAAATTCATCGGCAGCGAAGACCAACAACAGTGACAGTTGGATCAACCAGAGGCGCGCATAGCCCAGGGAGCTTAGAGCTCTTTCAAGATAATCGTCCACATAAAGTAGCTAACTACAACGCATCAATGACTTTCACAAGCATGAAACACCCCACGGGCAAACACTACAGGAATGCAGCCATTTACCGATGGCCTTAAGCCTTCGGCGTATATCACTATGCCGTCGGCGTATCATACGCCGAGGGCAGCTGTCGGCGTATCCCCTCGGCGTATACCTTCCTCGGCAGAGACGTATCGACCCTCGGCGTAGAGGCAGCCGTCGACGTATAATCCCTATGCCGACGGCCGGAGAGACCCTCGGCGTACTGGCCCTCGGCGTAGGAGCTCACGGCAGGCGTCAAGTCCAACGGCGCCCAGGAGATACGCCGACGGCCTTGCCTTCGGCGTAGATGGACATGTGGCGTCTGCTAGGTAGCCTGAGCTAGGCGATACGCCGACGGCATTGTCCTCGGCGTAGAGGGTAGCCTGTGCCGACGGCCTGGCCCTCGGCGTATACATTTTCTGAGACAATATGGTCACATCTACGCCGACGGCATTGCCCTCGGCGTATGACTTACCACGAATTTTTTTTGCTTGTTTCATCTGCTCGTTTGACAGCACCAAAATTCACAGAAATTCACAGAATAGTGTTAAAGCACAGAAACAACAGTAATATACACAGAAATCATAGAAATCAAGTCCAAGTATGCACATAGGAGTGTCAAATCATCAAGTAGCGACACACATAAGGTCTGGTATCTAAAATACATAGCACATGTCTATCTCGAGGTGAAAAGCCCTACTACTCTGGAGACGAGGTCGGGGTGAACCCGAGATCTCCCCTAGTGAAAGTAGGCGGCCGATGATCTGCGAAATTATGCCCAGTAGAAGCTGCAGAAGAACCGCCAGGAGAAGTACCAGTAGGAGAAGTACCGCGAGAGGCACCAAGAGAACGGCCAGGAGAAGGACCATCGGGATGGACCGGTGTCATCTGACGCCCACCACGCGAGGCAAAGGAAGATGTTGTTCCCTACATGTTCCCTAGATGTTAGCAACTTGCGAGGCAAAGGAAAGCGGCAACCATTGGTTTGGCAAAGAACTTACCGCCGTCGATGCGTAGTATGTCCTAGCGAAAATCTCCCTTGATGGCATTAATGGCGCCGGCCCGGTATAGGAGGCTGCTCCCCTACATCGAAACTTGCTCCAGATCACATAGCCATCATCGACGCCTGCAAGATAGTTTAGATGTCAGGTATTGCAGAAATGCCCTAATCAAACTAGGGGAAGTGGGACTTGTCATCTTTTCAAAAAGAAAGGTTCAGACTTACATGTAGATATGCCATGTAGGCCGTAGTCGCTTCCTGGTGCAGCCGAAAGGCCTCCTGATATTGCTCATGAGCCGCATCGAAGGCCACCTCGAAAGCAGGCTACCATTTCACAAACAATGAATATCATCAGCACTTAGCCATGCAAGAACGAAAGTCGCAAAGAGGATGAAAATGAGAAAAACTTACATCATATTTGGGTCGACGAGGCTGGTCACGAGGCGGGATAGGGGCGCTGTCAGGGGTGAGGACCGCCTTGAGACGCGTGAAGCTCGTGGTGAGGGAATGCTTGACCTTTGTATTAAGCACCTTGAGACGGCCATGCTGCAACCCGTGCCCCGATAGGACCAACGACTCCTCGTCGGTCTCCGCGCATCTAGGGTCATCCACCTCCGGGTGACGAGACTGCACCATCTGGTAGTAGTCCTCTATGTGCTCCCCGGCGTTGCCGTAGTACTGGGAGGGCGGCGTCCGGAGGCGCCAAGGCTTCGGGCCTCTTCCTCCGCATCATGTCATATACCATGACATCGTGAATCTCCTCCCTGAGCGTTGCCTCGGCCACCTGCATCGCGAACAGAAATGTTATGCATATAAAGTAGGAACATGACGGGAAAATAAATGCAGATCATTCCATGTATGTACATACCATCTTCCCCTTGATGCGATCAAAGCTGCGGTTTCCCGCTCGGTGTGTTCCACCGTCGCCTCGGTTTTCCGAGTTCCGCATCGACACGGCTGCAAACTCCTCGTCCGCCCTGAGCCACCTCGTACTAACCATCTCCGCCCATGCCTCTCGATGCGACTCAGCCCATTCAGGGACAACCTGAAAATGCAATACTCAACTCAATATAATGCAATGGCAACTTAGTAGCAATATAGGATCTCATTAACATTTCACTCACCGACATGAAGTCATCCAGCGACATCTCGAAGTCGGGATTAGGATTCCTACCAACAATGTCCTCCTTCTTGACCCTCTTTCCCCTTTCAGCCTAGAACTGACTAGCGGTCGTTACCTTATGGTTGTACCACACCTGCGGTGTCAACTTCTCACAAGCTCCAAGCAAATTCTGGTTCGCCTTTTGCGTATCCTCCTCATCCATGCGATAAAAGCACTTCAATCATGCATAAAACAATTGTGAGAGTCCTGAGTTAGCACATTAGTTCATCACTATGAATGAAACTCGAGAAATATGTCTTACCCAAAACTTGGTGATCACAGTATCAGCAGCTGTCCGGAAGCCTACGCCCGGAGCAGCCTGGTAGTCTGCCCAAGTAGTGGCTAGCTTCGGTGAGCCACTGGGGACCATGTCGAGGGGAGTGTATTTCCCTGGCCAGAACTTCCTAATCAGAGCTCCAACCATGCTGTTAGGTAGGCGACCCTTGCTTATGACCAAAATGAAATTACATGTTCAAAATTGCCAAATTAGTACACTTACCAAACGCCATCAGGAATGATGAGGGTCTTCGCCTCCTGGGTCTTAGGCTCCTTCCTCTCATCAGGGACGCACGATTCCCCACGAGTCCTCAACTTCTTTGGCCTTGCGTCCTGCTGTGGCGGTGTGTGATGGTGTAAATCACCGTCCAGTTGGGAACCCCAAGAGGAAGGTTTGATGGGTACAGCAGCGAGTTTTCCCTTAGTAAGAAACCAAGGTTTGTCAGTCCAGAAAAAAGCCAAACTTAAGAAGGTGATGCTTGCTAGCCTAGTGACTTCCAACAAGGGCGCCGTTTATGACACTTGTTAGTGCGTCTTCAACTAGTAGCAACGCGGAACCTGCATACAACACAACCAAATACTTTGCTCCCAACTTACGATGAGGTTGTCAATCTCACCGGTTTGCTGTAAACAAAGGAATGAGCGTATCGAGTGGAAAGCAATAGTAGTATGCGAGTAAAGTAAACAGTGCGAGTAAAGTAAATAGGTGATAGCAATATAAAGGAAATAGGACCGGGGTCCACAGTTCACTAGTGGTGTCTCTCCATAAGATAAATAACACATGCTGGGTAAACAAATTACAGTTGGGCAATTGATAGAATAAAGATAACGCGCATATGTTGAGAGGATCACTATGAGATTTACTCTGGGCATTACAACAAAATATATAGACCGCCATCCAACTGCATCTATGACTAATAATCCACTCACGGGGATATCGTCCGAACACCCCATGAGTATTAAGTTGCGAACAACTGAGAACTGCATTAAGCAAAGTGTGTAATGTAAACAAAGCATATGCCCTTGGACATAAGAATGTTGTTTTCTCCCTAGTGGCAACAGCAGATCTACAACCTTAGAGGTTTCTGTCACTCCCCCAGATTAAATAGAGGCATGAACCCAACTATCGAGCATAAATACCCCCTCTTGGAGTCACTAGTATCTACTCGGCCAAGATAGCTACTAACAACGGAGAGCATGCAAGATCATAAACAATATAGAGATAACATAAGATAATATTCAGCACATCAACTCAATCATAACACCAATATTCATCGGATCCCAACAAACACAACATGTAGAATTACATAACGGTGATCTCGATCATGTAAGGCAGCTCACGAGATCTAAACATGAAGCTCATGGTGGAGAAGACAACCATCTAGCTACTGCTATGGACCCATAGTTCAAGGTAGACTAGTCACTCATCACGCTGGAGGCAAGCATGGCGACGAAGAAGACCTCCGGTAGCGGTTCCCCTCTCCGGCAGGGTACCTGGAAGAGCTTCTGGACCCTCCCGATCTCGGGTCGACGACGACGACGGATCGCAATGTGTTTCTAGAAAATTGATCAGGAGTTTAGGTTTTTCCCGTCGGGGGGTCTTTATAGGCGAAGGGGTGGCGTCAGCAATGGACCGAGGCAGTCTCACACATAGGGGGCGCGGCCAGGGCCTGGGCCGCGCCGCCCTATTGTGTGGTGATGGCGCGGTGATGATGGTGCTAGAAAACTTGTTGGCGTGTAGTTGATGAAGTAAATGACCGGCCAATTGGAAACCCCAAGAGAAGGTTTGATGAATATAGCAGCAAGTTTTCCCTCAGTTATGAAACCAAGGTTTAATCGTCCAGGAGGAAAAAGCCAAATGACTGAAGGTGATGCCCGCTAGCTTCGCGACAGCTCCGGACAATTTATAGGGCGCCTCATCCAAGCCTTGCTTTGCGAGCGGCAACGTGGAACCTACACACAACACAACCAAATACTTTGTTCCCAACTTACGATGAGGTTGTCAATCTCACCGGTTTGCTTGAAACAAAGGAATGAGCGTATCCAGTGGAAAGCAGTGGTAATATGCGAGTAAAGTAAACAGTGCGAGTAAAGTAAACAGGTGATAGCAATATAAAGGAAATAGGACTGGGGTCCACAGTTCACTAGTGGTGTCTCTCCACAAGGTAAAATAACACATGTTGGGTAAACAAATTACAGTTGGGCAATTGATAGAATAAAGACAACGTGCATATGTCGAGAGGATCACTATGAGATTTACTCTGGGCATTACAACAAGGTACATAGACCGTCATCCAACTGCATCTATGACTAATAATCCACTTGTGGCGAATCAATCCGAGAACTCCACAAGTATTAAGTTGCAAACAACAGATAACTGCATTAAGCAAAGTGTGTAATGTAAACAAAGCATATGCCCTTGAGCATATGAATGTTGTTTTCTCCCTAATGGCAATAGCACATCTACAACCTTAGAGGTTTCTGTCACTCCCCCAGAATAAATAGAGGCATGAACCCACTATCGAGCATAAATACCCCCTCTTGGAGTCACTAGCAACTACTCGGCCAAGATAGCTACTAACAACGGAGAGCATGCAAGATCATAAACAATATAGAGATAACATAAGATAATATTCAGCACATCAGCTCAATCATAATACCAATATTCATCGGATCCCAACAAACACAACATGTAGAATTACATAACGGTGATCTCGATCATGTAAGGCAGCTCACGAGATCTAAACATGAAGCACATGGTGGAGAAGACAACCATCTAGCTACTGCTATAAACCCATAGTCCAAGGTAGACTAGTCACTCATTGCGCCGGAGGCAAGCATGGCGATGAAGAAGACCTCCGGTGGCAATTTCCCTCTCCGGCAGGGTGCCGGGAAGAGCTTCTAGACCCTCCCGATCTCGGGTCGACGGCGGCGACAGATCGCGATGTATTCTGGAAAAGTGATCGGGTATTTAGGTTTTTCCCATCGGGGGGTCTTTATAGGGGAAGGGGCGGCGTCGGAAGTGGACCTGGTGGGGCTCACCACAGGGGGCGCGGGCCAGCCCTAGGCCGCGCCCCCTGGTGGTGTGGCCCACCAGTGGCTCCTCTCCGTCTCCTCTTCGGTTCTCTGGAAGCTCCGATAAATTTCTGGATGTCTGGCTTTTGTTTCGTCCAATTCTGAGAATATTTCCTGTGTAACTTTTCTGAAACACAAAAACAGCATAAAACAGGGAACTGGCACTGTGGCATCTCGTTAATAGGTTAGTTCCGGAAAATGCATAAAAATGCCATGAAGTGTAACGAAAAACTAAGCAAATGGTGTAAGAACAAGCATGGAGCATCAAAAATTATGGATACGTTAGAGACGTATCAGCATCCCCAAGCTTAACTCCTGCTCGTCCTCGAGTAGGTAAGTGATAACAAAAGAAATAATTTTTGAGGTGACATGCACCTTCACAATCTTGATCAACTATGTAAGCGTTGTGTGCTGGGATCAAAAGAACTTAAAACATGGGCATGAAAGATATAGTCTTGATAGAAGAAACTTAGCAACCATGTTACAACATGAAAATGAACACAAATGAAAGATCATGAAAATGAAACAATGAAAGTCACACGTGTGTTTAAATCATAAGGAAAAACATACAAATGGTTTTCAACTTGTCCTTCATGAGAGAGCAAAACATAAATGCATAGGACACCTTCAAGTTTAAGAGGGCGACTAGATACAAATAATTTAAGAACAAGTGAAACTAACAATATGAATCAATCAATGAAAACTTTGGGACAATGCACATTATACTCAGAATGACAACTATGCTCTCTTAGACGGTGCATAAAGGTAGAAGGTGGTGACTCAACATAAAAGTAAAA
Source organism: Dactylis glomerata (assembly GCA_007115705.1). Taxonomy (NCBI): domain Eukaryota; kingdom Viridiplantae; phylum Streptophyta; class Magnoliopsida; order Poales; family Poaceae; genus Dactylis; species Dactylis glomerata. The sequence goes on from QXEO01000344.1 coordinate 2,069,194, forward strand.
GAAAGGCCCTTCGCGGAGGGAAGCAGTGATTAAACATCTGCTAGAGCTTTTCATTTGTAAAACAGAGATAAAAATTGGGTTTTGAGAGGTGGTTGTTTCATGTCAACGACTAGCAATGGGGTCTTACTATCTTCCATAATAAACAAGTGAGAGCGGTTCCGAGTTCTTTGAAAATTTGGCACATTGGTGCTCTTTTATAAAACTTTGGCACTCCTCCCCACCTTTTTTCCTTTCTCAAACCATGGCTAACCGATTCCATCGGGTGCCCACCAACATTCACATACCATGGAGGAGTGGATTTTTTTTCTTTTTTAGAATTAGATTGCAATGGTCTGACCAGCTCTCATGCAAAATTAATAACGAGCAGATGAAGCTTCCTAGTCGAGGGGTACTTAATTTAATATGGAAGATAGCAATTCTGACCACTATGTCCCCATGAGCTAAAAATAGTGGCACAAAACGAGAAGTAGTTGAAAGTTTTGAAAGGTAGCACATGAAAATTTACTTGGAATGGCTTACAAATACCATGCATAGGAATTTATAGTGGACACAATGGCAAACTAGGATTTTAGGACTTGGATGCACGAGTAGAGCTCATACTCAGTACAAAATGAAGGCTACCAAAAGACTGGGAGCGACCAACTAAGAGAGCAATAATGGTCATAATCATGCAAGGCGACAAAGCGACATTAAAAGAAGCATAAGATGGCATCAAAAGTCAAAACTAAATGATCATAGAGGCTTATGGCGACTTTGTATGAGTCTAACATGTGTGAGCATGCGCCAAGTCAACCCAAATAAAGCATCAAAGGAGAAAACCAAAATAATGCTTTCAAATAATTAAAACAACGCATGATTTTTTCAAAGGCTCATTAAGCAATCTCAGTCATTTGAGACAAGTCATGCTACAGCAAAACCACTAAGCATACTATCAAAAAGACATCAAGCACGACATGCAAAAGCCTAGGCCGCAGTCTACACAAGCTCCTTCTTGTACCATTTTTTTGTATAAAGTTTTTTCTCTTTTCCAACACCATTCGAACTTTTTATAAACAACTCTTTTGATGAAAACCAACATGGACCAGAGGTCAAAATACACCTTGATAAAAATATATAAAAAGATCTGAACAAAAATCAAGGCGAAAAATGAAAACTAAACGCAGTTCTAGAAAAAGAAGAACACTCGTTGAAACGATAAGAGTGAAAAACGGAGTATTCTTGGCAAATGAAAAGCAAGGCAACTTCTCCAAAGGAAATTTGTTGGGGTCTAACCATTTATTGCAGCAAACAAACTAAACAAAACTAAAAACAACTGACGCTCCAAGAAAAATGCATAGTGCATGAAGCAATAATAATATAGTGCGTTGAAAGGTGACCTGATTTTTGCCGATGAAGAAGGGGTGCCTCGGGGGCATCCCCAAGCTTTGACGCTTGTACCTCTTGGATATTTCTTGGGGTGCGTGGGCATCCCCAAGCTTGAGCTTTTTTCCATTCTTCAACTCATCTCATCATTCTCCAATCCATACACTTAAAAACTTCCTTCATACAAAACTAAACACAAATTTATTAGCAACATTAGTGTAAGCATAATATTGAATCAACCCTTTTTGCTTCAGGTTTCAACTCAAAACCACCACATATAAAGAATATATTACTGTAGCAACTTCCCCAAAAGTTCTGTGATCAAAAGAACTCAAAAAGAAAGCGATAAAGCGGCAAACACAAATATTGTCAGAAATCTGTCAAAACAGAACAGCTGACAAAGGTCAAATTTTTAGAGGATTTTATGTTGCTCAAATCAAAAAGTGTTACACTAATGAAAGTTTGGATATAACCTGGGGCATATGCACAAGAAATCGCAGGTCTAAAAGATATACAGAGAATTTTCATGAAATTTTACGGTGCAGCACCGAAAACTGTTTTAGGACAGCAACATCCCCAAATCTTACCTCACTCAAATTAGAGGCTTCTCTTGGCACAAAAACGAAATAAAAAGGATAAGGAGAGGTTATTACAGTAGTAATAACTTCCAAGACTCAAATAAAAGAAAAAGAACTGAATGTAAAAACATTGGGTTATCTCCCAAGAGTGCTTTTCTTTAACGCCTTTGAGCTAGGCGCAGAAAGTGTGAATCAAGTAATATCAAGTGATGAAGCATCAAGCTCATAATTTGCTCTAAGAATAGAGTCAAAAAGTAATTTCTTTCTCTTTCTAGGGAAGTGTTCCATACCTTTCTTGAGTGGAAATTGATATTTGATGGTGCCTTCCCTCATATCAATGATGGCACCTACAGTTCGAAGAAAGGGTCTTCCCAAAATAATAGGACATGAAGCATTGCATTCAACATCCATGAGAAGAAAATCAACGGGAACAAGGTTATTGTTAACCATAATAAGAACATCATTAATCCTTCCCAAAGGTTTCTTCTTAGCAACATCAGCAATAGAAACATCATAATAACACTTTCCAAGCGGTGGTAAATCAAGCATGTCATAAATCTTTTTAGGCATAATAGAAATACTAGCACCTAGATCATATAAAGCATGGCAATAAAACCATTAACATGCATATCAATGATGGGTTCCCAACCATCTTCTAACTTCTTGGGAATAGAAGCTTTTTGCTTCAACTTTTCATCCCTAATTTTCATGAGAGCATTGGTAATATACTTAGTAAAAGCAACATTTAAAGGACTAGCATTGGGAGTCAAAGCAAGCTTTTGCAAGAACAAAATAACTTCAGATATATTGCGGCCATCAACATCAAAATCATTAAAGGAAATAAAGCTATCATCTCCTACACTCCGAAAAATTTCAGCACTCTTTTGAGAAAAAGTTTTTGCTATTTTGGGCTTTTTAACACTAGGAGTAAGAGTTTTCTCTACACCAATCAAAGTAAGAGGATTGCTAGCATTAGGAATAACATCATTAGAGGTAGTAATGGTACATATCCTCATCTTTCTAGCCATCTCATCTTCTCTTTCCCACCTGGCATGCAATTCTGCTAGCATCCTAACATTTTCATCAATTCTAACTTGGATAGCATTAGCAGTAGCAAAAGGATCAGGCTTAGCGGACATTCTGTTAACCAAAGAAGATTGTGCATTAGACAAAAATGAAATATTGGTTTCAGCTTTGGAAACATTAGCTTGCAACTCAGGAATAGCATTGTTTAAATTTTCAAGTTGATGACTAATAGTCCTCAACAGAGCTGATTGCTCCTCCATAGTCTTGGTGAAAGCCCTGTTCTGCTCATATTGCGCCTGCATAAAATTCTTGGTAGCCTTTTCAAGTTCAAAAATTCTTTCTTCACTAGGCATTTTAGGTCTACCGAGATAGCTATTATCACCATTAGAAGGAAATGGCCTATAATTTTTACTAGCAACATTGTTCCTATAAGCATTGTTGTTGAAATTATTATTTCTAATGAAGTTTATATCAACATGCTCTTCTTGAGCAACCAAAGAGGCCAAAGGAACATTATTAGGATCTACATGAGTCCTATCATTAGAAAGCATAAGCATAATAGCATCAATCTTATCACTCAAGGAAGAGGTTTCCTCAACAGAATTTACCTTCTTACCTTGTGGAGCTCTCTCGGTGTGCCATTCAGAGTAATTTACCATCATATTGTCGAGAAGCTTTGTTGCGGCGCCCAAGGTAAGGGACATCAAAGTGCCTCCAGCAGCTGAATCCAATAGGTTCCTTGAAGAAAAATTTAGTCCTGCATAAAAAGTTTGGACAATCATCCAAGTAGTCAGTCCATGAGTGGGACAATTCTTTATCATAGATTTCATTCTTTCCCTAGCTTGAGCAACATGTTCATTATCAAACTGACTAAACTTCATAATATTGCTACGCAAAGCTATAATCTTAGCAGGAGGATAGTATCTACCAATAAAAGCATCCTTACACTTAGCCCATGAATCAATACTATTTTTAGGCAAAGAAAGCAACCAATCCTTAGCTTTTCCTCTCAAAGAAAAAGGAAACAACTTAAGCTTAATAATATCACTTTCCACATCCTTATATTTCTGCATCTCACATAGCTCAACAAAATTGTTGAGATGAGCTGCAGCATCATCAGTACTAGCACCAGAAAATTGCTCTTTCATAACAAGGTTCAGCAAAGCAGGCTTAATCTCATAAGAATTTGCAGCAGAAGCATGTGGCGCAATAGGAGTGCAGATAAAATCACTATTATTCGTGCTAGTAAAATCATACAACTTGGTGTTTTCAGGAGTAGCCATTCTAGCAAAACAAAAAGCAGACAAGTAAAAACAACTACAAAGGATACTATTTTTTTTGTGTTTTTGATAAAACGATGCAAGTAAAAATAAAGTAAAGCAAAACTAAAACAAAGTAAAGGATGTGCGTGCAAAACTCCCCTTGCAGAAGTCTTCTTTTTCCCCAGCAATGGCGCCAGGAAACTTGTTGATGGCGCGGTGATGATGGTGCCAGATAACTTGTTGGCATGTAGTTGATGAAGTAAATGACCGGCCAGTTGGAAACCCCAAGAGAAGGTTTGATGAATATAGCAGCAAGTTTTCCCTCAGTTATGAAACCAAGGTTTAATCGTCCAGGAGGAAAAAGCCAAACGACTAAAGGTGATGCCCGCTAGCTTCGCGACAGCTCCGGACAATTTATAGGGCGCCTCGTCCAAGCCTTGCTTTGCGAGCGGCAACGTGGAACCTGCACACAACACAACCAAATACTTTGTTCCCAACTTACGATGAGGTTGTCAATCTCACCGGTTTGCTTGAAACAAAGGAATGAGCGTATCGAGTGGAAAGCAATGGTAATATGCGAGTAAAGTAAACAGTGGAAGTAAAGTAAACAGGTGATAGCAATATAAAGGAAATAGGACCGGGATCCACAGTTCACTAGTGGTGTCTCTCCATAAGGTAAAATAACACATGCTGGGTAAAGAAATGACAGTTGGGCAATTGATAGAATAAAGACAACGTGCATATGTCGAGAGGATCACTATGAGATTTACTCTGGGCATTACAACAAGGTACATAGACCGTCATCCAACTGCATCTATGACTAATAATCCACTTGTGGCGAATCAATCCGAGAACTCCACAAGTATTAAGTTGTGAACAACAGATAACTGCATTAAGCAAAGTGTGTAATGTAAACAAAGCATATGCCCTTGAGCATATGAATGTTGTTTTCTCCCTAATGGCAACAGCACATCTACAACCTTAGAGGTTTCCGTCCCTCCCCCAGATTAAATAGAGGCATGAACCCACTATCGAGCATAAATACCCCCTCTTGGAGTCACTAGCAACTACTCGGCCAAGATAGCTACTAACAACGGAAAGCATGCAAGATCATAAACAACATAGAGATAACATAAGATAATATTCAGCACATCAACTCAATCATAACACCAATATTCATCGGATCCCAACAAAACACAACATGTAGAATTACATAACGGTGATCTCGATCATGTAAGGCAGCTCATGAGATCTAAACATGAAGCACATGGTGGAGAAGACAACCATCTAGCTACTACTATGAACCCGTAGTCCAAGGTAGACTACTCACTCATCGCACCGGAGGCAAGCATGGCGATGAAGAAGACCTCCGGTGGCAATTCCCCTCTCCGACAGGGTGCCGGGAAGAGCTTCTAGACCCTCCCGATCTCGGGTCGATGGTGGCGGCGGATCGCGATGTATTCTGGAAAAGTGATCGGGTATTTAGGTTGTTCCCGTCGGGGGGTCTTTATAGGCGAAGGGGCAGCATCAGAAGTGGACCTGGTGGGGCTCACCACAGGGGGGCGCGGGCCAGCCCTAGGCTGCGCCCCCTGGTGGTGTGGCCCACCAGTGGCTCCTCTCCGTCTCCTCTTCGGTTCTCTGGAAGCTCCGGTAAATTTATGGACGTCTGGCTTTTGTTTTGTCCAATTCTGAGAATAGTTCCTGTGTAACTTTTCTGAAACACAAAAACAGCAGAAAACAGGGAACTGGCACTGTGGCATCTTGTTAATAGGTTAGTTCCAGAAAATGCATAAAAATGCCACGTAGTGTAATAAAACACTAAGCAAATGGTGTAAAAACAAGCATGGAGCATCAAAAATTATGGATACGTTAGAGACGTATCATGTGGCCGGCTCGTGGCCCCTCTCCATCTCCTCTTCGGTTCTCTGGAAGCTTCGGTAAATTTCTGGATGTCTGTCTTTTGTTTCGTCCAATTCCGAGAATATTTCTTGTGTAACTTTTCTGAAACCCAAAAACAGCAGAAAACAGGGAACTGGCACTGTGGCATCTTGTTAATAGGTTAGTTCCAGAAAATGCATAAAAACGCCACGAAGTGTAATGAAACACTAAATAAATGGTGTAAAAACAAGCATAGAGCATCAAAAATTATAGATACGTTTCAGACGTATCAGCATCCCCAAGCTTAACTCCTGCTCGTCCTCGAGTAGGTAAGTGATAACAAGGAAAATAATTTTTGAGGTGACATGCACCTACATAATCTTGACCATCTATGTAAGCGTTGTGCGCTGGGATCAAAAGAACTTAAAACATGGGCATGAAAGATATAATCTTGATAGAAGAAACTTAGCAACCATGTTATAACATGAAAAAGAACACAAATGAAAGATCATGAAAATGAAACAGTGAAAGTCAAACGTGTGTTCAAATCATATGGAAAAGCATACAATGGTTTTCAGCTTGTCCTTCATGAGAGAGCAAACCATAAATGCATAGGACGCCTTCAAGTTTAAGAGGGCGACTAGATACAAATAATTTAAGAACAAGTGAAACCAACATCATGAATCAATCAATGAAAACTTTGGGACAATGCACATTATACTCAGAATGACAACTATGCTCTCTTAGATGGTGCATAAAGGTAGAAGGTGATGACTCAATATAAAAGTAAAAGAAAGGCCCTTCACAGAGGGAAGCAGTGATTAAACATGTGCTAGAACTTTTCATTTGTAAAACAGAGAGATAAAAATTGGGTTTTGAGAGGTGATTATTTTTGTCAACGACTGGCAATGGGGTTCTTACAATCTTCCATACAAAAATGAAGCAAGTTTTTGAGAGAGATTGGCACTTTTGTGCTCTTTTATAAAGCTTGGCACTCCTCCCCACCTTTTTCCTTTCTCAAACCATGGCTAACCGATTCCATCGGGTGCCCACCAACATTCATATACCATGGAGGAGTGCCTTTTTTCTTTTCTTTTTTTCTTTTTTTCTTTTTGGAATAAGACAATATGGAAGATGGCAAATCCGACCACTATGTCCCCATGAGCTGAAAACAGTGTCACAAAACGAGAAGTATTTTGAAGGTTTTTTCAAAGGTAGCACAAGAAAATTTACTTGGAATGGCTTACAAATACCATGCATAGGAATTTATAGTGGACACAATGACAAACTTGGTTTTTAGGAGTTGGATGCACGAGTAGAGCTCATACTCAGTACAAAATGAGGGCTAGCAAAAGACTGGGAGCGACCAACTAAGAGAGCAATAACGGCCATAATTATGCAAAGCGACAAAGCAACATTAAAAGAAGCATAAGATGGCATCAAAAGTCAAAAACTAAATGATCATAGAGGCAATGTCGACTTTGTATAAGTCTAACATGTGTGAGCATGTGCCAAGTCAACCCAAATAAAGCATCAAGGAGAAAACCAAAATAATGATTCCAAATAATTAAAACAACGCATGATTTTTTTCAAAGGCTCATTAAGCAATCTCAGTCATTTGAGACAAGTCATGCTACAGCAAAACCACTAAGCATACTATCAAAAAGGCATCAAGCACGACATGCAAAAGCCTAGGCCACAGTCTACACAAGCTCCTTTTTGTACCACTTTTTTGCATAAAGCTTTTTCTCTTTTCCAACACCATTCGAACCTTTTTAAAACAAATCTTTTGATGAAAACCAAAATGGACCAGAGGACATAATACACCTTGATGAAAAGATATAACAAGATCTGAACACAAATCAAGGCAAAAAATGAAATCTAAACGCAGTTCTAGAAAAAGAGAACACTCGTTGAACGATAAGAGTAAAAAACGGAGTGTTCTTGGCAAATGAAAAGCAAGGAAACTTCTCCAAAAGAAATTTGTTGGGTCCAACCATTTATTGCAGAAAGCAAAACTAAATAAAACTAAAAACTAAAACAACTGACGCTCCAAGAAAAAGGCACAATGCATGAAGCAATAAAAATATAGTGTGTTAAAAGGTGACCTGATTTTTGCCGATGAAGAAGGGGTGCCTCGGGGACATCCCCAAGCTTTGATGCTTGTACCTCTTGGATATTTCTTGGGGTGCGTGGGCATCCCCAAGCTTGAGCTTTTGTCCATTCTTCAACTCATCTCATCATTCTCCAATCCCTACACTTGAAAACTTCCTTCATACAAAACTAAACACAATTCTATTAGCAACATTAGTGTAAGCATAACAATGAATCAACCCCTTTTTGCTTTAGGTTTCAACCCAAAACCACCACATATAAAGCATGTACTACTGTAGCAACTTCCCCAAAAGTTCTGTGATCAAAAGAACTCAAAAAGAAAGCGATCGAGTGGCAAACACAAATAATGGCAGAAATCTGTCAAAACAGAACAGCTGACAAAGGTCGAATTTTAGAGGGTTTTCTGTTGCTCAAATCAAAAAGTGTATAACTAATGAAAGTTTGGATATAACTTGGGGCATATGCACAAGAAATCGCAGGTCCAAAAGATATACAGAGAATTTTCACGAATTTTTACGGTGCAACACCGAAATCTGTTTTAGGACAGCAACATCCCCAAATCTTACCTCACTCAAATTAGAGGCTTCTCTTGGCACAAAAACGAAATAAAAATGATAAGGAGAGGTTATTACAGTAGTAATAACTTCCAAGACTCAAATAAAAGAAAAAGAATTGAAAGTAAAACAATGGGTTATCTTCCAAGAGTGCTTTTCTCTAACGCCTTTGAGCTAGGCGCACGAAATTGCAAATCAAGTAACATCAAGCGATGAAGCATCAAGTTCATAATTTGCTCTAAGAATAGAGTCAAAAAGTAATTTCTTTCTCTTCCTAGGGAAGTGTTCCATACCTTTCTTGAGTGGGAATTGATATTTGATGGTGCCTTCCCTCATATCAATAATGGCACCTACAGTTTAAAGAAAAGGTCTTCCCAAAATAATAGGACATGAAGCATTGCATTCAACATCTATGACAAGAAAATCAACGGGAACAAGGTTATTGTTAACCATAATAAGAACATCATTAATCCTTCCCAAAGGTTTCTGATAAGTCTCTAACGTATCCATAATTTTTGATGCTCCATGCTTGTTTTTACACCATTTGCTTAGTATTTCGTTACACTTCATGGCATTTTTATGCATTTTCCGGAACTAACCTATTAACGAGATGCCATATTGCCAGTTCCCTGTTTTCTACTGTTTTTGTGTTTTAGAAAAGTTACACAGGAAATATTCTCAGAATTGGACAAAACAAAAGCCGAACATCCAGAAATTTACCGAAGCTTCCAGAGAACCGAAGAGGAGACGGAGAGGAGCCACTGGTGGGCCACACCACCAGGGGGCGCGGCCTAGGGCTGGCCCGCGCCCCCCCTATGGTGAGCCCCACCAGGTCCACTTCTGACGCCGCCCCTTCGCCTATAAAGACCCCCCGACGGGAAAAACCTAAATACCCGATCACTTTTCTAGAACACATTGCGATCCGCCGTCGTCGTCGACCCGAGATCGGGAGGGTCCAGAAGCTCTTCCAGGTACCCTGCCGGAGAGGGGAACCGCTACCGGAGGTCTTCTTCGTCGCCATGCTTGCCTCCAGCGTGATGAGTGACTAGTCTACCTTGAACTATGGGTCCATAGCAGTAGCTAGATGGTTGTCTTCTCCACCATGAGCTTCATGTTTAGATCTCGTGAGCTGCCTTACATGATCGAGATCACCGTTATGTAATTCTACATGTTGTGTTTGTTGGGATCCGATGAATATTGGTGTTATGATTGAGTTGATGTGCTGAATATTATCTTATGTTATCTCTATGTTATTTATGATCTTGCATGCTCTCCGTTGTTAGTAGCTATCTTGGCCGAGTAGTTGCTAGTGACTCCAAGAGGGGGTATTTATGCTCGATAGTGGGTTCATGCCTCTATTTAATCTGGGGGAGTGATATAAACCTCTAAGGTTGTAGATGTGTTGTTGCCATTAGGGAGAAAACAACATTCATATGCTCAAGGGCATATGCTTTGTTTACATTACACACTTTGCTTAATGCAGTTATCTGTTGTTCGCAACTTAATAATTGTGGAGTTCTTGGATTGATTCACCACAAGTGGATTATTAGTCATAGATGCAGTTGGATGATGGTCTATGTATCTTGTTGTAATGCCAGAGTAAATCTCATAGTGATCCTCTCGACATATGCACGTTGTCTTTATTCTATCAATTGCCCAACTGTAATTTGTTTACCCAGCATGTGTTATTTTATCTTTTGGAGAGACACCACTAGTGAATTGTGGACCCCGATCCTATTTCCTTTATATTGCTATCACCTATTTACTTTACTCGCACTGTTTACTTTACTCGCATATTACCATTGCTTTCCACTCGATACGCTCATTCCTTTGTTTCAAGCAAACCGGTGAGATTGATAACCTCATCGTAAGTTGGGAACAATGTATTTGGTTGTGTTGTGTGAAGGTTCCACGTTGCCGCTCGCAAAGCAAGGCTTGGACAAAGCACCCTATAAATTGTCCGGAGCTGTCGCGAAGCTAGCGGGCATCACCTTCAGTCGTTTGGCTTTTTCCTCCTGGACGATTAAACCTTGGTTTCATAACTGCGGGAAAACTTGCTGCTATATTCATCAAACCTTCTCTTGGGGTTTCCAACTGGCTGGTCATTTACTTCATCAACTGCACGCCAACAAGTTTTCTAGCACCATCATCACCGCGCCATCAACAAGTTTTCTGGCGCCGTTGCCGGGGAAAAAGAAGACTTCTGCAAGGGGAGTTTCACATGCACATCCTTTACTTTGTTTTTAGTTTTGCTTTTACTTTATTTTTACTTGCATCGTTTTATCAAAAACCCAAAAAAATTAGTTTCCTTTATAGTTGTTATTTCTTTACTCTAGTTCATTATGTTGTTCCCTAAGTACATTTTGGAGGACCTCTCAGTAGGTAGTGGTTCAATTATTGGAAAAAGTAACATTGAGGAGTTCTTTAATCATATTAGTATGCATAAAGATGTTGAGGAAAAGTCTTTAGCTGAGCTTGCTCCTAGTTATGAAGTTGCTTCTGCTTATTTAATTCACATGTTGGAAGCTAGGTTTGCTAGCCTTAATCCTTTTATGCAATACATGTTTCTTAAGCTTCATGATATTGAGGACCCCAAAAAGAAAGCTTTTATCTTGGAAACTTTGCGCATAGAATTTAGAGATGTTGCCATTGAGGCTAGGGAAGTTTTTAAGAAATTTCATAAGCTTGGCTCGCCTGTAGAGGTTGTTGGTACACCCAATAAAGATTTTAGAGTGCCAATACCTTGTAAACTTGTAGGAATTCATGATGCTTTGGAAATGGATTTTAGTTGGATTTGTCCTGAAAATCCTTTTGATGAAAGTAGTGTACCAAAGTGTGATCATAAAGGATCCTTGATGACCCACAAGTATAGGGGATCGCAACAGTCTTCGAGGGAAGTAAAGCCCAAATTTATTGATTCGACACAAGGGGAGCCAAAGAATATATGTAAGCCTTAAAAGATGAGTTGTCAATTCAGCTACACCTAGAAACAGTCTTGCTCGTAGTGGTTTATCAGTAGCAACAGTTTTATAGTGGTGATAGTAGTGAAACAGTAACAGCAGTAGTAAAATAGCAGCGATAATAGTAGCAATAGTAAACAGTTGGAACAAATACTGTAGGCATAGGGATGGATGTACGGGCGTTGCATGGATAAGATAATTCATGAAATCAATGAGACATGGGCATTGCAGATAAATAATGATAAAGCATCCTAGTACAAACAATCATAGGCATGTGTTCCATATATAGTCGTACGTGCTCACAAGGAGAAACTTGCACGACATCTTTTGTCCTACCAGCCTGTTGCAGCAGGGCCTCAAGGGAAACTACTGGTAATTAAGGTACTCCTTTTAATAAAGTACCGGAGCAAAGCATTAACACTCGGTGAACACATGTGATCCTCACATCGTAGCCATCGCCTCCGGTTATCCCAATTTCTATCACTTTGGGGCCTCGGGTTCCGGACAACAATATGTGTATACAACTTGTAGGAAAGACCATAAACAACAAGTTTCATCATAGAAATAATAACATGTTCAGATCTGAAATCATGGCACTCGGGCCCAAAGTGACAAGCATTAAGCATAACAAGTTGCAACAAAGTCATAAGCACTAATAGAAGATACTAGGCACTATGCCCTATCAATCTCATATCAAATTACATGAACAATCTCATCCAATCCCTTCCATCCCCTCACCTACAGCGGGGGAATTAATCACACATGGATAGGGGAGTCATGGATGGTCGATGGAGGGACGTCGGTGATGATGGTGATGAAGATCTCCTCCAAATCCCTGTCCCGGCAGGGTGCCAGAACGGAGTTTCTGGTTTCGAATCGCGGTTTCTAATGGCAGCAGCGCAGTGGAAGTCTATCTGGAAAAAACGTCGTCTCCCCAATATTTTCAGGTAAAGGGGTATATGTAGGCGGAAGGAGGGGTCGAGGAGATGGCCGAGCCGCCCTCACACCAAGTGGGCGCGGCTAGGCCTAGGCCGTGCCCCCTGTGTGTGAGGAGGCCTCGTGCCTCTCCTCCGTCTCATCTTCTGGCTCCGTGGGTCTTCTGGTGAAATAGGATTTTTGCTAATTTTTTCTGAATTTTCACTGAAAGTTGGATTTCTGTACAAAAATGAGACACTAGGGAAATTCTGCTGAAAACAGCATTAGTCCACGTTAGTTGCATTCAAAACACACAAATTAGAGGAGAAACAATAGCAAAAGTGTTCGGGAAAGTAGATACGTTTTGGACGTATCAACTCCCCCCAAGCTTAGCTACTTGCTTGTCCTCAAGCAATTCAGTTAACAACTGAGAGCGATAAAAGAAACTTTCACGAACACATTTGCTTCATATGATGTATATATAATAACTATGTGATCAAGTACTCAGGCAATTCATAATAAGAAATATGCAACTAATGTCACCTCATAGTCAAGCAAGCTATGAAAGAGTGCCAATGCACTAATAACAAGTAACATGTACATAAGAAGCTACAAGATTGTAATATGCATAAATGAAATGAAAGAGTGGTATCCAGCTTGCCTTTATTTGTGGAGCAAAACATAAATGCTGAGGCCCCTCTGAAGTCCAAGGGAAGACTAGAAGTAAAAATATCAAAGATACAAGCATCAAAGTTATACCACAATTAACCGTGTTCTGGGACAAGCACATTACACCAAGAATAACAGCTATGCTCTCAAGAAGTGCTTTAAAGTTAGAAGATGAAGACTCAACATAAAAGTAAAAGAAAGGCCCTTCGCAGAGGGAAGCAGTGATTTAACATGTGCTAGAGCTTTTCATTTGTAAAACAGAAATAAAAATTTATTTTGAGAGGTGGTTGTTTCATGTCAACGACTGGCAATGGGGACTTGCTATCTTCCATAATAAACAAGTGAGAGCGGTTCCGAGTTCTTTGAAATTTTGGCACATTTGTGCTCTTTTATAAAGCTTTGGCACTCCTCCCCACCTTTTTTCCTTTCTCAAACCATGGCTAACCGATTCCATCGGGTGCCCACCAAGTTTCACATACCTTGGAGGAGTGCATTTTTTCTTTCTTTTTAGAATTAGATTATAATGGTCTGACCAGCTCTCATGCAAAATTAATGACGAGCAGATAAAGCTGCCTAGTCGAGGGGTACTCAATTTAATATGGAAGATAGCAATTCCGACCACTACGTCCCCATGAGCTAAAAACAGTGGCACAAAATGAGAAGTAGTTGAAAGTTTTGAAAGGTAGCACATAAAAATTTACTTGGAATGGCTTACAAATACCATGCATAGGAATTTATAGTGGACTCTTTGGTAGACTTGGTTTTTGGTAATTGGATGCACGAGTAGAGCTCATACTCAGTACAGGTGAAGGCTAGCAAAAGACTGGGAAGCAACAATCGAGAGAGCAATAACTGTTATAATCATGCTTGCGACAAAACAAAATTAATATAGGCATAAAAATGATACAAGAACTCTGAGGCAAAGTAAATCATCGAGGCTTAATTGACTTTTTGTTCAGTCATATGCATGCTTGAGCATGTGCCAAGTCGATTCAAATGAAACTTTCAGAGGAGAACACCACAATAACATATCATATTATGAATAAAACAATACATGCAAGCGTCTACATAACATGCTACAAACTATTAGTAAATTGGAACTAATCATATGAAAGCAAGAACTACAAAGCATCCATTAGATAACATATACCTTACATGAACCGACTAAGCATGTCCACATAGATGAGTATATGTACAAAAATGAAAACAAATAGAGTTCATACCAGCCTCTTACCACATCTCGGATTGTCATATGTCATCATTATTGCTCTTCACTTGTGTGACTTGAATAATATACAGTGAATACCAAGCTCCAATGGAGTAACGGGAGACTGAACTCTGCAACAAACTTTACAAAACCGAAGAAGAACAACAAATATTTTTGGATTTTCGATTTTTGAAACAAGAACAGAAGGAAATAGCAAACAAAACAAAATATTTTTTGGATTTTTCAAATAGCAAACCAAAAATAGCAAGTAAAGCAAACCAAAGGTAGCAAACTAAAAAGGCAAACAAAGAGAAACAACGGAAATATTTTTGGTCTTTTTGTGTTTTGGAAAGGTGGAAATAAGAACAAGAACAATAAAGAAGGCGAAACATGGATATACATAGGACCGACAAAATATGATGTGTAGATGAGGGAATCATCGGCGTACCTCCCCCCAAGCTTAGGCTTTTGGCCTAAGTGGAGATCAATTCCAGCCTTGGTAGCTGCTCCAGGCCGGTGGGTCATCATGGGTGTAATCGTACCCCGGCTCTCGCGAAGATGAAGCTGATGGCGCATAATCATAATAGGGTTGCTCGTATGGGAAATTCGCAATGTTGGAGGGCTGACCCGACTCCTCGGCGCCCTCCTCATCATGCACAGGCGGTGGGTGCTCCTCTACGTACACGTCAAGCTCATCCTCCATGAGCGACCATCCATTCCTGCAATGAAGGTTAAACAAAAGAGGTGCAGGCAAACGGACCGATCGATCAGTCGTTACTACCTTCCAGGTAGTCTTCTTAAAAAAGGTTAGCTCAAATGTTAAATTAATCAGACTAGCAAGAGGAGAAATAAGCTTATGATGAATCATAGAACTAAGATCAAGTTTCTCCTTGGGGAACTGCAGATCTAGAAAATGAGGCATTACACCATGCAAAGCTAACAGGCGTGAAGCAATAAGTCCCCCAGAAATTCCCACTTTCTCACGATTAACATCAAGACGAAAAGCTATTAAGGCACCCAAATGGTAAGTCCTATCATGCCTCAAAGCAGCAGCAATAAAAGCTAGATCATGGAGAGATAATTTACTTGCAGATTTCCTAGCAAGAACACATTTGGTAATAAAGAAGGCAAAATATCAAATAGATGGGAATTGAATATTTCGAGTTTTACCACCCTCTCATGTGAAGCTTCTTCCTTGACAAATCTCCTCATATAGTTCCAACAATGGCCTAGGCTGTCCCCTTATCTTCTCAAGCGATCCCCACTGTGGTACTCTAATAGCTGTACAGAAAACATCAAGAGGCAAGTCCACAGATTTGTTGTAGATTTTATAATGAACCATGGGGTTAGAAGTGGACCAACTAAATCTGAAGTCCTGCACCACAGACATTGTTAGTTTAACATATTGGGGAGGTTTACCCTCAGTAAAATGTTCCAATCCTGCATTAGAGAGTAAGGCTTGAAAATCCTGCAGAATTCTAGCAGCATTCATGAACTCTGAGCATGGATAGTGTGAGGGAAAGACCCTCTCTTCACGGTGAACTCTCATGACTTCATGCACTTCTAGTTCATGTTGAAAAACTTGATATGCATTCTCCTCCATTTCTGAAATTTTTAACAAACCTCATAAAATATGATTTTGAGACAAACAAATGTAGGGAACTACTATAGTAATTTACTAGAGAGCTAACATGCATCAAAATATCATTTCTAAGCAATAGAACAAGCATGCATAGTCATTTATCCTGCCACCTACAATGCTAAAATACTCAAGAAATACTTCACCAAAAGAAATTCTACTTGGACAAGCGGAGGAGTCACATACCGGAGAACAATTGCTCCAAATCTCAGCAGAAATGATGGGCTGAGCAAGGAGATCAAAAAATCGAGGTGAAGAACAGTAAGAACTCGGGTATGAGCTGGCCATGTCATTATTTTTGGGAGAGAGAAAGAGCAGGGGAGGAAGAGATAAGTGAGAGGCCAGGTGGGGCCCTCTCACACCAGGTGGGCGCGCCCTAGGCTGGGCCGCGCCCCCTCTGTGTGAGGTGGCGTGGCAGCCCCTCCTGGTGTCTCCCAGGTGCCTCTCTGCCCCATTTTTGACATAAAAATTTATAAAGAATTTTCTAGAATTTTTCAAGAAACTTTATTTTTGAGGATTTTTCAGAAATTGGCATATCGATAAAACTCAGAAAGACGAAGATGAAATGATTCCAAGCAAATCAAAACCAAGCATGCAGCAGCTCTGAGATACTCTTAATCATGTAACTAAACTAAAGGAATAAAATTGAACGAGTAAATATAAGTGAGGTGGAGTGGACGCGGTGAAAACGAAGTTTCGTTCATATAAAATCACTTTGTTAACAAGGTTGATAAAGTCTTGTTCCCAAACTAACTTTATATGAGGCAAAACTTTGTACTTCACTTAATGCTTATGTTACCTCAACTTTGATAGGCATAGTCCCAATCATAACAATTTTATATTCTTCCTTGGGCTTTCGCTCTGAACAAATAATTTGACCAACTCTGATGATCTCAACATTCTTGACGGAGTTTAGAGCTTCTTTCTATCAATCTTCTTGGGAAAATAAACCATATACTCTTTATCATTAACATTAAAAGTTACTTTTCCTTGATTGCAATTAATAACAGCACCTGCAGTGTTTAGAAAGGGTCTTCCAAGAATAATAGATATATTATCATCTTCAGGCATTTTCAACACAACAAAATCAGTTAAAATCAAACAACTGTTAGCAACTTGAACAGGAACATTTTCACATATACCAATAGGAATAGTAGTAGACTTATCAGCCATCTGCAAAGATATATCAGTTCATACTAATTTTTCTAGATCAAGTCTCTTATAAAGAGAAAAAGGCATGACACTAACTCCAGCTCCCAAATCACATAAAGCAGTTCTAACATAGTAATTTTTAATGGAGCAAGGAATAGTTGGTATACCTGGATCTCCAAGCTTCTCCAGTACTTTACCATCAAAAGAATAGTTAGCAAGTAGAGTGGAAATTTCCTCATTAGGAATCTTCCTTTTGTTAGTAACAATATCTTTCATATACTTTGCATAAGGAGGCATTCTAATAGCATCAGTCAAAGGAATTTGCAAAAATAAAGGTCTCATCCATTCACAAAACCTGTTGTAGTGTTCTTCTTCCTTGGACTTGTGTTTCTTACCAGGAAACGGCATTGGTTTCTGCACCCAAGGTTCTCTCTCATTACCATGCTTGTTCGCAATGAAGTCTTCTTTGGTGTACTTTGCATTCTTATCAATCTTTTTTGGTTCCTCTTCAACTTCTTCTTTATCGGAAGCATCTCCTGGTTCAGTTTCAGTATCAGAAATAGAAACATTGTTAGGATCTTTACCTGCATCAGAGGATTCTGTAGTTGTTTTATGCTTCTTCTTCTTCTTTTTGGAAGGAATATCATCATTCGAAGTGCATTGAGAATCTTGCTCGATCCTCTTAGGATGTCCTTCAAGATATACGGGGTCTTGAGTAGTAGCACCTCCTCTTGTGCGAATTTCACAAGCTTGCTTCTCTCTTGAAGCATTTACTAGCAAATCTTTTTGCACCTTGGTAAGCTGATCAATTTGTGTTTGAACCATTTGAATTTTTTTAATAAGTATCTTCACATCATTGGCGGTTCTCTCCACAATATCCTGCAACTTGTTAATAGCTCTAGAATTTTCCAACAAATGATTCAGCACCATTCTATTAAAATTTTCTTGCTTAACAATAAAATTATCAAACTCATCTAAGCATTGATCAGGAGGTTTAGAATAAGGAATATCTCTATCATCAAAGCGTTGGAGAGAGTGTACCTCAATAGTAGATGAATGAGGGATTGGCTTACATAATTCTTCAATAGGAGGTAAATTCTTCACATCTTCGGCCTTAATACGTTTCTCCTTAAGAGATTTCTTAGCTTCCTTCATAACTTCATCATTTAATTCAATCATTCCTCTCTTCTTCGGTGTAGGCTCTGTAGATGGCGCAGGTGACGGCACTGGTGTTGGCTCAACTAGAGTCCAATCATCATGATTCTGGCTTATTTTAGCCATTAATTCTTCAGCATCAGCCGGAGTTCTTTCCCTAAAAACACAACCAGCACAACTATCCAAATATGACTTAGATTCATCAGTTAGTCCATTATAAAATATATCAAGGAGTTCATTTTTAGGCAATGGCTCTTTAGGTAAAGCTCTAATTAAAGAACAAAACCTTGTTCATGATTCAGGCAGTATCTCTCCTTTTCCCTGTTTAAAATCAAAGATTTTCTGCACAGCAGCATGTTGAGCACTAGCAGGAAAATATTTCTGAAAGAAAGCATTAACCAAAGCAATAGGACTATGAATGGATCCAGGAGACAAGCTATTAAACCAAGTTTTAGCTACATCTTTTAACGAGAAAGGAAAAATCTTAGCAACAAAGTAAGTGCGAAGCTTAATATCATCAGAAAATAGATTACTCAAAGTAGAAAGCTCATTCATGTGCTCCATAGCACTCTCATTTTTAGTACCACAAAAAGGAGTTTTCTCAACAATAGATATGTAAGATAAATCCAAAGAGAAATCATAATGCTTGTCTCTAATATCTATGGGAGAAGCAGCAAACTTAGGATCAGGAGACAATTTATATCTAACATTACGTCTTGCTAAAAGTTCCTTAACATCAACAGCATTACGAGTAGCACGAGCTTCAGCAATAAAATCATCGTTAAGCTCAATATAAGCATCATCATCAAAATCATCACTAGGACATTCCCTAGACTCAGGTGAACTAACAGGTGTAACAGTGGTGTTTCCCAACTTAGCTCTAGCAATTGTAGCATCTAAAAAGGAACCTAGTGAACCACTCTTATCAAGCATAGTAGAAGCATCATCTAAATTATCAGTGGCATTTTCAAACTCAACAGAAGTAGTAGCAGTAGCATGTGCATGTGGTGGTGTAAGCAACTTACTCATAACAGATGGTGAATCAAGAGCAACAGAGGTGTTGAGAGTCGTACCTCTTCTTGTAGTGGATGGCAATATAGGAAATTTTCCATCACAAGGTTTACCCATGATGAAAGGAGTGCAGCGAACAATATGAATACCAAGTGAACTTACAAATAAAGCTATGGTCCCCGACAATGGTGCCAGAAAATAGTCTTGATGACCCACAAGTATAGGGGATCGCAACAGTCTTCGAGGGAAGTAAAGCCCAAATTTATTGATTCGACACAAGGGGAGCCAAAGAATACATGTAAGCCTTAACATATGAGTTGTCAATTCAGCTGCACCTGGAAACAGTCTTGCTCGCAGTGGTTTATCAATAGCAACAGTTTTATAGTGGTGATAGTAGTGAAATAGTAACAGCAGTAGTAAAATAGCAGCGATAATAGTAGCAATAGTAAACAGTTGGAAAAAAATACTGTAGGCATAGGGATGGATGTATGGGCGTTGCATAGATAAGATAATTCATGAAATCAATGAGACATGGGCATTGCAGATAAATAATGATAAAGCATCCTAGTACAAACAATCATAGGCATGTGCTCCGTATATAGTCGTACGTGCTCACAAGGAGAAACTTGCACGACATCTTTGTCATACCAGCCTGTTGCAGCAGAGCCTCAAGGGAAACTACTGGTAATTAAGGTACTCCTTTTAATAAAGTACCGGAGCAAAGCATTAACACTCGGTGAACACATGTGATCCTCACATCATAGCCATCGCCTCCGGTTATCCCAATTTCTGTCACTTTGGGGCCTCGGGTTCCGGACAACAATATGTGTATACAACTTGTAGGAAAGACCATAAACAACAAGTATCATCATAGAAATAATAACATGTTCAGATCTGAAATCATGGCACCCAGGCCCAAAGTGACAAGCATTAAGCATAACAAGTTGCAACAAAGTCATAAGCACTAATAGAAGATACTAGGCACTATGCCCTATCAATCTCATATCAAATTACATGAACAATCTCATCCAATACCTTCCATCCCCTCACCTACAGTGGGGGAATTACTCACACATGGATGGGGGAGTCATGGATGGTCGATGGACGGACGTCGGTGATGATGGTGATGAAGATCTCCTCCAAATCCCCGTCCCGGCAGGGTGCCAGAACGGAGTTTCTGGTTCCGAATCACGGTTTCTGATGGCGGCAGCGCAGCGGAAGTCTATCTGGAAAAAATGCCATCTCCCCGATATTTTCAGGTAAAGGGGTATATGTAGGCGGAAGGAGTGGTCGAGGAGACGGCCGAGCCGCCCTCACACCAGGTGGGCATGGCCAGGCCTGGGCCGCGCCCCCTGTGTGTGAGGAGGCCTCGTGCCTCTCCTCCGTCTCGTCTTCTGGCTCTGTGGGTCTTTTGGTGAAATAGGATTTTTGCTAATTTTTTCCGAATTTTTACTGAAAGTTGGATTTCTGCACAAAAACGAGACACCAGGGCAATTCTGCTGAAAACAGCGTTAGCCGCATTAGTTGCATTCAAAACACACAAATTAGAGGAGAAACTATAGCAAAAGTATTCGGGAAAGTAGATACGTTTTGGACGTATCAATCCTCAAAAACTCATTTGGACACAACTCAATTTATTGTTGAAAAGACTCCTACAGTTGATCTTAATGACTCCTTTGATATTACTTGATTTGCATTTTCTGCGCCTAGTTCAAAGGCGTTAAAGAAAAGCACTCTTGGGAGATAACCCAATGTTTTTATATTCAGTTCTTTTTCTTTTATTTGAGTCTTGGAAGTTATTACTACTGTAATAACCGCTCCTTATCCTTTTTATTTTGTTTTTGAGCCAAGAGAAGCCTCTAATTTGAGTGAGGTAAGATTTGGGGATGTTGCTGTCCTAAAACAGTTTTTGGTGCTGCACCGTAAACATTCGTCAAAATTCTCTGTATATCTTTTGGACCTGCAATTTCTTGTGCATATGCCCCAGGTTATATCCAAACTTTCATTAGTTGAGAACTTTTTGATTTGAGCAACAGAAAACCCTCTAAAAATTTGACCTTTGTCAGCTGTTCTGTTTTGATAGATTTCTACCAATATTTGTGTTTGCCGCTTTATCGCTTTCTTTTTTAGTTCTTTTGATCATGGAACTTTTGGGGAAGTTGCTACAGTAGTATATGCTTTATATGTGGTGGTTTTGAGTTGAAACCTGAAGCAAAAAAGGGTTAATTCAATGTTATGCTTACACTAATGCTGCTAATAGATTTGTGTTTAGTTTTGTATGAAGGAAGTTTTCAAGTGTAGGGATTGGAGAATGATGAGATGAGTTGAAAAATGGACAAAAGCTCAAGCTTGGGGATGCCCACGCACCCCAAGAAATATCCAAGAGGTACAAGCGTCAAAGCTTGGGGATGCCCCCGAGGCACCCCTTCTTCATCGGCAAAAATCAGGTCACCTTTCAACACACTATATTTTTATTGCTTCATGCACTATGCATTTTTCTTGGAGCGTCAGTTGTTTTTAGTTTTCAGTTTTATTTAGTTTTGTTTGCTGCAATAAATGGTTGGACCCCAACAAATTTCCTTTGGAGAAGTTGCCTTGCTTTTCATTTGCCAAGAACACTCCGTTTTTCACTCTTATCGTTTCAACGAGTGTTCTTCTTTTTCTAGAACTGTGTTTACTTTTCATTTTTCGCCTTGAATCTTGTTCAGATCTTGTTATATCTTTTTATCAAGGTGTATTTTGACCTCTGGTCCATGTTGGTTTTCATCAAAAGAGTTGTTTATAAAAAGTTTGAATGGTGTTGGAAAAGAGAAAAAGCTTTATGCAAAAAAGTGGTACAAGAAGGAGCTTGTGTAGACTGCGGCCTAGACTTTTGCATGTCGTGCTTGATGTCTTTTTGATAGTATGCTTAGTGGTTTTGCTGTAGCATGACTTGTCTCAAATGACTGAGATTGCTTAATGAGCCTTTGAAAAAAATCATGCGTTGTTTTAATTATTTGGAAGCATTATTTTGGTTTTCTCCTTTGATGCTTTATTTGGGTTGACTTTGCGCATGCTCACACATGTTAGACTCATACAAAGTCGCCATTGCCTCTATGATCATTTAGTTTTTGACTTTTGATGCCATCTTATGCTTCTTTTAATGTCACTTTGTCGCTATGCATGATTATGGCCGTTATTGCTCTCTTAGTTGGTCGCTCCCCGTCTTTTGCTAGCCCTCATTTTGTACTGAGTATGAGCTATACTCGTGCATCCAACTCCTAAAAACCAAGTTGTTCCAAAGTGTCCACCATACATACCTATTAGCAAATTGCTATTCCAAAGTACATTTGACTTGCTTTTATCTATCCTTCAAATTAAACTCTTTTTGGTGTTATGCGAAAATTGGTCAGTAAAGCTCTCACGAACCTGATGGCACACTTTACTTTTCTCGTTTTAAAATTTTGACATTGTGACTCTCTTATGTTGAGTTGTTATGCTTACAAGTTGTAAGTTGGAAATTAGCCCAGCCATGCTGTCATGGGGCAAGCTTTCAATATTGCACTTTCTTTCATTTGAGTTGATATCATGATCTTTTGTTTATGGATACTCGCGATGTGAAATAAGTTGGGAATCTTGCGGGATCATAGAGTTTTTATATGTGTTATGGAAACGCCTAGGCCGCTAATCTAATCCATTCATAATTCATGGTGGAAATTTACAGCATGCCCATAGTGAACATTCAACGACGCATCTCACAATAAAAAGCTGTAACAATGGAAAATAAAAGAGATACCGAGGTGTTCATTGTCTGTTTGTCCTGTCATTTTGATGTGGGGTTGTTCCATGTCATCGAGCACGGAGGTACCCCGTTGGCGGTTCTTGATGATACACATATATTTACAATGACAAGAGCTTGCTTGGGACTCTAAGTCGAGTAGCATGAGGTTTGGGTATTCGTATTTCACGGGACACGAGGTTTTCAACTTATGATTTGTCATGCATATGCAGCATAAGTGTATTCGCATTAACTTTAACCATTCAAGATGCCTATGATGGGGGCAATGAGAGCTCAAAGCCGGTAAGTACCATAATTTTTGAAGGTTTATAAAACTAGCAATCACTGCTTCCCTCCGCGAAGGGCCTTTCTTTTACTTTTATGTTGAGTCACCACCTTCTACCTTTATGCACCGTCTAAGATAGCATAGTTGTCATTCTGAGTATAATGTGCATTGTCCCAAAGTTTTCATTGATTGATTCATATTGTTGGTTTCAATTGTTCTTAAATTATTTGTATCTAGTCGCCCTCTTAAACTTGAAGGTGTCCTATGCATTTATGTTTTGCTCTCTCATGGAGGACAAGCTGAAAACCATTTGTATGTTTTTCCTTATAATTTGAACACACGTGTGACTTTTATTGTTTCATTTTCATGATCTTTCATTTGTGTTCATTTTCCTGTTATAACATGGTTGCTAAGTTGCTTCTATCAAGACTATATCTTTCATGCCCATGTTTTAAGTTCTTTTGATCCCAGCACACAACGCTTACATAGTTGATCAAGATTGTGAAGGTGCATGTCACCTCAAAAATTATTTCTTTTGTTATCACTTACCTACTCGAGGACGAGCAGGAGTTAAGCTTGGGGATGCTGATACGTCTCTAACGTATCCATAATTTTTGATGCTCCATGCTTGTTTTTACACCATTTTCTTAGTGTTTCATTACACTTCGTGGCATTTTTATGCATTTTCCAGAACTAACCTATTAACGAGATGCCACAGTGCCAGTTCCCTGTTTTTTGCTGTTTTTGTGTTTCATAAAAGTTACACAGGAAATATTCTCGGAATTGGATAAAACAAAAGCCAAACGTCCAGAAATTTACCGAAGCTTCCAGAGAACCAAAGAGGAGACGGAGAGGAGCCACTGGTGGGCCACACCACCAGCGGGCGCGGCCTAGGGCTGGCCTGTGCCCCCCTGTGGTGAGCCCCACCAGGTCCACTTCTGATGCCGCCCCTTCACCTATAAAGACCCCCCGATGGGAAAAACCTAAATACCCGATCACTTTTCCAGAATACATCGCGATCCGCCGCCGCCGTCGACCCGAGATCGGGAGGGTCCAGAAGCTCTTCCCAGCACCCTGCCGGAGAGGGGAATCGCCACCGGAGGTCTTCTTCATCGCCATGCTTGCCTCCGGCGCGATGAGTGAGTAGTCTACCTAGGACTATGGGTCCATAGCAGTAGCTAGATGGTTGTCTTCTCCACCATGTGCTTCATGTTTAGATCTCGTGAGCTGCCTTACATGATCGAGATCACCGTTATGTAATTCTACATGTTGTGTTTGTTAGGATCCGATGAATATTGGTGTTATGATTGAGTTGATGTGCTAAATATTATCTTATGTTATCTCTATGTTGTTTATGATCTTGCATGCTCTCTGTTGTTAGTAGCTATCTTGGCCGAGTAGTTGCTAGTGACTCCAAGAGGTGGTATTTATGCTCGATAGTGGGTTCATGCCTCTATTTAATCTGGGGGAGTGACAGAAACCTCTAAGGTTGTAGATGTGCTGTTGCCATTAGGGAGAAAACAACATTCATATGCTCAAGGGCATATGCTTTGTTTTCATTACACACTTTGCTTAGTGCAGTTATCTGTTGTTCGCAACTTAATACTTGTGGAGTTCTCGGATTGATTCGCCACAAGTGAATTATTAGTCATAGATGCAGTTGGATGACGGTCTATGTATCTTGTTGTAATGCCCAGAGTAAATCTCATAGTGATCCTCTCAACATATGCACGTTGTCTTTATTCTATCAATTGCCCAACTGTAATATTGTTTACCCAGCATGTGTTATTTTATCTTTTAGAGAGACACCACTAGTGAACTATGGACCCCGGTCCTATTTCCTTTATATTGCTATCACCTATTTACTTTACTCGCACTGTTTACTTTACTCGCATATTACCATTGCTTTCCACTCGATACACTCATTTCTTTGTTTCAAGCAAACCGGTGAGATTGACAACCTCATCGTAAGTTGGGAACAAAGTATTTGGTTGTGTTGTGTGCAGGTTCCACGTTGCCACTGGCAAAGCAAGGCTTAGACGAGGCGCCCTATAAATTGTCCGGAGCTGTCGCGAAGCTAGCGGGCATCACCTTCAGTCGTTTGGCTTTTTCCTCCTGGACGATTAAACCTTGGTTTCATAACTGAGGGAAAACTTGCTGCTATATTCATCAAACCTTCTCTTGGGGTTTCCAACTAGCCGGTCATTTACTTCATCAATTGCACACCAACAAGTTTTCTGGCATCATCATCACCACACCATCAGTTTCTTCTTAGCAACATCAGCAATAGGTACATCATAATAACACTTTTCAAGTGGTGGTAAATCATGCATATCATAAATTTTTCTAGGCATGATAGAAATACTAGCACCTAGATCACATAAAGCATGGCAATCAAAACCATTAACATGCATGTCAATAATGGGTTCCCAACCATCTTCTAACTTCTTGGGAATAGAAGCTTTTTTCTTCAACTTTTCATCCCTAATTTTTATAAGAGCATTGGTAATATGCTTAGTAAAAGCAACATTTATAGGACTAGCATTAGGAGTCAAAGCAAGCTTTTGCAAGAACAAAATAACTTCAGATATATTGCAGCCATCAACATCAAAATCATTAAAGGAAATAGAGCTATCATCTCCTAAACTCCGAAAAATTTCAGCACTCTTTTGAGAATTTTTTTTAGCAGTTTTAGGCTTTTTAACACAAGGAGTGGGAGTTTTCTCTACACTAATCAAAGTAAGAGGATTGCTAGCATTTGGAACAACATCATTAGAGGTAGTAATGGTACATACCTTTATCTTTTTAGCCATCTCATCTTCTCTTTCCCACCTGGCATGCAATTCTGCTAGCATCCTAACATTTTCATCAATTCTAGCTTGGATAGCATTAGCAGTGGCAAAAGGATCAGGCTTAGTGGACATTCTATTAATCAAAGAAGATTGCGCATTAGACAAAGATGAAATATCAGTTTCAGCTTTGGAAACCTTAGCTTGCAACTCAGGAATAGCCTTGTTTAAATTTTCAAGTTGATGACTAATAGTCCTCAACAGAGCTGATTGCTCATCCATAGTCTTGGCGAAAGCCCTGTTATGCTCATATTGCACCTGCATAAAATTCTTAGTAGCCTTTTCAAGTTCTAAAATCCTTTCTTCACTAGGCATTTTAGGTCTACCAAGATAGCTATTATCACCATTAGAAGGAAACAGCCTATAATTGTTACTAGCAAAATTGTTCCTATAAGCATTGGTTGTTAAAATTATTATTTCTAATGAACTTTACATCAACATGCTCTTCTTGAGCAACCAGAGAGGCCAAAGGAACATTATTAGGATCTACATGGGTTCTATCATTAGAAAGCATAAGCATGATAGCATCAATCTTATCACTTAAGGAAGAGGTTTCCTCAACAGAATTTACCTTCTTACCTTGTGGAGCTCTCTCGGTATGCCATTCAGAATAATTTACCATCATGTTGTCGAGAAACTTTGTTGTGGTGCCCAAGGTAAGGGACATAAAAGTGCCTCCAACAGCTAAATCCAATAGGTTCCTTGAAGAAAAATTCAGTCCTGCATAAAAAGTTTGGACAATCATCCAAGTAGTCAGTCCATGAGTGGGACAATTATTTATCATAGATTTCATTCTTTCCCAAGCCTAAGCAACATGTTCATTATCAAACTGGCTAAACTTCATAATATTGCTACGCAAAGCTATAATCTTAGCAGGAGGATAGTATCTTCCAATAAAAGCATCCTTATACTTAGCCCATGAATCAATACTATTTTTAGGCAAAGACAGCAACCAATCCTTAGTTTTTCCTCTCAAAGAAAAAGGAAACAACTTAAGCTTAATAATATCACTCTCTACATCCTTATATTTCTGCATCTCACAAAGCTCAACAAAATTGTTGAGATGAGCTGCAACATCATCAGTACTAGCACCAGAAAATTGCTCTTTCATAACAAGGTTCAACAAATCAGGCTTAATCTCATAAAAATCAGCACCAGGAGCAGGTGGCGCAATAGGAGTGCAGAAAAAATCACTATTATTCGTGCTAGTGAAATCACACAACTTGGTGTTCTCAGGAGTACCATTCTAGCAAAGCTAAAAGCAGACAAGTAAAAACAACTATAAGGAAATTAATTTTTTTGTATTTCTGATAAAACGATGCAAGTAAAAATAAAGTAAAGCAAAACTTAAAATAAAGTAAAGGATGTGCGTGCGAAACTCCCCTTGCAAAAGTCTGCTTTTTCCTCGGCAACGGCGCCAGAAAAATCTTTGTTGTGGCGGTGTGTGATGGTGTAAATCACCGTCCAGTTAGGAACCCCAAGAGGAAGGTTTGATGAGTACAGCAGCGAGTTTTCCCTCAGTAAGAAACCAAGGTTTGTCAGTCCAGGAAAAAGCCAAACTCAAGAAGGTGATGCTTGCTAGCCTAGTGACTTCCAACAAGGGCGCCGTTTACGACACTTGTTAGTGCGTCTTCAACTAGTAGCAACGCGGAACCTGCACACAACACAACCAAATACTTTGCTCCCAACTTACGATGAGGTTGTCAATCTCACTGATTTGCTGTAAACAAAGGAATGAGCGTATCGAGTGGAAAACAATAGTAGTATGCGAGTAAAGTAAACAGTGCGAGTAAAGTAAACAGGTGATAGCAATATAATAGAAATAGGACCGGGGTCCACAGTTCACTAGTGGTGTCTCTCCATAAGATAAATAACACATGCTAGGTAAACAAATTACATTTGGGCAATTGATAGAAAAAAGATAACGTGCATACATCGAGAGGATCACTATGTGATTTAATCTGGGCATTACAACAAAATACATAGACCGCCATCCAACTGCATCTATGACTAATAATCCACTCACGGGGATATCGTCCGAACACCCCACGAGTATTAAGTTGCGAACAATAGATAACTGCATTAAGCAAAGTGTGTAATGTAAACAAAGCATATGCCCTTGGACATAAGAATGTTGTTTTCTCCCTAGTGGCAACATCACATCTACAACCTTAGAGGTTTCTGTCACTCCCTCAGATTAAATAGAGGCATGAACCCAACTATCAAGCATAAATACCCCCTCTTGGAGTCACTAGTATCTACTCGGCCAAGATAGCTACTAACAACGGAGAGCATGCAAGATCATAAACAACATAGAGATAACATAAGATAATATTCAGCACATCAACTCAATCATAACACCAATATTCATCGGATCCCAACAAACACAACATGTAGAATTACATAACGGTGATCTCGATCATGTAAGGCAGCTCACGAGATCTAAACATGAAGCACATGGTGGAGAAGACAACCATCTAGCTACTGCTATGGACCCATAGTCCAAGGTAGACTACTCACTCATGGCGCCAGAGGCAAGCATGGCGATGAAGAAGACCTTCGGTGGCGGTTCCCCGCTCCGGCAGGGTGTCGGGAAGGGCTTCTGGACCCTCCCGATCTCGGGTCGATGACGGCGGCGGATCACGATGTGTTTCTGGAAAATTGATCGGGTGTTTAGGTTTTTCCCGTCGGGGGGTCTTTATAGGTGAAGGGACGGCGTCAGAAGTGGACCGAGGCGGTCTCACACATAGGGGGCGCGGCCAGGGCCTGGGCCACGCCGCCCTATTGTGTGGCCGGCTCGTGGCCCCTCTCCGTCTCCTCTTCGGTTCTCTGGAAGCTTCGGTAAATTTTTGGATGTCTGGCTTTAGTTTCGTCCAATTCCGAGAATATTTCCTGTGTAACTTTTCTGAAACACAAAAATAGCAGAAAACAGGGAACTGGCACTGTGGCATCTTGTTAATAGGTTAGTTCCAGAAAATGCATAAAAACGCCACGAAGTGTAACGAAACACTAAGCAAATGGTGTAAAAACAAGCATGGAGCATCAAAAATTATAGATACGTTTGAGACGTATCACGTCCCCCTCGTCCTCCTCCTCCTCTGTAACCTCCACCTCGTGTCTAGAGTCCGACTCGTGTCTAGAGTCCGAGTCGTCCCCTCTAGACGGCCCCTACAGGAACAACTTAGGAGCAACGTCGCCAGAAGCGGAGGGTGGTGGGTCAAAGTCCACTCCTCCACCGCCACCTCGTCCTCATCCTCGCCCTCATCCTCGTCCTCGTCCTCCTCCCGCACCGGCAAGATCGGGGTAACGCAGATTGGGAGTCGGTTCTCTCCCACTCCGTCTAACATTCTTCTTGCGCTGGTGCATCTCCTTAAGCAAGGTCGCCAAGTTTGCCTTGCCGCTGCTCATATTGTTCAATGCATTGAGAAAGAGAAAACAATTAAGCACAAAGACATAATAAAATGTTGACAAATAAATACTAAGTATAAAGGCATAATGCAATTAAGAAGTATGTTGAGAAAAAAATACTAAGCATAAAGGCATAATGCAATTAAGAAGTATGTTGACAAATAAATACTAAGCATAAAGATATAAAAGACCCTCACCAGTCATCATCACTCTCATTCTCATTTTCATTTTCATTTTCATTCTCTTTCTCACTATCACTATCACTATCTTTTGAGTAGTAAGTTTGAAGCTCGTCGACGGGTGGAGGCTCATCGATGGGGTCATTCTCCGCATGTAACTTCTCAAGCATATTTATGTCCTTTAGATCCACCACTGACTTACCACGATTTTCTGCATCGTCTCCAAGGTCCTCAAGAACTACCGGTTCTAACTCAAAGTGACCAAAGTCCTCTTGCTCTTGATAGAAAATTCCCTGGTATGTTACAGGGTCAATATTGTTGTAATCGTCCTCAGAGGGAATTGGTAGGTTACCATGTGGCGATACCTGGAACACGACTTCCCAACCCTTGAGTTCCGCTTTCTGGCATGGGTAGGGCAAATAATAAACTTGCTTAGCTTGGTGAGCCACAACAAAGACATCGGCTCCGCTATAGGTGGTCGAAGGCCTAACTTCAACTAACCCAATAGACTTGGTACTTCTCTGTCCACCCCTTGGGTCGAACCAATGACACTTGAACA
Source organism: Dactylis glomerata (assembly GCA_007115705.1). Taxonomy (NCBI): domain Eukaryota; kingdom Viridiplantae; phylum Streptophyta; class Magnoliopsida; order Poales; family Poaceae; genus Dactylis; species Dactylis glomerata. Next base: position 2,099,715 of record QXEO01000344.1, read on the forward strand.
CAATGAGATTGAGTTGTATGTTCATACGATTGAATGTCAGCTCATATACATTCTCTAACCTTCCGTAGTAATCAAGGTCATCGGCTCCTCCGGTGAAGACCCCAGTATTTACAGTTTTTGGATTTGCCTGGCCAAGCGAAATCCATTCACATCATATTTCTCATACTTCATGATGTCACGGTTACAACCTTGGAAAACACATCTTAAATCATCTGTCATCTCAACATTGCCATCAGCTCCCTACAAGTACAGTTCGAATTTATTGTGTGCATTAATTACATGGAATAAGAGGGACAAGTCACGTTTTGCAACATAAGAGAGACAGGTTAGAAATTACTTTTTTTATGAACCAAGATGCAAAGTTTATTTTATTTCCGGGAGCACCCTCTTTCAGTAGAGTGTCCAACTCCGTGGGAGAGGGATCCATCGTTCCCGACCACTGTTCGTCCATGAATTCGCTAAAAGGAGAAAATAAGCATTAGGCTGAGACCAGGTTAGTAGATGCAAAGTAATTTGTACACCATTTTACCTAATGAACTCGAGCACTTCCTTCATGTTCATAAGCACATAGAGCATAATGCAATCCTTCTCTTCCTTCTCCAATTAATATTTTTGTCCTCTACTGGCCTTGCCACAGGGATATTGGAATAGTTCGAGCTTGGGGTCATTCTTGGGTACGTCGACATTGTAACAAGAGACCGGATTATGCTGAGTGGGAACTTCATCAGGATAGTACATTGTCGCAGCGTCTGCCATCTCCCGAAGGCATGTTGCCTCGCCTATGCATGGTTCAATCTTGGCTTTGTTTCCAGTTATCCTTCGAATATACTTAAACTCTCTCTCAATACAAAACTGCCAACGAAATTGCACCGGGCCACCCAAGAGTGCCTCGTTTGCGAGGTGAACAATGAGATGTGCCATTGGAGTAAAAAACCCTGGCGGAAAGATCATCTCCAAATTGCATAGCAACTCTGGCACTTGAACCTGCAGCTTCTCAATAACGAGAGGACATATCTGCTTAGCACAGAGCGTGCAGAAGAAATGGCTCAACTCTGCAAGCACTCGCCAGACTTTCTCGGGGAGATACCCTCGAACTATCACCGGCATAAGCCTCTCAATCCATATATGATAGTCATGACTCTTGAGCCCGGTGACTTTTCCAGTCGAAAGATTGACTCCCTTACTTATATTCGACCAATAACCATCAGGGAACATCACGACGTATTTGAGCCACTTGAATGCCTCCTTCTTTTGGGTGGAATCAAGGCAGAAGTTGGCATGCGGCTTGAACCAATTATTTTGACGGCCAGTAGGAGGTTGCATGTATAATCTCTTCCTATCACAGAGCTTCTCAACATCGACTCAAGCCTTGACATTATCCTGTGACTTCCCAGGAATGTTCAGGACTGTGTGAAAGAGGGACTCCCCGACATTCTTTTCGGTGTGCATCACATCGATGTTATGGGGAAGTACAAGGTCCTTGTAATACTCGAGCTTCGTTAAGGCTGCCACGTGAGTCCAGTTGTGTGTTACACCATATTCCTCAAATTGATGTCCATTTCCCGGCTCCGTAGGCACGATAGCACGTAGCTCGGCATCAACAGCTGCACCATCGAACTTTGGCACCTCTTTTACTTCATGCACAACTTTGCCCTTCTTAAAGTTCTTTATGTCTTCTCTGAACGGATGCCTCCTTTTGAGGAACTGTCGATTCATGTCAAACGCAACATACTTGCCACCTGAGTTTAGCCAAAGGAACTCAAGTCGGTGCCTGCACACTGGGCATGGCCACTTACCAGCTGTACACCATCTGCATGTTAAGGCGTACCCGGGCATGTCATGTATGGTATATTACAACCAAACTTTCATGTAGAAGTTTGTCTTTGATGCTCGGTCGTATGTCAACATCCCGTGGTGCCAAGAGTGGTTCAAATCATCCACAATCGGCTGCATGTAGACACTCAAATTCTTACTCGGGTAGTCGGGCCCTGGAATGATCAGTGACAAAAACATGGTCTTCCTCGTCATTAGGACTCTAGGAGGGAGATTGAGCGGAATAACAAACACGGGCCAGCAGCTGTAATTAGCAGTCAACATACCATATGGATTGAAGCCATCTGTTGCTATCGTAATTCTGACATTTCGAGCATCAGCTGCCTTATCGGGGTATTTTTCATCGAAGTTCTTCCATGCCTTACCATCAGATGGATGTCCCATCTTCCCCTTATCGATTCTCGTCCCCTTCTTGTGCCACATCATCTGTTTGGCGGTCTCCTCACTCATGTAAAGCCGCTGGATTCTTTTTATGAATGGGAGATACTGAAGAATCGACTTCGGGATCTTTGACTGTCTCACCTGACCATCCTTTCCCTTTACCTCTTCATACCTGGAGGCCTTACAAATAGTACAATAATTGTCCTCCGCAAACTGTTTCCAAAATAGAAGGCAACCTTTTGGACAACACTCTATCTTTTGATAAACCATGTTGAGCTCTTTCATGAGTCTCCTTGTCTCGTGCAGGCTTTGAGGCAGACAATGCCCTTTCGGCAACATGTTACCAGTTGTTTTCAGACTAGCTTCGAAGCCGTTACGGGTGGTGGAGTACTGGGTCTTGTCGGCTAGACACTGAGAGATGGCATCGAGCTGAGAAATCGACGCACCCTCATACAGAGGCTTCTTCGCCGCGGCCAACATATCATAGAAGGCCTTCGCAGTTGGCTCTGGTTCCACCGGTTCTGGCGGTTCCTCCGGTTCTGGCGCTTCCTCCCATGAAGTTGGCGAATCCGGCATGTCGCCATGGATGAGATCATCTAGAAGGTCTCTGACCCCCATCGTACTCATTGCCATTGAGCCGCTGCCGCATGACGTCCCCTCTGTCACGCTCATGCTCATCAAAGTCGATATGTGTGACGTAGTGAGACATATACCCATATTGCAGAAGGTGTTTATACATGTCATCTTTTCCTTGATGGTGATGCTTCAAGCAACGACTGCAAGGGCAAGTGCCTAAACCCGCCCCTTTGTAGCACGCGCTAAATCTTTCACTAACATTTGAGTCTTACATATCCACTCATCTGTTTTAGTCGCACTAACACGGCCACTGTACATCCATCCATTGTCAGCCATCCTCTGCTTTATTGGGAGCCGAACCAGAAACATAGCATTTCATATCAAATAATAGTATGAAAATAAAAGCATCATATTTTTATTTTTCTACCGGACAAAACACATACATCAACCTACAGCTCTACTAGGTGGGCTCCTAGCAGCCCCCAGATCCGTAGATTGAGTATGTTCTCCATGTTCTACCCCGGTCCGAGGCAGAATTTCGGCAGCACCTCCCTGCTGCTCTCCTGATACACGTCTCGGCAAAATGCTGAGAGGATGTGCATCCGGAGAACAACGGGGAGGCGCTACCAAAATCCTGACTCAGACCGAGGTAGAACACGGAAAACATACCCAACCTACGGATCCGGCGACTGTCCCGTAAATGCCGCAAGCCTTACGCTTCATAATATGTCGACCTCTAATGCATATTTATCCGCGTAACGCTCGCAGATGGGAAGTGACACCTAGGTTACGCGACTGGACGTGGAAATGGAATCTACTAACATAAAAAATGCGAGAGAGGGGACGGAGTTCTAGCTTACCCTCGGCGGTAGAGGAAATTGATGTGGACCTCCGGGAACGTGGACCTCCGAGAACGCGGACCTCCGAGACGCCGACCTACGGGTCGCAGTGGCAGCAAGGGGATAGCACGGACGCAGCAGCGTGCACGGACGCATGCACGGTGGTGCACGGGCGGCCGGCCTCTGCCGGCAAAGTGGTGCACGGGCACGCGGTGCCGGGGGCACAGGCCGCGGGCCTCTGCCGGCGCAGCGGTGCAGGGGCGCGCGGTGCCGGGGGCATGGGCCGCTGGCGCAGTGCTACCAGGGGCTGCAGGGGCGCGCGGTGCCGGGACGCTGGCGGCGGCTGGGGCGGCTGCAGGGGCGCGGGGACGGTGGCGGCGGCGGCTGGGGCGCGGGGACGGTGGTGGCGGCGGCTGGGGTGGCTGAAGGGCGGGGACGGTGGTAGCGGCGGCAGGGGCGCGTGGGAGGAGGAGGTGGCGGCTGTGGCGGCTTGGGTGCAGGGGCGGGAGGAAGGTGGCGACGATGGCGGATGCGGTGCAGGGGCGCGCAGGAGGAGCGGGAGGAGCGGGAGGGGAGGTGGCGGCGGCGGCTGGGGTGCAGGGACGGGAGGGGAGGTGGCGGCAGCGGCGGATGGGGTGCAGGGGGCGCGCGCGTGAGAAGGAAGAAGTGAGGAGGGGAGAGGGCCGGGTCGGGCCTCGGCCAGATTTAGGGTTGGGTATACGCCGACGGCCCGGCCGTTGGCATAGCCCCTCACTAAAATCTGCTTCCCTATACGCCGACGGCCAGGCCGTCGGCATAGATTTTTTTTATTATTTTATTTTTTTTGTTAGAAAAAACTATATTAATCAGGGGTACAATTACAATCAAGCATATGTTTGTAAACTTCTTTACATGTAATGATAGCGCGCGCAACGCGCACCGCGGGATCCATCGGAGGGTTGGGGGAACTCACGCGATCAACGGGTCTAAGGGAAAGATCTTGGTCTCTAGTGTGGTTTTCCATGTCCCTATATCCTAACCAAACAAAATGAAGTAAGAGGTTCACCAGTCAACCATTGTTCCGAGGAAAGTTCAAGGGGTAGACCGCGCGAACCCACCTATATATATTGCATGTATCAACCTTGGGTCACACCTCTACACATATGTTAGGGACACATGCATGCAAGTTTTCTAGGGTGGACGATGCTCCGGTGGTCTTTATCCAGCGAAACCCTAGACAGGGGGTCCGGAGATCTACCCCTATAGCTTTCTCCGTACGAGGCCTCACTGATGGACCTTTTGCTTTATTTTGGTTTTTTTAGGACATATATATATGGAAAGCATAGGTTAGGCCCACTTTACTATGAAATAGGCTCCGGTAGACTCGTAGCGGGAGTTTCCACGTATAGATCTAGGATTTCACCAAGTGTTAATGATACGTCTCAAACGTATCTATAATTTTTGATGCTCCATGCTTGTTTTTACACCATTTGTCTTGTATTTCGTTACACTTCGTGGCGTTTTTATGCGATTTCCGGAACTAACCTATTGACAAGATATCACAGTGCCAGTTCCCTGTTTTCTGCTGTTTTTGTGTTTCAGAAGTGATACACGGGAAATATTCTCGGAATTGGACGAAACCAAAGCCAGAAGTCTTATTTTGCCCGGGAGCATCGAGACATCCGAAGAGAGGAAGGAGAGGGGCCACAGGCCACCCTCACACAGGGCTGGCGCGGCCCAGGCCCTGGCCGCGCCGCCATAGCGTGAGGGCCCCTGGCCCCACTCCTGACATCGCCCCTTCGCCTATAAGAAGCCTCGGGACGGAAAACCCTAGGGGATTCGGCAATTTTACAGAAAGAGTTCCGCAGCTCCGCCGCCATCGCCGACGAATTTCGGGGGACAGAAGTCTCTGTTCCGGCACCCTGCCGGGACGGGGAAGTGCCCCTGGAGCCATCTCCATCGGTCTCTATCGCCATCTCCGCCGTCTCCATCGACCTCACCGCCATCTCCATCAACCTTGCTGTCTCCTATGATGAGGAGGGAATAGTTCATCCCCGGGGCTGAGGGCTCTACCGGTAGCTATGTGGTTCACCTCTCTCTCCCATGATGTGATCTTTATGTGATCGTGAGCTTTGTATCATGTTGAACAAGTAGATGTTATTATTCAGATATTATGTGTACTCTAGTGGTGATTGTTAAAGTAATCTATTCCTCCTGCCATGGTGTAACGGTGACAGTGCGTGCATCATGGTGGTACTTGGTTTAGGCTATGATTGTGATCTCTTGTGGATTATGAGAATAATTATTGCTATGATAGTTTGAGTGATCTATTCCTCCTTTCATGGTGTAATGGTGACAGTGTGTGCACCGTGTTAGTACTTGGTTTAAGTTGCAATGATATCTATCTTGAGTTGTGCTTTGATTTGGGTATCTCTATGAGTGGTGTTTGTCAAGTACTTGATGAACTTCAAGGGGTGCTTCTGTAGCCACTACACAATGATTAGTGTTATTCAATAGGAGAGTAATTCAGAGTACCATAGTGGAGAGAAGTTATTTATTTGTTCATTCATGTTATATTGTTGGGAGTGTGTCCACTAGTGAAAGTATGATCCCTAGGCCTTGTTTCCAAGCATTGCACACCGTTTACTTGCTATTTTGTTACTTGTTTGCTCACAGCGATATTTATTTCACATCACGTTTGCTACTTATAATCATCTATACCACTTGTATTTCACTATCTCTTCGCCGAACTAGTGCACATATACATCTGACAAGTGTATTGGGTGTGTTGGGGACACAAGAGACTTTCTGTATCGTAATTGCAGGGTTGTTTGAGAGGGATAGCTTTGACCTCTAACCTCCCTGAGTTCGATAAACCTTGGGTGATCCACTTAAGGGAAACTTGCTGCTGTTCTACAAACCTCTGCACTTGGAGGCCCAACAAGTGTCTACAAGAATAGAAGTGCGTAGACATCAGTTAACATCCCATGTGTGTGAAGAAGTCCATGCCCGGGACCTATATATATATTGCATGTATCAACCTTGGGTCACACCTACACTAGTAGGGAAAACCTCTTCTGTGGCGCACCAAAATATACATTCTGTGGCGCATGGGCGGTGCTCCACAGAATCTTCGCCACAAAAATAAGCATTCTGTGGCGCACCAGCACATGCGCCACAGAAATAAGGAATTCTGTGGCGCACCAAGCCCTAATGCGCCACAGAATTAATAAATTCTGTGGCGCATTATGCTTTAGTGCGCCACAGAATTAGGTGCGCCACAGAATTGCATTTTAGTGCGCCACAGAAATATTACAGGTTTTATACAGAAATTATTCTGTCTGGCGTATATATACAGGTATTAACATATATAATATAGCAGTATACAGATATATCAACAGATTTCATATAGCACAATTATATATCTCCATATAAAACTCATTTCATATAGAATATTAACAGATTTCATATAGCTCCATGCATATACAACTCATCATACATATATATCTCCATACAACTCATAATCCATGCAAATTAAGTGCATCATCACAAGATAGAAATGAAGTGACACCGGCCGCCGCCTACACTAGGATGAAATAGAGTACCGCTCCGACGATGGTGAGCAAGAGCGAGAGCACAATGAAGGTCTTCATCTTGCTCTTGTTCGACTGGTGCATCCTCCACTTGGCAACCGCCTCTTGTTGAGTCGGGTAGCCTTTATAGCAGTTGCCGCTGAACTTGTGCACCTGTTCCTTGCAGTCCGTCCACTCCTCATAGACTCCTGGAACCCGCCCCTCGTACACGACGTACCACGTCATCTCTATGGACACAAGGCATATTAGTATATAATGCAATGGAAAGAATTAGAGGGTTCACATGCATACATATTCACAAGAATTAAAGCAAGGAAATAATAATAAACCTAAAAGTCATATAGCATCAGTATCACATAAGTAATCAAGTTCAACTACATCGACTACAATAGTAATTGAAGTCCAACAACGACACTAAGCAAGTTTATTTACAACACAGTAGGCACACCGGCCTCTCGATCAACGAGACGTCTTGCTCATGGGCTCCGGGAATGGTTTGTACATGTCCTTCGTCGTCCACGTCCTTCCATCACCCTGCCTATGTAGGCGTTCTTCTATATCCCTCTTACACAACCCTCTGAGTTGGTGTAAGAGGCCCGATCTGTTGCATACATCTTCTACGATAATTTCTGATAGCTTTACTTGGATGCGATGGAAGTCTTCTCTAAGATCAGCATCGCTGATCTCCCCCGCCATTTTTTTGGGGTCTCACTTACTAGGTGGCAGACGCATCATCTCTGCATCCGCGACAAACCCTTTAAGGTGATGGAGGACATAGAAGGCCTCCTTCATGCTGTCATCTGGCTGCTTGATGTAAGGGAAGTTGATCACGTGCTTGAACCCCTGCTCTTTAGTGTCTGGCCTGATAAATTTCCCCTTCTCGTGGAAGATGCCTCCATTTTTGGAGTAGAAAAGGATAGCCTCATCGAGAACACTCCTTATTCTGTTGTAGTCTTTCTTCGTCGTCGTACTCGACGAGTCGAAGTACTGGGCTAGGGACCACTTCGGGCAAAGAACGACGAGTGTGCAGTATGTGTCCCTGCTCAACACATGCAATTTAAATGGAATGTTGGAAATGATCGGCAATGGAAGAAATATATAAGAAAGCATAAGTTACGACGGCCGAGAGCGAATGTGTACTTACTCGGGAAAGACAGGCAGAAGAATGGTGTTCTTCTCTTTGTTCATGAGCATGAAGCTCTGGAGGTACCGCACCGCTGCGGTCCGTGTGCTTGAGCCATCCACCAGCTGGCTATCGCGCATGTAGTAGGGATCCGCTACCGCGACGTTGGGGGGTCTCTCTCTCTTGATCTTCATCTGAAGATTGATCGCGTATAGGCGAACCAAGTTATAGTCGAGCCGTTTCCAGTGAAATAGATTGAAGACGTCCTCGAACGCTATGAAGAAGATATCCGCGGGGTATGCTTGGACGAAGTTCGGGTCTGCTGCTGGCACCCTGACCGTGAACACCGGGTAATTTGGAGGCTCTCTAGAAACTGAATATTTTGCTGCAAACTGATCATTGGTCCACTTGCGAGGTGTTCGAGGTCCTCAGGCAGTATCAGTTTACCAGCTTCATGAAGCCGGGACAAGCCACCCGGTGTCCGTGGTACCATGTCGTTGGCCCGCATCTTCTTAGGAAGAGTCTGGCTCGAAGATGCGCCCTTCTTATTTCCTCTCTTCCTTGGCTTCTTCACCTGACCTGCTAGGGGTGCTTCGGGTGCTGGTGGTGCTGATGGTGGGGTTGCTTGGGGTGCTGGTGGTGATGATGGTGGTGCAACGGGTGCTTGGGTTTCTTGGGGTGCTGGTGGTGCTGATGGTGGAGCTTGGGGTGCTGGGGTTGATTCGCGTGGCTCCCCGACGATCGTCTTATACAGCGTGTTAGGGCTGAAAATGGTAGCCGGCTTGACTTGAGTTGGATTGCCAGCCTCCGGAGGAGTGTCTTGCAGAGAAAGACCCGTGAAGGTCAAGCGCTGCGTGACTGTAGTGGGACGACCAAGTTGATCGCCGTGAGTGCGGAAGGCTTCTTCATCCATATGAGGCATGTACATATCTTGGCTGCAGGCGCCAGTGTTGATGTAGGCATCGACGTCATCATCATCATCGTTGCCATCAAGCGGCGCCATGTCCTGGAAGTTAGGTGGTGGCGGTTGCGATGCCGCCGCTTGGCGTACCTTGCGTTTGGTCGACGGTCGTTGCGGAAGCTTTCCCAACAGCTGTTGGTGGCGTGTGGTGGTAGCGGCGATCGCCGGTTCCTTCCGGGTGGCGGCGGCGACCGCCGGTTCCTTTCGAGTGGCGGCGGCGACCACCGGTTCCTTCAGGGTAGTGGCGGCGGCGACCGCCGGTTCCTTAAGGGTGGGGCCGGCGCCGGGCCGGACGACCTTGGGCCGGATGATAGGGGAGGTGGCGCCGATGTTGCGCCTGACACTCGGAAGACCCCCCCCAGACGAATCTGGTTCTTCGGCCATGTCATAAGCCAGCCGATGCAATTCCCAAGGACCATAACATCGTCCTCATCTGTGCCCGGAGGTTGATCGGGGGGGAGGAGGTTGTGGTACTCTGGCACTACCATTGCCAACTTCACCTTCACCAAATGATCTGCAATGTTTCTGTGGTGCATAGTTCGGCTGGGCATGACAGTGCCGCTAGCAACATCCATCAACTTGCCGCCGGGCTCCACCACATGCAGGAGTATGCAAGGTTCGTCCTGAGTCAGGGGCATGTTGGATAAGATCAGCGCAAGGCATATATAGTTAAAGAAGATGACGCGAAGGACTAACTAATGAGTTACCTTCTTGACGGCGTTGATCTCTGCTAATGTTGATACAAGGGCGTCGGTGCCGGCGCCGGGCCGCTCACTCTCGAGTGCATTATCAGGCACCACCACCCTATCAGCTTCCACGGTTGGGGGCGTCGATGCGACCAGGTGGAGCGGCAGCGTCGGGGTCACCAGCGGTGACACTTGGTGACTTGAGTTACTGCCGCTGACGCTGGGCACATATATCGGCCCCTGTTGACCTGCCGCATTCCAAGCAGCTAACCCCTCCATCAAACCAGGGGGGATGATCTGCCGGAGCCTCTCCTGCAGCTTCTCGTCCAGTAACTTACTCATCTCGGTCGGGTCCACTATTTTCTCTAGTGACTCCACCTTCTTCTTCAGCTCCTGAACCTCGGCTTTATCCTGCTTAGTCGACCTCCTCTCCTTTCTCGACTTGGCATCTGATCCGTAGTACTCGGATACCTTCATACTTGTGCCAAAACCGGACACACGGCCAGCCGACGTCGGTGGCTTGTCCAGGTCCCGTTCCTTGTATGCGTTCGTTGCCCTGTTGAAAGGCGTGTCCCACGGTTCTGTCGACCCCTGGGACGACGGGCCAGCCGTAGAACTACCCTTCAACTCATTGTCCTTCAGACAAAGGAACTTAAGGTTAGCCCATTTGGCTTCATTGCTTAATAAGATCAGCGCAATAATAATATAGACTATCCTTACCAGGAGTTTCTCGAACTTCTTCACGTCGGGGTAATCCGTAACAAATTCCCCCGTCTCCCAGTCTAAGTAGTAGCGGGACCGGACATAGTTCCTAGTCTGTATATCCGCGATTTTTAGCCAGGGGTTTTCTTTGCCCAGACGTATCATCTCGGCATCCTCCTTGTCCCAAGTGGGCTGTTTTCCTCGGTAACCGCCGCTTCCGCAACGGTGAGCCCCTAGGTTCAATTCCCGCATTTTCTTCCCCCAGGCGGTCCATTTTTTAGCCTCGTCAGTCTCTAAGGACGACTTGAATGCTTCGAAGTCTTCTCTAGAGAGTGTCGGGTCTTTGCGACTTATCTGCTCCCAGCTTTTACCTTTCTTGATCTTGTCCTTCAGCCGGGTTTTCCAGCTGCTCAAGGCGGTGCTCATCTTCGTGAGCGCTAAAGAGTCCACCTTTTTATTGAACGGCTGTGGGAACGTGTATCGTTGGTGAAGCTTCTGGAGGAGGGTTGCGGCCAAAGCCGCGTTGGCCTCGCTTCTGAGGTCTTGAGTGTTGAGCGGCACGGTTTCACGGACGATGCACCCTAGTTGCATCGCGTACCCTTTGGCAACCTTAGAAGGCTCCAAGGGTAGGCCACTTTCGGAGACCAACGTGAAAGGATCGGTGATGTTGGCTAGCACTTGCGGCCTCCGATCCGCCCTTGGCCTCTTCGCCTTCCTCTTCTTCTTGGCCTCCTCAGGGTTGCCGCCGCTATCACCTTCCGTGCGGTCGGTGGTCTCTTCACCGGTCTCGGCGGCGTCATCCTGGCCCTCTTCCTCATCGCCGCTCTCGGAGGCGGCCCCCGAGCTCTCGTCCTCATCGCCGTGATCGGCGGCGCCCCCCGGCCCTCTACCTCATCGTATTCCTCCCACCATGGCTTGTTGGCCTCTCTGGCGACTTCCTCCTGGGTCTTAGGGTTAGAAGTGCCCGACATGTTTATTTGCACTTCATTAAAAAGAGGCAAATAGTTAGTACATAATGCAACGGAAAAATTCAAAATTTCGGCATGACTTTTGATAATTTTTCTACCTATGAGTGCCCATTTCTCAACCGAAACGGAAGCGAATCAACACTTCGGGAGAAATGGGCAACTCAGTTTATTCATCCACACTTGACAACATCTCATAAGCATATATAACAGCAGATTATGGTCAAAATATCTCATTGCATAACACATAACAGCAGCAATATTCTCAAGATAATATGGAGTACAAAAATGACAGCAGCAATATTCTCAAGAAAGAATCACAAAGTCACAGTACAAGACAATATGCAACTAATATTTGGTCAAATGACCAAAAGCAATAAAGGTTTGCAACCAAACTGCATCCTTGTTCGATTCTAACAGCGAGCAAACCACACTGCCACTATATGTCAGCCAACGCAAACCACACTGCCACTATATTTCATCACAAGCGTTCATTTATCCACGTACCAATGTAAGAAATTGATTTTAATGGCGTGTTCCTATGTGACAACTTTGATGTGCTTGTAAAATTACTGCTGTACACTTAGAATCTTACAACTTTAAGAACTACATGTGCTTGCAAAATTACTGTTGTGCACTTAGAATCTTACAACTTTAAGAACTACAAGAGATTTAGTAAGAGAAGAATAGACATCAAATTATGGCAGTTTCAGTATTCACATTTAGTTATTTGCACATGATTCTTGTTCGATTCTAACAGCGAGCAGGCGAGCAAGCGAGGAACAGCGAGCAGGCGAGGAACAGCGAGCAGGCAAGCATCGGGAGAAGGGCGCGTACCTAGAATCGGGCGGGGAAGGTGGTGGAGATGGCGCGACGTGCTCCTCTTCGGGGGCGGCGGGGCTCCTCCTCTGCAGGGACGGCGGCGTGCTCCTCTTCGGGGGCGGCGGCGCGACGTGCTCCTCTTCGGGGGCGGCAGGGCTCCTCTGCAGGGACGGCGGCGTGCTCCTCTTCGGGGGCGGCGGCGCGACGTGCTCCTCTTCGGGGGCGGCGGGGCTCCTCCTCTGCAGGGACGGCGGCGTGCTCCTCTTCGGGGGCGGCGGCGCGACGTGCTCCTCTTCGGGGGCGGCGGGGCTCCTCCTCTGCAGGGATGGCGGCGTGCTCCTCTTCGGGGGCGGCGGCGCGACGTGCTGCTCTTCGGGGGCAGCGGGGGTGGAGCGAGGAGTCTCCGGCGGCTAGGGTTTGCGGCCGGCTCAGCGTGGAGGGGAACAGAGAAGCAGTGCGCGGGGGAGGGGATCGATCCGCAGTTTTAGTAAGTGTCAATATTCTGTGGCGCATCTACTAGTGGGATGCGCCACAGAATTAGAGAATTCTGTGGCGCATCCTACTAGTAGATGCGCCACAGAATTTATTTCCTTTTTTTAAATTATTTTAGTTATAACTCCCTCTGTTTTAATGAATAAGGCTTATATTTTTTCTAAAAAGTCAAACAATATGAAGTTTGCCCAAATTTTTAGAATAAATCACTAACATGCACAATATAAGATTAATACCGTTAGATACGTCTTGAAATATATTTTCATATGATATATAATGCACAATATAAGATCAATACCGTTAGATACGTCTTTTTGCTCTTTTTTGTGCATACACACACAAAATTAAAAGTCTCGATCACACATGTGCATACACACACAAAATTAAAAGTCTCGATCACACACACATGTGCATATACACCAAAAAGTCTCGATCACACACACCAAAAAAGTCTTCTCCGTCCGGTTCCGAGCTAGCTTAGCGTTTTTTCGCAATCTTCTTGCCCTTCTTGTTGGCGGTTGAATACTTTATGCCGGCCACCTTGAGATTTCTTCGTGTGAACGGACAACCTTTAGTAGGTAGGGAGGTCTTCCTTCTTACTTTACTAGTAGTAGGCATGTCGAAGTGCTTGTCGAATTCCTCCTCGATCTTCGGGTCACCGTTCTTGTCCAAGTCTTCCTCGTTTGCGTCTCCTTCCATTCCTATGATGCTCCTCTTGCCCCTCCTCACGACAACACGGCTAGGCCTCGACGGGTCGGTGATGAAGAAGCATTGGTCAACTTGGCTACCGAGTACCCATGGCTCATTTTTCGCGGATGCGTTCTTCGATTTGGCATCCGGTATAACCATGGTGGTGAAATATCGGCCTTCTTTTTCGACCTTCTTGGCCCATCTCACACGAAACATTGGCACCGTCTCTCCACAGTAATTGAGCTCCCATATCTCCTCGATCCTTCCGAAAAATCTTTCCTTGATACTAGTCTCGTCATCGGCGTATGATAGCATAGTTACTCCTGAGTTTTGATTTTCACTATTTCTGTCCTTTTCCTCGGTGTAGAATCTGTAACCGTTGATGTCGTACCCCTGATAGGTCCTTATGTTATGCCCGGGGCCCTGTGATAAGGTGTATATGAGTTTTTCATCTTCGGTAGAAGGCCTTCTGCTCTGTGCTTGAAGTAGTTGACTTTGCTTAAACCAAAGCGTGAAGCTGGAGTTGTGCTCTTTGGTTACGTCTCCCATCTTCCTTGGCCGGCCCATATCGATGTAATTCTGCTCGATTATGCTTTTGTGCTCTTGCACAAAAGGTTCGACCAATTTTAAGTGTTGTAGCGCAACCCGGTGAGCCCTTTCAAAGTCGTCGCGTCGATTGACAATGCCCACATGGACTGAGCGGTAGCCCTCGCGGTGACCGTCTCCAGCGAGCCTGCCGAGGTGCGTCCTGGTGGGCAGACCAACATGATCCTGGTCGTCCTCGGTGCTTAGGTAATTCTGGCAGAAGGAGATGCACTCGTAGGTTAGGAACCCCTTGGCCATGCTTGCGTCTGGACGGGCCCTATTGCGAACGTATCCTTTCATGACACAGTTCTGCCTTTCGAAAGGCATCATGTTGTGGAGGAACGTCGGGCCGAGCTGCCTGATGTCATCAACGACATGGAGAAGGAGATGGACGCATATATCACAGAATGCGGGCGGGAAGTAAATCTCGAGCTCACATAGTATCACCACGATCTCATCCTGTAGTATCTTGAGCTGCCTCACGCCGATCGACTTCCTGGTGATAACGTCAAAGAAGTTGCAAAGGCCAAACAGCGTATCACGGACGTGCTCGTCCATTATCCCTCGGATCGCAACGGGAAGTATCTACGTCATGAGCACGTGACAATCGTGAGACTTCATCCCGGTGAACGTCTTCTTTGCTACGTCTAGATATCTGCTTATACTCCCCGAGTAACCGTGCGGAAGTTTCACTCGTAGGAGGCACCTAAAAAACTGCTCGAGCTCCTCCAGACTCATTGTGAAGCAGGCAGCGGGAAGCACCACCGCGTTCTTCTTAGCCCTTTTGCGGAGACGTTGAGTCCCTTCCGTCTGATCATCATCATCATCGTCGTCGTTGTCATCAGTATCGGGGGCTTGAAGAGCTTTTCTGATGCCAAAATGTTTCAGATCGTATCTTGCTTTCGGCCCATCCTTAGACTTTTCCGAGTTGCAAAGAGTGCCAAGCAGACTCTCGGTAACGTTCTTCGTAATGTGCATGACATCGAGGCTGTGGGGCGTGTGGAGGACCTTCCAGTACTCCAAGTCGTGGAAAATAGACCTCGCTTTCCATACACCGAGCAGCGGCTCTGGCTTCGGTCGCTTCTTTCCCGGCGCTGGGCAGTCCTTCCAATTTTTTAGAAGATTGTCGATTTCTGCACCGCTCCTCTGTCGCGGGGGTCCATCGGGCTCATCTTTACCATTGAACAGATCAGCGCGTTTTCTCCACGGGTGATCCAAGCGAAGCCACCTTCGAGCACCTAGGTACACGGTTTTCGAGGACCCGGGATCCCTTGGTAGCTGTAGATGCGGGGTCTCGTCCATGCACTTCACACAGCCGCAGAATCCGTGGCTGACCTGGGCAGATACGTATGCGCAACCAGGATAGTCCGTGACCGTCGTGATCAACGCGGCTCTCATATCGAAATAAGTTCTACTGTAGGCATCCCACGTACGGGGTGGCGTCTTCCACAACGTGTCTAACTCCTCTTTCAGCAACCCGAGATACAAATGCATGTCGACACCTGGTTGTTTCGGCCCCTGAATGAGAATACTCAGGTGTATATACCTTTGCTTGGTGCACACCCACGGGGGTAGGTTGTAAGGCCATACAAACACAGGCCAGGTGCTATGCGTGCTACTCTGGTTGCCGAACGGATTGAGTCCATCGGTGCTCATACCCAGCCTGATGTTCCTTCCGTCGCCCCCGAACCTAGGGAAGGCGATGTCCAATGCTTCCCACTGGCCAGCGTCTGAAGGGTGTGTCAGCATATAGCCCATCTCCGGATCTTCTTCGGGCTTCTCCCTTTCCACGTGCCATTGCATGAGCTTTGCTTCCTTAGGGTCCACGAAATACCGCTGCAGACGGGGAGTGATAGGAAAGTACCATACCACTTTTCGAGGTACCTTCTTGTTCCCAACCTTGTACCGTCCGTGGCCGCACACAGGACATGTGGTCATGTCCTTGTACTCCCCCCGATAAATCACGCAATCATTGATGCAGGCGTGGTATCTTTCGTGCGGTAGGTCAAGAGGGCACACAACTTTCTTGGCCTCCTCGATACTACTTGGCAATGTGTTCCCCTCTGGGAGACGATCGTGCCAGAATTTCATGTTCTTGCTGAAGCTGGAATCGGTCCATTTGTTCTGCGTCTTCATCTGCAGACAATCAAGTGTTACATGCAAGCGCGTATCCTGCGGACGGCACCCAGGAAATATCGGAGTCATCCCGTCTTTCTCCATTTGCGCCAGCTTGCCTCTCTCTCTGGCTGCAGCTTTGTCGTTGCTCGTCTCATGGAGAAGCAGATCTTGAACATGAGAGTCCCGCAAGGCCGAAATTAGCGGAGTCGCGCCAGAATCTTCTTCTTCATCAAGATCTTCTCCGCCTGTAACTTCTACTTCATGATGATCTTCTCCGCCGACTTCTTCTTCATGATGATATTCTCCACCGACATGTGGTGCTTCGTCATCTCGCTCGCCACCATGGTCTTCATGCGCACCATTTGTTGGGGCCGGCCGCGCCTGGTTGTCCTGCATGAAACCGCGCCTCAGCAGGTGCTCCTCCAGTTGTCCGGAATCAGGGTTGATCCAGCGCTCGAGTTTGCATGATCGACACGGACATCTTATCTGGCGCCTATTGTTCCGAATCATGTCCTCCTTCGCGTCTTTCTTGTATCTACTAATTCGAGCGGAACTCATCGAGAGGACCATGGTTGTCTGCAAATGGTACACATAGAGCAGAAAATTAGAACCGCAACACATGCACACACATGCATGGAACTCTCCTAAAGGTATACATAGAGCGGAAAAATTCGGCATGACCTCTCCTAAAGGTAGGACGTATGGGTAGTACAAAAATTTGCCGAAACGGAAATGAATCAACGTCTCGACAAACATCCATGCACCACACCGGCACACACACAAGCGCTTCACGTGCAACAATCATCCATACACAAGATCGACATGCGCATGCATGTCCCCTCCAAATACTCACCCCTTGTAGATTCGATACCGAGACGAGACCGCGATCGATGAGTTGGAGAGGAGGAGAGAGTATGGAGAGGCGTCTCCTCACCACCAATTATGTATCAACCAAAGTAAGTACAATAAGTACCAAAGAAAGTGAAAATTATGGCCAAAATGGGATGAGAGGGAAGGGAGCTAGAGCTAGATCTAGATGGAGGAGAGGAAGATGAATGGCTTGGGAGTGTGGGAGGTGTGGTAGGTTGGCACTTTAAAGGTGTGGGACGAGCTAATTCTGTGGCGCATCTGGTCAAGTGCTCCACAGAATTCCACTAATTCTGTGGCGCACCAGACCTGATGCGCCATAGAATGTTCTAATTCTGTGGCGCACCAGACCAGATGCGCCACAGAATGCACTAATTCTGTGGCGCATCACGCCAAGTGCGCCACGGAATTAGTGGAACCAATGATTGGGGCTGGCAGGGAGTGGGCCCCACCAAAATTCTGTGGCGCATGGCCTTCTGGTGCGCCACAGAAATGCTGTATTTTTGTGGCGCACCCTGGTTGGTGCGCCACAGAATTATTTTCTGTGGCGCACTGCTGGCTAGTGCGCCACAGAATTGCATCCCACCTATAAGGGTTTTCCTACTAGTGCTATACACATATGTTAGGGACACATGCATGCAAGTTTTCTAGGGTGGACGATGCTCCGGTGGTCTTTATCTGGCGAAACCCTAGACGGGGGGGGGGTCCGAAGATCTACCCTTATAGCTTTCTCCGTACGAGGCCTCACCTATGAATCTTTTGCTTTATTTTGGTTTATTTAGGACATATATACATGGAAAGCAAAGGTTGGGCCCACTTTACCATGAAATAGGCTCCGGTAGACCCGTAGCGGGAGTTTCCACGTATAGATCCAGGATTTTAGCAAGTGTTAACATCCCATGTGTGTGAAGAAGGCCATGCCCAGGACCTATATATATTGCATGTATCAATCTTGGGTCACACCTATATACATATGTTAGGGACACTTGCATGCAAGTTTTCTAGGGTGGATGATTATCTGGTGGTCTTTATCCGGCGAAACCCTAGACCGGGGGGGGTCCAAAGATCTACCCCTATAGCTTTCTCCGTACAAGGCCTCACCGATGGATCTTTTGCTTTATTTTGGTTTGTTTAGGACATATATACATGGAAAGCAAAGGTTGGGCCCACTTTACCATGAAATAGGCTCCCGTAGACCCATAGCGGGAGTTTCCACGTACAGATCCTGGATTTCACCAAGTGTTAACAGCCCATGTCTGTGAAGAAGGCCATGCCCGGGACCTATATATATTGCATGTACCAACCTTTCATCATACCTATACACATATGTTAGGGACACATGCATGCAAGTTTCCTAGAGTGGACGATGCTCTGGTGGTCTTTATCCGACGAAACCCTAGACCGAGGGGGTTCGGAGATCTACCCCTATAGCTTTCTCCGTACGAGGCCTCACCGATGGACCTTTTGCTTTATTTTGGTTTGTTTAGGACATATATACATGGAAAGCAAAGGTTAGGCCCACTTTACCATGAAATAGGCTCCGGTAGACCCGTAGCGGGAGTTTCCACGTACAGATCCAGGATTTCACCAAGTGTTAACAACCCATGTGTGTGAAGAAGGCCATGCCCGGGACCTATATATACTGCATGTATCAAACTTGGGTCACACCTATACACATATGTTAGGGACACATGCATGCAAGTTTTCTAGGATGGACGATGCTCCGTTGGTCTTTATTCGGCGAAACCCTATACCGGGGGGGAGGGGGTCCGGAGATCTACCCCTATAGCTTTCTCCGTATGAGGCCTCACCGATGGAACTTTTGCTTTATATTGGTTTGTTTAGGACATATATACATGGAAAGCAAAGGTTTGGCCCACTTTACAATGAAATAGGCTCCGGTAGACCCGTAGCGGGAGTTTCCACGTATAGATCTAGGATTTCAGCAAGTGTTAACATCCCATGTGTGTGAAGAAGGCCTTGCCCGGGACCTATATATATTGCATGTACCAACCTTGGGTCACACCTATACACATATGTTAGGGACACATGCATTCCAGTTTTCTAGGGTGGACGATGCTCCGATGGTCTTTTTCCGGCGAAACCCTAGACGGGGGGGGGGGGGTCCGAAGATCTACCCCTATAGCTTTCTCCGTATGAGGCCTCACCTTTGAATCTTTTGCTTTATTTTGGTTTTTTTAGGACATATATACATGGAAAGCAAAGGTTGGGCCCACTCACTGGTGGAAAAAGGGGCTTCCATTCGACCCGTTTGTCTCGAACCAAATTCGATCCGCGACCAAAGGGTTCATCAGTCCTGGTTCATTTGAAAATGTGGGCCAGGGAGCATTAGTCTCGGTTCAAAAGGGACCTTCAGTCCCGGTTTCATCTAACAGCCGCGACTAATGCCCCGGGGACCTTTAGTCCCGGCTCGTGGAACAAACCGGGACTAAAGGTGCCCTTTAGTCCCGGTTCGTTCCACGAGCCGGGACCAAACACCCGTTCAAACGAACCGCCCACTTCGCGCCAGTTATCGATCGACGGCGCTTCGGATCGATCGACGACATTAACGACGACGCTTCGTATATCGTCGTGCTGATCGGGAACCGCCGCGGCGACGCGTTGGAACTCGATCTGCATTCACATCGCCAGCGTGTGCTCTCTCATCTTCTCCCTCTTTCACTATATAAATCACTCAACATTTGATCATCTTCTTCCCCAAAACATCCCTCTTCTTCTTCCCCAAAACCTCTCCCACACATCACCATACCGCCGGCGCCCGCGAGCTCTCCCTCGGCGACAATGGAGGAGCAACATTGGCCCCGGTCTCGGGTCTACTACGTGGTCATCGAAGAGATGAACTTCACCATCACGGAGACCCTTCGTGCTTCGAGGGTGGAGAAGTGGATCGGCATGGTCAAGCGCCGGTTCCTCGACGACGCACCGGTCAAGTGCGTGGGCTTGGACTGTGAGTTCACCACTCACGCGCGCCCTCAACGTGCCGCCGTCCTTCAACTCTCGGTGGAGTCCGAGATATTGGTCTTCCAAATTTGCAAGGCCAATGCCGTGCCGCAACTACTCAAGGACTTCTTGAAGGACACCACCATCAAGTTTTGTGGCGTGGCTATTAACAACGATCTACGCATGCTATGGCCATACGGAATTGTTATTCCGTCCGCGTATGATCTTCAACAAGTTGTCCCAAACCCCACTAGCAAGCCAACGCCGAGTCTCTATGATTTGGCCAATGCTATTATTGGGACACATCTTGAGAAGAAGAAGAGGGACAACAAGAAGAAGTAGGACAAGAAGAAGAAGGGAGAAGAAGAAGAAGAAGAAGAAGAAGAAGAAGAAGAAGAAGAAAAAAAGAAAAGAAAAGAAGAAGATGATCTAATTTTTGGTTGGGAAAAAGTTCCATTGAGCATGAACCAACTAAAATATGCCGCTTTAGATGCTCGCCTGGGCTTTGAGATAGCTAGGAGATTCTGGAAGCTAAAGGGCTACAATAGCAATGTTGATCGTCTTAACCTTAATAATTAGGTGGATGATTATATGTATGGAAAAATGTTGGATGAGCAATTGGAAAAATGTTGGATGAGCCATATTGGATGAGTATGTTTGAAAAAATGTACTCCCTTTGTTTCGGTTAACAAAGTCAATTAATTTTCGAATTTGTGATTTTTCAAGTATTTTTGCTTTTTTGAATATTTTAATCATCTGAAAATTAATAATTAAATTATATATAAAGAATATTTGAAATTCATTGGTGCTTATTATTCGTAATCATTGTTTCTTATTTTGTGAATTTATTTGGAATTTAAAAAAGTAATATTATATATTACCAAAGTGTATAGGTTAATAGAATAGGTACCATACCATTATCAAGAAGTCGCGAGCGCAGTCTTGGAAGCTAGTAGGGAAGGAATGGAGAAGTTAAGCGTGCTAAGGGTGGAGCAGTGTGAGGATGGGTGACCAACCGGGAAGTGAGGACCACAAGTACTTGTAATTTGATATGTGATATGGAGTGAGAGCCATAAGTATCTAATTCTATATGAGAATAGAGATGATTAGATAATAGAGAAATAAAGAAAATACAGAAATTCTGAAACAGAAAATACAATTTTATACCGAATGGACCTATAGTCCCGGTCCGTGTTAGGAACCGGGACCAAAGGTCCTCAAGCCGCAGCACATGCCCAGGGCCACGTGGCGGACCATTGGTCCCGGTTCATAAACGACCGGGACTAAAGGCTGAAGCCTTTAGTCGCGCTTTGTTAGTCCCGGTTGCGGAAACCGGGATTAATGGTCTTTACAAACCAGGATTGAAGGCCTTTTTTCACCAGTGACTTTACCATCAAATAGGCTCCGGTAGACCCATAGCAGGAGTTTCCACGTATAGATCCAGGATTTCAGCAAGTGTTAACATCCCATGTGTGTGAAGAAGGCCATGCCCGGGACCTATATATATTGCATGTATCAACCTTGGGTCACACCTATACACATTTGTTAGGGACACATGCATGCAAGTTTTCTAGGGTGGATGATGCTCCGGTGGTCTTTATCCGGTGAAACCCTAGACCGGGGGGTCCGAAGATCTACCCCTATAGCTTTCTCCGTACAAGGCCTCACCGATGGATCTTTTGCTTTATTTTGGTTTTTTTAGGACATATATACATGGAAAGCAAAGGTTGGGACCACTTTACCATGAAATAGGCTCCCGTAGACCCGTAGCGGGAGTTTCCACGTACAGATCCTGGATTTCACCAAGTGTTAACAGCTCATGTCTCTGAAGAAGGCCATGCCCGGGACCTATATATATTGCATGTATCAACATTGGGTCACACCTATACACATATGTTACGGACACATGCATGCAAGTTTTCGCCGGGTTCCGATGCTCTGGTGGTCTCTATCCGGCGAAACCCTATACCGGGGGGGGGGGTCCAGAGATCTACCCCTATAGCTTTCTCCGTACGAGGCCTCACCGATGGACCTTTTGCTTTATTTTTGTTTCTTTAGGACATATATACATGGAAAGCAAAGGTTAGGCCCACTTTACCATGAAATAGGCTCCCGTAGACCCGTAGCGGGAGTTTCCACATATAGATCCAGGATTTTAGCAAGTGTTAACATCCCATGTGTGTGAAGAAGGCCATGCCCGGGACCTATATATATTTCATGTACCAACCTTCTATCACACATATACACATATGTTAGGGACACATGCATGCAAGTTTTCTAGGGTGGACGATGCTCCGGTGGTCTTTATCCAGCGAAACCCTAGACCGGGGCGGGTCCGTAGATCTACCCCTATAGCTTTCTCCGTACGAGGCCTCACCGATGGATCTTTTGCTTTATTTTGGTTTGTTTAGAACATATATACATGGAAAGCAAAGGTCGGGCCCACTTTACCATGAAATAGGCTCCGATAGACCTGTAGCGGGAGTTTCCACGTATAGATCCTGGATTTCACCAAGTGTTAACAGCCCATGTCTCTGAAGAAGGCCATGCCCGGGACCTATATATATTTCATGTATCAACCTTGGGTCACACCTATACACATATGTTAGGGACACATGCATGCAAGTTTTCGCCGGGTTCCGATGCTCCGGTGGTCTCTATCCAGCGAAACCCTATACCGGGGGGGGGGGTCCGGAGATCTACCCCTATAGCTTTCTCCGTACGAGGCCTCACCGATGGACCTTTTGCTTTATTTTTGTTTGTTTAGGACATATATACATGGAAAGCAAAGGTTAGGCCCACTTTACCGTGAAATAGGTTCTCGTAGACCCGTAGCGGGAGTTTCCACGTATAGATCCAGGATTTCAGCAAGTGTTAACATCCCATGTGTGTGAAGAAGGCCATGCCCAGGACCTATATATATTGCATGTACCAACCTTCTATCACACATATACACATATGTTAGGTACACATGCATGCAAGTTTTCTTGGGTGGACGATGCTCCGGTGGTCTTTATCCGGTGAAACCCTAGACCGGGGGGGTCCAGAGATCTACCCCTATAGCTTTCTCCGTACGAGGCCTCACCGATGGATCTTTTGCTTTATTTTAGTTTGTTTAGAACATATATACATGGAAAGCAAAGGTTGGGCCCACTTTACCATGAAATAGGCTCCGATAGATCCGTAGCGGGAGTTTCCACATACAGATCCTGGATTTCACCAAGTGTTAACAGCTCATGTCTCTGAAGAAGGCTATGCCCGGGACCTATATATATTGCATGTATCAACCTTGGGTCACACCTATACACATATGTTAGGGACACATGCATGCAAGTTTTCTAGGGTGGACGATGCTCCGGTGGTCTTTATCCGGCGAAACCCTAGACCGAGGGGGTTCGGAGATCTACCCCTATAGCTTTCTCCATACGAGGCCTCACCTATGGATCTTTTGCTTTATTTTGGTTTGTTTAGGACATATATACATGGAAAGCAAAGGTTGGGCCCACTTTACCATGAAATAGGCTCCGATAGACCCGTAGCAGGAGTTTCCACGTACGGATCCTAGATTTCACCAAGTGTTAACAGCGCATGTCTGTGAAGAAGGCCATGCCCGGGACCTATATATATTGCATGTACCAACCTTCTATCACACATATACACATATGTTAGGGACACATGCATGCAAGTTTTCTAGGTATTCCGATGCTCCGGTGGTCTTTATCCGGCGAAACCCTAGACCGGGGGGTCCGGAGATCTACCCCTATAGCTTTCTCCGTACGAGGCCTCACTGATGAATCTTGGGTCCAACCTTGTTTTGGCATGTTGCTATGACCTAACCAAACACAAACCAAGAGAAGGCTATACTTTGCTACCCCCTTACGATGCACGTCTAGGGGGGTAGATGACGTGGGACGCACGAGCTAGAGTTTCGGTGGAAGGGGGCTTAGGGAAGATGCATGCGGCCCTAGCACATTGTTTTGGCATAGGGCTATGACCTAACCAAACACAAATAGGGAGAAATGCCCACCGGGGTACCCCCCCATCCGGATAATATCTAGGGGGAGGGTAGACGATGCGGGGCGCGCGGGGCAGGGTTTCGAAACTACCGCACTCCAGCGTAGGAAAAGCATGGAATCTTTGAACAACTTCTTCAAAATGTGTGAGACATAAAATTCAAACATATGCATACGATAACACTAACACAATTTGTCGACGTGTAGCTGTGGGAGACAAGATTCGCAACGTCATTTCATGCGTACATGTGGAGACTGTTATTTGAAGGGTACGAATTTGTCCAACTGATAAAAAAATATAACCATGTTTAAATTATTGATAATATTAAATAAATATGTATAAATACAATATATGACAGTAATTAAATAAAATATAATACATGGTATACGCCAACGGCCGCAGTACGCCGAGGGTGGCCGTCGGCGTATACAGGGCATACGCCGACGGCCGGCAGTACGCCGTGGGTGGCCATCGGCGTATAAGTAACACCGTGACGGCGCCCGGTAGCCTGGACTTCCGGGACACATGTCCACCCACTACGCCGACGGCCGGCAGTACGCCGAGGGTAGCCGTCGGCTTATGGGCTCGTACGCCGAGGGCAACTCTACGCCGACGGCGACTTTGGCGGGTGTCCTGGAGGCTCCCTACGCCGACGGCACCGATATTTGGCCGTCGGCGTAGGCGTTGGCCGTCGACATCTCTGCCTATTCCTGTAGTGAAAGTGATTTCTTTCTATTTAAATTGAAAGATCTCCGCGCTTGAGTTGAAAGTTGTAGATCACGAAGTTGACCTGTGATTTTTTGTGAAGAAATATTGTTGACAATTAAGTAGAATCTTTTTTTTTTTGAGAATCATTAAGTAGAATCATTAAGTAGAATCTAGTGAGTTTCTTTCTGCTGTTTTGGCTGGGGCTACGTACGGAGAAATTTCGTAAAATTTTGGTTGGAAACTGAAATCAAGTTGAAACATGATATTTTTTTAGTTCAAACTTGGGTTTTCTCCAAATGAAAGTCAGAAACCATGCATGTGATGGAAGTTGAAACCCATTTTACTTTTGGGTTGAATTCTTTTCATTTTCATGGGGTTCAAATATGTGTG
This sequence comes from Dactylis glomerata, assembly GCA_007115705.1. NCBI lineage: Eukaryota > Viridiplantae > Streptophyta > Magnoliopsida > Poales > Poaceae > Dactylis > Dactylis glomerata. The sequence goes on from QXEO01000344.1 coordinate 2,125,000, forward strand.
TATATTTTTTTTATTTACCTTGAGGAAGAAGGGAGTGGAGCACAACGGCATGCACGTGGGGGTATACATACAAAAACAATAAAATATCTAGTGCTAGGTTTGTCTGTGTATGCGTGATTCCATAGCAAACTGGACCGTCCAGTCTAAACGAAAGGACATGATTAAACATGACTGTAGGTGTGCCCCCAGGTGGCACATATGCAAATTGGTCCCACTATTTTTGTATTGTGACACATGAACCAACCTTTCCATTCTCTCTCCTTCTCACGAGATTCAAATCACTCCAAAATGTAGCCGTAAAATTCAGTACGCTCCTAAATCAAAACTAGGGTGAGATGCGCAAGCATGGAGTGGGAGTAACCCTGGCATTGCAGGGCTCACTGTCTCGACACATGTGGAGATCTGCTAGATCCAATTGTTCTTGGCACCTCCATCTCGTGGGCATCGCAAACTGAAATCAGCTCAGCCCAGATCGTGGTTGCAGCACAACAGGTTCCTTCACGATGCACAACACGAATAACTCCTTTTATATATCGACATGTATTGCCTTTCTATTTCTCCTCTTTTCGGGGTTTCTTCCATCTTCCTAACATTTTAGTACTTCTTCCATTTGGAAATGACCCAGAGAGAGATTACAAAGGATAGAATGTTTCGCAATGCAAACAAAATAGAGGCATGAGTTGCATATGTGTCATGGTGACAAAAACTTTGATCAATCTTGTCCCTTGGTTCAAAAGGAACGACCCATATTTGTGGAATCAGGTACAACACAAAGACCATGTAGCACTAGATATCTTCTCATACAAAAATGGGGGGAGGCCTTGCATGTGATTCCTCATCTTTCTTCTTTTCTCTTTCGTTGCTTGGTCATCCATGTGATAACCCCTTTCAATCTTTTGTTTCCTCCATACTTATTAAATTTCTATAAAGTACGACAACTCTGAGAAGTTTAAACTTTCATAGTTTTCTATCTAGAAAAGATTGAATTTTCCTTTAATTTAGACTTCAAATAGTTTTATATTTTTTAAAATAGTGAGAATTTGATATTTTGAATTTTTGAAATCCTAAAAGTTTCTAATTTTGAAAGATACAAATTTCCAAGATATTTGAATTTGTGTAAGTTCAAAATTTAATAAATTTCAAAGTTACAAAAGTTGGAGCGAGTATTTTTGAAAGTTTGGTGATGTATTTTATCACAACTAGCAACAATAGAAAACTTACCAAGAAGAGAATTATTGAAAATAAGCAAAATAGGAAATTTTTACCATGAATGCGAATCAGCTCAACCTATTCAGATAGGGTTTTGCTAATCCTTGGTGGAATAGAATTAAGCTAGAGCTTATTCAACTCTAGGACTTCCAAATTTGCATCGTAATTCATGTGTCATGTGTTGCAAGTGGAGTTGAAATTGAGATTTATTCGGCTATAACTGAGATCTTTCAATTGCAAGTGGGTTGCAATTGAGAAGAAAATGGTAGAGTTAGTCAATAGTTTGCACCGTACAAAAACTGTTTAGTAGTACAACATCTTGGGGAAGACATCACTTGTGAAACTAATTCTTGGCTGGATGAGAACTAGCCACACCCATTCAAATAACCAAACTAACTAATAACTAAACAAATCACACCAAGTTACTAACATTATAGCATGCCATAAAATTTGACCCTGTCCGTGAACAAGATGACCTAGGTTTGCAATCAATTGAGTACGTGAAAATTCTCTGCACAATATGTATCTATCAATTACCTAGGTTCGCAATTTTTTGGGGACATGAAAATTCTCTAGCCACGGGACATGATCTCCTTGGGGTCATATTTCTCCTTCTGTTCGAGGAACCTGGCCAAAGTGCTTCTTCTCCCACTCGTCCTGGCCGACATAGTATGGCAGGTACTGAACACATGGTATCCTGGCCTCCTCGCAGAACCGCATGATCTACTTGTTCTGCTGTTTTTTACGATAAAGGGAATATATTAATATCGAGAGATACCAATTACACTCAGCCTCTACAACAATGCAATACCCTAATGGCACTACGGATGCACACGACCAAAAAATAAAAAATAAACTAAAAAAATAAAAGACCCGCTATGGTATTCTAGCCCTAGAAGCAACAATACATCCACCACCAAGACGACACCTGAACTTCTGGCTCTCCAAAAGTGACGCCTTCAAAAAGAGAACAGTGCACAAGCGTCGTCGTCGCCCGATCAAAGATATTATGTTTTCACCTTGAAGATAGTCCTCACTCTCAAAACAATATCTTCAATAAGGTCATTGCGAGGCACAACCAATTAAGGCGAGACCTTGAATTTTCACCCTGAAAGATAAAACTATGAACTTCACCTGTGCTACCACCCCCACTTTCATGCTGCTGCTGCTGCGAAATACAGAACACCAAGCAAGTTCGTCCACTGTGAGACTCGAATCTCCCTTGATAGTCCTCCAATCCAGCCTTCATAATCTCCTTGTTTTGCTCCTCAAGGCGCGTCAGCATGTCTCGCTCTCGAGCAGATTTGTATGCAGAGTTGTGCAAGATCCGGAAGAAAGGCTGTAGATCCATTGACGTGGACAAGATGTCAATCTAGTAGTATCTTCATTTCAGAGATCTTGACGAAATCATGCATGTATCTTTGACAGATGAGAACAAATCCTGATATATGAGAACATACAGATGTATAGTTCTTCTTCTCGGAGCCTAAACTTTACATGTAACATGCCGGTCAAGTCTCTGAGAAGTCCCGGTCAAATATTACTCCCTTCGATCGGAAATAAGTGTCGGTGACTTTGTACTAGTTTTATAAAGTTTGTACAAAATCACCAACATTTAGTTTCGATGGGAGTAACTCCTAGGATCCATGCACATGCATACCGAGTAGATATGATCTCGAAGGATCTTTAGAATGTAGACCGATGAGTATATATATCCATTCGATTTAACACGACAGAAGCAGTCTTGGTCTATATTAGCTCATGCAGTGTAGATCCAAGATCAGATATGTCAGGATCCTCAAGCAAAAGTGAGCTAATACATCGATAATTCGACATCACTCAAGAGCCAATTCCTCTCACGATATATATCTGATGAAGAAGATCGTACGTCCCGACGAGACATAGCACGTGGGCGTATCCACTCTGGATACATACTGCACATTCCTTTCCTCGGTTGGATCCTTGACTCCTTGTGAATCTAGCTCTGTTGCCAGACTACGTGTTCTCGGTCGCGAGCAGGCGAAAGAATCCTTCGAAAGGATATCCAGCACGACGACTTGTCTAGCCATAAGCCCATAACACGTGATGGACATGGCGACTGCCTCAGTCAATTCGATCCATGCGTGTCACCCGTTCCTGGGGGATTCCGTCAGGATCCTAGGAGATCTGTAGTGGATCAAGAAGAATCACACGCATTCGATGATCTGTCGCCATCTTCGGCGATCGATGTGTTTCTTTTCTTCGTCGCCTGATCTGAACAGTGCAGTGCAGGTACATCAGGATTCGACATGCAAGAAACCTACACGAAAGGTGGGAAGCAGCCAGGGACCTTGGAGCGCGGTTCTGGACTTGATGTCGACATCGTGGCGTGGAAAATGTAATCGTCCACATAACGTAGCTAACTACAACGGCATCAATGACTTTTACAAGCATTAAACACCTCCCGGGCAAAGTGATTTCTTTCTACTCCCTCCGATCGGAAATAACTGTCGGTGACTTAGTATAAATTTTGTACTAAGCTCGTACAAAATCACTGACAGTTATTTCCGATCGGAGGGAGTATTTAAACTAAAAGGTCTCTGCGCTTTTTCCCTCAAAGAAAAAGGTTTCTGCGCTTGAGTTGAAAGTTGTAAAGCTTAAATTAAAACGTGTGATTTTTGTGAAGAAATATTGTTGAAAATTAAGTAGAATCTAGTAATTTTCTGTTTTGTCAGGGGCCGGGGAGTACAATATGGTTGAAAAATCATAAAATTTTGGTTGGAAACTGAAATCAAGGTTAAACAAGATAATTTTTTAGTTTGAACTTGGGTTTTATCCAACTGAAAGTCAGAAAGTATGTGATGGAAGTTGAAACCCATTTTGCTTTTGGGTTGAATTCTTTTCATTTTTGTGGGGTTCAAATATGTGTGTACCACAAGTGGAGCACAACGGCATGCACGTGGAGGTACATACAAAACGGGAAGATTGTGCTACGTTTGCCCGTGTATTCGTGATTCCACAACAAACTAGAGCTCCAATCTGTATGAAAGGACATGATCAAACATGACTCTAGATGTGCCCCCTGGTGGCTCATATGCAAATTGGTCCCACTGTTTCTCGTATTGTGACACATAACCCAACCTTTCTATTCTCTCTCCTTCTCACGAGATTCAAATCACTCCAATTTGCAGCCGCAAAATTCAATACCCTCCTAAATTGAAGCTAGGTGAGATGCCACCACATACAAGCATGGAGTGGGAGTAACCCTGGCATTGCAGGGCTCGCCGTCTCGGCACATGTGGAGGTGTGCTAGACCTAGTTGCTCTTGGCACCTCCATCTTGTGGGCATGCGTAGACTGAAATCAGGCTCACCTCATATCATGTTTACAGAACAACAGGTTCCTTCATGATGCAAAACAAGAATATTTCCATTTTTGTATCGACCTGTATTGCCTTTCTATTTCCTTTCGTAGTTTCTTGCATCTCCCTAATTTTTTAGTACTTTTTCCATTTGCAAATGCCTGAGAGAGAGATTACAAAGGATAGAATGTATCACAATGCTTAAGAATAGAGGCATGATTTGCATATGTGTCATGGTGCATGATAGAACAAAAGCTTTGATCAATATTATCCCTTGGTTCAAATGGAACAACCCAGATTTGTGAAATCAGGTAGCACACAAAGACCATGTAGCACTAGGTATCTTCTCACACAAAAACAGGTGGGAGGCCCTGCATGTGATTCCTCATCTTTCTCCTTTTATCTTTTGTCGCAGGGCCATCCATGTGACAACCCCTTTCAATCTTCTCTTTCCTTCGTACTTATTAAATTTCTATCGAAAAGGAACATTTCAGGACCTTAGGGCGCCTGGCCCTTAGCTGGTGGCCGCACGAAGTCATTGGAGATTCGTGCTTTTCACTCTTGCAAAAAAGCCCTTGCATTTTTTGCGAATCAACCCGCAGTCCACCATAGAGGTGGTATAAAATAAGCACCCCAGGGAGAAACCCTAGCCACATCCGCCCCCCCCCCCTCCCCCGCCGCTCCTGCAGTCCCCCCCACCCCCCTAGATCCGTTCACCCCGATGGCCGGCGGCGCCCCAACCCCTCCACCTTCTCTAGCGGCCGTCGGGCCGGCAGAGGGTTGTCGGGCCGAGGGTTGAGCGCCGCCCTCCACACCCCGAGATGGACAAGAACGGCGGCCTCGAGCGCTCCTTCTCTGACAACGGCAATGGCGACGGCGGCTGGACCGGTGCTTCTCCGACCGGATCTACTCCGACGACCACCGGAGAAGGTGGAGGCGCTGCTTCTCCGGCCGGATCTGGCCTTCACATTTTTTTCTCCTTTCTTCTTCTTTTTTGGTTAAATCTCTTGGATCTTGTTGGTCATGTATGCAGATTTACGAAGAACTTTGTTGTGTTCTTGTTGGATCTTGTTTGAAAACAAATAATTCTGAGAGATCTTGTTGGATCTTTTCATACGAGTTGATGTTACTTATCAGAAAAGATGAAGAACTTTATAATGTGATGGAAATATCTAAGAAAATTGTGAAGAACTTTGTATGAACATCAATGGATCCACTTAAATGCCTCTGCAGAACTTTTTGCAGAACGCAGCGTGTGACCAAAAGTGTGGACCTCCTAATAAAAATTCAAAAATTGTCAGGTACTTTTTTGTAAAATGGTCTCACCAATCTTGATGCACCTGACAGTTTTTAACGGCTAGTGATAGGGTTCTGGCGCCATACCGTCCGGACAATTTCCGGGTTAAATTTCTATCAAGTACAACAACTCTGAGAAGTTGGAACTTTCATATTTTTTTATCTCCAAAACATTGAAATTTCCGTTAATTTAGTCTTCTAATAGTTTTACTTATGAACGTTTAATTTTTAAGGTTTGGAATAGTAAAAAAGTTGATGTTTTGAATTTCTGAAATTTTGAAAGTTCCTAATTTTGAAAATTTAAAATTTCTAAGATATTCGAAATTGTGTAAGTTCAAAAATTAATAAATTACAAAATTACAAAAGTTGGAGCGAGTATTTTTTTGAAAGTTTGGTGATCTATTTTCTCATAGGTGGTAACAATAGAGAACTTACCAAGAAGAGAATTATTATAAAAGCAAAATAGGAAAGTTTTACCGTGACTGTGAATTAGCTCAACCTATTCAGATAGGGTTTTGCTAATCCTCGGTGGAACGGAATTAAGCTAGAGTTTATTCAACTCCAGGACTTCCAAATTTGCATCATAATTTATCTGTCGTGTGAGGTGTAAGTGGAGTTGTAATTGAGATTTATTCGGTTGCAACTGATATTTTTCAATTGCAAGCGAGTTAAGTTGAGAAGAAAATGGTTGAGACAGTAAAAAGTTTGCATCTTACAAAAACTGTTTAGTAGTACAACATCTTAGGGAAGACACCAATCGTGTGAAACTAATTCTCAGTTGGATGACAACTAGCCACACCCATTCAAATAATCAAACTAATTGATTACTAAACAAGTCACATCAAGTTAGGAACATATAACATGCCATTAAATTTGACCCCGCCGAGATGATATATATGTGCACACAATACGTATCTATCATTAGCTATAGCCTATAGGTTCGCGATCAAGCTACTGGGGACGTGAAAATTCTCTGGCCACGGGACATGATCGCCTTGGGGGACTGACGAGTGACTGAAAGTATGCGACGACTCCAATCGCCACGGAACTAGAGAGGACCAATCAAAAGAACTCGGCCCCCGCGTCGCTCCGCTCTGGGGCGACTCGGGTGGCGGCGGAAGAAACCCTAGACTAGGCCACCTCTCCCCGCCCCCTTCTCCCTCGCCGCCGTGAGAGGAGCCCGCCGGCAAGCCCGCGCGCGGCTGCCAAGGACCGCGGCGGCGAGGATCTCGCTGCTCCCGCTCCCATCGGGCAGAGCCTTGGATTCGGAGGCGGCGGCCTTAGGGTGAGGGCGGCGTCGCCGGCGGCAGGGGCGCCCGCCAGTGCTGTGGACCGTCCTCTTCGGCCGCGCGGGTGGCGAAGAGGCGGAGGATGCTGGTCGTGTTGTGGAGGTTCCCGTCGACCTCTGCCTCGGATCTGAAGACGGCGGCTTCCCTGCTACGCTGTTCCCACCCAGCTGGTTCGATTCCGGCGCTCGCCGGCCCTAGAGCCTGCCTGGGTGGCGGGGATGGGAGCCTTGACCGGGGGAAACCCCTGACCGACGGTTGGTCACAACGATGACGGCGCGGTGTGTCGTTCCCCTTCTCAGTGGCATCGTTGAGGTATATCTCCCACCCCCTCCTCTCTCCTTCCCGGGTGAAAACCCAAATCCGTCGGATTGGGCGACGGCGGCGTCCTGGCGCCGTTCCCTCGTTGGAGGCGTCGCCTTTCGAAGGTGGATGGATGAGCAGTGCGGCTGGTGGGCTGCTCGCTGCGGCATTTTCGTAGGTGCAACGCGGCACCGTGGGTTGTCGGTGTCCTGTGCTTGCTGCTCTGTGACCGAGTGTGGTCCATGTTTGCCGGCGGTGCGACGCCCTCGACCCTGGGCGAGAGGGGATAGGGATCCCCTCTTCGGCGACTTGGCCATGCTAGGTGGTGCAAGGCAGCAGCTTGTGGCCTGACCTTTCACGATGGTGTTGTTGCCAATCTTCCTGCTGTGTCTTCTCTCGGTGATCTCAGACTAAAGCTTGCGTCTTGATGGGTGGTTAGTGCTGCGGTTGACGACGATGTCTGCAAGTTTCTCTTGATGGGATGATCTCGTTTGTTGCTTGCCCTGGGTACTCAGTCCTGTGTGCCTTTCGTGCTCTTGAGGAGCTACTCTGCCTCGCGATGGTGCGACGCCCTTCGATCCTGGGCGAGAAGGTAGGGGCCTTCTTCGGAGGTGGAGGCGGATGCTCTACAGCGATGGTGTGCCAGGTGTTGACGAAGGCTAGATCTATCTGCGACGGAGTTCCTCGTCGACTTGTCTCCTCCAACTTCTAACCGTGCGGATGGACGAGGGCGTCGACCTTCAAGCTGTGTTTCTCTGTAATCTTTTTTCTTGCTGTGTGCGTTGCCTGTAAGCTGATCCTTCAGCACTTTGTACTTGCCGATTCGGCGTTATTAATTTAACGCAGGGCTTAGGCCTTCTGTTTCATGATCGCCTTGGGATTCTATTTCTCCTTCCGCTCGAGGAACTTGGCCCACTTTGTCGGGCCAAAGTGTTTCTTCTCCCACCCGTCCTGGTCGGGGTAGTACGCAAAAATGCTACACTTACGGAATGATTTGTTACGGACGATGCTTACGGGCTCACGTGGCAACAAATTGTGAATCTGGCTGAGGGAAATTCGGAACCGGTAATGCTGGGTCTACGGATGATTTGTTACGGAAACCTCACGGGCATACGTGGCTTGCACCTGCTGCTCCGGGAATGAGTTATGGGCCCAACTTCCTGATCCTGCCTCCAATGATTTAACGCCACGATCACGTCCGTAAGTGATTCCGTAAATCCAATCCGTAAGTGTAGGCACTTGATGTCCGTAAATCTATTCCGTAAAATAATCTCGTACGTGTATACTGGTGGAAAAAAGGCCTTCAATCCTGGTTTGTAAAGCCCATTAATCCCGGTTTCCGCAACCGGGACTAACCATGCAGGACTAAAGGCTCCCGGTTGCTTACGAGCCGGGACCAATGGTCCTCCACGTGGCCCGGGGCATGTGCAGCGGCTGGAGGACCTTTGGTCCCGGTTCGTAAGAGGGACCGGGACTAAAGGTCCATTTGGAATAAAATTGTATTTTCTGTTTCGGAATTTCTGTATTATCTTTATTACTTTATTTCTCTATTTCTCTATTTTTCTATTATCTAATCTTCTCTATTCTCATATCTCATATCAAATTAGATACTTATAGCTCTCACTCTATATCTCAAATCAATTACAAGTACTTGTGGTCCTCACTTCCCGGTCGGTCACCCATCCTCACACTGCTCCACCCTTAGCACGCTTAACTTTTCCATTCCTTCCCTACTAGCTTTCAAGACTGCGCTCGCGACTTGTTGATAGTTGTATGCTACCAATTCTATTAACCTATACACTTTGGTAATATATAATATTACTTTTTTAAATTCCAAATAAATTCACAAAATAAGAAACAATGATTACGAATAATAAGCACCAATGAATTTCAAATAATCTTTATATATAATTTAATTATTAATTTTTAGATGATTAAAATATTCAAAAAAGCCAAAATACTTGAAAAATCACAAATTCGAAAATTAATAGACTTTGTTAACCGAAACAAAGGGAGTACATTTTTCCAAACATACTCATCCAATATGGCTCAAATGAAGTACATTTTCCAATTGCTCATCCAACATTTTTCCATACATAATCATCCACCTAATTATTAAGGTTAAGACGATCAACATTGCTATTGTAGCCCTTTAGCTTCCAGAATCTCCTAGCTATCTCAAAGCCTAGGCGAGCGTCTAAAGCGGCATATTTTAGTTGGTTCAAGCTCAATGGAACTTTTTCCCAACCAAAAATTAGTTCATCTTCTTCATCATCATCATCTTCTTCTTCTTCTTCTTCTTCTTCTCCCTTCTTCTTGTACTTCTTCTCCTTCTTCTTCTTGTCCTTCTTCTTCTTGTTGTCCCTCTACTTCTTCTCAAGATGTGTCCCAATAGTAGCATTGGCCAAATCATAGAGACTCGGCGTTGGCTTGCTAGTGGGGTTTGGGACAACTTGTTGAAGATCATACGCGGACGGAATGACAATTCCGTATGGCCTTAGCTTGCGCAGATCGTTGTCGATAGCCGCACCACAAAACTTGATGGTGGTGTCCTTCAAGAAGTCCTTGAGTAGTTGCGGCACGCCATTGGCCTTGCAAATTTGAAAGACCAATATCTCGGACTTCACCGAGAGTTGAAGGACGGCGGCACGTTGAGGGTGCGCGTGAGTGGTGAACTCACAGTCCAAGCCCACGCACTTGACCGGTGCGTCGTCGAGGAACCGGCGCTTGACCATGCGGATCCACTTCTCCACCCTCGAAGCACGGAGAGTCTCCGTGATGGTGAAGTTCATCTCTTCGATGACCACGTAGTAGATCCGAGACCGGGGCCAATGTTGCTCCTCTATTGTCGTCGAGGGAGAGAGAGCTCGCTTGCGCCAGCACGGTATGGTGTGGAGAGAGATGTTTGGGGAAGAAGAAGCTATGCAATGGTGTGCTTTTAGATGATCAAATGTGATGCTATATATAGTGTAGAGAGAGGGAAGATGAGCACGCCGGTGATGATGTGAATGCATGCGAGTTTCCAAGGTCGCCGGCGCCGGTTCCCGATCAGCGCGCGACTACGAAGCGTCGTCGTGTTAATGTCGATCGATATCCGAAGCGTCGTCGATCGATAACTGGCGCGAAGTGGGCGGTTCGTTTAAACGAGTCATTGGTCCCGGCTCGTGGCACGAACCGGGACTAAAGAGTAATCTTTAGTCCCGGTTTGTGCCACGAGCCGGGACTAAAGGACCATGGGGCATTAGTCCCGGCTGTTAGATGAAACTGGGACTGAAGGTCCCTTTTGAACCGGGACTAATGCCCCCTGGCCCACATTTTCAAATGAACCGGGACTGATGAACCCTTTAGCCGCGGATTAAATTTGGTCCGAGACAAATGGAACGAATGAAAGCCCATTTTTCCACTAGTTGTAGCATTGCTGGGTAGTACGGCAGGTACTGAAAGCACGGTATCCCAGCCTGCTCACAGAACCGCAAGATCTCCATGTTCTGCTCCTCAAGACGCCTCAGCATCTGGCCGTCGTCTGTCGATGACCGCAGGATTCTCACCGTGTAGAACACCTCCTCCTGCTCCGGAAACACGGCAGACGTCTCGTCGTCCCACCTGCATATACGTGCGCATGAACATACATATCAAGCCAGCTAGCTGCATAGCTCAGAATAATCCAAAATGATAAATTTCGATGGTATGCTAACATCTTCCGGTTCATGGGGTAGATTAGAACGGGGCCCATGGCGCCGACGTTGTCGCTGCGACGGAGGATGCCATGGAAGACGCCAACAACAAAGTCAAGGATGCGGGAGCACGGGAGGAAGAGATTGAGCCACGGGTGCGGCATGTCCCACAGACCGGCGGCGCGGAGCCGAAGCTCGCCCTCGCGGACGCGGTCCAGGAACGTCGGGTATGAGACGTCTTGCACGAACGCGAACCCGTGCGCGTACCGTAGCTCCCGCAGCACCACATCCAACCTCTGAATGATTACGCATGCAAATGGTTAGTACTACTAGCACACATATGCTAACGATATAGACTATTTGTAGGCTTGCATGACAAACAGTCGACGTTTAAAAGTTGGCACGTCGGCATATCTCTACTAATAATACGGTTTGAGGTCATGATGGTTACAAAACCGTGGTACATTAAAAAAACCCTTCGTACGTCAAAAAAACCGGAGTCCCGATCGAAAAACCGCGCGACTGCCTTTGGTCTGTCGCTGGCCAGGAGGACCTCCTCCCCACCCCGGTTCTCGCGTTGGGAAGCTGCACGGCGGCCGCAAGAGGGAAGCGCCGGGGCTGTGCGCCGCCGTCCGCGACGACGCGATCTCATGCGGTAATATTTGCCTTGGATTTGACACCACAGAGTTGGAGATCATTTTTCAGTGATTATTTTCGCAAGAGATCCTACAAAAATAAAAAATTGAGAGGAGATCGATCAGGACAAAGACTTGTAGGACCAGACCGTGCAAATCATCAAAAGGTGATCGAGAGGAAATACTTTCTGGGCAAGTGGACAAAGAAACACTTGCAGTACTCATATGCATTAATGCATAGGTTTATGTGTAAGTATATATAGAATCGGTCTATATCTCAATCGATCGACAAAGACTTTCTTATGTCTAAGTATCTAAGATGGTTATAAAAAGGGCGTGTCTAGGGCTCAGTCTACTGAGCACTAACTTAGTGCTCAGTTGTAACTCATGTTGTAACTCATTACTAGCACAAATCATGAAGCAAATCTAACGGTTTAGATGTATTGTTTCTAGTTGCAACTTCGGTTGCAACTCAACTTGCAACTCAAGTGCACGAATCACGATACAAATCTGATGGTTTAAAATTCTACTGAGCCCTAAGTTAGTTCTCAATCTACCAGGGGCGGAGCTGGAGCTCGAGTCACCCTGGTACACCCCTTACAACAGCCAGTGGCCGACCTACAGGTATGCCGTATATGCCGCGGCATACCCTGCGTCCGGCCGTCCAAGCTTACTCTCCCGTGCTAATCACTGGCTGGAGTTATCAAGCCTAGCTAGCTAAAGCATGTAGCCTGCCGCCATGCATGTTTGGTTCAAGAAATGGGTTGATCAGCTTGATATGTTGGCGTTAGTCTCGCCATGCACGTTTTATTTTGGTAATGACTTTTCTGTGTTAATTTTGGCATTGGATTTAACCTTTTTTTAAGAAGGAATGGATTTAACCTGGTTAGCTATGATTACTAATCAAAAGAAATCTCTAGTTATTGTGCTTAGGTTGAAGCAACTCTACACCTTGTTTCAGTACTATTTGGGCTAGCTGCATAGCATCATAATTTAATCAACTGATAATTCGTTTTCAGTATTATATAAGACATTTTTGTTGGCTATTTTAGCTTACCAAACATTTTAAGTTTAGAAATGGAGGTGGTATATGATCGATTTTTATATGCTCCATCATGCCTTTCTGTATCTTCTTTACATATTTTCTTGTTTACTTTAGTACAATTTAACTATATTTTAGTGTTGCAAGAATGATTATCTCGCAATCGAATACCTTGGAAATTTATTGTCACACGCAACATCTTACCCTTTTTATTACATTGCAAAATCTATTTTTTAATTTAGTTATTTTTTCATATTTCATAATGGTCATTTCTTCTTTATATTATAAGAAAAAATATCTTTAGGCACCTACATTTCGTGCGGCATACCCGGTGCTAAAATCCTACGTCCGCCACTGACAACAGCCTAAACAAATTTTGAGCCATAGTACATACTATGAACATAGATAATATGGTATAAAGAAGACAATGTATAAATACAAGTAAAGTAGTGATTAAAACTGAAAATGTCTTCTATATTGTGATGAAATAAAAATAAAAGTTACTTAGAAAATATGTCTTGCATTTCCATATTCCAAAATAGATCATCATACCCAAGGATCAATAACTTACAACATAGAAAGTAAACTTTATTTTAACTAGAACATAGTATATTTACCAAAATTATAGTGCTCAATTAGCTAAAAAAATTACATTACCTTTTACTACATTTAATTCTTAAAATTCATGAAATACTTAACCACTTGATCATGCGTGACTTTCTTCATTTCTTCTTTCTCTAGGTAAGAAATAACATCATCACTCAAAATTTAGCATTGAGGCAATTGCATAAAAAATTTCATGAAATAGAATCTAATAGAAGTAATTTTCGGCGCAAAATAGAAGAAAAATTAGGGATTTACCGGTGGGACTGCAAGAGGAATTGAATCTATAAAATTAGCAATTGTCGATTGATCACATCATAGAGCAATGGCCACGGGGAAAGATTGCCAGACCACTGACCACGGTTGAATGGTGATTTGTTGGGCAATCGGTTCGGAGGAGCAGCATTCCTGCCGGTCAGCTGCTCGCGCCTCGCCCTACGTTTGCCTCAACTAAAGTTCTATTTCGGCTCGTGACTCTTGCGTGCGAGGGCGACGATTGATTTCCTGTGTTTTTCCCTTCGATGGATCTGAGAGCAATCGATCTGTAGCCTGTAGGTACCTGACGCAAGACATGGTCTCTCTCGTATTACAACGTGGGCAGTATCTGCGCGTGTGGGCTTCCGCAGGCGCGGGCGTGCGGAAAGGCCAGCGCCTAATCGCCTCGATGCACTGCGTGCGTCCACCCTGATGCACGGCGTTCAGCCCACCCTGATGCACAAGCCCATTTCAGATGTCAAGTACTCCTAAAAAAATTCTTGGACCCGTATTCCTGTGCATCAGGGCCGGTCTATTGGGCTCCGCCCCTGCAATCTACTGAGAAATAGCAAAACCGTTATAAAAATATATACAAGTTGCACTATTTCACTAGGTTGCCTTTTCTTGGAAAAAATATGGAAAGTTGCAGTTTAGTGAAAAAAAATCAAGTTGTATTATGTATTAAGTTAAAGTTACAATTCTCACTAACTGACTCTTGCAGTTAAAAGGCCAATATTCTTAGACGTAAGGAAAAACGATTTTTGTGTGTGGGCATCATAAGGATATTTCAGTTGGCTTAGGTTTAAGTAGCAATATAACGAATTTCTGCAAGAAATAATAACTCAGTGTTTTTTTCCAAAAAAAAGGTGGCAGTAGGTATGTTAACACTTCACTTCACGTATTCTCTCGCGCAAGCTTTTACCGTTGGAGCCATGCGTGCATGCATGCATCCGCTTCGGTAGGCGGCCAAAAGTGGCGATCGGCATGTCACTCGGTGGGGCCTATAACTTCAGTACTTTGCCAGCACTTAGCTAGAGCTACACGACGCGCACCGGGCCGCACCGACAAATCTCGTAATACCTTATCGACGTCCGATTCGCCGCCGGCCTCGCCGCCGTAGTAGAGAGCTCCCTCGAGGCAGTAGAGGACGCCACCGGCATCCTCGGCGAGCTTGGCGACGTCGGCGTCGGAGAATAAGGACGGCGACGAACGCCAGGTCGCTTTGATGCCCTGCTGGCCCGCCAGGACGACGGAGCCCTCGACGTAGTCCATGAGCCCGGACAGAGCGCCTCCGTGCTCGACGTCGATGAGCCGCTCCTGGTCCCTCGTCATCGCCGCCGTGCTCGTGTAGAAGAGCCGCACCCAGCGCGCCCTCGCCGGCGCCGGCACGAGAGGGATGCGCGCCCGCGTTATGACGCCGAACTGGCCCAGGCCACCCAGCACCGAGTCGAACAGGTCGCTGTCCTTCTCCTTCGAGCACGTTACCATCTCTTCGAGTCCTGCACAATCACACGTGAAGAACCAAACGTGCTATGTACCTCTGTTAGTACGAGGAGCGCACCTTCCTACCTGTGATGACGTCGAGCTCCTGGACGTTTGAAATCTGGGGGCCGTGGAGGAAGGCCTGACCGCTGATGCCGGCGTTGGAAAGCGTGCCTCCGACGGTGAGGTGGAGGTAGTCCGTCCACGACCTCGGAGTGAGGCCGTGCGCGAGAGCGGCGTGCAGCACGTCCACCCATAGCTGCTCTCCCCCGGCGTCGACGTATCGGCCCTCGACCGGCACGGAGAGACGGGAGCCGCCGGCTGCGAGCGACGGCATGTCCACGACGACATGTCCACGACGACGCCCTCCGGAGCGGCGGCCTGGCCACGGACCGAGTGCCCGCATCCCCTGGCGGAGACAGCGAACGGGCCGGAGGGGCGCGCGCACGACGCGAGGATCAGCGCGGAGATGTCGTCGGGGCACGACGGGTAAAGCACGGCGGCCGCCGGCGCGTTTGCGTCGACCGGCATGTTGCCGAAGTCGGCGGACGCGCGTGCAGTGGCCTCGGGGTCGTCGCGGATCAGCGCGCGGACGCCGAGGTCAAAAAAAAAAATCTTCCGCCACTTCACGTCTTTTCTCTCCAGCCCCCACGTCTTTGACCTAGCCGCCGCCTCTTCACCTCCTCCCCCATAGCTTGGTTCCCCCTCCTCCGGTCGGCCTTGCCGGCGTCAGGAGGGGTGGGGAACCCGATCTATGGGTGAAGTTTTTAATAAATATAGTATTTTTACAAGATTAGATTAGAGTTTGGTAATCATCTTCTCTTGGCTTCTACGCCAATGAAGATGTCATCGTCTACAATAAGTGATCTTCGGGCCTTCGTTCAACGACGAGATCTTCTTTCCGGCGTCAATGATGGTGTTGTTAGATTACAGTTCTATAGGTATGGTCTTTCAGATCTTGCTTCTCCAAGTCGATTTTGGAGTTTTCTCATGGTTGCCGCGAGGAGGATTATCCTCGCAATATTTATCCCGACTGCTACGTCATCGACAATGGTGATTCGTACACTCGGCTCTCTAGCGGCGTCGACCAGGCTGTTCGGTCTCTTTTCCCTGGAATACTGGTATTGGTACTCTTGCCGATATTGATTGATTATTTTAATGGTTGCGTGCGTGCACGTAGCCTTGGCATTGCGGCTCAAATATAAAAATATGGGAGCACCTCTATTGGTATTTGCAGGTATATGGTTTGATGTCTATACCATTATTTTCTGGCTGCCTTCAGAAAAATACGAAATTGTGTCATGGAAAAAGAAGAGTTTGAAGACCTCGAAGATTAGCTCGTTTTCTTTTGTAATAGTTGGAGTCAGCTTGTACTATTTATTAATATAAATATATGTGGTATTGTTTAAAAAAAAGTTTTTGTGAAGTACGTTATGTTTAGATCAAGGAAGGGTTTACGGTACATCAATACAACCTAGACTGTCCAATCGGCTTGATATTCTACGAGTTCAGATCTAATATATTATCTCAAATTTTTGGCAATATATTTTGTCCTGAGGGGCGTTTTCGTATAACATTGTTTAAAGCATGCATTTAGTTTTCCAATCGAAGTGTAAAGGCGTAATTCACTTAAAAGTAAACTGTGATTTTATCCCTGAAAATTTCAACAAAAATTACTAAATTAACTACTGTCCTAATCGGACCCAATTGATTCTATCTGCTGATTGGACCATATACTACACATATATGAATAGTCTGATGCACCATAAAATCTCTCTAGATTAAATAAACACAACAAAACATAATAGAACTGTGCACGGGAGGTAAGAATAGCGGCCCTCGTCGTACAAGCAGGTACCATTAGCCAGCGGCGCGGCGCCTAGTTGCATATAGCTGGCCGATCCAAGGTTGTGCGTTTTTTGCCACAGCCCACAGAAACGCCAAACCTGATTGCGGCGTAAGCTGTTGATAAGAACAAAGGACACAGAAGCTCGGGCATCATGAGGAGGCCGGCCATATTGGGAGTGCATTATAACGAGGAAGTACTTGGTACGATCGACATGCATGTCGTTGAGCTCGTTTATGCATGCTTCACGACTTCACGACATAATTGCATGTGTACTATGGATTTGAACGCATTAACGTGCAAACCATAATAATCAACTACCTTGATTGACAATCCTACAAACCCAGCGATGAATGATTTTGAGGTGAGGCCTGCATTGCAATGTGCAATGAGAAGCTAGCAGCGAGATATGACTGGAAGATTAATCCTTTATTTTAAAAATTCGAAGAATATAATTATAAGTTTCAAAAAAAATCACCAACAATGTATCCCATAAACATGCAAAATTACTTTGAAGTATTTTGTATCCTAATCCACACAAAAATTGACAACAGTAACAATGCACATTTTCAAATCTCTGGGGTTTATAAGACTTTTTTTTGTCTAGCCCATAATACAAATTCTTCGCAACGCAACTTTGGATGCCTCTAGCATCGAGTACATCTAGATATTTCTCTCAGTACTAGAGTGATGGCGGTGCGCTTGCTGCTTTGAAACGACCAAGGTAGGGGAGTGTGACTTGGGAGCTGTTGGGCCACGTCAGTACTAGAGTCGGCGTCAAAAACTTTCTCAGCAAGTAACAAAATGCGACGTTGATGGCGTGTAGATGACCGCCCAGTTGGGAACATCAAGAGGAAGATATGATGAGCACAGCAGCAACACTTCCCTCAGTATGAAACCAAGGTTTATCGACCCAGTAGAAGAAAGAACCAACTTCCGAAGGTTGATGCTCGCTGGCTTGGCGACAGCTTCAGACAATTTATATATGGCGCCTTATCTGGGGCGTAGCTTTGCACCAGCAGCAACGTGGAACCTGCACACAACACAACTAAGTACTTTGCCCCAACTTACAGTGAGGTTGTCAATCTCACCGATTTGCTGTAAACAAAGGATTAAACGTATCATGTGGTAAAAGATAGTAGTTTACGAGAATGTAAATACTGCGAGCAAATAGTAAATAGTAATAAGAATGTAAAAGAATGGACCGGGGTCCACAGTTCACTAGAGGTGTCTCTCCATAAGATAAATAACATGCTGGGTAAACAAATTATAGTTGGGCAATTGATAGAATAAAGAAAGCATACAAATGTCATGAGGATCACTATGAGATTCACTTGGGCATTACAACATAATACATAGACCGTAATCCAACTGCATCTATGACTAATAATCCACCCGCCGAATGTCATCCGAGCAACCGTTGGGTATTAAGTTGCGAACAACAGATTATCGCCTTAAGCAAAGTGTGTAATGTAAACAATACAAATGTCCTTGAACACAAGATTGGTGTTTTCTCTCTAGTAGCAACATCACATCTACAACCTTAGAGGTTTCTGTCACTCCTGAAGATTACTAGAGGCATGAACCCACTATCGAGCATAAATACTCTCTCTTGGAGTCACTAGCATCTACTCGGCCAAAATATCTACTAGCAACAGAGAGCATGCAAGATCATAAACAACATAGAGATGATAAATCAATAAATCTACTTGACAAAGTACTCAATTTTCATCGGATCCCAACAAACATAACATGTAGAATTACATAACGATGATCTTAATCATGATAGGCAGCTCACAAGATCTAAACTATGAAGCACATGGAGGAGAAGACAACCATCTAGCTACTGCTATGGACCCGTAGTCTAAGGTAGACTACTCACGCATCACTCCGGAGGCAGGCATGGTGATGAAGAAGGCCTCCGGTGGTGATTCCCCTCTCCGGCAGGGTGCCGGGAAGATCTTCTGGACCCTCCCAATCTCGCGTCGACGACGGCGGCGTCTTGCAGTATGTTTCGTGGAAAATTGATTGGGGCCTTTAGGTTTTCTCGCTAAGGAGAATATATAGGCGGAAGGGCGGCGGAAGGAGGTGGGCCAGGTGGCCCCACCACCTGGTGGCGCAGCCAGGTGCTGGCCCACACCATCCCATGGTGTGGCTGGCCCCTGGCTCCCCTCCGTCTCTGCTTTGGACTCCGTCTCGTGTCGGGAAAAATAGGAACTTCGGCTTTTGTTTCGTTCAATTCCGAGAATATTTCCTGTGTAGCTTTTCTGAAACACAAAAACAGCAGAAAATAGGGAACTGGCACTGTGGCATCTTGTTAATAGGTTAGTTCCGGAAAATGTATAAAAACGTCACGAAGTGTAACAAAACACAAAGCAAATGGTGCATAAACAAGCATAGAGTATAAAAAATTATAGATACGTTTAAGACATATCAAGCATCCCCAAGCTTAACTCCTACTCGTCCTCGAGTAGGTAAGTTATAAGAAAACAATAATTTTTGAGGTGACATGCACCAACATAATCTTGATCAAACGATGTAAAGCATTGAGTGCTGAGATCAAAGTACTCTAAACATGGGCATAAAAGACATAATCTTGACAATAAAACTTAGCAACCATGTTATAACATGAAAAGTAACACAAACAAAAAGATCATGAGTAATAATGCATTGAAAGTCAAGTGTGTGTTTCGAGCATATAGAAAAACATAGCAAAGTGGTTTTCAGCTTGTCCTTCATGGAGTAGCAAAACATATATGCATAGGACACCTTCAAGTTTAAGAGGGCGGCTACATACAAATAATTTAAGAATAAGCAAAACCATAATCATGAATCAATCAATAATAAATTTTGGGACTATGCACATTATACTCAGAATGATAACTATGCTCTCTTAGAAGGTGCATAAAGGTAGAAGGTGAAGACTCAACATAAAAGTAAAAGAAGGGCCCTTCACAGAGGGAAGCAGTGATTAAACATGTGCTAGAGCTTTTCATTTGTAAAACAGAGATAAAATTTTTGTTTTGAGAGGTGGTTGTTCTTGTCAACGACTGGCAATGGGGTTCTTACTATCTTCCATACTAAGCAAGTTTTGAGAGAGAGATTGGCACATTTGTGCTCTTTTATAAAGCTTGGCACTCCTCCCGACTTTTCCTTTCACAAACCATGGCTGACCGATTCCATCAGGTGCCCACCAACTTTCACATACCATGGAGGAGTGCCTTTTTTCTTTTATTTTTTTATTTTTTTTTCTTTTTTGGAATAAAACAATATGGAAGATAGCAAATCCGACCACTACGTCCCCATGAGCTGAAAACAGTTTCACAAAATGAGAAGTATTTTGAAGGTTCTTTGAAAGGTAGCACATGAAAATTTACTTGGAATGGCTTGCAAATACCATGCATAGGAATTTATAGTGGAATAAACTTGGTTTTTGGTAGTTGGATGCACGAGAAGTATTCCCTCTTAGTACAAAATGAAGGCTAGCAAAAGACTGGGAGCGACCAACTAAGAGAGCAATAATGGCCATAATCATGCATAACGACAAAACATTATTAACCAAAGCATAAAGTGGTATCACAAGTCAAAAACCAAATAATCATAGAGGCTTATAGCGACTTAGTTATAGTCAAACATGGTGTAAGCATGCGCCAAGTCAACCCAAATAAAGCATCAAAGGAGAAAACCACAATAATATGCTCCCATATAATAAAAACAACGCATGATTCTTTCAAAGGCACATTAAGCAATCTCAGTCATTTGAGACAAGTCATGCTACAGCAAAAACTACTAAGCATACTATCAAAATAACATCAAGCATGACATGCAAAAGTCTAAGCCACAGTCTAAACAAGCTCCCATTTGTACCACTATAGGCATGGAACTTTGTTTACTTTTCCAACACCAATCAACCTTTTTGTAACAACTCTTAAAGATGAAAACCAACATAGACCAGAGGTCTAAATACACCTTGATATAAAGAAATAACAAGATCTGAACAAAAATTAAGGCGAAAAACGAAAGCTAAATGCAGTACTAGAAAAAGAGAACACTCGTTGAACGATAAGAGTGAAAACTAGAGTGTTCTTGGCAATGAAAAACGGAGTGTGTCTTCTCCAAAATAAATTTGTTGGGGTCCAACCATTTATTTCAGCAAACAAAAGAAAAGAAAACTGAAAGAAAAAGTAAAGACGCTCCAAGAAAAACGCATAATATACGAAGCAATAAAAATATAGTGTCTTGAAAGATGACCTGATTTTTGCCGATGAAGAAGGGGTGCCTCGGGGCATCCCCAAGCTTTAACGCTTGTACCTCTTGGATATTTATTGGGGTGAAATGGGCATCCCCAAGCTTGAGCTTTTGTCCATACTTCATCTCATCTCATCATTCTCCTTTCCCTACACTTGAAAACTTCCTTCATACAAAACTTCACACAATTCTATTAGCAACATTAGTGTAAGCACAATAGAAAATCTACTCTTTTGGTTCAGTTTTAAACTCAAGTATAACACTCATTAAATCATAAGCTACTGTAGCAACTTCTTTAAAAGTTCCGTGATCAAAAGAACTAAAAAAGAAAGCGATCGAGAGGCAAACACAAATAGTGGCTGAAATCTGTCAAAACAGAACAGCAGGTAAAGATTGATTTTTCTGAGGATCTTCTGTTGCTCAAATCGAAAAGTGCAAAACTAATAAAAGTTTGGAAATAACCTGAGGCATGTGCACAAGAAATCGCAGATCAAAAAGACGTTCTGAGAATTTTCACGAATTTGTACGGTGCAGCACAGAAATCTGTTTCAGGATAGCAACTTCCCCAAATCTTACCTTCCTCCAATTAGAGGTTCTTCTTGGCACAAAAACGAGATAAAAATGATAAGCAGAGGTCATTACAGTAGTAATAACTTCCAAGAATCAACAAAAAGAAAAAATTACTGAAAAGAAAATATTGGGTTATCTCCCAAGAGTGCTTTTGTTTAATGCCTTTGAGCTAGGCGCAGAAAGTGGAAATCAAGTAATGTCGAGCGATGAAGCATCAAGATCATAATTTGCTCTAAGAATAGAGTCAAAAATTAATGTCTTTCTCTTTCTAGGGAAGTGTTCCATACCTTTCTTGAGTGGCGATTGATATTTTATGGTTCCTTCCTTCATATCAATGATGGCACCAACTGTTAGAAGAAAATGTCTTCCCAAAATAATAGGACATGAAGCATTGCATTCAACATCAAAAACAAGGAAATCAACAGGAACAAGGTTATTGTTAACCATAATAAGAACATCATTAATCCTTCCCAAAGGTTTCTTCTTAGCAACATCAGCAAGAGGAACATCAAAATAACAATTTTCAAGCGATGGCAAACCAAGCATATCATAAATATTTCTAGGCATAATAGAAATACTTGCACCAAGATCACATAAAGTATGACAATCAAAATCATTCACATTCATATCAATGATGGGCTCCCAACCATCTTCTAACTTTTTGGGAATAGAAACCTTTTGTTTCAACTTTTCCTCTCTAATTTGCATGAGAGCATTCGTAATATGCTTTGTAAAAGAAACATTCATAGAACTAGCATTAGGACTTAAAGCAAGCTTTTGCAAGAACAAAATAACTTCAGAGATATTGCAACCATCAACATCAAAATCATTAAAAGAAGTAAGGCTATTGTCTCCCATACTCCAAAAAATTTCACCACTTTTTGTTGAAAAAGTTTTTGCAGTTTTGGGCTTTTTCGCACAAGGAGTAGGAGTTTTCTCTACACCAATCAAAGTAAGAGGATTGCTAGAATTTGAAACAACATCACTAGTGGTGGTAATAGTACAAACCTTCATATTTCTAGCCATCTCGTCTTCTCTTTCCCACCTAGCATGCAATTCTACTAACATCCTAACATTTTCATCAAGTCTAACTTGAATGGCATTCAAAGTCTTGCTTTCTTTCACATCATGAGGCAAAACTTTTAGTTTCAGAAGTTCAACACCAAGAGCAAGGCTATCAACTTTAGAAGCAAGAACAACAATTTTACCCAACTTTTCCTCAATAGACTTATTAAAAGCAGTTTGTTTACTAATGAAGTCCTTGAGCATGACTTCAAGATCAGAGGGTGCGCCCCTAGTATTGTTGGAGGAATTACCATATGAGTTGCCATAACCATTACCATTGGTAGAAGGATACGACCTATAATTGTTGCTAGCAAAATTGTTCCTATAAGCACTGTTGTTGAAATTATTATTTTTAATGAAGTTCACATCAACATGCTCTTCTTGAGCAACCAAAGATGCTAAAGGAACATTATTAGGATCAACATGAGATCTATCATTAGCAAGCATAGCCATAATAGTATCAATCTTATCACTTAAGGAAGAGGTTTCCTCAACAAAATTTACCTTCTTACCTTGTGGAGCTCTCTCAGTGTGCCACTTAGAATAATTTACCAACATGTTATCAAGAAGCTTTGTTGCGGCGCCCAAGGTGATGGACATAAAAGTACCTCCAGCAGCTGAATCCTAGAGATTTCTTGAAGAAAAATTTAGTCTTGCATAAAAGGTTTGGATAATCATCCAAGTAGTCAGTCCATGAGTGGGACAATTCTTTATCATAGATTTCATTCTTTCCCAAGCTTGAGCAACATGTTCATTAAAAACTGTCTAAACTTCATAATATCACTTCTCAAAGCTATAATCTTAGCAGGAGGATAATATTTTCCAATAAAAGCATCCTTACACTTAACCCAAGAATCAATACTATTTCTAGGCAAAGATAGCAACCAATCCTTAGCTCTTCCTCTTAAAGAGAAAGGAAACAACTTAAGCTTAATAATATCACCATCTACATCCTTGTACTTTTGCATCTCACATAGCTCAACAAAATTATTGAGATGAGCTGCAGCATGATCAGTACTAACACCAAAAAATTGCTCTTTCATAACAAGATTCAACAAAGTAGGTTTAATCTCATAAAAATTTGCCTCAGGAGCAGGTGGCACAATAGGAGTGCAGATAAAATCATTGTTGTTGGTGCTAGTAAAATCACACAACTTGGTGTTCTCAGGAGTACCCATTCTAGCAAAACTAAAAGCAGACAAGTAAAAACAACAACTATAAAGGAACTATTTTTTTTGTATTTTTGATAAAAAGATGCAAGCAATAATAAAATAAAGCAAAACAATAACAAAGTAAAAGATTGGAAGCGAGAGACTCCCTTTGCAGAAATCTTCTTTCTCCTCGGCAACGGCACCAGAAAAATTGCTTGATGGCGTGTAGATGACCGCCCAGTTGGAACCCCAAGAGGAAGGTGTGATGAGCACATCGGCAATTATTCCCTCAGTATGATACCAAGGTTTAGCGAACCAGTAGGAGAAAGAACCAACTTCCAAATGTTGATGCTCGCTGGCTTGGCGACAACTCCAGACAATTTATATATGGCGCCTTATCTGGGGCGTAGCTTTGCACCAGCGGCAACGTGGAACCTGCACACAACACAACCAAGTACTTTGCCCCAACTTACAGTGAGGTTGTCAATCTCACCGGTTTGCTATAAACAAAGGATTAAACGTATCATTTGGTAAAAGATAGTAGTTTGCAAGAATGTAAATAATGCGAGCAAATAGTAAACGGTAATGAGAATGTAAAAGAATGGACCGGGGTCCATAGTTCACTAGAGGTGTCTCTCCATTAGATAAATAACATGCTGGGTAAACAAATTATAGTTGGGCAATTGATAGAATAAAGAAAGCATATAAATGTCAGGAGGATCACTATGAGATTCACTTGGCATTACAACATAATACATAGACCGTAATCCAACTGCATCTATGACTAATAATCCACCCGTCGGATGTCATCCGAGCAACCGTTGGGTATTAAGTTGCGAGCAACAGATTATCACCTTAAGCAAAGTGTGTAATGTAAACAATACAAATGTCCTTGAACACAATATTGTTGTTTTCTCCCTAGTAGCAACAGCACATCTACAACCTTAGAGGTTTCTGTCACTCCCCCATTTTACTAGAAGCATGAACCCACTATCGAGCATAAATACTCCCTCTTGGAGTCACTAGCATCTACTCGGCCAAGATATCTACTAGCAACGGAGAGCATGTAAGATCATGAACAACATAGAGATGATAAATCAATAAATCAAATTGACAAAGTACTCAATTTTCATCGGATCCCAACAAACACAACATGTGGAATTACATAACGATGATCTTGATTATGATAGGCAGCTCACAAGATCTAAACATGAAGCACATGGAGGAGAAGACAACCATCTAGCTACTGCTATGGACCCGTAGTCCAAGGTAGACTACTCACGCATCACTCCGGAGGTAGGAATGGTGATGAAGAAGGCCTCCGGTGGTGATTTCTCTCTCCGGCAGGGTGCCGAGAAGAGCTTCTGGACCCTCCCGATCTCGCGTCGATGACGGCAGCGGCTTGCAGTGTGTTTCGTGGAAAATTGACCGGGGCCTTTAGGTTTTCTCACCGAGGAGAATATATAGGCGGAAGGGCAGCGTCAGGAGGTGGGCTAGGTGGCCCCACCACCTGGTGGCGTGGCCAGGGGCTGGCCCGCGCCACCCCATGGTGTGGCTAGCCCTTGGCTCCCCTCCGTCTCTGCTTTGGACTCTGTCTTGTGTCGGGAAAAATAGGAACTTTGGCTTTTGTTTCGTCCATTTCTGAGAAAATTTCCTTTGTAGCTTTTCTAAAACACAAAAACATTAGAAAACAGGGAACTGGCACTGTGGTATCTCGTTAATAGGTTAGTTCCGGAAAATGTATAAAAACTCCACGAAGTGTAACAAAACACAAAGCAAATGGTGCATAAACAAGCATGGAACATCAAAAATTATAGATATGTTTGAGACGTATCAGGCGTCGCTCAAGATCCAGTAGATGAGATAGGACAACACGTTGTTGCAGAGGTTGTGTGCATCCATAACGCCACTAAGACAGTGTGTTGTTGTAGAGGCTGAGTTAGGGCACACGGACATATGGCTCATAGGAGCAGCACACTCTGAAATCTCAACCGATGGTTACTTTATGGGGATCTGTACCAATTAATGCGATAATTAGAGTGAATCCTATATACTCATGCAATACTGCGACTTATACTCCAGCTCTAAGAAGAGACAAACTTAATGCAAATACCAGGTACATGATAGAACAGGTACAGGGGAATTGATGAGTTCGCTCCACATCCGTCGTGCGCGCATGCACCGGTACGGGGTCGCCCTCATTACTCTGCATTGATCCAAACCCACACGCCTTCATGACTGCATGTGTACTCTTCTCCATAGTTACTCGTTTTGCAACTTTTCACCCCCGCTTAGTGGGCATGTGTATGTCGCATGCACCCCTGTGGTGAGCTGGCTGATATATCTGTCCCAGCGCGGCAGGGAGGGGGTAAAATTTAAGTTACCATTAGCACCACGTAAATATTGCATAACACGAAATCTATTGCAAATAATGGAGCATGATTTGGATACATTGATTTGCACCATGCACCAAGCACGACAGCACATCGATTTGGATACATGAAATCTATTGTAAAAAACACATTACTACTACTGCTGGGGGAAATTACAAATGACTACTAGAAGTTTAACTGAAAATCTGGAAAGTAGCTAATTGGTCTTGGCCCAGCCGTCTTTGCCAGTTCCTAGCTTCAGATGAACTTGCAGCAGATGTAGATAACTCAGACGAGTGTGCAGATGGATAGTGCGACCAGAAGCTTCAGCTCCAAAGCGAGGTCGTGACGTCGTCCGTCAGTGTCGTCGTGCGGTGCCATCGTGAATAGCCATGGCCACCTTGCGCGGATGAATTCTGCGTAACCAAATCGGTTAATACTCCCAGAACGAGCATCTACCGGTCTGAAATCAGATCGGTTGAAAAGCAAATGGTGAATATGTTGAAGATAATGGTGGGGCTGAGAGGGGCGGAGACGTACCCAGTGATTCTCGCAGGTGTAGAAATGCTTGTCCGGATTGGTTTGCATCTTCGAGACCCACCACTCGACAGCCCCGTTCTTGCAGAGGGGACACACGATGGGAGGTAGCGGAGCCTGTTCTTGGTCAGGCACCTGACGGTACCGGGAGGTGTCCGATGACCTTGACATGCCGGTGGTCCGACTCGTGGATGAACTGGATGAACGCCAACTCCCGTAGGTCCGACTTGTGGATGAACTGGATGAACGCGGATGAACTGGATGAACTAGCTAGCGTGGGGAGAGGAAGAAACATGATGACATGTCTGTGCAGCTCCAATAAATCGGTGGATCGAGGACGGGCCAGTAAATGGAGATCTCTTTCCCATTGCAACTACCACCTAATCCAATGAGTGAGCATCCAATAAGTGAGCTCGGTGACTGAGCGCATCTCGTCAACGTGTACATGTCCCACTAGTATTTAGGGTTTAGTACATATGCACAAGATACTACACTTTCCAACAGAATATACGTCATCAATACAATGGGGCGGTGAACGGATCGTAAGGGCACCTAGAGAGGGGGTGAATATGTGCTACTCAAATTTTAATTCTTTTTCAATTTAGGCTTGACACAAAAGGTAAATTCTCTAGATATGCAACTAGGGTGAATTTATCTATATGACTACTAGCGAGCTAAGCACGATACGATATATAAAGGCAATAAAGGATAGAGGTAACCAAGAGTGGAGCACACGGAGACACGGATGTAATTCTCGTAGTTCCTTTCTTTTTAGGGGAAGTACGTCTACGTTGGAGAGGTGTGGTTGTCACAAAGGCCTAACCAATGCCACAAAGGCTCACCCTATTCTCCGGTGCAAGATTTCACCACAAAGACCTAGCTCACTTTCCACTAAGGGCTTCCTCAAGGCAGAACCGGCCTTTACAATCTTGGGGCATGCATCTACAACCGAATTGGAGGCTCCCAAGGACAACACAATGTTGTCAAACAACAAGTAGCAAGATATCAAATACACAAATCAATGTCTGCGGATTCAAGGAAACCCAAGACACAAGGGCCCTCAAGCAAATGAGAGGGGAAAGTAAATCGCTTCGGTGAGGATGTAGATCAAGGCTTTCTCCTTCGATTCTCCAAAGATCAAGAGCTTTGGTGGGTTGAGGGAGGAGATCTTGTGAATTTTGTGGCTCCAAATAAGGTCTTCTTCTAGCTTGGGACGAGCAGCTTGAGGTGGAAGAAGGGGAGGGGTATTTATAGCCCCTCCCAAAATGTAGCCGTTGCTGCCTCGGGGGGCGGATTATCCGGCCAAAGTAGGGGCGGATAATCCGGCTGGCCGGATAATCTAGCCTGGAATGAAATATCTGGGACAATAATCTGGCCCGACTTCTGGGTGACGCTGAGTTAGGTCCTTAGCCAATTTTCCTCGAAATCTTGGGGGGCGGATTATCCGGCCAAAGATGAATAATCCAGCCCAATAATCCAGCCCTATATCTGGTTGACACTAGCTCAGGTCCTTAGCCGTTTTGCTGAAATCTTGAGGGGGGCGGATTATCCGGCCAGGGATGAATAATCTGGCCCAATAATCCGGCCCCATATCTAGTTGACGCCGGCTCAAGTCCTTAGTCGTTTTTCCTCGAAATTCTTTGGGGGGGCGGATTATCCAGCCATGGATGAATAATCCGGCCCAATAATCCGCCCCCATGTCTGGTTGTCGTCGGCTCAAGTCCTTAGCCGTTTTCTTCGAACTGAAAACCTGCAACACTTCAACACACACTTAAATTCCTAATGTTGTTATTTAACACACAAAATATGAGGGATGCAAAGTATGCTCTTTCAATCTCCCCCCCTTTTGGTGTTAGATGACAACACTAGGATTTGCAAGAGAAATAATATATTTTGAACAACAAGTTTTTTTGAGCAAGGAGCAAAGCTCCCCCTAAAAGTGTGCATCCTTGAGAAATGGAAGTGAAAGGCGCAAACACCACTTTTAAGTTCGAAGAAAAATCCACAAATAGGAGCCATAGAAATATGTTCTAAACAAAATGGTTGAGGCTAGAGTTTGTAGAGATCATACCACTCGATAGAAGATTCACTCAATATGGAATACCGAAGATGATAATGTCATGAAACCAAATTCCATGGCCATCCCACATACATATCATGATCTCACAAAAGAGCAAAGTAGCACAAATATTTCTACTAGCATAATATTCCACAAGGCACACATAGATCATAGAACATAGTACTAAACAAACCATAAATATTGTTCCAAATTTAAAGCAAATAGATAAAGAGGAACACAAGCGCTAAAGGAATGATAAACACTCAAGCTTGTGTTCCACCCATGCAAATCCCCATAGATGCCTAAATAGAACTACTTCTCCCCCTTTGGCATCAAGACACCAAAAAGGGAGAAGAGCGATGCTACACGCCCCGAAGGAATCACTCCTCCCAGTCATCAAAGTAGGACTTGTTGCGAAGGTGATCGAGGTCAATAGGATGCATAGGACGGGTTGGGTTCTTCAGGCTATCATAAACATCACGGAAGATGGCCCACTGCTCCTCACACCAAAAGCCAGGGTCTGATACGTCTCCAACGTATCTATAATTTTTGATGCTCCATGCTTGTTTTTACACCATTTGCCTACTGTTTTATTACACTTTTTGGCACTTTTATGCATTTTCTGGAACTAACCTACTAACAAGTCGCCACAGTGCCAGTTCCCTGTTTTATGCTGTTTTTGTGTTTCAGAAGTGCTACACAGGAAATATTCTCGGAATTGGATGAAACAAGTTCCTGAAGTCTTATTTTTCCCGGAAGCTTCCAGAGATCCGAAGAGGAGACGGAGTGGGGCCACGAGGTGCCCACACACCAGGACGGCACGGCCTGGCCCCTGGCCGCGCCCCCTACGTGTGAGTGATTGCTGTTTTATGGTGCCAAGTTGATGGGGGAAAATATAGTTGATGTAGGAGTCTCCCCGGCAACGGCGCCAGAAAACTTGATGGGGGCGCAGTGATGATGGTGCCAGAAAACTTGTTGGCGTGTAGTTAATGAAGTAAACGACCGGCCAGTTGGTAAACCCCAAGAGAAGGTTTTGATGAATATAGCAGCAAGTTTTTCCTCAGTTAAGAAACCAAGGTTTGTCGATCAGGAGACAAGCAGACAATAACGACTGAAGGTGATGCGGACTGGCTTAGCGACAGCTTCGGACAATTTATATATGGCGCCTCATCCAAGCTTTGCTTTGCTAGCTGCAACGCGGAACTTGCACACAACACAACCAAGTACTTTGTTCCCAACTTAGGATGAGGTTGTCAATCTCACCGGTTTGCTTGAAACAAAGGTTATGAGCGTATCGAGTGGAAAACAGTAGAAGTATACGAGTAAAGTAAACAGTGCGAGTAAAGTAAACAGGTGATAGCAATATGATGGAAATAGGACCGGGGTCCACAGTTCACTAGTGGTGTCTCTCCATAAGATAAATAACACATGCTGGGTAAACAAATTACAGTTGGACAATTGATAGAATAAAGATAAACGTGATATGTCAAGAAGATCACTATGAGATTTACTCTGGGCATTACAACAAAATAGATAGACCGCCATCCAACTGCATCTATGACTAATAATCCACTTGTGGCGAATCAATCCGAGAACTCCACAAGTATTAAGTTGCGAACAACAGATAATTGCATTAAGCAAAGTGTGTAATGTAAACAAAGCATATGCCCTTGAGCATATGAATGTTGTTTTCTCCCTAGTAGCAACAACACATCTACAACCTTAGAGGTTTCTGTCACTCCCCCAGGTTAAATAGAGGCATGAACCCACTATCGAGCATAAATACCCCCTCTTGGAGTCACTAGCAACTACTCGGCCAAGATAGCTACTAACGACGGAGAGCATGCAAGATCATAAACAACATAGAGATAACATAAGATATAATTCAGTTCAGCAACTCAATCATAACACCAATATTCATCGGATCCCAACAAACAAAACATGTAGAATTACATAACGGTGATCTCAATCATGTAGGGCAGCTCATGAGATCTAAACATGAATGTGATGACCCCGAATTTATCACAAATTCGAAGTGCCCGTTATGCATTCCATCACAATCCCAGAATCATTGTTGTGATACACATAACGTAGTTGGTAACCAGTTCCATAGACATTACAATACGATGGTTCAAATACAATGGTCATAGAGACCAAGTTCATAATTACAACACAATATAGCAGCGGAAATAACGTCTTCGGGTCCATGCCTTCACCCTACAGGCAATGGCGACTCAGTAGAAGATCTTAGTTCTGATACTCTTCTTCATACCCTTCCTCCGGATACTCTTCCCCATAGACTGGCCAAGTTGATAGCCAGGGACACAGCCGTGAGTACATTGGATGCACTCGCAAACCATCTTACAAATGAAATGATGAAGTAGATATGCAAGGTTGATATGGTGGACTAAGCACTAAGTTCAGTTTGCAAAAGCTAGTTTTGTTTCCCCAAGAATGCTCATTGGTAGAAAACAAGTTTAGTTCTCTAAGTTTAATCTAAGGGAACTTCAAGTGTGTCAAGATCAAGGTCCAGTCAAGTCATGTCATTCACCAAGTTCACATAGGTTATTATCATTCTTGACAAAAGTCAAGTACAGTTTGCCAACTGTCCATAACCGAGGACGCGGCTATTCGAATAGTTTGAAACCTCTGCAGAGGGGTACACTTTACCCACAAGATTCGATACATCTGCCGGGAGAAATCCACGGATCGTCATACACAAAGTATGCGGGGTTCAGATAATCAAACAAATTCTTTCACTTGCTCACTCTAGTACAGGATCCTTCCCTAGAGCCCGAGATACGGAAATCCCTGTTCCGGCACCTCTAGTTTTGCCCGCTCCGGGATGCCGGATGAGTGGAATCTCCACTTGGTTCAGAAGTACCCGCGCACGGTGCACTTCTATAAAGGATGATACAAGACCTCCCATACTAGGGTGAACAAGCTACGGACTAAGCCCCTTCCCATTTAGGGGTAATGTGGTCGTACGGTAATGGTTGGCTCACATGGTACATCACTTATTATCATTTAGCAAATACATTCCATAGTCTTTAGTCAAGATTACTTTCCTTCATAAAAACCATCATGTAGGAGGGATCTCCATTTCAAGCTTTCAAGTTCAAGTCACCAAGTTCAAATGGGGTTCCACTTAGAGATTGCCTCAATTTTATTAGCGACTAAGCAACTATATTGAGTGAGGATACCCCTAAGCTATGGTTAGATAAACTCAGCTTGATGCTCTTGCTAAGCAAGATATCACGCTACTCCTATCATTTTACTCTAGCAATTCAATCATGCAATTTACTTAAAACAAGTAGTATGCAATAGTAAAACTAGGCATGTGGAGTATGATTCAAGAGATGGCTTGCCTTGGTTGGCAAAGTGTCCGGGGTATTCTTCTTCTTCTTGATAATATTCCCCCTCAATATCCTCCTCAGCAACACTAGCGTCTAATAACGAGTAAACATAAAGCACATCATCACTACACCATGCTAATAACACACCAAGCACACATACTTGTTTTCAAACAATAACCTTCCTGTTGGATTTTATTTGAATTGCTTTGCAAGTTTTCTTCCAAGTTTGCATTGAGGGTGCAAGTTAAATTTTCTATCATAAACCATGTGGGGTTTACTGTGTAAGTATGGGTATTGAACTAAGGGTATTAGTACTAGTTCCAATGAGGATGGACTTATTAAGTGAAGGGGTGTTGGGAGGCAATTTAATTCTAGGTGTATAATGGAAATCTATCATTTTATGCTTCAAACTAAGATGGGATTAGGGTCTAATTGTTACCACTAACAAGGTTTGAGGTGATTAAGGTGGACTAAACAGTAGGGTAGTTAATTAGTAAGTTCACAAATCAAGTTTCCTAATTTTAGGAGGTTTAAACAATTTTATAGAATTTTTCTATGATTAATAAAGCTATGGTCAAGGTATTCTTATTTATAAATCCCTAACTTAATTTGAATTCTAACCAGTTCTATAGTGTAGAGCATTTCATAAGCTTTCCAACGCATATTCATTTGCTAGAAATGGATTTGTAAATCTCTTGGAAATAAAGTTTGAAAAACATATCTGAAACAAATTTGAATTAATTCGAAATAGGCGGGAAAATGAATAAAACGTTTCAGACCGAATTCGACAGAGCTGGGCCGATTTCAAATGAAACCCGAACGGGCCGGCCCAAAAAACGATTCGCACGGGCAGGAAAGAAATAAAACTGAACCTGACAGGGGGGGTCCCACCCGTCAGGTCACTTATTCGTACTGAACCGGTATGCTACCGCCCGATCCAGATCCAACGGCGCTGGTGCATCGTGTTCGTCGGCGACGGAGGAGCTCACCTGCGAGCAGTGAAGATGACGACGGCGACGGCGGCGTGCGTAGAGGAAGCAGAACTCGACGGCGACGGGCGGAAACGACTCCGGCGAGGCTCCTCCACCAATTCCTAGCGGCGGCTTGTTCCCAGGAGGTCGAACGCGGCGGCGCCCTCCGCGTCCAGTACCTCGCCGGCGGGGCTGGCGACGTTGAGCTAGAGCGAGCGGGGTGAAGTGAGCGTGTCTGGGAGGTAGCTGGGGATGGTGTGCGTCCAGTCGTTTGATCGGCGGGGGCTTTTATAGGCCGGAGCGTCGGGGACAGGGCCGCCCAGTAGGTGGCCGGCGCAGGGCATGCTGGCGATGTGCACGGGCGACACCGGCCTCGACAGCCTTGCTCGCGTGCTGAAGGGGTGTTGTCTCGGCCGCGGAGTGCTGTGGGTCGGCTCTGGCGAGGTCACG
Source organism: Dactylis glomerata (assembly GCA_007115705.1). NCBI lineage: Eukaryota > Viridiplantae > Streptophyta > Magnoliopsida > Poales > Poaceae > Dactylis > Dactylis glomerata. The sequence goes on from QXEO01000344.1 coordinate 2,158,749, forward strand.
ATGGTCGGCGACGTGCAGCAAGCTGGGGAAGAAGAGAGGGGGTCCTGGGTGCTGTCCTCCTCCTCTCCTCCCTTTCTCACGGCTCGGGTCGGGGTAGAGGGGGCTGGGCTCGACCTCGGCGTCGTCAATGAGCATGGCTACAGGCACTAGACGAACGGGAGCAGTGATCTTCACAGTAATCTTGATTTCACCGATTTTTGTCTGCCAGGTGTTCGACACAATGCCCGCAAGAGATTAAAATTCGAAATTTTGAAATTTTTCACTTTGGGTGATCAGCATATTAGCCAAGGTTTCCAGAACTATTTTTGTTACAAAGAAAGGTTAAGTTTTGCAGGAATCTTATTTCAAATTTTGGTTTGTCACTGTTTCAGATTCAAAGTTTGGCTGAAGTTTGAGTGATGTTCTGATTTGAAATTTGGTTAGAAGCTTCTTGGTTGAGTTAGTATGCAACTTGGTCAAGCTCAACTAACTGGCCAAACACTGAGGTGGGTTACAGATTTCTTATTCTAAAGGCTCAAAGTAGGGTAGTCAATAAGATTTCCTAGATCATCTTATTCTTCTCTTTTTCTTTCTTTCTTTTGTTTCTTGTTTCTTTGGTTCTTATAATTCTTCTCAATTGCTTCTGTTGGTTAGGTTAGACTTAACAAACTATTGCACAACCAAAAGTAACACACATGAAATCATAAAAGACATATAGTAGAAAATACATGCATACATGCAATAATAGATAAAAAGTTTTATCTTGGTCCAAAATTTGGTACTTTAATTAATAGGAAGTGGATTACAATTTTCTGAGTTGTTACAATGAAGCACATGGTGGAGAAGAGAACCATCTAGCTACTGCTATGGACCCATAGTCCAAGGTAGACTACTCACTCATCGCTCCGGAGGCAAGCATGGCGATGAAGAAGACCTCCGGTGGCGATTCCCCTCTCCGGCAGGGTGCCGGGAAGAGCTTCTGGACCCTCCCGATCTTCGGGTCGACGGCGGCGGTGGATCGCGATGTGTTCTGGAAAATTGATTGGGTTCTTAGGTTTTTCCCGTCGGGGGGTCTTTATAGGCGAAGGGGTGATGTCAGAGGTGGAGCCAGGTGGCCTCACGCCTGGCTGGCGCGGCCCAGGCCCTGGCCGCGCCGGCCTGGCGTGTGGGGCCCCTGTGGCTCCCCTCCTACTCTCCTTCGGATGACTGGAAGCTCCCGGACAAAATAAGACTCCAGGAACTTGTTTCGTCCAATTCCGAGAATATTTCCTGTGTATCACTTCTGAAACACAAAAATATCAGAAAACAGGGAACTGGCACCGTGGCAACTCGTTAGTAGGTTAGTTCCGGAAAATGCATAAAAGTGCCACTAAGTGTAATGAAACATTAGGCAAATGGTGTAAAAACAAGCATGGAGCATCAAAAATTATAGATACATTGGAGACGTATCAAGCATCCCCAAGCTTAACTCCTGCTCGTCCTTGAGTAGGTAAGTGATAACAAAAGAATAATTTTTGAGGTGACATGCACCTACACAATCTTGATCATATATGTAAGCATTTGTGAGCTGGATCATAAGAACTTAAAACATGGGCATGAAGATATAATCTTGACAATAAGAAGTTAGCAACCATGTTGTAAACATGCAAATAAACACAAACAAAAGATCATGAAAATGAAACAATGAAAGTCAAACGTGTGTTCAAATCATAAGGAAAAACATACAAATGGTTTTCAGCTTGTCCTTCAAAGAGAGCAAAACATAAATGCATAGGACACCTTCAAGTTTAAGAGGGCGACTAGATACAAATAATTTGAGAACAAGTGAAACCAACAATATGAATCAATCAATGAAAACTTTGGGACAATGCACATTATACTAAGAATGGCAACTATGCTCTCTTAATGGTGCATAAAGAAAGAAGGTGGTGACTCAACATAAAAGTAAAAGAAAGGCCCTTCGCAGAGGGAAGCAGTGATTGCAAGTTTTATAACCTTCAAAAATTATGGTACTTACCGGCTTTGAGCTCTCATTGCCCCCATCATAAGCATCTTGAATGGTTAAAGTTAATGCGAGAACAATTATGATGCATATGCTTGACAAATCATAAGTTGAAAACCTCGTGTCCCGTGAATACGAGTACCCAAACCTCATGCTACTTTACTTAGAGTCCCAAGCAAGGCTCTTGTCATTGTAAGTATATGCATATCATTGAGAACCGCCAACGGGGTACCTCCGTGCCCGATGACATGGAACAAGCCCACATCAAAATGACAGGACAAGCAGACAATGAACACCTCGACATCTCTTTTATTTGCCATTTGTTTAGCTTTTTATTGTGAGATGCGTCGTCGAATGTTCACCATGGGTATGCTGCAAATTTCCACCATGAATTATGCATGGCTTAGATTAGCGGCCCGGCGTTTCCCTAACACATATACAAACTCCATGATCCCCACAAGATTCCCAATTCATTTCACATCGCGGGCATCCATAAACAAAAGATCACGATATCAACTCAAATAAGAAGTGCAATGTTGAAAGCTTGCCCATGACTGCATGGCTGGGCTAGTCTCCAACTTACAACTTGCAAGCATAACAACTCAACATAAGAGACCACAATGTCAAATTTTTAAGAACAGGAAAAAGTAAAGTGTGCCTTCCGGTTCGTGAGAGCTTTACTGACCGAATTTCGCATAACACTGGTAAGAGTTTTATTTGAAGAGAAAATAAAAGCAAGTCAAATTTACTTGGAATAGCAAATTGCTAGTAGGTATGTATGGTGGACACTTTGGAAAAATTTGGCTTTTAGGAGTTGGATGCACGAGTAGAGCTCATACTCAGTACAAGGCGAGGGCTAGCAAAAGACTGGGAGCGACCAACTAAGAGAGCAATAATGGCCATAATCATGCAAAGCGACAAAGCGACATTAAAAGAAGCATAAGATGGCATCAAAAGTCAAAAACTAAATGATCATAGAGGCTATTGGCGAATTTGTAAGAGTCTAACATGTGTGAGCATGCGCCAAGTCAACCCAAATAAAGCATCAAGGAGAAAACCAAAATAATGCTTCCATACAATAAAAACAACGCATGATTTTTTCAAAGGCTCATTAAGCAATCTCAGTTATTTGAGACAAGTCAGGCTACAGCAAAACCACTAAGCATACTATCAAAAAGACATCAAGCATGACATGAAAAAGCCTAAGCCGCGGTCTACACAAGCTCCTTCTTGTACCACTATTTTGCATAAAGCTTTTTCTCTTTTCCAACACCATTTGAAATTTTTATAAACACCTCTTTTGATGAAAACCAATAAAGATCAGAGGCAAAAATACACCTTGATGAAAAGATATGACAAGGTCTGAACGCATATCAAGGCGAAAACGAAAACCAAAAGCAGTAGCAGAAAAAGAAGAACACTCGGTGAAATTATAAGAGTGAAAACGGAGTGTTCTTTGCAAATGAAAATGAGTACATCTCCTCCAAAGGAAATTTGTTGGGGTCCAACCATTTATTGCAGCAAACAAAACAAACTAACTAAGAAAAATAAAACAACTAACGCTCCAAGAAAAACACATAGTGCATGAAGCAATAAAAATAGAGTGTTTTGAAAGGTGACCTGATTTTTGCCGATGAAGAAGGGGTGCCTCGGGGGCATCCCCAAGCTTTGATGCTTGTACTTCTTCGATATTGCTTGGGGTGATGCATGGGCATCCCCAAGCTTGAGCTTTTGTCCATTCTTCAACTCATCTCATCATTCTCCAATCCCTACACTTGAAAACTTCCTTCATACAAAACTAAACACAAATCTATTAGCAACATTAGTGTAGGATAACATATAATCAACCTCTTTTTGCTTCAGGTTTCAACCTAAAACCACCACATATATAGCAAATACTACTGTAGCAACCTCCTAAAAAGTTCCGTGATAAAAGAACTCAAAAGAAAGCGATAAAGTGGCAAACACAAATATTGGCAGAAATCTGTTAAAACAGAACAGCTGACAAAGGCCGAATTTTTGAGGGGTTTTCTGTTGCTCAAATAAAAAAGTGTTCAACTAACGAAAGTTTGTATATAACCTGGGGCATATGCACAAGAAATCGCAGGTCCAAAAGATATACAGAGAATTTATACGAATTTTTACGGTGCAGCACCGAAAACAGTTTCAGGACAGCAACATCCCCAAATCTTTACCTCACTCAAATTAGAGGCTTCTCTTGGCACAAAAACGAAATAAACAAGATAAGGAGCGGTTATTACAGTAGTAATGACTTCCAAGACTCAAATAAAAGAAAAAGTACTGAAAATAAACATTGGGTTATCTCCCAAGAGTGCTTTTCTTTAACGCCTTTGAGCTAGGCGCAGAAAATTGCGAATCAAGTAACATCAAGTGATGAAGCATCAAGCTCATAATTTGCTCTAAGAATAGAGTCAAAAATTAATTTCTTCCTTTTCCTAGGGAAGTGTTCCATACCTTTCTTGAGTGGGAATTAATATTTGATAGTGCCTTCCCTTATATCAATGATGGCACCAACAGTTCGAAGAAAGGGTCTTCCCAAAATAATAGGACATGAAGCATGGCATTCAACGTCCATAGCAAGAAAATCAACGGGAACAAGGTTATTATTAACCACAATAAGAACATCATTAATCCTTCCCAAAGGTTTCTTCTTAGCAACATCAGCAATAGGAACATCAAAATAATATTTTTCAAGCGGTGGTAAATCAAGCATGTCATAAATCTTTCTAGGCATGATAGAAATACTAGCACCTAGATCACATAAAGCATGGCAATCAAAACCATTAACATGCATATCAATGATGGGTTCCCAACCATCTTCTAACTTCTTGGGAACAGAAGCCTTTTGCTTCAACTTTTCATCCCTAATTTTTATGAGAGCATTGGTAATATGCTTAGTAAAAGCAACATTTAAAGAACTAGCATTGGGAGTCAAAGCAAGCTTTTGCAAGAACAAAATAACTTCAGATATATTGCAGCCATCAACATCAAATTCATTTAAGGAAGTAGAGCTATCATCTCCCACACTCCGAAAAATTTCAGCACTCTTTTGAGAAAAAGTTTTGGCAGTTTTAGGCTTTTTAACACAAGGAGTGGGAGTTTTCTCTATACCAATCAAAGTAAGAGGATTGCTAGCATTAGGAGCAACATCATCAGAGGTAGTAATAGTATATACCTTTATTTCTCTAGCCATCTCATCTTCTCTTTCCCACCTGGCATGCAATTCCGCTAACAATCTAATATTTTCATCAATTCCAACTTGAATAGCGTTAGCAGTAGCAAAAACATTGTTCTCTTTCACATCATTAGGCAACACTTTTAATTTCAGAATTTCAACATCATGAGCAAGGCTATCAACTTTAGAAGCAAGAATATCAATTTTGCCTAACTTTTCCTCAACAGACTTGTTAAAAGCAGTTTGCTTACCGATGAAGTCCTTGAGCATTACCTCAAGCTCGGAGGGCGCAGCCCTAGTGTTGTTGTAGGAGTTACCATAAGAGTTACCATAACCATTACCATTGGTAGAAGGATATGGCCTATAATTGTTACTAGCAAAATTGTTCCTATAAGCATTGTTGTTAAAATTATTATTTCTAATGAAATTCACATCAACATGCTCTTCTTGAGCAACCAGGGAGGCTAAAGGAACATTATTAGGATCAACATGAGTCCTATCATTAGCAAGCATAGCCATAATGGTATCAATCTTATCATTCAAGGAAGAGGTTTCCTCAACAGAATTTACCTTCTTACCTTGTGGAACTCTCTCGGTGTGCCATTCAGAATAATTTCCCATCATGTTGTCGAGTAGCTTTGTTGCGGCGCCCAAGGTAAGGGACATAAAAGTGCCTCCAGCAGCTGAATCAAGTAGGTTCCTCGAAGAAAAATTCAGTCCTGCATAAAAAGTTTGGACAATCATCCAAGTAGTCAGTCCATGAGTGGGGCAATTCTTTATCATAGATTTCATTCTTTCCCAAGCTTGAGCAACATGTTCATTATCAAACTGAGTAAATTTCATAATATTGCTACGCAGAGATATAATCCTAGCAGGAGGATAGTATCTACCAATAAAAGCATCCTTACACTTAGCCCATGAATCAATACTATTCTTAGTCAAAGACAGCAACCAATCTTTAGCTTTTCCTCTCAAAGAAAAAGGAAACAACTTGAGCTTAATAATATCACTTTCTACATCCTTATATTTCTGCATCTCACATAGCTCAACAAAATTGTTGAGATGAGCTGCAGCATCTTCAGTACTAGCACCAGAGAATTGCACTTTCATAACAAGGTTCAATAAAGCAGGCTTAATCTCATAAAAGTTTGCAGCAGGAGCAGGTGGTGCAATAGGAGTGCAGATAAAATCACTATTGTTCGTGCTAGTAAAGTCACACAACTTGGTGTTTTCAGGATTGGCCATTTCAGCAAAATGAAAGTAAACAAGTAAAAACAACTACCAAGGATTCTAATTTTTTTGGGTTTTTGATATAAAACGATGCAGGTAAAATAAATAAAGTAAAGCAAAACAATAACAAAGTAAAGGATGTGCGTGCGAAAACTCCCCTCGCAGAAGTCTTCCACTCTTCCCCGGCAATGGCGCCAGAAAACTTGATTGCTGTTTTATGGTGCCAAGTTGACGGGCGAAAATATAGTTGATGTAGGAGTCTCCCCGGCAACGGCGCCAGAAAACTTGATAGGGGCGCGGTGATGATGGTGCCAGAAAACTTGTTGGCGTGTAGTTAATGAAGTAAACGACCGGCCAGTTGGTAAACCCCAAGAGAAGGTTTTGATGAATATAGCAGCAAGTTTTCCCTCAGTTAAGAAACCAAGGTTTGTCGATCAGGAGAAAAAGCAGACAATAACGACTGAAGGTGATGCGGACTGGCTTAGCGACAGCTTCGGACAATTTATATATGGCGCCTCGTCCAAGCTTTGCTTTGCTAGCTGCAACGCGGAACCTGCACACAACACAACCAAGTACTTTGTTCCCAACTTGCGATGAGGTTGTCAATCTCACCGGTTTGCTTGAAACAAAGGTTATGAGCGTATCGAGTGGAAAACAGTAGAAGTATATGAGTAAAGTAAACAGTGCGAGTAAAGTAAACAGGTGATAGCAATATGATGGAAATAGGACCGGGGTCCATGATCACTCTAAGATTTACACATATATCTGAACCTTGCAACCATAAAACTTGTCTGTTTTACCTCATTTCTACCAGTGTTGCACCAACATTTTACATCATTTGATCCTTTGTCACAGATCAGTGCGCCAAGGCACTTAAATCTACAAGTCAGAGTAATTCAAACCAAAGACCAAGCCACCAGGAATGGAGGAGTACATCTTGAGGAGCAAGAAAAGCAAGCACGGCAGAAAGTGGCTGGTACGGCACAAGAAGACAGGAAAAACGGCAAAAGCAGAAAAGCCGCTGCCGCCACCAACTTCCCACTACTCCTCTACGCCGCAGCAAGAATGCCACAAAAAGTCTTTAAAAGGAGAGGTCCAGGTTCACTCCCACCATCTCCATCTCTCACCTCGCATCCACAGCCACTCCATCCATCCACCACTCCACCAAAACCTTCCTCCTCCATAGTCCAACACAAAAAACTTTTCCACCCTTTTCCCTCTTCTCCTCTGTTGTAACAAGACTGGATCCATGGCGTCCACCAAGAACTCCAAGAACTCCCTCAGGAACCTCAAGAACACAGGATGAACATAGCCCCAAGGATCTGAAGGCCCAGCTCTCCCTCAACCTCTGCATCCTCTGCCGCGACAGCAATTCTTCTACTTTCTCTGCCACGGCAAGCCTTCGGTGACAAACAGCAAATCTCTCTTCCTTTCCCTCATGCTCTGTGATCTGTTGTGTTGATCTTGCGTTGTAAAGCAGTTTGAAACTTGTCTTTGACCTTTGCTATGGTTTGAGTGACACACTCCATTGTAAACTCTAAGACTACTGTGAAAACTGTGTTGCACTTGCTTGATCTATAGGTGTAAGACTAGTCTCTGCACCTAGTCCCAAAAACATATCCCTGTCTAAAATTTGCTAGTTTGTTCAATGCTTTCTTGTCTGACAAACAAGAAATCCTTGAACTTGTTATGTTAAAACTTCCCTGCTCAAAACCCCCTGTTACTTTTCTGTTTACAACACCAAAAACCCCACTTTTCTGCTTAGCTTCTGGAAATTAGGAAATAGTCTCATTTGTGTTGATCCCTGTGGAGACGACTAGAAAAACCCCCCTATAATCTCAACAGATCAAAATTGGCGCCGTTGCCGGGGATCAACTTTTGATTGTTTCCTTAGATTACAGTAGACTAAGCTGTGTAAATACTTGTTCCAATTTGCAATCTTTGATTGTCTGTTTTAATGACTTGTCTGTGATCAAGCTTAGAACTTTTATTAGGGGATTTAGTTCACTAACCCTTGATCAAGTTCTTGTCTGTGATTGTGTGTAGAACAATGATTTCATCTAATCTCCGTGGGAATTCAGTTGATGCAGTCCTCTGAAGATTCTCCACTAGCCCCATTTGATCCTGAGCCAGAGAGGACTTTGTTTGCAAGAAAGAGAGCAGCTTCTGAAGTTTCTGCTGAAGATTTGGAAACCTCTGTCTCAGATTTGGAATCGTCATCCTCAGATTTCAGCATGGGTGATAAGAAGTTGAGAGATTTGTGGATTCCCAAGGACCAGATCAACAATGCAGATGTGATTATGCCTGCAATACAAGCAAACAACTGGGAAATCAAGCCAGCTCTGATCAATATGGTGCAACATAATCCCTTCAAAGGTTCTGCTTTGGAGAGCCCCCATGAGCATATCAGAAACTTTCTGGAGTACTGCAACATTTTGAAGCACAATGGTGTTCCTCCTGAAGCCATCAGGATGCAATTGTTTCCCTTCTCACTGTCTGGACTTGCAAAAGTTTGGTTCCACTCTCTTCCTATTCACTGCAGAGACACATGGGAACATGTTCTTAAAGCCTTCTTTGAGAGATATTTCCCTCCAACCAAAGCAGCTGAGTGCAGAGACAAGATAACAAGATTTGTGCAATATGAAGGAGAAAGCCTGTATGATACTTGGCAGAGATACCAAGGTCTCATCAGGATGTGTCCCAACCATGGCCAGGAGCAATGGCTCATCTTGCAAACCTTCTACAAGGGTTTGACAGAGCAAACCAGATCATTTGTTGACTCAGCTGCTGGAGGTGGAATCATGAACAAGACCCTTGATGAAGCTACTGAGTTGATTGAGAGCATGGCATCACACAACTTCTCCTGGACAAATGAAAGAGCTGTCCACCCCAACAATCAGCTGCAGATTCAGTCAAGTGGCCAGAATGCTTTGGAAGCCAAGTTGGAGAGTTTAACAACTCAGCTTGCCCAGCTCATGACAGAAAGAAACAGCCAAGCTTTGGTTCCTGTCAACCAAGTTACTTCTGCCTGTGCAATTTGTGGAAAAGAAGGCCATTCTCTCATGGAATGTACCTTGTCTGCACCTCCTGAAGCCATGATATCAGAGGTGAACTATGCCCAGAATCAAGGGCCATATTCCCAAAGTTACAACCCCTCTTGGAGAAACCACCCCAACCTTTCTTACAAGAGCAATAATCAGCAAAGTTACCCAGCACCAGGGCAGCAGCACTATGCCCAAGCATCCCAGCAGAGTTACCATCAGCCTGGACAACAAAATTTCAGACCCCAAGGTCAAGTGCAACACCCACAACAACAACACCACCCAGTACATCAGCAAACTACTTCATCCAGCAGTAGCAGCCAATCTGAGCTTGGAGAAATGATGAAGCTACAGAAGGAAATGTTCAGTGGAATGCAAGAAACTATGAAAATGCAATCTGAACTTTTCTACAAGACTATGCAGCAACTCACTGCTGGAATCCAGACCAACAACATTGGAAAACAAGCTGAAGGAAAACTGCCAGCCCAAGCAGAGAAAAACCCAAAACAGTGTGGTGCCCTTTCCACTACTGAAGTTATTGATGCAGTCACCACTAGGAGTGGGGTGAACACTGAACCCTTACTCAAAACCCCACCAAATGTCACTTATGTTGCTCCATAGAGAAGACCCACCGTGCAGCAACAAACACCTCCAGAAATTGTTCTGCCAAGGCAGGAAAAATCAACAGGACAGCCTGCCCAGACAGAAAACCCTGCCAAGGCACAGATCTCTGCCACAGAACCAACAGAGAAGCCTTTGTTGATGAAAGTGCCATTTCCAGAGAGATTGGACAAGACCAAGGAGGAGAAGCAATACTCTAAATTCCTTGAGACCATGAAGGAAGTGCAAATCACCATCCCCATCTTGGATGCAGTGTTGCACATTCCCCTATATGCAAAGTTTTTCAAAGATCTGATCACAAGGAAGAGGAGTTTGGACAGCCCTGAGTTGGTAGCCTTGACAGAAGATTGCAGTGCTGTGATCTTGAACCACATGCCCAAGAAGCTACAAGACCCTGGAAGTTTCAGCATTCCCTGTGTAGTGGGAAGAAAAACCTTCACAGCCCTTTGTGACTTAGGTTCCTCAGTGAGTGTGTTACCCTCTGCTGCAAGCCAGATTCAGCAGCTGGGAACGTTGAAGCCTACCCCAATGACACTTCAACTTGCTGATAGAACCTTGAGAAAACCAGTAGGAGTCCTTGAAGATGTGCCAGTCCAAGTTGGCAACTTTGCATATCCTGTGGACTTTGTTGTGCTAGAGATGGAAGACAATGCTGAATCAATGATTCTAGGCAGGCCATTCTTGGCAACTGCTGGTGCCATCATTGATGTCAAAGGTGGAACCCTCAAATTACAATTTGGATCAGAGCAAGCTGAATTCAGCATGAAACATGCCACTCACTTACCCAATGTTCCTGAACATTGCCATTCCATTGATGTTGTTGAAAGAAGTGTGCTAGAAACTTTGCCAGAACCTGAGCAAGAAGAGCCTGAAGCTCAAGTCTTTGTTACTGCTGAAACCACCAATGTACAGCAGCTCTGTGAAGTGAAAATTTGTGAAATTGTACATGTGTCAAGTGCAAGAGAACCAGCTCATCTAGCTCACCATTCTGTTGTGGAGCTCAAAGAATTGCCTTCCCATCTGAAATACTCATTCTTGGAGAAGGAAAAGTTACACCCTGTGATTATTAGTTCTGCCCTTTCAAGTGAGCAAGAAGAAAGTCTTCTGTCTATTCTGAAGCTGTACAAGAATGTCATTGGATATTCCATTGATGACATCATTGGCATTAGTGAGAAAGTGTGTTCTCACAGGATCCACTTGGAAGAAGGCAGCAAGCCAACAAGAGAAGGACAGAGGAGACTAAACCCTGCTATGCAAGATGTAGTAAAGAAGGAAGTTCTGAAATTGTTAAAGGCTGGAATGATATACCCCATCTCTGACAGTGAGTGGGTGAGTCCTATCCACATTGTGCCCAAGAAAGGTGGCTACACTGTTGTTGAAAATGAAGAAGGAAGGCTCATGACCACAAGACCTGTTACAGGATGGAGGATGGTGAATGACTTCAGAAAATTGAACAAAGCTACAAGAAAAGATCACTTCCCTCTGCCATTCATGGACCAGATGCTAGAGAGACTTGCTGGCCAGAAGTACTACTGCTACCTTGATGGTTACTCTGGATTTCTGCAGATTCCAATCCACCCTTCTGACCAAGACAAGACCACATTCACCTGCCCATATGGAACCTTTGCTTACAAAAGGCTACCATTTGGCCTTTGCAATGCTCCAGGCACCTTCCAGAGATGCATGATGTCCATATTTTCTGATCACATTGAGAAGATTATGGAAGTTTTCATGGATGATTTCACTGTGTATGGAAAAGACTTCGAAGCCTGCTTGAAGAACCTCACCTTAGTCCTTCACAGATGCTCTGAGCAAAATTTGATTCTGAACTGGGAAAAATGTCACTTCCTTGTCTTTGAAGGCATTGTGTTGGGCCACCTTGTGTCTGCTAGAGGAATTGAGGTGGACAAGGCAAAGGTAGATGCGATTGCCAAGCTACCTCCTCCTGAAAATGTGAAGGGAATTCAAAGCTTCCTGGGCCATGCTGGCTTCTACAGGAGGTTTATCAAGAACTTCTCCTATCTTGCCAAGCCACTCACCAATCTCCTGAATCATGAAGTGAAGTTTGTGTTTGATGACACTTGTTTGCAAGCATTCAACCAATTGAAAGATGCTCTCATCACAGCCCCTGTTGTTCAACCTCCTGACTGGACACTGCCATTTGAACTTATGTGTGATGCAAGTGACTTTGCTGTTGGAGCAGTCCTTGGCCAGAGGAAAGACAAAGCTGTACATGTTATACATTATGCAAGCAAGACTTTGGATGATGCTCAGATCAATTACACCACCACAGAGAAGGAGCTGCTTGCTGTTGTGTTCTCATTTGATAAGTTTAGACCATACCTGGTTGGACACAAGTGCATTGTCTACACAGACCATGCAGCAATCAGATATTTAGTGAGCAAAAAGGATGCTAAACCAAGGCTCATCAGATGGATCCTTCTGCTCCAAGAGTTTGACATAGAAATTAGAGACAAGAAAGGGTCAGAGAACTCAGTTGCTGATCACTTGTCCAGAATCAACATTGATGAAAACAGAGAGATTCAAGACTTGATGCCAGGAGAACAGCTCATGGCAGTCAGTGCCACTTCACCTTGGTATGCTGACTTTGTGAACTTCCTAGCTTGTGATATTGTGCCAGCAGATCTCTCCTACCAGCAAAAGAAAAAATTCCTCCATGATGTCAAGAGTTACTATTGGGATGAACCTTTTCTGTACAAACATTGTGCTGATGGCATTGTGAGAAGGTGTGTTCCCTCTGATGAAAAAAGTGATGTGATGTTCCAATGCCATTCAGGATTGTATGGAGGACATGCTGGAGTGTTCAAGACTCAAGCCAAGATTTTGCAAGCTGGCTTCTTTTGGCCAAGTATGTTCAGAGATGTTCATGAGTACATAATGAAGTGTGATCCTTGTCAAAGAGCAGGAAAGATGTCAAAGAGAAATGAAATGCCCCAAACAGGAATCTTGGAAGTGGAATTGTTTGATGTTTGGGGAGTTGATTTTGTTGGACCCTTGCCATCTTCTCAAGGCTACAAGCATATTTTAGTTGTTGTTGACTATGTGTCAAAATGGGTTGAAGCCATTCCCACTGTTAATGCTGATGCCAAGGCAGTTTGTAGAATGTTCAAGACTGTCATTTTCCCAAGATTTGGAGTGCCAAGAGTTGTAATCAGTGATGGTGGTGCTCACTTCAACAATGACCAGTTTGAGAAGCTTCTGACCAAGTATGGAGTGAAGAATCACAGAGTGACAACTCCTTATCATCCGCAGGCCAATGGCCAAGTGGAGTTGTCAAACAGGGAAATCAAGCAAATCTTGGAGAAAGTTGTGTCCAAGACCAGAGGAGATTGGTCAATGAAATTGCCCGACACTTTGTGGGCTTACAGGACAGCATACAAGACACCCATTGGCATGTCACCTTTCAGAATTATCTATGGCAAGGCTTGCCATCTGCCAGTCGAATTGGAGCACAGAGCGCATTGGGCAATCAGGAAGCTGAACTTGGACATTGGCAAAGCAGGAAACATGAGGAAACTGCAGTTGTGTGAGCTTGAAGAGCTCAGGAATGATTCCTATGAAAGTGCAAAGATTTACAAGGAGAAGACCAAGAAATGGCATGACTCCCACATTCTGAGAAGGGAATTCAAGGAAGGGCAGTCAGTGCTGGTGTATGATTCCAAGTTACACTTATTCTCTGGAAAGTTCAAGTCCAGATGGTTTGGCCCTTGTGTGATCAAGAGAGACCTCGGCCATGGTGCCTTTGAGGTTTATAGCTCAGCTGAGGGAACATTCAAAGTAAATGGCCAGAGGTTGAAGCACTACAGGATTGGAGATTTGATTGAAAACCAAGTTGAAGAAGATGATGAACCAGAGGATGGCTCCAATGCATCCTCTACCCATGCAAACCAGTGATGATGAAGCTACAGTCAAGCTAGTGACTTTAAACAAGCTCTCTTCCAGGAGGAAACCTGGTATCCCTTGTATCATATATTTCCCTTTCACCTTTTTATGTTTTTGCCTTGTGTGTTTGTTTCTTTTTGTTGTTTCAGTGATAACTTGGATGAGGAGAAAGATTGCTGTTGATTGACAAGGCAGAGAAGCAGGAAAACCATCAGGTGAACACTTTCCATTTCCACACATTTGTTAAAATCTGAATCAGAATATACTATACTATTGTTTGATCTTGTGTGAAAGTGCTCTGTTAAGAAACGAATCAAATTTTGTTGCTTGAACCTGAAAATATCACTTTGCATGCTATGAAGAACTTTGCTTTGAATCTGCTTATAACTCTTGCAAATGCCTATTTTCAAAGCCAAGTTTCAAATCAGAACCTTTGTATGTCTCTACTCAAAGAACCTGTGAAACATCAGTATATTTGTTAATTGCCCTAAGAATGAAGTTCATGATCCATTTCTTAGCCCCTAACCAATTGCATCTGTTGCATTTTTTTGCATTAGCAAACATGATCTCTGGATTGTGATTTGTGAAGCACTAACATACTAACAGGAAGGAAAAAGTTTAGCATTAGCAACCATGATCTCTAGATTGTGGTGTCTGAAGCACTAACCTGATGATGCTAAGTAAAACTTGTTGTAAATATCCAAAGCACTAGCACCTATGATCCTGGGATTGTAGTGTGTGAAGCACTAACTAAGTTGACCCATCAAGCTAAGTTACTAACTGACTAACTTGTCTATGCATTAGCCTATTATGTTCCTGGGAACTGTAATAGGTGAAGCACTAATTTTGCATTACTAAAACGATGCAGGTAAAATAAATAAAGTAAAGCAAAACAATAACAAAGTAAAGGATGTGCGTGCGAAAACTCCCCTCGCAGAAGTCTTCCACTCTTCCCCGGCAATGGCGCCAGAAAACTTGATTGCTGTTTTATGGTGCCAAGTTGACGGGCGAAAATATAGTTGATGTAGGAGTCTCCCCGGCAACGGCGCCAGAAAACTTGATAGGGGCGCGGTGATGATGGTGCCAGAAAACTTGTTGGCGTGTAGTTAATGAAGTAAACGACCGGCCAGTTGGTAAACCCCAAGAGAAGGTTTTGATGAATATAGCAGCAAGTTTTCCCTCAGTTAAGAAACCAAGGTTTGTCGATCAGGAGAAAAAGCAGACAATAACGACTGAAGGTGATGCGGACTGGCTTAGCGACAGCTTCGGACAATTTATATATGGCGCCTCGTCCAAGCTTTGCTTTGCTAGCTGCAACGCGGAACCTGCACACAACACAACCAAGTACTTTGTTCCCAACTTGCGATGAGGTTGTCAATCTCACCGGTTTGCTTGAAACAAAGGTTATGAGCGTATCGAGTGGAAAACAGTAGAAGTATATGAGTAAAGTAAACAGTGCGAGTAAAGTAAACAGGTGATAGCAATATGATGGAAATAGGACCGGGGTCCATGATCACTCTAAGATTTACACATATATCTGAACCTTGCAACCATAAAACTTGTCTGTTTTACCTCATTTCTACCAGTGTTGCACCAACATTTTACATCATTTGATCCTTTGTCACAGATCAGTGCGCCAAGGCACTTAAATCTACAAGTCAGAGTAATTCAAACCAAAGACCAAGCCACCAGGAATGGAGGAGTACATCTTGAGGAGCAAGAAAAGCAAGCACGGCAGAAAGTGGCTGGTACGGCACAAGAAGACAGGAAAAACGGCAAAAGCAGAAAAGCCGCTGCCGCCACCAACTTCCCACTACTCCTCTACGCCGCAGCAAGAATGCCACAAAAAGTCTTTAAAAGGAGAGGTCCAGGTTCACTCCCACCATCTCCATCTCTCACCTCGCATCCACAGCCACTCCATCCATCCACCACTCCACCAAAACCTTCCTCCTCCATAGTCCAACACAAAAAACTTTTCCACCCTTTTCCCTCTTCTCCTCTGTTGTAACAAGACTGGATCCATGGCGTCCACCAAGAACTCCAAGAACTCCCTCAGGAACCTCAAGAACACAGGATGAACATAGCCCCAAGGATCTGAAGGCCCAGCTCTCCCTCAACCTCTGCATCCTCTGCCGCGACAGCAATTCTTCTACTTTCTCTGCCACGGCAAGCCTTCGGTGACAAACAGCAAATCTCTCTTCCTTTCCCTCATGCTCTGTGATCTGTTGTGTTGATCTTGCGTTGTAAAGCAGTTTGAAACTTGTCTTTGACCTTTGCTATGGTTTGAGTGACACACTCCATTGTAAACTCTAAGACTACTGTGAAAACTGTGTTGCACTTGCTTGATCTGTAGGTGTAAGACTAGTCTCTGCACCTAGTCCCAAAAACATATCCCTGTCTAAAATTTGCTAGTTTGTTCAATGCTTTCTTGTCTGACAAACAAGAAATCCTTGAACTTGTTATGTTAAAACTTCCCTGCTCAAAACCTCCTGTTACTTTTCTGTTTACAACACCAAAAACCCCACTTTTCTGCTTAGCTTCTGGAAATTAGGAAATAGTCTCATTTGTGTTGATCCCTGTGGAGACGACTAGAAAAACCCCCCTATAATCTCAACAGATCAGTCCACAGTTCACTAGTGGTGTCTCTCCATAAGATAAATAACACATGCTGGGTAAACAAATTACAGTTGGGCAATTGATAGAATAAAGATAAACGTGATATGTCAAGAAGATCACTATGAGATTTACTCTGGGCATTACAACAAAAAACATAGACCGCCATCCAACTGCATCTATGACTAATAATCCACTTGTGGCGAATCAATCCGAGAACTCCACAAGTATTAAGTTGCGAACAATAGATAATTGCATTAAGCAAAGTGTGTAATGTAAACAAAGCATATACCCTTGAGCATATGAATGTTGTTTTCTCCCTAGTAGCAACAGCACATCTACAACCTTAGAGGTTTCTGTCACTCCCCCAGGTTAAATAGAGGCATGAACCCACTATCGAGCATAAATACCCCCTCTTGGAGTCACTAGCAACTACTCGGCCAAGATAGCTACTAACAACGGAGAGCATGCAAGATCATAAACAACATAGAGATAACGTAAGATATAATTCAGTACAGCAACTCAATCATAACACCAATATTCATCGGATCCCAACAAACCAAACATGTAGAATTACATAACGGTGATCTCAATCATGTAGGGCAGCTCATGAGATCTAAACATGAAGCACAAGGTGGAGAAGACAACCATCTAGCTACTGCTATGGACCCATAGTCCAAGGTAGACTACTCACTCATCGCTCCAGAGGCAAGCATGGCGATGAAGAAGACCTCCGGTGGCGATTCCCCTCTTCGGCAGGGTGCCGGGAAGAGCTTCTGGACCCTCCCGATCTTTGGGTCGACGGCGGCGGCGGATCGCGATGTGTTCTGGAAAATTGATCGGGTTCTTAGGTTTTTCCCGTCGGGGGGTCTTTATAGGCAAAGGGGCGATGTCAGAGGTGGAGCCAGGTGGCCTCACGCCTGGCTGGCGCGGCCCAGGCCCTGGCCGCGCCGGCCTGGCGTGTGGGGCCCCTGTGGCTCCCCTCCTACTCTCCTTCGGATGACTGGAAGCTCCCGGACAAAATAAGACTTCAGGAACTTGTATCATCCAATTCCGAGAATATTTCCTGTGTATCACTTCTGAAACACAAAAATAGCAGAAAACAGGGAACTGACACTGTGGCAACTCGTTAGTAGGTTAGTTCCGGAAAATGCATAAAAGTGCCACTAAGTGTAACGAAACATTAGGCAAATGGTGTAAAAACAAGCATGGAGCATCAAAAATTATAGATACGTTGGAGACGTATCAGTGAGGCCACCTCGATCCACCTCTGACGATGCCCCTTCGCCTATAAAGACCCCCCGATGGAAAAAACCTAAGTACCCGATCAATTTTCTAGAAACACATCGCAATCCGCCGCCGTCGTCGACCCGAGATCGGGAGGGTCCAGAAGCTCTTCCCGGCACCCTGCCGGAGAGGGGAATCACCATCGGAGGTCTTCTTCATCGCCATGCTTGCCTCCGGAGTGATGAGTGAGTAGTCTACCTTGGACTATGGGTCCATAGCAGTAGCTAGATGGTTGTCCTCTCCACCATGTGCTTCATGTGTAGATCTCATGAGCTTCCCTACATGATTGAGATCACCGTTATGTAATTCTACATGTTTGGTTTGTTGGGATCCGATGAATATTAGTGTTATGATTGAGTTGCTATACTGAAATATATCTTATGTTATCTCTATGTTGTTTATGATCTTGCATGCTCTCCATTGTTAGTAGCTATCTTGGCCGAGTAGTTGCTAGTGACTCCAAGAGGGGGTATTTATGCTCGATAGTGGGTTCATGCCTCTATTTAACCTGGGGGAGTGATAGAAACCTCTAAGGTTGTAGATGTGCTATTGCTACTAGGGAGAAAACAACATTCATATGCTCGAGGGCATATGCTTTGTTTACATTACACACTTTGCTTAATGCAATTATCTGTTGTTCGCAACTTAATACTCATGGGGTGTTCGGATGATATCCCCGTGAGTGGATTATTAGTCATAGATGCAGTTGGATGGCGGTCTATGTATTTTGTTGTAATGCCCAGAGTAAATCGCATAGTGATCTTCTTGACATATCACGTTTATCTTTATTCTATCAATTGCCCAACTATAATTTGTTTACCCAGCATGTGTTATTTATCTTATGGAGAGACACCACTAGTGAACTGTGGACCCCGGTCCTATTTCCATCATATTGCTATCACATGTTTACTTTACTCGCACAGTTTACTTTACTCGCATACTTTCACTGTTTTCCACTCGATACACTCATACCCTTTGTTTCAAGCAAACTGGTGAGATTGACAACCTCATCGCAAGTTGGGAACAAAGTATTTGGTTGTGTTGTGTGCAGGTTCCGCGTTGCTACTGGCCGAAGATGAGTCAACAAGTATCGTTAAACGGTGCCCTTGTTGGAGTGCTATTAAGCCAGTCCGCATCACCTTCAGTCGTTTGTCTCTCCTCTCCAAGATCGACATACCTTGGTTTCTTAACTGAGGGAAAATCTTGCTGCTATATTCATCACACCTTCCTCTTGGGGTTCCCAACGGGCTGGCCATCAAACAGCATCAAGACATTTTCTGGCACCGTTGCCGGGGAGGAAGAAGAAGACTTCTGCGAGGGGAGTTTTTCGCACACACATCCTTTACTTTGTTATTGTTTTGCTTTACTTTATTTATTTTACCTGCATCGTTTTTTATCAAAAACCCAAAAAAAAATAAGAGTCCTTGATAGTTGTTTTTACTTGTCTGCTTTTAGTTTTGCTAAAATGAGTAATCCTGAAGTAGAAGTTCGTAGTTTTAAGCAACAAGGGGGAGAAAGTTTAAAAGATGCTTGGTACCGTATTAACAATGCCCATCATAGGTGTACAAAAAAGCACTCTACCACGATCCTCCTTAGAAATTTTTATGTTGGTATATCTAGTTGGAATAGGTATGTTCTCGATACTCTTACAGGAGGTAATTTTCTGGGTACTCTTACAGGAGGTAAGTTTAGTGGGAATACCACCTATTCATGTTGCTAAAACCGAGACCACCTTGGAGGAGGTGGTAGAAAAGCTCAGCTCTTTAGAGAAAAGTTTGCCAAGTATCCTAGAAAATGCTAGCCGAGTTAGTGAATTAATAGAAAACATTGGTAAGAGAATTACCGTTTTAGAGGCTAGCACTACTTTTAATAATCAAAACTTAAGGATTGGTAAACTAGAGGAGTCTATGGAAACTCTTAGCTTAATCTTCTCTTCTCTTAAATTTAAGAAAGAGAAAGTATTTGTCGGAAAAGAGCAAAAATTTATGTATGTTCCCAAGGTTTCTGTGCTTAAACCTCAACATGTTCTTAAAATTGGTAAGACTCTTAGTTCCACTAAGGGTGACTTGCAGGTTGAATCATCTTCGGGAACCTCCAAAGAGCCCACTGAGGTAATTGATGCTTCATCACTTGATATTACTTGATTCGTAATTTTCTGCGCATAGCTCAAAGGCGTTAAAGAAAAGCACTCTTGGGAGATAACCCAATGTTTTCTTTTCAGTACTTTTTCTTTTATTTGAGTCTTGGAAGTCATTACTACTGTAATGACCGCTCCTTATCTTGTTTATTTCATTGTTGTACCAAGAGAAGCCTCTAATTTGAGTGAGGTAAAGATTTGGGGATGTTACTGTCCTGAAACTGTTTTCGGTGCTGCGCCGTAAAAATTCGTATAAATTCTCTGTATATATTTTGGACTGCGATTTCTTTTGCATATGCCCCAGGTTATATCCAAACTTTCATTAGTTGAACACTTTTTGATTTGAGCAACAGAAAACCCCTCAAAAATACGGCCTTTGTCAGCTGTTCTGTTTTGACAGATTTCTGCCAATATTTGTGTTTGCCGCTTTATCGTTTTCTTTTGAGTTCTATTGATCATGGAACTTTTGGGGAAGTTGCTACAGTAGTATATGCTATATATGTGGTGGTTTTGGGTTGAAACCTAAAGCAAAAAGAGGTTGATTATATGTTACGCTACACTAATGTTGCTAATAGATTTGTGTTTAGTTTTGTATGAATGAAGTTTTCAAGTGTAGGGATTGGAGAATGATGAGATGAGTTGAAGAATAGACAAAAGCTCAAGCTTGGGGATGCCCATGCATCACCCCAAGAAATATCCAAGAAGTACAAGCGTCAAAGCTTGGGGATACCCCCGAGGCACCCCTTCTTCATCGGCAAAAATCAGGTCACCTTTCAAAACACTATATTTTTATTGCTTCATGCACTATGTGTTTTTCTTGGAGCGTCAGTTGTTTTAGTTTTCTTAGTTAGTTTAGTTTTGTTTGCTGTAATAAATGGTTGGACCCCAACAAATTTCTTTTGGAGAAGTTGCCTTGCTTTTCATTTGCCAAGAACGCTCTAGTTTTCATTCTTATCAAAAACCAAGTGTTCTTCTTTTTCTGATACTGCTTTTGGTTTTCATTTTCGCCTTGATTTGCATTCAGACCTTGTCATATCTCTTCATCAAGGTGTATTTTTGCCTCTGATCTTTATTGGTTTTCATGAAAAGCGGTGTCTATAAAATTTTCAAATGGTGTTGGAAAAGAGAAAAAGCTTTATGCAAAAAAGTGGTACAAGAAGGAGCTTGTGTAGACTGCGGCTTAGGCTTTTGCATGTCGTGCTTGATATCTTTTTGATAGTATGCTTAGTGATTTTTGCTGTAGCATGACTTGTCTCAAATAACTGAGATTGCTTAATGAGCCTTTGAAAAAAATCATGCGTTGTTTTTATTGTTTGGAAGCATTATTTTGGTTTTCTCCTTGATGCTTTATTTGGGTTGACTTGGCGCATGCTCACACATGTTAGACTCATACAAAGTCGCCAATAGCCTCTATGATCATTTAGTTTTTGACTTTTGATGCCATCTTATGCTTCTTTTAATGTCACTTTGTCGCTTTGCATGATTATGGCCATTATTGCTCTCTTAGTTGATCGCTCCCAGTCTTTTGCTAGCCCTTGCCTTGTACTAAGTATGAGCTCTACTCGTGCATCCAACTCCTAAAAACCAAGTTTGCCAAAGTGTCCACCATACATACCTACTAGCAATTTGCTATTCCAAGTAAATTTGACTTGCTTTTATTTTCTCTTCAAATTAAACTCTTACCAGTGTTATGCGAAAATTAGTCAGTAAAGCTCTCACGAACCGGAAGGCACACTTTACTTTTTCTTATTCTTAAAAATTTGACATTGTGGTCTCTTATGTTGAGTTGTTATGCTTGCAAGTTGTAAGTTGGATACTAGCCCATCCATGCTGTCATGGGGCAAGCTTTCAACATTGCACTTCTCTTTTGAGTTGATATCGTGATGTTTTGTTTATGGATGCCCAGGGTGTGAAATGAATTGGGAATCTTGCGGGGATCATGGAGTTTGTATATGTGTTAGGGAAACGCCTGGGCTGCCAATCTAAGCCATGCATAATTCATGGTGGAAATTTGCAGCATGCCCATAGTGGACATTCGACGACGCATCTCAAAATAAAAAGCTATACAAATGGCAAATAAAAGAGATGTCGAGGTGTTCATTGTATGCTTGTCCTATCATTTTGATGTGGGCTTGTTCCATGTCATCGGGCATGGAGGTACCCCGTTGGCGGTTTTTCGATGATACATATATACTTACAATGATAAGAGCCTTGCTTGGGACTCTAAGTTGAGTAGCATGAGGTTTGGGTACTCGTATTCACGGGACACGAGGTTTTCAACTTATGATTTGTTAAGCATATGCATCATAATTGTTCTCGCATTAACTCTAACCATTCAAGATGCTTATGA
The DNA here is from genome assembly GCA_007115705.1 of Dactylis glomerata. Classification (NCBI taxonomy): domain Eukaryota; kingdom Viridiplantae; phylum Streptophyta; class Magnoliopsida; order Poales; family Poaceae; genus Dactylis; species Dactylis glomerata. Next base: position 2,181,108 of record QXEO01000344.1, read on the forward strand.
TGGGGGCAATGAGAGCTCAAAGCCGGTAAGTAACATAATTTTTGAAGGTTACAAAACTTGCAATCACTGCTTCCCTCCGCGAAGGGCCTTTCTTTTACTTTTATGTTGAGTCACCACCTTCTATCTTTATGCACCATTAAGAGAGCATAGTTGTCATTCTTAGTATAATGTGCATTGTCCCAAAGTTTTCATTGATTGATTCATATTGTTGGTTTCACTTGTTCTTAAACTATTTGTATCTAGTCGCCCTCTTAAACTTGAAGGTGTCCCATACATTTATGTTTTGCTCTCTATGAAGGACAAGCTGAAAACCATTTGTATGTTTTTCCTTATGATTTGAACACACGTTTGACTTTCATTGTTTCATTTTCATGATCTTTTGTTTGTGTTCATTTTCATGTTTATAACATGGTTGCTAAGTTTCTTATTGTCAAGATTATATCTTTCATGCCCATGTTTTAAGTTCTTTTGATCCCAGCTCACAAATGATTACATTTATGATCAAGATTGTGTAGGTGCATGTCACCTCAAAAATTATTCGTTTGTTATCACTTACCTACTCGAGGATGAGCAGAAGTTAAGCTTGGGGATGCTGGATACGTATCCAACGTATCTATAATTTTTGATGCTCCATGCTTGTTTTTACACCATTTGCCTACTGTTTTGTTACACTTCGTGGCACTTTTATGCATTTTCCGGAACTAACCTACTAACAAGTCGCCACAGTGCCAGTTCCCTGTTTTCTGTTGTTTTTGTGTTTCAGAAGTGCTACACAGGAAATATTCTCGGAATTGGACGAAACAAGTTCCTGAAGTCTTATTTTTCCCGGAAGCTTCCAGAGATCCGAAGAGGAGACGGAGTGGGGCCACGAGGTGCCCACACACCAGGGCGGCGCGGCCTGGCCCCTGGCCATGCCCCCTACGTGTGAGGCCGCCTCGGTCCACCTCTGACGATGCCCCTTCGCCTATAAAGACCCCCCGACGGAAAAAAACCTAAGTACCCGATCAATTTTCCAGAAACACATCGCGATCCGCCGCCGTCGTCGACCCGAGATCGGGAGGGTCCAGAAGCTCTTCCCGGCACCCTGCCGGAGAGGGTAATCAACACCGGAGGTCTTCTTCATTGCCATGCTTGCCTCCGGAGCGATGAGTGAGTAGTCTACCTTGGACTATGGGTCCATAGCAGTAGCTAGATGGTTGTCCTCTCCACCATGTGCTTCATGTTTAGATCTCATGAGCTGCCCTACATGATTGAGATCACCGTTATGTAATTCTACATATTTGGTTTGTTGGGATCCGATGAATATTGGTGTTATGATTGAGTTGCTATACTGAAATATATCTTATGTTATCTCTATGTTGTTTATGATCTTGCATGCTCTCCGTTGTTAGTAGCTATCTTGGCCGAGTAGTTGCTAGTGACTCCAAGAGGGGGTATTTATGCTCGATAGTGGGTTCATGCCTCTATTTAACCTGGGGGAGTGACAGAAACCTCTAAGGTTGTAGATGTGCTGTTGCTACTAGGGAGAAAACAACATTCATATGCTCGAGGGCATATGCTTTGTTTACATTACACACTTTGCTTAATGCAATTATCTGTTGTTCGCAACTTAATACTCATGGGGTGTTCGGATGATATCCCCGTGAGTGGATTATTAGTCATAGATGCAGTTGGATGGTGGTCTATGTATTTTGTTGTAATGCCCAGAGTAAATCGCATAGTGATCTTCTTGACATATCACGTTTATCTTTATTCTATCAATTGCCCAACTGTAATTTGTTTACCCAGCATGTGTTATTTATCTTATGGAGAGACACCACTAGTGAACTGTGGACCCCGGTCCTATTTCCATCATATTGCTATCACCTATTTACTTTACTCGCACTATTTACTTTACTCGCATACTTTCACTGTTTTCCACTCGATACACTCATACCCTTTGTTTCAAGCAAACCGGTGAGATTGACAACCTCATCGCAAGTTGGGAACAAAGTATTTGGTTGTGTTGTGTGCAGGTTCCGCGTTGCTACTGACCGAAGATGAGTCAACAAGTATCGTTAAACGGCGCCCTTGTTGGAGTGCTATTAAGCCAGTCCGCATCACCTTCAGTCGTTTGTCTCTCCTCTCCAAGATCGACATACCTTGGTTTCTTAACTGAGGGAAAATCTTGCTGCTATATTCATCACACCTTCCTCTTGGGGTTCCCAACGGGCTGGCCATCAAACAGCATCAGGGTCCTCAATTCCTTCATCACGGGGATGTGGCGTACCAATCATTGCGCCGCACAAGAATGTAGTCAGGCTCGGGCATGTTCTTGTAGTTGGGTCTTGTCGCTTTCCCTTTGCGACGAGCTTGAGCTTTTGCAAGCTTTTCCTTCTCAACTTTCTTAGCAGCCTCCCTCTGATGCTGACGAATCACAACCTCATCAACAAGGACTCCTTCTTCATTCATAATGAACCGACGCTTGCACTTTGGTAAACCCAAACCACCCGCATCCATTGCGAAAACGGCTTGGGGAAAGTCTTCCTGAGGAGGAGGCGATCCAAATCCGGTGAGGGCCGGCCTTGGGGACGGCCAGAGCTCCACCGGTGGCAAGGGAAAGGCGGCGGTGGCTGCAGGAGAGAAACTGGGTGGGGGGAATAGGAACTGCCCGAGCGGGCAGCCCTACCCTGCCCTTTTATACCCAGCCGCCAAGCCGGCTGGATAATCCGGCTAAATTTAGCCCGAATTATCCGGCCCCTGGATATTCCGCCGAGGGGGGCGGATATTCCGGCTTGGAACGCCAGAGAGCAATTCCTTCCAAATTTTGATAAAACAGAAATTCTTTTTGACGAAAATTTGAACTCGTGTTTATAGAGTAGATGTTTTTTTAGATAGGATGGCTTAGGAGAGAGAGCAAACACGGAGTGGTTCTCGGCACTTGACATTGCAAAAAAATCATCAAAAAATCCAATGCAAGTGCCTTCCCATATCGTAGATAGAGACAACGATGAAAAAGCTCAGTAAGACTTCAAATAAGATTTGCAAGGAATCAACTCTTTGAAAAGAAGAGGTCGGTGGCCGAGGCCACCATGTATGAGTGTTATGGCATTGGACCGCGAAGATGTATCTTGGGTCCATAACCACTACTCATCATTGAAGCTCATATATCACAAAAATGATATTACGAGAATGATTTTGTTAGGGATTTCTATTTTCGTGCCCTCGGGTCCTTAGTTGTACTCAGTTTTCCCCAGCTCCTTAGTTTTTCCTCAGTTTTGTCCAAGCCCTTGTCTGAAACCCTCACAAGTGCTGGAACGGCCGGTTGCCCGACGGTTGAACACCTTTGACCGTTAACTGCTGACTAGTGGGGCCACGTAGAGCCCGCAAAGACACGTTAGAGCATCCATCTTTGTTTGACCGTAAGCATCACCGTATCCCTGACCAAAACGCGAACGAGTGGGGCTTCGGTATATCGAATGACAAGTGGGGCCATGACGCTGATACAAGGGGCAATACAGGGGTATGATTAGATTTTTAAACGGAGCTCTACAGCGATGGCACGGAGGAGGTGGCCTGCGGGGTGCCGAGATGAGATCGACGTCCACAAAGAACTGCATGAGGCGAGACCAGACGCATTAGATAGATATGAACTAGACGCGTTTAACCATGCAAAGAAGAGAAGAAATGGTCGAGGACATCGACGACGACCTCAACACTTTGACTGACGGTGTCGGACACGAACGCGGGCAATGTAGAGAAAACTAGTGTCTCTCCTTTCTGGCGTGTATAGATAGGTGCTAGGGGAGTGTGGTGGCGAAGGGAAAGACCTCGCGGTGGTCTGTGGCGTCCAGCATAGCGGGGCGCCGTGGCCGTACCCACAGCGGCGTGCATGTTCGGCATTGGCATCAGCATATACGTTCGTCATTGGCCTCGGCGGTATCTCTGGTGTGTCAGCAATTGAATGAGGGGACGGGATTGAGGGTGCATCCCGACGGTGACCTAGCAGTGGCGGCGAGCATGCATAGCTGTTCTGACCATGCCGATATCGGCATCGGCATCGTTTGGAGGCTGTGGTGCTCGAATCATAGTGGAAATTGCGATTCCCTATTATTTTTACATGCATAATATATAGAAAATAGCTAGATCTATAAATCGATGCATATGAAGCTACATATATATTCTTGGTCATAATCCCCTTAGATGCATGGCTTGACGTCGTCGTCGCTTTCATCGTCAGTATCTTCATCGTCCGTGTAGTAGTACTTCCTGCACGTTGTTCCGTCGAACACCTTCACTGTGAGCACATAATCGCCTTCATATTTGAAGTGTAGGAAGCAGCCGAAATCCACACCGTGCGCGGTGGCGAAATTCTCCCAGCCCTTGTCGAGGTACATCCGGCCTTGTCCGTCAAATAGGACCTCCACGGTCCAGAGACGAGGACCGCAGTCAGCTGCTCGCAGATACACCTTTGCGGGCTCCTGGCCATCAAGATAGTCCGCAAACTTTTGTGGGAGTGCCTGCAAAGAGATCGAGCGCCGATCGTTTGAAATTAAAGGTTTTTTAGAACATGCACATAATTAATCACATGCATCATATATGTGGGAACGCGTACCTTCTTGGCCAAAGGGTCTTCATAGATGGTGATGAAGAACTCCTCTATGATCAATGGTAGTGTTGACGGTGGTGGTGGCAATGATGATGATCCACCACCCCGGCCGCCCCTTCCCCTTCCCCTTACACTTCCCCTTCCGGTCGGCGTACGAGACGTGGAAGCTATGGCAATGGATCAACTGTATGTGAACGAAGAAGAGAGAGGCAGAAACGAAGAAGAGAGAGGCAGAACCTATTGACATGAGGGATGGCCGTTGTGGGGGTTTATAAGGGAGAGATGACCGTTGTGGGATTTATAAGGGAGAGATGACCGTTGTGGGGTTTACACAATAAATTAAGGAGGAGATGACCGTTGTGGGGGTGGTTTATATCTCAACAAAAAAGTAATTCCTAAAATAAATGGAAATTCGTGAAATTTCATCATTTTACCGTGAAAAGTAAAGCCTACAAGAAATGGAAATTCGTGATAGTTTATCATTTCAACGTGAAAAGTAATGCCTACAAGAAATGGAAATTCGTGATAGTTTATCATTTTACCGTGAAAAGTAATGCCTAAAAGAAATGGAAATTCGTGAAAGTTCATCATTTTACCATGAAAAGTAAAGCCTACAAGAAATGGAAATTCGTGATAGTTTATCATTTCAACGTGAAAAGTAATGCCTACAAGAAATGGAAATTCGTGAAAGTTCATCATTTTACCGTGAAAAGTAATGCCTAAAAGAAATTCGTGATTACCCAACTTGTTGAATCCGGTGGCAAACTCATCATTTAGCATACATAGAGGGGTAGTAGTTTGCCACCGACAGATAGAGAGAGGGTGGCACGATCCTGCCCGTTAGATCATAGGATCGACGGTAGGTGGGCACGATCCGTGTGACAACAGCTCGACCAATCAGGCCAAGTTTGGGCTTCTGTGAGAAGGGAGAGGGTAAAACTGAGTAGTATCAAGGATACAAGGGCAAGTAAATAATAAACAGGCTAAGAAATTCAAATAAGAGATATAGAAAAAGAAAAACACATGTTTTGTACAATGAAACCCAGGTTGGCCTACCTCAAAGTATTACCATTCAAATATACATGAGTGTAAAAATTATGGCCTCATTCAGACAAACTATGTTTTGGGTATAGATGTTTTCAGAAGGGGTTTGAGTGGAAAGCCATGAACCTTCATAGCTACTAGTGATTTCAGAAGTGGCCATTTGTGTGAAAACTTGATTTACATATGATTGTTATGATTTCCTACGTGGCAGGTCGCGTAACAAGACTCCATGAGTAGGAGGCACTATGATTTTATTTTTTTGAATTTTTTTGCGCATGAAATGACTCAATTAGATGGCTTAATCCCATCTGTTGACTCTCCGTTGACCAGCCACTTGAGGGTAAAACTGAGTATATTGCACGAGCTAGTATTAGTACTCGAGGGGAAAACTGAGTACAGATATTTTTCCAGTGTAAGACTCGAGGGTAGAACTGAGTACACGTAACGGTGCTGACGTGCAGTCCCACGAACGCGTGTCGCGGTGAGCAGCGGTTAGCCGCGCGGTGCGCGTGTTGAGACCAAAAGTCAACTGCTGAGACGAACCGTCACTTTGCCAGTACAGAGCCCCTCTCTCCCTCCCTCTGCACACAGTCTCATTATAACTCACGCACGCAACCACGCCCCTCACGTCCCATCACCTTCTCCAAATCCAAAAAACCCCAACCGCCCTACGCGCACTCCCCTGCCGGCGATGGAGAAGAAGAATGCGCCGGTGGCCGTCGCCCCCGAGCCCGTCGCCTTCGAGCCCATCGCCTCCGAGCCCGTCGCATCCGAGCCCTTCGCCGCCGAGCCCGTCGCATCCGAGGGCGGCGCATCCAAGCGCGGCGCCTCCATGAACTGGGCCTCTCTTAAGGGTGACGGACCACTTCACAAGATCGGCGACTGCTTACTGGCGAACGAGGAGTACGTGGACACCTACGCTGCTTTGAGGCAAGTTTGTACAAATTGGCGCTCAGATCTACCTGAGCCCGACGTGCACCTGCACGAATGGATCGTGGTAGAACACGCCCTTTCATGCGCCGCTGAGTTCTCCTTCCTCAACCTCCACACATCCTGCTACGTCACCATCGATCTAACGGAAGTTCATGCAAGGTTCAAATTCCTCCATATCTATAGAATTACTCTATTTTTATTTTCAATCGTAAACATCTTAGTGCTGAATGTTATCTTCATCAACTCCCTTTTAGATACTACTTCGTCGGCTTTTACCGTGGCGTCATCGTGCTTGCCCAGAGGAACCAGCCGCACAAGATACGGCTTCTGAACCCACTCACAAAGACTTTGAACGCTACGTTTGAGGCGCAGATGCCATCTATGATTGTGCAGTCAGTCGCTGTAATGAAGTCCCCGACTATGGTCTTCATTTGCATAGGTTACCCCAATGAAATTACTTGGGTCGATAAGAGCTCTCCAACTAAGGATATAGATGTACATGATTGGGGAGAAGGAAGATTTACGATCGAGGACCATTCTCTGCATTGCATTACCCCGTTCAATGGTGAATTGTATGCAATAGCTGTGAATGAGTTCGGAAGAATAGTGTGCACCAACAATGTCCAGTTGGAGCAGCGCGCGAGCACTGTCAGCATGAAGACACTATTTTCATTTCCAGAACTTGGAAATGATTATGATTCCAAGTTCTACCTTGTGGAGTCGGATGGTGATCTGCTGCTTGTGTTGTTGGGCGGCAGCACTGACGACAACGGGCATTTGGAGGAAGGTCAACCATTGGTGTACCGTGTGGACACTGAGAGCCGCTCTCTCCATGCCGTCAGTAACATTGGCAGTCGTGCCCTCTTCGTCAATTTTATCCGGTGTATCTCCGTCGACACCAGAGTGCACCCGACAGTTCGACCTGGCTACATCTACTACGGGGATTTGGGTTATATCAGAGAGTATGATGATGATAGAAAGGCCTGGGATGAGTGGCCACGACGTGCGGATAGAAATGAACAAAGGCCATACCGTTTGGAGGATGTATTTGCTGCACACTGCAGACGGAGGGAGTTTAGTGAATATTTCTTTCATCTCATGAATTGTAGCGACGACGAAATATATGATACAGAATGAAGAACATTGTTATTGGCTGCTTTTGGCTGCTGTATACAGTTTATGTATTATACTTAGTTTTCTGGATTTATTATGCTGCTGTGAATTTATCCTATACTAGCTTCTATATTTGTTACCATATTGGGCAAAAAGCGAGGGCCAAAAGGCAACAATCATTGAAGAAAGACAGAAATAGAAGCTTCTCTAGATTTGATACTAATTTGGTGAAAAGAGAGAGAACTGTTACAGAGAGAGAGGGGAAAAAGGCGCTCTGAAAAGGCGCTCTGAAAAGGCAATGCCAATTTGGCCCGAGAGAGACAGAACCGAGCTCTCACGTACAACCAAACGCGGTCTCGTCCTGTCCCACGCGGTCCCTTTCTACCAGCCCCACGCAACACGGCCCCACACGACGCGGCCCCACACGTCAGCACGGAAACGGTCAACTTAACGGGAATCCTCCGTCCGAGCTCCTTCTGAGGGTTTCAGACAATGGCTTGGGGAAAACTGAGGAAAAACTAACGAGCTGGGGAAAACTGAGTACAACTAATGACCTGAGGGCACGAAAATCGAAATCCCATTTTGTTACTATTGGCATTATGGGGGGAGGGATAGCCCAATTAATTAGGACCGCACTCCCCCTATCTCCATGCCCACACCTAAACCAAACAAGTATTGAAATATAGGTGTATTTGCAAGATGCTCAAGCCACACTCCTTGAATCAATGATATTTAGCTCATTCCTCAAGTATCCAAACCTTGCTTCATCAAGAGGCTTCGTGAATATATCGGAAAGTTGATCCTTGGTGCAAACATATGCAAGCTCAATATCACCACGGGCAACATGATCTCTAATAAAATGATTCTGGATCTCAATATGCTTGGTTCTTGAATGTTGCACCGGATTATAGGCTATCTTGATAGCACTCTCATTGTCACATAAAAGAGGCACTTTGTCACAATTGACACCATATTCCTTTAAAGTTTGCCTCATCCACAACAATTGAGTGCATCCACTTGCGGCGGCAATGTATTCGGCTTCGGCGGTGGAGAGAGATATGCAATTTTGCTTCTTAGAAGACCAACACACCAAAGACCTACCAAGAAATTGGCAAGCCCCAGAGGTTGATTTCCTATCATTCTTGTCACCGGCCCAATCCGAATCCGTGAAACCACAAAGAGAGAAATCCGAGCCTTTAGGATACCAAAGCCCATAAGTTGGGGTATGAACCAAATATCGAAAGATCCTCTTAACCGCCATTAGGTAGCTTTCTTTAGGAGCGTCTTGATACCTTGCACACACACCTACACTCAACACAATATCAGGTCTAGATGCGCAAAGGTAAAGCAAAGAACCGATCATGGAATGGTATACCTTTTGATCCACATCTTTACCATTGGGATCTAATTCAAGATGACATTTAGTGGGCATTGGTGTGGCGGCCCCATTTAGTTCCTTCATCTTGAATCTCTTGAGCATGTCTTGGACATATTTGGCTTGATTAATAGAAGTCCCTTCTTTCAATTGCTTGATTTCAAAACCAAGAAACAACTTCATTTCGCCCATCATAGACATCTCAAACCTATCGGTCATAAGCTTTAAAAATTCATCATTAAAAGCTTTGTTAGTAGAGCCAAAGATAATATCATCAACATATAGTTGGCATACAAAAATCTCCCCATTTAACCACTTAGTAAAAAGAGTGGGATCGATTTGCCCAACTTCAAACCCACGGTCTAACAACAACTCCCTAAGGTGCTCATACCACGCACGTGGGGCTTGTTTAAGGCCATAGAGTGCCTTATGGAGTTTGTAGACATGGTTAGGGAAGTTGAGGTCCTCAAATCCTGGGGGTTGCTTACAATACACTTCCTCTTTCAATGGACCATTAAGAAAAGCACTTTTAACATCCATTTGTTGCAACTTAAAATTATGATGAGTGGCATATGCAAGAAGGATACGGATGGACTCAAGGCGAGCCACGGGAGCAGAGGTCTCTCCAAATTCAATGCCTTCAACTTGAGAGAAACCTTGAGCAACCAATCTTGCCTTGTTCCTCACAACAATTCCATGCTCATCTTGCTTGTTCTTGAATATCCACTTGGTGCCAATCACATTGCGGCACTCTCTTGGCTTCTCCACTAACACCCACACATTATTGCGCTTGAAGTTATTAAGTTCTTCATGCATAGCATCCAACCAATTCAGATCTTTAAGTGCTTCAAATACTTTCTTGGGTTCATGGAGATATAGGCATTATGATTGCTAAATTTTGCCAATTGACTTCAGGTTGACACTTTGCCTCTTAAATCTCCTATAACCCTCTCAAGGGTATGACCTCTAAGTTCCAAGTTCCTTTCAACTCTTCTCTTGTGACGGGCTTCGATCTCCTCATTTGACCTTTGAGGAATCACTTGATCATCTTGATCATTTTGGTCCCCGTCTTGACCATCAACTTGACCTTGATCATCATTAAGCACATCATCACTCTCTTCATGAGTAGTTTGATCTTAGTCTTGTGAAGAATTAGGGGCGGTTGAAATAACCGGAGAGGATGGTGGTGCCCCTTCTTCTTCATGAAGGCCCTTGTCTTGTTCTTCGGTTGGTGCATTAGTTGCTTCTTCGGGAGAGGCTTGTTGAGCTTGTGTAGATGAGGGCTCCACTTGAGTAGAGCATAGTTCTTCTCGGTCCACCACAAGGTGTCCCTCAATGGGGCAGAAAAATCCCACGCCCATTATTCTTATGGCATCTTGAGGTATTTCATCATCTACATCACAAGCAACAACATCTCGCCCCCCTTGGGAGCTATCATTTTCTTCGAATACCACACTACAAGATTCTTCAACACGTCCGGTGGACTTGTTGAAGACTCTATAAGTGTGGGATTCGGCACCATAACCAACAAAAATACCTTCTATTGCTTTCGGATCAAATTTACCTAAACGAACTCCTTTTCTAAGAAAGAAACACTTACAACCGAAAACCCGGAAGAACTTGATGTTGGGCTTGCTTCCGGTGAGAATTTCATAAGGAGTCATGTTCAAGCCTTTGCGAAGGAAGAGCCGGTTCGATGAATGACAAGCCGTAGAGATAGCTTCGGCCCAAAAGTTGTATGGAGATTTAAACTCCGCCAACATGGACCTAGCCATGGAATTCCAACACCAGGAATTCCAACAGCTGCAGACTCTAATGCTTTCGGTTGAGTCAAATCCTGACAGTTCTGATACTTGGACATATAATTCAGTTAAAGGTATTTTCAAACCCAGCATCATATACAAGATAAATTTTCAGCACATTGATAACCACCAACCTTCTTGCTGGTTATGGAAAAGCAAGTGCACTTCAAAGCATAAATTCTTTGCTTGGCTGATCTTGCATGATCGCATAAATACAAAGGATATGTTACTCAGACGCAACTGGAAAGTTACTGATAACCACACATGTGTTCTTTGTACATCGGCTTCAAATGAAGACTGGAGGCACCTTTTCTTTAATTGCCAGTTTAGTACAAGAATTTGGAATTACTTACAAATCGCTTGGCTTCCTGGTACTAATTATGAAGTCTTAAGGAGGGCTAAACAATCTTTCAATGGCCCTTGTTTCTCTGAAGTTGTGATTATAGCTTGCTGGTCCATCTGGAAACAAAGAAATGGTTTGATTTTCAAGGCTACTAAACCCACTTTTAGGGGATGGAAGACTTGTTTTATTCATCAAGTAACCATTCTTAAGTATAGGGTGAAGGACTCTACTGCTGATTCTCTATCATTGTGGCTTGACAGTCTTGTATAGTTACTTTCTGTTTTTTCTCCCTTTTTCTTTCTCTTGTAAATATCTGTACAGTGGGTTTTGGTAAGTAATAAAGGGCTGTGGGGGTCTCCCCTGCAGTAGAAAAGCTTCAAAAAAAACATGGACCTAGCCATATCCATAAGAGTCCGGTTCTTCATCTCGGCTACACCATTTTGTTGAGGGGTGTATGCAGCGGAATATTGATGTCGTATCCCCTCATCACTGAGAAAGCCATTTAAGGTGTAGTTCTTGAATTCGGAGCCATTGTCACTTCTTATTGCCAATATATTTTGCCCATATTGACGTTCAACTTCTTTGGCAAAGTCGATGACGGTTCATTGAGTCTCACTCTTGTATGCAAAGAAATAAACCCAAGTATATCTTGAATAGTCATCAACAATCACCAAACAATATTTCTTCCCACCAAGACTTGCATGAGAGGGAGGACCAAAGAGATCCACATGAAGGAGCTCCAAAATCCTCTTGGAAGAAATGAAAGTCTTGCTTGAATGGGGAGATGATGCGTGGTAAATGACCAGCCTGTTAGGAACCCCAAGAGGAAGGTATGATGAATATAGCAGCAAGATTTTCCCTCAGTAAGAAACCAAGGTTTGTCAATCAGGAGAGGAGAGACAAACGACTGAAGGTGATGCGGACTGGCTTAGCGACAGCTTCGGACAATTTATATATGGCGCCTCGTCCAAGCTTTGCTTTGCTAGCAGCAACGTGGAACCTGCACACAACACAACCAAATACTTTGTTCCCAACTTGCGATGAGGTTGTCAATCTCACCGGTTTGCTTGAAACAAAGGGTATGAGCGTATCGAGTGGAAAGCAGTGAAAGTATGCGAGTAAAGTAAACAGTGCGAGTAAAGTAAACAGGTGATAGCAATATGATGGAAATAGGACCGGGGTCCACAGTTCACTAGTGGTGTCTCTCCATAAGATAAATAACACATACTGGGTAAACAAATTACAGTTGGGCAATTGATAGAATAAAGATAAACGTGATATGTCAAGAAGATCACTATGCGATTTACTCTGGGCATTACAACAAAATACATAGACCGCCATCCAACTGCATCTATGACTAATAATCCACTCCCGGGGATATCATCCGAACACCCCATGAGTATTAAGTTGCGAACAACAGATAATTGCATTAAGCAAAGTGTGTAATGTAAACAAAGCATATGCCCTCGAGCATATGAATTTTGTTTTCTCCCTAGTAGCAACAGCACATCTACAACCTTAGAGGTTTCTGTCACTCCCCCAGGTTAAATAGAGACATGAACCCACTATCGAGCATAAATACTCCCTCTTGGAGTCACTAGCAACTACTCGGCCAAGATAGGTACTAACAATGGAGAGCATGCAAGATCATAAACAACATAGAGATAACATAAGATATATTTCAGTATAGCAACTCAATCATAACACCAATATTCATCGGATCCCAACAAACCAAACATGTAGAATTACATAACGGTGATCTCAATCATGTAGGGCAGCTCATGAGATCTAAACATGAAGCACATGGTGGAGAGGACAACCATCTAGCTACTGCTATGGACCCATAGTCCAAGGTAGACTACTCACTCATCGCTCCGGAGGCAAGCATGGCGATGAAGAAGACCTCCGGTGGCGATTCCCCTCTCCGGTAGGGTGCCGGGAAGAGCTTCTGGACCCTCCCGATCTTTGGGTCGACGGCGGTGGCGGATCGCGATGTGTTCTGGAAAAGTGATCGGGTACTTAGGTTTTTTCCGTCGGGGGGTCTTTATAGGCGAAGGGGCATCGTCAGAGGTGGCCCGAGGCACCCTCACACATAGGGGGCACAGCCAGGGCCTGGGTCGCGCTGCCCTGGTGTGTGGGGCCCTCGTGGCCCCCCTCCGACTCCTCTTCGGATCTCTGGAAGCTTCCGGGAAAAATAAGACTTCAGGAACTTGTTTCGTCCAATTCCGAGGATATTTCCTATGTAGCACTTCTGAAACACAAAAACAGCAGAAAACAGAGAACTGGCACTGTGGCGACTTGTTAGTAGGTTAGTTCCGGAAAATGCATAAAAGTGCCACGAAGTGTAACGAAACAGTAGGCAAATGGTGTAAAAACAAGCATGGAGCATCAAAAATTATAGATACGTTGGAGACGTATCAAGCATCCCCAAGCTTAACTCCTGCACGTCCTCGAGTAGGTAAGTGATAACAAAAGAATAATTTTTGAGGTGACATGCACCTACACAATCTTGATCATATATGTAAGCATTTGTGAGCTGGGATCATAAGAACTTAAAACATGGGCATGAAAGATATAATTTTGACAATAAAACTTAGCAACCATGTTGTAAACATGAATATGAACACAAACAAAAGATCATGAAAATGAAACAATGAAAGTCAAACGTGTGTTCAAATCATAAGGAAAAACATACAAATGGTTTTCAGCTTGTCCTTCATAGAGAGCAAAACATAAATGTATGGGACACCTTCAAGTTTAAGAGGGCGACTAGATACAAATAGTTTAAGAACAAGTGAAACCAACAATATGAATCAATCAATGAAAACTTTGGGACAATGCACATTATACTAAGAATGACAACTATGCTCTCTTAATGGTGCATAAAGATAGAAGGTGGTGACTCAACATAAAAGTAAAAGAAAGGCCCTTCGCGGAGGGAAGCAGTGTTTGCAAGTTTTATAGACCTTCAAAAATTATGGTACTTACCAGCTTTGAGCTCTCATTGCCCCCATCATAACATCTTGAATGGTTAAAGTTAATGCGAGAACAATTATGATGCATATGCTTGACAAATCATAAGTTGAAAACCTCGTGTCCCGTGAATACGAGTACCCAAACCTCATGCTACTCAACTTAGAGTCCCAAGCAAGGCTATTGTCATTATAAGTATATATGTATCATCGAGAACCGCCAACGGGGTACCTCCGTGCCCGATGACATGGAACAAGCCCACATCAAAATGACAGGACAAGCAGACAATGAACACCTCGACATCTCTTTTATTTACCATTTGTTTAGCTTTTTATTTTGAGATGCGTCGTCGAATGTCCACTATGGGCATGCTGCAAATTTCCACCATGAATTAAGCATGGCTTAGATTGGCAGCCCAGGTGTTTCCCTAACACATATACAAATTCCATGATCCCCACAAGATTCCCAATTCATTTCACACCGCGGGCATCCATAAACAAAAGATCACGATATCAACTCAAATAAGAAGTGCAATGTTGAAAGCTTGCCCCATGACGACATGGTTGGGATAGTATCCAACTTACAACTTGCAAGCATAACAACTCAACATAAGAGACCACAATGTCAAATTTTTAAGAACAAGAAAAAGTAAAGTGTGCCTTCCGGTTCGTGAGAGCTTTACTGACCAATTTTCGCATAACACTGGTAAGAGTTTAATTTGAAGAGAAAATAAAAGCAAGTCAAATTTACTTGGAATAGCAAATTGCTAGTAGGTATGTATGGTGGACACTTTGGCAAACTTGGTTTTTAGGAGTTGGATGCACGAGTAGAGCTCATACTCAGTACAAGGCGAGGGCTAGCAAAAGACTGGGAGCGACCAACTAAGAGAGCAATAATGGCCATAATCATGCAAAGCGACAAAGCAACATTTGAAAGAAGCATAAGATGGCATCAAAAGTCAAAAACTAAATGATCATAGAGGCTATTGGCGACTTTGTAAGAGTCTAACATGTGTAAGCATGCGCCAAGTCAACCCAAATAAAGCATCAAGGAGAAAACCAAAATAATGCTTCCAAACAATAAAAACAACGCATGATTTTTTCAAAGGCTCATTAAGCAATCTCAGTTATTTGAGACAAGTCATGCTACAGCAAAACCACTAAGCATACTATCAAAAAGACATCAAGCATGACATGAAAAAGCCTAAGCCGCAGTCTACACAAGCTCCTTCTTATACCACTTTTTTGCATAAAGCTTTTTCTCTTTTCCAACACCATTTGAAAAATTTTAAGACACCTCTTTTGATGAAAACCAATAAAGATCAGAGGCAAAAATACACCTTGATGAAAAGATATGACAAGGTCTGAACGCAAATCAACGCGAAAACGAAAACCAAAAGCAGTAGCTGAAAAAGAAGAACACTCGGTTTTTGATAAGACTGAAAACTAGAGCGTTCTTGGCAAATGAAAAGCAAGGCAACTTCTCCAAAAAAAATTGTTGGGGTCCAACCATTTATTACAGCAAACAAAACTAAACTAACTAAGAAAACTAAAACAACTGATACTCCAAGAAAAACACATAGTGCATGAAGCAATAAAAATATAGTGTTTTGAAAGGTGACCTGATTTTTGCCGATGAAGAAGGGGTGCCTCGGGGGCATCCCCAAGCTTTGACGCTTGTACTTCTTGGATATTTCTTGGGGTGATGCATGGGCATCCCCAAGCTTGAGCTTTTTTCCATTCTTCAACTCATCTCATCATTCTCCAATCCCTACACTTGAAAACTTCCTTCATACAAAACTAAACACAAATCTATTAGCAACATTAGTGTAAGCATAACATATAATCATCCTCTTTTTGCTTCAGGTTTCAACCCAAAACCACCACATATTAAGTATATACTACTGTAGCAACTTCCCCAAAAGTTTTGTGATCAAAAGAACTCAAAAGAAAGCGATAAAGCGGCAAACACAAATATTGGCAGAAATCTGTCAAAACAGAACAGCTGACAAAGGTCAAATTTTTAAGGGTTTTGTCTGTTGCTCAAATCAAAAAGTGTTCAACTAACAAAAGTTTGGACATAACCTGGGGCATATGCACAAGAAATCGCAGGTGCAAAAGATATACAGAGAATTTATACGAATTTTTATGGTGCAGCACCGAAAACAGTTTCAGGACAGCAACATCCCCAAATCTTTACCTCACTCGAATTAGAGGCTTCTCTTGGCACAACAACAAAATAAACAAGATAAGGAGCGGTCATTACAGTAGTAATGACTTCCAAGACTCAAATAAAAGAAAATTTACTGAAAATAAAACATTGGGTTATCTCCCAAGAGTGCTTTTCTTTAACGCCTTTGAGCTAGGCGCAGAAAATTGCGAATCAAGTAACATCGGAAGGAGCATTAAGATCAACTGCAGAGGTCTTGTCAATAAGGCATTGTATTTCATCCACATAAGTTTTTGAAGACCCTTTGTGATCACGATTTGGCTCACTCAAATCACTAAAAAGATTCTCAGGACAGATCCAGTTAAAATTATTTTCGAAAGCTTCATACAATCCCAAGAGCTTGCTAGGTTTAGGTATTTCAGTTCCATCATTGTTTGTACTAATAACCTTTATAGGTGAACCGAGTTTATTAAAATACTTAAGAACTTTCCTAGCTTCAATAGCAACATCTTTAAATTCTAAGCGCAAAGTTTCTAAGATAAAGGCTTTCTTTTCAGGATCTTCAATTTTATGAAGCTTAAGGAACATGTTTTGAATAAAAGGATTAAGACTAGCAAACCTAGCTTCCAACATGTGAATTAAATAAGCAGAAGCAACTTCAATACTAGGAGCTAGCTCAACCAAAGACTTTTCCTCAACTTCTTTATGCATACTAATGTGATTAAAGAACTCCTCAATGTTACTTTTCCCAATAATTGAACCACTTCCTACTGAGAGGTCCTCCAAAACATACTTAGGGAATAACATAATGAACTAAAGTAAAGAAATAACAACTACCAAGGATTCTAATTTTTTTGGGTTTTTGATATAAAACAATGCAAGTAAAATAAATAAAGTAAAGCAAAACTTAAAACAAAGTAAAGGATGTGTGTGCAAAAAACTCCCCTTGCAGAGGTCTTCTACTTCCTCCCCGGCAACGGCACCAGAAAAAGATCTTGATGCGTGGTAAATGACCAGCCCGTTGGGAACCCCAAGAGGAAGGTATGATGAATATAGCAGCAAGATTTTCCCTCAGTAAGAAACCAAGGTTTGTCGATCAGGAGAGGAGAGACAAACGACTGAAGGTGATGCGGACTGGCTTAGCGACAGCTTCGGACAATTTATATATGGCGCCTCGTCCAAGCTTTGCTTTGCTAGCAGCAACATGGAACCTGCACACAATACAACCAAATACTTTGTTCCCAACTTGCGATGAGGTTGTCAATCTCACCGGTTTGCTTGAAACAAAGGGTATGAGCGTATCGAGTGGAAAGCAGTGAAAGTATGCGAGTAAAGTAAATAGTGCGAGTAAAGTAAACAGGTGATAGCAATATGATGGAAATAGGACCGGGGTCCACAGTTCACTAGTGGTGTCTCTCCATAAGATAAATAACACATGCTGGGTAAACAAATTACAGTTGGGCAATTGATAGAATAAAGATAAATGTGATATGTCAAGAAGATCACTATGCGATTTACTCTGGGCATTACAACAAAATACATAGACCGCCATCCAACTGCATCTATGACTAATAATCCACTCCCGGGGATATCATCCGAACACCCCATGAGTATTAAGTTGCGAACAACAGATAATTGCATTAAGCAAAGTGTGTAATGTAAACAAAGCATATGCCCTCGAGCATATAAATGTTGTTTTCTCCCTAGTAGCAACAGCACATCTACAACCTTAGAGGTTTCTGTCACTCCCCCAGGTTAAATAGAGACATGAACCCACTATCGAGCATAAATACCCCCTCTTGGAGTCACTAGCAACTACTCGGCCAAGATAGCTACTAACAACGGAGAGCATGCAAGATCATAAACAACATAGAGATGACATAAGATATATTTTAGTATAGCAACTCAATCATAACACCAATATTCATTGGATCCCAACAAACCAAACATGTAGAATTACATAACGGTGATCTCAATCATGTAGGGCAGCTCATGAGATCTAAACATGAAGCACATGGTGGAGAGGACAACCATCTAGCTACTGTTATGGACCCATAGTCCAAGGTAGACTACTCACTCATCGCTCCGGAGGCAAGCATGGTGATGAAGAAGACCTCCGGTTGCGATTCCCCTCTCCGGCAGGGTGCCGGGAAGAGCTTCTGGGCCCTCCCGATCTTCGGGTCGACGGCGGCGGCGGATCGCGATGTGTTCTGGAAAAGTGATCGGGTACTTAGGTTTTTTCCGTCGGGGGGTCTTTATAGGCGAAGGGGCATCGTCAGAGGTGGCCCGAGGCACCCTCACACATAGGGGGCGCGGCCAGGGCCTGGGCTGCGCCGCCCTGGTGTGTGGGGCCCTCGTGGCCCCCCTCCGACTCCTCTTCGGATCTCTAGAAGCTTCTGGGAAAAATAAGACTTCAGGAACTTGTTTCGTTTAATTCCGAGAATATTTCTTGTGTAGCACTTCTGAAACACAAAAACAGCTAGAAAACAGGGAACTGGCACTGTGGTGACTTGTTAGTAGGTTAGTTCCGGAAAATGCATAAAAGTGCCACGAAGTGTAACGAAACAGTAGGCAAATGGTGTAAAAACAAGCATGGAGCATCAAAAATTATAGATACGTTGGAGACGTATCAGGAGAGTCATGCATTTTTCCTAGAACACAAGCCCTGTAAACATGATCTTTGGCAAAAGAAACATCCTCTTTTAGTCCGAGAATGTGGCCTCCCTTGTGAAGACTTTGCAAAGTTCTCATATTGATATGGGCTAGTCGGCGATGCCAAAGCCAACCCACATTGGCCTTTCCAAATAGACACATTGCACTTGTAGTGGTTTTCCCCGAGAAGTCCACCACATACAAGTTGTTTTCAATATGCCCAACGAAAGCGACCTTTAGAGACTTGCTCCACAAGAGTACCACAATTTCATTATCAATGAAGACGGCAAAGCCCATCTTACCAAGTGCACGAACTGAAAGTAAATTGTAACCAAGGGTCTCAATAAGCATGACGTCCACAAGGGAAATATCCGGTGCGACCACCACCTTGCCAAAACCCAATACCTCGGATTGTGACATGTTTCCATAAGTGACGGTTATATTGTTGATGTTAGGCCTCATCTCCGTCATGATCTTCTTGCTTCCGGTCATATGACTTGTGCATCCACTATGAAGCACCCATTTTGATCCACCGGAAGCATAGTCCTCGGAAGACTTGGCCATAAGGCACTTGACGTTCTTGATGGGAGAGTCCTCATTGGGAGATTCAAAAAGTGATATGGGAGAAGTGGAGGTGGTTGCAATTGCGGCCATATCACTAGTAGAGGTTTCTTCTTCATCACTCTCACTTGCAGAGTACTCTTCTTGAGTCAAGAACACAAACTTTGGTTGTTGCTTCTTCTTGGATCCACCCTTCTTCACAAATGGCTTCTTTGATGGTGACTTAGTCTTGCTCTTCAGAATGAGCTTCCCACCATGATCTTCTCTCTTCTCGTAAGGACACTCGGCAACAAAGTGAAATCTATCATTGCAATTGTAGCATGTCCTTACCCTTTGACCATTGTTGTCATTCCTTTGAAAGCCACTTGACTTGCTTCTTCTTTGATTGTCTTCTTTAGCCTTGTGGGGGTCAACCCAAAAGGTTTTTCCATAGAAAGCCATGTGCTCATGGTACTCATGCCTCATATCTTCGGGGCACATCTCTAGTCTTGCTTCAATACTTGCTTGAAGAGGAACTTCTCTCTCAACCACACTTGCCTTTAATGCAAGGTTGGAACCTCTTTGCATTCCCATGGCACGAGCACGAGCATCTTCCGCATTTTGTGCGGCAACCTTGTAGGCTTGTATCTCTTGCGTCACTTGATTGGAGGTCATCTCGTGAAAGTTGTACTTTCCTTGAACACTCTTCAAATCCGCGGGCTCATATGGGGTGAGAGCAAGAATGTACTTCATCTTGATCCACTCATCATCAATATGATGAGCACCTAGGTTCTTGAAGGTGGTAGCAATGGCCTTGAGTCTTCTATACATCTCTTGATGGTCCTCACCATCCTTCATAAAGAATCCCTCCGCTTGATTTGAAAAGGCCACATATCTTGTTCTCTTCATGATTTCATTGCCAACAAATACATCGGAGAGGCCTTCCCAAGCTTCTTTGGCGGTGAAGAAGTGTTGGATGTGAGGCAAGTTCTTGGACCCAACGGCAATTTGAATCATGTGAAGAGCGGTTGCATTGAGTTGGCTATCGACCACCTCTCTTCTTGTCAAGTTGTTGGGATCCACGGGCTTGAATCCTTCTTCAACAATTCTCCAAAGCTCGATGCAAGAACTGCGCATATGAGAGATCATTTGATATTGCAATTGACCAAAGTTTAATGCATCTAGCTTAGGTGGGTCACCTCTATTGTTAATATGAGGATGAGGAACCGGCGGGTCGGGTGAATACCAATGAGGAAATTCACCTTTCCCGTCGCCCTTAGTGGATGACTTAGCCTCGGTACCTTTGTCGACAACCTCTTCTTCCAACCCCTCATTCTCCACTTGTGGAGTAGAGGGTTTATCCGGGAGAGGAGGAGCAATAGAAGTTTTAGCTTGCATGAGTTGCGCTCTATCATTTCACGCAACTCTCTTATTTGAGATGTCATGGATGATTCCAAGGTTTTGAAATCATCCACAAAAACTTGACCCGAGCCCTCACTAGCTTGGGTGCCCATACTCTTAGGCGGTTAAGCCCGAATAAAGAGCTGAGGCTCTGATACCAATTGAACGGATCGTAAGGGCACCTAGAGGGGGGGGTGAATAGGTGCTACTCAAATTTTAATTCTTTTTCAATTTAGGCTTGACACAAAAGGTAAATTCTCTAGATATGCAACTAGGGTGAATTTACCTATATGACTACTAGCAAGCTAAGCACGATACGATATATAAAGGCAATAAAGGATAGAGGTAACCAAGAGTGGAGCACATGGAGACACGGATGTAATTCCCGTAGTTCCTTCCTTTTTAGGGGAAGTACGTCTATGTTGGAGAGGTGTGGTTGCCACAAAGGCCTAACCAACGCCACAAAGGCTCACCCTATTCTCTGGTGCAAGCTTTCGCCATAAAGGCCTAGCTCACTTTCCACTAAGGGATTCCTCAAGGCGGAACCGACCTTTACAATCTTGGGGCACGCATCCACAACCAAATTGGAGGCTCCCAAGGACAACACAATGCTGTCAAACAACAAGTAGCAAGATATCAAATACACAAATCAATGTCTAGGGATTCAAGCAAACCCAAGACACAAGGGCCCTCAAGCAAATGAGAGGGGAAAGTAAATCGCTTCGGTGAGGATGTAGATCAAGGCTTTCTCCTTCGATTCTCCAAAGATCAAGAGCTTTGGTGGGTTGAGGGAGGAGATCTTGTGACCTTTGTGGCTCCAAATAAGGTCTTCTTCTAGCTTGGGACGAGCACCTTGAGGTGGAAGAAGGGGAGGGGTATTTATAGCCCCTCCCAAAATGTAGTCATTGCTGCCTCGGGGGGGGGGGATTATCCGGCCAAAGTAGGGGCGGATAATCCAACTGGTCGGATAATCCGGCCTGGAATGAAATATTTGGGCCAATAATCCGGCCCGACTTTTGGGTGACGCCGAGTTAGGTCCTTAGCCGATTTTCCTCGAAATCTTGGGGGTGGATTATCCGGCCGAAGATGAATAATCCGGCCCAATAATCCGGCCCCATATCTGGTTGACGCCGGCTTAGGTCCTTAGCCGTTTTGCTGAAATCTTGAGGGTGCGGATTATCCGGCCAGGAATGAATAATCCGGCCCCATATCTGGTTGACGCCGGCTCAAGTCCTTAGCCGTTTTTCCTCGAAATTCTTTGGGGGGCGGATTATCCGGCCATGACGCCGGCTCAAGTCCTTAGCCGTTTTCTTCAAACTGAAAACCTGCAATACTTTAACACACACTTAAATTCCTAATGTTGTTATTTAACACACAAAATATGAGGGATACAAAGTATGCTCTTTCAGGCGGGACAGATCCCAATGTCGACCAACGATACAGATTTGGTGGTGCATGACACCTATGAGCCATAGAGCATTTTCCCTGAGTTAGGGTGCTGGTACCTAACCTAGGGGAGCATTACATGTTATACTGAAATTTATGTTCATATGATTCCCATGGTTAACTGTATGCATAAAGTTTATTTATCAAATCGGTAGGAGCTCTTGTATACACAAGATGAAGCCAAGTCATTCCAGCATATGAAATAGTCAAACTCATATATATATATATATATATATATATATATATATATAT
The DNA here is from genome assembly GCA_007115705.1 of Dactylis glomerata. Lineage (NCBI taxonomy): Eukaryota > Viridiplantae > Streptophyta > Magnoliopsida > Poales > Poaceae > Dactylis > Dactylis glomerata. The sequence goes on from QXEO01000344.1 coordinate 2,203,739, forward strand.
ATATATATGAAAAAGGGTAGAATCCACGTATCATTTGTATGAGGGGTGCTACTTTAATACCTAGTAGAAAGCATGCATAGATTGTGAACTTATTCCCAAACCAATTTTGCAAGATCCATTTACCAAGCTTACGTATCATTGGAAAGTGCATTAATATAAATACGGCAGTAAGCAGAGGCAGTACAAAGGTATGTAAACTATTTAACTTATATTGTAGGAATCGCGATAATATGATTACCTTTCCTAGCATATGCTTACCTAATAATACACGAAAAGACACTACTAGAGATTGCTAGACTGTGTGCTTTAGAGGTCTCTACTATGATATTTAAGGATATTTTGTGTCAAAAAATATTTAAGGATATTAAATCATACATAAACACAATTATATACTCCCAAATACATACGTATACATGATATTATCTATGAGATTGTAAAAAATACAATTCAGCTATTAAATTTTTTGTAGCAATACATAATTAAATTTAGCACATGCTATTTTTTACTTATATAGATTACAAATCTGTAATAAAAACACTTAGTTAATTATTAGCTAAGTAATACAAAATTGTATTCATTAAGAGTATAGTATGGTAAAAACAAGTTCAAGGTAGTATAAAATTCTAGTGTAAAATATATTATTTTAACATGCCTAGAATGATAAATTTGTTTAGGCCGATCTTATGGTGAGTAGCGACTCTCCTTTTATAATATACTAGTAGTGCAACTCATGACCGCAAAAAATCAGACTCAAGACAAATATGGTGTGTTGCCGGCCATCAGGCCAATATGCCAATATGATCAGTGCCTTGGATAAATACTCCAGCACCAGTTATGAAAATGGAGCGTGCACTCATTGCAGTTTTTTACATGTTTTATTTGTGGTTGGCCGGTATATGTCACTATGGATTTTCCCGTTCCATCGCATCAAATTGACCTAGCTAGTCACAACAACAAAATATGAATGGTCAATATTTAGGGTATATATTAACGCACTGAGTAACGCTACAGGTACAGACTCATTTGTATGGAATCACATCTATGCACTGACGTGGTAATCCCATGGAGGGATCACACCCGAAAATCATGGGAAAGTAAGAAATTAGCACCAGTCCGCTACACCCACATAATCCTGTAGGTTGTTCTGTAACAAAAATTATTGATCAACGCACCTACACTTCGTGTCAAGAACCAGGTGGTACTTATCTTTCTAAAGAAGAACCAAGTGGCATCCCAGTCGACTTGTATAGTATGTGCATGCATTGTCTTGATTAGATTGTAGAGTTGGTGTGCAAGATCTAGATGAAAGATGCGGGACAATAGGGTGACGAACAAGTTGTGTCTGAATTCTTTTCTGAGATATCAATGAGATCATGAATCTTTGATATAAATGTAGACCAATATCTTGAGGATGTTGACCCCATGATCTTTACACACAGATCATCAACTTTACATCATTACATGTAACTGGTCAAACATGAAGTCTCTCGGGAGAATCGCTCGAATTCCAAGCCCTAGATCATGCACATCCAAAACAGATTATGATTTTGGGGGATCTTGAGAATGTAGACCGAAGGATTACATATATTTCCATTGGATTTAGCGCATGCATACAACACTAGTAGTCTTGGTCTAAAGCTGATGCAGTAGATGGAATCGGACCAGTCTCTCAAAAGTCTTGATCAAATACCAAGTCTAGGATCATGCACATGCAAAACAGATTATGATCTTGGAGGATCTTGAGAATGTAGACCGAAGGGGTACATATATTTCCATTGGATTTAAAACGTACGGCGGCAAGTAGTCTTGTCTAAAGCTGATGCAGTAGATGGAAACGGATCAAGCAAGCAAGCTAGCCAAGCCAATCCATCAATCAAGTCGAGTCATGCAAGTCTCGTGAGAGATTTCATGAAGATCATACATGTCTCGATGAGATGGATGAGAGGAACTCTCCTTCATATGAGGCAAAAATACCGTCACATGACATGCAGCTAGGGCTCATTTTGTGTTACACAAATAATCGAGTAGTTAGCATAAAACCACGATATTGAAGGCTAAATTTTGAAAAACCACAACTTCACGTTTTAATCGCAAAAAATCATAACTTTCTGGGTAATTTTTTACAATTCGCACTGATCGCGAGTTGAACGTGAATTGACACCGAATCTGACGGGTGGGACCCACATGTAAGTGCTGAGCTGGCAAAGAAAATTCTATATGTACTGACATGGATAGGGCCCACTTGTCAGCCCAACAAAAAAATAAAAAAATGAAAAAAAAAAGTAGGTGCTATCTTCTTCTTCCTGGGGCTGGCCACCGCGCCTCCACCTTCGGGCACCCCTGCCGGCCAGCAGCTATCCTCCCTCTGCCCCATCTCCGGTGGATCTCCTCCCCTGCCCCATTCCTGGCCGGTCGGCGACGATCTCGGGGCGGCGACCATGGGGCAGCGCGGGGCGACGAACTTCAGGCGGCGATATCGGGACGGTGTGGCGACGAGCTCCGGGTGGCGTGGTGAGGGTGCGGGGCAACGACCATGGGGCGACGAGTGCGGGGCAACGCGCTAAGGGCGTGGGACGGAGAGCTCGGGGAGGCGAGCTTGGGACGGGGCGGGCCCACCGCCCTGGCGGCGGTGGGGGTGGCCGACAAGTGGGTAGAGGTTAGAGATGACTTGCTTTTTTCCATTTTTTTTATTTTTTTATTGGACTAACAAGTGGGCCCCTATCCATGTCAGCACATATAGAACCAGCTCAGCACTTACATGTGGGTTCCACCCGTCAGATTCGGTGTCAATTCACAGTTCAAACTCGTGATCAGTGCGAATTGCAAAAAATTACCCAGAAACTCGTGGTTTTTTGCGATTGAAATGTAAAGTCGTGGTTTTTCAAAATTTAGCCTTCAATATCGTGGTTTTATGCTAACTACTCCAAATAATCCTAATATGTAAGAAAATTGAAGCTTTTACCATGAAATTACAGCGAAAGACCGGTGAAAAGAAATCCGATGGAGATCACATATCTCCCGATGAGATGAAATCTCCGTCAAAAGGCAAAAACTGCCGTCACATCGCATGCAGCAAAGGGTTCATTTTGTATTGCACAAGTAAACCTAGCTACTAAGCCGCTGCGTAAAAGATCGATTTAAATAAGATTACTACGCCTATCTGAAATCCTGCCAAAGCTGAAACTTTTAACATATGGAGTTACGGCGAAAGCCCTTTGAAACTTGTTATTGACTGACTCATGGGACGGCGACATGGCACGTGGGTACGAAGGCGAAGCATGCATCCATCGCCGGCCGTATCCATGTGTGAATCTTTCTCTGTCTGACGTGGACGACTGTGTTGTGGGTCGCCGGCATCGATGATCTCCGGTGAACCTACCGAAAAGATACTCATGACGACACTGAGCTTTCCTTGTCTAACCATAACTAACCAAGTTGAATTGACGCGCTACAGAACACATATACGAATGCCACATGTGTATATAAGATGGCAACGGCGACCGGTTCCATCGCCTGGTTCGCTCCGTGCATGTCATTCGTTCCTGGGAGAGATGGGGTGCCGTGAGGATCCTGGGAGATCTGTAGCAGATCGCGCAGGATCTATCGTGTTCTTCTTCTCCAGGAGTAGATCCATCGGTCGCCATCGCCGGTGATCGGTGCCTTGTCAAAAGACGATAGCAGTGCAGGTATAGCAGGATTCGACATGCATGGAACCTAGACGCTGTTTTCGGTGATGTGCCTGCGCAAGCCAGGAAACCTGGAGTGACGCCTGCACTGCTCACGTTAGACCTGGAGCGTAGAAATGAACTCTCTCCGTTTTATAATATAAGATGTTTTAGTCTTACTCTCTTACATTATGTATTTAAACATATTTTAATGTATAGGTTGAAAAATATAAATGAACCTATATACTAAAAGACATCTAGATACATGTGTGTCAGACCAAAGGCTAAAACATCTTATATTTTGACATGGGAGTAGTAGCGTATACGGGAGTAACATTTAATCAGAGCACAATACCAAAAAAAATTGGTTTGTCCTTAAGACTTGGCTATCTGTGTTCCTCTTCTAAATAAAAAAAGGCTATATGTGTTCCTTCTATATTCTTGTCCAGTGGGGTTGGCAGTGAAACTGAACAAAAAAAGGTTCTTCTGCGATGCAACACGGGACCGAGAACTAAATTCAGAGAACGTATCCTATGAAACCATCCAACTGGTGTATCAGCTGCACCTGAGATAGTTACTAGTGGAAAACCGGCCTAATATTCCAGGGCATTAGTCCCGGTTGCAATATGAACCGGGACTGATGCCCTGGGCCCCACTGATTTTTTGGCCGCAGGACCCCAGAAACCATCGAATCCGACCGTTGCCAGACTCATTAGTCCCGGCTGGTAACACCAACCGGGACTAAAGACCAGCCCTTTAGTCCCGGTTGGTAATACCAACCGGGACTAATGACTTCCCTACATAAAACAGCTCCTTCTTCCTCCCCGAGCCAGCCACTCCCCCTCTCCACTCTCAAGTGTTCTTCATGCAACAAACCTAGCTCGAGTTCATCCTCTTTGACCACCATTTTTTGTCACAAATTGATGTCCCCACTTTAATCTAAGTTGACTAAAAGGTGAGGAACTTTGCGCTTTTGTGTTTCATTGGTAATTTAGCTCATTTAATGCTCTAAAAGTAGAGAGATTTGTGATTTTTTTATGGGAGCAATTATTTAGATGTTCATTTGATTATGTGTACAAGTAGGTGAAGATAGAGGTAAAAATAGAGGTAGAGGTAGAGATAGAGATATAGATAGAATTAAAAATAAAAATAAAAATAGAAGTAGACATAGCTAACATAGAAATAGAAATAGAGATAGAGATAGAAATAGAAAAATAGAAATAGCGATAGAAATAGAGATAGATGTCGTAGGGCGGAGCTTCCGAAGATGCCGTAGGGGGTGAGCACCGATGACATCTTCGAGAAGCTCTGCCACGGGAGATTTCCCAACCCTTTACGCAACACTGTTAGAGGAGATGGAGTCTTTCACGGGCTTGCAGGGAAATTTTTCTGAGGCGGAGCTTCCGAAGATGCCGTAGGGTGTGAGCACCAACGACATCTTCGAGAAGCTCCGCCACGGGAGATTTCCCAACCCTTTCCTCCATAACTGTTAGAGGAGATGGAGTCTTTCACGGGCTTGCAGGGAAATTTTTCCGAGGCGGAGCTTCCGAAGATGTCGTAGGGCGTGAGCACCAACGACATCTTCGAGAAGCTCCGCCACGGGAGATTTCCCAACCCTTTCCTCCATAACTGTTAGAGGAGATGGAGTCTTTCACGGGCTTGCAGGGAAATTTTTCCGAGGCAGAGCTTCCGAAGATGCCGTAGGGCGTGAGCACCAACGACATCTTCGAGAAGCTCTGCCACGAGAGATTTCCCAACCCTTTCCTCCATCCATGGGGATGAAACTCTTCCTGCCTTCGAGCTATGCTTGCCATGGCGTATCGATGCTCCTTTTATAGGCACGGCGCCGCTTCTACTTTTGGCTTGTTCCTCCGACAGGGGCGTCGTGCGCTACATGCTTTATCTCATCGAGCAGTGCATCAACCCATGCATACTTATCCTGCCAACAGCTTTAGTCTCGGTTGCACCCACCAGCCGGGACTAAAGGTTACCCACATGTCCTTATCCCACCGACGGTTTTGTTAGATGACACAAAAACCACCTTTAGTCCCGGTTGTACCCATCAGCCGGGACTAAAGTTTTGTTAACTTATTCTTACTTATCAAACTAAAATTAGAGAAAGAAATAGAAATTGTATATTTGATTTGCGTTTGATATGTACTTATATAATGCAGATGAGCCGAGCATGGATGTACGCCGATCGACGCTCTGGAGATTTCATTAAAGGCGTGCATTCTATTCTCAAGATGGCTGAGGCAACCAAGCGGAATGGTTTTATGTGTTGTCCATGCGGTGGTTGTCGAAATGAGAAGGATTACCCCTCCACAAAGACCCTTCACATCCACCTGTTCCGGTTCGGTTTCATGTCCGGCTATAATTGTTGGACCAAGCATGGGGAGAGAGGGGTTATGATGGAAGACAACGATGAACAAGAGAATGATGACAACTATCCTGAGTTCCCTGAAACCACCGATACCGCAATGGAAGATAATGAAGAAGAAGAAGAAGAAAAAGAAGAAGAAGGTGAAGAACGGGCATCAGATGTGCCCGCTGATGATCTTGGTCAGGTCATTGTTGATGCACAGATTGACTGTGAAAGTGAAAAGGAGAGGGAGAAGTTGGAATGCATGTTAGATGATCACAAAAAGGATTTGTACCCAAATTGCCAAGACGGCCAGAAAAAGCTAGGAAGCACGCTGGAATTGCTGCAATGGAAAGCAGAGAGTGGTTTATCTGACAAGGGATTTAAAAAGTTGCTCAAAATTATGAAGAAGATGCTTCCAAAGGATAACGAATTGCCCACCGGTACGTATGAAGCAAAGAAGATTGTCTGCCCTCTAGGATTGGAGGTGCAAAAGATACATGCATGCATTAATGACTGTATTCTCTACCGCGGTGAGTACGAGAATTTGAATGCATGCCCGGTGTGCAGTGCATTTCGGTATAAGATCAGGCGAGATGACCCTGGTGATGTTGAGGGCGAGCGCCCCAGGAAGAGGGTTCCTGCCAAGGTGATGTGGTATGCACCTATAATACCACGGTTGAAACGTTTGTTCAGAAACAAAGAGCATGCCAAGTTGTTGAGGTGGCACAAAGAAGGCCGTAAGAGTGACCAGATGTTCAGACACCCCGCTGATGGGTCGCAGTGGAGAAAAATCGACAGAGATTTCCCGGAGTTTACGGAAGACGCACGGAACCTGAGGTTTGGTCTAAGTACAGATGGCATGAATCCTTTTGGGGAGCAGAGCTGCAATCATAGCACCTGGCCCGTGACTCTATGTATCTATAACCTTCCTCCTTGGTTGTGCATGAAGCGAAAGTTTATTATGATGCCAGTGCTTATCCAAGGCCCGAAGCAACCCGGCAATGACATTGATGTGTATCTAAGGCCATTAGTTGATGAACTTTTACAGCTGTGGCAGACTGAAGGTGTTCGTATGTGGGATGAGTACAAACAAGAGGAATTTGATCTACGAGCGTTGCTGTTCGTGACCATCAATGATTGGCCTGCTCTTAGTAACCTTTCAGGATAGACAAACAAGAGATACAATGCATGCACGCACTGTTTAGGTGAGACCGATAGTATATATTTGGATAAAAGTAAGAAGGTGGTGTATCTCGGGCATCGTCGATTTCTTTCGCCCAAACATCAATTGAAGAAAAAAGGCAAGCATTTCAAGGGCGAGGCAGAAGTCCGGGGCAAGCCTAAACGCCATACTGGTGATGATATATTTGATATGGTCAAAGATTTAGAAGTAATCTTTGGAAAGGGTCCTGGCAGTCTGTCTGTTCCGAATGACGCTAGCGGACATGCACCCATGTGGAAGAAGAAATCTATATTTTGGGAGCTTGAGTATTGGAAATTCCTAGAGGTCCGCTCTGCAATCGACGTGATGCACGTGACAAAGAATGTTTGCGTGAACCTACTAGGATTCTTGGGCTTGTATGGGAAGACAAAAGATACACCAGAAGCACGTGAGGACCAGCACCGTATGAAAAGAAGAGACGGCATGCATCCGGAGGATTCTAAGGGTCCTGCGAGCTACGCTCTTACCAAAGAAGAGAAGGAAATCTTTTTTGAATGCCTGAGCAGTATCAAGGTCCCATCTGGATTCTCGTCAAATATAAAGGGAATAATAAATATGGCAGAGAAAAAATTCCAAAACCTAAAGTCTCATGACTGCCACGTGCTTATGACGCAATTGCTTCCGGTTGCACTGAGGGGGATTCTACCAGGAAATGTTCGAGTACCGATTGTGAAGCTATGTGCATTCCTCAATGCAATTTCGCAGAAGGTAATCAATCCAGAAGATCTACAACGGTTACAGAATGATGTGGCCCAATATCTTATCAGCTTCGAGTTGGTGTTCCCAGTTTCCCACCTTCCTTCTTCAATATTATGACGCATCTCTTAGTTCACCTAGTCGAAGAGATTACCATTCTCGGTCCAGTATTTCTGCACAATATGTTCCCCTTTGAGAGGTTCATGGGAGTCTTAAAGAAATACGTGCATAACCGTGCTAGGCCAGAAGGAAGCATCTCCAAGGGCTATCTAACAGAGGAGGTCATTGAGTTTTGTGTTGACTTTGTTCCTGACCTGAACCCGATTGGTCTTCCTCAATCGCGGCATGAGGGGAGACTGAGTGGAAAAGGCACGCTAGGAATGAAATCAGCATACTGTATGGACGGACATTCTTTGAGTGAAGCACACTACACAGTTTTACGAAATTCCACGTTGGTGGAGCCGTATATGGAGCGACACAAGAATATTGTACGCTCGGAAAACCCTGGGCAGTCTAACTCCTGGATTACAAAGTTTCACATGGCGACTTTTGGTGGTTGGTTGCAAACACTTCTCATAAATGATGCCACTGTTGGATATGAGTTGTCCATGTTGGCCAAGAAACCATCTTCAACTATATTGACTTTCCAGGGTTACGAGATAAATGGGAATACATTTTACACGGTCGCCCAAGATAAAAAGAGCACAAATCAAAACAGTGGTGTCCGCTTTGATGCATTACACGACAATGGGACAAAGGACACATATTATGGTTACATAGAGGAGATATGGGAACTTGACTATGGACCGTCTTTTAAGGTCCCTTTGTTTCGGTGCAAATGGGTCAAGCTGACAGGAGGCGGGGTAGTTGTAGACCAAAAGTACGGCATGACAACAGTGGATCTCAACAATCTTGCGTACATGGACGAACCATTCGTCCTAGCCAACGATGTCGCTCAGGTTTTCTATGTGAAGGACATGTCTAGAAAACCGAGAAAGAGAAAAGATAAGAAAACGAATACATCACACGATGAGCCAAAGCGACACATTGTTCTCTCAGGGAAAAGAATCATTGTGGGAGTGGAGGACAAGACAGATGTGTCAGAAGATTATAACAAGTTTGATGAAATTCCGCCCTTCAGAGTGAACACTGACCCAACCCTCCTCTTAAACAAAGAAGATACTCCATGGTTACGGTGCAGAAGGAAACCCCAACACTAGATGGGGATGTTGGTGATGTGTAATAATGTATTAAACCTTTGATGTAAATGTATGATTTTGGGTTAGTTATTCAAATTCGAACACTTTTTATATTCCAAGTTTTGTCAGATTCTAAAATATGCAAAAAGAATTTTAATCAATAGTTTTGAATAGTTAGAATAATTGTATTTGAAAATAGAAAATAGTTTTGAATTAGTTATTCAATTTCAAACACTTTTCATATTCAAAGTTTTATCAAATTCTAAAATATGCAAAAAGAATTTTAATCAATATTGTTTTAATTGAAAATGGCAAAATAGTTAATTGTTTGAATAGTTAGAATAATTGATTTTGAAAATAGAAAATAGTTTTGAATTAGTTATTTAATTTCAAACACTTTTCATATTCAAAGTTTTATCAAATTCTAAAATATGCAAAAAGAATTTTAATCAATATTGTTTTAATTGAAAATGGCAAAATAGTTAATTGTTTGAATAGTTAGAATAATTGATTTTTAAAATAGAAAATAGTTTTGAATTAGTTATTCAATTTCAAACACTTTTCATATTTAAAGTTTTATCAAATTCTAAAATATATAGAAGTTATTCAAATTGAAATTCAAAATTCATATTCAAATGAAATCTGAAAAAATATACAGCATTGGCGCGCATTTATTATACCTTTAGTCCCGGTTGGTAAGACCAACCGGGACTAAAGGTCTTGGCCACGGGCGCAAACCGCCCAAAGGTCTTTAGTCCCGGTTGAAGCCACCAACCGGGACTAAAGACCCTTTAGTCCCGGTTGGTGGTTTCAACCGGGACTAAAGACCCCCCTTTAGTCCCGGTTGGAGCCACCAACCGGGACTAAAGGGGGGGTATATATAGCCCCCGCCCTCTCCTTCTTCCTCTCCTCCACACTTAGCAGTTTCTTCCGACAGAGAGATCGATCGTCGCCCGGCCGCGCGGAGCTCCCCTGCCGCCATTGTTGCGGTCGCTCGCCGCCGACGCCCGCGACCGCCGCCCAGCCCCGCCGTCCGCGCGCGCCCCCGGCCCGACGTCGCCCAGCCCTGACGCCCGCGCGCGCCCCTGGCCCACCGCCCAGCCCCGACGCCCGCGCGCGCGCAGCACCGCCGCCCTACCCGCCGCCCGGCCAGACCGCGCCGCCCCCGCGCGCGCGCAGCACCGCCGCCCAGCCCCGCCACCCTACCGCACCGCCACCGCCGCCCGGCCTCGGCGACGACGACGCCCACCCCTGCAGGTATATTTTCTAACTTTTTTTTGTTAAATTTTTGTTTAATTTTATTAGGGTTATATTAAGTAGGAAATAGTTAGAAATATGAATTTGTAATAGTTAGAAATAGGAAAATTGTTAGAAATAGGAAATAGTTAGAAATATGAATTTGTAAATAGTTAGAAATGTTAGAAATAGGAATTTGTTTTAAATAGTTAATTTGTTAGAAATAGTTAATAGTTAGAAATAGTTAGAAAGGTTAGAAATTTATTTGTTAGGGTTAGAAATGTTAGGGTTAGAAATGTTAGGGTTAGAAATGTTAGAAATTCATATGTTAGAAATGTTAGAAATAGGAATATTGTTAGTGAAATGTTAGAAATTAATATGTTAGAAATTCATATGTTAGGGTTAGAAATGTTAGAAATTCATATGTTAGAAATAGGAATTTGTTTTAAATAGTTAATTTGTTAGAAATAGAAATAGTTAGAAATGTTAGAAATAGTTAATAGTTAGAAATAGTTTGAAAGGTTAGAAATTTATTTGTTAGGGTTAGAAATGTTAGAAATTCATATGTTAGAAATGTTAGAAATAGGAATATTGTTAGTGAAATGTTAGAAATTGATATGTTAGAAATTCATATGTTAGGGTTAGAAATGTTAGAAATTCATATGTTAGAAATAGGAATATTGTTAGTGAAATGTTAGAAATTAGTATGTTATGGATTTCAGTTATGGATCTCGGCGCCAGAAGAGAAGGTGAAGAAGAGATATTGAATATTATAGGAGAGGGTACCACCCGTGCAGAAGGAGACGGCTCAGAATTTTTGAGCGAGTCGGGTGAGGGAATGGAGGAGGAACAGCCGCATGAATCGGAAAATGATGATTGCGAGGACGGCTCACAAGGGATTGGACGTGACTTAATAACACTGACCGGCGAGGTATATATATATGAAGACTAGCTCTATTCATGAATCAGTAGATGACGATGCATTATGTGGTATATATATTAACGAGTGTTTTCTTATTTTAGACCTCTGAATCTTCTAGAAAGAAGCGAGGCCCGGCCAAACGGCTGGCATCGAATCAGCATTACACGATTGGGCGTCTCTCAAATGAAGGCGAACCGTTGGAACCCAAGAGTGTTGCAAATGCGTTCACTAGTCAATGTGGATGTCTTGTCAGGGACATGGTGCCGATAAGCATTCAGTATTGGTATAAGCCCAAGGCGGCAAAGGGAGAGCCAGCACAGCCAGAGCCAGAAGAGGGTGCAGCAGTCAATTATGTCACCAAGGTCTTGAAAGACAGACTTTGGGATTCCCTCATTCCACATTTCAATCTGCCGGTCACCGAGTCCCTGGAAGAAGCAGAGAAACAGAAGGAGAAAGTCAGGGAGTGGGCTCTCAAGAAGATGGCTGCACAGTTCAATAACCACAAGAAGAGGTTATGGAACGCCTATGTCAACGCCGATCGACAAGCTCCAGAATTTACTGGCCCCAATGAGTTCCTGCGGGATCACTGGGACGCATTTGTGGAGTACAAGGAGTCCGAGCTGGGTAAGCTAAGGAGTAAGAAAAATCAGTTAAATGCCGCGAAAAAGAAATATCACCATAAGTTGGGTCCAGGTGGCTATAAAAGGGCCGAGCCTAAGTGGGATATGCAAGAGGCCGCCCTACGAGAAAAAGGCATCGAACCAGAAACAGAACAATGGCCCAGAAGGTCAAGAAATTGGGCACTTGCCCATGGGGCTGTCTATGATGAGAGAACAGGGAAATTAGTCGAAGAGAAGAAACAAATTGCTGAACCCCTGGGAGCACTTGTCAAGACAATCGCCGAGGTTCAAGAGGGGACGTTCAAGCCGGACAGAGAGAACGACGAGCTGACAAAGGCCCTCGGGAATAAAGAACACACAGGACGAACACGGGGTCTGGGTTCTGCCATTCCGTGGAGGTATGGGTTCGCCGAAGAGAGCCAGACTTATAGAAGCCGAGAGAGAGCAAAGAAGCGAAAGGCGCAGGAGGAGGCCTCACGGATAGAGAGCATAGAAAGGCAACAGGCTGAGCTGAGAGAGTTGTATTTACTGCAGCAGAAGGCACTGGAGGAATTAAAGTCGCAAGGGGAAACTCAGCATCAGCAACACCTAGAACATGCATCAGGCGACCGATCTCAGCGGAGAAGCAGCGTGGCTTCCACGGAGGTACCGATGGATCACTATCCCGTGGATGATATCACCAAGAAGATAGACTGTGAGCTGCATGTTCCCATGAAGAACATATCGATGAAGGTGGCGGTTGGCTATGTGTTGCCATCTGGACCTGGACAAACCTGGCATGGCCGTGAGATTCGAGCTGGCTATGCTAAGGTCGGGGTGGATGCAATTGAAAGGGGGTATGAGTCCCTCAATCTTGACGTCGCTGGACCTGAAGAGGAGGAAACACTGGGAGAAGTATTGGGTGGTATAATTCTTTGGGATAAGAAACACATCGTGTTTCCAGGCTCGGCGCCAAGGCGGCCACCCTCTCCTCCGAGTCCTCGCAATTCACCACCTCCCGACGATGACAGGGACGACTACCACCATACCCCGAGTCCACATCGATCTCCGCCTCAATGTCAGCCGCCTCCGCCACCTCCGCCGCCTCTGCCCACTCGTAAGTCCCAGAGTTATGGCAAGTCCGCTGCTATGTCCACTAGCAATGTCTCTCCAAAGAAATGGGCCAAGAAAGCTAAGGTGGTGCCGCCTCCTCCTGTCGAGAAGACTGCTGAAGAAATTGAGGCGGAGGACAGAGCCAAAGTGAAAAGGAAGCTCGCAGCCCTATGCCCGACCCCTACACCAAAGCAGGTATATACTCTGGAACAGAAGGAGTGGGCCTTTGATATGCTTACCCAACCTTCGCAATATGAATTGCGTAAGCCAGATGACTACAAGCGTTGTTTGGACAAGCAGGTAGATGCAAAAAAAGAAGCTAATAAGACAAGCGCAACTGCAAGAGGGAAAAGAGACATTGCCCAGCTTGGAGCACAGACCAAAAAATCGATCTCCCCGCTAAAGGTCTTTGCTAGTGATGCTGGTGGGAGTGTTGCTCAACCCAATCCCGCCGACTTTGCTGCTGAAGCTGGTTTGACTCTTTCTCAATTGATACATGAAGATATCCCAAAGGCGCCTATAGCACGGCAATATGAAAAGGGGAAGAGTCTGGTCCCACCTGAGATTGAAATAAATCTACCAACACAAATGCGAAAATTGCATAAGTGGTACCTGCAAGCCGCAAAGGGCACGCAAGAATTTCTCCTTATGAAAATCACAGAGGGCCATTTCTTAGGTGAAGACTTGGTGCATATTGAGTTTGATGAATTCTTTCAGCTATTCAATCAAGACGCGCTCGACAAATCTCTCGTCAGTGCCTATGTTTTGTAAGTGATTCATTATTTCTATAAGTCTCTAGCTCAACTCGTTCTTTGCATGTAATTATCCCTCACTACGCTGTTTATTATGCAGAATAAAGAGTATGGAATGTAAGAAAAGGAATGTCTTCCAAGTTGGATTCATTGATCCAAATCGAGTTAACGGAGCGATGATATAGAACAAACGCAAGGAGACGGAGGATATCTTGCTAGAGTTCCTACTTACGCAGGAATACCGAGCTAGAATACTATTCCCGTACAACTGCAGGTGAGTGTTACTATCTTATACACAGTTACTTTTCCTTACTCGATGTTATAAGTGTAATTGATGCGTTATTAACTTATATAATTAAACTTGCACGCAGTTACCACTGGATATTGCTAAAGATTGAACCTGACTATGGAAAGGTTGAAATCTTTGACTCGTTGGATAAAAAACTTAATGAATACCAAAGCATCATTGATATGATGAATAGGTAAATTTCAATCATTACGGCATTATATCGGTCTCTTTCGTTCATCTATAACTCATCTATTCATTTTGTTTGCTCGGCAGTGTTTGGAAACGGTTTATAAGCATAGCAAAAGGTGAATGGAAAAATGAGCTGAGGTACCGTACGATCGAGGTAAGTCGTACGAGCTAGGTCCACATATCCCTTTACTTCTAGTTTCAAATACCATTAAGTATATCAATCTTGACATGTCACTGACTAAAATCTATTCTCGTAAAGTGTGCGAGGCAGCCATCGGGGACTAATCTATGTGCATACTACGCTTGCGAGAACCTTCGTGCGGAGGTCACTGAAGGAATTGATTTTCAAACAGTAAGTAAACAATATATTGACAAATTCATTTATTGGCATCAATTTTGTTATGACGATGATTCATATTCATATTGATCTTCTTCTTCGTAGTTCGAAGCAAAGCGGAATCGGCTCTCACCGACTGAACGCATAGTAGGAATTCAAGATGAATTAGCCGGATTTCTGCTTGAACATGTCATTAACCCAAAGGGTGAATTTCATGTCAGTTTCGATTAGACAATTTGTGTAATTAAACACAAGTCGTGATCTTATGTGTGTGAACAAGTCGTGATCTTATGTCTGTGAACAAGTTGTATGTATATGTGTGTGAACAAGTCGTGATCTTATATACTTGTATGTATATGCTCGGCGGACCAAATATATTATATATGTATCGGCTTGTATATTATGTTGTAATGATGTACAAATAAACCCTAAACCCCTAAATAACAATTGAAATCCAGAAAAATAAAGAAGCAGCAGAGGCTGCCACGTGTGAACTCTTTAGTCCCGGTTCGTAACACGAACCGGGACTAAAGGTCCTACGCCCACGAGCACCCAGCCCCTGCCACGTGGTCTCTCTTTAGTCCCGGTTCGTATAGCAACCGGGACTAAAGATTAGGCTCCAGTCCCGATTGGTTAGTCCCGGTTGCGCAACCGGGACTGAAGGCCGAAACCAACCGGAACTGATGCCCTGTTTTCCACTAGTGAGTTGAGCCGTCAGATGCTAATCCGAGGGACAAAATTCCTGCACGAGTTGCCCTTATGGCATATTTATGAAAAGAACCTCATAGTACCGCTAAAGTGTGCAGACACAAAAAAAAATCGATTCCTCTATTCTGCGAGACCTACTGTGAACGCTCAATGGCCGCCGCCGGCGGCGGCCAAGCCATCGGCCGAGAAGCTTTCTGCACGCCGCCTCCCTGGCCCTTCACCAAAGTAATGACAACCACAACTGGAAACACTAGTTTGCACCGTGACTCTGTGTCTTTATTTTTTTTAACGAGAATAGCAGGAGCTAGGTCACTTATATTGCATTAAAGGAGAGGGAACAAGGTCCAACAATTATAGTGTTTTAGAATCTCAAGAAAACACACGCGGCTAACCAGCCTACACTACAGGGATTCAACAACTCATCCCAGCTAACTCACTGTCTGAACTCTCTACCCTTTGCTAGGAGTAGTTCTGATAGATCTAGATCTGCTCTTATCAGCCCTGCCAATTCTTGTGGATTCTGTTCAAATATTCTTCTTCCGCGCTCTTTTCAGATATGCCAGACGGTGTAAACTGACATAGAAATTTCTCTTTTCTTAGTCTCATCAGTCTTTCCATGCCGAAGCTTATTCCACCATCTTTTCACGGTGTTGCACGAAGCCGCAATCTGAACAGCCTTGGGATTTGTGTTTCCAAATTGTGCCCATACCTCTTTGGCGTATGGGCATTGAAGAGCAAAATGTCTAGATGTTTCAAACTCTTGATCATAGAGACTGCAATGGTCATCATGCGCTAAACCCCTTGTGCGTAGCCTCTCAGCATTCCACTTCCTGTTCTGAAGCAGCAACCAGAGGAAGAATTGCACCTTGCCTTCGGCTCTGATTTTCCAGACCTGTTCTAAATGCGGTTGCTTGATTCTTCCCAAAAATTGAGCTTCGTAAGCTGATTTTGCCGAGTACTTTCCAACAGTGGTGAGGTTCCAGACAATCATATCCCCGCTTTGAGGCTGAAGGTTGATCTGCTGCAACATTGTCCACATGTTGATGAATTGCAGGAGCTGTTCTTCGTTTTTCATGCGTTGCAGTCCACTCATCCATCTTCCTCTATCTAGGGCTTGCTTAACAGTGATCCTTTCCTTCCAGCGAGCGAAAGATAGAGCGGCGCCAGTTGTTGTGGAGCATGCCCGTCTAGCCACCTATCCGTCCAGAACCACGCTGTTTCACCGTTGCCAACTGTGATTGTTGTACATGCCGCAAACAAACCTCTATCACTTTGGTCACAGGCAGTTTCAGTTCCCACCCAGGGACGATCTTTGTCAGTCCATCTGAACCATTCCCAGCGCAGCCTCAGTGCACCATACATGATTGGTGCACAGATTGTCTTCCAGCTCACGAGACATTTTCCTCCCGAAGCCTTTTCTTCTTCGGGTGCCCAAAGGAATGAGCGTCTCAAAGTATTGAATTTCTTGAGCAAGCAAGGATCTGGCTTGAAAATATTAAGGTAATAAATTGCAGTTGCCGTGATGACACTGTTTATCAGGGTTACCCGCCCTTTGTGATTCAAAAACTTCCCTTTCCATCCTTTGAGCCGTCCCACTGCAATGTCCAACAAAGGCTCCACTTCCACTCTCCTTGGCTTCCTGAAGCCAAGTGGCACCCCTAGATATTTACAAGGCAAGGTTCCTTGCGTTTCGCCAAACCCTTGCAGGATCGAGTTCAAATCAGTCTCTTCACATGCCACGGCGTATGCCACACATTTATCAATATTTGTTCGCAGCCCAGAAGCATTGTCGAAGAGATGCAGAAGCTGCTGTATGCCAATGATATCTTCTTTAAGCGGATTCACGAAGAAGGCCGCGTCGTCGGCATAGAAACTGGCCCTAATTCTTGCAGCTCTAAACTGCAAAGGCGGTAAAATCTGGTGCTCAGTGACAATTTCCATCAATCTTTGCAGCGGCTCCATTGCTAAAATGAAGAGCATTGGGGACAAGGGATCTCCCTGCCGCAGCCCCCTCCTATGACTGAATGCCTTTCCCAATCTGCCATTCAACAAAATTCTGGAAGAGGACGAAGAAAGAATCAGAGATATCAGGTCAAGCCATCTCTGCCCAAACCCCATCCTTGCCAGCACTTGGAGGAGAAAACCCCAGTTGAGCGAATCAAAAGCTTTTTCTCAGTATCTGGATACACTGGATTCCCTCAAAGTTATGGTTCTGAACAGAAATACCGAAAGATATCCAACGGACAGGGAGACGATATGCCATCTCTGATAACAAGTTCAGTTCATGGTAGCGTTACATTCTACATTATTATTACATAGATGAGATGTACAGCCACAAATCATCATGCACCCCGAGAGGACAACACGCACCTGCCTGAAGCAGGTACTAACACGCGTCGGCTTCAAATATCCACCCTAATATTATTGCCACAATAGATACCTACTATGTACAAGATGTAGTTAAATTCACAGCCCCTTGCTGCTACTTCTTGCGACCCTTCATCAGAAGATTCTTAGCAACCTGCAGTGGGACGAGCACCTTGTCGCCCTCGGTCTCGAGGGCGTAGAAATGACACAGCGCACGGCCCGCGACAGTCCACACGAAGCTGCATTTCCCTGCTTTTTTAGCAGCTGCTGCCCTCTGGTAGACGACTTGATAAATCGCGCATGCTTCATCAATCACATCTTTCAGGTCCCTTGGGGATTGTTCAAATTCACCAGCATGGTAGAGTATCTGCAGAACAGTTACGCCATTTCAGAATGTTGGTAGGAGCCTCGGGTATACTTCTGGTTATTCAGCAGAAGATTGGGAACTTACATGCTTGTACTTGTGGTAGAGTTCCTTAAACTTTAAGTCCACTTCGTCCTTATCCTGTATTTCACTGAGTGGCCCACTTTCTTTCAAGTACTCGCCGTAATGATGTGTCCAGAAGGGCTTGCATTCTGAAGTGTCCCTTTCCATGAAACGCGGGTCCAACAATATTTCTGATTATAACAAAAGAATACAGGAACAAAGAAGCAGTTATTTTTGGCACCACCATGTCACAGTTTGAATGAAACATATGCTCATGTGTCCACCCCCAAAGGCCAACTATTCTGAACGTGTTTGCTATGACCTTTAACTCTAGGAATTTGCTAAACTATTGTGAGGCTACAAATTGTTTACCATCAACACAGAGGTCCATCTGAACAAGCAGTACAGTGTGAAACGTCTAAAGAAGTCCATACTGCCACACTGGCTACTGCGACTAAATTGAATAAAAAAAATATCAAAGTGAAAAGGCGACAAGAAAGAGATAATCAAAGTAACTTACCGATTGGTACAACATTCTCAGATTGCACTTTCTCTGCTTCATCAAAGATTCTGCCCAGAATGGATTTGGAATGGTAGCATTGATTCCGATCCATGAAGTGTGGATATTTTTTTGGTATCAGCTGAGAAGGGACATTGATCTGTTGAGAGGGAAGAAAGATGATCAGAAGAAGCTTAAACTGTTCAAGTATAATATTCTTCGCATGTAATGACCTATTGCCTTGAGTATCAAATAAGTAACACAACATATGCTACTGAAGTACCTATTGCCTTCTGTGGTGCACTCATGTATCAAATTTAGTTTAAGAACTGAATTAGCATGTATACTTCAAAAAAAAAATCTAGCCGTTTACTCTAGCTATGTAAAATGGAAACTGATTCCATATTAAGAGTAACAAATAAAGAGCAGAATCTACTGATGGAAAATCATCAAAAGGAAAGGAGAAAAGAAGAGAACAAAATGACAAATGCCACTGTTTGCCAGAAAACATGTCTTTTTGTTTCTTGTAATACATATTTGAATTACAAGCTCGATTCTGAAGGTACTGGAACACACTGCATACAATATAATTCATTCTGGAATATTAAATGTTGATTTGGCGCCCAACCACAAGTTGATTACTTGAGTGTACCAGAAAGGTTAGTTACATAGCATATCTGCCAATAAATAACTGAGATGCATTGCACATTTCTTCTAATCTTCTATTCGCTTTCTAGTTTGGAACAATACACATAATCACGAGGAATAGTTCATTCAGTTCCCTATTTTAGACTTTTAACCAAATACCAGATGATATCTGGAAATTTAGCAGTTCAAATTCAAATAATAAAATAACATGAAGGGCGGGTACACACATGATTCTATATAAAAGCATTTGAAAATACAAACTGTGTGTACTCAAAGGGAGAATTAACCTTCATCCCAGTCTTTCCAGCATCCAGAGCCAAATAATAAAGATCAACTAACGTCTCCATCTTTTTCTCTAATACTTTCTTCTCTCCTTCATCAAGATCATCTGTTATGAGTCGGTCCATATATACTAACCAACAATCCGCTGCAGTGCTAAGTGCAGATCTAAAAGTAACAAAATCAAAACAATTCTTAGATAGAACAGTGAAAAGTTGTTATACTGAATTACTGATAGAGATGGCTACCAACATCATATATCCAGAACATAAGGATCACATCACACAAAATCCAAACTTTATATTTGTAGATGGAATACAAACAAGGTGTAAAGCAAATGAAGCAATGCAAATACCTCAACAGGCTGTAATAAATAGGGCATTCAACTCTTTTGAGAAACATTCCCACTTCAACAACATACACATTCTTCATATCTTTTAGTGCCAAAACCAGTCATCTTTTACATTATGAGTATGCTATTGGAAATTGCACTTAACAATTTACACCAATCAAGTGTACAGAAGGAAACTAAAATCACAATGCGTACCAGGGGAAAGTAATACATCCAAGGCATTTCAGTCAAATAATAACAACATGCTCAACGACAATGATGGCATGAATTTGAAAATTTACCCAAGTTAAATGAAAAAAGACAGCGATGTAAGTATTAATTCACTTCAAAGACGGCTACATAACATTTTTCATCTATCAAAATGCACAAGCAGCGCATGAATGTGAAAAATTATGGCGTCATATGCACGTGGCTTCCTCCTCGTCTATTTGGTAAGACATTTTCTGCAACGTCAACTTCCTTTGAAACTGAAAAATGAGGTTGCAGTGTGGCTGAAGACTAGGACTCTAGAAGCCTGTTGGTGTGTTTTGGTGATGCTTATGTGAAATATAAGTTTGTTATATAACTTATGTTGAGCACGAGGTATTTCCATATACAAACTCGTTAGCTTTGGTATTATTTCCTTTTCATCCAAGCGGTTATTTGGCCACAAGAGTAGAGCTTATTTGTCAAGCTTAGCACATTAGTAGAAAAGGAAAAGGCAAGGAGGCTAGTTTCACCTAGGAATGAATATCCAAACCATGAATTACTCGTGCTCGAGTGGTGTTTCAGTTAGTCCAGCATAGTGCAGAATCCTACATCTATGTTGACCTATAGTCAAGGTTAGCCGAATAAGACAGTAAGTGAAGTCAAAGTCAAGGAAAGTAAAGAAGTTCAAGTACGGATCCAGATAAGAGGAACATAATGTAGAAGAGCATAGTAACTGTAATCTTTGATTTTCTTCTTGTTTATCTCTTTCTCATAACTGTTAATGTAACATTCACTGACCCCCGATTTCATGGCCCTGAAACCCTGCGGTAGGAAGCTGACAGATATATGCTATCGATTATGGTCGCTTACTCAGCAGCATAAAGCCGTAACACTACATTTGTTGTCTAATATATGAGATTCATGCTGCAAATTTATTACAGTATAACATTTCCTAGTGACGGATATACGCTTAACTGTGTTTCGAAAACAGAGGTTCAGGATGATTATCCGCATAAATCAGAAAAGAATACAACTTGATATGAATACCTGCGTGCAAATCTTGCTTTCAAGAAATCATGAAATAGATTCCTCTCGAGTTCCAACTCAGTAAAAACCTGAGGACAGATTTGCTGGGGCTTCTTTGGTTTAATTTTTTGAATCCACGGGGTAGAAGGCTTGAACTGCTGCAATAACTGAAAATACCATATTTGTAGTGAGTGACTATTCTTAGAGAGGTTAAAAGACAACATAAAGTGTTATTGCTATGACATCAAAACCAATATATTTTATGATGCATTGCTACAACAAAGATACAATTGACATGATGAAGCTATAATGGACAATTTAGTAAAACTTTTTTTGTGTTTGTGTGTTCGTCTAGTTTCATGTGATAACTTTTTTTATGTTGTGGGTTCGTCTAGTTTCATGTGATTGATCTGTGAGAAAGTCCCAACACTCCCTCTGTTCAAAATGTAGGGCGTATTTTGACTGTTCAAACTCATGCTTGACAAACAAGTAATTAAATAATATGTTTTGTTCAAAATAGAATATGTGCATTGAGTTAACCCACATATATAGTATTGGATTCATATAGAAAAAACACTTTCTCATGATTGTGATTTTTTAACCATTAACATAATATTTTACAAGAAAATTTCTGTCAAAATTCAAAATTGGACAGTCAATATACACCCTACATTTTTGAAACAGTGTATTGCAGAAATTGCCAAGCATGACTAGAATAAGCAATGTATATATTAATGCGAGAAGCCTAGAACATGAGTGAACTTCATCAAAATAAAGAAGATAAAATAGTGTAGTATTATTAGGGTAAGACCAAAGTAGCTCTTTTTTCTCGAAAAAAGAAGGGCGACTTTGGTTCTTGAGGCTTCCAATGGGCCATCCAAAAGAATGTTTTTCATAGATAAGTCAAGGATAGTGTCAACCAGCAAACAACTGACCTGTTCATTTATCGAGATCCAGTACATGTCCCCATCATAGTCACTATTGGCCATCTCATCGGCCAAAGATCGTGGCCCACATGTAGGGAAAAGTATAGCATATCTTGAACACCCCACTACCTTGTCTATATCCTCAATATATCTTGATGTCAATACATGTATATCTCCAAAGTGCAACCCAGGGTGTTTATAGACAAGCACTTTTCCAGAATACTGTCCTTTGTCACTGTTTAATAGCAGATGAAATTATTAACAAACAACAAAGATAAAAAGAATAACTGCTTTCAAGCATCAGCAATGTTCCACTATTTGATGACTGCAGCATAGTGGATGTTTTATATGAGGCTATGACCTGCTTATAATTGGAAGTTTGCAATATCTCCTACAAGATCGAAACCCTTTTGGAGTCCATAATATCTCTTGCAAAATTTTCTATTTACAAATAGCCACACAAATCAAATCTTTCAACCTCCCTTATATAGTGAATATATGATGTCAGGTTAGTCCACATCTGACCAACTGAAAAGAATAATGCAATTACAGTACCCCCTCAAAACTAAACCCCCAAAAACATATATTTATTATCTGATTACCAGTCTTATCATAGAATGGAGTCATCCATGAAGGCATATTATCAGTTAACAACTCTTAGCACAGTCGGGTTAATAATCGCTCAAAGTTCTAGAATTGCAATTGAAAATACTTTATCAGCATGTGTGAGCACACATCGATGTGTGTACACTATAGATGCTGGGGAAAATGTGGAGGACCCTCATGTAGTGCAACACATGCTTGCCATCAAGCGCACACGTGTGTTAACATATGATGTCAATCAACAAGAACTTTGAATTATAATGAAAATTAAGAAGCTGCTACTGCAGAAAATAAAACAGAAGTATCTTCAAAAGTTCATAAAAAAAGACCAGTAAATTAGGGATCACTGAAACATTAGACAAAACAGAATTCAAAAGGGATGCATATGCGAAGAGTAGTAACTTACAGAATCACACAAACTTCATTGGGTCTGAGTTTTCCTGTAGGATCTGTCGTACCCATCAAATAAAAGCAATCATCAATTGGTAGTTTGCCCTCCTTAATTCCTTTCCTTTCCTGCTGAGCCATGATACCCAGTCTAAATTGCAAATATGCATCTTCTAGTGGGACTCCAGATAGAATCATTCGTGCAGATATGGAGTCATCCATGTCCGCATAGATAAATGCAACTGTAAGAACAAGATGAACAAAGGTATGTATTAAATGCAAGCAGGTGAAAATAAATGGCAGACTGTCAGAACTTGCAAAATAAGATAACAAGAGAAAGAAGCAAATATAGGTGCCAATTTGTGCAAAATGCAGTGCATGGAGAATATGCAACCACAATATTTAAAACTTACGTTTAAGTGCATCATTGTAACCATAGCGAGCATTCTCAACCCGTTCAATTGCATCGTGTAGAAGCTCTATAAAGTACTCTGCCTTAACTCCTCCATAATAAAGTAGTGCAATCAAGTATTTTGATGTTAATGTCCTCTTCGGTTGATTGCTAAGGAAACAAACAAGGATGTTACTAGTGAACCAAAAGAAAATTTGTATGCAAATAGAAGGATTTCTTCGTGAAATATTAAAATAAATGCAGAACAAACCAACAAATATCTTTTTAATAGGGTTAATTGGATAGATGCCCACTGCAATTTTCATCTTTTTGAGGAAAGCCACTGCAATTTTCATATTTCAAAAACGCCACTACAATTCGCTGTACATTCCATAGACGTCATTATGCCCAACTAAACACACATACCGACGACTATACACTTGTATTTTTGTTAGAGGATTAGACGATCTGTTAAAAAAGAATCAGACTGGGCGACCGGGTCGACTCAGAAGACAGGATCGTGATTCCCTTCTCGCTCCCAAACAGTAGACCCATGGCGGTGGAAGTCAGCAATCCTGTCGTCCAATGGCAACAACGAATGCAGTCCTGTATCCTCTCTCCACTTTAGTACACTATCAGCGTGTTTGGTTAGATAAGGGAGGGGGAATGGGATTTTATTGATGGAATTTTGTTAGAGGATTAGACATGGTAAATTGAGTATTAGTCTCATCCCCCCTGTTTGGTGTGTGTTCGAAATTCTCACTGGGATTTTTTTAAAAAAAAAGAGAAAGAGATTTGCACATAGTTTGTCGGCAAACATTTGAACAGAACAAATCCAACTGTGGCCATCGATTGTGGGATGTCCAGAACAAATAGAGTGCTGTTTTTTCTTTATAAACTCCCAATCCCGATTGAATTACCAGGGCCCTCCTGCGAAGAGAAGTGTGGGAGTTTGCCCCCTAAATTACCCTGCCCTTTTTCTTCTCAACTCCCCCTCAACCATACAAGAGACTACACGTCTCATACTCCTCTAATTCGCATTCCTTAGTGCTAATACCTCCGAATCAAATACGCTCTAGTCCTTAATTCCTGATTCTCTGTTCCAAATTTCATTCCTGGTTCTCATAAAGCAGTTTGTCTTCGATTTTGGTTCTGTGGCCCTCCCCTTGACTGCTGTTTCTGTCGGCTTTTGTAGGTGCAATTGGAGCTATATTTCTGTAAAGCAGTTCGTCGTCGATTTCGGTTCCCTGGCCCTCCCCTTGACAGCCATTTCCCATTCTGTATGCATGTTTTTTGATTGACTGTACTTTGAAACTAGAGCTATATTTCTGTAAGGATGTCAAATATTTGTGATGGCCATCTGATCGTGGAGCTCTGTTAAATGTTTGTGACAACCATTTGAACCTGGAGCTATGCATGTGATAGTTCTTTCACAATTTTATCGCATTTTTCTGTATGCATGTCAATTGGAGCTATGTTTCTTTGAACCAATGGTTTTTAAGGCGTCCGCCTTAAGACGCTTAGGCGATAGAGCGCCCCCCAGCACCTTAGGGTTTTTTCCTCTTTAGGTGGATAGATGAGTATATTAGAGAAAAGCCAAATAAGTGTTAATTGGATAGATGACACTGCAACTTCTGCCTATTTGAGAAACGCCTCTGCAACTTTTATCTTTTTAAAAAACACCACTGGATTTCTCTGTACATTCCATAGACGCCATTATGCCCACTTAAACACATATACTGACCAATATACACTCGTATTTCTGTCATACATACATATACACAGTGGGCCCAAGCTTTAACACTTTTTTGGCTTTTTATAATATATTGTCCTCAAAATCCCAACATGTCTGTTCTCCTTTACAAGGGATTATTCAAACTCTTCGGGTTATTTCCTGAAATGTGAAAGTTAGGAGATCTCTGTGGGCTCCGATTTTGTGCTTTAAAAAAGATTTTCATGGTACCGCAACATACACTTTTAATGGTTACTTTTGTTGTGCTGGTATGAACAAGACACTACACCCTACGAGATAATTGCTTCAATCCATGTCACAGACTTTCAGAGAAGATATGAGACAAGTGAAATAGCCGCACAAAATCCCAGTGAGTTGTAGCAAAATAATTTCACTTGATTACCCGTGTGTAATTTGTAATGCCACCGGAGGCGAGGAGCTTTACGGTTACAACAATAGAAATGCAATCGGAAATATTCACATGTGCAAGTAACTAAGTATTTACTTAGCACCTAAATCCAACAACATAACTCAAATTTCTTTGTGTACCTTGTTGTAACTATTTCCAAAGAGTTGACGGACAATACACCACACAATTCTGGATCAGATTTTATCTTTATCATTGATGGACGTATAAGAATAGTCCCAAGAGGAAGCTGCAAGGAAAATAAAGATATTCTTACAAAGAATGCTCAAAGGTTTGGGCAAGATAAGATAGTAGAACGCATGACCAAAACTTCAAAATTATATAGCAAATGAGTAATATTGGATAAAGAAATGAAAAATGACAGACAGTGACGCAGGCTGATATCCACAATGTTAAAAATATCAACATGAACCAAACTAGTGGTCAACTAGTCTAATATGATGAGATTGCAGAAGGAAAATAACTTGTCTAATCTATCTATCCTAACTGAAAAACAGATAGCTGCTCCATTGCTCTGCTTGGAAATATACTTGAGTTCTTATATCATATAGATAAATTGTACCCATAATAAGTAGACCATCTTGCTATTACTATAGAAGGAAGGTGCACATGTATAGATGCTCAAAAGTTATGAGGCCAGAACGACCACTTCCACAAAAAAGAACTACCAAGAGACAACCGATAACAAGACTATGTTTTTATAATTTTAAGTACTCCCTCCGTTATAACTCTTAATGCGTACCCTTCTATCAACGAGGGCAGTTCCCTTAACAGCTGCTCCTTTATAGAACATACGGAACTGCGTAAGAAGAGGCTGGAAAAAAAGAACCGATCAGAAAAAATTATCTTTTAGTTAAACTGGTAACACATTCAGAATGTAAATCAGAACACTGCGGCACATAGTTAATACAATACAGGTTCAGTGGAGATACCGCGATAGACTGACGCCTCTTAGCACGTGAAGACTCCATAGGTGTTTCATCACAGGACACAATATCCTGAACAAGCCATAATGAAACAATAAGATTAAGCTACAAGTGTTGGAATAAAATACTGCCGTTAGCTATTCCTACAGTAGTCTGAAAAGCATGATATTCCAGGATGACGGGGAAATTATAAAAGAAATGTAATAGGGTGGTCGAATCATACATCATGAGAACCCAGATTTCTCTAGTGAAGTAAAATATCTATGTTAAGTTCATAATTAAGTTCCACTTAATTTTTTCTTATCATGGTGTAAGTCATGACGGGCAAGTACACAAACCTTTTTCTCGGATATACTAATGGAGCATTTCATAGCTAAGTCTTCAGATATAAGGCCAGTTCCATCGGTATGAATTAAAGGCTCCTCATCTTGAACAACAATGTTCCCATCTTCATCCTAAAGTATTGCATTAAGATCAATTGTTAAATTCCAGAAGCAAGAGCAGATAACGGAGTAGAGCAAGAGAATTACGCTGCAAGGTTTATCATCAAGCTGTATAACATGAACTGATGATAAATTAGCCTCCAATGTGATAGTTTTGGATAGTATTAACGCAAACCTGTAACATCAAATTAAAGAACACAAATTGAAAACAGAAGAGAGAGAGAGAGAGAGAGAGAGAGAGAGAGAGAGAGAGAGAGAGAGAGAGAGAGAGAGAGAGAGAGACTGCAGCAGCAATCATGGAAAGAGGAAATATCATCAATAATCAGTTTCTTCTTTGGTTTAGAGGGTTTAATAGTTCAACAGCACCAAACTAAGGAATCAGGAAACAGAAAACCTAGATAGTTGGACAAGCATATCTCGATAAAATTTGGGCCTTCTGAAATACACTTCCTTGTGCTTTTTTCTTTTCTAAAATTCTCTTATCATGGTAGCAACAACCATACATTAGCATCAACATAGCCCAGAAACTAGAAGGTATTACACAGTTAACTGGTACCATTCGACAAGTTTAGCAGAAAAGACCTGGCCATATACTTCGCCAAGGTGGGAGCGTTATGTACGTGCATGAAAAGTTTGCGGGCCTGACTGATTGTTTTGCCAGAGAGTATATAAGGTTCATCCATCTTCCATCCTGACTCGGTCCGAACAAAGTAGCATCTCACAGCTGAAGTGCATTTCTCGTTACCTCCAAATCTTTTATCTTCTTTAATTTTCTCTTCTTTTCCTCCATCTTTGTAAACTACAAAATAGAAACCAGACATGAGTTAAAGACGATCGCCCAGCCAACCGTGACCAAAAATTAAAGACTTGAAGGGTGGCTGAAGTGATAATCATGTATCATCATGACTATCCATGGTTCAACAAATCAAGTCGGTATCTGTTAAAAGTCAAAACGAATGCAATGATATAATAATATTCCATTTTAATCAACCAACCAAACAACATCACTTATTTTCCTGGATCTATTAATCCAATGCCATGCAAACAAATAAATCTCAGTTTATCTCATACACCTCCAAGCAATCTAGACGTATCTTACCATGAAATGCAGAAATGTAAAATGGAGTAATAGACTTATTAACACCAAAGTGTCTTGCCACGAAATGCAGAAATCATCTCGACACTATGACACTCCTCTCAGTCTGCCAATATTGTTGAGTATTACGAGATAGTGAATACTTACGGAAAAAATGGTACCGGCGCAAACCCAGAACAATGCCATCTTCAGCGACCTTATGGTAAGGTAAAAAATCAGTCACTTCTTTTGAAGATTCCCTTATGAACTTCACTACGAGGATGTTATCATCACCAATAACTTTTGCCAGATGAGTCCTTCTAGTCTCCAGGTATGGTCCCTGCCTCCAGTAAAATTAGGTTAAAATGTAGGATTTGTCTGAACTTCTTCTCAGGGAATTTCATCACTGTAGGCAACATTCATCAATTTTGGTCTTCTAACCAATTACTGCTACATTTTTAAAAATATATGTACTTCTACTAACATGTTGTGCATGAACTGCCACGTTATGCAATTGAGATCACATACTTCAACTCACATCTTGTGCATGATTTGCCTACGCAACTGTAATCACATGGTCATAAACATATACCTACACTTTGTTAGGGCTTTGACATCATACATGGGTGGTATACACCTTTATGTGAAAGTAGGTAGGCAAGCAGTCAAAAGCATGACTGGAAGGTGTGCATACATTAATTAGCAGGACACTGTGAAAAAAGATGAAACAATACATGTAATGAAAATAACAGAAGGAAAATAAAAGCATCACAAACCTTGAAAACTTTGACCGCACAATCCCCACTTATCTCAACATTACAATGGTAGACTCTTGCTGTACCTGGGTCTGAATCGAGGTTCTACGAGCATCAAGTTGAGAAAGGGAGGACAACTCCATCAGTCTCATGTTATCATTTATTACAGCAGGAAAGAAAAATATATGTCAGTACATATTCTCACTGGGAGACATTAATATTGGTACTCACTGAATCAAGAATAGCTATTTAAGGAGTGTGAGGAATACAATTGGAGACATGGTTATAATAGCGGACAAGGTTCAGAAAAACCTGCGATGCACATCCACAAATTATATCTAGCTCTAGTTCCATTTGACTGATATACCATGTGCTACTATGATAGGAGAGCGTCATCTTTGATCGTTGTTAAGAGACCTATCATGAAACTAAAAGAAACAAGGGTACTGGTATAAACCTTTGCTCTGTCTATATCCTTGCTACCAAACTTGTTCCAGATTCGTGACTCAAAATGATCCATGGAAAGGTACTGCAAGGATCTAATAAAGTCGACAGATAGTTCATCTTCTATCCTCTTCCTATAAATTAAGTAGAAGATATATTAGAAAGAGCATCACATAGACAATACAGTCTTGCCTCAAAGGTTAATTTTACTGGGAACAAATGGCACATGGATTTTAGAAAATAAGGATAGTCTCAAAAACGCATCCATAGAAGTGTACAAATTAAAGTGAATCGAAAGCATTTTATTTATGCTTGCTGTATAACAAAACCATGTACTTGCAAAAGCGCTATAGTCTTTGCTTTTACTCCAAAAACTGTAAACAGGGGAGGACCTCACCCAGAAAGGTAAGCAAAAATCATAAATATCTTCCTGAACTCCATTCCATCCAGTGCTTCCATTTGAGGACTTGCTTTCTCCCTCAATGCATTTGTTGTAGCACAATAGATTGCAGGACTTGACGCCCCTGCCCATGCCGGGCTGTGTGGGCTTCCAGAGGGAACACCAACTCGTCCTGAAATATCCCGCGCATGGATTGGTGTGCAAACACTTGGAGCCGTATTTATATTATTCAGTATCGGGCTCCCAGTCCTCATATGGTTATGCAACTCGACGGGCATATGATGGCCAGGGCTACCTCCCTGTATCATTACATTAGGAGCCATTGCTCGGGCAGGGCTAGTAATCTGCATAGGTATCTGGTTCCAGGCCGGAGGAGTCATTGCAGGGCCATGAGAATAGTCCACCAGGTTCAGGCGTGGGATCCACTCTTTTGGATTCTCACCTGCCATCCATGGCAGGGTTGGAACTGGCATCATAGCAGGTGTTGTTCCGAATTTGTTCTGACCTACCGTACTGGGTAGGGTTGGAACTGGCATCATAGCAGGTGTCAAAGCAGCCATTGATCTGATAGGACTATTAATCTGAGTGTCATTCTGATTTCGTAACAAGACCCAATCAGATGGGATGTGAGCAGCCATTGCAGACAGGTTTGGGACCACATGAGCAATTTCCCTGACCGAAGCCTCATTATATTGCGAACCGATAGGCCTTTGCCTGTTGGCACTCCCAGCATGGTTTGAGAGACCCAGAGTTATTTCTTCTCTGTAAGGGCTTTGGACATCATATTGATCATCGCTATGGTACTGTGGCGGCCCAGATACAGATTCATCTGCAAAACCAAAGATTTCATGGTTACTCTAAGGAACATTAGAGTATATGTATACAACATCCAAAGCAAGGAATCATTGGTGAAGCAAAGACCAAGACAAGCAGACTGAATCAAATTTTGAACATGTGCAATAATAACTACAGAGAAGATATTCCAATCAAGTACATGCAGATTAAGTCAGACATGATCGCCATCGCAAAGGGAGGAAATGTGGAAACACCTTCATACTGAACACCGAGAAATATGAACCGGAACTCCACGAAATTCAGACAAGAAATTGGTAAGAAAGGAGCGTCGCCATTTGACAATGCCTACTTCCAAGCATCAAGCAGATCCATCCGGAAACTTGGGAGGGATAATCCAGATGTGGCACTCAAATTTTTTTATAAAAAAAATCCATTTCGCCGTCAGTATCCTCGAGTATGAACACGTACAGACACGAAAGTGAGCACGCGCATTCCCACACAATCCACCAAAAAAGCAAACATTTTGGGAAGCACAAGAATGCAGCTAGCTAACGACCATAATCCATTAACCCCACTCTAGAATATGCACAATCAATCAGCCAACCAACCAAAGATTACGCCCACAAAAAAATAATAACGCCTTTCTCACCTCCCTGTGAAGGGCCGGAGCTGCAGGCGGCGCTCTCCGCGGGAGGGATGCTCCTCGCGTTGCGCACCATGGCCTCCTTGTCCGCCAGGTGCCTGATGTAGCCGGAGAGCGTCTTGACGGGCGTGCGGGACTCGGCGATCGTCCGCAGCACCCGCGCCGCCGCCGCGTCGCCGAGCCCCGCGAGCCGCTGCCGCGCGTCCGGGTCGGCCCACTGCCCCAGCCGCCCCTCGAGCCGCGCGAGGTCCGCGCCCACGCCCGCCGCGAGCGGCGGGGGCGCCGCCGCCGCGCGCGTCTGGGTCGTCGGGCTTAGGTAGCTCATCGCTACTAGGGTTTAGGGGTTTAGGGTCTCGGCGATCCCCGGCCGGCCGGCGGCGACTGGGGGAGGAAATGGTGGTGGCCGTGGTGGGAGGGGGAGGAGGGGGCGTGCCTTCCTGGTTAAGCAGAGCTCGCGACAGTGGAGGCCGAGAGAGAGAGAAGGGAATCAAAAGTTCAGAACTGCAGGGAATGGAGGGGAAAGCTGCCGCCGCCTGGCAGGCACACTGGCGCGATGCTACGGTGGCGCGGAGGAGAGGGGAGAAGGGGGCGGCGGTGGGTGGGGCCCGCGTGACGTCGGGTGGGAGACCCCAACAGCGGCGACCTGTGTTGTGTTGTGGGACGAGGGAGCCGCGGCCGAGCTGGCGTAGCTCGGAAGGAACAAGGGCGCGTGGCCGGATTTGGCGAAACTTTGGGAACGTTTGTGGTGGGGCCGGGTGTCAGGGAGATGCACTGCATGCACGGCCGTACTCGGTGAGTCGTCGCATCGTCGTCTGCCAGAAAGATTCTCCGACGGAAATCCGGAATAAATTCTGCCTACTTTTACGTTCACTTTCCCCCATCGGCTTCTTGTTTGAAATTCAAACTTGTAGCCCGCAACAAGTTGTTTCACGCCCTGATTGGCCCGTTCAAATTGATAAATTGACTGCTGCGGAAGCCATGCAATCGGTGTATATGAATACAAAGGAAATCGTGTTCAAAATAAAAGAATACAAGGAAATACTAAAATGCTATTGTTGAACTTTAAACTGTTTGTGCGTGTTTGGTTGCCGGCACCCTTTTCTGCAGGAATCATGGCTTAGTTCATGTAGCATGTAGTAGCATTAGGTGAAAAGTTAATTGGGCTTGTATGTGCACTTTGTTAGGTTGTTCACAATGTTTTTTCTCCATCGTAGCCCCAAGGTTTTTTTTAGGTTTAAGACGGTTGTATCTGCCGTTCGATTAGATAGAAGACATTGACCCAGTTCATAAGAAAAATTGGGTCCAAAAACATACACGCTATACATTGTCCAATTTATGAAGAAACACTGAGACGAAAAAGCACACATGCTAGAAGACTCATCGTCCACACAACACACACACCAAACGCAACAAACACACACCTCTAGTTTCGGGGACACCGCCCCAACTTACACCACTTGGCACCAAAACCGCACACAAGTCGTGACGCCGCCGATGTGGGAACCCCGGCTTACCACCCGGGATACCCGTTATGCATACAATTCACGATCCCAGGAGACCGTCGTGAATCCACATAACAGAGTTGGCATTACAGATACATCATCCATTACATAAATAAGTCGTTAGGTCTTACATAGCCGCTTGGCTGAATACACACGCCTCACAGGGCAAGTTCAACAGACATACTAATATAACAGCAGCGGATACACATAGCGTAGTGGACCAAGTCAGGCCTACTACCCTACAGGCGACTGACCAGGAAACGAATCCTAATTCGCACCGGCGTCGTCATACTCCTCCTCGTCTTCGTCGTAGTCATCTCCAAAGTCTGGCCAAGTTAATAGCCAGGGACAAAGCCGTGAGTACATTTTGGAATTGTACTCGCAAACCATCTAAGAAGAGAATTGAATCACATGATATGGCTGTAGCAAGGGGTGGCTTAGTTTTAGTGTCTAAGTGCTACTAACTTCTCGTGTCGATATAGCATGTCCCACGACATATCTATATCCTTATTAAAGAAGAAATTTTTAGAAGTAGTTAGTAAAATCTCTAGGAAAGGGGGAAACTCCTTTAAACAAAAAGATCGGGGGTCAATCGAACATGACCACCTCCAAACCTCGGCAGTACCCTCCAAGTACTCCGATCCACCTCCGTGCCACGGCAGTACCCTCCAAGTACTCCGTCCGGCACAAACTCCATTTTTCCAGAAAACCATTTACAAAACAAAACCTGACACAGGTTAAGTATGGCCATTCCAACCGTCCATGACTGAGGACTCGGCTATTCGAATAGATTACACTCTGCAGAGGTTGTACACTTTACCCACACCATCCGGGTACTCATCGTGTGGGCATCATCCCCGCATAACATCCTATGCCACGACGAGCACCCGATCATAGCCTTCCATTCATCTACCTTAGTACGGGTGCCTACCCTGTGGAGTTAACTTCCCCGGCAAACCCTGGCCGTCTACCTCCGTCGAGCGTAGTTCCAGTGCCACGGCGGGAGAAACCCAAGTGTCTTCCGGACGGGTGGCCTATTGGCGGGCCCGCTACACTGTTGCCCACCACTTGCGACAACCCGGATTCCGGGGTCCTACAGACCCTTATATAGTACGAGGCTCCCCGCACTAAAGCGGATAAACTTCCAACTAAGCCCGTCCCATACCAGGTAATGTGGTTGTACGGGAAATAATTGGTTTGGCGAACACTTATACACAATGCCCTTTTTCAGAAAATCCGCCAACTCCTTCATCTCCCAATTATCCACTCCTTGTTTATGAAACCATTTCGAAACATCTCAATGGAGTAGTAACTACTCCAAGGTTTTCGAAGTCATTTTCGATTATAGCCAATGAGAGTATTCCCAAGTCCTAGAGTTTTTAGCTCCACTACAAATGTTTCCCAAAGACCTCGATGCTA
Organism: Dactylis glomerata; assembly: GCA_007115705.1. Taxonomy (NCBI): domain Eukaryota; kingdom Viridiplantae; phylum Streptophyta; class Magnoliopsida; order Poales; family Poaceae; genus Dactylis; species Dactylis glomerata. The sequence continues at coordinate 2,237,686 of QXEO01000344.1, forward strand.
CTCATCGAGTCTCTACTAATCAGAGTATGGAATGGGTGTCAAAGGTGTCATCCTTAGAGATGATAACAATTCGACTTGTGGAGCTAAGCCGACAACTATTGCTACATAAGGGACATAGCAATATATAAAAACAATGCTTAGTAATGGAGACAAGAGTAGAGCAATGCATAGTGATATAATAGGATTCAGATATGCACAAGTAGATGGCTTGCCTTGATGGGCTTGTCCCTGGTCACCTTCCTCCTGATATTCAAACACTTCACCCTCCTCCGCACAGTCGTCGTTCGATTCTATCGCCGGAAAAAGAAAAGAAACATACATACCATAAGCATCCATGCATACATGTAGTACATTCAGACAACACAAAACAACTCAAGCATTTGAGTACCAGAAGCAAACAAGTTTAGATTTCTGAACATAAAAACTCTTTTCTAAAAAAGAAAAAGAAAATAAACACTAACATAATAGCAAGCAAATCCTAGATACATGGCACTATTCAAACACAAGCAAACACTTGCATGCATCAAACAAATCAAAACATGGCATCAGCACACTTATAGGTAGTGGGTAACTTTTCAGTAGCAACACATTTTGGAAACACCCTAAAATACTAGAAAAGTGAGTTAATAAGGAATTGTTAATTCTAGGAATCACTAGAGTAGCAAAATAATTCTCTAAAACTTTCTGCAAGTCCTAAAATTCTACCAGAGGTCATTTTGGAAAGCTATAGACATGCACAACACATCAGAAGTGGAATCATCCTAAAATCAACAATATACTCATCACAATAAAGCAATTACTGCAGAACATTGATATCACCAAATCAATTACTGCAAACAATTCACAATTCCTAAAATAGTGAAACCAGTTTCTATAAATCAACAAAACAGTAGGGTACCAGTGAAAATTGGATTTACCAATTTTCATCACACAGAACAACATATTTGCATAAACTTGTGTAAATCATTAGATCTACTCTAATTAATTGCAGGAAAATAATGAGGGCTCCTAAAATCACACATGCAGTAGGATTATATAACATGCAGTATAGGGTCTTTATAGAAACTTGATTCACAATTTTTGAGTTCACAGAATAATTTCTACACATTTTTGAATCATGCAGGCATTTTGCAAAAAGGGAAAATCGCAGTGCTGAAAAAAAACAAGGTGGGCCGAGGTGGCAGACGCCGGCCAGGCCGGCCCAGATCCGCGGCCTGCCCAGGCCGCTCGTTTCCGAACCGGTAAGCCGCCGTCCGATCCAGATCGGACGGCGTACGGTCTTCTTCCCCGCTCGATACTGCATGCATGCGGAGCGGCGATGGATAGCTAGGGTTTCCGAGCGCCGGCGAGCTTACCGAGGGGGCTGCGATGGTCGACGGAGGCTGGATCGGTGGCGGAGCGACTCAGGTGGGGGTTCTTGGCCAGGGGGCGTACATGCAGAGGCTGGGATGCTTGCGGAGGTGTCGAGGTCTTCTCGATGAGCTCCGGTGATGGTCGATGACGACGACGCCTACAGAACTCTGCAAGGCAAACAGAGCGCGGGGTGAGGTCTGGGGAATGGAAGAGGGCATCAAGGGCCAGAGAGGGGGTAGAATGGCGACACGGATCGACGGCAACCTTCCCCGATGGCCGGTGATCTAACGACGACCTCGGGCTTCAACGGCTCCAGAGAGGAAACGGCTCCATGGGAGAGGAGTTCTGCAGGTGAAAGGGGGAGAGTGGGAACAAATGGGCGACGGGGAGGTTTCGAGAGAGGGCTCGGGCTTTTATTTGCAGGAGTGAGCTCGGTCTATGGTGGGCATCGTCGGAAGCGATTGGTCATCTTGGGCGGTTTCTCCGGGGCGGCGTCGTGCACTGAGTGCAGGGAGCAAGCAGTGGGTGTCGGTGGCTGGCTGTGTCACGCGGAGGTGGGTCGGGTTCAGTCCGGTCGAGCCAAAACCTGGGCGCGTCGGGGGCGGTCTGGTTGACACGAGGGCAAGGCGGGAGTGGCATTGGGCTGGCAACACGATGCCGTGCAGGTGTGCGTGTGGAGGGTGGCTGGGCGAGGCGTATGAGCACCGGAACGTGGTGTCCGCTCTGGGCGCGCTGGGCGGCCCGATGGCGTAGTACTGACAAGGTCGGGGCGGGGTCTACGGCCACGCTCGCGCAGATCCGACTCGGGGAATTGATTCCTCGTGTCCAGTTGAGCCTGGCGGCGAGGTGACTGCACGGGAGGTGGACGGCGGCGTGCTGGCTTGGCTGGGGTGGCCTCGGTGGGCATGGCGACGGTGCAGGCGACGTGGGGTGCTCGAGTGGTGTCTCTGCACAATGGGGGCAGGGTTTAGGTCGCTGCGAGGTGGAGATCGACTACAGGGGGTCAAGGGCAGTTCAGGTCGAAGGGTAGAGGGAGAGGGCGACGTACTGGCAGGGGCCTCGGGCTCCCCTTCTCCCCTCGATGCCAAACGAAAAAGGACAAGGAGAAAAGTTCTCCTAAACGCCTTGCCATTCAGAGGGAGATCCCCAGCAGATCTCCTTCCCTCTTCTTGGTCCGCTAAGGAAAAGAAGAGAGAGAGAGAGAAGTGGTTTTTGTGGAGGATCTAGGGTTTGCAATCCCGGAATTCAAATTTGGAAATATGAATTTATTTGCAAAAGACTTTAAAACCCACCAAACAGTTTCCAGGGGTTTTAGATACCTCCAAGAAGTCATGCCCAAGGTTTGGTGATTTTTAGAAGGGCTAGGCTAGGGTTTTAGGGAAATTCCTAATTCCAATTAACGGAGCAAGAATAAACGAAAAAGAAAGATAGGTGATCTCACCAAAGGCCTACACCAGGGTTTTTGGTGCATACAAAGAGAGCTAGGGTCAAAAATAGGTTGCATAAAATCATAGCAAACAACCTAGGTAATAAGCACAAGAAAAGAAAAACAAGGTTTAAATAGACTACACACCCACATGAAATCATGGCATACACAAAGGCACACAACAATTTATGCGTTCACATCAAAGTCTACAAGCTAGTTCTCACATACAATCATGTATCTATGGGACCCAGACACAATGCTAGCAAAGTTTTTAATTTGCCCTAACAGATACTTCACCAAGTGCAAGTTTTTTTCTGATTACCAAAAGTGGGGTGTTACAGACCTTCCCCCCTTAGAAGAATCTCGTCCCGAGATTCCGTAGCTAAGCGTGAAGTAGCCCGGGAAACTCTCGTCGAAGATAATCCTCACGTTCCCACGTGGCTTCGTCTTCGGTATGGTTACTCCACTTCACCTTATACATCTTGATCTTGCGTCTACGGGTAAGACGGACGTCTTCTTCAAGAATGCGGACGGGTCTCTCCCTATAGGTGAGGTCGGAGTTTAGATCGATGGAATTGTGGTCGATCTCGGTGAAGGTCTCGGGTTTGTTAGGTACTTGAAGGCATTTGCGGAGTTGCGACACGTGGAAGACATCATGGAACTCAGAAAGCTCTGAGGGGAGTGCTAGCTTATAGGACATTTCTCCACGGCGCTCTAGTATCTTGAATGGGCTGATGTAGCGGGGTGCTAGCTTACCCTTAACATGGAAGCGTTGCATACCCTTGAGCGGTGTCACTCGAAGATAGACAAAGCCTCCCACGTTGAAGGTAACCGACCTTCTCTTAGAGTCGGCATAGCTCTTTTGCCGGGATTGGGCTGCCTTCAGACGATTCCGAATGAGCTGGACTTGCTCTTCGGCCTCCTTAATGATATCGGGCCCAAACATTTGGCTTTCTCCAGTCTCGGACCAGTTGAGAGGGGTACGGCACTTGCGTCCGTAAAGAGCTTCAAAAGGGGCCATTTGCAGGCTAGCTTGGTAGCTATTGTTGTAGGAAAACTCCGCGAATGGAAGACAATCTTCCCACTTGGCTCCATACGACAGAACACAAGCTCGCAACATATCTTCCAGGATTTGGTTTACTCGCTCGGTTTGACCTCCGGTTTGTGGATGGTAAGCTATACTGAAAGATAGCTTGGTGCCCAAAGCTTCCTGGAGCTTTGCCCAAAATCTCGAGGTAAACTGGGGACCTCGGTCTGAGACGATGGTCTTGGGAACACCGTGAAGGCTGACGATGCGGGAGATATACAACTCTGCCAGACGGTTTCCATGGTCAGTGGTCTTGACGGGAATAAAGTGGGCGACTTTAGTGAGGCGGTCCACTATGACCCATATAGAATCATGTCCCCGCTGGGAGGTGGGTAATCCAGTAATGAAATCCATACCGACCTCCTCCCACTTCCATAATGGTACCTTCAAGGGTTGCAGTAATCCTGCGGGTCTTTGGTGCTCGGCCTTGACGCGCTGACAGACGTCACACCGGGCAATATATAGGGCTATCTCTCTCTTCATACCGTGCCACCAAAAACGTTCCCTAAGGTCTTGGTACATCTTGGTGCCTCCAGGATGAATAGAGTAAGGGGTATCATGGGCTTCCGTTAAGATGGACTGCTTCAACTCCTCGATATTCGGGACGCACAGGCGGCCATTATACCATAGCACACCTTCCTGGTCAATCGAGAACCCAGGTACTTCCTCTCGTCCCATTCTGCGTTTGATGCCTTCAATACTCTCGTGCCCTTTCTGAGCTTCTTTAATGATGTCTGTGAGTGTGGGTCGGACTTCAAGATTCGCCAAAAAACCATGACTTACAAGCTGAAGCCCAAACTTCTCAAACTCCTCACATAAGGTTGGTTGGCTGAATTTTAATATGGTATTCAGGGAGCAAGGTTCTCGGCTGAGGGCATCGGCGACCACATTCGCTTTACCAGGATGGTAATGAATGCCTAGGTCGTAGTCCTTGATAAGTTCAATCCATCTCCTTTGTCTCATGTTAAGCTCTTTCTGGGTGAAGATATACTTTAGGCTCTTGTGGTCGGTGTAGATCTCACAACGGTTCCCCATAAGGTAATGTCGCCATGTCTTGAGAGCATGGACAACGGCGGCAAGCTCGAGATCATGGGTGGGGTAATTCATCTCATGAGGGCGTAGTTGACGGGACAGGTAGGCAATAACCTTGCCGTCTTGCATAAGGACACTTCCAAGACCAAGCTTGGACGCATCGCAGTAGACGTCAAAGCTTTTGGTAATGTCGGGCATGGTCAAGATAGGGGCTGACACAAGTCTCTTCTTGAGCTCTTGGAAACTCTGCTCGCACTTCTCAGTCCACTCAAACTTCTTATCCTTCTTGAGTAGCTGAGTCAATGGGCGGGCAATGCTGGAAAACCCTTCCACAAACTTTCGATAGTAACCAGCTAGACCAAGGAATGCTCGGACTTCGATAGGGTTGGTTGGGGCTTTCTTTTCTGTGATAGAGGTGATTTTTGAGGGGTCAACGGATACTCCACCAGCTGAGAGTACATGACCAAGGAATCCAACCTCTTTTAGCCAAAATTCACACTTGCTGAACTTGGCGTATAGTTGGTGTTCACGCAGGGTTCCCAACACTAGCCGCAGATGCTCTGCGTGCTCTTCCTCAGTCTTAGAGTAGACCAAGATGTCATCAATGAAGACCACCACAAACTTGTCGAGGAACTTCATGAATACCTTATTCATGAGATTCATGAAATAGGCGGGGGCATTGGTTAGGCCGAAAGACATGACTGTGTATTCAAATAGGCCATAGCGAGTGGTGAAGGCGGTCTTGGGAATGTCGGACTCTCGGACTTTCAGCTGATGATATCCGGTGCGGAGATCAATCTTGGAGAACACTTTGGCTCCATTCAGCTGATCAAATAGGTCTTCAATCTTCGGGAGTGGGTACTTATTTTTGATGGTTACCTCGTTGAGTCTACGGTAGTCCACACACAGTCGTATGGTACCGTCTCGCTTGTCCACAAATAGAACAGGCGATCCCCACGGTGAAGCGCTGGGACGGATAAGGCCTTTGCTGAGCATGTCAGCAAGTTGCTTCTTTAACTCCTCAAGTTCTTGGGGGTTCATACGATAGGGTCGCTGAGCAATGGGGGCTGTTCCGGGAATCAACTCAATTATGAATTCGATATCCCGGTCAGGGGGCATACCTGGCAACTCCTCAGGAAAAACGTCGGGGTATTCACACACCACCGGAACTTGTTCAAGAGTCGGCCCAGAGACAGACTTCTTGTAGTAGGCTCTACGAGATGGCATAGTTGCGATGTGCTCAACCTTAAATCCTTCACTATTGGTTACTGTTATTGCCTTTCGGGCGCAATCAATGTGCCCCTGGTACTGGGTCATCCAATCCATCCCAAGTACCACGTCCAAACCCTTGGTACCGAGAATAATCAGATCGGCTTGGAAGGATATACCATGAATCTCTACGGGTACTCCTTCGCAGGTCAAGTGTGCCCTAACTTGAGAACCGGGAATTTGAACTATCATGTTGCGAGTCATTTGAGACGCGGTCAACCCACCCTTGGACACGAACCTCTCGGTAACAAAGGAATGCGAAGCTCCAGAATCAAATAACACTTTTGCGGGAACTGAGTTGACAAGAAACGTACCCAGAACAACAGCAGGTGCTTCAGCAGCTTCCTCCGCAGTCACATGATTTAAGCGGCCTCTGGCATTGTTGGCTTGAGTCTTTGGGTTCCTTCCAGTGGGTCCACGGCCTTGACCCTGATTGGGCCTCGGCGCGCTGAGGCTCGGGGCTGATGGTTTCTTCAGGGGGCATTCCTTAGAGAAATGCCCAGGCTGACCACAAGTATAGCAGCCACTTCCCTGGCTGCGGTTGGTAGGGTTGAAGGTGTTGCGATTCCCTCCAGAAGGATTTCCGCCAGAGGGGCGGTTGCCTGAGTACTGGCGGTTGGGGTTGTTGGGCCTGGGAGCTTGAGAGGCGAACCTCTGAGGGGGTGGTGCAGACCTTGATGGGGGCATGCTGCGGGATCTCTGACTGCTTGATCCACCCTGATTCATCATCCTCCTCTTTTGGCTTTCACGGGCAGCCTTGTTCTTGTCCTCGACCATGATGGCGGCATCAACCAAGGACTCCATGTCGTGGTAGGGTACGGCGACCAGATAAGGCTGCAGGTCTTCCTGAAGGCCATTCAAGAAGCGTTCCCGCTTCTTCTCATCAGTGTCGATGTCGTTAGGGGCATACCTCCCCCAGGTGGTGAACTTGTCGAGGTATTCGGTGACACTCATACTTCCTTGCTTGAGGTTAAGGAACTTGTCGCGCATGATCTTGATGAGTCCTGAAGGAATGTGGGCCTTGCGGAACTTGGTCTTGAAGGCTTCCCAAGTCATCACTTGGCCCTCGGGCTGCATGGCACGGACGTTCTCCCACCATGCGCCCGCTGCTCCAGCTAGGAAATGGGTGGCGTAGAGCACCTTCTCGTTTGCTCCAACTCCCGCATACTCGAGCTTGTTCTCGATGGTGCGGAGCCAGTCGTCGGCATCCAGGGGTTCGGTAGATTTGGTGAATGTTGGTGGGTTGGAGTTTTGGAAGTTCCTAAGCGTGTTGCGGGGTTCCTCATCATCGTGGCCACCATTGTTGTTGTGGTTGGTGGCCATCTGGGCGAGTTGCTGGAGTGTAGCTAGGTTAGCTTGACGCTCGGTGCGTGCGGCTTCACGCTCCTCCAACAGGAGTCGCAGCACCTGTGTCATGTCGGGCTCAGGAGGTGGGGGCGGTTCGTTGCCAGAGTGGGCACCAGTCTCCGGAGCCCTTCTGGAGAGGAGTGAATTTGTGAGATTTAAAACAAGGAAACTTATTCAGGTTTCATATGAAAGAAGGAACTATACTCATGCATAGCATACATCTATGGCATCCATACATAACATGCTCCAACAACCATACATAACAAGTCCATGCATACATAATATATACAAGCAAAAGGGTGCCAAACACGTCCAGGCACACACACATACCACACATAGTCTCATACAACATAGCGAATGGTTCTAGATAGACCACACAACACCGATACGTAAAAGGGTCAACTAAACACTACGCGGCATCCTAAGTGAGAGGTAGAGTGGTGAGACCTACTCGTCGCCGCTAACGTCGGGAACTCGCTCCTCGGGGTCCTCCTCGCTAGGAGTCTCAGGAGCGTAGAAGTCGAGGATAGCGTTGCGGTCATCACCGCTCTTGCTACCACGGTCGTCGTCGTCGGTACTAGCGGGCTCCTCGTCGAACGCCTCCTGGTGGTCGTCGTCGCGGCCGAGTACCTCCTCGTTCTCCTTGCGGAGCTCGGCGGTCTCCTCCTCCAACTCGGACACGTGGCTCTCAAGAGAAACCAAGTGGTCCTCCAGCTCGCGGACGCGCCTCCTCAGAGCCTTGTTCTTCTTCACGATCTTCCTCTTGGCAACGAGGAGACGGTGACGTGAGAAGATAGACTCCTGGAGGTCCTCGCGGAGAGCAGCGAGCTCGAGTCCCCTCTCGTCGGCGACCATCCGGACATGGTCCAGATGCTCCTGCGTGTGGTGCAGGTAAGCCTCAGTGTGGCAGAAGTGGCGGCTGAAGGGAGTGGGCACCGCGGCCTGGTGGGGAAAACCATCGGCGTCGACTCTCCCGTAGTGCTCGTAACGAGTCCCAAGCAACTCGTCGAAGTGGAGGTGGACTAGGCGCGAGATGGCGTGACGCAGAACGCGCATCAGGCCATCGCCCCAGTTGTGCTCGACCACCTCGAAGGTGAACTCCGGTGAGGTGGGCGGAACCTCCTTCCCGCGGACCTGGCATACCACTCGGATAGCCAGCTCGCGGGTGCCCTCCTCGAACAGCTGATAACCGCGCACCTCGGGACGCGGCCGTCCAAGGAGCGCAGTCAACTCCACCAGGTCCCTCTCGAAGACCAGCACGTCCGCGTGGGTGCCGATCTGTCGGTGTGCAGAAGGGGCGTCCATCTACGCAAATTTTAAAGTAGAGTTTATTAATGACTTACCCAAGTGTGCAAAATTTATACATAAGTAAAAACTTGAAATTAAATGCAAGTAATTAAAGGTGCTTAAAGAGTAAGGGAAGAGATGAGAGCAATATATATTTACCTTTGATATATATAGCTATCTCTTTTACTTTAAGAAAGTAGTTTTTGGGTTCGGTCTAACGCCCATGCTAAACTAGGGTTTCCTAAGGTTAGGATGGCTCTGATACCAACTCTGTGGGTAGCCCGTCTTACCACCCGGGATACCCGTTATGCATACAATTCACGATCCCAGGAGACCGTCGTGAATCCACATAACAGAGTTGGCATTACAGATACATCATCCATTACATAAATAAGTCGTTAGGTCTTACATAGCCGCTTGGCTGAATACACACGCCTCACAGGGCAAGTTCAACAGACATACTAATATAACAGCAGCGGATACACATAGCGTAGTGGACCAAGTCAGGCCTACTACCCTACAGGCGACTGACCAGGAAACGAATCCTAATTCGCACCGGCGTCGTCATACTCCTCCTCGTCTTCGTCGTAGTCATCTCCAAAGTCTGGCCAAGTTAATAGCCAGGGACAAAGCCGTGAGTACATTTTGGAATTGTACTCGCAAACCATCTAATAGGAGAATTGAATCACATGCTATGGCTGTAGCAAGGGGTGGCTTAGTTTTAGTGTCTAAGTGCTACTAACTTCTCGTGTCGATATAGCATGTCCCACGACATATCTATATCCTTATTAAAGAAGAAATTTTTAGAAGTAGTTAGTAAAATCTCTAGGAAAGGGGGAAACTCCTTTAAACAAAAAGATCGGGGGTCAATCGAACATGACCACCTCCAAACCTCGGCAGTACCCTCCAAGTACTCTGATCCACCTCCGTGCCACGGCAGTACCCTCCAAGTACTCCGTCCGGCACAAACTCCATTTTTCCAGAAAACCATTTACAAAACAAAACCTGACACAGGTTAAGTATGGCCATTCCAACCGTCCATGACCGAGGACTCGGCTATTCGAATAGATTACACTCTGCAGAGGTTGTACACTTTACCCACACCATCCGGGTACTCATCGTGTGGGCATCATCCCCGCATAACATCCTATGCCACGACGAGCACCCGATCATAGCCTTCCATTCATCTACCTTAGTACGGGTGCCTACCCTGTGGAGTTAACTTCCCCGGCAAACCCTGGCCGTCTACCTCCATCGAGCGTAGTTCCAGTGCCACGGCGGGAGAAACCCAAGTGTCTTCCGGACGGGTGGCCTATTGGCGGGCCCGCTACACTGTTGCCCACCACTTGCGACAACCCGAATTCCGAGGTCCTACAGACCCTTATATAGTACGAGGCTCCCCGCACTAAAGCGGATAAACTTCCAACTAAGCCCGTCCCATACCAGGTAATGTGGTTGTACGGGAAATAATTGGTTTGGCGAACACTTATACACAATGCCCTTTTTCAGAAAATCCGCCAACTCCTTCATCTCCCAATTATCCACTCCTTGTTTATGAAACCATTTTGAAACATCTCAATGGAGTAGTAACTACTCCAAGGTTTTCGAAGTCATTTTCGATTATAGCCAATGAGAGTATTCCCAAGTCCTAGAGTTTTTAGCTCCACTACAAATGTTTCCCAAAGACCTCGATGCTACTCATCGAGTCTCTACTAATCAGAGTATGGAATGGGTGTCAAAGGTGTCATCCTTAGAGATGATAACAATTCGACTTGTGGAGCTAAGCCGACAACTATTGCTACATAAGGGACATAGCAATATATAAAAACAATGCTTAGTAATGGAGACAAGAGTAGAGCAATGCATAGTGATATAATAGGATTCAGATATGCACAAGTAGATGGCTTGCCTTGATGGGCTTGTCCCTGGTCACCTTCCTCCTGATATTCAAACACTTCACCCTCCTCCGCACAGTCATCGTTCGATTCTATCGCCGGAAAAAGAAAAGAAACATACATACCATAAGCATCCATGCATACATGTAGTACATTCAGACAACACAAAACAACTCAAGCATTTGAGTACCAGAAGCAAACAAGTTTAGATTTCTGAACATAAAAACTCTTTTCTAAAAAAGAAAAAGAAAATAAACACTAACATAATAGCAAGCAAATCCTAGATACATGGCACTATTCAAACACAAGCAAACACTTGCATGCATCAAACAAATCAAAACATGGCATCAGCACACTTATAGGTAGTGGGTAACTTTTCAGTAGCAACACATTTTGGAAACACCCTAAAATACTAGAAAAGTGAGTTAATAAGGAATTGTTAATTCTAGGAATCACTAGAGTAGCAAAATAATTCTCTAAAACTTTCTGCAAGTCCTAAAATTCTACCAGAGGTCATTTTGGAAAGCTATAGACATGCACAACACATCAGAAGTGGAATCATCCTAAAATCAACAATATACTCATCACAATAAAGCAATTACTGCAGAACATTGATATCACCAAATCAATTACTGCAAACAATTCACAATTCCTAAAATAGTGAAACCAGTTTCTATAAATCAACAAAATAGTAGGGTACCAGTGAAAATTGGATTTACCAATTTTCAACACACAGAACAACATATTTGCATAAACTTGTGTAAATCATTAGATCTACTCTAATTAATTGCAGGAAAATAATGAGGGCTCCTAAAATCACACATGCAGTAGGATTATATAACATGCAGTATAGGGTCTTTATAGAAACTTGATTCACAATTTTTGAGTTCACAAAATAATTTCTACACATTTTTGAATCATGCAGGCATTTTGCAAAAAGGGAAAATCGCAGTGCTGAAAAAAAACAAGGTGGGCCGAGGTGGCAGACGCCGGCCAGGCCGGCCCAGATCCGCGGCCTGCCCAGGCCGCTCGTTTCCGAACCGGTAAGCCGCCGTCCGATCCAGATCGGACGGCGCACGGTCTTCTTCCCCGCTCGATACCGCATGCATGCGGAGCGGCGATGGATAGCTAGGGTTTCCGAGCGCCGGCGAGCTTACCGAGGGGGCTGCGGTGGTCGACGGAGGCTGGATCGGTGGCGGAGCGACTCAGGTGGGGGTTCTTGGCCAGGGGGCGTACATGCAGAGGCTGGGATGCTTGCGGAGGTGTCGAGGTCTTCTCGATGAGCTCCGGTGATGGTCGATGACGGCGACGCCTATAGAACTCTGCAAGGCAAACAGAGCGCGGGGTGAGGTCTGGGGAATGGAAGAGGGCATCAAGGGCCAGAGAGGGGGTAGAATGGCGACACGGATCGACGGCAACCTTCCCCGATGGCCGGTGATCTAACGACGACCTCGGGCTTCAACGGCTCCAGAGAGGAAACGGCTCCATGGGAGAGGAGTTCTGCAGGTGAAAGGGGGAGAGTGGGAACAAATGGGCGACGGGGAGGTTTCGAGAGAGGGCTCGGGCTTTTATTTGCAGGAGTGAGCTCGGTCTATGGTGGGCATCGTCGGAAGCGATTGGTCATCTTGGGCGGTTTCTCCGGGGCGGCGTCGTGCACTGAGTGCAGGGAGCAAGCAGTGGGTGTCGGTGGCTGGCTGTGTCGCGCGGAGGTGGGTCGGGTTCAGTCCGGTCGAGCCGAAACCTGGGCGCGTCAGGGGCGGTCTGGTTGACACGAGGGCAAGGCGGGAGTGGCATTGGGCTGGCAACACGATGTCGTGCAGGTGTGCGTGTGGAGGGTGGCTGGGCGAGGCGTATGAGCACCGGAACGTGGTGTCCGCTCTGGGCGCGTTGGGCGGCCCGATGGCGTAGTACTGACAAGGTCAGGGCGGGGTCTACGGCCACGCTCGCGCAGATCCGACTCGGGGAATTGATTCCTCGTGTCCAGTTGAGCCTGGCGGCGAGGTGACTGCACGGGAGGTGGACGGCGGCGTGCTGGCTTGGCTGGGGTGGCCTCGGTGGGCATGGCGACGGTGCAGGCAACGTGGGGTGCTCGAGTGGTGTCTCTGCACAATGGGGGCAGGGTTTAGGTCGCTGCGAGGTGGAGATCGACTACAGGGGGTCAAGGGCAGTTCAGGTCGAAGGGTAGAGGGAGAGGGCGACGTACTGGCAGGGGCCTCGGGCTCCCCTTCTCCCCTCGATGCCAAACAAAAAAGGACAAGGAGAAAAGTTCTCCTAAACGCCTTGCCATTCAGAGGGAGATCCCTAGCAGATCTCCTTCCCTCTTCTTGGTCCGCTAAGGAAAAGAAGAGAGAGAGAGAGAGAGGTGGTTTTTGTGGAGGATCTAGGGTTTGCAATCCCGGAATTCAAATTTGGAAATATGAATTTATTTGCAAAAGACTTTAAAACCCACCAAACAGTTTCCAGGGGTTTTAGATACCTCCAAGAAGTCATGCCCAAGGTTTGGTGATTTTTAGAAGGGCTAGGCTAGGGTTTTAGGGAAATTCCTAATTCCAATTAACGGAGCAAGAATAAACGAAAAACAAAGATAGGTGATCTCACCAAAGGCCTACACCAGGGTTTTTGGTGCATACAAAGAGAGCTAGGGTCAAAAATAGGTTGCATAAAATCATAGCAAACAACCTAGGTAATAAGAACAAGAAAAGAAAAACAAGGTTTAAATAGACTACACACCCACATGAAATCATGGCATACACAAAGGCACACAACAATTTATGCGTTCACATCAAAGTCTACAAGCTAGTTCTCACATACAATCATGTATCTATGGGACCCAGACACAATGCTAGGAAAGTTTTTAATTTGCCCTAACAGATACTTCACCAAGTGCAAGTTTTTTTCTGATTACCAAAAGTGGGGTGTTACAGCCGATCTAGCCGCCTTGTAGCCCGCGCTACCCAGTCGGCCGCCCCGCATACCTTGAACATCATGCCAAATTTGGGGACATGGCCCCGATGTAGTAGCCAAATCGACATTTGCATTGTCTGAAGATGAACCAGTCGGATCAACACACTTGATGTCTACACAGATCTCCTAGCTGCCACCCAAGCCCCATGCTCTGCCAAGGCCAAGCCCCATAGGACCATCGCTGCAAAGAGACTCGAGGTTGCCCACCTCAACACCTAACCATCATCTGGGGCTGCCTCCCCGGCTTTAACTTCCCCCAACCATAGAGCCACCACGCCGAACTGCCACGAACCAGTCGTGCCGCAAGGGCTAAAAAAATAACGCCTTTCTCACCTCCTTGTGAAGGGTCGAAGCTGCAGGCGGCACTTTCTGCAGGAGGGATGTTTCGCGCGTTGCGTACCATGGCCACCTTATTCACCAAGTGCTTGATCTAGTCGGACAGTGTCTTGACACGAGTTTAGGATTCGCCAATCGATCATCCACAGGACCCGCGCCGTCGTCATCTCGCCGAACCCCGCGAGGCGTTGCCGCGCGTTCGGGTCGGACCACTGCCCAACTACCCCTCGAGCCACGCGATCCCCAGTCATACGGACGCTGCTGCGTCTAGGTCGGGCATAGGTACCTCATCGCTACTAGGGTTTAGGGGTTTGGGGGAATAGATGGTGGTGGCCATGGTAGGAGTGGGATTGGGAGGGGGCAGGCCGCTCCTTCTCGACTAAGCAGAATTCGCACAGTGGAGACCAATAGAGAGATGTTAGGCGAGAAGGACCAGAGAGCAGATATTCTGCAACAAGTTGCGGAGGCACCCATTATTTAATAACGTACTTCCAAGTGTCAAAAATGTGAAATAATTTATTTTTTCATTAATGGGCGCTTTTATTACTCAAAGTTAAGCAATTACACCTGGTCTCCGCACAGCTAAGATGCACACAGCCAGTCCAAATCACAGTATCACAAAACGAAAAAAGGAAAAAATACATATCAATCAAGAGTAATTATATAACGCCTAAGGAGATGGTGGAGGACCAATCCGCAGATTATGCTGCCACCCATGTTGGGAAAAAGTATCCCTCGCTGTGGCCTGCAATCGTATACAGACCTCCGTAAAGAGGTCTCAGTTCTCCACCCGCTGTAGAGGTGACCACAGACGGAGAATACATGTACATCTATAGATAACCTGCAATAGAGAAAATTCTTGTCATTAAAAACCTTGTCATTTCTACAAAGCCATAGCGACCATACAATGACAACCGCTCCCACCCTAATAAGCAATCTAAACTTGAGATCAATACCATGAAGCCAAGTACCAAAGATGTTGGCAACACTAGTGGGAGGATACAGTTTAGAAGCTACTTAGATGATTGACCATATAGATCTGGCAAAGCGGCATTCGAAGAACAGGTGTTTTATCGTCTCGTTCTGATGACAGAAAATACACTGACTGCTTCCATGCCAATTACGCTTAACAAGATTATCTTTGATCAGGATGACCCCTCGACGCAAATACCAACCAAAGATCTTAGTTTTTAATGGTATTTTTATCTTCCAAATTTTCTTGTTACCATCAACTGGTATACCAGATTGGATAATCGCATTATATAATGAACTTACAGAAAAATTCCCATTGGAATGTAAGTTCCAACGAAAGTTGCCTATCTTTCTTGGTTCGGAATCCAATCCAGTTGAAAACAAACAATTGTCTGATGGAAAAGTCAGATGAAAGGGTTGGGCTCTTATCTTAAGTGGGATGTTCGGCCATTGGTTTCAGCATCATCAGGACCTATCAAAAGTTGAATGGATTCCAAACGATGGAGTAAGGTATTCCACGTAGCTAACCTAGGTCTAATTAAATCACGTCTAAATATCACATTAGGAGGTGAGGTAGCCATTACTAAAACAATGGTATCACTATTGTGATGAACAATGCTATATAACGCATGATACTGTTCTCGAAGAGGACCATTTCCTAGCCATGAGTCCTCTCATAATCAAATCTGTGATCCATCTTTTATAGAAAAAGTATCATACTTGAATAAAAACTTCTTCGTAGCCATCAGGCCGGCCCAGAAATGCGAATCCCCAGGTTTCCAAAGAACTTGGGATAAAGCTTTCTCTCCGATATACTTTCTCTTAACGAGGTTTTGCCAAACATCATGTTCGGTAAGAAGCTTGAAAAGCCGCTTTCCTAGCAAAGCTGAGTTCTTGAGTTCAAGGTCATGAACACCAAGCCCACCTTGATCCTTGGGGCGGCAAACAACACTCCATTTTACTAGTTGATATTTCTTCTTCTCACTATCCCCTTGCCAGAAGAAATGAGATTGATAATAATTGAGCTTGTGTAATATTCCTTTTGGCAGTAGAAAGAAAGATATCATATAAAGTATCATGTTATTAAGTACTAAATTAATGAGTACCAGTCTTCCTCCTAGGGACAGTAATTTTCCTTTCCAACTACTAGGGCGCTTCTAAAGTATTTCCTCCACTAATTTCCATTTAGCTATTTTTAATCTCCGATAATGAATCGAGATACCCAAATATCGAATAGACTGGCCTTGCCCACGACCAAACAGCTCCGCATATATAGCTGTTGACTCCTAGGCTTCACCGAAACAAAACAATTCACTTTTATAGAAATTAATTTTGAACCCAGATAATTGCTCAAAAGCCGCCAAAATCAGCTTGAGATTTCGGGCTTTTTCAATGTCATGTTACATAAATAAAATTGTATCATCGGCGTATTGTAGGATTGATAGACCACCATCAACCAGATGTGGAATCACTCCTTCAATCTGACCATCAGCTTTAGCACGTTTGATCAGAATGGCGAGCATATCAGCCACAATGTTAAATAACAGTGGTGATAAAGGATCGCCTTGGCGCAAGTCTTTTCTTGCCTGGAAATACCGACCTGTGTCATCATTGACACGGATCACAACACTACCTCCAGACACGAAATCATTGATCAAAGCGCACCACTCAGGAGAAAAACCTTTCGTCCTAAGCGTCTGCTGAAGAAAAGACCATTTAACTTTATCATAAGCCTTCTCAAAATCTAATTTTAAAATTACCCCATTCAACTTCATAGTGTGCAATCCATGCACCGCCTCGTGCAACACGACTATCCCGTCTAGGATATTTCGTCGAACTAAAATAATTTATGGACGTAATTTATGTTGTATGTTGTGCATCTAAAATATTTCTCCTTGAAATATGACAATGTTTGACCTGAACGAAATGAAAAGACATAAGTGAATAGTATGTGTGCTATTCACAGGTCAATTTTTTTAATATACATGCCTGAAATTGTCATATTTTGAACGAAATTAGCGGTACAATGTAATCTATTTTCATGATTTATGTCGTATTTTTCTGATATAGTGGGGCATGTAAAAGAGATCGCGGGTACAACTAGTCGGACATATGAGTTTTTTGGACATATAGTGGGGCTGCTATGTCCTCGACAATAGAGATTCGTACTCTTGACTTCCCAGCGACGTCGACCAAGTTGTTTAGTTATTTTGCCCTGATATACTGGTGTTGATACTCTTGCCGTTGTTGAATGACTACTTCAATGGCTGCGCGTGTGCACGTAGCCTTGACATTGCGGCTTAAATTAAAATTATGGGAGAACCTTTGTTGGTATTTACAGGTTTATGGTTCGGTTTTATTCGGCTGCCTTCTGAAAAATACAAGATTATGTCTTGGAAGAAGAAAAAGTTTGAAGATCTTGAAGATTTAGTCATTTCCTTTAGACTTTATTTTGTAATTGCTGAGGACAGCTTATGTATCTCTACTATGTATTATTTACTCTTATAAATATATAGGGTATTGATTGTTAAAAAAAAACTGGGGAGGAAAAGCTGCCGCAGCCTGGCGTCCGGTCACGGGCAAGCACACTGGCGTGGTGCTGCTACGGCAGCGGGGGATAGGGGAGCAGGAGGCGGCAGTGGTGGCGCGGGGCCCGCGTGAAGTCGGTGGGAGATTCGAATGGCAACCTGTGTTGTGAGAGGAGGGAACCGCGACCGACCTGGCGTGGCGTAGCTCGGAAGGAACGGCGCCTGGCTGGGTTGATTGAAATTTTGGAAAAGATGTCGCTGCATGCACGTGCCGTCGCATCGTTGTTTGCCAATAAGATTCTCAAATAAATTCATGGGAATCAATTGCGTCCTCTTTTTATGGGTATAGAGGACTAGAGGTACATTTAGGGTGTGTTTGGTAGGGTGGCTCAACTCAGAAAATCTCACCGCATACAACATTTTGCTATATTTTGTTGTTTGGTAGGTCGGCTCGGGTGACCTCCGCACTGCCCACCTCACCCGAAAAAGGGTCCTCAGCCAGGCTGAGGAGAGAAGCCCGAATCGAGCTTCGCTCCTCAACCCGACTGCCTTTGCCCCGCAAACGTGTGGCCCCCGCCCCCTCCAGCCCCCCCTAGACCCCCGCCCCGGTGCTCTCTCCCGTTCATTCTCCCCCCACCTCCTTCCTTCCTCTAACTTCCTCCCTTTCCCCGGACCACATCGGTGGCCGCCCACCACCGGAGAGGACGCTGCTCACCACCGGAGAGGACGCCTCCCTCGCTGCCTCGACGCGCCGCCCTTTCTCTGCTCAGACCACGCTGCCCTTCCTCTGCTCTAAAGGAATCTGGCGGTGGTTGACCACGGAAATAGGAGCTCGAGCGCCGCCTGGGAGGACATCCCCGCGCCTCCAGGACCGACATCCCCGCGCCTCCAGGACCGATGAGCGCCGCCGCCAGGACCGACGAGCAAGCACCGCCGCCAGGGAGTACCTCCGCGCGCCGCCAAGGCCTCTGTAGTTCGGATCCGCGTGGCATCAGGGCGACGACCAGCTCTTCCCTGCAATTTTGGATCTGATTGCTTTTTCAATTTTTGTTTAAGGTTCTTTGTGTAAGAAGTTGGACCTCCTTGCAATTTGTGTAAATCTTAGCACGTCTCAATAGATCCAGGCTACCAAACAAACTCTTAGGTCAGCACGTCTCCATAGAACCGGGCTACCAAACAAGTGTAAAAATCTCAGCTTAGCTTGGGTCAGGTCAGCATGTATGAGTAGAGATAGTCAATCTCATGTCATACAGGCTACCAAACACACCCTTACTGGCCAGCTACTTTTGTCCCATCGGGCTGGTTTGAAATTCGAATGTGTTTTGCCTCCATGCAATTAGTGTATCGTATCGTATGACAATATCAAAAGTTTGACTTAAATTGACCGAGTCCATGCAATCAGTGTATCGTATGTACTTTCTCTGTTCGGAAATATAAGATGTTTTAGTTTTGTGAAATAAATGTATTTAGACATTTTTTAGTATATAGATTCACTCAAATCTATACACTAAAAGATGTCTAAATACATTAGCTTTACAAAGCTAAAACATCTTATATTTCTAAACGGATAGAGTATTTATCCAATGAAGTGTCGTATACATAGTTACACGCGATTAGTACTGCACTATAATAAATAAAGCCTAAAACTGGTAAAAAGAAAGAATTTTTTTTTGTTGTAGAAATCTAGTCGTACCCCTCTAGGTTATCTATCTCGATCTTTTCAACAAGGGAAAAGCAGCTTTGCTACATCTCTGCGCTTGGAGTTCTAACAAATTGATGTCCACTTAGTTTGGTCCCACCAACGAGAGCTCGAGCTCGCCCGCCATGACTACGACCTCGCACGGTGCCGAATAAGAGCCAGAGCGGGCGCGGGCGGTGGTAGGGGAGTTCCAGGGCGCACCCTCCTAGCCTTCATGGAGGACATGTAGAACGGCGGCCCGCCCCTGGAGACGTCGCCGCCTCTCGTCGCCATGCTAGGTGCTAGGATCGATGTCACATTGGATGGTTCCTCGGCGTTGCGCTCATCGTTCTCGGCATCGATCTCCTTCTCGCTGCTCCCCCTCACCGCGCCCCTCCTCGTCGTGACGCCTGTCATCCCAAGCGTGAGGTGAAGAAGGAAGACTCCTCCCCTCCCAGGACCCGGCCATCACCCCCTCGCGATAATGTGTGGTTCTGCCGCGTCAAGGAGGAGATGCTGGAAAAGAAGAAGTCCACCACCGCGCCCCTGCAGTCAATGCTTGATGAGTAGTCGCGCTAGGTGGCCGCGATGCGCGTTGATGGTGACCCGACAAAAAAGCAAAGGCTACTGCAAGCCTTGACTGAGTCAATGAACGACCACCGCACCATGGGAGTACCACTCGCCATCGGCATCGCATGGTCGGCGTCAGAGTCCGACAACTTCGTCAAACTAACAGCGATCAGCGGCATAGGCTTGAACCGGTGCGCGGGAGGCGCAAGCTCTAGCAGCACCAGGCCTAGCCGTGTCGTGAGGGAAGAGGAGGAGTACGCCGACTGGATATACCACGCGCGCCACTGCCATGAATATCTTAGTTTAGTTTAAATTTTAGCTAAATTAGTTTGAATAAAATTTAATTTTGGTTCCAATTTAAGTTTTCTCCGATCACTAATACCTATCTATGACATGATGTATCTAGACATTTTTATCATGTCAGAGACATAGGGCGCGATTGGTAGGTCGCAAGTGGTCGAAACAGGTTGTGGAGAGCAGAAAATAGGCTGATTAGGTGCCATGACTCCCTCCAGATTTTGGCCCGCACGCTGCGTAAAGCAGTTCTAGCGTTGGCGGTACCTCCAAATCTAGCGTTTCCACGGGGCCAGGGCATGGGGAGCGCAAAGGGAGGAAATCTTGCAAGTGAGGATAGTTTAGCTTTGCTACCCCTCATTCTCCTAATACTGCTCCATCCTAAGCCCTTACATATTAGCACAACCATGGTTCATTTGAACATGTTTTCTACATGAAAAAAGATGCACCTCGACGAGGTGAATCTATTCTGACTATCAGTTTCGAGTTTCCTTTGGTGTAAATCTTCAATTTCGTCTTCTTGTTTTAAAGCGTTTTGACCAAATTTTATCAAATTTGGTGCACATGCTTCTTCGTTTAAAATTTATTTTGGCGAGCAGCTCCCACACCGTTTCACACAACTTTCGTGTTGTAAGTTTTTTATTTTGGTGATCACAATTGAAGGCTTGAGGAAATTTTGTCAAATTCGTTGCACCCTGCCTGCATCTCTTATATACTTCAATGGTGTATGTATATGTGTTCATCCTCTCTGGACTGAAGGTGTTCATGCTCGTCGTTGTAGCGTAGATTGTTGGAGTGCGGCGCACGGCGCGACAGACTCATTGGCTACCGGCGGCGAGCGCCGACGCGGTGAGACGGACTCGCCGGCTTCGGCGTCATGGCGGCGTCGGCCCGGCCTCTTAACAGTGTGCATACATTGTTCTTATTACTATGCCTGCCAGGTGCCCATGCTTACCGCGCTCGGACTCGCCAGCTTCGGCGCCTACCGGTCGGCGAGTGTCGGGGGGGTGACCCCCGGTAGGGTCAAGCTACTGATATCATATTAACTTAAAGTAAAACAAATGGTACCCAGAGCGGGTTGGTCACTAGAGAGTTCATCAGTTCACAGTTCATCTTCCTCCTCTAACAGAGAGCTTGAGGTTCACCATTGTTGTACTACCCATCGATTCAGATATAGAGAGTGGAGCACGAGTAGGGGTTTTATCTCCTTACGAGAGCCCCGAACCTAGGTAACCGCTGTGTTCTTGCCTGTCGTGCTTTTCAGTGTGTTTCTCTCTCCCAAATTCTCTAGCGTACTCTTGGCCCCAACTTAAGCCTACCCATGGCATATGCTATTTCACCACGACGACAGCGAGC
Organism: Dactylis glomerata; assembly: GCA_007115705.1. Taxonomy (NCBI): domain Eukaryota; kingdom Viridiplantae; phylum Streptophyta; class Magnoliopsida; order Poales; family Poaceae; genus Dactylis; species Dactylis glomerata. The sequence continues at coordinate 2,259,080 of QXEO01000344.1, forward strand.
GCCAGCACGACACGACGAAATCGCCGCCTTCAGCGGCTAACGACGGCAAGCGGCGGCGTCACTTCAGCCTCTGCCCTGCAGCGATCAGTGGAGAAACGATAGTGCTATCTATTTGAGCTATGGTGATATGTGGTAGACTCACCATATAGATATGAGGTGAGAGTATATAAAAGCCTACCCACAACAAATCAACTTAGTCATTTTTACTCTCTTAATGTGACCCGGGCATCAAACAAGAGCTAAAGTTGTTTTCTTGCCGCGTATGATACGATCCTACCAAGAGCCAAAAAAAAAAGAAGCGTGGGAGCGATTTGACCGTTGGGACGGTTTCTGGCGATTCTGAGGGCGACGTCCCCGGCGACGCCGCCGCCGGCATCAGAGCCGGCTCACCTTGCTCCCAAGGCGGAGCGGCACCTCTAGGAGGGCATTTCTGGGTCCTCGCGGACGCCCGATCCGATGAAGAAGAGGAGGACTCGCCGATTGCAGATCAATCAAAGGCGCTCAGGTATGTTTCGAATTCGGATTTATCTGACTGTGCTCCTTCGTCTGCCAGGCACTTGAGAAGAGATCGTAAGAGGAGGATGCAGAGGTGGGCAGCAAAGGAGCTTGCTGTTTCACCTTCGGTGGCGCGATCTCCATCCTCGCCGGAGAAGATGATGCGTTGATGCGTCTCAAACGTATCTATAATTTTTGATGCTCCGTGCTTGTTTTTACACCATTTGCCTACTGTTTCGTTACACTTCGTGACACTTTTATGCATTTTCCGGAACTAACCTATTAACGAGTTGCCACAGTGCCAATTCCCTGTTTTCTGCTGTTTTTGTGTTTCAGAAGTGATACACAGGAAATATTCTCAGAATTGGACGAAATAAGTTCCTGAAGTCTTATTTTACCCGGAAGCTTCCAGAGATCCGAAGGAAAGTAGGAGAGGGGCCACAGGCCAGTCTCACACATGGGTGGCGCGGCTTAGGCCCTGGCCGCGCCACCATGGTGTGAGGGCGCCTGGGCCCTCCTCTGACGACGCCCCTTCGCCTATAAGAAGCCTCGGGACGGAAAACCCTAGGGGAGTCGACGATTTTTCCAGAACAGTTCCGCAGCTCCGCCACCGTCGAAGACAAATTTTGGGGGACAGAAGTCTCTGTTCCGGCACCCTGCCGGGACGGGAAAGTGCCCCCGGAGCCATCTCCATCGGTCTCCATCCCTGTCTCCGCCGTCTCCATCGACCTCACCGCCATCTCCATCAACCTTGCTATCTCCTATGATGAGGAGGGAGTAGTTCATCCCCGGGACTGAGGACTCTACCGGTAGCTATGTGGTTCACCTCTCTCTCCCATGATGTGATCTTTATGTGATCGTGAGCTTTGTATCATGTTGAACAAGTAGAGGTTATTATTCAGATATTATGTGTACTCTAGTGGTGTTATTAAAGTAATCTATTCCTCCTGCCATGGTGTAACGGTGACAGTGCGTGCATCATGGTGGTACTTGGTCTAGGCTACGATTGTGATCTCTTATGGATTATGAGAATAATTACCGCTATGATAGTATTGAAGTGATCTTTTCCTCCTTTCATGGTGTAATGTTAACAGTGTGTGCACCGTGTTAGTACTTGGTCTAAGTTGCAATAATATCTATCTTGAGTTGTGATTTGATTTGGATATCTCTATGAGTGGTGTTTGTCAAGTACTTGATGAACTTTAAGGGGTGCTTCTGTAGCCACTACGCAATGATTAGTGTTGTTCAATAGGAGAGTAATTCAGAGTACCATAGTGAAGAGAAGTTGTTTATTTGTTCAATCATGTTATATTGTTGGGAGTGTGTCCACTAGTGAAAGTATGATCCCTAGGCCTTGTTTCCAAGCATTGCACACCGTTTACTTACTGTTTTGTTACATGTTTGCTCGCAGCGATACTTATTTCATATCACAGTTACTACTTATAATCATCTATACTACTTGTATTTCACTATCTATTCGCCGAACTAGTGCACCTATACATCTGACAAGTGTATTGGGTGTGTTGGGGACACAAGAGACTTTCTGTATCGTAATTGCAGGGTTGCTTGAGAGGGATAGCTTTGACCTCTTCCTCCCTGAGTTCGATAAACCTTGGGTGATCCACTTAAGGGAAACTTGCTGCTGTTCTACAAACCTCTGCACTTGGAGGCCCAACACTGTCTACAAGAACAGAAGCATGTGTAGACATCAAGCTCTTTTCTGGCGCCGTTGCCGGGGAGGTAAGGTAAAAGGTACTCGCATCCTCCGGTGTGAGTGCTAAAAGTTATTTCCTTTAGATTCTGCAATTACATCTTTTTGTTTCTTATTTTATTTTCACTAGTTAGGCTTAATGGAAAATAAAGAGTTCTCTAGTCTTTTTCCTGAGTTTAGATATGAAGTGTTTGAAGAGAAAATTGAAAAACCTTTAGAGCTTAATTTGCATGCTAATAGTGTTGTTAGTATGAATGCTTTGAACACCGTTATTGCTAATGCTATAGAAAAGTCTAAGCTTGGGGAAGCTGGTTTTGTTAAGCATAATATTTTTAGTTCCCCAGCTTTAGTGGAGAAAGTTTGCTTTGATGATATTTTATCTCCCATATGTGATGTTCCTTCTTATGATGATATGTTTGAAGAATATGCTTTGCGAAATAGCTGTTCTTTAGCCTGCGATGATACTAAACCTCTAGTTTATGATGGCTATGATGATGAGTATAATATTTTTAGTTCACCTACTATTGAGGATAAAATTAGTTATGATTACAATATGCCTCCTATTTATGATGATTATGGTGATGAGAATAATTATTCTGTTGAATTTGCTCCTACTACTATTGTTCCTGTGGTGAGTATTAATTCTTTTATGCATGTGGCTCATGATAGGGATGTTTTATGTGATAGTTATAGTGTTAGTTATATTCATGATGCTACTGAAAGTTATTATGAGAGAGGGAAACATGGGTTGATGGATCTTACAAATATTAAGTTTCCCCTCTTTATGTTGCAAATCTTGAAGTGGCACTTGTTTTATCTATCCATGCTTGCTACTATGTGCCTCGTTGATTTATTTTCTTATAAGATTCCTATGCATAGGAAGTGGTTCAGATATAAATGTCTTTCATATTTGCTTTTTGATGCTCTCTATTGCTTTAAGTTCCTATATGGCGTCTTTGCCTCAAGCTCTTATATGGCGCCCACATGAGCATTTTTGCAAATTACTGCGCCTAGCTCAAAGGCGTTAAAGAAAAGCACTCTTGGGAGATAACCCAATGTTTTTATTTTCAGTACTTTTTCTTTTATTTGAGTCTTGGAAGTTATTACTACTGTAATAACCGCTCCTTATCCTTTTTATTTCGTTGTTGTGCCAAGAGAAGCCTCTAATTTGAGTGAGGTAAGATTTGGGGATGTTGCTGTCCTGAAACAGTTTTTGGTGCTGCACCGTAAAAATTCGCAAAAATTCTCTGTATATCTTTTGGACCTGAGATTTCTTGTGCATATGCCCCAGGTTATATCCAAACTTTCATTAGTTGAACACTTTTTAATTTGAGCAACAGAAAACCCCTCAAAAATTCGACCTTTGTCAGCTGTTCTATTTTGACAGATTTCTGCCAAAATTTGTGTTTACCGCTTTATCGCTTTCTTTTTTAGTTCTTTTGATCATGGAACTTTTGGGGAAGTTGCTACAGTAGTATATGCTTAATATGTGGTGGTTTTGGGTTGAAACCTGATGCAAAAAGAGGTTGATTATATGTTATGCTTACACTAATGTTGCTAATAGATTTGTGTTTAGTTTTGTATGAAGGAAATTTTCAAGTGTAGGGATCGGAGAGTGATGAGATGAGTTGAAGAATGGACAAAAGCTCAAGCTTGGGGATGCCCATGCATCACCCCAAGAAATATCTAAGAAGTACAAGCGTCAAAGCTCGGGGATGCCCCCGAGGCACCCTTTCTTCATCGGCAAAAAATAGGTCACCTTTCAAAACACTATATTTTTATTGCTTCATGCACTATGTGTTTTTCTTGGAGCATCAGTTGCTTTTGTTTTTAGTTTTCTTTTGCTTTGTTTGCTGCAATAAATGTTTAGATCACATCATGTTGTTTTGGAGGGAGATGAACTCCATTTTTTATTTGCCACGAACACTCTGTTTTTCACTCTTACCGTTTCAATGAGTGTTCTCTTTTTCTGCTACTGCTTTTGGTTTTTGTTTTTGCCTTGATTTGCGTTCAGATCTTCTTATATTTATTTATCAAGGTGTATTTTAGCCTCTGGACCATGTTGGTTTTCCTCAAAAGAGTTGGATTAAAAAAAGTTTGAATGGTGTTGGAAAAGAGAAAAAGCTTTATGCAAAAAAAAAGTGGTACAAGAAGGAGCTTGTGTAGACTGCGGCTTAGACTTTTTCATATCGTGCTTGATGTCTTTTTGATAGTATGCTTAGTGGTTTTGCTGTAGCATGACTTGTCTCAAATAACTGAGATTGCTTAATGAGCCTTTGAAAAAAATCATGCGTTGTTTTTATTATATGGAAGCATTTATTTGGTTTTCTCCTTTGATGCTTTATTTGGGTTGACTTGGCACATGCTCACACATGTTAGACTCATACAAAGTCGCCAATAGCCTCTATGATCATTTAGTTTTTGACTTTTGATCCCATCTTATGCTTCTTTTAATAATGCTTTGTCGCTTTGCATGATTATGGCCGTTATTGCTCTCTTAGTTGGTCGCTCCCAGTTTTTTGCTAGCCCTCATTTTGTACTGAGTATGAGCTCTACTCATGCATCCAACTCCCAAAAAGCAAGTTTGCCATTGTGTCCACTATAAATTCCTATGCATGGTATTTGCAAGCCATTCCAAGTAATTTTTCATGTGCTACCTTTCAAAACTTTTAAATACTTCTCATTTTGTGACATTGTTTTCAGCTCATGGGGACGTAGTGGTCGGATTTGCTATCTTCCATATTGCTTATTCCAAAAAGGAAAAAAAAGAAAAGAAAAGGAAAAAAGGCACTCCTCCATGGAATGTGAATGTTGGTGGGCACCCGATGGAATCGGCTAGCCATGGTTTGAGAAAGGAAAAAAGGTGGGGAGGAGTGCCAAGCTTTATAAAAGAGTACAAAAGTGCCAATCTCTCTCTCAAAAACTTGCTTCATTTTTGTATGGAAGATAGTAAGAACCCCATTGCCATTCGTTGACAAAAGCAACCACCTCTCAAAACCCAAGTTTTATCTTTATTTTACAAATGAAAAGCTCTAGCACATGTTTAATCACTGCTTCCCTCTGTGAAGGGCCTTTCTTCTACTTTTATGTTGTGTCACCACTTTCTATCTTTATGCACCATTAGGAGATCATAATTGTCATTCTGAGTATAATGTGCATTGTCCCAAAGTTTTTATTGATTGATTCATATTGTTGGTTTCACTTGTTCTTAAATTACTTGTATCTAGTCGCCCTCTTAAACTTGAAGGTGTCCTATGCATTTATGTTTTGATCTCTTTGAAGTACAAGCTGAAAACCATTTGTATGTTTTTCCATATGATTTGAACACACGTTTGACTTTCATTGTTTCATTATTCATGATCTTTTGTTTGTGTTCATTTTCATGTTATAACATGGTTGCTAAGTTTCTATTATCAAGATTATGTCTTTCATGCCCATGTTTTAAGTTATTTGATCCTAGCTCACAACTCTTATATATATGATCAAGATTGTGTAGGTGCATGTCACCTCAAAAATTATTTTCTTTTGTTATCACTTACCTACTCGAGGACGAGCAGGAGTTAAGCTTGGGGATGCTTGATACGTCTCAAACGTATCTATAATTTTTGATGCTCCATGCTTGTTTTTACACCATTTGCCTACTGTTTCGTTACACTTCGTGGCACTTTTTTGCATTTTCCAAAACTAACCTATTAACGAGTTGCCACAGTGCCAGTTCCCTATTTTCTGCTGTTTTTGTGTTTTAGAAGTGATACACAGGAAATATTCTCGGAATTGGACGAAACAAGTTCCTGAAGTCTTATTTTACCCGGAAGCTTCCAGAGATCCGAAGGAAAGTAGGAGAGGGGCCACAGGCCAGGCTCACACATGGGTGGCGCGGCCCAGGCCCTGGCCGCGCCACCATGGTGTGAGGGCACCTGGGCCCTCCTCTGACAACGCCCCTTCGCCTATAAGAAGCCTCGGGACGGAAAACCCTAGGGGAGTCGACGATTTTTCCAGAACAGTTTCATAGCTCCGCCGCCGTCGAAGACAAATTTCGGGGGACAGAAGTCTCTGTTCCGGCACCCTGCCGGGATGGGGAAGTGCCCCCGGAGCCATCTCCATCGGTCTTCATCGCTGTCTCCGCCGTCTCCATCGACCTCACCGCCATCTCCATCAACCTTGCTGTCTTCTATGATGAGGAGGGAGTAGTTCATCCCCGGGGCTGAGGGCTCTACCGGTAGCTATGTGGTTCACCTCTCTCTCCTATGATGTGATCTTTATGTGATCGTGAGCTTTGTATCATGTTGAACAAGTAGATGTTATTATTCAGATATTATGTGTACTCTAGTGGTGTTATTAAAGTAGGGATTTCTATTTTCGTGCCCTCGGGTCCTTAGTTGTACTCAGTTTTCCCCAGCCCCTTAGTTTTTCCTCAGTTTTGTCCAAGCCCTTGGCTGAAACCGTCACCAGTGCTGGAACGGCCGGTTGCCCGACGGTTGAACACCTTTGACCGTTAACTGCTGACTAGTGGGGCCACGTAGAGCCCGCAAAGACACGTCAGAGCATCCATCTTTGTTTGACCGTAAGCATCGCCGTATCCCTAACCAAAATGCGGACGAGTGGGGCTTCGGTATATCGAATGACAAGTGGGGCCATGACGCTGATACAAGGTGCAATACACGGGTAGGATTAGATTTTTAAACGGAGCTCTACAGCGATGGCACGGAGGAGGTGGCATGCGGGGTGCCGAGATGAGATCGACGTCCACAAAGAACTGCATGAGGCGAGACCAGACGCATTAGATAGATATGAACTAGACGCATTTAACCATGCAAAGAAGAGAAGAAATGGTCGAGGACATCGACGACGACCTCAACACTTTGACTGACGGTGTCGAACACGAATGCGAGCAATGTAGAGAAAACTAGTGTCTCTCCTTTCTGGCGTGTATAGATAGGTGCTAGGGGAGTGTGGTGGCGAAGGGAAAGACCTCGCGGTGGTCTGTGGCATCCAGCATAGCGGGGCGACGTGGCCGTGCCCACAGCAGCGTGCATGTTCGGCATTGGCATCAGCATGTACGTTCGTCATTGGCCTCAGCGGTATCTCTGGTGTGTCAGTGATCGAATGAGGGGACGGGATTGAGGGTGCATCCCGACGGTGACCTAGCAGTGGCGGCGAGCATGCATAGCCGTTCTGACCATGCCGATATCGGCATCGGCATCGTTTGGAGGCTGTGGTGCTCGAATCATGGTGAAAATTGTGATTCCCTATTATTTTTACATGCATAATATATAGAAAATAGCTAGATCTCTAAATCGATGCATATGAAGCTACATATATATTCTTGGTCATAATCCCCTTATCTAAAGGGGATGGATGCATGGCTTCACGTCGTCGTCGCTTTCATCGTCAGTATCTTCGTCATCCGTGTAGTAGTACTTCCTGCACAATGTTACGTCGAACACCTTCACTGTGAGCACATCATCGCCTTCATATTTGAAGTGTAGGATGTAGCCGAAATCCACACCGTGCGCGATGGCGAAATTCTTCCAGCCCTTGTCGAGGTACATCCGGCCTTGTCCGTCAAATAGGACCTCCACGGTCCAGAGACGAGGACCGCAGTCAGCTGCTCGCAGATACACCTTTGCCGGCTCCTGGCCGTCAAGATAGTCCGCAAACTTTTGTGGGAGTGCCTGCAAAGAGATCGAGCGCCGATCGTTTGAAATTAAAGGCTTTTTGGAACATGCACATAATTAATCACATGCATCATATATGTGGGAACGCGTACGTACCTTCTTGGCCAAAGGGTCTTCATAGATGACGATTAAGAACTCCTCTATGATCAATGGCAGTGTTGACGGTGGTGGTGGCAATGATGATGATCCACCACCAAGGCCGCCCCTTCCCCTTCCCCTTCCGGTCGGCGTCCGAGACATGGAAGCCATGGCAATGGATTAAGTGTATGTGAACGAAGAAGAGAGAGGCAGAAACGAAGAAGAGAGAGGCAGAACCTATTGACATGAGGGATGGCCGTTGTAGGGGTTTATAAGGGCGAGATGACCGTTGTGGGGTTTACATAATAAATTAAGGAGGAGATGACCATTGTGGGTGTTTATATCTCAACAAAAAAGTAATGCCTAAAAGAAATGGAAATTCGTGATAGTTTATTATTTTACCGTGAAAAGTAATGCCTAAAGGAAATTCATGATAGTTTATCATTTCACCGTGAAAAGTAATGCCTAAAGGAAATTCATGAAAAGTAATGCCTAAATAGAAATTCGTGATAGTTTATTATTTTACCGTGAAAAGTAATGCCTAAAGGAAATTCGTGATAGTTTATTATTTTATCGTGAAAAGTAATGCCTAAATGGAAATTCGTGATAGTTTATCATTTTACCGTGAAAAGTAATGCCTACAAGAAGTGGAAATTCGTGAATACCAAACTTGTTGAATCCGGTGGCCAACTCGTTATTTAGCATACATAGAGGGGTAGTAGTTTGCCACCGACAGATAGAGAGAGGGTGGCACGATCCTGCCCGTTAGATCACAGGATCGACGGTAGGTGGGCACGATCCGTGTGACAACAGCTCGACCAATCAGGCCAAGTTTGGGCTTCTGTGAGAAGGGAGAGGGTAAAACTGAGTAGTATCAAGGATACAAGGGCAAGTAAGTAGTAAACAGGCTAAGGAATTCAAATAAGAGATTTAGAAAAAGAAAAACACATGTTTTGTACAATGGAACCCAGGTTGGCCTACCTCAAAGTATTAGCAATTCAAATATACATGAGTGTAAAAATTATGGCCTCATTCAGACAAACTATGTTTTGGGTATAGATATTTTGAGAAGGGGTTTGAGTGGAAAGCCATGAACCTTCATAGCTACTAGTGATTCCAGAAGTGGCCATTTGTGTGAAAACTTGATTTATATATGATTGTTATGATTTTATTTTGCGCATGAGTAGGAGGCACAATGATTTTATCTTTTTGAATTTTTTTGCGCATGAAATGACTCAATTAGATAGCTTAATCCCATCTGTTGACTCTCTGTTGACCAGCCACTTGAGGGTAGAACTGAGTATATTGCACTAGCCAGTATTAGTACTTGAGGGAAAAACTGAGTACAGATATTTTTCCAGTGTAAGACTCGAGGGTAGAACTGAGTACACGTAACGGTGCTGACGTGCAGTCCCACGGACGCGTGTCGCGGTGAGCAGCGGTTAGCCGCGCGGTGCGCGTGTTGAGACCAAAATGTCAACTACTGAGACGAACCGTCACTTTGCCAGTACAGAGCCCCTCTCTTCCTCCCTCTGCACACACACGCAACCACGCCTCTCACGTCCCATCACCTTCTCCAAAAAACCCCAGCCGCCCTACGCGCGCTCCCCTACCGGCGATGGAGAAGAAGAATGCGCCGGCGGCCTACGCCCCCGAGCCCATCGCCTCCGAGCCCGTCGCATCCGAGCCCATCGCCGCCGAGCCCGTCGCATCCGAGCCCGTCGCCTCCGAGGGTGGCGCATCCAGACGCGACGCCTCCGTGAACTGGGCCTCTCTCAGGGCTGACGGACCACTTCACAAGATCGGCACCTGCTTACTGGCGAACGAGGAGTACGTGGACACCTACGCTGCTTTGAGGCAAGTTTGTACAAATTGATGCTCAGATCTACCTGAGCCCGATGTGCACCTGCACGAATGGATCATGGTAGAACACGCCCTTCCACGCGCCGCTGAGTTCTCCTTCCTCAACCTTCGCACATCCCGCTACGTCACCATCGATCTAACGGAAGTTCATGCAAGGTTCAAATTCCTCCATATCTATAGAGTTAATCTATTTTTATTTTCAATCGTAAACATCTTAGTGCTGAATGTTATCTTCATCAACTCCCTTTTAGATACTACTTCGTTGGCTTTTACCGTGGCGTCATCGTGCTTGGCCAGAGGAACTAGCCGCATAAGATGCGGCTTCTAAACCCACTCACAAAGATATTGAACGCTACGTTTGAGGCGCAGATGCCATCTATGATTGTGCAGTCAGTCGCTGTAATGAAGTCCCCGGCTATGCTCTTCGTTTCCACATATTACCCGACGGAAATTGCTTGGGTCGATGAGAGCACTCCAACTAAGGGTATAGATGAAGATTGGGGAGAAGGAAGATTTACGATCGAGCACCATTCTATGCGTTGCATTACCACGTTCAATGGTGAATTCTATGCACTAGCTCTACCTTGTCATTACCACAATTTGGAGTTCGGAACATTAGTGTGCACCAACAATGTCCAGTTGGAGCAGGGCGCGAGCAATGTCAACATGAAGACACTTTTTTCATTTTCAGAACTTGGAAATGACAAGTTCTGCCTTGTGGAGTCGGATGGTGATCTGCTGCTTGTGTTGTTGGGCGGTCGTTTGGATAAAGGTCAAACATTGGTGTACCGTGTGGACACTGAGAGCCGCTCTCTCCATGCCGTCAATAACATTGGCAGTCGTGCCTTCTTCGTCCATCATGTCCGGTGTATCTCCGTCGACACCAGAGTGCACCCGACACTTCGACCTGGCTGCATCTACTACGCGGATATGGGTTATATCAGAGAGTACTTTGATGATATGAATGCCTGGGATGAGTGGCCACTACGTGTGGATAGATTAGGAAGGTACGGTCTGAAAGATGAACAAAGGCCATACCGTTTGGAGGATGTATTGGCTGCACACTGCAGACGGAAGGAGTTCAATGAATATTTCTTTCAGACCAGAATGGGGAGCGACGAAGATATATATGATGAATGAAGAACAGATTCATCCATCATGGGCTATCCTAATCTTCATGTTGGGCATACATTGCGTCTTGTATTATTTTCAGCTTAGTTTGTCGTGAACATTAACATCGTTATTGGCTGCTTTTGGCTGCTGTATGCAGTTTATGTATTATACTTAGTTTTCTAGATTTATTATGCTGCTGTGAATTTATCCTATCCTATACTTGCTTCTAGATTTGCTACTAGATTTATTACCATATTGGGCAAAAAACGAGGGCCAAAAGGCAACAATCATTGAAGAAAGATAGAAATAGAAGCTTCTCTAGATTTGATACTAATTTGGTGAAAAGAGAGAGAACTGTTACAGAGAGAGAGAGAGAGAGAGGGGAAAAAGGCGCTCTGAAAAATGCCAATTTGGGCCGAGAGAGACAAAACCGAGCTCTCACGTACAACCAAACGCGGTCTCGTCCTGTCCCACGCGGTCCCGTTCTACCAGCCCCACGCGACGCGGCCCCACACGACGCGGCCCCACACATCAGCACGGAACGGTCAACTAAACGGCAACCCTCCCGTTCGAGCGTCTGTGAGGGGTTTCAAACTAGAGCGAGGGGAAAACTGAGGAAAAGTTAAGCGGCTGGGGAAAACTGAGTACAACTAACGACCCAGGGGCACGAAAATAGAAATCCCATTAAAGTAATCTATTCCTCCTGCCATGGTGTAACGGTGACAGTGCGTGCATCATGGTGGTACTTGGTCTAGGCTACGATTGTGATCTCTTATGGATTATGAGAATAATTACCGCTATGATAGTATTGAAGTGATCTTTTCCTCCTTTCATGGTGTAATGTTGACAGTGTGTGCACCGTGTTAGTACTTGGTCTAAGTTGCAATAATATCTATCTTGAGTTGTGATTTGATTTGGATATCTCTATGAGTGGTGTTTTTCAAGTACTTGATGAACTTTAAGGGGTGCTTCTGTAGCCACTACGCAATGATTAGTGTTGTTCAATAGGAGAGTAATTCAGAGTACCATAATGAAGAGAAGTTGTTTATTTGTTCAATCATGTTATATTGTTGGGAGTGTGTCCACTAGTAAAAGTATGATCCCTAGGCCTTGTTTCCAAGCATTGCACACCGTTTACTTACTGTTTTGTTACATGTTTGCTCACAGCGATACTTATTTCATATCACAGTTACTACTTATAATCATCTATACTACTTGTATTTCACTATCTCTTCGCCGAACTAGTGCACCTATACATCTGACAAGTGTATTGGGTGTGTTGGGGACACAAGAGACTTTCTGTATCGTAATTGCAGGGTTGCTTGAGAGGGATAGCTTTGACCTCTTCCTCCCTGAGTTCGATAAACCTTGGGTGATCCACTTAAGGGAAACTTGCTGCTGTTCTACAAACCTCTGCACTTGGAGGCCCAACACTGTCTACAAGAACAGAAGCGTGTGTAGACATCATGCGTCATTCTCCTAGGAAGAAGCTCCTAGTTTTAGAACCCTCAACTTTTCTCCTGGAGGAGTTTAACGCCAATGAGTGGATCACTATTTTTCATCGCGAGCGGAAGAATCTTGCTCGATCCTCGCATCGGCGATCATCGACCAGGCTTTGGCCGAACAATGTGGTTGTCTATAGTAGAAGGGAAAAAAAGAGTCAGATCTCTCTGGCACGTACGTGATTCACGGGCACAAGGCCCTAATCACCGCGTCTAATGTTTTTTCTAGTAAACCAAATCACAAGGAATTTGGCCCGAAAATTTTGGCTTCGTTTGTGGGTACAAGGCCCACTTTGCCGGTTGTGAGAGGCATTTTAGGTTTTAGATCGGTGAGATCGTTTTCTATCTGTCAATCGCGATCGCCAAAAGGCAGTTCTCGTCCCACTCGCGGCATCATGGCTGGACGTGGATCTCGTCCACCACCGATGCCGGCAGCCGGTGGAGGTCCTCAATACCAGCAGGGTGGCCAGCGTCCGCCGACACCTAGGGCACCTCAGCCCTTCGACGCTCCTCTGCCTCGGGGTGGTGGGGGCGGCTACCAGGATCCTTATGGAAGTAGAGAAGGGGGAGGTAGAGGCCAGTTCGGTTAGGGCCAGCAGGACTATCGTGCTGAAGGGAGTGGATCAGGCAGCTTCCAAGGAGCATAATTCAATGGTAACTTTGGGAATTTCGATCAAGGGTATTACGATGGTGGATATGGCCATGGTTATGGCTATGGCAACAATCAAGGGTATCGCAAACCCTATTACAACAGGTACATGGGTGGCCGTGGTGGTTACAACGGAGGTCGGGGACGGAACAAGTCTCTCCAACGCTCTGAGTTTGCAGGAGAGGGTCAGAAGGAGATGATTACCAATTCTGATGCTGCTACTTCAGACAAAGGTGATGGTTCTGATTCTTCTGTTTTGTCTATTCCGCAAGCCGAGACTGCTGCTGCTCAATCGAATTTGGCACAAGGTACCACGGTTGATCAAGTTTACATTGCTAAGTCTGCTGCTTTGGCTCAAAAGGGTAAAAAGGAAATGTGGTTCCGTTGTAATTTGCACGCTGATCATGTGGGGACTGATTGCACTGCGGTTCTTTGCATCTATTGTGATTCCGCTCTGCATAAGGATGAGGAGTGCCACCTCCTTGGTGTGCCGAAGCCTACTGCAGTTACTTATGGTTTGTGTAGAGAGGACCTCATGTGGTTTGAATTGCCCAAGTCCAAGGACCTCAGACTAAAGAATAACAGTGGTAAGGTATGCAGAATTCGTGTTACTAGTAACCCCATGACAATACAAGAGGTTGTCAATGAACTTGAATTTTTGGTTCCGGGGATTAACCAGCTAGAAATTGCTTCAGTGGGTGAAGGGTTATTCCGAGTTGTTCTGCAGACAAAAGGTGACATGGCAAGGTTGAGGAAGATCAATGATCTAAAACTAGAGAAGTCTGTGATTTATTTTGAAGAATGGTCGTCCAAACATGTTGACAAGTGGTGTTTATATGATCTTTGGGTTAGGGTGAGCGGATGTCCAGACACACTTTGCAGAGACTACTTGGCACTTTTTGCACTGGGATCTCTTGTTGGCAAGGCAACGGAGATCGACATGAAGTTTACTAGAGAAAATGGTATAGTCAGAGCAAGAATTGATTGTGCTAATCCCAAATCTATACCTCGAAGGCTAGATTATTTTTATGATGGTGAAGGTTTTGCGGTTTACTTCGATGTTGAGGCTCTTGATGGGTCAGTTGTGCCAGCAAGTGAGTTTGACATAGGTGATGGGGAGGATGATGCCAAAGATAATATTTCCAATGATGGTAATGCAAGCAAACCTGAGGCAGATCCTTCTATCCCTCCCTCGGATAGAGAGACCTCAAATGATCCAAAGGATGATGTCATGCATTAGGATTCGAATGCAAAGCAAACTGAGTCTATCGAGACTATGCAGGTTGGGAAGATTTCCATTCATTATCCATCTCCATCAAAAACTATGAAGAAAAAATGTGATGACCAGGGATGTCTAAGCCCGCCGTCTAAAAGTTGGTTTTCTATGGTTGAAGAGGAAGACCTTGTGGGGATTTCTTTGACCCCTTCTCAGGCTCAGAAGGAACCTATACAACAAGTTGTATTTCCGTCTGATCAGAAGATTCTTAGCTCTGAGTCGAGTGGAGATTATCCGGTTTCCCATATGCTGCAGGCTGCCGCGACAGAGAACTCTCCCAAAACAATGCCACGACTGGTCTCTGGTGTGTTCTCTCCTTGGTCGCCCTGTTCGCCTGCTCAGCCTACCGCGACAAAGTTTTCGCCCAATTCTCTGCCACGGCAGGTTTCTGGAGGGTCTCCTCCTGGGTCGCCTTCTCAGGCTGCCGCGACAGGGATTTCTCCCAAAACGCTGCCACGGCAGGTTTCTGGCATGATTTCTCTTGGGTCGCCCTGTTCGCCTGCTCAGCCTGCTGCGACAAAGTTTTTGCCCAATTCTCTGCCACGACAGGTTTCTGGAGGGTCTCCTCCTGGGTCGCCCGGCTCGCCTGTACATCCCTCTGTGGATTCTCAATTCTTGCCGGGATGTGATCAGTTCTGCATAAATTCCATTGACAAGTCCATGGACAATAGTAACCCGAGCTCTATGCATAGTGATGTGATTGGTACTGGAGTTTTTTTGGGAGGAAGATATTCGAAGAAGGAAGTGATTTCTTTTGGGGGAATTTCTGAAGATTCTCAGAGGGGAGTCCGTTCAAGCAATCGGATTCATGATCAGCCTAATGCGGATGCAACTCAAATGGAGCGCGCACAGCAACAAGCTTCTGCTTGCGATCCTTCTTCTTTCTCAGGTAAAAAGCATTTAAATAAATTTACTTTAGCATCTTTCTCTGATGATGTGGTAGTGCGTAGAGCTGCAGCACTGGGAGTTTCTTTGGGTAGAACTAATAGTCAAGTCTTGCAGTCAGTTCAGTTACTTAAAGAAACAGACATTCAGCGTAATCTTTTTACACTTAAGAGGAAGGATGAGAAGCTAGACGATATTGTAGATGACCATTGTAGTTTACTCCTTGAAAATGCAACCAAGTTAAGTCAAGATTTGTTGGAAGAGGAACTTTTAGAAACCGAGACTCACAAGGAGATTACGGTGCCACTTAAAAAACCAACCCGCAAATATAAGAAAAAGGTAAAAGAAGTCATAACAACTTGCCGACGGAGTACAAGACTAAAAAACAAAGGTTAAAATGAAGGGTTGTTTTTGGAACGGAGATGGTTTTGGGGATCTGGCCAAACACTCTTTTGTGCGTGAGACAATTCGTGATCATAAATTAGATTTCTTTGCGATCTTAGAGACTGGAAGATCTAGTTTTTCAGGACCGTTTTTGAAACATCTTTCAGGAGGACTTGATTTTGCTTGGTACTGCCTACCTCCACAAGGGAGATCAGGGGGCATCCTAGTTGGGATAAATATGTCAACTATATGCGTTAAAAAAGTTTCAAATGGGGTCTTTTGTGTTAAGTTCCATGTTCGGTCAAAAGATACCGGTTTTGATTGGGTGTTGGTTCCAGTTTACGGGGCAGCGCAAGATGATAAAAAACCAGACTTTCTTGCAGAACTAGTTCGGACTTGTGATAATGAAACTCTGCCGCTGCTCATAGGGGGAGATTTTAATATTATTAGGCGTAAGGAAGAGAAAAATAATGATAATTTCAATTTAAGATGGCCGTTCATGTTTAATGCTATTATTGAGAGTCTAGACCTTCGAGAAATAGCACTTTCTGGTAGACAGTTTACTTGGGCTAGCTGAAGAGAGACACCAACTTTTGAAAAATTAGACAAAATTCTAGCAAGTGTAGAATGGGAAAACAAGTTTCCCCTTGTCACGGTTAGAGCTTTAACTCGTACAGGATCAGATCACACACCTTTGCTTATCGACTCAGGTGAACAAGCGCATACTGGTAATAAATCTCATTTCTCTTTCGAGTTATCTTGGTTCCGTCAAGACGGATTTTATGACTTAGTTAAAAAAGAGAGGCTATCAATTCCTAATAGAGGAAACACAATGGAAGATTGGCAAAATAAAATAAGGCACTTAAGAAGTTTCCTTCGTGGATGGGCAAAAAATATGAGCAGCATCTATAAGTTGGAAAAAGTCCGACTAACATCCGTCATAGATGCCCTTGATTTAAGGGCTGAAACAACTTTACTAAATGAGGACGAGCGTCGTTGTTTAAAAAATGCGAATGATGATTTAGCTAAATTGCGAAGAGATGAGGAGACTAAATGGGCCCAGAGGGCAAAGGTCAAACATGCGCAAGAGGGAGGTAGCAATGGCAAGCATAGAAAAAAGAAAATCTTTCTGTTGGAGCAAGATGAAGGTATAATAGTTGGACAAGACAACCTAAAAACCTACATATCCGAATATTACAAGAATTTATTCGGTGCTCCAAATCCAAATCACTTTTCCATGATTGAATCTGAAGTAGAAGATATTCCTCAACTCTCTTTGGAGGAAAATACGATTTTAATCGCTGATTTCTCCGAACAAGAGGTTCATGACGCAATAATGCAAATGGAGAAAAACAAGGCGCCGGGGCCTGATGGGTTTCCGGCTGAATTTTATCAAAAAATTTGGGATACTATTAAAATGGACTTCATGGCAATGTTTGTAGCTTTCCAAAGAGGTGAGCTACCATTGTTTCATCTTAATTTTGGCACAATTATCTTGCTGCCCAAAAAAGAAAATGCAATTCAAATCCAGCAATATCGACCAATTTGCTTATTAAATATAAGTTTCAAAATATTCACGAAGGTAGGTACAAATAGAATTTCAGAAGTTGCAAATAATGTAGTCAAGCCTACCCAGACGGCTTTTATGCCAGTGCGACATATCCTTGAGGGGGTGGTGGTCCTCCATGAAACAATCCATGAGTTACACAAGAAAAAAATGGATGGAGTGCTTTTAAAACTAGATTTCGAAAAGGCATATGACAAAGTAAAATGGGATTTCCTTCAACAAGCTTTAAGAATGAAAGGGTTTAATCCAAAGTGGTGCAAATGGATACAAGAATTCATTAGCCGTGGTAGTGTAGGGATCAAAGTAAATGAAGACATTGGTCATTATTTCCAAATGAGAAAGGGGTTGCGCCAAGGGGACCCTCTCTCTCCGATTTTGTTCAACATTATAGCTGATATGTTAGCGATTATGATAAATAGAGCTAAACAAGACGGTCAGGTCAGCGGGCTTATTCCACATCTAGTTGAGGGGGGAGTGTCAATTCTTCAATATGCGGATGATACAATAATCTTTCTAGAACATGATTTAGAAAAAGCTCTAAACATGAAACTAGTTTTATGCATATTTGAGCAACTATCAGGATTGAAAATAAATTTCCACAAGAGTGAAATATATTGCTTTGGGATGGCTAAGGAAGTTGAGAATCAGTATAGAGAGCTTTTTGGTTGCAACGTAGGAACCCTTCCTTTCAAGTACTTGGGAATTCCTATTCATTTTAGAAAACTGAAAAATGGTGAATGGAAACCGGTTGAGGATAGATTCGAGGTCAAACTTAGTAGTTGGATTGGAAAGTTGCTGTCATATGGTGACAAGCTTATTTTGATTAATTCGGTCTTAACGAGTCTCCCTATGTTCTTATTGTCTTTCATTGAAATTCCAGTGGGAGTTAGAAAGAGACTAGATTTTTTTAGATCACGTTTTTTCTGGCAAAGTGATGGTCACAAAAGAAAATATAGACTCACTAAATGGAACATTATTTGTAGACCACGTGACCAAGGAGGTCTAGGAATTAAAGTTTTAGATATAAAGAACAAATGTCTTCTTAGTAAATGGTTGTATAAGCTTCAAAATGAGGAAGGGGTTTGGCAAGAACTTTTGAGAAACAAGTATCTCCATTCTAAATCCCTATCCAAGGTAAAAATGAAAGCATCCGACTCGCCATTTTAGAAGGGTTTGATGAAGGTGAAAGAAGATTTCCTTAGTAGGGGTTCTTTTGCTGTTGGTAATGGAGAGGATACGAGATTTTGGGAAGACACTTGGCTAGGGAACAAGTCACTAGCTCAACAATACCCCTCTCTTTACAACATCGTGCATAGAAAAAATGTGTCGGTATCCAACGTGCTGAATCAAACTCCTTTAAATATCACGTTCCGTCGCACACTTACTGATAATCGGTGGAGACTTTGGTTGCAATTAGTGCAGCGGCTAATGCACATTCAGTTAAATGATGAGAGAGACACTTTTGTTTGGGGTTTAACTACATCTGGTGCTTTCACTGTAAAATCTATGTACCTAGATATGCTAGATGATGACACAAAATACTTGAAGAAATATATTTGGAAAATGAAGGTACCACTTAAGATCAAAGTGTTTATGTGGTTCCTACATAGGAAAGTAATTCTAACTAAAAATAATTTGATTAAGAGGAATTGGAATGGTCAAGAATCATGTTGTTTCTGTGATAACAAGGAGTCCATACAACATTTATTTTTTGATTGCCCCTTAGCAAAGATAATTTGGCGTGTTATCCACATGACTTTTGGTCTAGAACCACCAAAGAATGTTAATAACCTTTTTGGGAATTGGCTCAAGGGTATTCCTAAGAAGGATCTGATTCAGGTTCGAGTAGGTGTTTATGCGATTATTTGGGCTATATGGAACACCAGAAATGATTTTATCTTTAACAAACCGAAAAAACATTCTTTTATGCAGGTTATTCCTTTGGCTACCCACTAGATCCGTATGTGGTCTTATCTCCAACAAGAGGAGCAGCGGGAGGCGATGGATTCTGGGTGCAACCATTTGGAGATGGTAGCTCGGGATTTATTCAGCCGGTGCAGTTGGCGGTCGCACAATAGAATATCTAATTGATGTATCAGCTTACTTGCATTATTTTTCGTTGGCTCATCCACGTGGCCACCTTGTGCAACCCGTGATTTATATAACTTGTTAAGACTTATTTACGGGAAAGCAGTTTTGGCACATGGGAGCATATGCTCCTGATTTTTAAATTTTGATTTAAATACATTTCAAAACGTCAAAAAATTTGGACACAAAATTTGACGCGTATGTCTCGACATTCTATATGCTTACAAAGTCGTTCCACGAAAAACCGACATTTTATGTGTCGTGTGTAAAAAAGATAAAATTTAGTCTTAAAAAATGGCATTGTATGAGACATTTCTTTGTCTTTTTTATACAAGCTACAAAAAATGTTGGTTTTCGGTGAAACTTGGCGTGCACACTTAAAATGTTGAAACGTACATGCGAAATTTTTGTTTAGAATTTTTTGACATTTCAAAATAGTTTTTCCCGGCGTGGGAGCATATGCTCCCATGTTCCGAATTGGATTTTCCGCTTGTTTATGGATAACTTTTAATAAAATAAAGTCATATGCATCTCTCTGATGGCAGAGGCTGGGGCTTCCCCATTTTGAAAAAAAATCTACGATGAGCTGACAACTCGCAACGGGTATCTCAGCACAGCAGACTCGTATCGTAGCCTTTTTCTCTTGACAAGACAACTCGGCCTGCGTTGCGTAGAGACGCAGAGCGGAGCGCCGTCGCCTACGCCTCGCTCTCCTCTTCGTGCTGCC
This sequence comes from Dactylis glomerata, assembly GCA_007115705.1. Classification (NCBI taxonomy): domain Eukaryota; kingdom Viridiplantae; phylum Streptophyta; class Magnoliopsida; order Poales; family Poaceae; genus Dactylis; species Dactylis glomerata. The sequence continues at coordinate 2,279,096 of QXEO01000344.1, forward strand.
ATGCAGAGCCCAGACCTGACTTTTTCATCACTTGATCACTCAATCCAGCAACTCCTCGTCCCCAAATAATTAGGACCACCAAACAGCCCACACACGCCCCCCCACCCACCCAGAAACCCGGCCAGGAACTCTGGACGAACAATGGTGAACACCTATGGCTCGACTCAGATGCGCCAAGCCCAAGCTTGGTCGCTCCCGGCGGCGGTGGAGCGGGAGCTGGCGCAGCTCGAGAGGCGACACGGGCAGCGCGCGGACCTGCAGGTGCAGCGGCAGCTCGCGGAGCTCGGCGAGGCGGTGGCGGTAATGGTTCTGCGGAGGGTCGGGGAGTCTCGGCAGCCGGTCGACAACTTGTCCGCCTCCATCGGGCGGATGACGATGCTGGACGGGGCTACCTCCCAGTACCCCGTCTGCGGCTGGGGACCTTCTCGGCGAGGTGCGACAAGCTTACCTTCTCGCACGTACTATCAAATAGGAGCATTTCTGCTCTTATTTCTGAATTATACGTTTAGGTGTTGGAAGTTCCACCTTTATGTTCTCATCGGCTGCGCTTTCAGTAGTGGCGAGTTGGGAAGTTTGTGCATCTAAAAAAAGAGTTCAGAGTGGTCAGATTTCTGTGTACTCCACATTTACGCCAGGAATTGATACTTGCATTTTTTAGATAAATTATGTTCCTTAGATTTTTGTTTTGTGATTTTCGTTTCTACAAGTAGTTTCGATCTAGTAGTAAATAACATCTTGGCCCCTACTCCGTGATCGTCGTCTTCTTCTCTGGCTGAATCGAACGGCTTCATCTCGCTCGCATTCTCCTCTGTTTCTCACTGGAGATCCGCGGCCGACAGGCCTCTGCGGAGGACAGGTCACCGGTGGAGAGTTAAGGAAGGGACGGTGATGCTAGGGTGTGCTGATTGCTGAACGTTTGGTTTGACGAGGTGCAGCGGCGGGGGAGCCGCCGGGACTGCAAGGCGGCGAGATCTTGGGTGCTGGAGCCGAGACGGGCGTGCAGAAGATCTTGCTAGCGTTTCCCCCGAAATGTAGTTGACACATTTTTTATTTTGGCCGCCCCTTTTGCCTCGTTCAGAAAAAGATCTGCATGTCTATGGGGTTTTGCAAAACCCAAACACCTCAGATATAAATATAGAGGTAGGAATTTGTCTAACGAACCACACTCCTTCGTAGACGTCAGGAGTCCATTGATGAAAAGGGGCTGGGGAAAGCTTGAACCCAAGTCCTATAGTGATGGATATAAGCGCAATTGAAATTCCCGTTCACAATTTCTTGAAGCTCGATCTCCCCCCAGATGAACCATATAGCCAAGAGCAACCATGAACCAGAATAGAAGAGCTTGCCCCACCCATGAAGTTCTTGTTTATGAGGATTCAAGCAGGGGGCTGCTTCAAACATTGAAAAATGATGCTTCTCAAGTTATGATTCTGGAGCTTCTTCATTTGATCCGTGTGTGTCTGTACTCAACAAGTCTCTAACATGCCAATTTTCACTTCTCTTGAACCGCTAATGAGTTTTCTTTTCTAATAATGAGATCTTTGTTCAAATAGGTGATTATGTACAGGGACCAATGTACCATCAAGCTGGAATGTCCTATGACATCTCAGACCATGCTATGATTGAGGCTGAGAGCCTTACTACAGGATCGATGCCTTATGGTTTGATGCTTCCTGGAAGCCCTCAGCGTGGCCTTCTGCACCAGGTGGGGGCAGAGAGCCCAGGCCGGCACTCCATTTGTTCACATCCAAGAGTGGCTTCCACCCCAAGCCCTCTGCGGAACATCACACAAAGTTTGCATCAGTTGGGATGTCCATTGAGAACCGGAGGGTTTGAAACATCGTGGGCCCTGAGGCGCATAATGCCAGCTGAACCTTATGTCAATGCAAATGCGTTGATGGAAACAGCGAGCCCACAGATGGTAGCTCTTGGGGAGCTAGAGTTTGTAAAGGTTTTCCTGATATATGTGTACCTTGCAGGGTAAGTCCCCTCACTGCCTCCTGCTTTTGGAAATAAGGGGCTCTGTTTACTATCCCTGTCATCTAATAATAAAACTTTTTAATCTATAACGATTATGTTATTCTGTTGCTAATCGATCCTGCCTTCACTTATTACAGAAAAAAGATAGAAGATGTGTGCCAACTACGTGAAGATTAGATTAGGTCCTTGCATTCGCTGCCCATGGATCATTTTGAGTCAGAAATCTGGCACAGATTTGGTCACAAGTTTATCACAGAATCAGAAAGAAGAAAGGTCGTACTATATATTAACGGTTTTGCTAGTTCTCAGTAGACTAAGAACTAACTTAGGGCTCAGTAGAATTTTAAACCATCAGATTTGCATCGTGATTCGTGCATTTGAGTTGCAAGTGATGTTGCAACTAGAAATGATACATCTAAACCGTTAGATTTGCTTCGTGATTCGTGCTAGTGGTGAGTTGCATGTTGTAACTGAAATATGATGATGTCATTCTACTGAGCCCTAAGTTAGTGCTCTGAGCGCTAGATACACCCATATATTAACTGTTATGTTTGCTCATGGCTGCAACAAGTATATATTCCTTTTAGTACAATAATGGCTGCAACGAGTATAGATTTCTCAGGTTTAAGGTTCATAATGTAGAACGTAGACATTTGTACCTTAAGATTGCTCAGGTTTGAGGTCCATGGATATTTTTGGATATATTCGTTTCTGCCTATGATGCTTGGAAAGATTCAGTTTTGGCAAATGTCGTTGTTTTGTCAATATGGTTATTAACCAAGAATAAGATCACTAGTTATTAAAAAATATTACTAGAAGCAGCTAATCATCTTCTAGAAAGTACATCTACGTTTCATGCAAACACAATTTGTATGAAAGCTTCTACAAGAAAAGGAATCGGCAGCATAAGTGCATAACCTTTTTGTACCATGAGCAGCATACCTTTTTTGCGGCTATAAACCTTGTCACAATTTGAATAATACATCTCTCATAATTCACTGTAAATTTGAGTAGTATTTTGTATCTCCCAACATTGATTCCTATCTGAATGCATCATCTGTTGTCTCTGTTCAGATAATTAGATTATATTTCCTTTTTATTTTTTCCTATATAGTACATGCTAACATGTGTCTCATGTTTTTTTTTTCCAACGGACACTTGCAGAACCTTGATTGGGACCCAAGCAAGACAAAAGTGTACCATTGCCATATCAAGAAAAGAGATGACTCCATAGTTACAATCTTCAAGGTTTGAAAGTTCCTTAGTCCTCATATAGCAGAGACTTTGATATTCAATATTTCTTCATGACACATTGTGATCCTATCTTCACTTCAATATTTTCATATACCATAGTGGAATATTTTGTTGGTTCTCACAGTTGCCCACATCCCTGTATAGTGGGAAATACTGGTTTGCTGCACTATAAATGGACCTGAAGTTTATCTCCCAAAAAAGTGACTTATTTTCCTATATATGTTAGGTGCATGCACCGTTGCACATAATGATGTATGTACCTGCAAAGTTTCATGTTGAATTTCAACGGTGTAATGTATTTTTTAAAACTAAAGGTGGATGTGAGCACCAAATTTGCGATCTGTATGTGCCCAACTGTGGACTGGTATCCATACCCTTGTTAATCTTTTTTTGTACTTTCATGTGGTGATGGCAAAAGCATGCTTGCCTTGAACTCCCCACCTCATAGGTACACATGCCCTGTAGGAAAAGGCAAGTCCTGGTTAACTCGTTATTGTGATTGCCTAGTATAGACACCGGCCGTAGAATGACTTTTCTCCATCCTTATTTGTTTCCTCCAACTTGTAGAGATTACATACCCTTGTTTGATATTGCACATCAGTATAGTCTAGATCTTCATGCTTATTTGTTTGGTTTCAGGGACCTTATCTAGAGAATTCAAGGACTCATCTGCAAAAAGTTGTTGGTGATGATAATGTTCTTGTCGTGAAGTTTTCGGATATACCCAGACATGAAATCATTGGCGATAACTATGGTGCCTACTTTAGTTTTTACCGCCAGGTTGCTGAAGATGGCATCATCTTGGGTTTGCGTCGCTATCAATTTTTCAGTAAGTTTCCATTTCCTGGACAGCAGCAGCATCCATTTCCATTTGGGTCTATATACAGTGCCAGACTCATTAACTGATTTTGCAATATTTAGTGCATTACTATCCCGCAACACATTGAAGCCAATTGCAGTTCTAAAAACGAAGCATTCCAGACGCGGAGCAACCACCAGATCCATGTCGCAATGGTAGCACATCTGGGCCCAGAGGAGCCTATAATGTGCCCATGATGAACGAATGACCATTTCAGCTCAAAAACGAATGACCATTAAATTTACTACTACTGCCAAGACAACTACATGAGAAATGTAGCTGAACCTAAAAATATTACTACAGCTGAAGTAGTTTTAGAAACCAGAATATTAATATTTATTTTTTCTTGATCAAGTTCTCCCGGCTGAATAATTTTCTGGTTCAATCTTTATTCAGCACTGACCTATAGGAAAGTAGAAGGTGTCAAATACAATGACGAGGATCTGAACAGCGCTTACGTCCACGCTGGGTTACGTGTTGATTATAAAGGCGGCTCTAGGCCAAGAGTTTACAGAGAATCAAACCGTATCAAACCAGACAAGGTTGGGTCGGTTGGGTAGGGATAGGTGTTCGTGTCTAACACGTAACACAGTCCTATTACATTTAACACTCCCCCTTAATCTAAACCTTTTGAAAGGTTTAGATTACGCTTAAACTCATCTAACTGTTTTACAGGAAGTGCCTTTGTGAAACCATCTGCAACTTGATCTTTGCTAGAGATAAATTTAATGTCCAGAAGTTTATTGGCTACTCTCTCTCTAACAAAGTGAAAATCTATCTCAATGTGCTTGGTACGAGCATGAAAGACTGGATTGACAGATAAATAGGTAGCACCCAGATTATCACACCAAAGACATGGCTTCTCCTTTAGCTTAACACCAAGTTCACCAAGAAGAGCTTCAACCCAAATTAATTCTGCAGTAGCATTTGCCAAGGCTTTATATTCAGCTTCTGTACTAGACCTGGACACTGTGGCTTGTTTTCTGGCACTCCAAGAAACCAAGTTTGAGCCAACAAATATAGCAAACCCACCAGTGGATCGCCTATCATCAATAGAACCTGCCCAATCTGCATCAGAGAAGGCACTGAGAAGTGTAGATGATGATTTGATAAAGGTGATTCCAATCTTAGAAGTATCCTGTATATAACGAAGAATACGCTTCACAGCTGACCAATGTTCTGTAGTAGGAGCATGAAGAAACTGACAGACTTTATTCACAGAATAAGACAAGTCTGGACGTGTAAGAGTTAAATACTGTAATCCTCCAACAATGCTGCGATACTGAGTACTATCATCAGAACCCAGGGGTGTACCATCAGTGAGAGACAATTGCTCTGTGGAGGACAACGGCGTGGGAGCTGCTTTACAATCTCGCATGCCAACTTTTGCAAGCAAATCTGAGGCATATTTTTCCTGTGTCAAGACCAATCCATTCGGCACCTTCTTGACTTCAATACCAAGAAAATAATGCAAGTCACCAAGATCTTTAATAGCAAAATTCTTGTTAAGATCTCAAAGAAGAATATCAATGGCTTCATCAGAGGAACTTGTTACTATAATATCATCAACATAAATCAGCACATAAATGATGATACCTGACTTATTATAGAGAAACAATGAAGTGTCAGCCTTGGAAGGAATAAATCCAAGATCACTCAACTTTGAACTCAATCTTGAGTACCATGCTCGAGGTGCTTGTTTCAGTCCATAAAGAGCCTTGTCAAGTTTGCAAATATAATGCGGAGCGTGAGGATTTTCAAAACCTGGAGGTTGTTTCATATATACCTCCTCCTCCAGAACACCATGTAAAAACGCGTTCTTGACATCTAGCTGCCGTAAACTCCATCCACGAGAAACAGACACAGACAAGACAATTCTGATAGTAGCAATTTTAACCACAGGACTGAAGGTGTCCTCATAATCAATGCCATACCTCTGCTTAAAACCTTTTGCAACAAGTCTTGCCTTGTATCTATCAATGGAGCCATCTGCTTTCTTCTTTATACGATATACCCACTTGCAGTCAATCAGATTTTTGTTGCTGCTAGGTGGAATAAGATGCCATGTCTTGTTTTCAAGTAATGCATCATATTCTTCTTGCATTGCTTGCTGCCAATTTGAATCATTCTGAGCCTCTATCAAAGTACTTGGCTCTCCTGTAGAAGAAAACATACCATATCTCACAGTACCATCAGTATATTTCTTTGGTTGACGTATACCTCTTTGAAGTCGGGTGCGAACTCCAATATCATGCTGTGAAGACGGTGGTGCTTCAATATCCTGCTGTGGAGACGGTGGTGGAGAATCAGAATTAACCGAATTTAAATCATCATCAATATCATTGTTTGCATTTTCTGATAGGACATCTTCGCCCCCATCACCGCCGGCCGCAGAAGATCCTGGGAAGGATCCCGCTGCAGCAGACGACAGCTTGGGGGACAGCTGCATGCTGTCTTGGTCGCGATCCGCATCGGGAGCCGGAGAGGGGAACCGCGTTGTCCGCGGTGAGGTGCCAGGTGGAGGACCGCCAGCAGTTGAAGGCGTGTGTTCGCCACGCCCAGGCGCGGGGCCGCGCGACGTAGACCGTGCCCTGCGACGCGAATAGACGCGGAGGACAGGGGCGCCAGGAGCATCTGCCTCGGGATCCGCCTGACCTGCTTCGGGTGTCAGCCGACAGAAGGAATGTCGGCGAGGATCAACCTCGTGTTCAGCGCCCGAGACATCTTTTTCTGCAGAAATTTGAGAATCAAATTCTGGACGCGTTGAGCAACCATTTTGACTGCGATTTTCTTCTGGCTCCTCTGTAAACTGTTGAGCATCAGTAATGGGGACAATAATAGGCACATGATGATCAATATTTTGCACACCCTCATTAGTGGTTGGAAGAAGAAGAATTTGTTGTTTGAGAAGTGCGCCGGCATTGGGATGAAGGGAGGCAAAAGGAAATACGTTCTCATCAAAAACAACATCACGGGATATATAGATTCTACCAGTGGAAATATCAAGACATTTAACACCCTTGTGCATAGGACTATAGCCAAGAAAGACACACCGTTTGGATCTAAAAGCAAGCTTTCGCTTGTTGTAAGGACGAAGGTTGGGCCAGCAAGCACAACCAAAAGTTCTAAGAGCATCATAATTTGGTGTGACATGAAGAAGACGTTCTGTAGGAGTGTCAAAATTTAAGACTTTTGTAGGGAGCAGATTTATGAGAAAGGTGGCAGTAATAAACGCTTCATCCCAATATTTTAGAGGCATGGAGGCATTAGCAAGTAAGGCAAGACCCACTTCAACAATGTGACGGTGTTTTCTCTCAGCGGAACCGTTTTGTTGATGAGCATGAGGACAAGAAACATGATGAGATATGCCAACCTTCTGAAAGAAACTATTTAATTTCTCATACTCGCCTCCCCAATCAGTTTGCATAGTAATAATTTTTCTATCAAACTTGCGCTCAACATATTGCTGATAATTAAGAAAGGCTTGATAAACATCAGAACGCTTCTTAAGCAAATATATCCAAGTAAATTTACTGAAATCATCGATAAAGCTTACATAATATGCATGTTTGCCCACAGACAAAGGAGCAGGACCCCATACATCAGAAAAGACTTGCTCCAAGGGAGCATGAGAGACACTAGATGACACAGGATATGGCAACTGATGACTCTTAGCTAACTGACAAGAATCACAAATATATGGGGTACTATCTGGGGTGTAAGCTATTTTATTTCTCCTAAGAACTTGCTGAACCACGAATGAAGAAGGATGTCCTAAACGTCGATGCCATGTAGATGAAGATGGCTTTATTGAGAAGAAGGCATGCTTGGAGGTCTCGTGAAACATAGGCACCAAGGGATAGAGACCACCATAGCAAGGTCCTCTAAACAGAATTCTTCGAGTTGCTTGGTCCTTGATTAAAAAGAAGAAAGGATGAAACTCAATAAAGACATGATTATCAAGTGTAAATCGATGAATAGATAAAAGATTTTTAGAGGCATGTGGAACAAGGAGAATATTTTTGAGGTCAAAGGAACCATGAGGGGTATGCAATATTGAATCACCAATATGACTAATGTCCATACCTGTGCCTTCAGCAGTGCGGACCTTGTCTTGCCCATCGTACTTGTTGGCGCTGAAGAGCTTGCTTAGCTGGCTAGTGATGTGATCAGTGGCACCAGAATCAGCATACCAATTTGTATCAACTCCATAAGGGGCGGCTGCAAGATGGGCGGCAGCAAGATGGGCTCCCTTCTCAGCATCATCTCTCTTCTTCTTATCATCAGAGTAGCGCCACCAGCACTCACTAGCAGGATGGCCATGCTTTTTGCAGATCTGGCAATCAGTATCAACATACTTGGTGGGTGTACGGTCTGAGCGCCGTCCTCCACCATCAGTACGCCTATCACGGCGGTCATCACGTCGATCACCACGGCGATCATCATCACGACGCTCATCACGACGCCAACGGTCATCATTACGGCGCTCATCACGGCGCCAGCCACGATCATCATCTCTACGGTAGCGATCATCATGGCGCTCATCAGGACTGCGCCCACGGGAGGGTGGTGAGTACCCACGGCGAGGTGGAGTACGGCCACGTGGTGTATAGCCGCGGCGAGCCAGATGTGCTGAGGAGACAAAGACACCGTTTTCTTCCACACCATTGCGCATATCATATCCCGAAAGTTGCTCATAAAATTGATCAACAGTAGTGTCTTCCTTGCCATGAACTGAGGTGATCAAGGAATTATACTCACCCTTGTCCAGCCCATGAAGAAGATAACCAAGAAGTTCATCATCTCCAATGGGTTTTCCAAGGGCAGCAAGCTCAGAAGCAAAACCCTTCATCTTGGTGTAGTACTGATCAGCGGTCATGGTGAGTTTCTTGGTGTCATTGAGCTTCTCACGCAGATGTTGCGCCTTGGTGCGAGACGCCGTTTTGAACATGCCATTGATGCCGGCCCAGACTGCAGCAGTGGTATCCATGCCCAGAACATGCCATTGAATCTCCGGTGACAGTGAGTTCAAAAGGAAACGCAGCACCAGCTGATCCCGAGCAATCCAGGCAACATACGCGGGGTTCTCAACTTGGATCTTCTTCTTCTCTGAATCTTCTTCTTCAATGGTCTTGGGCGGGGCACGATCGGAGCCATCAAGGAGACCCATGACATTGGCCCCACGAAACGCGGGCACAATGAGAGCTTGCCATAGAAGGTAATTGCCCCATGTCAGGAGCTGAGTCGGAGGGGTACCGAGGGCCACAGCCAGCGACGAACTTGACGACGAACTTGACGAAGAGGAAGACATGCTGATCTAGGGTTTGGGATGGATGTGGATGATCGGATGTGTTTGTTGGGGTCTTCTTGGCGGCGGCGGCAGACGAGGATCTGCGGCAGCAGCGAGTTGTAGGGTTTTGATTTGCGGCGGCGGCGGCTTAGTAGCGGCAGCGACGGCTGGTTGTGTTTTGTCTAGGGTTTTTGTTTGGTTGGTTGTCGGTGGCAGCGGCAGGGAGGTTCCCGGCGGCGGCGGCTGTGTTTGTCGGTGCTATACGGCGGCGGCGGCAGTGGAGGTTCTGCGGCGGCGGCAGCAGCTAGGTCTTGAGGAGAAGGTGCTCTGATACCATGTCAAATACAATGACGAGGATCTGAACAGCGCTTACGTCCACGCTGGGTTACGTGTTGATTATAAAGGCGGCTCTAGGCCAAGAGTTTACAGAGAATCAAACCGTATCAAACCAGACAAGGTTGGGTCGGTTGGGTAGGGATAGGTGTTCGTGTCTAACACGTAACACAGTCCTATTACATTTAACAGAAGGCAACTGACCAACCAACCTTAGCTCTATCTTCACAGCTCAGTCAGCTCTCCCTTACCTACATTCTCTATATAGATCTGCTAATCAGTATGTAGGGATGATGCCTACAAAGGACCAAGAGATTCAAGCATAATAGCAAGAAACACATAATTCAACATACTCTATATTGTAGCTTTTTTTTAATAAAGGGAATATATTAATATCAAGAAGATACCTGTTACACCCAGCCTCTGCACCAACATAACATCCAGAACTTGTCAAGACATTAAGGACGCACACAGCCAAAAAGAAAGAAAAAACAAAAATAAAAAGACCCCGCCACAATGATCGACCACTCGTAACAGCTGGACTCAAACCATCGAGGTCACCGCTTCAAAGCATCAATCACTAGGCTCACATGCCGTTTGCAGTTCGTACATGAACAACTATCATGTAGCCATGCCCGCACAACAGCCTATGAAGCAATGTCTTCATCACCCCAAGACTCCGCCTCCGTTGATCTTTCAATCATAGTCATCTTCACATCCCCCGTCTCTGCCAACATTGTGGAAATCGCAGACATCGATGAGAAGCAAAGCTTCGCGACACATGCCCTTGAAGCCCCATAGGCTGAAAGTACGAACGTGCAAGACTGGGTCCCATCCACCAACGGTCCAGGAGCACCATAGTCAATCCATGAAAACTGTGGGCGAAGTAATCCAGAACTCATCGATGACTAGAGCTTAGATGATCAACAGCAGGCAGATTGGAAGAATTGGTCGGATGAAGACCAGTAGGATCATCATCTTACTCTTTTATTAGAGCGACAGAAACGGAGGGAGACGCCAGCGAAGAAGTCCGAAACACGTTCCGGCTAATCGACAGCAGCAGCCTGAGAACGACCGTCGAACTTGTCCTGAACTTTTGATGCACAACACTCTTCCGCCGCGAGGAGACGCGATCACTGATGCGCGGTGCCGACTGCCGAGCGAGGTCACCAATCAACATTGCACATGCACCGAAGCAACCGGATCTTACCATGAAGACCGAGGCATCAATGCTGCGATGGAGATACACTCCCACACCAGATCAGGATGCATCACCCACTAGTGGAGTTCACGTTGGTAGAGCTCCACAAGGGATCTCCCAACGCTTCCAACACGGGACGTACCGCTGCTGCTGCGATGGAGATACACTCCCACACGAGATCGCCGTGGCCGTATCATGGATTTTCTTTAAATGTATGCCTTTTATATTTGTCTTAAGCTAATTTTAATACATGGTAATTATGGCATGTAAGCACTCATCTTATGAAAACATTCTGCATGTCTTCTTTGTTTTTCTAATTTTCTCATGTGACCTATTTGAATGAAGATTAAATCGTAAAATAAATCGTCCAGCACATCCTTGTTATAAAAACCATTGTGCAATAAGGAAACAAAAACATGAAAAGTTACTCTACTATTTAATTCTCATAAGAAAATCTGTGCCGCTTTCAATTTCAAGGAGGAGGACCCTCTTTGGTTAATGTTTCAGCATAAGAGGTGGACAGTTCACTAGTTGCCCATTAATGTCTATACTTGTGTATACCATTGGCGCTACTCTTCTTTGTGTATTAAATATATGTGTCTCATGTTAAATAACTGCTCTTTGGATGATTTTTTGTGACTTGTTTGCCTGTTTCGCCAGTTTACAAAGATGGAGGGAAGGAGAAAAGGAAGGAGGGAAACAACAAATTTACTTCCTCTATTAGATGCTATTTTGTTCGCACGCAGTCTGGGTGGGACAGGGATGATCCTTATATCCTCCACAACAAAACAATGGATGAGGCTCGCAAGCTTTTTATGCACATTCACACTGCTCCCACTGTGGGAAAATATTTGGCTAGGTTAGGAATCTTACTAATTTTATTTCCCAGGGCATATATTTCTAGGACACTCCTATTATTAGAGTAAATTGCATGCTCTTGCTTGTTCTGTCTGCCTTTTCTCCTTATTTGTGGCTGCAGCCACTGTCCCTTTTACAAGTGAAATTTATGCGTTTGTTTTCTGAAAATGGTACAGGTTTGCCTTGATACTGTCAAAAACTACCACATTACTAGATTCTGATGACCTGTCGACCATTAAAGTTGTAATTATTGATGATGTACCCTGCAAGGTAAATATATCGTCTTCCTCTTAATGTTTTGGCTTGTACTTGAATCATGGAACATACCATTTACATTCAGTTAAATATTTCAGGATACAAATGGAAACATTGTATTCAATCATGGGGAGGCTTTGATCCACACTGATGGGACTGGCATGATATCAGAAGATTTAGCCAAGAAATGCCCTAGAAGTATCTTTAAGGGGAACTTACTGAGGACAGATGACATGCAAGTGTGTGCTTGCTCTTTTTTTGGAAACCTACATGATAGCAGAATATCTTATATTTATTTCTCAATTATCGTATATATTTTAACAAAAATATTTTGTGAACATGGAGAAAAATTATCATGTGGGAAACATGTGCATGCCAAGTTGCCATCAGGAAACTTGGATAAACACATCTCCTGTATGATATTGCGAACTTAGTGCAGAATAGCTAGATTAAACCATGCTAAAGTAAACGAGTAATATTTACCTCACTCATACATACTGCACACGCACACGAATAGTGCAACCGACACGAATACCATCGGTATAACAACTCCTGTCTCTGTTAAGGTCAATGTTGGTGTGTAGGTACCTTATCTCATTTCTGAATTCACCTAAAGAAGCACTGTAGATATTGTATACTAACAACCTTATGACTTAATCGTATTGCCATCATATTTATTTGTTTAACTATATATACACCATATGCTTTTCTGCATCTATTTTAATCATTAAATGTCATTCTTAATATACTAATATTTCTCATTACAAATGTTTAGTTGTTCGCACACCACACATTCAGGTGGGGTCTCCATTAAGTCCAATATAATTTCCGTCCGCTGGTAAAATGCCATACTGAACTTGCTGAAAATAGCATGCATGCTATACCTTGATGACATTTTAAGCTACATCAACAAAGATATCAGTATATTTTGATATTCCATTTCATGTCAACAGGGGTTGCAAGATGTATTCTTTAGACTAAACAATCTGATGCTGTTTCTTCTCAAATACTCAATTATTTAGCTAATCAGTTTATTTCTCTTTTCCTCCCTCCCTCTAGCCCCTTCTTATGCAGATCCGTATGTTCTATGATGGACTTGCTGTGAAGGGAACCCTCCTCGTTGATAGGAGGGTATGCGTAACTTGATCTAAATTATAGTAGGCTTGTTATTGTTTACCGAGCCAGCAGGTTCAATAAACAAATGGCTGATTGGAATAATACCCAGATTTTTACCTCTTATTTATCATTTCTGCACCTGATTTGAATAAAGGCAGGGTATGTGTAACTTGATCTAACTTGATCTACATTGTATCATAAGTTCACGACGGAAGTATGATGCTATTTTTAGATTGGTCTAACTGTTTAAGAATTTGGTACTCTTTTTTTTTGAAATGGGGGGAGATCCTGGACCTGAGAATTTGGTACTCATAATATGATTAAACTATCACATCGAAGATGTTCCTGATTCTCTATTATGTTGTCGTCAACATGGATAATGTGAAACACAATCTTTGGGTTTCATTTGCAAGCGAACCATTTTGTTGACCTTATGACTGTCAAATTTGAAATTTCTGTTTTTTTTTCTATCAAAGTGAAATCTGCAAGAGTTTTCTTCTTCTCAACTGCAGCTTCCTGCCAGAACTATTCATATACGACCTTCAATGATAAAAGTGGCATCTGATCCGAATTTACTAGATGGGCGGACCTTCAACTCAGTGGAAATAGTTACAACGAGGTAAGCAACTTAAACTTGTGTTTATTGGATTCAGTTATGAGTAGGGGGCATATGTAGCACAAACTATACTTTAGATGCAACTAAAACCACTTCGGTTTGAGTAACAACGGGGAATTCTCCCATAAAACTGTGTAAGCAAGTTATTAATTTAGTTCCATGACGTTCCATTAGTCACTACTGTTAAGGTTCATGCACTAGCCACTTGAACCAAAAGTCCGAACTGATGGAAAGGGCTAGTACAATCTACTTATACACTTCAACACCCCCTCTCACGTGTGACGGGAGACGAGAAGACAAGTCAACACGTGTAGAGAGGCAAAGAGGCAGCGGGAGGCCGGGCGCGGCAGGAGCTCGCCAGAGGCGAGGAAGAGGCAGCGGCGGCGGCCGGGCGCGTCGGCAGGAGACCGAGGCGGGCGGCGGTGGCGGCTGCGAGGCTGCGGAGAGCTCGCCAGAGGCGAGGAAGAATTTAGAATAAATTGTGAAAGCCAGGATTTGAACTCGAGACCTGGGGCTCTGATACCATGTTAAGGTTCATGCACTAGCCACTTGAACCAAAAGTCCGAACTGATGGAAAGGGCTAGTACAATCTACTTATACACTTCAACAACTACCACTCCACTTTACACCCGAGTTTGATTTTTCCTGGTGGTATCGACTATCACTTTTTTTGAAAGGGGAATCATGTTGATTTGGTTGTCATACCAAAGTAGTTTGTATGGTAGTATTGCGTAGTAAATTAGTAATGCTTCCTTTTACCAAAGTATGCCAGAAAGCTCTTAAAAAGTATGAATATGTACTGGAGGATTAATTGAATCTATTTTAGTCACTATCTCATTAGCCTTGTGCCCTTGTATCAAGCTTATATGCTGAACGAGTGTTCAGTGTTGATTGATAAGTAGGGTTGACCAGGCTTACCAAATTCTTAAGTTTTGGTGAGTTGTTTTGATCAATGCAGATATTTTTCTTGTGAGAAGATGGTTGGAGTCCTTTCCTTTTCGTTGACACACCACTTTTTCTCAGCAGCCACCCCAAAAGAGCCTCAACATCGAGGTTCCTAATTGCACTGCTTCATTACGGAGGGGTTCCAGCAGATTATTTCTTGGAGCTTGTAGGAAAGGCACAAAAGCAAGTTGAGAAATCTTGTCACAAAATTCGTGATTCTCTGGAAGGTCAGTTTGAAATGTTGTGAATTGAGCACATGCTCATGCTACATTATGTGGCTGTAATTCATTAATGTCTTGAAGTTGTTTTCAAAAGCTAGTCTAGCATTTTGAGTATACATTCTTTAATTCAGACTGAAGCCCTGGTTTTAGAACTTCATTAATTTGGCTCTTTTTACAGTTGCATTTAACCATGCTGATATGGATGATTCAATGTCTGCTCGAATGATTCTTTCTGGAATTCAACCTGAAGATGATGCATATTTGCAATCTCAGCTAGATTTAATGACTCAAGAGGAAAGAGAAGGAATTAAACAAGGAAGATTTCCCATCGATGAGAGTTACTATCTGATGGGGACAACAGACCCTACAGGGACACTAAAACCCAACGAAGTTTGTGTGATACTGTAAGTGGTAGCAATATCCAGTAATCCACCCATCCTGATGCTATTCAGTTTTCCTCCGTCACAATTCCAGAATCTAACATTCACACATTTACAGTTTAGCATAAATTGTTTTCCAATCTGTTTTTTATGTTTATTATAGTTTTTTTGTGAGGGCATGTTTATAGTATTCACATGTCGGGAACTGGTTGTCGACCAGGATGGTAGCAGCCCACGGTCATCGTGCGTGCTCCTACGAGGCCGCGCGTTCGAGCCCCAGCTCCACGTACTTTGCGCCTAGAGCTCCCCCTTCTTAATTTACAATTTTAGATTACCTCAGGGGCTACTCCCCCTGCTGGTCACGTTTTTTTAGTATTCACATGTCTAATTAAACAATCTTTCAGACTTTTGTGTTTAGACTTGTAGATCAGCATGTCTTTTTGTTGAATGCCCTGATGTTTTTGCACTTGACCTTGGCTTAAATGGTTTTATATTCATACCACGGACATGGAGATGTTTTTTTTTTTTTGAACAAATGGAGATGTTAAAGAATTTCTTTTTTTAGCTGTCAGCAATTTGTCTATCCTTCCATTATTAAACAAGAAAGCCTGGCAAGGAAACAGTTTGTTCCGAAATAATGTTTTGATTAGATTGTTCTGAAGTCCGGTTTCATGATTACTGAACTATATATTAGACTGATGTCAGATTATCAGGGTCAAATAGAATGAGGGACTTCTAGATGCATTGTGGATTTAATTATTGTTCACAACAAACCTTCCTAAGAGAACTCAGAAGATGAAGTGTTAATTTATCAGAAAAACTGATACTAGTTTTTATCTCATAAAATAGGGACAATGGGCAACTTTCTGGAGAGGTTCTTGTCTATAAACATCCTGGGTTACATTTTGGCGATATACATGTCTTGACTGCAACCCATGTTTGTGGTTTAGAGAAGATTGTGGGAAGTTCTAAACATGTTATATTTTTCCCTATATCTGGGCCACGATCTTTGGCTGACGAGATATCTAAGGGTGACTTGGATGGAGACGTGTACTGGGTCTCGAGAAATCCACAGGTTAGCTCATTGTTTTTGTGGTGAATTATTCATTTTACTTATCTACGCTGACCAACAGGATCCATCGGAGAACATATCTTGCTATTAGGTTACATTTTTTCTATACCTAGGAAATGATTTTTCCATGTTAATTTTGCTGTGATAGTGGAACTCACATTACTACTTAAGCACTGATCACGTATATTGCTTCTTTATCTTGCCCTCAGTTGCAAGACAATTAGTAATTCAGTATGGGTGACTGCACAATTATTAATTAACTTAATAAGTTGGCCGAATTACTCTGAGGTAGTTTATTACTTTAGTTCTTACAACATTCATTGACACTGTTTTATTATTTTTATATTGCATGTGGCATCCATTCAGCACCATAATGCTGTGTATACCATCGTTCTTCAGTGTTTTTATCCTTCTATTGTAACTGTGCGTGCAACATTGACCTTTTCAGTTACTGGAGCACTTCAGGCCATCTGAACCATGGGTGCAAAGAAACCCTCCAAAAAGGACTGCACAAAATATGCCTCAAGATTTTGACGGATTCGAGCTAGAAAACTTTTTATTCCGTGAATTTTGTAGAACTAGATTTGCACCAAGGTATTATTAACTTACGATTCTGTTATTACCTGGCAGTGCCTCCAGGAAGTCAGGATAGCGTCTTTACAATTAAAAAACAAAGCACTAGGGAGATTATTAAGCTATAGAGCAACTTCTTAACAAAAGGAAACACAAATGTTGGCATGTACTACCCTTCCAAGATCTTCTGTGTCTATCTTTATGCATTTGGGCCTCAACTTTGGATATTTTATCCATGTTATATAAGCAAAGTACACCGTGGTTTCTTCTTTATTACATAATGTAATGGTTTGGTCAATGTTCAATGCTGTTTGAACTCCCAAGTATATGGACATCATATATGTTTTTAGTTTCGTATGCTTTCTGTGACCATTGTATAGACTTTATCAATACTTATGAGTTGTACTTATGTGGCCTAACATATTCTGAGATTTTCCTCCCTTCAGTTATGTGATGAGTACATCGGCAGATAGTTGGATGGCATATATGGATCGACTCTTGACAGATGAAGTTCAAGAAAATGAAACACAATTGGAATCAATAAAGGCTAAGATTCTTGACTTAGTTGACATTTACTATGAGGCTTTGGATTCTCCGAATTCAGAGAACAAGGTTATTTTCATTCCTGAGCTCATATGGTTTGTAGTTCCTGTAGGGAAAAACATAGGCTATGATAGTTTGCATAATTTCTAAAATCCTTAAATAACTAAGGACCACCACAAGTTTTTCATCCTGAGATTACCACTGGACACATATAGTAGCGGATGTAGAGTTGATGAGGCGCATCTTCGTGGCCTTTTTCGTACTCCCTCCTCGTTGATCCACCAGGAATAGAGGATCAGATAGTTAACTTAGCTTGCATTCGCAATAAGAGAATTAGTGATTATAATAGTGTCCATCTTGATATACTTTTTTGTTTGGAGAATTATTTTATGAAGTTGACATGTGAAATATTCCAAATTTGGAACACTGAAAAGGAAGACACTGTGTGGGTTCTTATTTTTTTTAACTATAGCAATTGCAAGAAAATTATGGTACATTCTATTTCAACTGATGTCTGAACTTTTCTTCTCCGTTATTTTTCAACTAGATCAATGTCCCTAATAATCTGAGGGTCAAAGAATACCCACATTATATGGAACACAAAGCATATCCTTTCTACCATTCGAGGTCAGTGCTGGGAAAAATCTACGATGAAGCAATGTCACGACAGGCTGGAAATAATCCGCGTATCGGTAAGTTATTTCTAGTTTGCTAGTGTCACTCCCTTTTGTGCATAAATCCCACTAATAATTAGCATGTGTTAAGGTTCATGCACTAGCCACTTGAACCAAAAGTCCGAACTGATGGAAAGGGCTAGTACAATCTACTTATACACTTCAACACCCCCTCTCACGTGTGACGGGAGACGAGAAGACAAGTCAACACGTGTAGAGAGGCAAAGAGGCATTGGGAGGCCGGGCGCGGCAGGAGCTCGCCAGAGGCGAGGAAGAGGCAGCGGCGGCGGCCGGGCGCGTCGGCAGGAGACCGAGGCGGGCGGCGGCGGCGGCTGCGGAGAGCTCGCCAGAGGCGAGGAAGAATTTAGAATAAATTGTGAAAGCCAGGATTTGAACTCGAGACCTGGGGCTCTGATACCATGTTAAGGTTCATGCACTAGCCACTTGAACCAAAAGTCCGAACTGATGAAAATGGCTAGTACAATCTACTTATACACTTCAACAGCATGTACCTTTTTTGAACTCAGATCCTTATTGATCACATGTTATATGTGTACAGTAACAAAACTATGAAACTTATACTGGTCAATTTTTGTAGTAGCTAGATCTAGGGTGTGCTGTGCTAGGTTGCTAATTCTCGAGGAATTCTATGTTATACGCTCTTGTAGTAGCTACTAACTAACCGCTGTACAAATTTCTCATCTTTATGCTCCTTGGTCTCGTGTAAATCTATATGGGGCTCAGCTCAATCTATCAGCGCGACGATGCCACTCCACTATCCTAGAGAGATTTGTCTCGATGTAGAATCTTTGGGTTATTGTTGATGAAATCTTCACGTGTATGAAACATGCCACTTAGTTACTTCTCCGAGCTATTACACTTGCAGTAAAAATAGTGGCCTCCAAGAGCAGAAGAGGGACATGTACCTTGTGGTGACAGGTATACAAGCCACAGTTATTAATATAAGATAAAGAAGCAAGAAAGTTAGATGTGTACTTATTAGGCACTTAACCATCATTATTAATGAATTGATACACCGGCTAGTTCACCCAAAAGTCTGAACTGACGGAGAAGGGCGGTAATATGTTTCAACACTCCACCTCAGAGATCCGCTTCGATACCATTTATAACTACATTTGCCAACCAGTTCACCCAAAAGCTAAGCTGATGGGGAACTGAGGGAAATACATTTATACTTAAACCCTCTCCTAGCATGCTATTTTTATTTAAATTGCGCCAGCACAGTCTCAAACTCAAGACCTCTTGACTCTCATACCATGTTAGTATTCCTAGTCCCAAAAGACTGATCTAATAGGAGTGGAGATTAACATCCCTTCACATCCAACGTGGATAACACCTCCCTTCACGCCGACATGGGTGGATAAATGAGGGATAAAGGGTGCAGGGCTGAGACTTGAAACTAAGACCCAGGCGCTGGAGAAGGGTCTTGAACCCTCTTGGCTCTGGTACCATATACAACTGCATGGTCCGAACCACTACACTTCTGTCTGATGCAATAGGTGGTGGACAAAATGATAATTTACATCTTTGTCTACTCGGCAATGAGACGAGCACATGGTATTATTTTGTGACGATGCTTTTGGTTATTTCAAAGAAACCACTGTCCTCCCAAGCATTTACCTTGCTTCCTCTAAATTAAGCCTGTCAGTATTTTGTTAGGCAATTTTCATTTGGTTTCTATGTTTATCGTCTTGTTGATTCATTTCCACCTACTTAATTTGTACTTCCTTGGTCAAAGAAGATAATTCAATTCCGTTGTTTTTATGTTTATCGTCTTGTTGATTCATTTCCACCTACATAATTTTTATTGCCTTGGTCAAAAATAATAATTCATTTCCGTTGGGTGTCATCGACATAGATGCACCTAGACGTGAGCTAATTCTAGGATTAACAGCTATTAACCCTATCCTTTTTCCAGGTCTGGAATAAATTAAGTAGCGGGCAAAAAAATACAATATAAATTAGGATGAACTGCACGCTTCTGACAAAATCAAATGTGTAGCGTGTGGTAGAACTTAAGAAGTGGGAGTTGCAAGCAATATAAAAAAATATCAGTAAAAGTGAAGACATTGAGAACAGTAAGCTTTTGTATTTCAAATTAGTCTGTATCATTATCAAAAAAGATAGTTTTTGGTACACTCAGTTATCTTGACGTCAAATTGGCTGGACAGCAATATCTGAATCCCTATTTTGGCAATAAATCGACAATAAGCTTCAAACAGTTCTTACATGTTGCCTCCGGGATGTTTTTCAGAGATATGTCCCCTGGCGTGCTTTACCGAGGAAGTGGTAACTAAGGAGTGCAAGGAACTGTGGGCAAGCCATTACCGGGAGTATCTAAGGGAGAGCTCAGCCCTCTGCGATGTGGAGCGCAAAGAAGAGAGGCACACGAGTTTCTTGGAGCTTTACCAAAAGTATAAGCTGGTAAGGAGCTAAAGAATTTTGCATATGCGCCCTATCTTTGCCATATTCCGTTCATTATTCGAACATTCTGTGATGGCTCGTGAGGAACCTAAACCGGGTTGCACCTACAGATGCTGTACCACGCCGCAGAGTTTGACGAGAGCCCGAGGAACCAGCACGAGGTGTTCAAGGAGGCCTGCGCGATCTACCAGGTCGTCTACGAGTCCGCGCTGAGGAGCAACAACATCCGCAGGTGTGGCTTTGCGTGGAAGATCGCGGGCCACGCGCTGTGCCAGCTGCACGCGATCAAGCGCGGCGGCAAAACCCTGCTCTGCTCCGACTCCGTCCTCCGCGGCGCCTTCAAGAAAGATCGTTAAAGGTCACACGCGTGATCTACTAGTTTGCAGTCGGTGCCTTCTGTGTAGAACCGGAATAACCGATGAACTACGAAGTAGCAGCATTTGTTAGGCGATGGGCAAGCTAGACTCTTACGTGCTGATGCCTACGTATTTATGTATGCAGTACTGGACACTGTTTTTTTTTTTCGAAATTCCAAAAGGAGGTTTAAATCTCAGGCTCTGCATTCGGCCATTTTTATTAAATTTGATGCAAGGCAACGATGCCAAAGCCACCACCATCAATCAGAGTACGTAACATACCATAGATAACCACAGCTGAACCATTCCAAGATAAGAATTTAACACCTACGACTAAGTCGACCAATGAAATAGCGAGGACAAGGATTTTCATCCTGATTGCCTAGACAAACCAATGAAGGCAGCAAAGAAACAACGCCTTTGAATGAAGTTACAACACATTTTAGTCGTTGCTGAGTCCAACCAATAAGGGCACGATTGGTATCCTGCAGTCTTTTTTGGGCTTCCTGGACGCAGGCGCTGGCGGACCTGGGTCACATCCAATGAGCCAAAACCAGCATTGGCATTTCGTTTGGTGGGCTGGGTCGCATCCAGAGAGCCAAAATGCTCACGTTGATTGGATGCTCGCGGTTTCCATTCTTGTGCTAGCAGAGCACACAGCCTGCTGTTTGTTAGCCGTCTGAAGGGGACTCGCACTGAGATGTGCTCACCGCTTTCAAACATTGGTGAGCTTACCTTCGAAAGGTAGCATCACAACAAACAGTGATCACATCATTAGGCATAAATGATAGCATAACAAAGCAAGGACACACTAATCACACACCATAGCATACTTAACTACACTATATAAACATACTGCACACCAGGGGAACACTCCCCGACACAAAATAAGGTTCACACAAGACCCATCAAGGCATAATCACACCAGGGGAACACTCCTCTTGCACAAAATAAGTGTTTACTACACATCACCCGTCAACACTAGCTAGTTCAGTTCTTTACATTACCCGGCACGTAAGATCACTTCGTCACCATCATGCCATGACGCTTGCACTTTATGACTGGCTGGATGGAGGAGGTGGCTCGGATCAGCGTGACGTGGAAGCAGTTGATGTCGAGCTCAAAGACGAGGACGTCGTCCTGCCGCAGCTTGAGCTTGTTCACCATGGTCTCCCAGCCCCGCATGAAGAACAGCGTGCCCTGGTACCACACCATGTGGATGTCGTACTCGCAGAACTCGTCGTGGTAGAGCGGCATGGTGGCACCTGCCTGCGCCGTCACCTTTAGCACCCTGGACACCTCCCAGGCTATGGCAGGCGGCAAGACAATGACGAGAAGGTCGCACGTCCTGAGCTGGACGTAGAAGCGCCTTGCCACCTGGACGACCTCATGATGTCCCAGGAAGGTTTACGGCCAGACGACGACTTGGCCTCCCACACCCTGAGATAGACGACCGCCCCAGGAACTTCTAGGTGCGCATCGATGTAGGGGTTAACGGGGAGCTCATCCTCCACGTCCAGAGGCCGGTGCACGTACCCGGCGACGGTGGATCCTAGTCATGTACATGATAATCACAATGATCACACAACAATGTCTAGCAATGTCTAGCAATGTCAATCCTACCGATGTCACACTTCCCTGGCACAATGATCACACACCATGCTCTAGCAATATCAATCCTACCAATGGCTAGCAATGTTGTACCAGTGTCAATCCTACCAATGGCACACTCCCCTGGCACAATGATCACACAACAATGTCTAGCAATGTCAGTTCTACCAATGCCAATCCTAGTGTTTAGACTCATTAGAAAACGTTTTAATTGTTTGAACACACGACAATATCCCATTATGTTATTCTCAAGTAGGACCCAACAGGCTGTCATTTGTGGGCACGAAAGTGCACATGCTATCAGAATGTGGATGATTCAATAAAGATGTTTAACGAGGATAGGAATGGGAATGCTGTTTTGGCACATGGGAGCATATGCTCCTGATTTTTAAATTTTGATTTAAATACATTTCAAAACGTCAAAAAATTTGGACACAAAATTTGACGCGTATGTCTCGACATTCTATATGCTTACAAAGTCGTTCCACGGAAAACCGACATTTTATGTGTCGTGTGTAAAAAAGACAAAATTTAGTCTTAAAAAATGGCATTGTATGAGACATTTCTTTATCTTTTTTACACAAGCTACAAAAAATGTTGGTTTTCGGTGAAACTTGGCGTGCACACTTAAAATGTTGAAACGTACATGCGAAATTTTTGTTTAGAATTTTTTGACATTTTAAAATAGTTTTTCCCGGCGCGGGAGCATATGCTCCCATGTTCCGAATTGGATACTTTTGAATTTAAAGGAGAAAGATGGATGACCTTTGACATCATAGGTACGGGAGCCCGCAAATTACTTATCTCACAGGATGATTCGGTTGACATGAGGAAACTCCTTGTGGATTTTGAGTTGTCTTACGGGAAAGGGGTTTGGCAGGCAGTGTCCGTTCCTCTTACGAAGGTACACTCTCTCCATTTCTAATTATAAGATGTTTTGGAAGTTTAAATCTAAACTCCCAAAATATTAGGGACAGAGCTTGTAGTACTTCACATTTTCGTGACATGACCGACAATGGATGACCCATGCTAGATCGTTGGCTCGTTTCCCTTTGATTTCGACGCCTGCTATGTGCATAGTCCACCTTCGCGCCGATGGGGAACATGTTCTTCGTAGGCTAGTGTTTGTCGAGTGCCCGCTGAGTTCTGGGTCCCCGGTGTACGGGACGAGTTCTGCACTAAGAACTACAGTATTTGTGTCCTGTCCCTTTGAGGAACCCAGCGGGTACACACTCCTTTTTTAGCTTTTCTGGATGCTCGACGTCTAGCTCTTTGCTCCAGCTGTTCGAGCCTGCGGGTGTTGTGGTGCCGAATCTTGGCAAAGCGGCGTTGCATGGCTTTGGAGATTGGAGGATCGAGTGTCGCCCGACTTTTCTTTGTGGCCACGATCCACCCAAGAGGCGTGCTAAGGCCACCAACCTGAGTTCGACCGGGTCCCTGCAGGGGGACGGGTGTGCGGAACGCTTGGCCTACTTTTTGAATTTTTAGCTTTAGGTAGGCGTAGTTGGGGATGGAGGTGGGTTGAAGAAGGATGGTGTTCCGAAGGCGGCATCATACCGGCTCTCAAACCAACCACTTCCTCCACGTGGGAGTTTGTCGGTTCACTAAAGCAGACTTGAAGTGTGATTTTTCCATGGGGTGCTACAAATGTTGGTCTCTCATGTTGTATACATGTTTTTGAATTTTTTGCAGTGTGTAATTTTGCTGCCGTGATAGGGTTTTGTTGTGCTCGGTGGATATTTGTTACATGCCTTTATTTTGATGCATATTTGCTTTAAAATGTTA
Source organism: Dactylis glomerata (assembly GCA_007115705.1). Lineage (NCBI taxonomy): Eukaryota > Viridiplantae > Streptophyta > Magnoliopsida > Poales > Poaceae > Dactylis > Dactylis glomerata. The sequence continues at coordinate 2,303,463 of QXEO01000344.1, forward strand.
TGATGTTGTTTTAATATTTTAACCTAGTGTGAAATAAAATACTACAACGATGTTGCAATAGTAAATGTTGCGCACGTGGGGTATACTATGAATGTACTACCTCTATTTCGGTTTAAAGAGCCTACGCATATCCCTAGATTGTAAATTTAATTAATAAAATATAAATTATATAATATAAAAATTATATCATTAGAAACTAGAAGGTTCAAAGTTTCTAATGATATATTTTTTATAATATGTACGATCACTAGTAGAAAACGGGGCTAATATCCTGGGGCATTAGTCCCGGTTGCTCTGTGAACCGGGACTGATGCCCTGGGCCCCACCGCTTTTTCGGCCGCAGGACCCGAGAACCCATTAGTCCCGATTCATTTTGAACCTTTAGTTTCGGTTCGTATTACGAACCGGGACTAATATCTCTGGAGTCGAATCCGGCCATTGCCAGGCTCATTAGTCCCGGTTGGTAATACCAACCGGGACTAAAGACCCAGCCTTTAGTCCCGGTTGGTATTACCAATCGGGACTAATGATTTTTCTATATAAAAAATCTCCTTCTTCCTCCTCGAGCCAGCCATTCCCCCTCTCCACTCTCCAAGTGTTCTTCATGCAATAAGCTAGCTCGAGTTTATCCTCTTTGACCACCATTTTTTGTCACAATTTGGTGTCCCCACTTCAATCTAAGTGGACTAAAAGGTGAGGAACTTTGAGCTTTTGTCTTTCATTGGTAATTTAGCTCATTTAATACTCTAGAAGTAGAGATATTTGTGAATTTATTATGGGAGCAATTATTTAGATGTTTATTTGATTATGTGTAGAAGTAGATTAAGATAGAGGTAGAAATAGAGGTAGAGATAGAGATATAGATAGAAATATAAAATAGAAAATAAAAATAAATATAGAGAGATAGAGATAGAGATATAATTAAAAATAGAAATAGACATAGAGATAGAAATAAAGATAAAAATAGCGATAGAAATAGAGATATAAATAGAAATAGAGATAGCGATAGAAATATAAATAGAAAATAGAAATAGCAATAGAAATAGAAATAGAAATAGAAATAGAAAATTGAAATAGAGATAGAAATAAAAATAGTGTTAGAAATAGCGATAGAAATAGAGATAGAAATAGAAATAGAAATAGAAAATAGAAATTGAGATAGAAATAAAAATAGTGATAGAAATAGAGATAGAAATAGAAATTGAGATAGAAATATATAGATAATAGAAATAGAGATAAAAATAAAAATAGTGATAGAAATAGAAATAGAAATAAAATTAAAGATATAGAAATGGATATACAAACAAAATTAGAGATAGAAATAGAAATTGTATATTTGATTTGCGTTTGATATATACTTATATAATGCAGATGAGCCGAGCATGGATGTATGTCGATCGACGCTCTGGAGATTTCATTAAAGGCGTGCATTCTTTTCTCAATATGGCTGAGGCAAACAAGCGGAATGGTTTTATGTGTTGTCCATGCGGTGTTTGTCGAAATGAGAAGGATTACCCCTCCACAAAGACCCTTCACATCCACCTGTTCCGGTTCGGTTTCATGTCCGGCTATAATTGTTAGACCAAGCATGGGGAGAGAGGGGTTATGATGGAAGACAACGATGAAGAAGAGAATGATGACAACTATCTTGAGTTCCCTGAAACCACCGATACCGCAATGGAAGATAATGAAGAAGAAGAAGGTGAAGAACGGGCATCAGATGTGCCCGCTGATGATCTTGGTCAGGTCATTGTTGATGCATAAATAGACTGTGAAAGTGAAAAGGTGAGGGAGAAGTTGGAACGCATGTTAGATGATCACAAAAAGAATTTGTACCCAAATTGCGAAGACGGCCAGAAAAAGCTAGGAAGCACGCTGGAATTGCTGCAATGGAAGGCAGAGACTGGTTTATCTGACAAGGGATTTGAAAAGTTGCTAAAAATTATGAAGAAGATGCTTCCAAAGGATAACGAATTGCCCGCCAGTATGTACGAAGCAAAGAAGATTGTCTGCCCTCTAGGATTGGAGGTGCAGAAGATACATGCATGCCCTAATGACTGCATCCTCTACCGCGATGAGGAGTACGAGAATTTGAATGCATGCCTGATGACCCATAAGTATAGGGGGTGTATCGTAGTACTTTCGATAAATAAGAGTGTCGAACCCAACGAGGAGCAGAAGGTGTTGATGAGCGGTTTTGATCAAGGAATCACTGTAAATACTAGCAAACAGGTTTTTAAGGGTATTTGGTAATACGAGTAAATAAAGTGCGAGTAAATAAAAGACAGTAGTAACAATTGCAGCAAGTGGCCCAATCCTTTCTTCAGTAAAGGACAAGCCGGTTGTGTACTTATAATAACCAAACGTTCTCGAGGACACACGAAAGTTTCTGTCAAGAGCTTTCGCTTCATAAAGCCATGGTCTTTATTGGTTTGATAGGTGTTATGGGTGTGAACCTGTGCTAGCGCACTACCCTTACTAGGATAAATACACACTTGTGATTATACCCCTTGCAAGCATCCGCAAATACAAGAAAGTAATTAAGATAAATCTAACCACAACCTTAAACTCTAAGATCCTACGCTCCCTGGTGCAATGGTTTCCCAACGGAGGTTTAGGTTTCTGTCACTCCAGCAACCCCACAATCGGTAGCCAAATACACAATGCATCTCACTAGGCCCATAAATGGTGAAGTATCATGTAGTCGACGTTCACATGACACCACTAGTGAAATAGCACCACAACAATATCAAACCATTAAATATTTCTCAACAATAATTCACTACTAACATCTTGACTTCTCCCATGTCCTCAAGAACTAAACGAACTACTCACAAGACATCATATGGATCATGATCAGAGGTGAAATAATGGTAAATAACAATCTGAACATAAACCTTAATTCAACGTTCCACTCAATAGCATCAACTACAAGAGTAATCAACACCGGGAAAGTTTCCCCTATGAATTTAACAAGATCCAACTCAAGATGTTACAACGGGATGGCGTGGTGATGATGGAGATGAAGGTGCTGGTGATGGAGATGATGATCCCGATGAAGTCCGGTGCGATGGTGATGACGATGGCGACGATCTCCCCTCTCCGGGAAGGAATTTCCCCGGCAGATTTCTGCCTGCCGGAGAGCTTTTCTCTCTCTGGTGTTTTCCGCCCCGCAGAGGCGGCGGTGTCTAACTCTGAGCCCCCCTTGACTTAGGTTTTCGGGGACGATGAAGTACGCGTAGGGGCGAGACCAGAAGTGGGCCAGGGCAGCCTCACACAGGGCTAGCGCGGCCAGGGGTCAGGCCGCGCCACCCTGGAGTGTGGGCCCCTCCTGGCTCCTCTCGACTCCTCCTTCTGGCTTCCTGAGTCTTCTGGGAAAATATAATTTCCAGGTATTTTTCTGGAATTTTCCTGATCTTCAAAATATGATCCCTTGATGGTCCTTTTTCCAGCAGAATCCTGACTCCGGCAGCAACTCCTCCAAAGATCATCAAACATGTGAAAACAAAGAAAATAACATAAGTATCAACTCTAAATATGAAATATATCAATGAATAACAGTAAATTATGATACAAAATAGTGATGCAAAATGGACGTATCAACCCCCCAAGCTTAGACCTCGCTTGTCCCCAAGCGAAAACTAAACTCGGTAAACATGACCACAGGTTTATAGAGTGAAGTGTCGATAATCAAAATACGGACAAGAAGCATCACATTCACCAAGGCACAAATTATAATAGACAGCAACTTCCCTTTATAAGATAAAGACTTGCAATGGGTAAAGGGGAATCACATGTAAAGATGCACAAGGTAAACTATAATTGGCAATGGCAAACCTTAGTTCTTGGTCAAAGAGTGATGAACAAGCTATTCTTTCTTTTAAACGGAGCCTTTTAAAACAGAGCTAATATACCAAAGACCATATGCTCAACAAGGTAAACTTTTGCATTCATAGAAAGCTTTCAAAGATATATTCCTTCAGACAAAAGCATTATACAAGACAAGGAAGATAGTAAACATGATTAAACGGATCAACATATGGATGAGTGAAACATAAAAACTCAAATGCTTGCTTTAGATAGAGGGAAATAGGTTGACTCAACATAAAAGTAAAAGATAGGCCCTTCGCAGAGGGAAGCAGGGATTAAACATGTGCTAGAGCTTTTCGTTTGTAAAACAGAGGTAAAAAGTTATTTTGAGAGGTGGTTGCTTTTGTCAACGACTAGCAACGGAGTTCTTGATATCTTCCATACTAAACAAGTGAGAGCGGTTCCGAGATGTTTGATTAATTGGCACATTGGTGCTCTTTTATAGCTTTGCACTCCTCCCCACCTTTTTCCTTTCTCAAACCATGGCTAACCGATTCCATTGGGTGCCAACCAACTTTCACATACCATGGAGGAGTGCTCTTTTCTTTCTTTTCTTTTTGAGATTATAATAGTCTGACCAGCTCCCTTGCAAAATTAGTGACGAGCAGATGAAGCTGCCTAGTCAAGGGGTACTCAATTTAGTATGGAAGATAACAAACCCATCCACTACGTCCTCATGAGCTAAAAACAGTGACACAAAATGAGAAGTGTTTGAAGGTTTTTGAAAGGTAGCACATGAAAATTTACTTGGAATGGCTTGAAATACCATGCATAGGAATTTATAGTGGACTCTTTGGAAATGACTTGGCTTTTGGGAATTGGATGCACGAGAAGTATTTCCTCTCAGTACAGGTTTTTGACTAGCAAGGCTGGGTAGCAAGCATAAGAGTTGCATGTAACAAACAAACATACATATAATAAGAACAATCATGCAAACTCCCTTAAAGGTACAATGATTTTAACTTTGAGAATAACAATGCTTATAAGCCAAACATAAGAAAAACTGAAGTGATGTAACTACAAGCACTTCTTTATTCTTTTCTACTCAAACCTCAAGGTAAAGTTGCTACTGACCAAGCTAGGTTTGCCAAAACCAACTAAATTTACTCATGCTCCCAAAGTGATACCAATACCAATCAACAAGACTAGTCATACAAAAGAGATTGCAGACTAACATAAAGTGCACGGAAAGTAAACGATAAAACTTCTCATTAATATTTTATTACCGCAACTCACACCAAGGGATACATAGATAACCAACTAAGGAGGATACTTCCAAACTGCAAACTATTCTATAAGATAACTTCTCTATTCATGATATGACATTACTTGAAAAGTAAATGAGCAAAAGGTAATGATGTGATACCGTGGCACTCCCCCAAGCTTGAAACAAGCCAAGGAGATGCCTATACCGATGACGAATTACTCCTTTGGTGGTGGTGGTGGATAATCTTCGTTGTCATACTTCCAAGGCAGAGGTCCTCCATCAAGGAAGGATGTCTTGGTCTCCAAAATCCTGAAACTTGCAGCAACACTCATTTGTTGAAATCTAGCTTCATACTCACAAATTTGGTTCTGCACGTCGTAGAGTTGTGCTTGTAATTGGCTAGTCTTCTCCTGGAGTGAGAGGACATCCCTCCAGAGCTCTGTAGTCTCCTTCTTGTACTTGGCAACAAGCTCTTGATTAATCCTATAGATAATGTCCACCTCGCGTTCTGCCATCTTCTTGTATTTGAAAACTTCTTGTTCCAGTGCTTCCATCCTCGCTTCGAGATTCCTTTCTCCCTTGGGTCCTTGAACATCTTTAATCTGCAACTCCCCATCCTTGAGTGGCAATTCCTTCAGATGCATCCTCAGCTCCCTCATGTACGGATTGATGGAACCTGCAGGAGGGTTCTCCTCAGATGGACCGGACGAAGACATTGTAACTCCCAAGCCGAGAGCAATCCCTGACAGAAACAGCTCGAAACAAAACACGATGAGAAAATGATATACAGACCTCGGGGACTCCGGGGGGTTAAATAGGCGAAAATTATACATCGAAACGAAATCACAGGAGGAAACCGGGATGGAAATGAGTTCCGGGGTGCTCTCACACCTAGGTGGCACGGCCAGGGGTGGGCCCACACCACCTGTGTGTGAGAGGCACACAGACTCTTTTTCCTGCCCTTTTTCGTCTCGTGATTTTTCATATTCAGTAAAAACAGCAAAAATATTAAAGGAATAGCTTTTCGTGAAACTTCTCTGACTAGAACTGTTACCTATTCGAAAACGAACTCTGCAGGTACCTGCAATTTGTCTTGGATGAATTCTTCCGGAGAAACTGTTTCAATAACATCAACATCTTCATTATAAGAATCTCCAGAAATATAATGTTTGAGTCTTTGCCCATTCACCACTTGTGTAGAGTCATCTTTCAATGAAGCAATCTTAATAGCACCTGAGCGGTACACTTCCACAATAACATATGGTCCTTCCCATTTAGAGAGTAATTTTCCTGCAAAAAATATGAGACAAGACCTATACAAAAGAACTTTCTTACCAACATGAAACTCTCTCTTAAGAATTCTCTTATCATGACATTGCTTGACTTTCTCTTTAAAAAGCCTGGCATTCTCATACGCTTCGTTTCTCCACTCATCTAGAGAACTCAAATCTAATAACATTTTCTTACCAACTAGTTTAAAATCTCTATTAAGCTCTCTCACTGCCCAAAAAGCTTTGTGTTCTAATTCTAAGGGCAAGTGACACGCTTTTCTGTAAACCATCTTATAAGGAGACATACCCATGGGGTTCTTATAAGCAGTTCTATAAGCCCATAAAGCATCGTTTAACTTACTAGCCCAGTTTTTCCTAGATCTATTGACAGTCTTCTGCAAGATAGACTTGATCTCCCTATTTGAAAGCTCTACCTGCCCACTAGTTTGGGGATGATAAGCAGAAGCAATTCTATGATTGACATCATATTTAGCAAGAGTTTTTCTAAAACCACCGTGAATAAAATGAGAACCTCCGTCAGTCATAAGATATCTAGGCACTCCAAACCTAGGAAAAATAACATCCTTAAGCATTTTTAACGAGGTATCACCATCGGCACTCTTAGTAGGTATGGCTTCTACCCATTTAGTAACATAATCTACAGCAACAAGTATATGGGTATAGCCTTTTGAAGGAGGAAAAGGACCCATAAAGTCAAATCCCCAACAATCAAACGGTTCAATAACAAGAGTGTAACTCATAGGCATTTCATTGCGTCTAGAAATATTACCAACTCTTTGACATTCATCACAAGATAAAACATACCTTCTGGCATCTTTAAAGAGGGTTGGCCAATAAAAACCTGATTGTAGAACCTTCTGCGCGGTTCTATCTCCAGCATGATGCCCTCCATAGGCGCTGCTATGGCATTTTCTTAATATTTCTTGTTGCTCGTATTCCGGTACGCATCTTCTCATAATACCATCAACTCCTTTTTTATATAAATGTGGGTCATCCCAAAAGTAATGCCTTAAATCATAAAAGAATTTTCTTCTTTGCTGAGCTGTAAAGGTCGGAGGCAAATACTTGGAAACAATAAAGTTAGCATAATCAGCATACCAAGGAAGGTCTCGCGAAGTTACATTTATTGCAGCCAACTGTTCATTTGGAAAACTATCATTAACAGGAATAGGATCAAAGGAAATATTTTCCAATCTAGACAAGTTGTCAGCCACAGGATTTTCAGCACATTTCCTATCTACGATATGCAAATCAAACTCTTGTAAAAGCAACACCCATCTAATAAGCCTAGGCTTAGCATCCTTCTTAGTCATAAGATATCTAATAGCTGCGTGATCAGTATGAATAGTAACTTTAGAATCAACAATGTAAGATCTAAACTTATCACATGCAAAAACAACAGCAAGAAACTCTTTCTCAGTAGTAGCATAATTCTTTTGAGCAGCATCAAGAGTCTTACTAGCATAATGAATAACATTCAACTTATTATCAACGCGCTGTCCAAGAACAGCACCAACAGCAAAATCACTAGCATCACACATGATTTCAAAAGGTAAATTCCAATCAGGTGGTTGAACAATAGGGGCAGTGGTTAAAGCCTTCTTAAGAGTTTCAAAAGCTTCCTTACAATCATCATCAAAGACAAATGATACATCTTTTTGAAGAAGATTAGTAAGGGGTTTTGAAATCTTAGAGAAATCTTTAATGAACCTCCTATAGAAACCAGCATGACTAAGAATACTACGAATACCTTTAACATCTCTGGGACAGGGCATTTTCTCAATTGCCTCCACTTTTGCTCTGTGAACTTCAATACCTCTTTTAGAAATTTTATGTCCAAGGACAATTCCTTCACTTACCATAAAGTGGCATTTCTCTCAATTAAGAACAAGGTTAGTTTCTTCACACCTCTGCAAAACTTTATCAAGGTTGTGCAAACAATTATCAAAAGAAGTTCCATAGACGGAGAAATCATCCATGAAGACCTCCACAATTTCTTCACAAAAGCCATGAAAAATAGCAGACATGCATCTTTGAAAAGTAGCAGGAGCATTGCATAAACCAAACGGCATACGTCTATAAGCATAAGTTCCATAAGGACAAGTAAAAGTGGTTTTCTCTTGATCATCCTTCTTAACAGCAATTTGAGAAAAACCAGAATAACCATCAAGGAAACAAAAATGAGTCTTCTTAGACAACCTTTCTAACATCTGATCTATAAACGGTAAAGGGTAATGATCTTTCTTAGTAACTTTGTTTACCTTCCTATAATCAATGCACATTCTATAACCAACTACTACCCTTTGAGGAATAAGCTCGTTATTCTCATTAGGCACAACAGTCATACCTCCTTTCTTAGGAGCATAATGAACAGGACTAACCCATCTACTATCAGCAATAGGATAAATAATACCAGCATCAAGGAGTTTTAATACCTCATTTCTTACCACATCCTTCATCTTGGGAATTAGACGGCGTTGATGCTCCACGACTGGCTTCGCGTCTTTCTCCATATTAATGGCATGCTGACATAAAGTGGGAGAAATCCCTTTTAAATCATCAAGAGTATATCCCATAGCTCCTCGGTGTTTCCTCAATATCTCCAATAATCTTTCTTCTTCCTTTCCTGAAAGTTTAGAGCTAATAATAACAGGATATATTTTCTTATCATCTATGTAAGCATATTTAAGATTATCAGGCAAAGGCTTTAATTCAAACACAGGATCTTCCTTAGGTGGCAAAGTGGTACCAAGATCCTCCACAGGTAGATTATGCTTGATTAATGGTGGTTGATGAAGAAGAATATCGTCAATCTCTTCTCTTTCCTTGCTGAAAACATCACTTTCGTGATCTTCCATGAATTGCTGCAAGGCATTATTAGGAGCAAGAGCAATAGAAGCAAGCTGTTCAACTCGAAAATTTTCATTAGGCGTGTCATTTTCATAAGAAGTCTTAGCAAACTTGGAAAAATTAAACTCATAAGACTCTCCATTAAACTTAGTAAAAAAATTCTCATTCTTACAATCTATCACGGCGCCACAGGTGTTCAAAAATGGTCTACCAAAAATAATAGGACAAGTTTTACTAGCCTCCTTACCAAGTACTAGAAAATCAGTAGGGTATTTAGTCTTACCGCAAAGAACTTCCACATCTCGAACAATACCAAGAGGCCAAACAGTCTCTCTGTTAGCAAGCTGAACAACCACATCAATATCTTCAAGTTCACAAGCGCCAATCTCGTGCATGATTTCTTTGTAAAGCTCTAAGGGATTAGCACTTGCACTAGCATCAATATCACATAAACCATAATGGCAATGATCTTCAATCCTGACAGAAATAACAGGAACACTTGTTTTCCTATGCTTTTTAGGATGTGAGAGAATGTTAGAAGCATCTTCACAAAAAAGAATATATTCATCCCCTACATCTTTAGTAACAAGATCCTTCAATATAGCTACAGGAGACTTAATAGTAATTTTCTCATCAGGTTCTGCAGCTTTCTTAGTACTTTTATTAGACACACTTACCAAAGTAGAGTACTTCTTTACCTTAGCAGGGAAAGGTGTCTTCTCAAAATAAGGCTCAGGCACAATGCTATCAACAGTACAAACTTCAGTAGCTGCAGCAGGTATATGACTAATAGAGTCTTTATAAGGCACATGATATTTGTTCCAATCTTTCTTTGGAACATCAAGATAAGAGGCAAAGGCCTTAAGACAATTAGCAAGTATTTGTGAATCAAGACCATAAGCAGTGCTAACACTATGAAAGTCATCGCTTCCCATAAAAGATTTAATGCATTCATAATCATAGTTTATACCTGACTTCCTACCTTTGTCGTTTTCCCATCCTTCAGCATTCTCTTGTATACAGTCAAGAAGTTTCCACTTAGCATGTTCTTTCATATGAGTAAATGATCCAAAGCAAGAAGCATCCAAATAATCCTTATCAGTAAGAGTAAGCCGCGCATAAAAATTATCAATAACAATATTATTGGGGAGCTCATGAATGGGGCATTTGAGCATTAGTAACTTCAATCTCCCCCACGCTTGGGCAATACTTTCTCCATCATGAGGCCAAAAATTATATATCCGATTACGATCTTTATGAATTTCACTTGGAGGATAAAACTTGGAATAAAAGAGAGGTACAATATCCTCCCATGCCATAGATGGACCATCTTGGAGTAGTCGATACCACTCTTCAGCTCTGCCTTTCAATGATAATGAGAATAGTTTCTTCTTGACCTGGCTTGGTGAAATACCTGCACATCTGAACAACTTGCATAATTCATGTATAAATAATAAGTGATCACCCGGATGGATAGTTCCATCACCCGAATAGCAGTTATCCATAATACACCCAACAATTTTCATAGGTATCTTAAAAGGATCAATTTCAGCAGGCGGCGGTGGTGGTGGTTCATCCACATGTGCAGCAGTAGTAGTAGATGTGTTTACAAATAGGAAACCAAATGGAGAGTTCTCCATAGCAGAGTAAAATAAAAATAAAAGACAAAATAAAAACAATACTCACAGCGACAGTTACCTTTACCAATTCCACTCTTCAATAGCGCTACACTCCCCGGCAACGGCGCCAGAAAATAGTCTTGATGACCCACAAGTATAGGGGGTGTATCGTAGTACTTTTGATAAATAAGAGTGTCGAACCCAACGAGGAGCAGAAGGTGTTGATGAGCGGTTTTGATCAAGGAATCACTGTAAATACTAGCAAACAGGTTTTCAAGGGAATTTGGTAATACGAGTAAATAAAGTGCGAGTAAATAAAAGACAGTAGTAACAATTGCAGCAAGTGGCCCAATCCTTTCTTCAGCAAAGGACAAGCCGGTTGTGTACTTATAATAACCAAACGTTCTCGAGGACACACGGGAGTTTCTGTCAAGAGCTTTCGCTTCATAAAGCCAATAGTCTTTATTGGTTTGATAGGTGTTATGGGGGTGAACCTGTGCTAGCGCACTACCCTTACTAGGATAAATACACACTTGTGATTATACCCCTTGCAAGCATCCGCAAATACAAGAAAGTAATTAAGATAAATCTAACCACAACCTTAAACTCTAAGATCCTACGCTCCCTGGTGCAATGGTTTCCCAACGGAGGTTTAGGTTTCTGTCACTCCAGCAACCCCACAATCGGTAGCCAAATACACAATGCATCTCACTAGGCCCATAAATAGTGAAGTATCATGTAGTCGACGTTCACATGACACCACTAGTGAAATAGCACCACAACAATATCAAACCATTAAATATTTCTCAACAATAATTCACTACTAACATCTTGACTGCTCCCATGTCCTCAAGAACTAAACGAACTACTCACAAGACATCATATGGATCATGATCAGAGGTGAAATAATGGTAAATAACAATCTGAACATAAACCTTAATTCAACGGTTCCACTCAATAGCATCAACTACAAGAGTAATCAACACCGGGAAAGTTTCCCCTATGAATTTAACAAGATCCAACTCAAGATGTTACAGCGGGATGACATGGTGATGATGGAGATGAAGGTGCTGGTGATGGAGATGATGATGATGATGATCCCGATGAAGTCCGGTGCGATGGTGATGACGATGGCGATGATCTCCCCTCTCCGGGAAGGAATTTCCCCGGCAGATTTCTGCCTGCCGGAGAGCTTTTCTCTCTCTGGTGTTTTCCGCCCCGCAGAGGCGGCGGTGTCTAACTCTGAGCCCCCCCTGACTTAGGTTTTCAGGGACGATGAAGTACGCGTAGGGGCGAGACCAGAAGTAGGCCAGGGCGGCCTCACACAGAGCTGGCGCGGCCTGGGGTCAGGCCGCGCCACCCTGGCGTGTGGGCCCCTCCTGGCTCCTCTCAACTCCTCCTTCTGGCTTTCTGAGACTTCTGGGAAAATATAATTTCCAGGTATTTTTTTGGAATTTTTCTGATCTTCAAAATATGGTCCCTTGATGGTCCTTTTTCCAACAGAATCCTGACTCCGGCAGCAACTCCTCCAAAGATCATCAAACATGTGAAAACAAGGGAAATAACATAAGTATCAATTCTAAATATGAAATATATCAATGAATAACAGTAAATTATGATACAAAATAGTGATGCAAAATGGACGTATCAATGCCCGGTGTGCAGTGCTTTTTGGTATAAGATTAGGCTAGATGACCCTGGTGATGTTGAGGGCGAGCGCCCCAGGAAGAGGGTTCCTGCCAAAGTGATGTGGTATGCACCTATAATACCATGGTTGAAACGTTTGTTCAGAAACAAAGAGTATGCCAAGTTGTTGCGGTGGCACAAAGAAGACCGTAAGAGTGACGAGATGTTGAGACACCCTGCTGATGGGTCGCAGTGGAGAAAAATCGACAGAGATTTCCCGGAGTTTATGGAAGACGCACTGAACTTAAGGTTTGGTCTAAGTACAGATGGCATGAATCCTTTTGGAGAGCAGAGTTGCAGTCATAGCATCTGGCCCGTGACTCTATGTATCTATAACCTTCCTCCTTGGTTGTGCATGAAGCGAAAGTTTATTATGATGCCAGTGCTTATCCAAGGCCCGAAGCAACCCGGCAATGACATTGATGTGTACCTAAGGCCATTAGTTGAAGAACTTAAACAGCTGTGGCAGACTGAAGGTGTACGTGTGTGGGATGAGTATAAACAAGAGGAATTTGATCTACGAGCGTTGCTGTTCATGACCATCAATGATTGGCCTGCTCTTAGTAACCTTTCAGGATAGACAAATAAGGGATACAATGCATGCACACACTGTTTAGGTGAGATCAATAGTATACATTTGGATAAAAGTAAGAAGGTGCTGTATCTGGGGCATCGTCGATTTCTTTCGCCCAAACATCAATTGAAGAAAAAAGGCAAGTATTTCAACGGCGAGGCAGAAGTTCGGGGCAAGCCTAAACGCCATACTGGTGATGATATATTTGATATGGTCAAAGATTTAAAAGTAATCTTGGGAAAGGGTCCTGGCAGTCTGTCTGTTCCGAATGACGCTAGCGGACACACACCCATGTGGAAGAAGAAATCTATATTTTGGAGCTTGAGTATTGGAAATTCCTAGAGGTCCGCTCTGCAATCGACGTGATGCACGTGACGAAGAATCTTTGCGTGAACCTACTAGGCTTCTTGGGGTTGTATGGAAACGTAATGCCTCTCCGAAGAAACGTATGGCCAAGAAAGCCAAGGCGGTGCCGCCTCCTATCGAGAAGACTGCTGAGGAAATTGAGGCAAAGGACAGAGCCAAAGTGAAAAGAAAGCTTGCAGCGCTACGCCTGACCCCTACCCCAAAGCAGTTATATACTCAGAAATAGAAGGAGTGGGCCTTTGATATGCTTACCCAACCTTCGCAATATGAATTGAATAAGCCAGATGACTACAAGCGTTGTTTAGATAAGCAGGTAGATGCTAAAGAAGAAGCTAAGAAGATAAGTGCAACTGCAAGAGGGAAAAGAGACGTTGCCCAGCTTGGAACACAGGCAAAAAAATCGATCTCCCCGCTAAAGGTCTTTGCTAGTGATGCTGGTGGGAGTGTTGCTCAACCCAGTCACTACGACTTTGCTGTTGATGCTGGTTTGACTCTTTCTCAATTGATGTATGAAGATATCCCAAAGGCGCATGTAGCACGACAATATAAAAAGGGGAAGAGTCTGGTCCCACCTGAGATTAAAAGGACTCTACCAACACAAATGCGAAGATTGCATGAGTGGTACATGCATGCCGCAAAGGGCGCGCAAGAATTTCTCCTTATGAAAATCACATAGGACCATTTTTTTGGTGAAGACTTGGTCCATATTGAGTTTGATGAATTCTTTCAGCTATTCAATCAAGATGCGCTCGACAAATCTCTCGTTAGTGCCTATGTTTTGTAAATGATTCATTATTTCTATAAGTCTCTAGCTCAACTCGTTCTTTGCATGTAATTATCCTTACTACGCTGTTTATTATGCAGAATGAACAGTATGCAATGTAAGCAAAAGAACAACGTTCAAGTTGGATTTATTGATCCAAATCGAGTTAACGCAGTGACGGTACAGAACAAACCCAAGGAGATGGAGGATATCTTGCTAGAGTTCTTACTTACGCAGGAATACAGAACTAGAATACTGTTTCCATACAACTTCAAGTGAGTGTTACTATCTTATACACATTTACTTTTCCTTACTCGATGTTATAAGTGTAATTGATGAGTTATTAACTTATATAATTAAACTTGCGCGTAGTTACAACTGGATTTTGCTAAAGATTGAACCTGACTATGGAAGGATTAAAATCTTTGACTCGTTGAAAAAAAGAACTTAATGAATACCAAAGCATCATTAATATGATAGAGAGGTAATTTCAATCATTACGGTATTATATCGGTCTCTTTCGTTCATTTTTAACTCATCTATTCATTTTGTTTGCTCGGCAGTGTTTGGAAACGGTTTATACGCATAGTAAGAGGTGAATGGAAAAATTAGCTGATTTTCCGTCCGATCGAGGTAAGTCGTACGAGCTAGGTCCACACATCCCTTTAATTCTAGTTTCAAATACCATTAAGTATATCAATCTTGATATGTCATTGACTAAAATCTATTCTCGTAAAGTGTGCGAGGCAGCCACCGGGGACTAATTTATGTGCATACTACGCTTGTGAGAACCTTCGCGCGGAGGTCACTGAAGGAATTAATTTTCAAACAGTAAGTAAACAATATACTAAAAAATTCGTTTATTGCCATCAATTTTGTTATGATGATTTATATTCATATTGATCTTCTTCTTCATAGTTCGAAGCAAAGCGGGATCGGCTCTCACCGACTGAACGCATAAAAGGAGTTCAAGAGGAAATAGCCGGATTTCTGCTTGACCATGTCATTAAGCCAAAGGGTAAATTTTATGTCAGTTTCGATTAGACAAGTTGTA
Organism: Dactylis glomerata; assembly: GCA_007115705.1. Taxonomy (NCBI): domain Eukaryota; kingdom Viridiplantae; phylum Streptophyta; class Magnoliopsida; order Poales; family Poaceae; genus Dactylis; species Dactylis glomerata. The sequence continues at coordinate 2,318,744 of QXEO01000344.1, forward strand.
TGTGTGTAATTAAACAAGTCGTGATCTTATGTGTGTAAACAAGTTGTATATACTTATATGTATATGCTCGGCGGACAAGATATATTATATATGTATCGGCTTGTATATTATGTTGTAATATTGTATGAATATGTATATATGAAAACTTGTTTGAAATAAATCAAAAAATTGAATAGAGCAAAATACAAATAAACCCTAAACCCTAACATAACAATTGAAATGCAGAAAAATAAAGAGAAAGCAAAGGCTCCCACGTGTGGGGTCTTTAATCCTGGTTCGTAACACGAATCGGGACTAAAGGTCCTACGCCCACGAGCGCCTGGCCCCTGCCACGTGGTAAGGCTTTAGTCCCGGTTCATAACGCAACCGGGACTAATGATAGAGCTCCAGTCCCGGTTGGTTAGTCCCAGTTGCGCAACCGGGACTGAAGCCCGGCACCAACCGGGACTGATGCCCTGTTTTCCACTAGTGGATATATTACGTTGTTCAAATGGACAACGTAGAAATACACGTAGGCCCTTTAAACCGAAATGGAGGGAGTACGAAGGTCAACATTTGCGGGTCACTTGCCTTAACCCAAAATATGGCTATCTTGTTAGATGCTCTTTAGTGAGTTAATGTTGGATTTGAGTTATGAAAAATGGGCGCTTAAGATGAGAGCTAAGATAGCGTTCACCAACGCCTCTCCTCACCATAGTTTAAAAATCAATTAAACTATCGGCTGAACGAAAAAAATAGGAAACAAGGATCAGAGGTTTGTAAGTGTTGTGGTTCGTCCCCGCCACCGAACCGGGAAAAGGAACCAACTATGGCCGTTTGGTAGCTCTCATGCCCCTCAGTCAGGCCCGGTGGAGACAAAAAATGGGTGTTTGGATATTCATGGGCTCCTCCGCGTTGTCGCATGACACGGTTCTCAAAGCACCCCCGGGCCAAGCCCTAGGGCGACGAAAATCAACAATGTCGTGCGTGCGCTCATCCCACCGTGATGGCGGGAGAAGGCTAAATCCGGGCAGCGTTGCGCGGCAAAGCTGGTGGTCACCTCCCTCTTTCGGTTACCACCTCCATTAGCCCCCACCAAAAAAGCCTCTCTTCACACTTCTGACACCGGCAGTGGCGGAGGCGAACTAGATCTGTACTCCAGATCAGTAACCTCACCGTCCTTTAGAGGACAAGCTCTGACGCCGGATAAGCATCACCATGTGCAGCGAGATCGGAGAGTGTTCTCATCTTCCCCGACTACCTGCCCTCTCCATCGACTGCCATGGCGGAGGTAAGACCACGAATAATATCTCCGTGTAGTGGTAATGGTAGATCTGGCAATTTGTAACAGTAGATCTGTTCGAGTAGGACAACCACATCAAGCTACTGCATCATGCCGCATCACTGATCGCTGTGATTCAGGCCTGAGTCCTGATGCTGCACAAGAGAGCTGCCAGGCGGGCTGCCTTTCCTCCTCTCACCTACGGTCCAATGCTGCTGCGAGATCAGGAGAGGATTGCCAACCCTAACTACATCTACAATTGCAACGATGTAGAGGCAGTCCAAATGCTTAGGATGAGAAGAGCCCCTTTCAATGCGCTTGTCAAAACTTTCAGGGATAGAGGACTACCAGTAGATAGCATACACAACTATGTGGAAGAGCAGGTCGCCATGTTTCTTCATGTTTTGGGTCATAACTAGAGGTTCTGAGTGATCCATAACACGTTCAGGCGCTCTATGGAGACTATTTCTCACTATTTCCAGCAGGTGTTGTATGCAGTTGGGGAGCTCAGAGCTGAAATGATCAGGGCACCATCGCATAACACACCACCAAAGATCAAAATCAACTACAGGTGGTTCCCATACTTCAGGGTAAGCACAACTCATGTTCGTTCAGTTCATCATATCTGTCGTATGGTCACTAACATTACTATGTACTCATTGCTTCACAAAATTGTATTGGGGCTATCGATGGTACTTATGTCACAGCAAAGGGTGCCCAAAACACATGCTGCAACATTCAGGGGAAGGAAGCACCACACCAGCCAGAATGTATTAGCCGCTGTGGATTTCGATCTGAAGTTCACATATGTGCTTGCTAGTTGGGAGGGTTCAGCTCATGATGCAAGTAACCTAGCTGACAGCTTGTCCAGACCTGATGGGTTGAGTATCCCTAAAGGTGTTCTACCTTGGAGATGCTGGATACGCATGCCGTCTAAGCATTCTACCACCTTTCAGGAAAACAAGGTACCACCTCAATGAGTTTACTGCAAGGAACAGACCACAAAATGCCAACGAGTTGTTCAATCTATGGCACTCTAGCCTAAGGGTCACCATTGAGAGGGCATTCGCTGCATTGAAGAATAGGTTTAATATCCTTGACCAGAAACCATTCCACACTTGTGCTGTTCAAGTCAAGTTGGTTCTTGCTTGCTGCATTTTGCACAACTAGATCTTAGGTTGGGGAGAGGATGACTTTTTCCATGTCCCTGTTATGTTTGATGAAGTTGAGACCGGGCATGAAGTGGAGGCAGGTGACTATGAGGCCTGGAAGAGCAAGAGGCTGGAGTTGGCAAACATAATGTGGGAGGCTAGAGGACAGACGACCATCTGAGAAGAAGAAGTGCAACAAGAAGAAGATGAAGAAGAAGAAGAAGAAGAAGAAGGAGGACAAGAAGAAGATGAAGAAGAAGAAGAGGTAGAAGAAGAAAGCAGAGTCCCCATGATCACTTTATGTTGAACTATCCTTCTCGTGAACCATTCGTGTTACCTAGGGACTACACTTATGAACTACCATTCGTAGTAGCTAGGGATTATTCTTATGAACTGCCATTCGTGTAACATCTCACTTTTGGTAATCAGGGGAAACTTTGCACTTGAGTTAGTATCTGTAGGGTGAATTTAAACTTTGCTAAACATGGTGTTTGTGTCCCATGATGCATGCCTTCTCGTGTGTGTGCAAGCATAGATGTTAGCTTATGAATGCATGATTTCATGTGTACAAATATTGCATTGCCTATGATTTCATGTGAGCTTGTGTGTGAATTAAGACTTTGTTCTTCTTTTCCAAAATAAGGTTTCTACCTAGGTTTGTGCTATAAGTGTGTGTAGCTTATTTTGAACCTAGTTCAAAAATGGTGTGCACCAAAAATCTTGGTATAGACATTTGGTGAGATCACCTCTCTTTTATTTTCTTCTCTTTTATTCTTACTCCCTTAATCGAAAATAGGAGTTTCTTCAAAATCCTAACCTAGCTATTCAAAAATTCCTCAACCCTTAGCCTTGACCTTTTTATCATGATTGAAACCCCTAGAATCTTTTTTTTTCGGTAGGTTTTCAAAATCTTTGCAAACAAATTCGATTTTGGGATTTGTATCTCAAAGATAAAGACCCTACCCTTTTTGCATCTTTCCTCTCCTTTCCTTTTCTTCAAACCGACCAGGAGAGAAGAAAGGCCTGCTAGAGATCTTCTTCTGGAGTCCAAAGATTTTTGCAAACTTTGCTTTTTGTCGTCTACAGCTTGGACTCGAGGGAGGAAGGGAGCCCGAGGCTACCTCTGCCAGAATCCTTCCCTCTCCCTCCGTTCCTCGATCAGGCACCGATCTCTACCCTCAATGGATGCTCGCCACACTGCTGCCACCCTAGCACTGACCCCGCTTGGCAGAGACTAGCCCCAGCCACCCCACACCGGCCTGGCCGTCACCATGGCCGTCGTGGGCACCCCAGCCTGGGCAGCGCACCACCGACCGTTCCCAGGCCCGTCACCTCGCCGCCAGCACCGTCACGGACCAACGGATCAATTCCCTGCAGCAGAAAACCGCGAGACCGATTGTGCACCGCCGGCCAACCTTGCCTGCACGACGCCACCTGGCCGCCCAGAGCGTCCAGAGCGTGCACGCCGTTCCCGTGCGCTGCGACCTCCCCTAGCCCTGCACTTCTCGCACGTCTGCAATGCACGGTGATGCCGCCACGACGCCACCATTGCCTAGCCCCGTGGTGCACCGAGTCGACCGCGTCGCGCACCGTTTTGCTTGCTGCATCTCTGAAACCGCACGTGTCCCAGCCAGACCCAGCCGCCACCGACACCCCCTTGTGTTTCCCTGCACTCAGTGCACCGTGCCGTCCCACACAGCCGCCCATGGCAGCCAATGGTGAGCATCACCGGCGCACCATAGACCGAATCCATCTGTCAGTATAAAACCTGGAAATCCCTCTGGAAAACTCCTCCTGTCGCCCACTGACTCTCCACTCCCCTCACCTCCTCTGGAGTTCTCCGACGAGTTGCCGAGGAGAAGCCGCCGTGGTGGAGCTCGTGGTCATCGGATAGACCACCGCCGGCGAGGGTAGAGGTTGCTGTCGCCTAGCCGATCTCTCCCTCTGCTCTTTCTCTGCTTCACGAGGCTCCTGCACGTCCTCTGAACCTCACCCGATGCATGTCTGCTTCCAGGTTGTCCCAGGTCGACGACGCCACCGCCGTAGACGCTCGGGCACCCAGTGGGTAGACGCGCACCCCCAGCTACTGCATGCAAGCACTGAGCCCACAGCTACCATCCAGGACCCTGCCACGACCAATTCCCGCCCTCAGCTAGCCCCGACGAGCTCGGTAAGCAGCTGCCCCACCAAACCCTAGCTCGGGACGAGCTTCTCGTGTGCATGCGCTGAGGCGAGGAAGAGGACGCACCTTGGCCGTCGATCCCCGTCTGATCCAGCGGCCAGGGCAGCGTACCGCTTCACCACCACCCCGGGCTGGCCGGCGAGCCCCCTGGGCCGGATCTAGCCCAGATCTGGCGAAGCCCGGCCAGATCCGGCCTACTTCTTTTTTTTTCTCTGTATTGCTTAATGACTTCTGAGTTAGTGCTGTGGTTTAAATCGGATTAAAATAGTTTTAAGCCTCAGAAAATTGTGAAACAAAATTTGTAGAGTTCAGTATAAAGTTGTTAATCAATTGGTACTGCATGTTTGATTTTTAGTGTCCCAAATATTATCTGAGGATTATTTTGGCTAGATCTATTGTTTATCACCATTTTCTGCTTAGATGTTGCTCTGTTTATCAAAAATTGATGAAACCAATTTTCAATGTTATCTTACTGTGTTCATGATCTATAGAAACTAGTCTTACCATTTTAGGATCTGTGAATTGTTTGCAGTAATTCTTTTGGCATTAGTAATACCATGCAGTAATTGTTTTACTGGGCATAAAATAATTATTATTTTGGAATGATTCCACTTCTGGTGTGTTATGAATTTGATTAGCTTTCCAGATTGACCCCTGTTAGAATTTTAGGACTTACAGAAAGTTTTAGTTAATTATTTTGCTATTCTAGTGATTCTAAGATGGGAAGATCTTTATTTAGTTAACTATATACTATTTAAATTTGATGGCAAATGGTATTGTTTCTGATATATTGTGGATTGGCTCATAGTTATACTGGTGCCATGTTTGGATATGTCTTGATGCATGAACTTGCCTGCTTAGGAATGAGTGTTCCTATACAACTAGAAATTGCTTGATATAAGGTTGCTACTTATTTTGTTTATAAAAATAGATATTGTTCTGTTAACTAAATTTGTTTGCTTCTGTTACTCAATGCTGGAGTATGTGGTGGTGTTTGGTTGAAATCCATGTATGCATGAGTGCTTATTGGGTGTTTGTTTCGTTTCTTTTCCGGCGATAGAATCGAACGACGATTGTGCGGAGGAGGGTGAGGTGTTTGAATATCAGGAGGAAGGTGACCAGGGACAAGCCCATCAAGGCAAGCCATCTATTTGTTGCATATCTGAGACCTATCAAGTCACTATGCATTGTTCAACTCTTGCTCTTATTACTATGCATTGTTTTTCTTATATTGCTATTAACCCCTAAATAGCAATAGTTGGCGACTTAGCTCCACAAGTCGTATTGTTATCATCCATGAAGGATGACACCTTTAACACCTACTCTTTACCCCTGAAAGTAGAGACTCGATGATTAGCATCGAAGTCTTTGGGAAACACTTGTAGTGGAGCCAAAAACTCTAGGATTGGGAATACTCTCTCGGGAAATATTTCGGAAATGGTTTCGAAAACCTTGGAGTAGTTACTACTCCATTGAGATGTTTTGAAATGGTTTCATAAACAAGGAGTGGATAATGGGAGATGAAGGAGTTGGTGGGTTTTCTGAAAAAAGGCATTGTGTATAAGTGTTCGCCAAACCAATTATTTCCCGTGCAACCACATTACCTGGAATGGGACGGGCTTAGTTGGAAGTTTATCCGCTTTAGTGCGGGGAGCCTCGTACTATATAAGGGTCTGTAGGACCCCGGAATCCGGGTTGTCACAAGTGGTGGGCAACAGTGTAGCGGGCCCGCCAATAGGCTACCCGTCCGGAAGACACTTGGGTTTCTCCCGCCGTGGCACTGGAACTACGCTCGACGGAGGTAGACGGCCAGGGTTTGCCGGGGAAGTTAACTCCACAGGGTAGGCACCCGTACTAAGGTAGATGAATGGAAGGCTATGATCGGGTGCTTGTCGTGGCATAGGATGTTATGCAGGGACGATGCCCACACGACGAGTACCCGGATGGTGTGGGTAAAGTGTACAACCTCTGCAGAGTGTAATCTATTCGAATAGCCGAGTCCTCGGTCATGGACGGTTGGAATGGCCATACTTAGCCTGTGTCCGGTTTTGTTTTGAAAATGTTTTTCTGGAGAAATGGAGTTTGTGCCGGACGGAGTACTTGGAGGGTACTGCCGTGGCACGGAGGTGGATCGGAGTACTTGGAGGGTACTGCCGATGTTGGAGGTGGTCATGTTTGATTGACCACCGGACTTTCTATTTAAAAGGAGGTTCCCCCTTTCCTAGAGACTTTGTAAACTACTTCTAAAATTCTTCTTTAATAAGGATATAGATATGTCATGGGACATGCTATATCGACACGAGAAATTAGTAGCACTTAGACCCTAAAACTAAGCCACCCCCTTGCTACAGCCACATAGCATATTATTCCATTTTCCTCTTAGATGGTTTGCGAGTACAATTCCAAAATGTACTCACGGCTTTGTCCCTGGCTATTAACTTGGCCAGACTTCGGAGATGACTACGACGAGGACGACGAGGAGTATGACGACGCCAGTGCGAATTAGGATTCGTTTCCTGGTCAGTCGCCTGTAGGGTAGTAGGCCTGACTTGGTCCACTACGCTATGTGTATCCGCTGCTGTTATACTAGTATGTCTGTTGAACTTGCCCTGTGAGGCGTGTGTATTCAGCCAAGCGGCTATGTAAGACCTAACGACTTATTTATGTAATGGATGATGTATCTGTAATGCCAACTCTGTTATGTGGATTCACGACGGTCTCCTAGGATCGTGAATTGTATGCATAACGGGTATCCCGGGTGGTAAGCCGGGGTCCCCACAATTCGTACTAGCTAGTAGGAACCCTGCTTATGAACAACCCGACTCTTAGGATGAACTGCTTAACGTGTTTATTCATGGTGGTGATAGTTAGGTAAGGTCACCTGTGTGAGGTGACCGCAAGCTTTTCCTAGATGGTACCAAACAAGCGCCCACGCATCTGCACCGTGAATTGGGATTGCCTACAGGCAACCAAACACTAGGAGCTTTTTGGCCCAATCCATTCATCTTATGCAACCAAACAACTCGTCAAATATGGCCATGGATTGTTCCAAACAAGCTAAACATAAATCGGGCCTGCTCCCACTTAGCCCTAAAATGTGCCCAAGCTACCAAACACGCTCCTAGTTCCTATAGAAACAACCAAGCACATTTCAGGTGAACCGCCGTGTTTATTGCCTATTTTTAATACTCCCTCTCATTCTAGCCTAAGCCTTATAGTTTTTTTTAAGGAAAATTCTAGAATAGGTGTATTGCCAATACACCACTTGTCTTGATAATTTTTTTGAGATTTAATTACGTTTTCTTATATTATGCAAAAGTTCTCTATTTTCTCATGTCACTCTTGAGAGATAATCCGTGTAAATCTGGTGTAATTTTTCCCTATGTGCGTTCTTTTATTTTCGTGCCAAAAACTATATGGCTTATATCCGGGGAGTATATTTTTTGGTGAAATATACAGGGGCTAATTTGGAAATGGAAGAAACCCAGGCTTTCTCTAGGTTTCTTGTCGATCCCGTCCCGATTCAGTGTAGCTCTTCCTTGTCGCCGGCCGCCGCCACTGAGGTCGACGCGGCGCTGCAGGCCGCCACTTGAGACCAAGCTCGGTTGCACGGCTCTCCGGCCGCTGCTCGATTCCTCGGCCACCCGCCACCAACGCCGGCCGCGCCGCTCGATTCTGCGGCCACCCGCCACCAACGCCGGCGGCTCCCGCGCCCCGCCGGCCACCTTCACGCGTTCACCCTCACGGCCTGTTCGGCATCTCCTGGTACCGGCCGCCACTATTCTGCTTCTCCCGGACATGTATGTTGTATGTATGCATGTTGCCTGTTTGCTATATTGTCGTCAGTACATCCATAATTCCGTATGATGTACAGTATGTTTGTATGTCGCTAGTGCATGTGCTGCATTGCTGTTGGCTTGTTAGTTGTTGCTGGCTTGCTTGCTGCTAGCGTTGCATACTTGCATGCATATATGCGTGTTGGGAAGTTGCTGCTCATCTGCTGGAATTATGATGCTGAAGTCTGAAATCATCCATTTGCGCCAAAGGTGCAGGAGCCAAGGAGTTGAAGTTTAGAAGTGCACCCAAATTTTCCTCCTCAGCTCGACTCCATGCAAGAGAGCGCCGCCGCCATCTGATTCCTCCATCAGAAGCTGCCGTTGATTTCCTCCCTCCGAGCTGCGCCGCCTCTCCGACAGTCCGACCTCGCCACTCCAGCGCCACGCTTTGCCACCTGTTGTCTCCGTCCTTCTGCTCTGTGTCATCTTCTCCCGGATCTTGCAAGGTACCGTGTAAAGGGCATGTGTGCTTCTAAACTTCTACTTGTTAGCTCCTGCCGCCATCTGCGCAAATGGATGATTTCGAGCTTATTCTGATGCATGTTTAGTTGATTTTCAGCTTGAATCCGGGAACAGAGAAGGTCCATGGCATGTGCTGCTTACAGTATCAGGGGCCATCTCAAGCTTGCCAAGGGGCATGGCCAGTATGCCCTGGCCAATAATCGTTCGTGCGGCGGCTTGAAGCCTTTGGTATCTTATCCTTTTTCTCGGTCGTGGAGTAATATCTCTAGCAATGCAGCACGACATGCCGCCCGCCGTTCTCACTTGATTGTCGGCAATTCAGAAAGATGTCGCTCAAGCTTGAAAGCTTCACTGGAAGATGGTACCATCGTTGCTGGTAAATAACTCTTAGGTTTGTTGGGAGTGAATTCATTAGGAACCGCCCTTTCAGACAAATTGCAATTCCAAAACATTTCTTCTAGTTAATTTTTTTTGACACCTTTACCGTAGGGGAGTCCCCTATGGTGTATATATTTTTATAAATGAAACAGAAAGTTACAACTTCTAGTTAATATCAGCAGCTGTTAAATGCAAAGTGCACCACCAGCGTTTAATTCTTGTTTGTTCTGTTGTTATCAGAAGAGAGGATAACTGTACTGGTTATTGGTGGTGGAGGAAGAGAGCATGCACTTTGTTTTGCTTTGAACCGTTCACCTTCTTGTGAGGCAGTTTTATGTGCCCCTGGTAATGTTGGTATTGCTCAATCTGGAGATGCGGTCTGTATATCGGACTTAGACATCTCCAATAGTCATGCCGTTATATCTTTCTGCAACAAGAGGGGAGTGGGAATGGTGGTAGTAGGTCCTGAAGGTCCTCTTGTTGCGGGTCTTACGAATGACCTTGTCAAAGCTGGGATACCAACCTTTGGCCCTTCATCGGAGGCTGCAGCATTAGAGGGATCAAAGGACTTCATGAAGAAGCTGTGTGATAAGTATAATATCCCAACTGCTCAGGTACTTTAGTTTATATTTGTGTTAAATACTGCAGTCTTCCAGTTCCAGGGACTACAGGGGTTTGATTTCTTGAGATGGCATATGGTTGATACTATTCTATCCATGTTCAAGAAAGGGTACATCATCTTAGGCTTAAGCATATTTCCTTGTTCCTGAGGCAATGTTGCTTACCATGCTCTTTTTGTACTGAATTGCTATTACCAATTACAGAGGCCAGAAGTACGGTAACTAGCTTTGAATTTTTGCTGGGACAACTTTGATTATGTGGCTGAATTATTTATTACCATTGTTCATAGTTCTTACATTTTCCTAAGAAACCTTGCTTTTTGAAATGAAGTTATCTTATAATTGCAGAAAGAGACTAAAGCTACTTAAGGAAAAAAGCAATGTAATTGATACTCCTCTATATGTGATATTTGCAGTTTCAGATGTTAATGGCTTAATGCATACAAATGAAGCTAATATGATTCCTCTTGTAGTATCACATGTTCACGGATCCCGCGAAAGCTAAACAATACGTCCAGGATCAAGGGGCCCCTATTGTTGTTAAAGCCGATGGATTGGCTGCTGGAAAGGGCGTCGTAGTTGCTATGACTTTGGATGAGGCATTCGAAGCAATAGACTCTATGCTGGTTGAAGAGTCATTTGGTCCTGCTGGTTCGCGGATCATTATTGAGGAGTACCTAGAGGGTGAAGAAGCCTCTTTCTTTGCATTAGTAGATGGTGAAAATGCTTTGCCACTTGAATCAGCACAGGATCACAAAAGAGTTGGTGAGCGTGATGTTGGCCCAAACACGGGTGGTATGGGTGCATACTCACCTGCTCCAATAGTGACTGAAGAACTTAAGCACACGATCATGGAAACCATAATTAGTCCAACTGTTAAAGGTATGATTGCTGAAGGATGCAAGTTTGTTGGTGTATTATATGCTGGGCTTATGGTAGAAAAGAAATCTGGTCTGCCTAAGCTTATTGAGTACAATGTGCGATTTGGGGATCCTGAATGCCAGGTTAGTGGTTATCTGTCACCTGCCTCTTAAGATATCTATATTTTCCAATTTAAGCAATACAAGTGTGGTTATTTTCTTTGTCAATGTATGATCGAAGTGTTCTTGATGAAGTTGGACAATAGAATCCAATGTATTTGAATTCCGTTTCAACAGTGTTTGTCCTCATACTCCCTCCATCTCAGTATTAAGGATACATTTCAAAAATCATGCAATCCCAAAATACTCTCATCTCCTAGGCATATTAGCATTAAATATGTTAATTACTCCCATAAATTCTTTTCTCCTCCCTAGTTCCACTTTGCATGCTCCAATGCATGGGCATAAATAAAAACATATCTTATGCAAACAACCAATGCATGAGCAAGTGCCCTAATAAATGAAAAAATAGAGAGCAAAATTAGAGCCAATGAGAGATAACCTTGGGCCAAGAGATTTGCAAAGTATGCCCTTAAAACCAGGATGGAGGGAGTAGTTTCTTTACTGATGCCTTAATGAAGTTTTCATTACTTAGTGATCCCCTAATGAAGCTCTCCTGTTAGATATGTCTGTAACAATTTACTTTACTTTAAAAGGAGTCGCTTTTCCTGGTTCATCTTCCAGTGCAGAAAAGTGAGTAGTTCTGTACATTGACAATGGCTCATTTATGTGTTAAAGGTTGTCTCTAGGGATTGGAAAGATGATGTGCTAGGAAAGCAAAGAAAGCAAGTTCTAATGAGAAATGGGAGCGCCTAGCTGCCTATATGTATGTGAACATAGTTGCCCTATGTTCTACTATTGAGACCCACTCGTCCATTGTAGCCTGTAGGTAGTTCTGTACATTGACAATGGTCCATTTATGTGTTAAAGGTTGTCTCTAGGGATTGGAAAGATGATGTGCTAGGAAAGCAGAGAAAGCAAGTTCTAATGAGAAATGGGAGCGCCTAGCTGCCTATATGTGAACATAGTTGCCCTATGTCCTCCTCTTGAGAACCACTCGTCCATTGTGTAGCCTGTAGGGCATTTACCATGTTTTTATAATTTCAGTATAGATAAGATAAATGATCTAATATTAGCAAAATGAATGTAAAACTAGTAGATCCATGAAATCATTAGCATACTGTGTTTTCATAACATTATAGTAACTTGTAATCAAATTTGGCGATCAGAGGTACATCTTTAGAATTTGCTCATGTCCAAAACAATGTACATTACTACATTTGTAACTGAGCGAGTGCCTTACAAATGCCATCTGACTTTGTGTCTTATTCTCATTTCCATTTATTTGTGACAAAGAAGTAGCGCAACCTACTTTTGTTCATTGCTCAAGCTTTCTGTTGTTCCCTGTAATTCCAGCACGCTTGAAATTAATGGGATATTCATTTTTAGCTGTCTGCTTAAAGGGATATTAACTTAACATTAATGATCCGGATTTAAATTTAGTAGTTCAACCCAAAATGCCCTTGTTAAATTTGGTAGGATTTCATAAATATTTGATAGATGGGGTGATTTTCTTGCTTATCACATATGCCAATCATGCTTCTGTAGCGCCGCACAGAATCTTACTGAACACATTTCTAATATGTTTATTAGTTCTCCCAGTTGAACTGACACATGTTTTGCCCATCAAATTCTATTGTGGATTGCTCTATTAATCCATTTTCTTTCGCTCAGGTTCTGATGATGAGATTAGAATCGGATCTTGCACAGGTTCTGCTATCTGCATGCAAAGGGGAACTTGGCAAGGTTTCGCTAACCTGGTCACCGGAAATTGCAATGGTAGTTGTGATGGCAAGTAAAGGATACCCTGGCTCTTATAAGAAGGGAACCGTAATAAAGAATATCGACAAGGCCGAGCAGGTTTCTCCAGCTGTTAAGATATTCCATGCTGGAACAGCTTTGGATGGAGATGGCAACCTTGTAGCTGTCGGAGGCCGAGTTCTTGGTGTCACTGCAAAGGGCAAGGACATTGAAGAAGCAAGGTCAAGGGCATACAATGCAATTGATGTTGTTGACTGGCCAGAAGGATTCTTCAGGCGGGATATCGGTTGGAGGGCACTGAAACAGGAGCAGACGGCTAACTACTGATGAGGTTCCTTAAAAACTATGGCAAGCTTCTAGTGTCAAGTGAAATGAAGACAGAACAGTAACTAGTCTTGCGTCTGCGGGATGACAGAAGGATAGCTCCTGGAACACTAGCATGCTCAAACTTCTCAGCCATTTTTGGCGGTCTCGTATTTTTGACATGGCAACATGCTAGCTGCACTTGCATCTTCTTTTTTGGAGCAAAGTGCACTTACATATTGAGGTGCTAATCATGTTAGGACCATGTTAAGGGGACATGACAAGAGAAAACACAAAAATACATGTTATTGCTCCTCTCCATCTTCCGTCACCATCACTGCCGAACAAACTGTAGAACGCTAGCTCCAGTTAGTAGTACTATAATTCTTCATACCCTGATTGACATCGGGTCTGTAGTAGCAACAACATTTGCTGCTTAAATTTGCCTGCTGGCATTAGTGAGCAGGTCCAGGAACAGCTTGCAGCAGTTTGGCTCCTTCTCCGGCTCAGGCGATGAGGATGATGACTGCGAGGGCTGGCTGGATGCGTGACATTGGAACTCGGACAGCATCTGCACCACCCTCGTCGTCAGCCGCTCCACTACACGTAGTACTCTGTTAAGTAGCAACATCACAGAACAACTGAATACAAATTACATATAAATACAGACATCAGCGATCCTATACAAACATACTGCAAGTCAGAAATCCCCCTTACTGTTTCCCAACTTGTCCATCGCCTAACACTGCCGCTAACACAGGTATATGCAAACACATGCGATAAACCTTGACCACGGAATCAGCTAAGGTCAGGTAGCCAGGCGCGAAGCATGCTAGATTTGCATTTGCTTATGTATGCAGCTACGCGCCACGCTTGAAGGCCTCGTGAAGGACCTGCATGTTGGCGAGCACCGTGTCCCCTCCGCGCTTGATCGCGTAGAACTGGCACAGCGCTCGGCCGGCGACCTTCCACGCAAAGCCGCACTTGCCAACATCGTTCTTTTTCAGCGCGTTCTCGTACACGAGCTGGTAGATAGCGCAGGCCTCCTTGAACACCGCGAACCGGTTCTTCTGGCTCTCCTCCAGCTCTGCTGCATCGTAAAACATCTGCGACCAACAGTACCGACCGAGATTTTTAGAGCCCGTCTCTGTAAGTGTTTTTCAATCACGAGTTGTTATAGCAGTGGGTATATATGGAAGGTAGAGGACGCTAATTACCTGCTTGTACTTTTTGAAGAGCTCCTGGAACCTCATGTTCTTCTCTTCTTTAGAGATAGGGTGATTACGGTTACCTAGTGATGAGCTCAACTCCAGATATTCATCGTAACGGGGTCCCCAGAGGATGCGCTCTTCGGTTACTTCTTCCTCGGTGAAGCATGTCAAGGGAGATATCTCTGAGAAAACAGAAAGCAGATGGAAAGCATGATGACCATAATTTGTTTTACAATGGTCAGCTACTCAATTCTTAGGTATACTATAGAGCAGGCAACAGTAAGAGATTTACTGCCAAGTCAGGATTCATGTATTCATGTCTTTTCTTTTTAACTTTACAGTATGTTTCCCTACCGTGTTTTTTTATTATATATTTTCAAATGAAAGGTGTACAAAAGGAAAAGGAAAAAAAAAAGGAAAAAACCATGTAGAAGTTAACTACTTGGAATTAAATGAAAGATTCACCCAGGCTTGAAAACTTCTATATTGCTTTCTGATATATTCACCCCATGATGATGAGTTGTGTACAGAATTTACAAGTTTGTTTTTACTGCTGAATGTTTTTACAGTACATATGAATTATTATACTCTAATATTTTACCACATGTCCCGGTTACTTATCTTAGCTTACCTCCTGTTAAGTTTCATGCACTAGCCAACACAACCAAAAGTTTAAACTGATGGAAAGGGATAGTATAATTCACTTATACACATCAACACCCTCACTCACGTGTGACAGAGACGGTCATCATGCTTAGAGACTCAAAGTAGGTACAAGAGGCCTTGTATATGGACTGGTGACTCAGAGGTAGAGGCCTGTACGTGGACACCAAGGAGTAACAACAAAGGATAAACTGCAAAAGTCAGGACTCAAACTTGAGACCTTTGGCTCTAATACCATATTATAGTTCAAATTGATGGAAATGGCTAGTACAATTCACTTATACACATCAGCAACTCCTACCACAACTGCATAGGTATGGCTAGGGTGCATCTTTCTCACCAAACCACACACAAGTTGCACATAAAACAGCCTGGAAACCCAACAAATATGGCCCACTTGTGCAGATTAATCAGACAGAGATAATCTAACTTTAAGTCGTATAATCCAAATTCATTATCCTTCAGATTGGCAAGAACTTAAGTTGGTTGCTCCCTCCATTCACTATCATATGATCCTTTAGGTACTTCAATGTGGACTGAATTTGGACCGAAATAAGTGAACCTACACACTGAAACGCGTCTAGATACATGTATTTTCGAAAAATATCTAAAAGGTCTTATAGTAGTGAACGGGGAGAGTATGCATTTCCTAACCAAGAACTAGTCAGGGAGGAGACTCCCTATCCTCTCTACACCGCAGCCTGGACTCGAGTGAGATGCTGCACCGCCCAAGCGCAGAATGTGCATCTTCACCTTCAGGTCCCACAACTAAACCAATACATAAGTCCATAGAAAACCTGGTTAATTGCTATTTATCCATGATAGTCTACCGTACCACATCAAACTAAGTTGCTGATGGTGTTACGATGAATCTAGTATTTCAGGAACTCATGGTGCCATGATGGTGAGGATTCATTTTGTCTTGAAAGTTGAAACTTCCATGTTTTGCAAGATACTTTCAGTCACTTGCAAATTTGGTGCAACTCTGGCATGTAGCACAAGAGATGGGAAGCTATATAATGAAAACTGACAACCACCAAAACCTGATTATGTAAAAAAAATATCATTAAAACACGTCAGACATGCATCACGATGACACATGATAGGCAAAGATCAGTCCCAACAAAGAAATGTATGCTAGCTAGATAAGAGATATAATAGGAATATACATGAGTCAACTAGAAATAGCAACTTACTGATTGGGTGAACAGTTTCAGACTGCTGCGACTCTGCTTTATCATAGATTTTGCCTAGCACTGATGTCGAATGGTAGGGAGGAAATCCTTTCTTTTCCATAAAGTGTGGATATATTTTGACCCTCAGATTACCAGGGATAGTGATCTATTTGGAAGATGGATGAAGGAAAGATAAAACAATTAGCTAAAGTAGAATGTGCTATTGTTGCAAACGAAACTAAATTATAAGCGGGACAGGTAAAGTTCAATTCATGATAGTATACAAAAAATCACCCATTGTATGCAGGTTCTTCAGTAACATACACTATACCTTTAGGAATAACCAACATTGTACCTAGGTCATATCTAGTCACCAATTCTAGCTATAAATATTCAAGTAAACTCCATAAGTGGTTGCCTAATTTGCATGGTGTGCACTTTTTTGCTGTTAATGTAGTTAAAATAGCATAGCACGCTGAAAGACAATGTCTGAGTTAGAGTCTGTATGAACCCAGGATTTGAAACAACCTTGTTCCCAGTTTTCGGTGCATCCAGAGCCTCATAGTAAATGTCAACTAAGTCAAGCATCTTATCCTTTATCAACTCCCACTCTATTTTGTTTTCTTTAACTTCACATGTCAATAGCCGATCCATATACACCAACCAACAGTCTGCAGCTGCACCCAGCACATAACTGAAGGGGAAACAATTCAAACAATGTTAGACCATATAACTTGTGGAGCTCATATATACTACATGGTCGACAAACTGGCCATGCTAATATTAGACAGCTACAACATGCTTGATCAGATCTAGTGTCCAAATATAAGTGATATTAGCTGGAAATAAATAGAAGGCATACTGATACTTCAAAGTTAGGATAACAATCGAGAATAGAAATAAAACATTCCGCAATGAAGAACAAATCACGTCGTGTTACTATATTAGCTGGAAATAAATAGAAGGCATACTGATACTTCAAAGTTAGGATAACAATCGAGAATAGAAATAAAACATTCCGCAATGAAGAACAAATCACGCCGTGTTACTCTATTAATATAGCTCACATCAAACAACCAATATTGAGGCCTACAATGGATATGTACAGAAGAGAAGATTTTGAAAGGGTAGCACATGTCAACATTGTTCTTTATTCTCTTCTTAAGCACTTGCGAATGTAGAATGCCAATTTGATATGATCACAACCACATGAGTTTGATCCCATTGGTTTATCTGCCAATTCAATTTGTAGGTTTTGGGGAAAAACTTTCTGGATGGTCTGGTCAATTGGACTCCACATCTTCTTACATATTGCTCAACTTAGTCTTACAACTTCATGCATATACTAGAATTATCTAGATTCTACTCTACTAGGGTACTACTACTATAATGACTCAATACTCCAACACTCCCCCTCAAGATGGATGATAGATATCTATCATCCCCCTTTTGTCACATGTTGAGCTACATTCCTTAACTCCTAAACCTTTAGTTAGACAATCTTCTATTGTCATGTTTACATGACTTAACTTCAAGGTGCCTTTATCGAACCGCTCTTTCATGAAGAATCGATCTATTTTCACATGCTTCGTCCAGTCATGCTGGACTGGATTGTTAGCTATGTTGATTGCTGACTTGTTGCCACACCAAAGGTTCAATGGACCTTTCTTTTTTTGAGAAAACGCAAAAGACTTTTGCGTTTCATTGCATTGAAAAGGTAGAGTTGTTTATAGTCCTCCTAGGAGGAAATTACAGGGCAACTGAATGTACTTAGTGCTCATCTCAGGTCTGTGGTAAGATGGCACGCAGGCCCAGCGCCTTGCCCACATCGAGGCCATGTTCTTGATCTTGGTCATGAGCGCGCCGAATGAAGGCTGAACCCCGTTGAAGATGCACTCGTTTCGGTGTTTCTAGACCATCCATGGAACAAGGAGAGCCACAGAAGCTAGGCCTTTGTGCATTTGCTTCGAGGTGCAATGGCCCTTTCCATAGTAGCTTTAGTTCTGATGGGAGACCTTTCATCCATTCAAGCTCACTCAAACACAGAGACATTGCTCTATATTCCGCTTATGTGGACATGCTGTTGATCGGGAGACCACCGACTACTTGCTCTTCCAAGATACTAAGTTCCCTCCTACAAAGACGCAAAAGCCAGATGTTGACCCTTGTCATCATGGCAATTGGCCTAATCAGCGTCACAATAGCCATCCACATTTAAGTTCCCATTGGCCTTGAACAGTAAACCTCTTCTAGGGCTCCCTTTCAGATAGCGTAAATTCGATGGGCTGCCTCCAAATGACCACTTCTTGGGTTAGCGGCTGACCACACTCACTTCATAGCATATGTCAGGTCTTGTGTGGTATAAGTAGATGAGTCGACCTACAAGCCGTTGGTAGCTCTCTCTATCAACTGTATCTCTGGACTATGCAGACAGTTGATGATTTTGCTTAATAGGAGTTCAAGCAACTCGACACCCAAGCATTCCCACATCACTAAGGAGGTCCAAGAAATATTTCTGTTGCGAGAGAACTATCCCTTTGGGGGACCTTGTAATCTCAATGCCTAGAAAATACCTCAGTTAGAACACACCATCCCTTTGAGAGAACTATCCCTTAACCTCAAACTCTTTACTCAACCTTTGCTTTAAATGTGACATCTCAATACTCTCATCCCCGTAATAATGATGTCATCCACATATACTGCAAGAATTGTGACGTGCCTCCCATAATGCCAGTAGAACACAATGTCATCCCCATTGCATTATGTATATCCCATACCACACATAGCATACCAAAATCAATCAAACCATGCTCGTGGAGATTGTTTAAGCCCATATAATGACTTCCTCAACCTAAGGACCTTCCCATGAGTTTGAGATGTGCCAAAGCCAAGTGGAATATTCATGTACACTTCCTCCCAAAGATCACCATGCAAGAATGCATTTTTCACATCCAACTGGTATAATGGCCAACCAAAAGTTGATGCACATGATAGCAATGTTCTTAAGGTACTCATCTTTACCACCAGTGCAAAGGTCTCATCATAGTCAATTCCATAGGTCTGACTATAACCCTTTGCAACAAGTCTGGCCTTGTACCCCTCAATCTTATCGTTTGGGTACCGCTTCACAATGTAGACCCATTTACTCTTAACTGGCTCCTTCCCTTTTGGAAGTGATAATGTCATGTTGGCAGATCAGGGCCATAGTAGCAGTCAGCCCTAGCTGGCTTCCATTAGGAAATATGCATGAGTTTAAAATCAAGGAATATTTATTTAAATAGGAATATTAAGATATGGTTTGTTAGAAAGTTGCCTTGGATGTCAAGTTGAGTCTTCCCTATAAAAGGGACCCCCTGTACACGTGATGAGAGGATAAGAAATATATCAACCTAGTTATTCCCTCTCTTTCATCAATCCCTGCCCTTGAGGTGCGGCTACCTTCATGGAGCTGTCGCGCCTCTTGGTCCAGGGCAACCTCATACAGGCCCTAGGTCAATTATCCCCTCTATCGTGAACGAGGTTCATGACAATTTGGTATCAGATTCATCTTCGATCCCGGCAGCTGCCATGCCCCCTCCGCAAACCCTAGAAGAAATCACCACCAAACAACAAGACCATGACGCCGTGGTCGCGACTCTCACCAGCCTCTCCGATGAAAATCAAACCGCGAGGACTGAACATGCTGAGGACCGCGCAACCCTCAAGCCCATCGCCGAGACGCTCCAACAGGCCAGCTCGCCGATATGTCGCAGCAGCAGCGCGTGCAGAATCTGGCCCTCCTACGGCATGAAGGAAAGGGCATGCCTCAACTTGGTGGCCTCGGGCTCCTGCGGCTGCGTCCACAGCCGGGGACATGGCCGCCTTGTCGGATCCGTCCGATCGTGCCCCACGACTCTACAAAATTGACTTCCCCCTCTTTGACAGGGCGAGCGACCCACAGCCGTGGTTGACACGCTGCAACCTGTTCTTCCTCGGTCAGCGAACCCAGGATTCCGATAAAACGTGGCTCGCCTCCTATCACCTCACCGATGTCGCCGCCTTGTGGTACGGCCATCTTGAGGCAAAGTTGGGCCAGCGACTGTCCTGGGGAGAGTTTGAAACACTCATCTCTAACCACTTCGGACCGCCGACACGCGCCAACCCCTTTGGCGAGCTGATCTCGACACACCACTCTGGCATTGTGGCCCTAGAACGTGCTGGCCGGGGAGAGCCCAACATCGTCAACACCGACACCACCTTGCTGGCTGCCTACGTCAGAGGTTCACACCAACTGCAGGCACCACTGGATCCTGCCAACGAGCGTACGCCCTGCCTTTACAAGCTCAATTTCCCGACTTATGACGGCAAGGTCAATCCCCGTTTCTGGTTGACTAGTTGCAACATCTTCTTCCTTGCTCATCGCACACCTAAGGCAGATAAGATGGGTTTGGCATTGTGCCATCTGACCGGCACTAATGTTTGCTGGTATGGTCGCCTAGAGGAGAAGGTGGGACAACCATCATGGGATGACTTTGTCAAGATCGCTAAGCCCTCTGGCGATCTGATCTCTGTCCATGTCCAACAAACCAATATGCTACCAGTTTGTGCACCGTCATCACCATTGCAGGCCTCGATGTCTTCATGGATGTTGTTGCCCATTGTACCGTTGGGCTGCGCATCAGCAACAACGCCACAACTGCCTCAGTCTTCATCATCGCTGCCACTCCAGCCAGCACCACTGCAGCCTGGGCCGGCGCTCTCACCGTCTTTGCCAAGGGTGCCGCTAGAATCACCACTGCCATGCAGCCTGCGGCAGTAGCAATGCCGTGTCAGCATTGCATAAGGCCTTCACCAACTAGCAGCTTGAGGACAAGTTGCAAATTCAGCGGCAATGTGGTGCAAGGTATAGGACATGGCGTCATGATCCCTGCAGCAGTGGAGGAGGCAATCCAAGCAGCAACTGGGGACAAGCACTCTAGCCTGGTTGATGCGCTGCGCACGGTGGCGACAATTCATCCTGAGTGGTTGGCGATGGCACTTCAAGCACCATCATCAGCAAGGGCTTCCACGATTGCTACACTGCTACAAGAGGTTGTAGCGCACTTATCCTTAGCAGTAGAGGCAACAACGCTTAGGGAGGTGGCTGCTGCTATTTCCAATGCCCCATGAGAATGGGGAAAGGCTGCAACGAAAAGCATACGCAACACCTGACGCTCCTCTTGTGGTGATGTTAATGTTGGGTCAGAATTGTATTCCAATGCATGTCCAACTTTGCGGGCAACATCTAAACCCAAAACAAGTGTGCAAACTTGGTCAAACCTCTATGTTGGTTTAGTCGCGCATATATATTTCCTACTCAAACCAACATGATGGTTCTTTCAGCTGCTTGGGCAAGATCCTTGTTGCACCAGGCCATACACATATTGTGTTCGATCCAGGAAGCAACATATTTGCCTTGAGATCCCACGATGTTCCAAGGCAATCATTATATAGCAAGGCACCTGAACCATGGCCACTACCAAACAGCTTGATGATAAGCTGGCCTTCTAAGGAGCACTACGTTGCCTCGTCAACATGGGGACTCCTAGGATTGCAGCCATGGCCGCCACCTAGCAGCTCGAGGACGAGCTGGTTGTCAAAGGGGGGAGGAGATGTCATGTGGGCAGATCAGGGCCATAGTAGCAGTCAACCCTAGCTGGCTTCTGTTAGGAAATATGCATGACTTTAAATCAAGAAATATTTATTTAAATAGGAATATTAAGATATGGTTTGTTACAGATAGGTGACTTGGATGTCAAGTTGAGTCTTCCCTATAAAAGGGACCCCTGTACATTTTATGAGAGGATAAGAAATATATCAATATAATTATCCCCTCTCTTTCATCAATCCATGTCCTTGAGGTGCGGTTACCTTCATGGAGCTGTCGCGCCTCTTGGGTCTAGGGCAACCTCGTACAGGCCCTAGGTCCATTATCCCCTCTTTCGTGAACCAGGTTCATGACAGATACAAGCTCCCATGTCTTATTCTCCTCAACGGCTATCATCTCCTCTAGCATTCATGCCACTTAGGATCTTACTTTGCTGCTCTCCATTCAGATCAGATTACCACAGCTATAATGACACAATGAAGGTTCTATACCCAGTTGATAACGAGTCATATGACGCATAGTTTGCAATATCATGCTCAGAACAATACCGTTCAAGAGGCTTTCCCGTTGTAGCTCATGGTCCTTTCCTCAAGGCAATAGGCAAATTTAATGAATCATCAACACCACATGGTTCATTCTCAGATGAGTTAACTTCAACGACCATTGGAATCTATTGTTGTTGATGTTGCTCCCCTGTAATTAGACCTCACCAGTTGCTCAAACATGTGGTTGTTATTTCCTTCCTCATTTGGCCTTCTCCATTTCTCTTTGCTGATATTTATCTTCTCATGTAGATCCTCAAATTTTCTTCTTCATTTAGCTTTCTCCATCTCTCTTCACTCACAAGACATGAAACTGAACCAACAACTCTCGTTGGTTCATCTTCCTTTGTCCTCAGTGGTTCACTTTCCCCCTCTCGACTAGCATCACTTGTGCCAGGAGAGTCAAAGTCAATAAGGAGCTAAGATCCCTCTTCTCACCATAAAAGGGCTCGGACTCCCGGAATATCATATCCATGCTCACAAATTTTCTCCTCTCACAAAGACTCCAACACTTGTAGCCTTATTGTCCATATGGGTATCAACAAAGATGCACTTCACAGCACATGGATCCAATTTTTCCACTAAAGGTTGTGGCCTACAAAGCACATACACCTAAACACCTTTGGCGGAACTATGAAATCATAAAATCATTTCATATGGAATCTTCATTCCAAGCACTCTTGATGGCATCCGGTTGATGAAATACGTAGCAGTCATAGCCGCTTCACTCCATAAGAAGACATTCATCGCAAAAATAATTAATTGAGGTGCCTCCCGTAGACGAAGATTCTTCCTTTCAGCTACTCCATTTTCTAGAGAAGCATCCGGACAAGTCCGGTAAAGTATTCCTTTTTCCGAAAGAAAACTACCAAATTCATTGTTCAAATATTCCGTCCCATTATATGTCCTGATAATTTGAATACTAGTACTGAAACGATTTTGGATATACGCGTAGAAGTCCCTAAAACAAGCATCTTGCTTTTTTGTTTCATGAGATATATCCAAGTCATTCTGGAGTAACAATCAATGAAGGTGACAAAATACTTTATTCCACTAATAGAGACCACACGCCCTTGTGTGTTTTCCAAACTAACATGCATCACACACAAGTTTGTCTTTATCCACCTGCTTCATTTTTCTTAGGAATATCTTACTCATAGTATCAAAGGACATATGGCCCAATTGACAATGTTGGAGTATGACCCTTGCCTCATCATCATTTCCAACACTACGAGAGCAGTGCACAATGCATCATCAGTTTCTCATTCATCCAAGTACCACGGTCTGTATCGATGGATAGTTATTTGACAATCAATATCGTCAACCAAGGAGCTCATAGACACCAAACTAACCGAATGGAACATGTAAAACTGAAGACAATGTAATAGATGAAGTGCATTTCACTGCCGCGACCCCTCGACCCCTTTGACATGTTGGTAAGTTCCATTGGCAGTTTGTATTGTCTCTTTATGCATAGGTGGATGTGGAGCATATCAAGAAAACTCACTTAACTTGCCTTTGACATGTGCCCACGTCC
Organism: Dactylis glomerata; assembly: GCA_007115705.1. NCBI lineage: Eukaryota > Viridiplantae > Streptophyta > Magnoliopsida > Poales > Poaceae > Dactylis > Dactylis glomerata. The sequence goes on from QXEO01000344.1 coordinate 2,342,432, forward strand.
CGAATATAGAATGCAATTTGTGCGAGAAACTTCATTTGAAGGAGCTTGATTTGAGATGCCCTTTTCAGTTTGAGCAAAATTCACAAAATTACCGAAAATTGTTGATTCCCCACTTTGTTTGGAACTTTCTACACTCATTGGTTGTAACATTTTCTCACTCTTTGGCTGAGATCTGAAACACCTCTTCCAGACAAAATTAATCTATCCACTTTCTTCGCTTTCATGAGGTGGTCACACTTTTCAAGTAACTACTCAATGTTTGACTTTCTTCCATCTTTCACTGTCAATGCTGCTCTTCTGCGGCCTTATACCGCTGCAGCTAGCTAAACCCCTTCTGCACTGCTTGCACCTCTTCTGCTCTCTGCTGCACTAGACGCAACTTTTGCCTTCGCACACGATGCACTTGTCACCAGTTCACGTGCCTCTCCACCAAGTAGTCCTGCAGTTGGAGCTCTTCTCTGGTCCTCTCACACACACCACACCTTCCAAGCGCTGTAGACTGCTGCTGCTGCTCACCTTGCAGACTGTCGCCTAAGCCTCCAATCCTTGCAAGTCACAGCCAAAAGTCCAGAGCTGCTGCCTCCTGGACTCACCCGCAGCTTCACGCGGTCGTAGCTTCTTCCCCTGCAAGCTAAGCCTAGCCACACCTCACACAACTATCTCCCTTCACCACTGCGGCTCAGTGCCCACAGGTTGTAGTGCTCGCGCGCTCTGCCGGCGGCCGCCTCCGCATGTCCACAGAACCTCACGACAGCACCTCTAGCTGGGCCTACTGCTCCCCAGACGCAGGAGCTCTGCTGCATGCCGCAGTTTACTGTCGGTGACCTCCAGAACCCAACATCGCCTCCTGATGCTCTGATACTCTGATACCATGTAGTCTTACAACTTCATCCATATACTAGAATAAAAGTTCTCGCCCTTGTGACCAGGAGGTCACGGGTTCAAGTCGTGGAAACAGCCTCTTGCAAAAGATGCAGGGAAAGCGTGCAGAGACCCCAAGTGGTCCGACACTTCCCCGGACCCCGCGCAAAGCAGGCGCTAAATGCACCGGGCTGCCCGTAGTCTTACAACTTCATCCATATACTAGAACAATCTAGATTCTAGTAGGACACTGTACTATACTAACACATACTCCAACACACCCCTAGAATACTCTAGATTCTACTAGGGTACTACTATTATAATGATTCATACTCCAACACAATTCATCCAAACATTGTAAACAGGACATTAAACACACATTTTTAGGTAATGCTCGAACAATAAAATTTAGGTAATTGGACCTTAAACTTATCACAACCAACACATTAGATGGAAATAACAGCAATAACATGACCATAAGTGCACGCACCGAAAAAAGATCAGAGTAAATAGTACCTGGGTGTAAACCTATTTCTAAAAAATTCACGGACTAATATGCATTCTAGCTCGGATCCATCATATTTCTCAGGCTTATCTTGTTCAGTCTTCCTTGGTGGGTTTCTTGGATCCCATGGTTCCGATGGTTTGAAGTACTTCAGTAACTGAAAAGGTCATTCAGTGATAGTGACAATTCTGCGCAGAGTATGATGCGATAGCAAAATATTTTGGTGCCAAATGTATTGAGTATCATGCATCACCCAGAATCTTGGGAACTTATATACTTCAACACTCTTCTAATGTTGGACTATCTGATGCCTAAGACAGTAACACATGGACCACCAGTGGGCTGTATGTTTAAGAAAAGGTATGCCAGACGAGTCTTGAACTCCCAAGACTTTTTTGGCTATGATACCATATCGAGTACCATGCACCAACCAGTTCACCAAAAAGCTCAAAGTGGCAGGCAAATGTGGAAGCTTTAACAAAATGAATGCTTTAAAGACACACACTATAGAAAATATGTTAAAAATTTGTGATGAATATTTACATTTAAATGGTTCAAATATGCACTATAGAAAATATGAATAAACAACGTAATGGATTTTTTACATTTTATATCAAACAAAGTACCCCCAAAGAACACAAAACCCAATTAATATCACTTATTGAGGTAAACAAGCAACACCATATGGACCAAATGTAATTTTTTCTGTAAAAGTTATCTGGAAAATTATAGAAAAAAAGAATGGTACACAAAGGCTATATCCTGAATGATGTAACTTCGGGAAAACAAATATTAGCTGTGTAATATTATAATTTATCCACTAGATTGGAAATATTAGGATATCATATTTTTATTTTTAAGTAAGATAACAGAATACACATTTTATTGAATTTGCATAAACCTTGTATAAAATAAAATGCAACTGTGTAGCAAGATGAAGTGGAAAGAAGAAAATGCATGCAGTAAGCAGGAATGGAATACAAATCTATCGCCAAAATCATGCCAAATTCCATGCTCTAGGAATAGAAGAAATAAATATATTAGCAAGCATATTGCACCAAAAAAAATTGTTTATTTGCATGGATAGCTAAAATGAACAGTTTACTGCAGCATGTCAGAAAGAATGACCGACCTGTGGGTTTCTTGAGACCCAGTATATGTCACCATCAAAGTCGCTGTTCGCCATCTCATCAGCCGAAGACCGTGGTCCAGAAATAGGGAAAAGTATAGCATATTTAGAGTCTCCTACGAAGTCCTGTATATCCTCACTAAATGTTGCTGTGAAGACATGTATGTCACCAAAGTGCAACCCAGGATGTTTATAGACAAGAACCTCTCCAGAAATGGGGCCATGATCACTGTTTGATGAGACAATTAGAAACAAAAGGAAAAGGATCCTTCCATATTCAAAATTATTTTCGAAAATTGGTAGTATAATACTATAATCCAGTTCTAGCGCAGGAGTGAAGTCATCCCCACTTGTGCGAAGAGGTTCTGGGTTTGAACCAGCCTCTCTGCATTACACTTTGCAGGGGTAAGACTAGGTTTCCATAATCCCTCCCCAAACCCCACCTTGTGTGGGAGCTTCTATGCACTGGGTAGTATAATACTAATCAAATATAGAACACTATGGAAGTCTAGAAGCTCCACATTATATTGTGTCCCTGATTATGTCATTGGTCTACTATATACTTATGTTATTGTTATCATGAAGACATTATCATGCACCTCAATTATGTATACATCTATCATGTTGTGACCAGTCTAAACAAAAATATTAGGGCATGAAGATTTTGCTTCATTAGCAGACATTCTTCTATTAGGGCAGAATGATAGCCAAACTATTGAAGTACACGGAGAAGTTCTTGATGCACAAAGTGTGTTCTTTTAACGTATCCATGGTACAAAAACAGAAACCTCTTGTCCATATGAAAATATAGTTGCATGTATACCAATCTAGTTCACCTAAAATCTTAAGCTAGATGATGAAGAAATGTGAGCAACAACTAACATGCTCTTACTTCAATACTCCCTCTTTTGTCTAGGCTCCCTCAATCAAAGACACGGGTAAGAGTGAGTTGCAATTATAATTCTTAAAATTGTGTTATCAATGTTTTGAACTGAAGATCAGAAAAGGAAGAATGCTAAGTTTTTCCTTCCTGTTCTAGATTAAACAGTAACACGCAAAACAGAAACGGAACCAATATCCTGTTCATGTTATGTTAAAAGATTTTTTTCTCGAGAAAACACGAAACGATTTGCATTTCATTTCATTGAAAAGGAAGACAAAAAGGAAAGATGGAGCCGTAGAAAGGATATGGTGGGCAACTTGATATTGCTGTCACTTACAGTATCACACAGACTTCATGGGGCTTTAGTGTCCCTGTAGGGTCTGTTGTGCCCATCAGATTATAACACTGATCGATAGGGATCCTGCCTTGTTTGATTCCTTTTCTTTCCTCTTTAGTCATTATAGTAAGTTGGTGTTGTAAATATGCATCATCCTCTGGTCGAATTCCAGAAAGGATCATCCGTGCAGAGATCAAATCATCCATGCCACCATGGTTAAATGCAACTGTAAGAGGGATCGCATTAATAGAATGCGCAAGCCAAGGCATAAGTGCCACTAGGCAAATGCATAGAGATGTTGGAATAGTTGAAAGCGAAAAAATCATAAACTTCAAAGAAATGCAGCATATCCTCTATGTCTATAATGCAGCCTTCAGACCAATTTATTAATCTTTGTGGTGTGCCCATTCTTTCCATACAAAAATAATAATACACTATGATCGTGATCTTTTGCTTTTGAAATGAGAATGGTACAGAAATATGTGTATTGTCCATGAATCATGATACAAACCAACCTTCAAGGGAATCTCTAGTTTTATGGCGAGCTTCCTCAACATCTTTTAGTGCCTTCCCTAGAAGGTCAATAAAATAATCCGCTGGAACCCCTCCATAGTGAAGTAGTGTGATTAAGAACCTTGATGTCACTGCCCTTCTGGGTCGGTTGCTGGCAAAGGTATTGAAATGTCAACAAAAGGAAATAATTGATAGTGTAGAAAGAACTTGAGAAAAATCTCAATATGTATCAAAACCATAGTACTACTACTATACAGGTATTAACTTTGTGTCTTTCAGCCACCCAACTAATTTCGGAAGCCTCATCAGTTAGGTAGGGTGACCATATGTCCCTACTCATAAAACTAAAAATGAAGATAGACCATGTGCTAGATAAAGAAATCCCTTTTATGGGAACTTTCCCAGTTATTGCTGAAACAAAAGTGATTTGAGCGATTGCATCTTAATTATGGTTTGTGTTAGATATGATCCCTACTCATACACTCATACCCTAATCCAGTAAATTTATTTCCACATTACTTACCTTGTCGAAACAAGTTCCAGTGAGTTGAAGGCGTGCCCACCTAAAAATTTAGGATCTGGGTTTACTTTTATCATTGATGGTCGTATATGGATAGTCTTGCTAGGAAGCTGCAAAGAGATATATTATTATAAAATGTTGAGGGGATGTGCTTGTACAAGATAACTACATATATTGCTTCAAACTTATCCAAGTTGAAAATAATGTAACAAAGAATAAGGAGACAACTCTTTGATATGATTACTCAATCATATTACTAGTATTGAATCTCGGGTTGTCATAAACTCGTGATATAATGTTAGTTTTAGGCCAGAAGAATTGAATGTGCAAGAAGTATAACGAACAACAAAGATAAATACGAAAGATAGGAAATGAAGTTAATGTTTCCAAGCAAACATGATTTTTTTTCAGGTAAAAAAACGTTTGTTTGTCGAAACAGCTATTTGCTAAACAACAACACTCTTAAGACAATTAAATTCAAGCCATGCAAAGTGATAACTGATATATACTATACCTTTCTAACAACGAGAAGGGTTCCCTTTACAGCAAGTCCATTATAGAACATACGAATCTGCATAAGAAGAGGCTAGAGAGAGGGAAGGGAAGAACAATAAATTGATTAGGTAAGTAAAAGATGTTTCTAAATAGAGACCTCATTGCTTCCAGCAGTGCCAGAGCTTGACCATAAATTGAGGGGGCCAAAAGAGTGGAAAACATAATTAAGGGAGCCAATATTGTGCTATGTAAGGTGCAAAATTATGCACTAGTATTAGAAGAAAATTCTAAGAGCTGGGAGCAGGGCCAACTCTGGCCACCCAGTGAGTGCACCTAGGACCTAGCTCATGACAAGTAACACATAAGATCGTAGTATTGTTTAGTCCAAAGATTACATGCTCATCAATGTCAAACTGATCCTCCTTTGAATCCACAGCATCCTGTGCAAATTGTAACAAAGAATTGAATTAAAATAAAAAATAATGAAGAAAGTAAAAGGTAAGAAAGCAGGTTTTGGTAAAATAGCAATCAACAATTTTGGAAACTATTATCTATTCCTAAAATATGTTTTTATGGGGTTACCACTAATGCCCATTTGTTAGACCAGTCCACAAATTTCTCATCTGAACTTAACTTTGCCCCCTCTGTTAAACATATTGTAATGGATTTCACAATGTAGCATGACATATCACAACTAATATTGAGATTGCATTGTGTATCATCAAGCTACTCATGATGTTTTGCTGATCTGACATTAAATGTCACTAAAGTATATGGTGAATACCATTGGCATGCCATATTGATTAAGTTCAGTATGGACAAAACCAGTAGAAAAGTAGTTTAGGACATAATGGAGACCCTCGTGTCTACAGCACGTGATATTTCTGTATTTCACTACCAACAACTACAGAGGGCGTGTGAATGAATGATTCAACATGAAATAAGAAATACGGAACTAATATATGGTGGATATCTGTGGATCAGTATAAGTGTGTCAGCTCATTAGGATGCAAAGATTCCAGTACTGTCCAACCCAGAATCCATTTGCTTAGCTGAGTTGCAAAGTAAATGGAAATTTCCCAAATGACTTTTCCTTATCTTCACAAAACCATAACCTTCACCCAGGGAGGGGTAGCAAGCACTCACTTGCAGGTCATGTGTCCTCAAAGAGTTCCCCTTAAAGACACTTGTAGGACATCTCTTAGCCAAATCTTCTGATATTAGGCCAGTCCCGTCAGTGTGGATCAAAACCTCCCCATGCTTGAGAACAATGCTTCCGTTTTTATCCTGAAATACTTCAATGAACATACATGAAAAAAAAATCTAGTGGCAAGCTAAAACATCAAAGAAAAGAGATATTGACCTTGCAAGGTACATCATCAATAGTTACAACGTTAACTGTTGATAGGTCTTTAGCGTCTAGTAGCGTAATCGTTTTGGACAATATCAAAGCAAACCTGCCATTTCAAGAAAATAATTATATAAATTTAACACGCAAAACGAGATTGTGATTTCAGACATAAGCAATGATGAAAGGCGGAACAGCATCCTGTGTTCATTTCCCTTGTAAAAGGTGTTGTAACAGTCCATGTACAGTAACATTTGCAAAACAACCTGTCAACTAAAAATTTGCAGAACGTATCATCAAAACTAATCAAACTACATGTTTTCACAATGTGGCACCTCTTTTCAGTTACTTTGTAAGCGCTCCAAGCTCCAATGCAGAAAGCAAGAGCACAATATTTACTAACAAGGTACTGGGTAAGTGAAGTAAATAAAATTGCTAACCTGGCTAAATATTTTGCCACACTGGGAACAGTGTGAATGTGCATAAAAATCTTGCGGGCGTCACCAATTGTTCTGTTGGAGAGGATATAAGGCACACCCCTGTCCCAACCAGACTCAGTGCGAACAAAGTAGCACCTAACAGAAGAAGTGCATTTCTTGTTTCTCTCTTTCTTTCTTTCCTCTTTTATTTTTTCGGCCTTCCCGCCATCTTTGTAAACTGATAATAAAGGCAGACCAATCAAGACAGATGATCCAACTCAATCAATGTGTGGTTACTATACATGAGTCGTGACCTTTTAATAAAAAATAGTAGCACGAACGGCACAAAAATGCTGTGTCATCAGCTGATCCATGGATCTGTGCTATATAGTCACCAGAGGCTGGGGCCAGTAGCGACGAGCAGGTGCTTTGACCAGCAAGATATTCTTTGCAGCAGGTGAGAAATTAGAAATTTGGAAGGGTTGAGGAAAGACCGAACAAATCGGGGAAGAGCGTTTCATCTTATTGTTTGAACCATAGGTCATTTTTGCTTAAATAGCCCATATACGGACGACCCAGACTCAATGGACTGGACTCGAAAGTCGAAACTCCAAAACTTAATGCACTACGGCTACTACATTGTCGCCATGTACTTAAACTTAAGAAAAAAACAGATGCCTAAAAAGCAGACATTTTGGTTGCATGCTATGATCACCACATAATGCGAAAAGGGGATGCTGCAGTATGTGGTTTCTCTTTACCATGCTTAATTCTCTTGGTCCTTCGTACCACAGCACGTATGTCATATTGTCTCATGCATGGCTTCTTCTTGCACATAGGATTTCTAGTCTACCACTAACATGACCAATCTACTATGGCAAACAAAGGTTCAACCAGAAGAAGATGCAAGTGGGAGAACACTGTGTTCTAAATAAAGTTTGAATATTCTTAATTATTACTCCCTCCGTTTCAAAATATAAGATGTTGTAGGTTTGTGAAGCAAATGTATCTAGACATGCTTTAGTGTGTATATTCAAGTGAACCTACACACTAAAAGATGTCTAAATACACTTCTTCACAAAGCTAAAACATCTTATATTTTGAAACGGAGGGAGTAGTAATTAACCTGCTTGTTGTTTCCTCCGCAAAAAAAAAAAAAAAAAAAAACCCTGCTTGTTGTTCGAGCATTAACCTAGTTTTATATTTGTATTTAGCAGTAGGTAAAATACTTCATACTCCTGGATGTAGTTACATCCACGTCTCATATCCACGAATTATACGTAATACTTTAGTTGTTTCAGAACGTTCATATACTATATCAAAGATACTTCAAATCAAGTTACATGAAAAAACTGCACATGGGCACATAATTTCACTATATTTACAAAATACCTTCATAGATATACATTAAAAAGTGAAAATATTGTACATATTACTAAAAGTAGTATATATACTCCAAAATAGTCTTATATAGTTCATACTACATGTACATACTCTCCGGTGTGATAGATACTACCCAGATTGTGTGAAACACACGTGGGTGATGTTGTGAAGTGTATAAGTGGATTGTACTAGCCCTTTCCATTAGTTTGGACTTTTGGTTGCGTTGGCTAGTGCATGAAGCTTGACATGGCTAGTGCAATCCACTTAGGGGCTGTTTGGTCCGGGGGTATCCTTTGGGTGATGAGGGTATCCCCAACCACCTGGTTAGGGATAGCCATTTTTCCTGTTTGGTTGAAAAGATAAAATGTGGTTGATGATAGCCAATTTTATGTTTGGTTGTTGGAAAGAAAAGTGGTTAGATAGTTCATGGTGACCTCTTTGACTTAAGGTGGTGAAATTACCCATATATGCAATTTATCTCATTAAATAAAATATGTATCATGTCAAATCATTTACACGTAATTAACATAGTTTTTCAATAAAAAGAGAATGCATGATACTACCTACAACAATCCAAGATGGGCTTATTTTCTGTTGTGGCGTCAGTTACCATTAGCTATTATTACCATAATTAGAGTCAGTCATTGCAGGAAAATAGGGTAACTTGAGTCAAAAGAGTCCTAGGCCCCGTTCGGCAACCCTCCACTCTCAGAAAATCGATCGCTCCGCTCCGTTTTGCGCCTGTAGCGATCTGCCGATTGGGTTTAGCAAGCGATTAGTGTTCGGTGAGGCTCCGCTCTGCTGACTAGTAGGCTGCCGGCCCATTCGAATCAGATACAGGCTGTCCGACAGGTTTTGGGTCAGTGCTGCGAGATGTGCAAGTACAAAGTACAAACCAGGACACCGAGACATACGCACGTACTAACCTAAGCAAGCAGCCACACAACTTGTTGGATCCTGATTGCTAGCTAGCTAGCTCACGATGTGTTGTGAGTAGTGAAGCCACGGCCAGGAGATTGAAATGGGGTGAAAAATCGGGTTAAGTAGTGACGCCACAGCCATGAGCCTCATCGTGGATGCCAGGAAGTGGCGGACTCGTTCCTGCGGCGTAGGACATGGAGGCGGCTGCCGGAAACGCTCGGCGACGGCAGTTCAGATCAAGGCGGATAGAACCGGCCATCAATATCCTGGCGGCGGTTGGAATCAGATCCAGTTGTCCAATTTCGGTAGCAGTGGCTGTGAGTTGATCGGCGTGGCTGGTCCAATCGGGAGAGGCTCTAAGGTTCGTGCGCCATGGAAGTTGTCTAGAGAGACGAGGAATGAGAGAGATAAAACGAGTACCGTTTCCTTCCTTGTTCACTTATCGGTGGCATGAGGCGTAATTTCCAGCCGCTCCAAACTTTTGCTTTCCGCGGAACGACCAAAGACCCGCTCTGCAGTTTAACATAAAAAGAACGGAGCGCTCCGTCGATCCAGATCCGAGGAGCTGATGCGTTCGGAACAACTCCGCTCGCTCCGGTCGAGGAGTTTGGAGCCGGAGTGTTGCCAAACGGGCCACTAGTTGTGTATTACAGGTGTTGGATTTGGTTTTGTCCACAAGGTCTTCTGGCGGCTGGTCCTCTCTCTCGACCTATCCCCTGCTACCTCATCTAATCCCCAGCTACGGCACCGAAACGCAGAGGACTATCCCTACTACCTTCGAAGCTCCAAGCAGCTACAACATCTGGCAGAGCCGACCACCATGGTTTCCGATGCGGACAAGGCAAAACAGACAACTTACACCACAAACGACATCATGGCAGCAATTCTTGATTTGCGCAAAAGCAACGCTGCAATCCAAAGACCAACAAGGCCATCCAGGAAAGCGTCGCTGCGCTCGGGATCCGTGTGAAGGCGCTAGAGCTCAAACCAGGCGACCGGGCAGGCTTGTTCCTCCAAAGGACCTGGCACCATCTACATCACAGTTGCCACCAGCAACATCGTCGGCTGCTGCAGATCTGGCCGCAAACCCTGGGCTCTGATACCATGTCAAGCTTTATGCACTAGCCAACGCAATCAAAAGTACGAACTAGTGGATAGGGCTAGTGCAATCTACTTATACACCCCTGACGATAGAAGAGAAAGTCAACACGTGAAAAGAGGAAGAACAAAACACGTATACGTGGACAAAGAGGGGGGCAACATCAATAAGTTAGGATAAATTGCAAACCCAGGACTCGAACTCAAGACCTTGGGCTCTAATACCATGTCAAACTTACTAGCCAATGCAACCAATAGTCCAAACTGATGGAAATGACTAGTGCAATCCACTTATATACTTCAGGTGTAACTAGACCCGGGTGTAGTATGAATATAAAAATGTTGACCTAATGGGGACGGATCCCTCCCTTGGCTGTCCGTTGTTAGGTAGAAGATGAGACCTCTCCAGCAGCGGATTTACTCGCGCTAGATAGCACCCCATTTAATTGGGTCGCACCTGCACCTGCGACTCGAACCCGGGTGGGCGAGCTCACCATCGTGAGCTCAAGCCACCAAAGCCAGCATTTGGTTCTCGTAGTATGAATATATCATTTAGTAGTATTACTAAATTTTATAGTGGCCCATTTTCGTTCATCAATACGTACAACATCAGTTAGTAGTATACTCCATATGTGAAAGCTGCAATTGGTTTAAGCATTACCGTACAATATTTGCAGAGTAAAAAAATTTAATACCCACTACTGAGTCTACCATTGTAAATAGATCCAAATGGATGCTCATTCCAAGAGAAAGAAACTTACTGAAAAAGCGATAGCGACGCAAACCCAACATGATGCCATCTTCAAAAATGTGAGTGTAAGCATCACGGCAGGTTGCTAAGTTATCACTAGCATTTGTGTGCTCAGATATATCTGAAAATTTCACGACAAGAACATTGTCATCGCCAACAACTTTATGCAGACGAGTCGTTGTCTTCTCTATATATGGCCCCTGAAACCAATAAAAAGTATGAAATAACATTCTTGATGAAGAAAACAAAATAAACATTCTACCAATGGTGCCTATTATCCATTCATAGCAATTCAACAAACAAGACTTCGCATTTCTCTTAATAATTGTCAAACAGGATATCTCACTTGCCCATTTGACGTTACCATAAAGAATAGGCAGATAATGTTTTCCAGTGTTAACATTCGAGAAGAAATGACAGGCAAACGCGACCTTAATGTCTTTAATGCATTGAATGATTGAGCAATTATAATGCTCAGCTAGAAAACTGACTAATGTGTAAAGATCACTTGACAGCTACGCATATATAAAACATGGTTTTGGTTCCCATGGCTGCCCACATCCACTTGTATGAAATATGGGTGATAATAACTAAAGTTTATAAGTATGAATAACATTGCACAGACAGATTTCTAAATTTTCTGCATAACTGGGTCATTTAATCACGCGCTTTCTGCAAAACAAGGCACCCATGAGCACCTACGAATTTTCCAACCAGCAAATACGAAAAAACAGGTGTATGAGGAAGTAATGAATATCAAAGGCTCAAGAGAACAAAGTTAACTTTGAAACCTTAAACATTGTGATGGTAGAACCACCTCTTTGCTCGATATTGCAATGGTACACTCTTGTCTTGTTTGGGTCCCAATCAAGGTTCTACAATCATCAGTTCAAGAATAATACAATGAGGTTCATGCTAGCCTTTAGTCTAGTATCTATTAAGAGAAAGCACATGGAGAAATAAAATATATTTGAACTAACCACATAGGACTACCAATTTTACATTCGATAGGCATGAATTTAAGGAATACTATTACAACATGAGACTACAATATGTTCTCGGTGATCCATATTGGCGTATCACCATGAGTGTAAACATTTCTTCTCATTAACCTTATAATGAATTGGGAAGATAAAAAAGGGCAAGGAATTTTTACTTTTAGTAAGTTACCTGAATAGCAACATTTATAAAACTAATATTTGTCAAGCAGAGAAGAGAAAGGATATCCAATAAAGCAGGAAAGCTTATGCCATACACAGGCATGCAACAATTATGGGTGACTGGGTGCTTGTGCTTTCACCAGTGTTTGTAGTATGTATAACAATTGCAGCCAGCAGCAAACATAAATAGATAATGAATAAGAGAACGAAACCTTTCTTCTATCTGATTCTGCTATAAACTCGTGACCAAATTTGTTCCAGATTTCTGACTCAAAGCGATCCATGGGTAGTGAATTCAAGAACCTAATATAGTCCTCATGTAGTACACCCACATCTTCTATCTTCTTGCTATATAGATGAAAGGTAACATGGATTAGTAACAACACAACACAGACAACAGATATCCACAACAACGGTGCATGTGTTATACAAATCTATCCCATGTAGAATACATTACCAAGTTTTGCAGTAGCTTATCTGTTCATTAAAGAAAAACATAAACCAAATGAAGTCTTACCCTGCAAGGTAGACATATATCAGGAAAATCCGAACAAACTCTAGCTCCCCCAGCGCTAACATCTGAGGGCTTGCTGTTGCCCACAATGTGTTTGCAGTAACAAGAGGTTCTACTGGCATCAAGTACTCCGTGGTCGGTGTTTTTTCGACCCCCACAGTTCCCGATAGGCACCCCATTTGATTCACACGTCTTGTGATGTCACGCACGGCTATTGGCGTGGAATCCGTCCTTGCAGACGGAGAAATTCTCTGCCAGACTGGACTGTCGAACCTTGCAGACGTAGGAGTGGTCTGCCGAACTGGGCTGTTGAACCCCTGATGCTGTACCCCAGATACCACGCCATGGTCAGGGCTTCCAGCTTGCATCATAGCATGGTCTGGTTCTCGCACCAAGTGGCGGAACGGTGTGGTAGGACTTTCAGACTGCAAGGGCTGCTGTACCTGGTATTGCATCCTCAGAGGTAGGTGCTCAACAAACCCTTCTGTTCCTCCTTGGTTTCGCATCAGATGTGCCATTTCTGGGACGTGAGAATCAACTGCCATGGGAACAGAGTTTATCCAACCAGGTGGGTGCTCCTCAACCTCCATTCCAACGGGGTTCGGCTCCAAGCAAGCCGCTGATCCAGCAGGACTCTCATGGGTATGTAAACCATAAGGCAGCTGACGGGCAGAGCTTTCGGCTACCTCGATCATGGCATGATTTGAGAGGTTGAAGGCCGTTTCACTGTTTGTGACCTCATCGTCCATCTGAATATCATCATCGTGCAATGGTCCCTGTACGGAGTCCTCTGTTGGAGGAAAGACTTGATGATTAGAAATGGAAGTATCGTAATGCGGTAGAATGCCAGTGATACGAGAAATAACCAGTAGACTGGGAGAATTTCAATTTGGAAAATCTGGACATCAGCATACCAGAAACGTTAAATAGCGGAACAAACGGATCAAAACGAATTGAGAGACTGAAACCCAACAAGCACCGAAACTATAACTTGACAAAGAGGAGTAGGAACAGCATGCATCATGCTCGAAGCAGCAGTCCTCTAAAACCGCTAAAAAACACAGATCCTCTAAGAATTTCAGTATAGCGCCGACACACATATTCCTTCACGCAGATCCTCTGATATAGTACAATTCCTTCACGCAAAGAATAGCTGCTGTTACTCCAAAACCGCTAAAAAACACAGATCCTCTAAGAATTTCAGTATAGCGCCGACACACACAAAATGGGGAAAAATCAAACGAGATACGGTTCCAGAATCCAGAATGACCCGAAATAGCAAATTCCGAGGGGAACTTAATAATCGCGGAGAAGAGGCACTGTCTCCTGTGCAGATGATGTGGACAGCCATGGCACCTCCAAAACGGGTTAAAAATCAAACGCAAAACAGTTCCCACCAGAACGACCCAAAATAGCAAGTCCGAGGGGACAAAATAACTGTACCTCCCCGGGAGGGGGCGGAGCTCCATGCGGTGGCGCTCTCGGCTCTAGGGGAGTCCGGCGCTCGACGCGCCGTCCACATGATGTAGGCGGAGAAGTTCTTGACGGGCGTGGGCGACTCGGCGATCATCCGCAGCACCCGCAGCGCCGGCGCCTCGCCGACGTCCGCGAGCAGCTGCCGCGCCTGCGGGTCGGCGAGCTGCCCCAGCAGCCTCTCGATCCGCGCCAGCTCCCAGCCCACGGCCGGCGGCAGCGGCAGCGGCGGGCCCGCGCGAGCCCGCATTGGCGGCGGGGAGGTCGGGCCGCGGGAGCCCATCGGGGTTTGGGGTTTAGGGCCTCCTCGAGGAGGAGCTCGAGGGGGACGATGGTGGAGAGATTGATGAGAAATTCAAACGCAGGGAGAGAGATTTTGGGGGAGCAGGCAGGGGGCGCGGGCGGGCAGGGGGGTATGCCGTTTGAGCCTTGCAGGGGAAGGAGAAAGGAGGTGGGCCCGGGTGGTGGGTGGGGATGTGGCGTGCCAAGTGGTGACGGCTGACCTGGAATCTCACGCCGTGTGGCGGGGCATGCATGCCTTCGGACCGGAATGGGGCCTTTGGCTACGGCGATTCACAGCCGACTCCTAGGGGCATCTTCAGCCGGCTACCCATTCGACTACCTGTGATTTAAATGTATCCGTACGGATAAAAATTTGGGTAAAACTGCTCTTAGCAGGCTATCCAAATGGATAAATAGTCCTCGCTCGACCCATTTTAACCCAAATATGGTTTGCGTTTGGGTCGATTGGACACGCTGCATGGACAGGCGGACACCCAGCGCCCCCTCCCTGGCCCACCTGTAAGCCATTTCCCCCACCAATCTCTGTCCTCCCTCTCTCTTCTCCCGTGATACCACCACCCCCGATCCCGAGCTCCGGCCGCACCCCGATCCCGAGCTCCGCCGCCCCTGCAAGATTCGGCCGCCGCCGCTTGAGATCCTCTCGCGTTGCAGGAGCTCTGCCGCCCCTAGCTGGAACCCGAGCTGTAGGAGCTCGGCCGCTCGAGATCCTCTCCGATGCAGGACAAATCGGCCCGAGCTGCTGCCTCCCTGAGCTGCAGGAGCTCCACCGCTGCCTCCCTGCATGAGCTCCGCTGCCGCCTCCCGTAGCCCCGACCTGCAAGAAGTCCGCCGCCCCGAGCTGCAGGAGCTCCGCCGCCGCCTCCCGTAGCCGGAATCGAGCCGGCCGCTCGCGGAAAAATCGACGGCGCCGGTGGCCAAATCGCAGGAGCTTCGGCCGCCGGAGAGAAGAGGAAGGGCGGCCGGCCACCGGAGAAAGGGGAAGGGTGGCCGGCCACCGGAGAGAAGGAGAGGCGGGTGATATCCCACAAGTATAAGGGATCGTGTGTAGCCTTTTCGATAAGTAAGAGTGTCGAACCCAACGAGGGGCTAAAGGTAGGATAAATCTTCTCTCAAGTTCTATCAACCCCTGATACAACTCTACGCATACTAAACGTTTGCATCATCTAGGAAATAAAACTAGAACAACAATACGGGTATGAGAGATAGCTTTGCAAGATAATAAATACAAGAAAGTAATTGTTAGTGCTGCAGCAATAAAATATACTAAGTAACCATAAACTAACAGTATCATGAGTGTGGAAAAGTGGTGGTAATAGTGGTGGCTTTGTCTAAGTTCAATTAATGAATAAATCGGGTTCACTGTCTTCGATGCAGTTTTCTATGTGGAAGAGGCTAAATATACATGCACTTCACTACTTGGAATTACAAGTACTATATGATTGGATTGTTAGCAAGCATCCGCAAATACTAACAATGCATTAAAGTTTCCCCAACCACAGCCTTAAGTTAATGGTCCTCTTACTCCCATACGTGCAACGTTCCGGTTCATGTCCTCATATTTCTGTCACTCCGGCAGAACTACCCCTTCCTTTTGTACATACTACTAACCCTAAGATATTTAATCCATGCGCGCATAAATATAATGGACACCAAAGGACAGCATCATATCAATATACATCTCTAATGAACCAAAGACATTCAACAAATCAATTTAAGAACAAATAAACTATGCAAAGATGACATAGATCATAGGATAAATATTATAGCATCAAACACCATGTTTACATAGGATGGTATATAGGTGTGTGGGAGGATGAACCACTGCATAATAGAAGGAGTTGGTGATGGAGATAGCGGTGAAGATGGCGGAGATGAGCAGCGAGGGACGCGGGGGACTCCCCCGCCGCCGGCATCATGGGGGAGCGTCGCCCCTTGGCCCCCTTCCTTTATGGTTTCATGGGAGCCCTCCCCCATGGAGATGGGATCCATGGGGGAGGCAAAAACGTGGCTCTGGTGGCTACAAATTCGTGGGTGGAGGTGTCTCCCACGAGTTAGGTTTCCTCCCCTTATATAGCTTCTCGGATTTCTGTCTCCCCATCTTGGGTCGCACTAGATCGGGCCTAACTTGGCCGTCCAAACTCGGAATCAGGTGAATTTTATGTCTAAAACGTTTGCCGTGAAATTCCCTACAACTTTGTAGTTTAAGAGTTTTCCGTTTGACGCCGTCTTCGACCCGTAACGTGACCATCTTCGAGAAGAGTTCTGGCACAAATTTTAAGAAAGTCCCGATTTGACTCCAACAAGGTTTCCACTTTTATTCTTGGTAATTCCTACACATCAAAGTGTAAAACAAGAACATTGTGCACTTTTGAAACTATTAGTAGGTTAGTCCAAATAAATCATAAAAATGCCACAAAGTGTAGGTAAAACATATAGCAATTGGTATAAAACAAACATGGAGCATCAAAAATTATAGATACGTTTGCAACGTATCAACATCCCTAAACTTAACATCTTCTCGTCTTCGAGTAGGTAAGTGACAAACAAAAGAATAATTTTTGAGGTGACATGCACCATCACAATCTTGATCATCTATGTAAGCATTGAATGCTGGGATCAAAGAACTTAGAACATGGGCATAAGAGACATAATCTTAACAATAAAAACTTAGCAACCATGTTGTAACATGAAAAGAAACACAAACGAAAGATCATGAATAATGAAACAATGAAAGTCAAATGTATGTTCAAATCATATGGAAAAACATAACAAGTGGTTTTCAGCTCGTCCTTCATAGAATAGCAAAACATAAATGCATAGGATACCTTCAAGTTTAAAAGGGCGACTAGATACAAATAATTTAAGAACAAGTGAAACCATAATCATAAATCAATCAATAATAAACTTTGGGACTATGCACATTAAACTCAGAATAGAAAATATGCTCTCTTAGATGGTGCATAAAGGTAGAAGGTGGAGACTCAACATAAAAGTAAAGAAAGGCCCTTCACAGAGGGAAGCAGTAATTAAACATGTGCTAGAGCTTTTCATTTGTAAAACAGAGAGATAAAAATTTGGTTTTAAGAGGTGGTTGTTTTTATCAACGACTAGCAATGGGGTTCTTACTATCTTCCGTACAAAAATGAGCAAGGTTTTGAGAGAGAGATTGGCACTTTTGTGCTTTTTTATAAAGCTTGGCACTCCTCCCCAGATTTTTCCTTTCACAAATCATGGCTAACCGATTTCATCGGGTGCCCACCAATATTCACATACCATGGAGGAGTGCTTTTTTTTCTTTTTTTCTTTTTTCCTTTTTTTTGGAATGAAACAATATGAAAGATAGCAAATCCGACCTCTACATCCCTATGAGCTGAAAACAGTGTCACAAAATGAGAAGTATTTTGAAGGCTTTTTTTGAAAGGTAGCACATGAAAATTTACTTGGAATGGCTTACAAATACCATGCATAGGAATTTATAGTGGACACATTGGAATAAATTGGTTTTTGGGAGTTGGATGCACGAGTACAGCTCATACTCAGTACAAAATGAGAGCTAGCAAAAGACTAGGAGCGACTAACTAAGAGAGCAAAAACGGCCATAATCATGCATAGCGACAAAACATCATTAAGAGAAGCATAAAATGGCATCAAAAGTCAAAAACTAAATAATCATAGAGGCTTATGGCGACTTTGTAAGAGTCAAACATGTTGTAAGCATGCGCCAAGTCAACCCAAATAAAGCATCAAAGGAGAAAACCAAATAAATGCTTCCACATAATAAAAACAACGCATGATTTTTTTTCAAAGGCTCATTAAGCAATCTCAGTCATTTGAGACAAGTCATGCTACAGCAAAAATCACTAAGCATACTATCAAAATGACATCAAGCATGACATGCAAAAGTCTAAGCCGCTGTCTAAACAAGCTCCTTTTTCTACCACTTTTTTGCATGAAACTTTTTCTCTTTTCCAACACCATACGAACCTTTTTGAAACAACTCTTTTGATGAATACCAACATAGACCAGAGGTCCAAATACACCTTGATGCAAAGATAAAACAAGATCTGAACAAAAATCAAGGCAAAAAATGAAAGCCAAACGCAGTTCTAGAAAAAGAGAACACTCGTTGAACGATAAGAGTGAAAAATAGAGTGTTCTTGGTAATGAAAAACAAGGTACATCTCCTCCAAAATAAATTTGTTGGGATCCAACCATTTATTGCAGAAAACAAAACAAAATAAAACTGAAAGCAAAAGTAAAGACGCTCCAAGAAAAACGCATAGAATATGAAGCAATAAAAATATAGTGTGTTGAAAGGTGACCTGATTTTTGCCGATGAAGAAGGGGTGCCTCGGGGGCATCCCCAAGCTTTGACGCTTGTACCTCTTGGATATTTTTTGAGGTGACATTGGCATCCCCAAGCTTGAGCTTTTGTCCATTCTTCATCTCATCTCATCATTCTCCAATCCCTACACTTGAAAACTTCCTTCATACAAAACTTCACATAATTCTATTAGCAATATTAGCATAAACATAATAGTAAATCAACCCTTTTTTGTTTCAGTTTCAAACTCAAAATTACCACATATAAAGTATATACTATTGTAGCAACTTTCTTAAAAGTTCCATGATCAAAAGAACTCAAAAAGAAAGCGATCGAGAGGTAAACACAAATAGTGGCAGAAATCTGTCAAAACAGAACAGCTGACAAAGGTCAAATTTTTTGAGGACCTTCTGTTGCTCAAATAAAAAGTGAAAAAATAATTAAAGTTTGGATATAACCTGGGGCATATGCTCAAGAAATTTTGGATGAAAAAGATATTCTGAGAATTTTCACGAATTTTTATGGTACAGCGCAGAAATGTGTTTCAGGACAGCAACTTTCCCAAATCTTGCCTCCCTCAAATTAGAGGTTCTTCTTGGCACAAAAATGAAATAAAAATGATAAGGAGAGGTCATTACAATAGTAATAACTTCCAAGACTCAAATAAAAGAAAATTTACTAAAAGAAAACATGGGTTATCTCCCAAGAGTGCTTTTCTTTAATGCCTTTGAGCTAGGCATAAAATAGAGAACCAAACAAAGAAGGAAAACAAAAGGAACTATTTTTATTGTTTTCAAATTATAAGTGAAAGTAAATAAGCAATAAGAATAAAATAAAGAGCCTAATAAAACTAAAAAATATAAAACCAAGACATATAAAAGCAACTATAATACAAGTTAACACAATACATATCATGTGGATGGGTAATATAGAGTATGAAGGAGACAACCTCATATTAGTTGATGAATAGGGGGATGACTCGGGCATCCCCAAGCTTAGATGATTGTATCTTCTTGAATATGTTCTTTGGATGCACATAAACATCCCTAAGCTTGAGCTCTTGTGTCTTCTTGTTCATCTCATATCACCATATTGATTAGAACTTATAAGCTACATCCACATAAAACTTCACAAAACTCATTCGTAGGGTTAGTACTCATTCAATAAAATCTACTAATGTTCAAGCATTGATTAGTTTCATAATCTATTCTCAACATTAGCCACTGTATATAATAAGGTATTCATGATTTCCGTTGTCCGTCGAAAAACTAATGAAACTAATAACACCAAGTACAATAATCAATAAACTAAGAAATCTGTCAAAACTGAATAGTCTGTAAAGATGACACTCAACGAGATAGTTAGGTAGCTCAAATCGTAAAACTCAAAACTAATGAAAGACAGATCATAATCTCAGGTTTATGCACACAAAAATTCAGATCAAAACACTATTCTGAGTTTTTTCATGATTTTTTACAGTGAAGCACAGGAATCTGTCTAAACTGAACGGTCGGTGAAGATCGAATTTTTCGAGACAGCTACGTAACTCAAATCAAAAAAAATAGTTTAATGAAAAAAATAATAAGCATTACTTTGCACTCAAGAAATTTCAGGTCAGTATCACGTTCTGGTGATTTTAAACATTTTATACGGTGAAGCACAGAAAATCTGTTTTTGGACCGCACAGCAAAACTATCAACTTCCAAGTAACTAGGAACTACAATTATCACTTTACTTTTATGGTACAGAGGAATATGTATAAGATATACAATATATACAATATGTACAAGTTTTTAACTAAAAAGCTTCCATGGAAAGATTTGTTTTGGTTTCATAGGCATGAACACAAGTGTTCAAGGTCGACCCCTACTTAACCATTACTCGTCTTTCCAATCACTTTCCTTTTTGAAAACGTTTTTAGGTAACAAGTACAACTAATTTTTTTTGTAATTCACATTCCCTATCCATACTAAGATAGAGAACAACTTAAAACTAGAAGTGAAAACTATTTAGAGATAAAGCAAACAAGTGCACACAAGAATATTTACCCACATGCTATTGCTCCCCGGCAACGGCGCCAGAAAAGGTCTTGATATCCCACAAGTATAGGGGATCGTGTGTAGCCTTTTCGATAAGTAAGAGTGTCAAACCCAACGAGGAGCTAAAGGTAGGATAAATCTTCTCCCAAGTTCTATCAACCCCTGATACAACTCTACGCACACTAAACGTTTGCATCATCTAGGAAATAAAACTAGAACAACAATACGGGTATGAGAGATAGCTTTGCAAGATAATAAATACAAGAAAGTAATTGTTAGTGCTACAGCAATAAAATATACTAAGTAACCATAAACTAACAGTAACATGAGTGTGAAAAAGTGGTGGTAATAGTGGTGACTTTGTCTAAGTTCAATTAGTGAATAAATCAGGTTCACTGTCTTCGATGCAGTTTTCTATGTGGGAGAGGCTAAATATACATGCACTTCACTACTTGGAATTATAAGTACTATATGATTGAATTGTTAGCAAGCATCCATAAATACTAACAATGTATTAAGGTTTCCCCAACCATAGCCTTAAGTTAATGGTCCTCTTACTCCCATACGTGCAATGTTCCGGTTCGCGTCCTCAGGTTTCTGTCACTCCGGCAGAACTACCCCTTCCTTTTGCACATACTACTAACCATAAGATGTTTAATCCATATGCACATAAATATAATGGACACCAAAGGACAATATCATATCAACATACAGCTCTAATGAACCAAAGACGTTCAACAAATCAATTTAAGAACAAATAAACTATGCAAAGATGACATAGATCATAGGATAAATATTATAGCATCAAACACCATATTTACATAGGACGGTATAGAGGTGTGTGGGAGGATGAACCACTGCATAATAGGAGGAGTTGGTGATGAAGATAACGGTGAAGATGGCAGAGATGAGCAGCGAGGGGCGCGGGGGACTCCCCCGCCGCCGGCATCATGGGGGAGCGCCGCCCCTTGGCCCCCTTCCTTCATGGTTTCATGGGAGCCCTCCCCTATGGAGATGGGATCCATGGGGGAGGCGAAAACATGGCTCTGGTGGCTGCAAATTCGTCGGTGGAGGTGTCTCCCACGAGTTAGATTTCCTCCCCTTATATAGCTTCTCGGATTTCTGTCTCCCCATCTTGGGCCATACTAGATCGGGCCTAACTTGGCCGTCCGAACTCGGAATCAGGCGAATTTTATGTTCAGAATGTTTGCCGTGAAATTCCCTACAACTTTGTAATTGAAGAGTTTTCCGTTTGATGCCGTCTTCGACCCGTAATGTGACCATCTTTGAAAAGAGTTCTGGCACAGATTTCATGAAAGTCCCAATTTGACTCCAATAAGGTTTCCACTTGTATTCTTGGTAATTCCTACACATCAAAGTGTAAAACAAGAACATTGTACACTTCTGCAACTATTAGTATGTTAGTCCAAATAAATCATAAAAATACCACAAAGTGTAGATAAAACATATAGCAATTGGTGTAAAACAAGCATGGAGCATAAAAAATTATAGATACGTTTGCAACGTATCAGCGGGCCGACGCCACCGTAGAGAAGAAGGTGTGCAGGGCGCGGGGATGGAAGCCTGTGGCTGTTTTTTTTTTGCATGTTAATTTTTTTTGGGGGTCAGCCCCCGCTGGGAATACCCCCACACCCAAACGGACGGTCACGAATTTGTTGTCCGCGGGCCGACCCAAACGAACCGAATTGGACAGATTCAGACACGAAAATGGGTCGGCCCACTAGAGATGCCCTCAGAGCATCTCCATCAGTGGCCTTAAAATTGTGACCGGCAGGGGCGTCGGCAAGCCCTCCCTAAAAATTGGGGCCAGGCTCCCACACCGGTGGTCCCAAAACGCCGGCCCCAAAAGAAATTATAATTTTAAATTTGCTAAATTTCATTAAACTTGCTAGATTTCATTGAATTAGACATATTTTACATATTCGAGTTCGGAGCCGAAGTATCTCAAACTAGTATTCAAGCGGAGTATACATCGCTTAAACTTCTAGTTATACTACCTATTACTACTAGACGCTGGAGCAGCCCATGCCGGAGCCGCCCGTGTCAGAACCGCCAGAGCCGCTATGGTTGCCTGTCTCCAGGCGACGGCGGAGGCGTGCTTCCCGCAGTTGCTGCCGACGGTGTTGGGCATCTTCTGCGATGCTGGCGTCAGCGTAGTAAGAGGGCAGGGGTATTGGTGTTCGCGCACCCTTGCCAACTCCGCCGCCCTCGCACGCTCTGCCTACATCCGTCGTTCCGCCGCAACCCTCATGCGGTCCTCCTGGGGCCGCCGTCCCGCCGCTGCCGCCCTCGCCTCGTCCACCGCCGCCAAGTTACGGAGAAATGCTAATTGGCGCGCACTTTGGTGTGACGCCGCCAGCTCATCCGCCGACGCCCTTCTCTCAGCCGCCATGAGACGCCAGGCAGCCTCGTCCCGGCGCTGCGTCTCGAACGACACCATCAGTGCCCTCTGCTCGGTAGCGGACTCCGCGGCTTCCTTATCGGTGGGAGCTCGAGGTAGGCAAGGTTGGCATTGTTGAGGTGCACGTACTCCTCCTCGGTGCCGCCGGGGCCAGAGCCCTCTGCCCACAGTTCCTCTCGGAGCTCGCCCTTGAGGCGCGTGGTGGCGCGCGCCGTGTCGAGGATGCCCTGCTCCTCTGCTTGCGCGTCCAGGTTGGTGGCATACGCGGCTATCTCTAGGTCGGTGGCATACGCGTCCAGGTCAGAGTACGAGTAGAGCTCATACTCAGTACAAAATGAGAGCTAGCAAAAGACTGGGAGCGACCAACTAAGAGAGCAAAAACGGCCATAATCATGCATAGCGACAAAACATCATTAAGAGAAGAATAAAATGGCATCAAAAGTCAAAAACTAAATGATCATAGAGGCTTATGGCGACTTTGTAAGAGTCAAACATGTTGTAAGCATGCACCAAGTCAACCCAAATAAAGCATCAAAGGAGAAAACCAAATAAATGCTTCCACATAATAAAAATAACGCATGATTTTTTTCAAAGGCTCATTAAGCAATCTCAGTCATTTAAGACAAGTCATGCTATAGGAAAAATCACTAAGCATACTATCAAAACGACATCAAGCATGACATGCTCTAAGCCGCTGTCTAAACAAGCTCCTTTTTGTACCACTTTTTTGCATGAAACTTTTTCTCTTTTCCAACACCATACGAACCTTTTTGAAACAACTCTTTTGATGAATACCAACATAGACCAGAGGTCCAAATACACCTTGATGCAAAGATAAAACAAGATCTGAACAAAAATCAAGGCAAAAAATGAAAGCCAAACGCAGTTCTAGAAAAAGAGAACACTCGTTGAACGATAAGAGTGAAAAATAGAGTGTTCTTGGTAATGAAAAACAAGGTACATCTCCTCCAAAAGATGCTCCAAAAAAACGCATAGAATATGAAGCAATAAAAATATAGTGTGTTGAAAGGTGACCTAATTTTTGCCGATGAAGAAGGGGTTCCTCGGGGGCATCCTCAAGCTTTGACGCTTGTACCTCTTGGATATTTCTTGAGGTGGCATTGGCATCCCCAAGCTTGAGCTTTTGTCCATTCTTCATCTCATCTCATCTTTCTCCAATCCCTACACTTGAAAACTTCCTTCATACAAAACTTCACATAATTCTATTAGCAACATTAGCATAAATATAATAGTAAATCAACCCTTTTTTGGTTCAGTTTCAAACTCAAAATCACCACATATAAAGTATATACAACTGTAGCAACTTCCTCAAAAGTTCCATGATCAAAAGAACTCAAAAAGAAAGCGATCGAGAGGCAAACACAAATAGTGGCAGAAATCTGTCAAAACAGAACAGCTGACAAAGGTCAAATTTTTCGAGGACCTTCTGTTGCTCAAATCAAAAAGTGTAAAAATAATGAAAGTTTGGATATAACCTGGGGCATATGCTCAAGAAATTTTGGATGAAAAAGATATTCTGAGAATTTTCACGAATTTTTATGATACAGCGCAGAAATCTGTTTCAGGACAGCAACTTCCCCAAATCTTACCTCCCTCAAATTAGAGGTTCTTCTTGGCACAAAAACGAAATAAAAATGATAAGGAGAGGTCATTTGTTGTGGGAATTTAGAGACAGTAGCCATGGGTAGGCTTATCGGAGGGGCTCGACGGTGGAGACGAGGGGCCCGGCTCGGGATTATGCCTACTGAGACACCACAGTTTACCCAGGTTCAGGGCCCTCTCGGGTGGAGGTGAAACCCCTACTTCCTGCCTGCTTCGTATTGCTTAGACAGTATCGATTACAATGCTCCTCGAGCTGTTCGGGCTAGAGGAGGAAGAAGAAGATCGGATCTCCCTATGCTAAGGGTCCAGGCCCCCTTATATAGGCGGGGGCCTGGTTACAGGTTGGGTAACGATTCGGCCGGCTGTCGGCTCCTCGGCGGCGGTGTCCTTAGCGTGATCCCTTCGCCCTGCTCTGACAGCTTCGCTTTATAAAGTTCCTTTCCCTTGGGACCGGCATCTGGGAGGCATATGCCCTCCCTTTTGCCTTGGATCCTATCATGGGGAAGGGTCCTTGGTCGTTGATTGGTTGGACTTGGTCATGGCGCTCGTCACTCCTGTCCTTGGCCTCTGTCGCTCTTGTCGGGGCCAACCTACTTTTGGCCTGACAACCATTGGGAAGCTTTGTCTTCATCGCCCGGCTCCAGTTCTCCTCGGCGGAGTCGCCAGCCGGCTGCTGGCGCAGCCGGCCCTTCGGGCGGAGCCGGTCTTCTCGTGCTGAAACCGTGAGGACTCCTGGGATGCCAGTCGGCATATTGCCCAGCCCGTGATGCGCCCCCTAAGTCATCCCCATGACACTAGCCCCCAAAACTAGCGAAGTCTCATGGGCTAGCATGGGGCTTCGGCGGGTTCCTCATCTCGCCGAGGACTTGCTCGCTCTTATCAAAGTCCCAGGATTTTTGGTTCGGCTCGGTCGCTCTAATCATCGGGGTTGAGTCTTGTGGAGTTCTCCTGGCCGTCTCGAGACGAGCCGGTTCCAAGATGCGACCCGGCTGGTGGCCACGAGCCGGCGTGCTGCCTCCTGGGAACTTGTGCCGCTTCAGGTCTTGTTCCTACGCGGTGGCCGGCGCAGCGCGCCAGTGGCCAATCTTGTCATTTTGACTTCGGAATTGCCACCGTCATGATTCCGATAAACGTCATGTAACGAAACCGAGCTGGCGTCAGCGACGCGTCCCATCGAAGCGCCACGCGCAAGATTTAATTGCATTAAACCGGCTCGGCTTTTCGTGTCTTGCCAGCCCTTAAATCTCGGAGCTCTCGAGGGTTTCCTTCATTCCCGAGTGTCTCCATTCCCTCGCCCCATCAAACCGTCGCCTCCGCCACTCCCGCTTTGATCTCGATGTCGTCGCTCGGAGCAGCCAGCAGAACCGGGGCCGGAGCCGATGATGGGCCAGGCGGGCACGAGCGTGGTCGCCTGCTCAGAGGTCAGGACGGAGCCAGAGGCCTGGCAGTGATGCCGCCAGTGCCCCGGAGGCGCGGCCGCCCGCCGGGCAGCCGCAACAAGAAAACTTTGGCAGCGCTCGCGGCCGCGGCCGCCGCCGAGCCTTTCGAGGCCGGCCGCTCCACCACCGTCGTCGCGGCCCCCGGTAGGACCGTTGCCGTGGCCGCCGGCGGCACCGTAGTCTCCGCGGCCGCGACCTTCATCGCCGGTCTCGCTGGAACGCCCCTGGAGGCGGCGGCCGCCCTTGTTGGTGCCGCGATGGCGTTCGGGCCCCCCCCCCCGGGCCTTGCTGGCCTGAGCGTCGGCGGCTCCTCCAGCGCGGCCGCGAAGAAGGTAAGAGCGCCGCCGCCGCGCCCGCCGATCAAACAGCGGCTCTCCTATGTCCTGAAGCACGGGTTCACCACCGCCATGGTGCCCCTGCTGGCCGGGAGTAGGGAGCGCCTTTCGCTCCCAGCCAGCTTCATTGGCATGATGGGGAAGAATCCCCCAACGAGCTTCATGATCGAGGATGGTAGCGGCGGACAGCCGCTGTACGACGTCGAGGTTCTCCACAACGAGGAGGGGAAGAGCTACCTCACCGGGGGGTAGGAGCGATTCTTCACCGACTATGGCCTGGAGCGGGGATGGTCTCTCATCTTGACCCACCGCGCCAGGTCACCCATCCTCTGCGTCCGCGTCGTCGACGGCTTCGGCTGTGCCCGCGCCTACTTCCCCTGGCCGTGATCGGCGAGCGCCCTCGAAGCCCCTTCCTTGATGGCAACATCGCCAACAGGAATCTAGGGGCTGGAAGGGGAAGTTCTTTTGCTATTTCGGCCCTTAGCGTGGCCTACATTGTGTAACCGCCAGCCGTATAACTAAGAACCCCTTTAATTTCCTGCAAATCTTTACATGTTCTTCTTCGTTTGCTGTGCGAATGTCTTTCTTCACTGTGTGCTTTGCCATCGCACAAATGTCTTCTGCTTGACCCCGTTGTGATGCGATGATTCTTCTCTTAACGAAACCGCTGTCACGCGAACCCGTAGATAGAGACTACGATAGTCACTGCCCTGCGCAGACGCTTCGGGCGGGCTCCTCCGGTTTCAACGCGGAGGGAACGGTGCTTCTGCTAGCCGGCTCCGGGGGGGGACGAACTAGTTCTGACTCAGCGGAGTTGGAATGGAGACTGAGGCTTGTACCGTCTCGAGCGAGGTCGAAGCCGGCACGTTTCCCTTCCCAGGCCTTTGCACGTCCCAAGCCACGACTGGAGTAGGTCTCCCAGTTTCTGGCTCTAGCTGTTGCTTTGCGCATGTTAGGTTTCAATTTTGTTGCTCGTTTGCTGATCATGTCACAGCGCCAGCTAACCGGATAGCCGATGAGGTACTAGAACTAGCCTACTTTTGAGGGTAGATTCCCTTTCCCCCTAGCCCCCGAGTTTTGGGGTAGCTGGATTGACAGCTAGCTCGAAACTAACTTTTCGCGAACGATGCCAACGCCAAGCGAGGTAGCCCTAGCTTCGAACCTCTTGGACGTGGCTTCTCAGCCCAAGCGTCGAGAGACTGTGACTGTCAACTATTCGCTGGGCTTGCCTTTGTTCGGTTCCCTCAACTGTTTCCTTAATCTTCCCACCTTTCGGCCCTTCTACCCCCAACCGGCAGCCTGGTGCCGGTTGGTCTCCCTTGGGCCGGTAGCCGAATGCCGGCCTAGGGTGGGAGCGTGCCACAGAGTGAGAAGTAGTACTTCGGTCTATTGGGCCCTTGACTCGTGCTAGCCAACACTTAGTTAACAGACACTGCCCTTAACGCCTGGTTGAGCGATTTTTTTACGGTTCTGCTCTGCGGCTTTCCTTCGCATGTGGCCTGCCGGCTCCTATCCGTCCGGCTGCGCGGAGCCGGAAGGTGGAGGTTGGGCTCAAGACCTTCTTCATACGTAGTACTCGTCCGGCTGGCGAGAAGTCAATCATTTTTCGCGGCTGCCGGCTGTGGATCAGCGCCCGGAGCCGGCTGCCAGTCAAGTGAATAACGCAGGAAGCAAAACATACACGGAGTGTTTTCCTCGGAGCCGGCCGTAACTAGCCGCTCCGTTTTCCTTTATTCATTGACACATTTTTTGGGGTACAAGCTTTTGCCTTAGCAGAAGAAAGGTCTTATGAGACTGACATTCCAGGGACGCTCGGTCTCCTTGTCAGAGTTATCTGCCTTGTTCTTTCTATGCTCTTGTGCGTCGATGAGGTAATATGCCCCATTGCCCAGCACCCGGCTGACAATGAATGGTCCCTCCCAGGGAGGAGACAGCTTGTGCATGCCCTTGGTGCTTTGGACCAGCCGGAGTACAAGATCTCCTTCGCGAAACGCGAGCGGTCGAATTTTCTGGCTGTGGTATCGTCGCAGCTGCTACTGGTAAAGCGCTGATCTGGCCAGAGCCTATTCTTGTGCCTCCTCGAGGAGGTCGATACCATCTTCACGAGCCTCTTTTACTTGCGTCTCTGTGTACTGGACGATTCTGGGCGCATCGAACTCGATATCCGTGGGCAACACCGCTTCTGCTCCATAGACCAGGAAGAAAGGTGTGAAACCGATAGAGCGATTTGGAGTGGTGCGCAGGCTCCAGAGCACTAAGGGTAGCTCCTCGACCCAACAGCCGGCTGAGCACTCGAGAGGCTCGATCAGCCTTGGTTTGATGCCGGCTAGGATCAGCCCATTTGCCTTCTCCACTTGCCCATTTGTCTGAGGGTGCGCCACTGACGCTAAGTCTAGCCGGATGCCTTTCTAGCCACAGTAATCAGTGAAGACTCCCTTCACAAAGTTTGTCCCATTGTCGGTGATGATGCTGTGAGGAACTCCATATCTTGTGATGATCTCGTTGAAGAACTTGATTGTGGACGAGCCGTCGAGTTTTTTGATTGGCTTGGCCTCGATCCACTTGGTGAACTTGTCCACAGCAACCAACAGATGCGTCAAGCCCCCGGGTGCGGTCTTGAATGGCCCTACCATGTCCAGACCCCAAACCGCGAATGGCCAGGTGAGCGGGATGGTCTTGAGGGCTGCCGCTGGAGTGTTTCTGTGCTTCGAGAAGTGCTGGCAGCCGTTGCACTGTTTCGCCAGCTGCTCTACATTCTGCTTGGCCGTTGGCCAGTAGAAGCCGTGGCGGAAGGATTTGGCCACCAAGGCTCTGGAAGATGCGTGATGCCCGCACTCCCCTTGGTGTATCTCTCTTAGCAGCTCTATCCCTTCTTCCGGCTCGATGCACTTCTGGAAGATGCCTGACACGCTGCGCTTGTACAGCTCACTATTGATGATGGTGTACGCCCCAGCTCGACGTTGAATTCGCCTAGCTTTCGCTTCATCCTGCGGCAAGTCCCCAGTGATGAGGTAGTTGGAGAATGGCTCCGCCCATGAAGGTATCTCCCGTATGTGGAAGACACTGGCGACCAGAGGATCAGCAGCCCCCGGGTCCATCGTTGCGCTGGCTTCATCTGATTGTCCGGCTGGGGGAGCAGGCGTGGAGCTGGTAGTCCCCTTGTCCTTCATTGAGTCGGCCGCGCTGGGCTGGCCGGCTGCCTCCTTCAGCTCCGAGACGGCAGCCCCCGGGTCTGGTGGTGGCACCTGAGCCGGGGCTGGGTCTCCAGGCACGTAGATGGATATGGACTCCGGCGAAGGTTTGATAGACGGCTTGTGGATGATTTCCAGGGACACCCCAGCTGGGATATCCTGCTTGGTGGAGCCGATCTTGGACAGCCGGTCTGCTTCCTCATTGTTTGCTCTGGGGACGTGATGGAACTCGCAGCCCTTGAAGAATCCGCTGAGCTGCTGCACGTAAAAGCGGTAGGAGGCCATGTTGGCATCCTTGGCGTCCCAATCCCCTGAAACCTGGTGCGTTACCAGGTCAGAGTCTCCGAAGCAAAGGATCCTCCTGATGCCAATCTGCTTGGCCATCTTGAGCCCATGCACCAGGGCTTCGTATTCGGCGACGTTGTTCGACGCACGAAAGTGCATCTATAGTACGTACTGCAGCTTGTCTCCCTTGGGAGAGGTGAGGACGATGCCGGCTCCCAAGCCCTCGAGCAGCTTGGAGCCATCGAAGTGCATGCGCCAGTGGGTGGAGTCTGGAGCCAGCGGCAGGTACTGGTGCTCGCCCCAGTCAGCAAAGAAATCCGCTATGATCTGCGACTTGATCATCGTCCTGGGCTTGTACTGAATGGTATGAGCTGCGAGCTCAATCGCCCATTTGGCCACTCTTCCCGACATGTCCTTGCACTCGATGATCTCTGAGAGTGGAGTGGTGCTCACCACCATGATTGGGTGCTCTTCAAAGTAGTGCTTCAGCTTCTTGGCCGCCATGTACACGTCGTACGCGACCTTCTGGTAGTGCGGGTAGTTCTGCTTGGAGAGAGTGAGAACCTCACTCAGGTAGTACACCGGGCGCTGAACCGGCAGCTCTCTGCCTTCCTCGGTGCGCTCCACCACGATCACGACAATGATGACTCGCGGAGTTGCCGCGATGTAGAGGAGCATTGGCTCTCGCGGAGCCGGCGCAGCCAAGATAGGCGCAGTAGACAAGGCTCACTTGAGGTCGTTGAAGGCGTCATCAGCGCGCTGGGACCAAACAAAGTGGTATGTCTTCTTCATCAGCTGGTACAGCAGCATGGCCTTCTCCCCGAGCCGGCTGACGAACCGGCTAAGCGAGGCCAAGCAACCAGCAAACTTCTGCACATCTCTGAGCTGGGTGGGCTTCTCTAGGGCCTCGATGGCTTTTATCTTTGAGGGGTTAGCCTCGATCCCTCGCTGGGAAACGATATAACCTAGGAGCTGCCCAGCCGGCACACCAAAGGTGCACTTCTCAGGGTTGAGCTTCATGCGATAGCACCACAGGTTGGCGAAGGTCTCCTTGAGGTCGTCCAGGAGCGTGCCGCTCTGCTTGGTCTTCACCACCACGTCGTCCACATAAGCGTGCACATTCCTCCCAATCTGCCCCTGCAGACATCGCTGCATGGTTCGCTGGTAAGTGGCCCCAGCGTTCTTCAGGCCGAACGGCATGGTAACGTAGCAATAGGCTCCATATGGGGTGATGAAGGAGGTCTTGATCTGATCCGGCTGGAAGAGCGGGATCTGGTGGTAGCCTGAGTAGGCATCCAGGAAGGACAACAGGTCACAGCCAGCTGTGGAGTCGATCACCTGGTCAATCCGTGGCAGTGCGAAAGGATCCTTGGGGCAGGCCTTGTTGAGGCTGGTGTAATCGATACACATTCGCCAAGTGTTATTCTTCTTCAGAACCAAGACTGGGTTCGCAAGCCAGTCATGGTAAAACACCTCCTTGATAAAGCCGGCTGCAAGGAGCCGGGCGATCTCCCCGCCAATAGCTTTCCTCTTCTCTTCTGCAAAGCGTCGCAACGGCTGCTTGACCGGCTTGGCATCCGGCCGGACGTTGAGTGCGTGCTCAGCCAGCTCCCTCGGCACACCAGGCATGTCTTTTGGAGACCATGCAAAGATGTCCCGATTCTCACGGAGGAAGCTGGTGAGCTCGCTTTCCTATTTGGCAGACAAGCTGGTGCCGATGATGACGTACTTGGAGGGGTCGCTCTCGTCCAGCAGGATCTTCTTGGTGTCGTTGGCCGACTTGAATTGATCCACCGGCGACTGGCGAACTGGTACGTCTTGCTGGGTCAGCTCGACGCGATGTAGAAGCTGCCTCTTCTCCTCGGCGATGACCAGTGCCTCTGCCAGCTGCGAGCTCTCCTTTGCGCAGGCCAGGGACTTCTTGAAGCTTCCCGTGACTGTGATCACACCTCTGGGTCCTGGGAGCTTCATCTTCAGATAGGCGTAATGCGGGACAGCCATGAACTTAGCCAGGGCCGGACGGCCTAGCAGCGCGTGGTAGGGACTGCTGATGTCCACCACCTCGAACTAGATGGGCTCGCGGCGGCTATTCCCCTTCTTTCCGAAGAGAACCTCCAGCTGCACCTTGCCCAAAGGGGTGCAAGAATGCCCAGGCACGATGCCACGGAAGGTGAGCCGGCTAGGTTTCAGCTGAGCAAGCGGGATGCCCAAATTCTCCAGGGAGCTTCGGTAAAGAAGGTTAATACTACTACCACCGTCGATGAGCTCACGAGAGAACCGGCACATGTGCGTATCGGAACACACAACAAGATCCACGACCAGAGCATATTCTCCA
The DNA here is from genome assembly GCA_007115705.1 of Dactylis glomerata. NCBI lineage: Eukaryota > Viridiplantae > Streptophyta > Magnoliopsida > Poales > Poaceae > Dactylis > Dactylis glomerata. The sequence continues at coordinate 2,375,038 of QXEO01000344.1, forward strand.
GGGCTGGGCATCAGCCTCGGGTGGTCCTCGTGCCCCCAGGTAATGGTCGCCTCAGACCAATGCATGAACTGGGGTTCTGTAGGCATCACAGCGTTCACCTCTGCCTCATGCCAAAGGTCGTTCCTTTTGTCATTGCCGGGGGTAGTGAAGATGTGATACTGCTCCACATCCGTCGGGAAGTCATCATCTTGATCTGGCTCGCCTCCAGCTGGGTCGCGCTGTTGGTCCTCCTGACCTTCCGCCGGTTGCGCTTGCGACGTACCAGGGATCTGCCGAGCGCGCTACTCCAGCTCTCTCATGAAACGGCACTGACGCGTGGAGTGGGTCGCTTCCCTGCCCGGGGAGGTGTGGAATTTACACGGCTGATCAAGCGCAGCATCGAGGGTGTACTTACCCTCTTTGCGCCCATGACCGCTGCCTGCAACCCCCGGGCCTCCTCGGTCAGAAGCCGCTCGCTTTGAGCTAGCAGATCCCCTAGGGGACGTCTCAATGTGGTCAAGCCACAGGTGGATGTGCAGCGCCGATGGGCGAGCCTGGGACTCCGACCCTGGCGCTGACTCCGGGATCAAGCATGGCCTGCTTGCTCCGCCGCCTTGCTGGGCGCGGCGGTCTTGGGCGTTGCCGCTCGGGACATGGCCGCCTCGTTCGCGCCCTCCGCGGCCCCGGCTTGCCGATGGCGACCGCTGGATCTGGCTGGGGATGGCGGTGGCGAAACTGCAACACAGGTCACGGGCGAGCTCGGTCGGTGCGTTTCCATGCACGTCGTAGAACTCGCTGAGCGTGGTGCTCGCGCGGCACCGGTTGGCCTCGTCCTCAGCCACCTTGCTGAGGAGGACGAGACGCGTCCGCTCCAGGGCCTTGGCGACCCGGGCGGGATCGATGACGCGGCTGAGGGGACCGCGCAGGTCCACCACGGAGACGTCCGGGGCGTCCCGCTCTGGGAGTGGAGCATCTTGCTCCTGTGGAAGTGGGCATCCGGGCGACAGGCGCTCGGGGCGCAGAGAGTCGCCGCCCTCCTCTTCTCCTAGGGCCATTACCTCGACCATGGTTCCAAAACTGCTGCTTTCACTGCAGCTCGAGCCTCCATTGCAGAGGGAGTCGAAGACATCGGTCACTTCCTCCAGGAAGGGGTTGGCGATGTAGAAGCGGTGGCTGCCGACATCGAGGAAGGAGCCACTGTTGCCGAAGCCGTTCTCGAAGTGGGACAAGTTGTCGCTGACGCAGTCGAAGGTGCCGAACCTCCAGACGAGGCCGGAGGCAACCTTCTCACCGGAGGGTCCCGGCCGGAACTTGACTCCGCTCGCCGCCACGCTTTGCCCCACGGTTGGTGCCAACTGTCATGGGAATTTAGAGACAGTAGCCATGGGTAGGCTTATCGGAGGGGCTCGACGGTGGAGACGAGGGGCCCGGCTCGGGATTATGCCTACTGAGACACCACGGTTTACCCAGGTTCAGGGCCCTCCCGGGTGGAGGTGAAACCCCTACTTCCTGCCTGCTTCGTATTGCTTAGACAGTATCAATTACAATGCTCCTCGAGCTGTTCGGGCTAGAGGAGGAAGAAGAAGATCGGATCTCCCTATGCTAAGGGTCCAGGCCCCCTTATATAGGCGGGGGCCTGGTTACAGGTTGGGTAACGATTCGGTCGGCTGCCGGCTCCTCGGTGGTGGCGTCCTTAGCATGATCCCTTCGCCCTGCTCTGACATCTTCGCTTTATAAAGTTCCTTTCCCTTGGGACCGGCATCTGGGAGGCATATGCCCTCCCTTTTGCCTTGGATCCTATCGTGGGGAAGGGTCCTTGGTCATTGATTGGTTGGACTTGGTCATGGCGCTCGTCACTCCTGTCCTTGGCCTCTGTCGCTCTTGTCGGGGCCAACCTACTTTTGGCCTGACAACCGTTGGGAAGCTTTGTCTTCATCGCCCGGCTCCAGTTCTCCTCGGCGGATTCGCCAGCCGGCTGCTGGCGCAGCCGGCCCTTCGGGCGGAGCCGGTCTTCTCATGCTGAAACCGTGAGGACTCCTAGGACGCCAGCCGGCATATTGCCCGGCCCGTGATGCGCCCCCTAAGTCATCCCCACGACATCATTACAATAGTAATAACTTCCAAGACTCAAATAAAAGAAAAATTACTAAAAGAAAACATGGGTTATCTCCCAAGAGTGCTTTTCTTTAACGCCTTTGAGCTAGGCATAAAATAGAGAACCAAACAAAGAGCCTAATAAAACTAAAAAATATAAAACCAAGACATATAAAAGCAACTACAATACAAATTAACACAATACATATCATGTGGATGGGTAATATAGAGTATGAAGGAGACAACCTCATGTTAGTTGATGAATAAGGGGATGACTCGGGCATCCCCAAGCTTAGATGATTGTATCTTCTTGAATATGTTCTTTGGATGCACCTAAACATCCCCAAGCTTGAGCTCTTGTGTCTTCTTGTTCATCTCATATCACCATATTGATTAGAACTTATAAGCTACATCCACATGAAACTTCGCAAAACTCATTCGTAGGGTTAGTACTCATTAAATAAAACCCACTAATGTTCAAGCATTGATAAGTTTCATAATCTATTCTCAACATTAGCCACTATATATAATAAGGTATTCATGATTTCCGTTGTCCGTTGAAAAACTAATAAAACTAATTGATACGTCTCTAACGTATCTATAATTTTTGATGCTCCATGCTTGTTTTTACACCATTTTCTTAGTGTTTCGTTACACTTCATGGCACTTTTATGCATTTTCCGAAACTAACCTACTAACAAGTCGCCACAGTGCCAGTTCCCTGTTTTCTGCTATTTTTGTGTTTCAAAAAAGTTACACAGGAAATATTCTTGGAATTGGACGAAACCAAAGCCAGTCGCCCAGAATTTCACCAAAGCTTCCAGAGAATCGAAGAGGAGACGGAGTGAGGCCACGAGGGCCCCACACACCAGGATGGCGCGGCCCAGGGGTAGGCCGCGCCCCCTATGTGTGAGAGCACCTCGGTCCACTTCTGATGATGCCCCTTCGCCTATAAAGACCCCCCGACGGAAAAAACCTAAACACTCGATCAGTTTTCTAGAACACATCGTGATCCGCCGCCGCCGTCGACCCAAAGATCGGGAGGGTCCAGAAGCTCTTCCCGGCACCCTGCCGGAGAGGGGAATCGCCACCGGAGGTCTTCTTCATCGCCATGCTTGCCTCCGGAGCGATGAGTGAGTAGTCTACCTTGGACTATGGGTCCATAGCAGTAGCTAGATGGTTGTCTTCTCCACCATGTGCTTCATGTTTAGATCTCATGAGCTGCCCTACATGATTGAGATCACCGTTATGTAATTCTACATGTTTGGTTTATTGGGATCCGATGAATATTGGTGTTATGCTTGAGTTGATGTACTAAAATTTATCTTATGTTATCTCTATGTTATTTATAATCTTGCATGCTCTCCGTTGTTAGTAGCTATCTTGGCCAAGTAGTTGCTAGTGACTCCATGAGGGGGTATTTATGCTCGATAGTGGGTTCGTGCCTCTATTTAATCTGGGGGAGTGACAGAAACCTCTAAGGTTGTAGATGTGTTGTTGCTACTAGGGGGAAAACAACATTCATATGCTCAAGGGCTTATGCTTTGTTTACATTACACACTTTGCTTAATGCAATTATCTGTTGTTCGCAACTTAATACTTGTGGAGTTCTCGGATTGATTCGCCACAAGTGGATTATTAGTCATAGATGCAGTTGGATGGCGGTCTATGTATCTTGTTGTAATGCCCAGAGTAAATCTCATAGTGATCCTCTCATCATATGCACGTTGTCTTTATTCTATCAATTGCCCAACTGTAATTTATTTACCCAGCATGTATTATTTTACCTTATGGAGAGACACCACTAGTGAACTGTGGACCCTGTTCCTATTTCCTTTATATTGCTATCACCTGTTTACTTTACTCGCACTGTTTACTTTACTCGCATACTATTATTACTTTTCACTCGATACGCTCATACCCTTTGTTTCAAGCAAACCAGTGAGATTGACAACCTCATCGTAAGTTGGGAATAAAGTATTTAGTTGTGTTATGTGCAGGTTCCACGTTGCTACTGGTTGAAGATGCGCTAACAAGAAATCGTTAACGGCGCCCTTGTTAGAGCATCACGCAGCTAGTGGGCATCACCTTCAGTCGTTTGGCTTTCTCCTACTGGATTGATAACCTTGGTTTCTTACTGAGGGAAAATCTTGCTGCTATATTCATCACACCTTCTTCTTGGGGTTCCCAACTGGCCGGTCATTTACTCGGGATCAAGTATATTTTCTGGCGCCGTTGCCGAGGAGGAAGAAGACTTCTGCAAGGGGAGTTTTCGCACGCATATCCTTTACTTTGTTTATTGTTTTACTTTACTTTTTTTTACTTGCATCATTTTATCGAAAAACCCAAAAAAAATTAGAATCCTTTGTAGTTGTTTATTATGTCTAGTTCAGTTGCTACTACTATGTCGCCCGAGGATATGATTTTCACTTTCAAACAAAAGAAGGAGGAAAGTTTTAAAGAAGCTTGGTCTAGAATTTATGATTGGCATGGAAAAACTTAACCGAAAATGACCTTGAGTTTGCTTCTTAGTTGCTTTTACTTTGGACTTGCTCTTCATTACAGATATGCTTTGGATGCTACTGCAGAAGGAGATTTCCTTCATTGTGATGGAGATCAAGCCTTCAATATTATAAAAAAGTTGATTACAATTTATAGCATGCCAACCTATTTTGATTCCTCTCTTGTGTGCATTTTTAATAGACTTGATACTCTTGAGACTCGCACTGCTAGTTTGAATACTTGCTACAATACTTTGCGCCAACATTTTGATTATGTGCCAACAAATTCTGAACCTTCGAGTTGGTATCCTATGCGCCGCTGTCTAAACAAGCTCCTTTTTGTACCACTTTTTTGCATGAAACTTTTTCTCTTTTCCAACACCATACGAACCTTTTTGAAACAACTCTTTTGATGAATACCAACATAGACCAGAGGTCCAAATACACCTTGATGCAAAGATAAAACATGATCTAAACAAAAATCAAGGCAAAAAACGAAAGCCAAACGCAGTTCTAGAAAAAGAGAACACTCATTGAACGTTAAGAGTGAAAAATAGAGTGTTCTTGGCAATGAAAAACAAGGTACATCTCCTCCAAAAGAAATTTGTTGGGATCCAACCATTTATTGCAGAAAACAAAACAAAAGAAAACTGAAAACAAAAGTAAAGACGCTCCAAGAAAAACACATAGAATATGAAGCAATAAAAATATAGTGTGTTGAATACCATGGAGGAGTGCCTTTTTTCTTTTCTTTTTTCCTTTTTTTGGAATAAACAATATGGAAGATAGCAAATTCGACCACTACGTCCCCATGAGCTAAAAACAGTGTCACAAAACGAGAAGTATTTTAAAGGTTTTTTTGAAAGGTAGCACATAAAAATTTACTTAGAATGGCTTGCAAATACCATACATAGGAATTTATAGTGGACACTTGGAACAACTTGGTTTTTGGGAGTTGGATGCACGAGTAGAGCTTATACTCAGTACAAAATGAGGGCTAGCAAAAGACTGGGAGCGACCAACTAAGAGAGCAATAACGGCCATAATCATGCATAGCGACAAAACATCATTAAGAGAAGCATAAGATGGCATCAAAAGTCAAAAACTAAATGATCATAGAGGCTTATGGCAACTTTGTATGAGTCAAATATGTTGTAACCATACGCCAAGTCAACCCAAATAAAGCATCAAGGAAAAAACCAAATTAATGCTTTCAAATAATAAAAACAATGCATGATTTTTTCAAAGGCTCATTAAGCAATCTCAGTCATTTGAGACAAGTCATGCTACAGTAAAACCACTAAACATACTATCAAAATGACATCAAGCACGACATACAAAAGTCTAAGCCGCAGTCTAAACAAGCTCCTTTTTGTACCACTTTTTTGCATGAAACTTTTTCTCTTTTCCAACACCATTTGAACCTTTTTGAAACAACTCTTTTGATGAAAACCAACATGGACCAGAGGTCAAAATACACCTTGATGCAAAGATAAAACAAGATCTGAACAAAAATCACGGTGAAAAGCGAAAGCTAAACGCAGTTCTAGAAAAAGAGAACACTCGTTGAACGATAAGAGTAAAAAACAGAGTGTTCTTGGCAAATGAAAAGCAAGGCAACTTCTCCAAAAGAAATTTGTTGGGGTCCAACCATTTATTACAGCAAACAAAACTGAAAACTAAAGTAAAGATGCTCCAAGAAAAACGCATAGTGCATGAAGCAATAAAAATATAGTGTGTTGAAAGGTGACCTGATTTTTGCCGATGAAGAAGGGGTGCCTCGGGGGCATCCCCAAGCTTTGACGCTTGTACCTCTTGGATATTTCTTGGGGTGCATGGGCATCCCCAAGCTTTAGATTTTTTCCATTCTTCAACTCATCTCATCATTCTCCAATCCCTACACTTGAAAACTTCCTTCATACAAAACTCAACACAATTCTATTAGCAACATTAGTGTAAGCATAATAATGAATCAACCCCTTTTTGGTTCAGATTTCAACTCAAAACCACCACATATAAAGCATATACTACTGTATCAACTTCCCCAAAAGTTCTGTGATCAAAAGAACTCAAAAAGAAAGCGATCGAGAGGCAAACACAAATAGTGGCAGAAATCTGTCAAAACAGAACAACTGACAAAGGTCGATTTTTTCGAGGGTTTTCTGTTGCTCAAATCAAAAAGTGTATAGCTAATGAAAGTTTGGATATAATCTGGGGCATATGCACAAGAAATTTCAGGACAAAAAGATATTCTGAGAATTTTCACGAATTTTTATGGTGCAGCACCGAAATCTGTTTCAGGACAACAACATCCTCAAATCTTACCTCACTCAAATTAGAGGTTTCTCTTAGCACAACAACAAAATAAAAATGATAAGGAGCGGTTATTACAGTAGTAATAACTTCCAAGACTCAAATAAAAGAAAAATAACTAAAAGTAAAACAATGGGTTATCTCCCAAGAGTGCTTTTCTTTAACGCCTTTGAGCTTGGCGCAGAAAAGTGCGAATCAAGTAATATCAAGTGATGAAGCATCAAGTTCATAATTTGCTCTAAGAATAGAGTCAAAAAGTATTTTCTTTCTCTTTCTAGGGAAGTGTTCCATACCTTTCTTGAGTGGGAATTGATATTTGATGGTGCCTTCCCTCATATCAACGATGGCACCTACAGTTCGAAGAAAGGGTCTTCCCAAAATAATAGGACATGAAGTATTGCATTCAACATCTATAACAAGAAAATCATTGGGAACAAGGTTATTGTTAACCATAATAAGAACATCATTAATCCTTCCCAAAGGTTTCTTCTTAGCAACATCAGCAATAGGAACATCATAATAACACTTTTCAAGCGGTGGTAAATCAAGCATGTCATAAATTTTTCTAGGCATAATAGAAATACTAGCACCTAGATCACATAAAGCATGGCAATCAAAACCATTAACATGCATATCAATGATGGGTTCCCAACCATCTTCTAACTTCTTGGGAATAGAAGTTCTTTGCTTCAACTTTTCATCCCTAATTTTCATGAGAGCATTCGTAATATGCTTAGTAAAAGCAACATTTATAGGACTAGCATTGGGAGTCAAAGCAATATTTTGCAAGAACAAAATAACTTCAGATATATTGCAGCCATCAACATCAAAATCATTAAAAGAAATAGAGCTATCATCTCCTACACTCCGAAAAATTTCAGCACTCTTTTGAGAATTTTTTTTTGCATTTTTGGGCTTTTTAACACAAGGAGTGGGAGTTTTCTCTACACCAATCAAAGTAAGAGGATTGCTAGCATTTGGAATAACATCATTAGAGGTAGTAATGGTACATACCTTCATCTTTCTAACCATCTCATCTTCTCTTTCCCACCTGGCATGCAATTCTGCTAACATCCTAACATTTTCATCAATTCTAACTTGGATAGCATTAGCAGTGGCAAAAGGATCAGGCTTAGCGGACATTCTGTTAATCAAAGAAGATTGCACATTAGACAAAGATGAAATATCGGTTTCAGCTTTGGAAACCTTCGCTTGCAACTTAGGAATAGCCTTGTTTAAATTTTCAAGTTGATGACTAATAGTCCTCAACAGAGCTGATTGCTCCTCCATGGTCTTGGTGAAAGCCCTGTTCTGCTCATATTGCACCTGCATAAAATTATTGGTAGCCTTTTCAAGTTCTAAAATCCTTTCTTCACTAGGCATTTTAGGTCTACCAAGATAGCTATTATCACCATTAGAAGGAAACAGTCTATAATTGTTGCTAGCAAAATTGTTCCTATAAGTATTGTTGTTAAAATTATTATTTCTAATGAAGTTTACATCAACTTGCTCTTCTTGAGCAACCAAAAAGGCCAAAGGAACATTATTAGGATCAACATGAGTTCTATCATTAGAAAGCATAAGCATTATAGCATCAATCTTATCACTCAAGGAAGAGGTTTCCTCAACAGAATTTACCTTCTTACCTTGTGGAGCTCTCTCGGTGTGCCACTCAGAATAATTTACCATCATGTTGTAAAGAAGCTTGGTTGCGGCGCCCAAGGTAAGGGACATAAAAGTGCCTCCAGCAGCTGAATCCAATAGGTTTCTTGAAGAAAAATTCAGTCCTACATAAAAAGTTTGGACAATCATCCAAGTAGTCAGTCCATAAGTAGGACAATTCTTTATCATAGATTTCATTCTTTCCCAAGCCTGAGCAACATGTTCATTATCAAACTGTCTAAACTTCATGATATCACTATACAAAGCTATAATCTTAGCAGGAGGATAGTATTTTCTAATAAAAGCATCCTTACACTTAGCCTAAGAATCAATACTATTTTTAGGCAAAGATAGCTACCAATCCTTAGCTTTTCCTCTCAAAGAAAAAGGAAACAACTTAAGCTTAATAATATCACCTTCTACATCCTTATATTTTTTCATCTCACATAGCTCAACAAAATTGTTGAGATGAGTGATGTCTACACACGCTTCTGTTCTTGTAGACAGTGTTGGGCCTCCAAGTGCAGAGGTTTGTAGAGCAGCAGCAAGTTTCCCTTAAGTGGATCACCCAAGGTTTATCGAACTCAGGGAGGAAGAGGTCAAAGCTATCCCTCTCAAACAACCCTGCAATTACGATACAGAAAGTCTCTTGTGTCCCCAACACACCCAATACACTTGTCAGATGTATAGGTGCACTAGTTCGGCGAAGAGATAGTGAAATAGAAGTGGTATAGATGATTATAAGTAGTAAATGCAATCTGGAATAAAAATGGCAGCAAGCGAACAAGTAACAAAACAGCAAGTAAATGGTGTGCAAAGCTTGGAAATAAGGCCTAGGGATCATACTTTCACTAGTGGACACACTCCCAACAAATATAACATAATTGAACCAATAGATAACTTCTCTTCACTATGGTACTCTGAATTACTCTCCTATTGAATAACAATAATCATTGCGTAGGGCTACGAAGCACTCCTCAAAGTTCATCAAGTACTTGACAAACACCACTCATAGAGATATCCAAATCAAAGCATAACTCAAGATAGATATTATTACAACTTAGACCAAGTACTAACACGGTGCACACACTGTCAACATTACACCATGAAAGGAGGAATAGATCACTTCAATACTATCATAGTGATAATTATTCTCATAATCCATAAGAGATCACAATCGTAGCCTAGACCAAGTACCACCATGATGCACGCACTGTCACCGTTACACCATGGCAGGAGGAATAGATTACTTTAATAACACACTAGAGTACACATAATGAAGAAGAGTAACATCTACTTATTCAACATGATACAAAGCTCACGATCACATAAAGATCACATCATGGGAGAAAGAGGTGAACCACATAGCTACCGGTAGAGCCCTCAGCCCGGGGATGAACTACTCCCTCCTCATCATGGGAGACAACAAGGTTGATGGAGATGGCGGTGAGGTCGATGGAGACGGCAGAGACGGCGATGGAGACCGATAGAGATGGCTCCGGGGCACTTCCCCATCCCGGCAGGGTGCCGGAACAGAGACTTCTGTCCCCCGAAATTTGTCTTCGACGGCGACGGCATTGCGGAATTATTCTGGAAATTTTGCCGACTCCCTTAGGGTTTTCCATCCCGAGGCTTTATATAGGCAAAGGGGCGTCGTCAGGAGTGGCCCCAGGCCTCCTCACACCTAGGCGGCGCGGCCAGGGCCTGGGCCACGCCGGCCTAGTGTGAGGCTGGCCTGTGGCCCCTCTCCTTTGCCTCTTCGGATCTCTGAAAGCTTCCGGGCAAAATAAGACTTCAGGAACTTGTTTCGTCCAATTCTGAGAATATTTCCTGTGTATCACTTCTGAAACACAAAAATAGCAGAAAACAGGGAACTGGCACTGTGGCGACTTGTTAATAGGTTAGTTCCAGAAAATGCATAAAAGTGCCACGAAGTGTAACGAAACATTAGGCAAATGGTGTAAAAACAAGCATGGAGCATCAAAAATTATAGATACGTTTGAGACCTATCAGCATCCCCAAGCTTAACTCCTGCTCGTCCTCGAGTAGGTAAGTGATAACAAAAGAAATAATTTTTGAGGTGACATGCACCATCACAATCTTGATCATCTATGTAAGCGTTGTGCGCTGGGATCAAAAGAACTTAAAACATGGGCATGAAAGATATGATCTTGATAGAAGAAACTTAGCAACCATGTTATAACATGAAAATGAACACAAATAAAAGATCATGAAAATGAAACAATGAAAGTCAAACGTGTGTACAAATCATAAGGAAAAACATACAAATGGTTTTCAGCTTATCCTTCATGGAGAGCAAAACATAAATGCATAGGACACCTTCAAGTTTAAGAGGGCGACTAGATACAAATAATTTGAGAACAAGTGAAACCAACAATATGAATCAATCAATAAAAACTTTGGGACAATGCACATTATACTAAGAATGATAACTATGCTCTCTTAATGGTGCATAAAGGTTGAAGGTGGTGACTCAACATAAAAGTAAAAGAAAGGCCCTTCGCAGAGGGAAGCAGTGATTGCAAGTTTTATAACCTTCAAAAATTATGCTACTTACCGGCTTTGATCTCTCATTGCCCCCATCATAAGCATCTTGAATGGTTAAAGTTAATGCGAGAACAATTATGATGCATATGCTTGACAAATCATAAGTTGAAAACCTCGTGTCCCGTGAATACGAGTACCAAAACCTCATGCTACTTTACTTAGAGTCCCAAGCAAGGCTCTTGTCATTGTAAATATATGCATATTATTGAGAACCGCCAACGGGGTACCTCCGTGCCCGATGACATGGAACAAGCCCACATCAAAATGACAGGACAAGCAGACAATGAACACCTCGACATCTCTTTTATTTGCCATTTGTTTAGCTTTTTATTGTGAGATGCGTCGTCGAATGTCCACCATGGGTATGCTGCAAATTTCCACCATGAATTATGCATGGATTAGATTAGCGGCCCGGCGTTTCCCTAACACATATACAAACTCCATGATCCCCACAAGATTCCCAACTCATTTCACATCGCGGGCATCCATATTCAAAAGATCACGATATCAACTCAAATAAGAAGTGCAATGTTGAAAGCTTGCCCCATGACAGCATGGATGGGCTAGAATCATACTTACAACTTGCAAGCATAACAACTCAACATAAGAGACCACAATGTAAAAAATTTAAGAACAAGAAAAAGTAAAGTGTGCCTTCCGGTTCGTGAGAGCTTTACTGACCGAATTTCGCATAACATTGATAAGAGTTTAATTTGAAGAGAAAATAAAAGCAAGTCAAATTTACTTGGAATAGCAAATTGCTAGTAGGTATGTATGGTGGACACTTTGGAAAACTTTGGCTTTTAGGAGTTGGATGCACGAGTAGAGCTCATACTCAGTACAAGGCGAGGGCTAGCAAAAGACTGGGAGCGACCAACTAAGAGAGCAATAATGGCCATAATCATGCAAAGCGACAAAGCGACATTAAAAGAAGCATAAGATGGCATCAAAAGTCAAAAAATAAATGATCATAGTGGCTATTGGTGACTTTGTAAGAGTCTAACATGTGTGAGCATGCGCCAAGTCAACCCAAATAAAGCATCAAGGAGAAAACCAAAATAATGCTTCCAAATAATAAAAACAACGCATGATTTTTCAGAGGCTCATTAAGCAATCTCAGTTATTTGAGACAAGTCATGCTACAGCAAAACCACTAAGCATACTATCAAAAAGACATCAAGCACGACATGCAAAAGCCTATGCCGCAGTCTACACAAGCTCCTTCTTGTACCACTTTTTTGCATAAAGCTTTTTCTCTTTTCCAACACCATTCAAACTTTTTATAAACAACTCTTTTGAGGAAAACCAACGTGGACCAGAGGTCCAAATACACCTTGATGCAAATATAAAAGAAGATCTGAACAAAAATCAAGGCGAAAAATGCAAGCTAAATGCTGTAGCAGAAAAAGAGAACACTTGTTGAACGATAAGAGTGAAAACTAGAGTGTTCTTGGCAATGAAAAACGAGTTCATCTCCTCCAAAAGAAACATGATGTGATCTAACCATTTATTGAAGCAAACTAAACTAAACTAATACTGAAAACAAAAACAACTGATGCTCCAAGAAAAACACATAGTGCATGAAGCAATACAAATATAGTGTCTTGAAAGGTGACCTGATTTTTGCCGATGAAGAAGGGGTGCCTCGGGGGCATCCTCAAGCTTTGACGCTTGTACTTCTTGGATATTTCTTGGGGTGATGCATGGGCATCCCCAAGCTTGAGCTTTTGTCCATTCTTCATCTCATCTCATCATTCTCCAATCCCTACACTTAAAAACTTCCTTCATACAAAACTAAACACAAATCTATTAGCAACATTAGTGCAAGCATAACATAGAATCAACCCTTTTTGCTTCAGGTTTCAACCTAAAACCACCACATATAAAGTATATACTACTGTAGCAACTTCTCGAAAAGTTCTATGATCAAAAGAACTCAAAAAGAAAGCGATCGAGAGGCAAACATAAATAGTGGCAGAAATCTGTCAAAACAGAACAACTGACAAAGGTCGAATTTTTAAGGGGTTTTCTATTGCTCAAATCAAAAAGTGTTCAACTAACTAAAGTTTGGATAGAACCTGGGGCATATGCACAAGAAATCTAAGGTCCAAAAGATATACAGAGAATTTATACGAATTTTTACGGTGCAGCACCGAAAACTGTTTCTGGACAGCAACATCCCCAAATCTTTACCTCACTCGAATTAGAGGCTTCTCTTGGCACAACAATAAAATAAAAAAGATAAGGAGTATTCATTACATTAGTAATGACTTCCAAGACTCAAATAAAAGAAAAAGTACTGAAAATAAAACAATGGGTTATCTCCCAAGAGTGCTTTTCTTTAACGCCTTTGAGCTAGGCGCAGTAATTTGCAAAGATGCTCATGTGGGCGCCATATAAGAGCTTGAAGCAAAGGCGCCATATAGGAACTTAAAGCAATAGAGAGCATCAAAAAGCAAGTATGGAACACATTTAAATCTAAACCACTTCCTATGCATAGGAATCTTGTAAGAAAATAAATCAATGAGGCACATAGTAGCAAGCATGGATAGATAAAACAAGTGCCACTTCAAGGTTTGCAACATAAAGAGGGGAAACTTAATATTGTTGAGATCCATCAAACCATGTTTCCTTCTCTCATAATAACTTTCAGTAGCATCATGAATAAAACTAAAAATATAACATAAAGCATCCTTATCATGAGCCGCATGCATAAAAAAAATTAATACTCACCACAGGAACAATAGTAGTAGGAGCAGATTCAACAGAATAATTATTCTCACCACCATAATCATCATAAATAGGAGGCATATTGTAATCATAACAAATTTTATACTCAATAGTAGGTGAACTGAAAATATTATACTCATCATCATAGCCATCATAAACTAGAGGTTTAGTATCATCACAAGCTAGAGAACAGCTATTTCTCAAAGCATATTCTTCAAACATATCATCATAAGAAGGAACATCACATAGGGGAGATAAAATATCATCAGAGCAAACTTTCTCCACTAAAGCTGGGGAACTAAAAATATCATGCTTAATAAAACCAGCTTCCCCAAGCTTAGACTTTTCTATAGCATTAGCAATAACGGTGTTCGAAACATTCATACTAACAACACTATTAGCATGCAAATTAAGCTCCAAAGGTTTTTCAACTTTCTCTTCAAACACTTCATATCTAAACTCATGAAAAAGACTAAAGAACTCTTTATTTTCCATTAAGCCTAACTAGTGAAAATAAAAATAAGAAACAAAAAGATGTAATTGCAGAATCTAAAGGAAATAACTCTGAGCATGTCGGGGGGATGACCCCCGGTAGGGTCAAGAGAGTAGAAAGACACAAGGTCTATGATTGACTTTATGCCGGGTTATCAAGGAAGGGCCTGGCCGGAATATAAGAGCATCGGCCAGGCCGGCATATAATGTGTATCCCGGCTGATACTTGGATATGCCGACATAGCCGGAATACTTATAAAAGTGTGCCGGCATATACTTAGATATGCCGGCCTAACCATTTGGTGTGTTGTGCAGGAGCAGGGGAGGCCGGATTACCCGACCCTCGTAGGTCGTTGGTCCGGCATATAAGTCCTGGGTATGGCCAACGGTCATATCCGGGATACTTAAGTCAACTAAGGTGTCACATCCCTACAATCAAGGAAGAAAACATCCAAGCATGGTAGCAGAGTAAGATGGCAGGGCGCACAGTGGAGGTTACCTACCCTCACTGTGCACAAGTACGAGCTTACCGCACAGAGGTAAGGCCACAGTCCTAGAAGTACAAGGTACAGCAAGGGGAGTCCCATCGAGAGCAATCAGGGAGAAAGTCGTGGGCGTCTGCCCTCGACAGCAAGTCCTGTTTGGAGTGTAGTTGGTGTCTCCTGGTCTTCTATGACCGTTGTAACCCTGGCCACCACTATATAAGGTGGCACAGGGAGTTCTAGCGGAAGGTTAAAGGTTGGAAGGTTGAAGGTTGGTTGGTCACTCTGTGTTCCTACATTTAGCAGTTCATCTTCCTTCTCTAGCAGAGAGCTTGGAAGCACCATTGTTGTGTACTACATCGACCCATATATACAATCAGTAGAGCAGGAGTAGGGGTGTTATCTCCTTAGGAGAGCCCCGAACCTGGGTAGATCAGTGCCTCTTTCTGTCGTGCTTTTTAGCTCGTTCCCCTCTCCCGAATCCTCCAGCATCTAGTTCGGCCCCCATTTAAGCCATCCTATGGCATATGTTGTTTCACCGCGAGGTCGAGGGGCCAAGCCTCGTCCCCGCATCCTAGCGCCCGGCGTGCCGGAAGTGTGACCTCTGGCCGCCGGGACAAGCAGATCCAGGTGTACGATCCGGCTGCCGCCGGAAAGCAGGCGATGGTGCAGAAGAATGTCGGCCAAGCTGACAAGTATGTCGGCAGCAAGAGGCCCGGCCAGAGTGTGCCGGCCGGGCATGAAGCAGGCGCGGCCGGTGGTGGCCGGAGTAACAGTGCAGCCCGGTGTCAGCAACAGGGCGCCGGAGGTGCAGCGCAGCAGCAGAGTGCAGGCCATCCGGGACATCGAGAGGAGGACGGCAATTCTGCCCTTGCCAGGGCGGGATATCAGCAGCAGCACCAGCAAGGCCGGCATAGTGAGCAGCATCAGCCGGAGCAGCAGCAGCAGATGATCGCAGGCCCAATAGCATCCCGGCTTGGACCTCGGTCCTTGGAAGCCAATGATGCACGTTTCAAGCTGGACAAGATCCACCAATCAGAGTTGGTGGAGAGACAAGGAGCTCCGGGCCCTATGTGTTTCGGACCCCGGATTATGGGGGAGCCGGTGCCTTACTTCTTCCAGCTCGCGCGTGGCGCGAGGACATATAATGGCAGTACGAAGCCGGAAGATTGGTTGGAGGATTACTCCACAGCGGTGAACATCGCCGGAGGAAACCTCAGATGGGCGGTACGATATGTGCTGCAGATGTTGGAAGGTCCAGCCAGGATATGGCTGAATAATTTGCCGGCCGGGAGTATCAACGGCTGGATTGATTTCGAAGAGCAGTTTGTGTCGAACTTTACCAGTACATACAAGAGGCCCAACCGTCCGCAGCAGCTGGCTAACTGCCGGCAAGGAGTGAATGAGACTGACCGTGACTATCTGACCAGGTGGTGCACGTTGCGCAATTCCTGCGAAGGAATCAATGAGCAGCAGGCCATCATGTGGTTCGCTCATGGGTGCCAACATGGCACCATGCTGTGGCAAAAGCTTCAGAGGCAAATGCCGGCCACGCTGGCCGAAACAATCAAGATCGCTGATAGTTATGCTCTGGGAGATCCCAAGCAGCCCAGTCTCGATTCACAAGGACAGGGGCAAACCCAGGGGAACACCAGCAATGCCGGGAGATCAGGGCAATATTATCGCACTGATAACCGGAACAAGAGAAGAGAGGAAAGGCCGGATCACCGGTATGGGGCAGCACAAGTTGCAGCTGTGGAGGAAGAGCAAGGGGGCGCCGGCAGTAGCCAGCGTCCGAGATATGAGGACTATCAGCAGCCTCAGCAGCAGCCGCAGCAGCAAGCACAGCCGTTCCAGAAGAAGAATGTCTGGACCAACAAGAATGCCGGCGGAGCCGCCGGCCAGAAGAAGCAGTGGCCGAAGTATACTGTGGGTCTTGCCATGGACAAGCCTTGTGTGTTCCACACATTCCAGCCGGGAAAGCCGGCAAACCATTTGACAAGGAACTGTTCGTGGCTGGACGACATATTAGCAGGTCGTGCAGGTCCCTGGGGACCGGCTAGACCCTCTGTCCCGGCAGCTCCATCGCCGTTGACAGGTGCCAATACGATTGCAGTCCCGCCTAGGCCGGTTAATCCCGGGAATCAGAGCAACGCCGGAAATGCCGGCGTAAATCAAGTTGACCAGAGCTATAATCCGGAATATAATGCCGGAGGCCCAGGAGCGGGCCGGAATGAGTACAAGGAGTATGATCAGAGCTACATGGTCTTTGAGACCGAGAGAACAGACAAGCAGAGCTTGTACCGGCGGAGTTTGGAGGTAAATGCCGTTATGTCGGCTGTGCCAAAGCTGATGTACTGGTCTGACCAGGCTGTTGGTTGGGACAGGGCAGATCATCCCCGGATCATGCCAAATCCCGGCGGATATGCTCTGGTGATGGATCCGACATTCGTCGGGCCGGCTAATAACGTAAGATTCAACAAGGTCCTCATTGATAATGGAAGCAGCATCAACATCATGTATCGGGATACGATGGAGAAGCTGGGAATCAAGGAAAATATGCTGGAACCGAGCAAGACCACGTTCCACGGCATTGTGCCGGGACTTTCGTGTGCGCCGATGGGCAAGATCCGGATGGATGTGATGTTTGGCAGCCGGGATAACTGCAGGGTGGAGAACCTCATGTTCGAGGTGGTTGATCTGGAGAGCCCCTACCATGCTTTGCTGGGTAGACCGGCACTGGCAAAATTCATGGCCTCTACGCATGTGGCGTATCTGAAGATGAAGATGCCGGGACCCAAAGGAGTGATCACCATCATTGGTGATTACAAGCGTTCGATGGCATGTGCCACCGCCGGATCCAATCTGGCCGAGACTCTGATCATTGCAGAGGAGAGGAAGAGGCTCACGCGAGCAGTGGAGATTGCTGAGACGGTCGTGGCCGGCAAATCTATGCCGGGCATGTCGAATCCCGGCGGCAGTGCTTCTTTTCAAGTAGGCAAGGAAGTCAAAAAGGTGCCCCTGGATGAAGCTTCCCCGGAGCGCCATGCCCTGGTTGGGGCAAGTTTGGATCCCAAATAGGAAAGCGAGCTCATCAGCTTCCTCCGTGAGAATCGGGATATCTTTGCATGGTCTACTTCGGACCTGCAAGGTGTGCCGAGGGAGCTGGCTGAGCACGCATTGCACGTGAGACCCGATGCTAAGCCAGTGAAGCAGCCGCTCCGGCGGAATGCCGGCGATAGAAGGAAAGCCATATGGGAGGAAGTGGCTAGGCTCTTAGCCTCTGGCTTTATAAAGGAAGTACTTCATCCGGATTGGGTGTCTAATCCGGTTTTGGTGGAAAAGAAGAAAGATGAGCCCGCCATAGTGAAAGTATGGCGGATGTGTGTTGATTACACCAACTTGAATAAGGCATGTCCTAAAGATCCATTCCCGCTCCCTCGGATCGATCAAGTGATTGATTCCACAGCCGGATGTGAACTGTTATCATTTGTAGATGCCTATTCTGGTTTCCACCAGATCCCCTTGTTTGAGCCAGATCAAATAAAGACATCCTTTATTACCCCGTACGGGGCTTATTGCTATCTCACTATGTCGTTCGGTTTAAGAAATGCCGGCGCAACTTACCAAAGGTGTATGCAAAAGTGTTTGCACGATCAGATAGATAAAAATGTGCAGGTATATGTCGATGATATCGTCATAAAAACCAAGGAGAGCAAGACTCTCATAGATGATCTCCGGGAAACCTTTGGGAACCTGAGGAGATTCCGGATGAAGTTGAATCCGGCTAAGTGCACCTTTGGTGTGCCGGCGGGCAAGTTGCTCGGTTTCCTTGTTTCCAGCCAGGGTATTGAGGTGAATCCCGGCAAGATTCGTGCCATAGAAAGGATGAAGCCGCCGACAGATTTAAGGGAAGTACAGAAGTTCACTGGGTGCCTCGCATCCCTGAGCCGCTTCATAAGCCGGCTGGGAGAGAAAGCTCTGCCGTTATATCAGTTGATGAAAAAGTCCGACACATTTGTCTGGACAACGCAAGCAGATGCAGCCTTCAAAGAATTGAAACAGTTGTTGTCAACAGCTCCGGTATTAGCGTCTCCGATGCCCCGGGAGCCAATGTTGCTCTATATAGCGGCAACCAACCGAGTTGTCAGTGCTGTGGTGGTAGTAGAGCGAGAGGAAGGAGGCAAAACCGTGCAGCGGCCGGTATATTATCTGAGTGAGGTCCTCTCCACCTCAAAGCAAAATTACCCCCACTATCAGAAGATGACCTATGGTGTCTATATGGCGGCCAAGAAGCTCAAGCATTACTTCCAAGAGCATCCAATCCGGGTAGTGGCCGAGGCCCCTATCTCGGAAATTATAGGCAACAAAGATGCCAGCGGCCGGATAGCAAAGTGGGCAATAGAGCTTTCACCATATACACCGCAGTACGATAAGAGGGATACAATCAAGTCCCAGGTCTTGGCTGATTTCTTTATTGACTGGGCCGAGATACAGTATGAGCCACCATTGCCAGATGCCAATTATTGGAGGATGCATTTCGATGGGTCCAAGACAATCCATGGCTTGGGTGCCGGCATAGTTCTTAGTTCACCAAAGAATGACCAGCTGAGATACGTCCTGCAGATTCACTTTGCAGCATCAAATAATGTGGCGGAATATGAGGCACTTGTGCATGGCCTGAAGGTGTCTAAGGACATAGGAATTCGCCGGATTATGTGCTTCGGGGATTCTGACTTAGTGATTCAGCAGTGTTCCGGCATATGGGACGCGCATGATGCTAACATGGCATCATACCGTTTCCTAGTGCAGCAGTTAAGTGGTTACTTTGAAGGTTGTGAGTTCCGGCACGTTCTTCGGGCTCAGAACGATGCAGCCGATGCATTATCCAAGCTGGGGTCTTCCTGAGATTCAATCCCGCCCGGCATTTCGCTGGAGCATCTGAGGAAGCCATCGATCAAACCCTCGCCGGAGTCATCCTCCATTTATGTCCCGCCAGGTCCAGACGAAGCAGTTCCAATGGAGACAGATGCCGGAGCCAGGACGGATAACCCGGGGACTGTTTCCTCAGTCCCGGGGACTGGGCCGGCATATGCTGTTAGTACAGTATTCCGGAGCAAAACTAAAGGCAAGGGTAAAATGTGCCAAGAGGTTGTGCCGGTATACCCGGGGACTGCTCCGGCATACCCGGGGACTGATTCTTCAGTCCCGGGGACTTCGCAGCCCATGGAGATCGATTATGTGTCGGTCGAAATGATGGAAATAGATCAGGCAGTGTTCACTGTCAGGGAAGTGCCCTCATGGGCACGTCCTATCATGAACTTCATGGTGGATGGACAAGTGCCGGCGGATGAAACCGAGGCCCGCCGGGTTATAAGGAGATCCAAAGCGTATACCATTATCAACAAAGAAATATACAAGAGAAGTACCACCGGAGTATTGCAGAGATGTGTCGAATCTGCGGAGGGTCTGGAGATGCTCCGGGAAATTCACCAGGGGGAGTGTGGTCACCATGCTTCGTCCAGGGCATTGGTGGCAAAGGTATTCCGGCATGGCTTCTATTGGCCAACGGCACTGCAAGAGGCAGAAAACTTGGTCCGGAAATGTAATGGGTGTCAAAGATATGCCCACCAGATTCATCAGCCGGCATCTGCCCTGAAAACTATCCCAATAACCTGGCCCTTTGCTGTTTGGGGCCTGGATATGGTCGGGGCTTTTAAGCCGGCCAGAGGGAAAATGACCCATATCCTGGTCATGGTGGACAAGTTCACCAAGTGGATTGAAGTGAAGCCCATAAGCAAGTGTGATGGTCACACAGCAGTGAAATTCTTAAAAGATATAATCTTGAGATATGGTGTTCCTCATAGCATCATCACTGACAATGGGTCAAACTTTGCCCAAGGACCATTTGCCAGATTTTGTGAGGAAGTGGGAATCCGGCTGGACGTTGCGTCGGTTGCCCACCCTTGTGCCAATGGCCAAGTAGAGAGATCGAATGGGCTAGTATTATCCGGCATAAAACCCCGGCTGATAGAGCCCCTGGAGAAAACTCCGGGATGTTGGCTAGATGAGCTGCCAGCAGTGCTGTGGAGTTTAAGAACAACTCCGAATAGATCAACAGGCTACACACCATTTTTCCTGGTGTATGGAGCAGAAGCTGTGCTTCCAACAGATGTAATACATGATGCACCAAGAATAGTGCTATATACTGAGGAAGAGGCTAAAGAAGCCAGAGAAAATGATGTTGATCTGCTAGAGGAAGCAAGGGAAATAACTCTGTCAAGAACAGCAGTATATCAGCAGAACCTCAGACGCTATCATGCGCAGAAGGTAAATCCAAGGAGATTTCAAGAGGGAGATCTAGTACTCCGGCTAAAGCAAGGAACAGAAGGCCGGCATAAGTTAACTCCTCCATGGGAGGGGCCATTCATTGTGAGCAGAGCTCTGCACAATGATGCCTATTATCTTATAGATGCGCAGGACCCCAAGAAGAATAAGGCGAACAGGTCCGGAGAAGAAACCAAGAGGCCATGGAACATAGCTCTACTGCGCCCCTTTTACTGCTGAGCAACACAATGTATGTATTTCCATATTTTCCTTTGTATGCCGGCATGTTGTGCCGGCACAAGACTAATGAATGAAATACCGGCATCCCGAAGAAGCCGGGTAACTAGCTCCGAGGTATATTTGTTGTTTATTTACAGTTTTTTGTTATATGCCGGCTGGCTTTATTTGAATGTTTCCTATGTCGGCCTAGTAATGTGTCGGCACCAAAGGCCACTCTTCGACTCAGCTGCTGTCCGAAACCCGGCTTCATGGCTAGCAAGAGTAGATGCCGGAGATTGTCTACACATGGAAAACGGCTAAGGAAATACAAAGCAAGCGAACCGACATTTTCGTTAAAGCTAAAGTTAAAATTTGAAGTGTCGGATGATTTGAAGTCTAAGTCTCAAAGTTAAAGTACTGTATGTTCGAGGAAGCAACCTTGAGACTCATACGTCGAAAGCCAATTGAGGTAGACAAGCAGCCAAGGTTGTGAAATTGAGGAAACAGGAAAACAACTCAGTGACTTAGCCAAAAGATGATCCGGCATTAGTAACAAGCAAACCAAGATAAAACTTGTTCAGGAAGCAAACCAAAGGAAATTAAGCGTGTATATTACATATGCACCCAGCATACCGGGGATCTGATAAAACTTAAAGTGTTTGTGCTGCAAAGTCAAGGAGCAGCGGCAGAAGCAGAGGCGCCGGCTGGTGGAGCAGTGGCGGTGGAGATGTCGGCTCCAGGAGTGCCGGACCCAGCAGATGGAATGGAGCCATCACCTCCGCCCGGGGCAGATGCCTGTTCGGGGACATCAGTGTCGGCCTCTTCAGCTTCATCTTCATCCTGGCTGGAGTCGGAGCCCTCAGCAGCGGCGGATGTCCCGGCATCGTCCTTATTCTCCGGCTCACGGATATCCCGAACGAAGGCGTCGGTGTCGGCATAATCCACATAGCTGTGGGCCAACTCTCGCCGGCGCCGGATATGTTCCGGATCCGTGGTCCAGATGGATCCTTCACGCACAGTGCGCAAAGTCTCCAGGTCAGCCTTTTCGTACCAGGACAAGAAGTAGCTGAGAGCTTCGTCAGCTCCAACCCTCGCGCCGGAATCTCGCCACTCCCGGAGGCGAACCTTGGCCAGCTGCAAATCGTTGCCGAGGTCGACGGGATCAGTGGGAGTCCTTTGTCCCGGCCAGAGGGCAGAGAATGCCTCCTGGGCGCCATAGAAGAGTTCTTCAGTGTAGAGCGACATGGCGTTCTTCCGGGACTGCAGAGCCAACAGCTGCTCCAACATGTCCCAGTTGGGCGAGTCAACCGGAACACCCCGGTTTTCTCGATCCAACTGCAAAGCCCTCTCAACGTCTGCGACGGAAGCGGGAAACATGTCTGAGGAATAGAAACAATGTTAGCAAAAGGATAATATGTCGGCATAGATGCTATGCCGGAGAGAATTACACCATGTCGGGAAGGATAAAGGGAAAGGATTAGAAGCTTACTGGCAAGGTCGGCATTCAGCTGTGCAACTGTAACCTCCCATTTGGTGGCCTGCTCCTTCAGGCTATCCAGTTCAGCGTGGGCGTTGGAGGCATCAGTCTCGGAGGTAACAAGCAGGGACTGGGTTTTCTTCAGTAGGCCCTCCCTCTGTTCCTTTTCGTCCAGAAGCTCGGTGATCCGGCCCTTCAGCTGCTCAACCTCGGCCTTGTGACTGGCATCCCGGTCGTCCAGTTGCTTGGCTACATCCACTGAGGACACACAGTCCTGGTGGCGTGCCTCCAGTGCAGCTTTCTCGTCTGAAAAGATTTGAAGTCAAAACAAGGATTTGAAGAAAGAAAACAGTGAAAAGATTAAAGGATTTGAAGTACAGAAGGATTAGTCCAAGGTTAAGAGGATCCGGCATACCAGTAAGCTCTTTCACCCTTGTAAGAAGCGCGGCGACTTGTTCTTCAGTGCCAGCTGCAGAATGTCGGCACAAGGTTATGTGTCGGTAAGAAGAAGTATTGCAAAGTAAAGAGAGGAAAGATATCCGGCATATAGCGGTATGTCGGCAAAAGATTACCTTTCTTGGACAGCTCCAGTTGAAGCTTGCTATGCTCGTCGGATAACTTCCGATGCTCGCATACCAAGTTATGATACAGGTCGGCCCGGGTGTTGTTCATGCGCTGCAAAAGTGCCCGGATTTAAAATATCAGCAGAGAAATTCGGCATGGAAATTAAGTTGAAAATTCTATCAAGTGATCATTCTACTGAAGACCCGGCACAGGTGCTGCGCACCTATCCCGACCCTCGGTGACTAGGATTTGAAGCTCGAATCGAGCTCATATGTCGGCAGTTAATTCAAAAGAAGCTAGCTAAAAGACTATGAGAAAATCCCGGATGTCCGTATCCCGGACAGCCGACATTTTCGGGGACTGGGGATATGTGTATAGGTAGAAAGGACTTACGTTGGTGGCATCGGCCAATCGGTGAAGTCTCTGCTGGAGGCTGAGGAGCTCGCAGGCGATCGGTAGGGGCTTCGCGGGCAGGATATCTGCTGGGCTGCCAGTAGCCGCGGCTTCGGCCTTCTTCTTGCTGCTGGAGTCCGCGGTGTCCATGCTGCCGGCGTCGTTCCACTTGGTGCAATGCTCCTTGAGAGACCCGAGGCTTTGGTTACTCTTTGTCACTAGGGGGATGATGCCCTCAAGTTCTGGCGTGTCGAAGAAGTTGCGCCGGTAGCCAGGCCGGGCTGCTGCCCTACCAAGATGCAGGGCCATAGCAGAGCTGGTCCGAGGCGTTGCCTTAGGAGGAGCAGTGGCGGCGGATGGAGCGCCGGACTTGGTCGGCTGGATCTTCAATGTGCCGGACTTGGCCGGGGCAGAGGTCTTGGCCGGCGCCGTGGTCTTGGCCGGTGCAGGAGTCGTTTCAGCAGAAGGAGTTTTGGGCACGGGCTGTTCCGGCGCGGCCGGTGCATCTTGGCCAGCAGGAGCAGGATCCGGAATAGTCCGGACTTCCGGCACTAAAGGGCCTTTGCCCTTGATGTCTGTGCCGGCATCTTCAGTTGTGCCGGCGTCGCTGGTAGGTGCGCCGGAGTCTGGTGCTTCCTGATGGGCTCTTGTGTCCATGTGGACATCAGAGGCCGATGGTTCCTGTTGAGCCCCCGAGTCCATGTGGACTTTGGGGGCAGAGTAATCTTGTTCCGGCGGAGGAACGTCCTTCGCCGGGGAGATGGTCTTGTCTGGCACAGGCGAAGATGCCGGCGCCGGTGAGGTCGTATGACTGGCAGAGGGAATGTCGGAGGTAGCAGGGGCAGCGGGCTTGGTAACCTTCGGGTCGCCACTCAAGCCAGAAGCTTGTTCCGGCGCAAGAGGAGCTCTGAAAGAGAGAAAACACCAAGTCAGTAATACAAGCAAGAGATATGTCGGAGGAAATGCAAAGAAAAGGAAACTTACCCCGAGGCAACAGGTCTCGGTTTCTTCGCTATGGGCACGCCGACCTTCTGCCTCTTCGACTTCTGAGGTGTGTCGGGCGGGGGCTTCACCCCTCGCTTCCGGCCGGCACGTCCGTCGGTGGAAGGAGGTCCCTGGTTCAGAGGGGCGGCGTCGATAACCAAATCGTCTGGGATAGCTGAGGACGGCATTGCAAACTCGTAAGCAATAGGTGTTTCTGGAAAGGCATACGCAAGTGGCATCGGGTCATAGTACAGCAGGATCTCCTCGTCAGAATCAGTCTCACTCCGGTCTTGAGTATAATGCCGGGATGAAGAGCCCTTACCCATGGCAGCTGCAGCACGGGTGCTCCTGGGAAGCTTATCCCAATGATCCGGATCTTCAACATCCGCAACAGTGCGGTCCGCCGCGATCTTGATCCGGGAGTTCTCCATGGTTTGGAAGCTGAATTTCTGTATAAACAGCAAAGTCAAGTATTCAGACAAGGAAATATGCCGGTGGAAGAGGTATGTCGGATCAATATGATATGTGTCGGCAAACAGGCATGTGTCGGCTTAAGTATCTATGTGCCGGACATGGACTTTATGTTTCGGATAAGATGGTTTACCGTTGGGGCGGGCCTATCCCGGCTGTATGGTTCTAGCCCCCAGGCAAAAGTGGCCTGAGAGGACTTGCAGACATCCTTAATCCGGCGCAGAATGTCGGCCGGAGTCAGCTCGTGTGTGGAGTGCCGGGTGGGGTCCATTGGCCCGCTCATCTGGCAGATCTTGTGCGGCCGGCGCTGCAGAGGGGAGACGCGCCGGCTTATATAGCAGGCCACCAGGTCTTGAGGAGTAAGACCGGCATCCAGGAGCTCGCCCTTAACCCGGTGAAGCGCATTCACCGGCATCACCGAGTTCTTCGGGTTGTAGGTCCAGTTCGTCATCGCCGAGGGTGGCTCGTCCACAAATGGCGGCAGGTTGAGCAGATCCTCGTCGGTGGTGTTCTTGACGTAGAAGAAGCTTTTCTGCCACTTCTTGCAAGATTCCAGGAGTTCCACCTTGGGGAAGTCCGAGCCCTTTCGGGACATGATGGTGGCCGCGCCGCAGAGGGTCATGGGGCGGTCCTTCTTTTCCTGGGCTGTCTCCGGCGGGTCGTCCTTGCTCCGGGGCGGCTCTTGGACGACTTGCTTCCGCAGTTGGAAGTACTTCGCCCAGCCTTGAGTAAGGGCCTCTATGCCGGCATAGCCCTCGCAAAAAGCAGCGAAGGCGGAGAGGATCATCACGGCATTGGCCGGGATATGATGAGGTTGTAGGTCATAGGTGTTGAGGAAGTCCCGGAAGAAGTTCGATGCCGGCAGGCCGAAGCCACGCTCGAAGTGGGCGATGAAGACGACGCGTTCGCCAGGTTCAGGTGCCGGCACAGTTTCTCCTGCCGGTAGCCGGCATGCTACGCCCTCCGGGACTCTCCTGGTGGAGATGACCCAGGATATCTCGGCCGGAGTAACCTCCGACCCCTCCCAGCCGGAGCGTCCTTGGGCTCGGGCCGAGGTATCTTCCTCAGAGGCCGAGGTACCCGTCATGCTTGAAGATGCCATCTTAGTGGCCGGGATAAGGCGTGAGAGCCGGAGTCCCGTGATGATATTCCTATCAAGGCCGAAGAAAAGAGGGAGGTTAGTCTCTCCGGCATACCGCTCTCCCCAAGGTTAGCAGAAATCAAAGATCTACCGAGCTAGTTAAAATAGGAAACAAATAAGGGTAAAAATTCTAAGGAAGAACACCTGTGAGCGCTGTTAGCAATGCTAGTCAAATCCAGAGAGGAACTGCACTAGATCTATGCGGATATGGCTACCAATGAGAAGCTATGAAGAAGCGTGAAGGAGGAAGAACAGAGGGAGAGAGGAACTCACCGGAGCTTGGCCGGCGACGATGGAGCGGCGGCGAGCGTGCAGGAAGAGTTTCAATCTCCCTGCAATGTCGCGGAGGAACGGTGCGGCAGCGGCGGCGTCGTCGACGGAGATGCAGGGCGCCGTCGAGCGTCGGCGTCGGCGGGGAGCAGGACGGCTGCGGCGGAGATGCTGTTCTTCGGACCGGCGGTGGAGCGCAGGAGGCAAAGGAGCAGGCGAGGAAGACGATGGTGGGGGGTAAAAAGATAAGTTACCCCCGCCGCCCTATTTATAGGTCTGTCAGGTCAGGGTCGTGGGGATCGTGGGAGTGTTCCACTCCCCCGACCGTTCCTGCAGAGAGTCGCCACATGGCGGCACGGAGTGGGGCGGCGGTTCCTGTAACCGTGCCATGACGCAATGATGGCAAGAAGTAACTGCTGCACTGTGAACCGTCACATCGTGGGTGACCGTTCGAGGTGGCAGGGCAGTTACAAGTTTCGATGCAAAGCTGTCGGGCATGGCTTCTCGAGGAAGACTCGTCTATATGACGGATTAATTGCCCGATGTATATGTTCCGTCCGGAATACCCTCGGGACCGGCCGGAATAAGTTCTGGAACAGGAACAGAGGCCGGGATATGTGCAGATGTGCCGGCATATAATCTGATCACCGGGGCATAATGAAGAAAGGTATGTTGAACCTGTCAAGGCTCCACAGTTATGACTGGGGAACCTCGGCAGCTTCGGGGACTAGTGTCGGGGGGATGACCCCCGGTAGGGTCAAGAGAGTAGAAAGACACAAGGTCTATGATTGACTTTATGCCAGGTTATCAAGGAAGGGCCTGGCCGGAATATAAGAGCATCGGCCAGGCCGGCATATAATGTGTATCCCGGCTGATACTTGGATATGCCGGCATAGCCGGAATACTTATAAAAGTGTGCCGGCATATACTTAGATATGCCGGCCTAACCATTTGGTGTGTTGTGCAGGAGCAGGGGAGGCCGGATTACCCGACCCTCGTAGGTCGTTGGTCCGGCATATAAGTCCTGGGTATGGCCAACGGTCATATCCGGGATACTTAAGTCAACTAAGGTGTCACATCCCTACAATCAAGGAAGAAAACATCCAAGCATGGTAGCAGAGTAAGATGGCAGGGCGCACAGTGGAGGTTACCTACCCTCACTGTGCACAAGTACGAGCTTACCGCACAGAGGTAAGGCCACAGTCCTAGAAGTACAAGGTACAGCAAGGGGAGTCCCATCGAGAGCAATCAGGGAGAAAGTCGTGGGCGTCTGCCCTCGACAGCAAGTCCTGTTTGGAGTGTAGTTGGTGTCTCCTGGTCTTCTATGACCGTTGTAACCCTGGCCACCACTATATAAGGTGGCACAGGGAGTTCTAGCGGAAGGTTAAAGGTTGGAAGGTTGAAGGTTGGTTGGTCACTCTGTGTTCCTACATTTAGCAGTTCATCTTCCTTCTCTAGCAGAGAGCTTGGAAGCACCATTGTTGTGTACTACATCGACCCATATATACAATCAGTAGAGCAGGAGTAGGGGTGTTATCTCCTTAGGAGAGCCCCGAACCTGGGTAGATCAGTGCCTCTTTCTATCGTGCTTTTTAGCTCGTTCCCCTCTCCCGAATCCTCCAGCATCTAGTTCGGCCCCCATTTAAGCCATCCTATGGCATATGTTGTTTCACCACGACGACAGAGCACTCACACAGGAGGATGCGAGTACCTTTTACCTTACCTCCCCGGCAACGGCACCAGAAAAGAGCTTGATGTCTACACATGCTTCTGTTCTTGTAGACAGTGTTGGGCCTCCAAGTGCAGAGGTTTGTAGAGCAGCAGCAAGTTTCCCTTAAGTGGATCACCCAAGGTTTATTGAACTCAGGGAAGAAGAGGTCAAAGCTATCCCTCTCAAACAACCCTGCAATTACGATACAGAAAGTCTCTTGTGTCCCCAACACACCCAATACACTTGTTAGATGTATAGGTGCACTAGTTCGGCGAAGAGATAGTGAAATACAAGTGGTATAGATGATTATAAGTAGTAAATGCAATCTAGAATAAAAATGGCAGCAAGCGAACAAGTAACAAAACAGCAAGTAAACAGTGTGCAAAGCTTGGAAACAAGGCCTAGGGATCATACTTTCACTAGTGGACACACTCCCAACAAATATAACATAATTGAACCAATAGATAACTTCTCTTCACTATGGTACTCTGAATTACTCTCCTATTGAATAACACTAATCATCGCGTAGGGCTACGAAGCACTCCTCAAAGTTCATCAAGTACTTGACAAACACCACTCATAGAGATATCCAAATCAAATCACAACTCAAGATAGATATTATTGCAACTTAGACCAAGTACTAACACGGTGCACACACTGTCAACATTACACCATGAAAGGAGGAATAGATCACTTCAATACTATCATAGTGATAATTATTCTCATAATCCATAAGAGATCACAATCGTAGCCTAGACCAATTACCACCATGATGCACGCACTGTCACCGTTACACCATGGCAGGAGGAATAGATTACTTTAATAACACACTAGAGTACACATAATGAAGAAGAGTAACATCTACTTATTCAACATGATACAAAGCTCATGATCACATAAAGATCACATCATGGGAGAGAGAGGTGAACCACATAGCTACCGGTAGAGCCCTCAGCCCGGGGATGAACTACTCCCTCCTCATCATAGGAGACAGCAAGGTTGATGGAGATGGCAGTGAGGTCGATGGAGACGGTGGAGACGGCGATGGAGACCGATAGAGATGGCTCCGGGGGCACTTCCCCGTCCCGGCAGGGTGCCGGAACAGAGACTTCTGTCCCCCAAAATTTGTCTTCGACGGCGGCGGCACTGCGGAACTGTTCTGGAAATTTCGCTGACTCCCTTAGGGTTTTCCGTCCCGAGGCTTTATATAGGCGAAGGGGCATCGTTAGGAGTGGCCCCAGGCCTCCTCACACCTAGGCGGCGCGGCCAGGGCCTGGGTCGCACCGGCCTAGTGTGAGGCTGGCCTGTGGCCCCTCTCCTTCGCCTCTTTGGATCTCTGGAAGCTTCCGGGCAAAATAAGACTTCAGGAACTTATTTCATCCAATTCCAAGAATATTTCCTGTGTATCACTTCTAAAACACAGAAACAGCAAAAAACTGGGAACTGGCACTGTGGCGACTTGTTAATAGGTTAGTTCCGGAAAATGCATAAAAGTGCCACGAAGTGTAACGAAACATTAGGCAAATGGTGTAAAAACAAGCATGGAGCATCAAAAATTATAGATACATTTGAGACGTATCAATGAGCTGCAGCATCATCAGTACTAGTACCAAAAAATTGCTCTTTCATAACAAGGTTAAATAAAGCAGGTTTAATCTCATAAAAATTGGCAGCAGGAGCAGGTGGCGCAATCGGAGTGCAAATAAAATCACTATTATTAGTGCTAGTAAAATCACACAACTTGGTGTTCTCATGAGTACCCATTCTAGCAAAGCTAAAAGCAGATAAGTAAAAATAACAACTAATAGGAAACTAATTTTTTGTATTTTTGATAAAACGATGCAAGCAAAAAAAAAGTAAAGAAAAAAAACAAAGTAAAGGATGTGCGTGCGAAACTCCCCTTATAGAAGTCTTCTTTTTCCCCGGCAACGGCGCTAGAAAACAGCTTGATTGCAGTGCGGTGTTGATGTAGATGAGCGCCCAGTTGGAACCCCAAGAGGAGGGTATGATGAGCACAGCAGCAAGTTTTCCTCAGTAAGAAACCAAGGTTTATGAAACCAGTAGGAAAAAGCCAAACTTCAGAAGGTGATGCCTGCTAGCTTCACGATAGCTCTGGACAATTTATTAGGCACCTCGTCCAGGGCTTTGCTTTGCACCAGCAACAACGTGGAACCTGCACACAACACAACCAAGAACTTTGCTCCCAACTTACGGTGAGTTTGTCAATCTCACCGGTTTGCTGTAAACAAAGGATTGAGCATATCGAGTGGAAAACAATAGTAGTATGCGAGAAAGTAAACAGTGCGAGTAAAAGTAAAATGGTGTAACAATGTTAAGGAAATTGGACCAGGTTCCACAGTTCACTAGTGGTGTCTCTCCATAAGATAAATAACAACATGCTGGGTAAACAAATTACAGTTGGGCAATTGATAGAATAAAGATAACGTGCATATGTCACGAGGATCACTATGAGATTTACTCTGGGTATTACAACAAAATACATAGACCGCCATCCAACTGCATCTATGACTAATAATCCACTCACGGGTATATCGTCCGAACACCCCATGAGTATTAAGTTGCGAACAACAGATAACTGCATTAAGCAAATTGTGTAATATAAACAAAATGAATGTCCTTGGACACAAGAATGTTGTTTTCAACCTAGTGGCAACAGCACATCTACAACCTTAGAGGTTTCTGTCACTCCCCCATATTAAACAGAGGCATGAACCCAACTATCGAGCATAAATACCCCCTCTTGGAGTCACTAGTATCTACTTGGCCAAGATAGCTACTAACAATGGAGAGCATGCAAGATCATAAACAACATAGAGATAACATAAGATAATATTCAGCACATCAACTTAACATAACACCAATATTCATCGGATCCCAACAAACACAACATGTAGAATTACACAAAGATGATCTCGATCATGTAAGGCAGCTCACGAGATCTAAACATGAAGCACATGGTGGAGAAGTCAACCAGCTAGCTACTGCTATGGACCCATAGTCCAAGGTAGACTACTCACTCATCGCGCCGGAGGCAAGCATGGCGATGAAGAAGACCTCCGGTGGCGATTTCCCTCTCCGGCAGGGTGCCGGGAAGAGCTTCTGGACCCTCCCAATCTCGGGTCGACAACGGCGGCGGATCGTGATGTGTTTCTGGAAAATTGATCGGGTCTTTAGGTTTTTCCCGCCGGGGGGTATTTATAGGCGAAGGGGCAGCGTCAGAAGTGGACCAGGGGGCCTCACCATAGGGCAGCGTGGCCAGGGGCTGGGCCGCGCCCCCTGGTGGTGAGGCTGGCCCCTGGCCCCTCTCTGTCTCCTCTTCGGTCTTTTGGAAGCTTTGGTAAATATTGGGATGTTCAGCTTTTGTTTCGTCCAATTCCGAGAATATTTCCTGTGTAACTTTTCTAAAACACAAAAACAGCAGAAAACAGGAACTGGCACTGTGGCATCTTGTTAATAGGTTAGTCCCAAAAAATGCATAAAAATGCCACGAAGTGTAACAAAACACTAAGCAAATGGTGTAAGAACAAGCATGGGGCATCAAAAATTATAGATATGTTTGAGACGTATCAAGTAGCTAGATGGTTGTCTTCTCCTCCTTGCACCTCATGTCTAGATCTTGTGAGCTACCTATCATGATCAAGATCCTCGTTATGTAATTCTACATATTGTGTTTGTTGGGATCCGATGAATATTGAGTACTATGTTAAGTTGATTGTTTGTTTATCATGTCTATGCTATTTGTGATCTTGCATGCTCTCTGTTGCTAGTAGATATCTTGACCAAGTAGATGCTAGTGACTCCAAGAGGGAGTATTTATGCTCGATAGTGGGTTCATGCCTCTAGTAATCTGGGAGAGTGACAAGAACTTCTAAGGTTGTAGATGTGCTATTGTTACTAGGGAGAAAACAATAATCTTTTGTTCAAGGATTATTGTATTGCTTACATTACACACTTTGCTTAAGGCGATAATCTGTTGCTTGCGACTTAATACCCAATGGTTGTTCGGATGATATCCGGCGGGTGGATTATTAGTCATAGATGCAATTGGATTACGGTCTATGTATTATGTTGTAATGTCCAAGTGAATCTCACAGTGATCTTCATGACATATACATGCATTGTTATGCTTTCTTTATTTTGTCAATTGCCCAAGTGTAATTTGTTTACCCAGCATGTTATTTATCTTTATAGAGAGACACCTCTAGTGAAATGTTGACCCCGGTCCATTCTTTTACATTTATATTACCATCTACTGCAAGCACTATTTACTTTCCGCAAGCATTATTTACTTCACCGCAAACAAACACCTTTTCCCACACTATACATCTAATCCTTTGTTATCAGCAAACCGGTGAGATTGACAACCTCGCTGTAAGTTGGGGCAAAGTATTTTGGTTGTGTTGTGTGCAGGTTCCACGTTGCTGCTGGCGCCAAAGCCACGCACCAGACTTCATCTGGCGCCGTTGCCAAAGTCAGCTAGCGACAACCTTCGGAAGTGATTTCTTTCTCCTACTGGTTCGATTAAACCTTGGTTTCATACTGAGGGAAAACTTACGATTGTGCTCAGCATACCTTCCTCTTGGAATTTCCCAACTGGTCATGTGAGACATCAAAGACTTTTTCTGGCGCCGTTGCTGGTGAGAAAGAGGATTTTTGCAAGGAGAGTGTCTCACTTCTAATATTTTTACTTTGTTATTGTTTTGCTTAGTTTCTTTACTTTATTTTGTTTGCTTTTTGTTTATCAAAAATAAAAAAAATTAGTTTCTTTTATAGTTGCTATTTTTGTTTATCTATTTTAGTCTTGCTAGAATGAGTACTCCTGAGAACACCAAGTTGTGTGACTTTACTAGCAAAAACAACAATGATTTCATCTGCACTCCTATTGCGCCAGCTGCTCCTGAGGCAAATTTCTATAAAATTAAACCTGCTTTGTTAAATCTTGTTATTAAAGAGCAATTTTCTAGTGTTAGTACTATATAAGGATGTAGATGAAGATATTATTAAGCTTAAATTGTTTCCTTTCTCTTTGAGAGGAAGAGCTAAGGATTGGTTGTTATCTTTGCCTAAAAATAGTATTGATTCTTGGGTTAAGTGCAAAGATGCTTTTATTGGAAAGTTTTATCCTCCTGCTAAGATTATATCTTTGAGAAGTGACATACTGAAGTTTAAACAGTTTGATAATGAACATGTTGCTCAAGCTTGGGAAAGAATGAAATCTTTGATAAAGAAATGTCCCACTCATGGACTGACTACTTGGATGATTATCCAAACCTTTTATGCAGAACTAAATTTTTCTTCAAGAAACCTTCTGGATTCAGCTGCTAGAGGTACATTTATGTCCATCACCTTGGGCGCCGCAACAAAGCTCCTTGATAATATGATGGTAAATTATTCTGAATGGCACACCGAGAGAGCTCCACAAGGTAAGAAGGTAAATTCTATTGAAGAAACCTCTTCCTTGAGTGATAAGATTGATACCATTATGTCTATACTTGTTAATGGTAAGGCGCATATAGATCCTAGTAATGTTCATTTAGCCTCTTTGGTTGCTCAAGAAGAGCATGTTGATGTGAACTTCATTAAAAATAATAATTTCAACAACAATGCTTATAGGAATAATTTTGGTAGCAACAATTATAGGTCATATCCTTCTACTAATGGTAATTCTTATGGTAATTCTTTTGGTAATTCCTCCAACAACAATAGGAGTGTGCCCTCTGATCTTGAAGTCATATTTAAGGACTTCATTAGTAAACAAACTACTTTTAATAAGTCTATTGAGGAAAAGTTTGGTAAAATTGATGTTCTTGCTTCTAAAGTTGATAGCCTTGCTCTTGATGCTGAACTTCTGAAATTAAAGATTATGCTACATGATGTGAAAGAAAGCAAGACTTTGAATGCCATTCAAGTTAGAATTAATGGTAATGTTAGGATGTTAGCAGAATTGCATGCTAGGTGAGAAAGAGAAGATGAGATTGCTAGAAATATGACTAAAGTTTGTACTATTACCACCACTAGTGATGTTCTTTCAAATGCTAGGAAACCTCCTACTTTCATTGGTGTAGAAAAAGTCCCTACTCCTTTTGCAAAATTGACTAAAACTACTGAAACTTTTTCTAATAAAAGTCCTAAAAAAATTTGGAGTATGGGAGACGATGGTTCTACTACCTTTGATAGTATTGATTTTGATGTTGATGGTTGCAATATCTCTGAAGTAATTTTGTTCTTGCAAAAGCTTGCTAGAAGTCCTAATGCTAGTTCTATGAATATGGCTTTTACAAAACATATTACAAATGCTCTCATGCAAATTAGAGAGGATAAGTTAAAACAAAAAGTTTCTATTCCTAGAATGTTAGAAGACGGTTGGGAGCCCATCATTAAGATGAATGTGAATGATTTTGATTGTAATGCTTTATGTGACCTTGGTGCAAGTATTTCTGTTATGCCTAGAAAAATTTATGATATGCTTGGTTTACCACCGTTAGAAAATTGTTATTTTGATGTTCCTCTTGCTGATGTTGCTAAGAAGAAACCTTTGGAGATGATTAATGATGTTCTTATTATGGTTAACAATAACCTTGTTCCCATTGATTTTCTTGTTGAAAGGATGGATGTTCTAACCTACAGGTGGGGGTGAATAGATTTCTACAAATTTTACTTCTCTTTTCACTAGTTTTAGGCTTTGCGGAATATAAGTGTGAGCCTAACAACTAGGTGAGCAACCTATATGATGCTATGCAAAGTACTTCAAGCTCGAAGGCTATCACAAAGGTAAAACACAAGTAAATGGACTCGGATAGAAATAACCGAGGCACGCGAAGATGAAGATGTATCCCGATGTTCACTCTCTTGGGGCAGAGCTAGTCACCGTTGGAGAGGTGTGAATCCCCATGAAGAGTACTCAAGCACCACAAAGGCTCACCTTCTTCTCCTTGAGCCTCCTCCATGAAGTAGGAGCCCAATCACTCGTGGTAGACCTTAGGGTGGTTTCCAAACCCTCACAAACTTTCCACGGGGCGAATCACAAGCCGAATGCCTCCGGGCGACCCTAGCCGCCTAGGTTTTCCCACAACCCAAGAGTAACAAGCAATACTCGATGAACACAAGGGAGAATGAAATTTGGCTTGGTGGAAACGTAGATCGGGGACTCCTCTATCTTTCTACCAAAGGGATTTAGATTTGAGTGGGTAGAATGGGAGATCCTCAAGCTTTGAATGCTCTTTAATGGAGGAGAGAGAGAATGAAGGCAAGGATATGATTTGAATGGCAACCTTATCCTCTCCAAGGTAGGTGAAGGGGTATTTATAGTTCGGGGGGAGAATTAGCCGTTTGAGGAAGAATTCCTGCGTCCAGCCGGCGCAAAGTCGGTGACACCGGCCTCTGTGCCAGACCGGCCAGCGCATAGCCCGGTGAAATCGGACCAGCACCGGTTGTCCGGTGCACAGCCCGGCGATGCCGACCCTGCACCGGGTGGGCTGGTGACAGCCGAAGCCTGCACCGGGGCGGCAGGCTACTGTGTTGGCCCAGAACCGAGACCCCCGCCAGAACCGGTTTCTGGTTTGGGCCCGGTGCTTGTACCGGGGCGGCCGGCTACTGCGTCGGCCCAGAACCGAGACCCCCGCCAGAACAGATTTCCGGTTGGGGCCCAGTGCTTGTACCGGGCAGGCCGGCGTAGCGCCCGGCGCAACCGACCACTAATACCGGACCAGGAATTTCTGCTTCAAACAAGCCGTTCTCCCTATGAACTTTTGGCGAAGTGTTTGGGATATATGAGTAGTAGGATATAAAAAAGAAAATAGGCCACCTTCCCACTGAGTTCATTGAGATTACCCCTCTTAATAGTGCAGAGTTCCTATACTCAAAAAGTAAATAAAGCAACACGGGAACTACCGTCTCTTCGAAACAAATGCGGGGTCTCACAACTCCTTCCATCAAGCATGATGAACTAAAACCTGCAAACAAGTCTAGCAAGACATATTAGATCATCACTAGCTCGTGTGTCATCGTTAATCAAAATAATGGTTAAGGGTAAAATACCCTTACACTTGTTTTGGATATTGAATTCAATGCTTCTTGTCCTATTATTTTAGGAAGACCTTTTCTTATAACTGTTGGTGCTATTATTGATATGAAAGGAGGCACCATTAGATATCAATTCCCACTCAAAAAAGGTATGGAACACTTTCCTAGAAAGAGAAAGAAGCTACCTTTTGATTCTATTTTTAGAGCAAATTATGAACTTGATGCTTCTTTATTTGAAAATACTTGATTCTCACTTTCAGCGCCAAGCTCAACGGCGTTAAAGAAAAGCACTCTTGGGAGATAACCCAATGTTTTCTTTTCAGTACTTTTTCTTTTTGTTGAGTCTTGGAAGTTGTTACTACTGTAATGACCTCTCCTTATCCTTTTTATTTCGTTTTTGTGCCAAGAATAGCCTCTAATTGGAAGAAGGTAAGATATGGGGAAGTTGCTGTCCCGAAACAGATTTCTATGCTTCGCTGTAAAAATTCATGAAAATTCCCAGTACGTCGTATTGATCTGCGATTTTTTGTGCACTTGCCCCAGGTTATTATCTAACTTTCATTAGTTTTGCACTTTTTGATTTGAGCAACACAAGATTTTCGAAAAAATTGATCTTTACCCGCTGTTTTGTTTTGACAGATTGCTGCCACTATTTGCATTTGCCTCTTGATCTCTTTCTTTTTGAGTTCTTTTGATCATAGAACTTTTGAGAGAAGTTGCTACAGTAGCTAATGTGTTAATATGTGTTGTACTTGAGTTGAAACTGAACCAAAAGTGGATCTACTATCTTGCATACACTAATGTTGCTAGTGAGAATTGTGTGAAGTTTTGTATGAAGAAAGTTTTAAGTGTAGGGAAAGAAGAATGATAAGATGAGATGAAGTATGGACAAAAGCTCAAGCTTGGGGATGCCCATGTCACCCCAAGAAATATCCAAGAAGTACAAGCGTCAAAGCATGGGGATGCCACAAGGCACCTTTTTCTTCATCAACAAAAATATCATGTCATCTTTCAAGATACTATATTTTTATTGCTTCATATGCTATGTGTTTTTCTTGGAGTGTCTTTATTTTTGCTTTCAGTTTTCCTTTGTTTCGTTTGCTGCAATAAATGATTGGACCCCAGCATATTTCTTTTCGAGAAGACACACTCCGTTTTCATTGCCTAGAATACTCTAGTTTTCACTCTTATCGTTCTACAAGTGTTCTCTTTTTCTAGTACTGCGTTTAGCTTTTATTTTTTCGCCTTTATTTTTGTTCAGAACTTGTTAGTTCTTTGTAGCTAGGTGTGTTTAGACCTCTGGTCTTTGTTGTTTTTCATCCTTGAGAGTTGTTTCAAATATGTTGATTGGTGTTGGAAAAGAGTAAAATATGTCATGCTTATAGTGGTACAAAAGGGAGCTTGTTTAGACTGTTGCTTAGACTTTAGCATGTCATGCTGAACGGATCGTATGGGCACCTAGAGGGGGGGGGGTGAATAGGTGCTACTCAAAATTTAGTTCTTTTTCAATTTAGGCTTGACACAAAGGTAAATTCTCTAGATATG
This sequence comes from Dactylis glomerata, assembly GCA_007115705.1. Lineage (NCBI taxonomy): Eukaryota > Viridiplantae > Streptophyta > Magnoliopsida > Poales > Poaceae > Dactylis > Dactylis glomerata. The sequence goes on from QXEO01000344.1 coordinate 2,413,004, forward strand.
CAACTAAGATGAATTTACCTATATGTCAACTAGCAAGCTACACAAGATACAATAAGTAAAGGCAATAAAGGATAGAGGTAACCAAGAGTGGAGCACACGGAGAGGAGGATGTGATTCCCGTAGTTCCTTCCTTTTTAGGGGAAGTACGTCTACGTTGGAGGGGTGTGGTTGCCACAAAGGCCTAACCAACGCCACAAAGGCTCACCCTATTCTCCGGTGCAAGCTTCCGCCACAAAGGCCTAGCTCACTTTCCACTAAGGGATTCCTCAAGGCGGAATCGGCCTTTACAATCTTGGGGCACGCAACCACAACCGAATTGGAGGCTCCCAAGCACAACACAATGCTGTCAAACAACAAGTAGCAATATATCAAATACACAAACAAGGTCTTGGGACACAAGGGAACCCAAGACACAAGGGCCCTCAAGCAAATGAGAGGGGAAATCAAATCGCTTCGGTGAGGATGTAGATGATGGTCTTCTCCTTCGATTCTCCAAAGATCAAGAGCTTTGGTGGGTTGAGGGAGGAGATCTAGTTGAATTGGTGGCTCAACAATGGTGGTGTTCTTTTATTTGGTCGAGCTGCCCGTTGGAGAAGAAGAGGGGGGTATTTATACCCCCCCCCCAAATATCTGACCGTTGCCAGCCAGAAAGTCCGGCTATAGCCGGAGATAAGTCCGGCTAAAGCCGGCCACACCGGCTAAAGCCGGCCTGAAATATCCGGCCCAGCCGGAAATAGCCGGACAAATAGCCGGTTGAGTCCAGAGGCGCAGAGCCCCTCTCGAAAACGAGCAGTCCGGCTATAGCCGGTCTGGGACCGGCTAAAGCCGGCCTTCCTGGCCAACTTTTATCTGAAACTTCTCCCAGAGCTGATTTTCACCATTTCCTCAATAATTTCCTTTAGGCAATATTAAATATCAAGTATAATATAGGAAACCCAATATCTTGTGCAGGAACATAATAAAATCCTGCAAAGCATAATCACACATTAATAGATAATGTATTGTTAACAAACGCCAAAATCAATTAGGCGGGAAATGCTCTTTCAATCTCCCCCTTTTTGGTGTTTGATGACAATACATAATTTTGCATGTTTCAACCGATATAAAATATAGACGGAGCTCCCCCTTGCTATGTGCCTTATTTTAAATTTGTATTTGAATACAAAGACACATCAACAAGAAGAACTCCCCCTAGATTTTATAATGTGATCCATATGTGCACAAGATATATATCATAATTCAATAGCACATAATCAACAAACATATAATATGACAAGATATAGCAAGTATGATTAATAACGATAATCATAAGGTCTACTACACAAGATAATAACACATAGTTCAACACATAGTAGTAGGTAGATGATAAGTTCAACCATGGGACACAAGCGAGCAAGCCCACGATATAAGAGCTTGTGACCCAACCAAATCCAAATGGAAAACATCAAATCCAAATGGAAACACATGCAAATGGGACTTTCTCCCCCTTTGGCATCAAGACGCCAAAAAGGGAGACCACAACACGAGATCACTCATCAACATCATCAAAGTCCTCATCATCTTCTTGGTCATTGTCTTCTTCCTCTTCATCATCATCTCCACCTTCTTCCTCATCTTCTTCATCAACGGCTTCCTTGCCCTTGGAGGTGACTTCGGCTAATTCCTTCCAATCAAAGGTTGAGCCCTCATTCCACTTGCCAAATGAAAAAGTGTCCTCGGATTGATCTTGCTCTTGGGACTCTTCTTCATGGCTAGCACCTTTGCCCTTCTCCACAGCCCTCAAACGTGCATCCAAATCCTTTTGCTTCTTGTGGATGTGCTTGCGGTCCACATAGTCCTTGTATTGAGTGTGACGCACATCATTGTTCATGCAAAACAAAGCCCTTTGCCACCACTTGAGCTTCTTCATCTCTTGAGCCATTCCACCACTTGGTGGATCCGCATTCTTCCTCCTAGAACCGGTAGCATAGATGTTGCCACCCAACACATCACTCGAAGAGGGAAAAGCACTTGAGGTCCTAGACACCAAATGAGCAGTCTTCTTGTAGAGCTTGTTGGGCTTGTGCACTTCCAACTCTTCATCAAGCAAATCTTCCTCAATCTCAAAGTCGCCTTCAATGCCTCTGTCAATGATAAGCCTCATGATGAATGGAGCAAAAGGAGGGATCTTCCTATCAAGCATAGCAATCTTCATCTCCATGAAGATGAAGAACATCACATCGAGCTCCATCCCTTCACAATCTCTTCCGGCCTCGAAGACAAGACGGGCATGGTGGAGCAAATGCACAAGACCACCTCTGATAGAATCATTGTTGCCCCCACTTGGAGCAATGTTGGCACGGAACATCCGGAGCAAAATATCATAGAGGGGAAGGAGATTTGCAGTCTCTCCCGCTTTGCCCCCTGGACCATACAAGCACTGGATCTTCCCTTTGTTGTACTCTGTGGTATCAAGATGCAAGCGGGCACCTCTAGGTCGATGAATGCCATCGAACCTATAGCCCAAAAGCTTCCCAAAACGAGACATGGTCGAGTACTTCCTCACTTCACCTGTCATCCAAGTGAAACCAACCTCATCCCGAGTATCAAACTCTAATGTGGCAAAGAACTGCTGAATCAGATGAGGGTTGTAGTCTTGCTTGAAGACCATCAACTTGTGCAACCCTAGCTTCTCGGTGACCCAAAGAGCATCGGCAAAGTACTCATCCCTGGACAAAGCTGCAATGTTGGTGACCTTCATGGGACACACCTTTGTGCTCATGGTCGCATAAATCTGCTCAAATATCCTCTGATGCTCTGACCGGTAGAAGGACGCACTGTCAATGTCCCTAGGCATGGTGTAGAATTTCTGCTCACGGAACTCCCGGTACTCTTGCTTGGACAGCTTCTTGAGATCACTAACGTTGGCAAACAGAGATTTCTTCTTCCGTTCTTCCAACCGCTTCTTCTTCATAGCAGCTGTCAAACGGGCATCTTGATGCTCTTGACGGCGAGCAAGTCAGGGATCAACATATCGTGACCGCTTGGGTCGAGAGCCACCTGCACACAGCACATAGGTAGAAAGCATATAGGATAAGCATGCATGCCAGAAGAATCAACGACAATAGCCTAGAACGAAAACATGGAGCAAAGTGGTGATCTACACCGGCTATTTCCGGCCTGGCACCGGCTTTAGCCGGTCTGACCGGCTTTAGCCGGCCTGACACCGGCTATAGCCGGACCAGATGAACTGCGCGAAGAAATCATGGGTTCGCCACCACACTACTCCAATGCTTTCGATCTACACTAAACCCAGCAAGGCAAATGAACCAAAAACTCCCAATGTACCAAGAACTACCCAAGAATCGCTAACCCTAACCCTAGAAAGCACCTAGGGAGAGAGAGAGGAGGGATGGGTACCCTAGTCCATGAGAGAGGCGCCGGAGAGGAGTGGCCGGCCGGAGAAAGGGGCTCCGGCGACCGGGGCGACGAAGAACGGCGGCGGGGGCGGCGGGCTAGGGAGTGGAGGCGGCTGAGGAATAGAGGGTGTGGGGGGAAATGAGGTAACCCCTCACCCCACAGCCCTAAGGAGAAAAAGCCGTTCCCACGCAGGGGCCGGCTTTAGCCGGTGTAGGGACCGGCTATAGCCGCCCCACCGGCTATTTCCGGACAAAGTCCGGCAATAGCCGGCCTAGATCGCCAGAAAACAGAAAAACTGTAATATGAACTTCTGGACATGCAAGAGAGAGATGCTTTGGCTTTAGATAAGTGGGCTTAGGAAAGAAGACACGCATGGAGTGGTTCTCGGCACTTGGCATTGCAAAACACAAGAAATCTTTGGAAAAACCAATGCTAGTGCCTTCCCATTTCAAAGATAGAGACAATGACGAAAAAGCTCAATAAAACTCAAATAAGATTTGCAAGGAATCAACTCTTCGAAAAGAAGAGGTCGGTGGCCGAGGCCACCATGTATGAGTGTCATGGCATTGGACCGCGAAGATATATCTTGGGTCCATAACCAATACTCGTCATTGAAGCTCATATATCACAAAAATGATAGAAAGAGAACAATTTTATCACTATTGGCATTATGGGGGGAGGGATAGCCCAATTAATTTGGACCGCACTCCCCCTATCTCCATGCCCACACCTAAACCAAACAAGTATTGAAGAATAGGTGTATTTGCAAGATGCTCAAGCCACACTCCTTGAATCAATGATATTTAGCTCATTCCTCAAATATCCAAATCTTGCTTCATCAAGGGGCTTCGTGAATATGTCGGCAAGTTGATCCTTGGTGCTTACATATGCAAGCTCAATATCACCACGGGCAACATGATCTCTAATAAAATGATTCCGGATCTCAATATGCTTGGTTCTTGAATGTTGCACCGGATTATAGGCTATCTTGATAGCACTCTCATTGTCACATAAAAGAGGCACTTTGTCACAATTGACTCCATATTCCTTTAAAGTTTGCCTCATCCACAACAATTGAGTGCATCCACTTGCGGCGGCAATATATTCGGCTTCGGCGGTGGAGAGAGATATACAATTTTGCTTCTTAGAAGACCAACACACCAAAGACCTACCAAGAAATTGGCAAGCTCCGGAGGTTGATTTCCTATCATCCTTGTCACCGGCCCAATCCGAATCCGTGAAGCCACAAAGAGAGAAATCCGAGCCTTTGGGATACCAAAGCCCATAAGTTGGGGTATGAACCAAATATCGAAAGATTCTCTTAACCGCCATAAGGTGGCTTTCTTTAGGAGCGGCTTGATACCTTGCACACACACCTACACTCAACACAATATCGGGTCTAGATGCGCAAAGGTAAAGCAAAGAACCGATCATAGAACGGTATACCTTTTGATCCACATCTTTACCATTGGGATCAAGTTCAAGATGACATTTTGTGGCCATTGGTGTGGCGGCCCCATTTAGTTCCTTCATCTTGAACCTCTTGAGCATGTCTTGGACATATTTAGCTTGATAAATAAAAGTCCCTTCTTTTAATTGCTTGATTTCAAAACCAAGAAAGAACTTCATTTCGCCCATCATAGACATCTCGAACCTATCGGTCATAAGCTTTGAAAATTCATCATTAAAAGCTTTGTTAGTAGAGCCAAAGATAATATCATCAACATATAGTTGGCATACGAAAAGCTCCCCATTGACCCTCTTAGTAAAAAGAGTAGGATCGATTTGCCCAACTTCAAACCCACGGTCTACCAACAACTCCCTAAGGTGCTCATACCACGCACGTGGGGCTTGTTTAAGGCCATAGAGTGCCTTATGGAGTTTGTAGACATGGTTAGGAAAGTTGAGATCCTCAAACCCCGGGGGTTGCTTAACATACACTTCCTCTTTCAATGGACCATTAAGAAATGCACTCTTAACATCCATTTGTTGCAACTTAAAATTATGATGAGTGGCATATGCAAGAAGGATACGGATGGACTCAAGGCGAGCCACGGGAGCATAGGTCTCTCCAAAGTCAATGCCTTCAACTTGAGAGAAACCTTGAGCAACCAATCTTGCCTTGTTCCTCACAACAATTCCATGCTCATCTTGCTTGTTCTTGAATATCCACTTTGTGCCAATCACATTGCGGCACTCCTTTGGCTTCTCTACTAACACCCATACATTATTGCGCTTGAAGTTGTTGAGTTCTTCATGCATAGCATCCAACCAATCCGGATCTTCAAGAGCTTCAAATACTTTCTTGGGTTCAACCATGGAGATATAAGCATGATGAGAGCTAAATTGTGCCAATTGACGCCGGGTTGACACTTTGCTTCTTAAATCTCCAATAACCCTCTCAAGGGTATGACCTTTAAGTTCCAAGTCCCTTTCAACTCTTTTCTTGCGACGGGCTTCGATCTCCTCATTTGACCTTGGAGGAGTCACTTGATCATCTTGATCATTTTGGTCCCCGTCTTGACCATCAAATTGACCTTGATCATCATTATCTTCATGAGTAGGTTGATCTTGGTCTTGTGAAGAATTGGGGGCGGTTGAGATAACCGGAGAGGATGGTGGTGCCCCTTCATCTTCATGAAGGTCCTTGTCTTGTTCTTCGGTTGGTGCATTAGTTGCTTCCTTGGGAGAGGCTTGTTGAGCTTGTGAAGATGAAGGCTCCACTTGAGTAGAGCATAGTCCTTCCCGGTCGGCCACAAGGTGTCCCTCAATGGGGCGGAAAAATCCCACGCCCATTCTTCCTATGGCTTCTCGAGGTATTTCATCATCTACATCACAAGAAACAACATCTCGCCCCCCTTGGGAGCCATCATTCTCTTCGAATACCACACTACAAGATTCTTCAACATGTCCGGTGGACTTGTTGAAGACTCTATAAGTGTGGGATTTGGCACCATAACCAACAAAAATACCTTCTATTGCTTGTGGATCAAATTTACCTAAACGAACTCCTTTTCTTTTAAAGAAACACTTACACCCGAAAACCCGGTAGTAGGAGATGTTGGGCTTGCTTCCGGTGAGAATTTCATATGGAGTCTTGTTTAGGCCTTTGCGGAGGAAGAGCCAGTTTGAAGAGTGACAAGCCGTAGAGATAGCTTCGGCCCAAAAGTTGTATGGAGACTTAAACTCCGCCAACATGGACCTAGCCATATCCATAAGAGTCCGGTTCTTCCTTTCGGCTACACCATTTTGTTGAGGGGTATATGCAGCGGAATATTGATGACGAATCCCCTCATCACTAAGAAATCCATTTAAGGTGTAGTTCTTGAACTCCGAGCCATTGTCACTTCTTATTGCCAAAATAGTTTGCCCATGTTGACGTTCAACTTCCTTGGCAAAGTCGATGACGGTTTGTTGAGTCTCACTCTTATGCTTGAAGAAGTAAACCCAAGTATATCTTGAATAGTCATCAACAATCACCAAACAATATTTCTTCCCACCAAGACTTGCATGAGAGGGAGGACCAAAAAGATCCACATGAAGGAGCTCCAAGATTCTCTTGGAGGAAATGATAGTCTTGCTTGGGTGGGGAGAATCATGCATTTTTCCTAGAACGCAAGCCCTGCAAACACGATCTTTGGCAAAAGAAACATTCTCTTTTAGTCCGAGTATGTGGCCACCCTTGTGAAGGCTTTGCAAAGTTCTCATATTGACATGGGCTAGTCGGCGATGCCAAAGCCAACCCACATCGGCCTTTCCAAATAAACACATTGCACTTGTAGTGGTTTTCCCCGAAAAGTCCACCACATACAAGTTATTTTCAATGTGTCCAACGAAAGCGACCTTTAGAGACTTGCTCCACAAGAGTACCACAATGTCATTATCAATGAAGACGGCAAAGCCCATCTTACCAAGTGCACGAACTGAAAGTAAATTATAACCTAGGGTCTCAACAAGCATGACGTCCACAAGGGAAATATCCGGTGCGACCACCACCTTGCCAAGACCCAATACCTCGGATTGTGACATGTCTCCATAAGTGACGGTTATATGATTGTCATTAGGTCTCATCTCCGTCATAATCTCCTTGCTTCCGGTCATATGACTTGTGCATCCACTATCAAGCACCCATTTTGATCCACCGGAAGCATAGTCCTACAAGAGATCATTGCTTGGTTTTAGGTCCCCATTTTTCAATGGGTCCTCTTTTGTTAGCAACAAGGGTCTTTGGAACCCAAATAGACCAAGCAACATAACCATCATTTGGACCAACATATTTTGCATAAACATCACCATAATAATCACGAAATAAAACATAGTGAGGGTTAGCAATTCCCGCATGATCATCATGAGTGGCTTTGCCACCCACAATAGGATCCTTCTTTGCTTGTGCGGGCTTGGCCTTTTTCTTCTTGTTGTTCTTCTTCTTCTTCTTTGAGACATAGCCAATCCCCGTTTTATCACCAAATGCCTTTTGCTTACTCAAAAGGTCATTCAAGTTTTTCTCACCTATGGGAATGGAGGACTTGGCAAGCTCATCTTTCAACCTAGCATTTTCTTCAATGACATTTGCATGATCACAAGTAGAAGTAGAAGAACTAGGCACATTATTCTTAGTCAATTGAATTTGAAGTTGTTCATGTGACTTGGTAAGAATAGAGTGTTCACTTTTCAAGGCCTTGTGAGCCTTGTCAAGATCTTCCAAATCCTTAACAAGTATATCATGACCAACACCAAATTCAACATTTTCCTTTTTAAGCATTTTTACTTTAGCACGAGCATGATCTCGTTCTTTAATGAGTTTGGAAACAACTTCATTATTAGCTTCCTCAATGGAATCGAGCTTCTCTTCAAGAGTTGCTCGTTCCTCTTGCTCTTCTTCAAGAGACTCGGTTAGTGAGGCAATATCTTGAGCATATTCTTTTTCAAGCCTCATTTGTTCATCTAGTTTTTCAAGAGTTTTACCATATTGGCTCAATAGACGTTCAAAGTGAAGCTTGTGAACACCATCTACACTAGACACATAATCATCAAAAGCAATAATTTCTTCCTTTACTCTAAGACTAGCAAGATCATTCAAGGGAGCATCATTTGTCTTAGAGGAAGAGAAAGATGTGGGTGATACCTCGGAAGACTTGGCCATAAGGCACTTGACGTTCTTGAGAAGAGAGTCCTCATTGGGGGATTCAAAGAGTGATGTGGAGGAAGTGGAGGTGGTTGCCATTGCGGCCATCTCACTAGTTGTGGTTTCTTCTTCATCACTCTCACTTGCGGAGTACTCTTCTTGAGTCAAGAACACAAACTTCGGTTGTTTCTTCTTTGGTCCACCCTTCTTCACAAATGGCTTCTTGGAAGGTGACTTGGTCTTGCTTTTGAAGATGATCTTCCCACCATGGTCTTCTCTCTTCTCATAAGGATACTCGGCAACAAAATGAAATCTATCATTGCAATTGTAGCATGTCCTCACCCTTTGACCATTGTTGTCATTCCTTTGATAGCCACTTGATTTGCTTCTTCTTTGATTGTCTTCTTTGGCCTTATGTGGATCAACCCAAAAGGTTTTTCCATAAAAGGCCATGTGCTCATTGTACTCATGCCTTATGTCCTCGGGACACATTTCAAGCCTTGCTTCAATACTTGCTTGAGAAGGAATCTCTTTCTCAACCACACTAGCCTTTAATGCAAGATTGGAGCTTCTTTGCATTCCTATGGCACGAGCACGAGCATCCTCCGCATTTTGTGCGGCAACCTTGTAGGCTTGAATCTCTTGCATCACTTGATTTGAGGTCATCTCATTGAAGTTGTGCTTGCCTTGAACACTCTTCACATCCGCGGGCTCATATGGAGTAAGAGCAAGAATATACTTCATCTTGATCCACTCATCATCAATATGGTGAGCACCGAGGTTCTTGAAGGTGGTAGCGATAGCCTTGAGTCTTCTATACATCTCTTGATGGTCCTCTCCATCCAACATGAAGAATCCTTCCGCTTGATTTGAGAAGGCCACATATCTTGTCTTCTTCATGCTCTCATTACCGACAAAGACGTCGGAGAGTCCTTGCCAAGCTTCTTTGGCGGTGGAGAAATGTTGGATGTGAGGCAAGTCCTTGGACCCAACGGCGACTTGAATCATGTGGAGAGCGGTAGCATTGAGTTGACTATCGACCGTCTCTCTTCTTGTCATGTTGTGTGGATCCACGGCCTTGAAACCTTCCTCAACGACCCTCCAAAGCTCGATGCAAGAACTGCGCATATGAGAGATCATTTGATATTGCCATTGACCAAAATTTAATGCATCAAGCTTAGGTGGATCTCCTCTATGGTTAATATGAGGATGAGGAACCGGCGGGTCGGGTGAATACCAATGAGGGAATTCACCTTTCCCGTCGCCCTTGGAGGAAGACTTAGCATTGCCATTTTTATCGGCACCCTCCTCTTCTATCCCCACATTCTCCACTTGTGGAGTAGCGGGTTTTTCCGGAAGAGGAGGAGCATTAGGAGTTTTAGCTTGCATGAGTTGCGCTATCATTTCACGCAACTCGTTTATTTGAGTCGTCATGGAAGTCATGGATGATTCCAAAGATTTGAACTCACCCATGGAAACTTGACCCGAGCCCTCACTCGGAGAGGTGTCCATACTCTTAGGCGGTTAAGCCCGAATAAAGAGCCGAGGCTCTGATACCAATTGAACGGATCGTATGGGCACCTAGAGGGGGGGGTGAATAGGTGCTACTCAAATTTTAGTTCTTTTTCAATTTAGGCTTGACACAAAGGTAAATTCTCTAGATATGCAACTAAGATGAATTTACCTATATGTCAACTAGCAAGCTACACAAGATACAATAAGTAAAGGCAATAAAGGATAGAGGTAACAAAGAGTGGAGCACACGGAGACGAGGATGTGATTCCCGTAGTTCCTTCCTTTTTAGGGGAAGTACGTCTACGTTGGAGGGGTGTGGTTGCCACAAAGGCCTAACCAACGCCACAAATGCTCACCCTATTCTCCGGTGCAAGCTTCCGCCACAAAGGCCTAGCTCACTTTCCACTAAGGGATTCCTCAAGGCGGAATCGGCCTTTACAATCTTGGGGCACGCAACCACAACCGAATTGGAGGCTCCCAAGCACAACACAATGCTGTCAAACAACAAGTAGCAATATATCAAATACACAAACAAGGTCTTGGGACACAAGGGAACCCAAGACACAAGGGCCCTCAAGCAAATGAGAGGGGAAATCAAATCGCTTCGGTGAGGATGTAGATGATGGTCTTCTCCTTCGATTCTCCAAAGATCAAGAGCTTTGGTGGGTTGAGGGAGGAGATCTAGTTGAATTGGTGGCTCAACAATGGTGGTGTTCTTCTATTTGGTCGAGCTGCCCGTTGGACAAGAAGAGGGGGGTATTTATACCCCCCCCCAAATATCTGACCGTTGCCAGCCAGAAAGTCCGGCTATAGCCGGAGATAAGTCCGGCTAAAGCCGGCCACACCGGCTAAAGCCGGCCTGAAATATCCGGCCCAGCCGGAAATAGCCGGACAAATAGCCGGTTGAGTCCAGAGGCGCAGAGCCCCTCTCGAAAACGAGCAGTCCGGCTATAGCCGGTCTGGGACCGGCTAAAGCCGGCCTTCCTGGCCAACTTTTATCTGAAACTTCTCCCAGAGCTGATTTCCACCATTTCCTCAATAATTTCCTTTAGGCAATATTAAATATCAAGTATAATATAGGAAACCCAATATCTTGTGCAGGAACATAATAAAATCCTGCAAAGCATAATCACACATTAATAGATAATGTATTGTTAACAAACGCCAAAATCAATTAGGCGGGAAATGCTCTTTCAATCTCCCCCTTTTTGGTGTTTGATGACAATACATAATTTTGCATGTTTCAACCGATATAAAATATAGACGGAGCTCCCCCTTGCTATGTGCCTTATTTTAAATTTGTATTTGAATACAAAGACACATCAACAAGAAGAACTCCCCCTAGATTTTATAATGTGATCCATATGTGCACAAGATATATATCATAATTCAATAGCACATAATCAACAAACATATAATATGACAAGATATAGCAAGTATGATTAATAACGATAATCATAAGGTCTTGACTTGTGATATCACTTTATGCTTACACCATGTTATGACTACAAAATAGTCACCTCAAGCCTCTATGATCATTTGGTTTTTGACTTGTGATATCACTTTATGCTTTGATTAATAATATTTTGTCGTTATTGCTCTCTTAGTTGGTCGCTCCCAGTCTTTTGCTAGCCTTCATATGTACTGAGTATGAGCTCTACTCGTGCATCTAACGCCCAAATACCAAAGTTTACCAATGTGTCCACCATATCTACCTATTAGTATTTTGCTATTCTAAGTATATTCATCATGCTTTTATCTATCTTTCAAATTAAATTTTTTGTTATAAGAAAATTAGTTAGTAAAGCTCTCACGAATTTGATGGCACATTTACTTTCTTGCACTTAATAAACTTGACCATTGTGGCTCTCTTATGATGATTATATGCTTGCAAGTTGTAAGTTGGGAGTTGGCTCAGTCATGCTGTCATGTGGCACGTTTCAACATTGCACTTATTCTTATTTAGTTGATATCATGATCTTTTGTTTATAGATGCCTATCTATGTGAAAGAAGTTGGAAACTTATAAGCTCATGGAGTTTATATATATGTTAGAGAAACGCCTAGGCCGCTAATCTAAACCATGCATCATTCATGGTGGAAATTTACAGCATACCCATAGTGGACATTCGATGACGCATCTCAAAATAAAAAAGCTATACCCAATGATAAATAAAAGAGATGTCGAGGTGTTCATTGTCTGTTTGTCTTGTCATTTTGATGTGGGATAGTTTCCATATCATCGGACAGGAGGTACCCCGTTGGCATTCTCAATGATACATGTGTGCTTACAATGACAAGAACTTACTTGGAACCTAAGTCGATTAGCATGGTTTAAGTACTCGTATTCAAGGGACATGAGATTTTCAACTTATGACTTGTCAAGCATATATCTCATATTTGCACTCACATTAACCTTAACCACTCAAGATGCCAATGATAAGGGCAATGAGAGCTCAAAGCTAATAAGTACCATAATTTTTGGAAGGTTTATAAAACTTGCAATCACTACTTCCCTCTGCGAATAGCCTTTTTTTTACTTTTATGTTGAGTCTTCATCTTCTATCTTTATGCACTGACTAAGAGAGCATACTTGTCATTCTGAGTATAATGTGCATAGTCCCAAAATTTATTATTGATTGATTCATAATTATGGTATTGCTTATTCTTAAATTATTTATATCTAGTCACCCTCTTAAACTTTGAAGGTGTCATATGCATTTATATTTTGCTACTCCATGAGGGACAAGCTGAATAGCACTTTGTTATGTTTTCTCTATGCTCGAAACAAATAAATATCTTTCAATGCATTATTATTCATGATCTTTTGTTTGTGTTACTTTTCATGTTGTAACATGGTTGCTAAGTTCTATTGTCCAGTTTGTCCTGTGTCCTCCCCGCGTCTGGCCTGGCCCACTAGTCAATCACAGAGCGCTCGCTCTCTCCTCACTTCTCTCCCTTCTCCCGCACTGCCCTGGCGGCTGCCCCGCTCGCACCTCCACGAGCTGCCGACGCCCGGAGCTCCGGCCGCCGTAGTTCTCTCTCTCCTCCCTTCCCTTCCTCGTCCTGCACTACTCCGACGATCGCCCTGCCCGCACCTCCGCCCAACCGCCACTGCCCATCTCCTCGCTCCGGCTCCTCCTCGCGGCGGTGGCAGACAATCTCAGATGCGGGCGAGCGCAGGGCGAGCGGCTCAGATGCGGCGAGCACTGGCGTCTCCTCCGTTGCCGACTCCTCCCAACGGCGGCTCACGACAGCGTCGGGCTACTGGCGGTGGCAGCGGCGTCGGGCTGAGCAACGACGGACAAGGATGGCCTTCGGACAAGCGCAGCAGCGATGCACATGCTTCGATGGTCAGGCGGCCTAGGTACTGCATGGGCCGATTCTTTTAAGAAATGGGTAGCACCGCTTGGTTGACCGTCTGACTCATACGGATAGACACTAATTTGGTATCCGTGGGCCAATCCAAATGGATCAAATCGGACAGATTTAGACACGAAAATAGATCGGCCCGCTAGAGATGCCCCAATGCACCAGAGTCCACAGCTAGTAAAAGAGAGCAGAAGAGGGCTAGCTGCAGCCATAGGCGTCCGTTGCGGATCGCATAGGCGAGGGAGTTGCAGTGAAGCAGTTGTTTGCACAACACATGCTAGCAGCTTTCACGTCTCTGCAGTAGCCCTTCTCGGATGATTTGAGCACTCTCCACATTTCGTTCGACCAGGTAGCAAGTCAGCAATAGCAATTGCCAAATGCGAGGATGCTAACGAGGAAGTCTGGAGTGTGGCGCAAAAAAGGAAACTCTGAGCTCGAACACTGAAAAAGTAAGACAATAATAAACGAAATAGTAATAGATGAACTCGCTGGAAATTAAATTCTGACAAAAAATAGCTCACTTAAGCTGTCTTTCATTTATTTATTTATTGATCTTAAGCTATCCTTCATTTTGAACAGCGACGAGAGGTCATGGCAGTACCGGTTTGCTCGTTGCATGTTCGTGCACTTCTAGCCATTTCAAATTAATGGTTTGGATTATAAGAGCTTCCGGTTGCAATGGTTACAATCACTATCATGTTATCTGCTCACAAACAAATTCAGTGCAATCGCCCTTCTTGACGGTGCTTCCAACTCCAGGCCCTAAATCATCACCTCCAAGGCATGTGAAATATTCCCAAAATATGGCAAGATTTTCACAGAATCAAATATATCGTTTCACGGCGTTTCAAATGTAGATCTGATCTAGAAAAGGAAGATGAATTGCATTGAAAAAAAACACTACAACAAAAAATAAAATCACAAACGTTATTTACTGGAGGTCTTCTGCAGGTCTCTAGGTACCACCACATCATCTTGTGGTCAACTCAAAGGTTATATAGCTTAAAAGAACTACAAAGTCACCATTTCAGATAATATTGTGTGGCAAAAATAAGGGGCAGCCGAACATCACTAAAGCAAAATTTTCTGAGCAAGATACACCATGTAAGACTAATACATTAATGCATTGTACAGAAAATTGTCCTTCTAGCAGACAGAGTAGCATGAACAGCTAAATCAGCAGAATGCTTCGGAGCAAACACAGATACAGACTAAAATATTATATGCACGACAGTTTAAGCAATTACACTTCTATCTTTGTTTACAAAATTACCCTATGGATAATTTATACACAACCAAATCTCAAGCTAGCACAACACAACAAAGTTGTTTGTCACGGGTTACCTTTTGTTAGTTATGGGTAAGTATATTAGTATTGTTAGCACTTCAACTCCCATCTTAGCATAGAAACCGGCAGTCCATATTAGTAGATCTCACCAAGAACCAACTGAAGTAAATGGGCTTTCATGACGCCGCCCTTCCATAGCAGATAGATGCTAAGTATAGATTTTTTGACCATTTCTCCTGCAAGTAGATTGATCAGCTGGTCAATGCATCCCTTATCTCGAGTTCAAATTTTACACAATAAGCAGGAAATGTCAGGCACCTTCACATGTTGGCTGGGGAAAGCAGATGTTCTTAGGGTCTCCTGTGTTTCATCGTTAGGCTTCCGCCTAGGTATGCTCAAGATAAAAGCCGCCTGGTCCAATGTGGCAGCTGTCGCAGTGATGCGATAACCATTATCCCAACGTTGATGGATGCCCTCACTCGGATATAAGAAATCTAGCTCCACTACCTGCAAAATAAAATGGTTCCGTCAGCTCCATATTTTGTGATGTTCACTTCAGCATTTCAGGTATACATTCATAAAGGGTAGGCGTACCTGGTCTGTGAAACCGGCATTTCGGGACATGACAACTGCCCATCGACTTCCAGCTGTAGCCATGGATGTGACGTAGAAGCCCTCCTTCCACTTTTTGTTTATCCACTTGAAGGGAAATGAATCACTTACTTTGTAGGATTGCTGTGCATATGATGTTCCTGAAGATATACTTAAAGTTCATATAGATACCAACAGATTCTAAGATTCAAGTGTTTCAACTTTGACGGTGTACAACCAAAACATGCAGTACAAGCTTTCTAGTAAATCTCACAAGATATAGTAAACTGAAAGCTAAAAACAGTTGTTCCCTTTCTGTGCCTAACACTTGGCACGACTTAGTCTTTTGGCAGAAAGAAACACGCTACAAAGGTAAAGGTGTCCAAATGGTTCCCAGCAATCTCTATGCATATAGCTTATTACTCCCAGCAAGCTGGAAATTGTAAGGAATCAAATACACTTCCACAGAAACATCATTCAGGCAATTTGGCATAATTTTTTGGAAAACCAGATGGGTGGGAAATTTAACAAAACATATGTCTTGGAGTAGATTTCTGAGATGAATCTCAGCAGTTAACCTCAGGTGATACGATGCGGTCTGGGGACAAAGTATGCAAGTGGCAGTCCAGCCATCAAGTTCAAATATATTAAGATTACCTTTTGACATGATTACTAAGGAACTTCCACTAGTCGCACCAGCCAGCGCAGTGATATAATAATTTCTCTCCCACTGTTCCAGTATCCATTCCTAACATAGCACAAGCAAGTCAAAAGCTGCAATAGCAGAAAATAATACAACGCAAATGAAATCAAAATAGCATTGACAAGACGTAATCGAAAAGTGTTAATGCCCACCATAAACAGAGAAGATGCATTCTGGAAAGTAGGATGGCCTGAACTAATTGCTCACCTTGTGAAGGAAGTGAAGTGAAATTTCATATACTTGAGCACTAAAACCGGTTCCAGCATCCATTATTAAAGCCCACAGATTTGAGGAAGATGAAACTGAACTTATATACAAGCCATCTTCATTTCCCTTCAGAATATGTTGTACTAATCTATCATCTGCAACATTGTAGTGGTACCTGAAAAATAAATTTAGTAAGACACAGGAAGTTTCTCTCTTTACTACCATACAGAAGGTAACTGTTTCAAGCAAACCTCTGCTTCATAGGCCGCCGGGCACTGTAGACACTAATCCATTGAGTCGCTGGCATTCCCATTCTAATCTTCTTCTTAGGCTGCTCATCCTCCTCCTCAACTATAAGGCGGCCTCGCTTCTGACCAACCTGATATATAAGCTGGAAGCAATCCAATAAAACATTAGGCAGATAACTTACTATTATATCTATACTTATAAAGCAAAACCCTCATTAAGAGTTATTAATCATAGTCTACCTCAACATGCGGCCCACCGACATCATCAGATAATAGTAGCCACAGGATCGTGATTTTCAGCTATATTTATCCCTCTATTGCTATTGTCTATAGTTTGCACTCTATAGTCCATAAGTGCCAGATAAAAAAGGGTCATGTAGCCAAATCAAAATTCAAATTAATCGATGTTGTTCAATATTTTATCTGCAGTATCATTTGTAATTCCAATTATATTTTAAAACTATTTCACTAAATACTACTCCCTCCGACCCATATTACTCTTCACAAATACGGATGTATCTATCACTAAAATGTGTCTAGATACATCTATATTAGCGAAGAGTATTATGGGTCGGAGGGAGTAGTAGATTTTTTGTTTGTACAGCTGTATTGCTAAGGATCCCGCTGCAAACGCACGGGGTATTTTTTAGTTACACAAATGAAAGAGGAGGTGATTCACAACAGCTACCGAGAAGCTGTAAAGATATGGGGTCCATTGTTGAACTTTCAACCGTTCAATATTTTCCAATACATAAACATGACATATTAACATATGGAATACCACTGTCCCTACACTTAAAAGAAAATTTTGTTGCTGAACTTTTAACAGTTCAACTATTTCCCAATGCATAACATATAAACATAAGGAATACCACTGTCCCTACACTTAAAGACAAAATGCCTTCTTGCAGTCTATAATGGCACTACATGGTGTTTTAGTCCCATGTACAGCATATCCAATATTTTGACATTTTACAGTACAAAAATTTTGAGCTGGGAAAAAAATCCAATGGAAGATGCAAAACTGAGGTAACCCAATTAAAAAAATCACAAGGTAAACCACACTTCTTTGGAAGTAATATTGTTTCTAGTAAAAAAGTATAGCTCTCCAAGCCAATGCTAGATATATAATTAATTTCAGATTCACATGGACACAAATCCATCAAATTAAAGAAAATGGTAGTAAGCATAGAGTTAAGAGAAATGTACCTTCTGAGCACCATCAGTGTTTATTGGTCTGATGTCTGGATTTGGACCAACAATGCCATCAAACAGAGAGATGCACTTTGCGTAATTGGGTTCTTCATCAAACTTTAAGTTCACGACATACTCAACAAAATGTCGAAAAGATTGTGGGCAAATGCCACAGAGAGTTTCTGGAGAGGTCGCCATCTTTTTCTTGCTGACGAGAAAACCTTTGTTGTCTCCCTAGATTGATTAACAAACAAGCACAAACATAAAAATATGTTTAAGAAAAAAAAAAGCTCAAACACCAAACTAAAGTAACCTGGTATCCTTGCCAAGGCAGGCGGCCCCGGAGAAGAAAAATAAGTGTGTATGCGAGGGATTCAAGATCATCTCTCCTACTTCCAGTTCTTCCCAAGTGAGCATGCACACTAGCGTAACGAACAGTTCCCCTGTTTTTGCGAGAGCAAACAGAGACGGCAAGAGTATGTCAACTATGTACAATGCGCAAAATGAAGTGTATCAAAAAATTATTTCCATCCAAACCTAAATATGTCAGGTCTCTGGTCGTATTCAACGTGCCCATTACCAGTTCCTTTCCATTTCGTAGCTGTAGGTTAAAAGAAGCAACATAAATATTGTATACCACGTAGCTGTAAGAAAGAGTGCAATCTGATTTTGAATTACCCAGTCCAAGGTCAACAAGAAAAAGTCTCTTCTCTTCCAGGGTACCGCACGGACCAAGCAGAAAGTTCTCAGGCTTCACATCACCATGGACATACCTATTATATACAAATCTTGTTAGCTAGAAGGTCACAAGCACTATGCAAGACACTTTTGGGACCCCATGCGAATAACGGAACACCAAATTACCCTTTTGAGTGCATCTTTTCAAGTATGGAGATGGCTTCTATGGCAATACAAGCAACCATCTCAACGGACATTCTGTAACAGAAACCACAAATGGTTATAATTGAAAAGGTTAGATATGGACTACAATTTTAACTATGGACAGTGAGCAGGTACTCACGAATGAGAATTATTATTCCAAACATCCCAGAGGCTTGGTCCCAACATATCCATAACCTGCATAAACACCAAGTAGGATTAACTAAAAACAAAGTTGTTGATAGTTATTCAAGGAAAGAAATAAAATAAATCGCTACCATGCAATGACTAAGGGCATGTTTGGAAACAATAGACTTTGGAGAACAGAACTACGTAACAAACAGGGTCACATATCCATGTGTACAATTAAAAAGTTACTTGGTAATGTTCCACTATATATATAAAATGAGTACATATCCATTACCATGATGTAAAAATCTCCCTGCTTTCCTTTGTAGTGTACCCGTGGAACACCATGATTTCCACTAAGAGTGCTGCCAGAGTGATTTTTAACATAAGCATAAGAAAGATATCCAAAGAATAACTAGCCAACGAAATACATAGACGAGCAAGAATTAAAAATAAACTACTCACTTGTAAACCTGCCACTCAGATGGAGCTCCATAATTGCAACCTTTGCTGGTTCTGTGTTCAAATTTTAGTGCAACCTGACAGATAAAGAAAAATTAGTACCATGATGGTCTTAATTCTACCAATACATTGAACTTTTAAGAGATATAGTGACCTCCAAAGCATTTGCACCAGTATTCCTGTCACCAAGACTAGGAGAAGAAATACGTCGGCCAACATATACTTGTCCAAAACCTCCCTTTCCAAGCTTCCTTCCAAGCTTATAGGTTGGCGAATTCCCAATTTGCACCTGTTCCAAGCACAAACTGATCATCAATAAAAAAAATGATCATGATCAATAAATAAATAGAGGATGGTTATCATGCAGCCACAAACACAGCATCTGCAGCAGTGCACTTTTTTCAGTTAAAAGACAGGTCCCCTCACCAGGGTCCATAGTCCGCATAAACGGGCCGACCACCCTGGCCTCCCAGTAGCAGGGGCCCAGCCTATTTACTGCTCATATACAAGAGCCAGTGTACCTATAAGCTTAACTCGCCGCATCAGAAAAAAAAACAGACCCATGTTAGGAGCCCACAACCCACAACTGCGCAACGATGTACAATGGGACAAACCAATCATCGTCTCCACCTATACGCCTCACTAAACAAGATCGTTTGCCGCTCCTCTATCTCCCCGAGGCCACAACCACCATTAATGGAGGAAAACGGCGCTATTCCGTTGATTGAAATTGTTTCTCTTTCAATCCTCTCAACTCCACCTCATCCGCCCAGCCACCCACCCAAATAGCTTTTTTGAGAGTATGTGTTTGTCCTCTCATGGTCTCACCCTCGTCTCTCCTCCGTCTCTTTCAGCTTGGTTCCAGAGCTATTTGTTAGATTTGAGAGAAGGTCAGTAGGTAAACACTCAAGAGAAGAGGGGGAGGTTAGTCGATCCATGGCAATATAGGAATTATAATCTCTTTTTGCTACCATCATTTTCTACATTCTTTGAGATCTGCGTTTATCTTTTCAAGATGCCAAAATGACATGTATCTACTTGTTCCCAGTGAGGGCAAGTGCATGCTGAACTAGGCTAGGCCCAGCAGTTCCAGTTTCAGATCTTTTAGATGCCAGCAAAGATTATGAGTCTAACACCTGGTCGAGACTAGACGTGCGACTAATCTATGAGTCGTAACTTGACTGTCAACTAGCTTGTTTAGAGTCGGGCGGTCGAGCGACTAGTCATGGACTAGTCTAGACTAGTCGTGGTATTCGAGTCGATCGACTCAATTTCGGCATGGATAACTATCCAGAGGCATCCACTGAAATTAAGAAAGAAATTGGCAACTTCTTAAATACAAGGAAGTTTAGAGCTATGAAGCAATATTTAGACGTGGAGGATGAAGCTGAAGTTCAAAGACATCATTTCATCAACTAGACAAGATAATTTGAGGCCTACGCCTTGAACTTCTAGGTTCTAGAATTATTATGTTATGTAACTTATGTTGAACTTTAGTTATTAAATCTCCTATCAGGTTGCCTCATGATGCAGGCGGACGTCCGTCAGGACCTCCAGGCGGACTAATATTTTTAGGCCTATTTTCTTACCACTTAATTACTTGGTAATCAAATTCGTTTTTTAGCTAACAAGTTGACTCTGGCGGCTGTCCGCTTGATCCGCCGGACAGTCCACTTGCATGCCTATGGTTGCCATATATGGTAGCATTTTGTACTAGCTACTGCTGAAGTACATGTCGAGCAACAGTCACGATTAGTCTATGAGTCGGTACCCCGACTACTCGGCCCGACTCGTCGACTCACGGATCATAGTTCTAGCCTAGTTCAGATATTTCAATTTACTAACTTCTTACTTAGAAAACACAGGAATCCTAGTCTAAGTTCAGAGTAGTTTATTTTTGGATTAGGCAGCCGCATGTCAGGAGAAGATCCCTATATAAACAGTCATACTCTTTTTAATACAGCCCATCCTTCCACTTTTTTCCCCGGCAGCCTAATTCATTGTAGACCCAAAACAACTACTCCCTCCGACCACTAATACCTGTCTTTAACATAATGTATCTAGACACCTTTTAGTATCTAAATATATCCTGTCAAAGACAGATATTAGTGGTCGGAGGGAGTAGAACACTTATTATGCCCCAAGCATATTTACCTCCCACAAACATGTTACCAAATCTGGCCTGCGATCCAAGAATTTCAGCGTCTAATTACGCAATAGGAACATAAGAAGCACCAAATCTCCACAACCACAAGCATCTAAAATTACGCAGCGGCAGCCTAAGAGATGCCACGCTTACCGTCTCAGGGAGCGGCGCAGAGTTGCCATCGTCACCGGCGCCTGGGGCGGGGGCGGGGGCGGCAACTCCCTTGTCGCCGCTGTCAAACTCGTCCATCCGTCACCCCTCCTCGCGCTGCTACCACTCCTGGGTGCGGGTACCTTGCGGGTCGTGGATCAGCTTCCGGATTCTGCGGCCGCTTCTGCTTTCCACGGCCTCGGCGCGCGCCACCGTGGGGCACTGGCAGGCCTCAGCGTCGTAGCCCCATGCGCGCCCCTGGGGTCAACGAGATCGGGACGGCGCTAGCAGGGATGAGCTGCGGCGCAGTTGCTCTGGCCTTCGGCGGCGGATGAGGTGGTCGGCGACGACGGAGGTCGGGAGCAAAGTGGGATGGGAGAGCAGCGAAAAGATCCTAGAGCAGACCGAACTGTTTCTTCGGAGTGCTTCTGTGTTACGCCTCTCAAGAAGGTTTACGTAGTTCGCAGTTACGTCTTCAATGAGAACATGAGGCCTCCATGAGGGAAATATCTAGTGATACCACACCTTATCTCTACCAATAAATTTGCAATGCGACCAGCAGATCGTACGTACGTCGTGTATATTTTGCATATTAGTCCCTTATGATTTCGAAAATTAACCCGCAGTCTGTCCAACGCGTGGCCTGAAGAGATCACATCCCCGCCTCTATCTCGTCGGCGCCGCCTCCTTCCCACCCCATGGATCGAGCTCGCTGACCACCGACCATGTCCTCTGCCGCCCCCCTGTTGGCCTTCTCCTATCCCCTTGCGCTGCCTCCAGCAGCCGTCCTCGCCTCCACCTCAAGCGAGATCCCTTTCTCGTCCTGTCCCCGCGCCTCCACGGCCAGCCCACACCTTAAGCTGCAGCGACGATTAGCTCCATGCCGCCGCTTCTTGACGCCATGATGCACATCCCGTGCCGCTGCTCATTGGCATTGTCGCGGCCTAGCCAGCCCCACGCTGTCTCGAGCAAATTTTCCAGTTGACCTGGACTGCTCCAACTTCTTTTGTATGCTACTGCTCTGGCGATGGTGACAGTGTCAGTGAGGAATGTGTCCAATGTAGAATCCGTACGAAGATGTTGTTGTTGCATTTTCCAATCTTGAACGGAGTATGCTACCGCTTTGGCGATGGTGATAGTGTCAGTGAGGAATGTGTCCAGTGTTGAAGCCGTACCGAAGATGTTGCTGCTGCATTTTCCAATCTTGAACGGAGACAAGTAGGTATTGCACTGCCATTGCCATGGGCACCTCCTGTAGTATGTGGCTAAATACTACTTAGGCTTGCTAAGGACCGATCATCTGCTGCTCTGCTCTGGGCAATTTGTGTTGTTAGGTTGTTTGTGTGCTGTTTAAAAAGGATTTTTGTTTCCTTTTATATTTGATGAACAGAGATGATCTTTTGACATTCAGAATTTCAGTACAATTAATTTACTCAAATTAGACAGTACTGGAGAGCTAACTTGGTGTTGCTGCTTGTGGATCTCTGTTGAGTCTGTGGTGGTTTGATTCATTTGTTTGTTAGCTTTTCCATGTTCAAGCTGGTTATATGGTGGTGTGTCTTGAGGTTAGTTTTCTGGCAACCTTTAGTTATTGATCTGAACCCACAGTACAGAGTATAAAATTGTGATAAAATGATGGGTGAAGATCAAGTCATCATTTTATATTCTCTCAATATTTTTTTATCATTATAAATGTACTGATAATAAATTGATTCAAGAATACTATGTTTAGATTTATTAATGGATATGTCAAAGAGTTTTAGTATACTGGAGTAAATTAGTATACCGCTTTAATTGTTACAAGAAATCAGTAAATGCAACATTACTTGATTTAGATTTGATGAGTAAACTTATCACTTGCCTTATGAAGCTGTCTATACAGAGCATCAGGGTGAAATTTTGCCGGATAATAGGCTGCAAAACGATCGCAATGCTCCAAGGTGTCCATATTTGCCAGAATACCTAAACTGATCCAAGTGCAAATGATGTGTGCGACAAAGTATGGAAATTTTATTGTTGTTGCAGCTGCAGAGCTTATGCCAGATTGTACCTGCAGGTCGTATACCAACTTCCATCAAATGTAATTTAGTTTTTACTTGACTATTTGAATAATGCTAAAACATTTGGAATCAATGTCTGAAGGAGATTTCTTATGAAGATGAAACTTGAAAGGACACGGATGTCGCCTAGAGGGGGGTGAATAGGCGATTTAAAACTTTTATGAGCGACTTGACAAATGCGAAATAAAACTAACGTTTAATTTGCCAAGCATACAAAACCTAAATAAACTAGGTTCACCTATGTGCACCAACAACTTATGCTAAACAAGATAAGCAACTATGTGATAGCAAGATATATATCTAACTTCAAGCACGAAGGCTATCACAAGATAAATTGCATAAGTAAAGGAGCTCGGGTATAGAAATAACCGAGGCACGCGGAGACAACGATGTATCCCGAAGTTCACACCCTTGCGGGTGCTAATCTCCGTTGGAGCGGTGTGGAGGCACAAGGCTCCCCAAACGCCATGGAGGCTCACCGTAATCTCCTCGATCCCTCCCACCAAGATGGAAGACCCGATCCACTATGGGACCCTTGAGGGCGGTCACCGAACCCGCACAAAGCTTGGGGCTACTCCACAATTTAATTGGAGGCTCCTAAATCCACAAAGCCACTGAGATTGGGGCATACTCCATAACTCAATTGGAGGCTCCCAATAATCGCCACGGAGGCACCACAAAGCTTGGGAAGATCTCCACAACTTAATTGGAGGTCCCCAAGAAATCCACTGAGCCGTCTAGGGTTCTAAGAACCCAAGAGGAAATAAGCTTCTTGCTTTCACCACCGAATCTCCGAGGAGAACTCAAACCGATGCACCAAATGCAATGGCAAGAACACACAAAGTGCTCAAATCTTTCTCTCCCAAATCCTACCAAAGCAACAAATGCTATGGAGGATATGAGAGGAAGAACAAGGAGGAAATCCACAAAGAACTCCAAGATCTAGATCCAATAGGTTCCCCTCACTTAGAGGAGAAAGTGATTGGTGGAAATGTAGATCTAGATCTTCTCTCTTTTTTCCCTTAAAAAGATGCAAGAAACATGGAGGGAATGGTGGAGGGAGGGCAAGCTTTGAAGGTCAACAATGGAGGAGAGAGAAGCCCAAAAACGTTGTTGGTTCAAGGAGGAAGAAGGGTATTTATATGTGAAGAAAAATATGGCCGTTGGAAGCAGCCCACCGGCCAGTTCGGCCGTAAGTCCGGCGGCGCCGGCCTCTGGGCCGGACGGTCCGGCGGGACCGGACTGTCGGCCGGATGTCCGACGACCCGCCAGGCGGATTCGGCGACCCGCTGAAAGTCCATTCAGACTAGAAGTTCAGCGGCCCCACCGGACTGGCCCGGTCCGCCGTCGGAAGGTCCGGCCTGGAGCCCGGCCTGGCTAGACCAGGGGCCGAAATGGATAGCCCAAAAACCAAATAACTTTTGAAAGGAAACTCCGAATGAGATGAAACCAATTTTGTTGGAAAGCTAACAACAAGGAGAACCTCACAAATTTTGTTGGAAAGCCCAAGAACCAGCAAGGGAGAATTTACTATGAATTTAGAGGTAATAAGCGTCTCTCTATGAAGAACCGGTAAATTCTCCAAATACCAAAAACGCAATAAGAGTTCCATACGAAATCCCTTTTTGATGAGCTAGAGCTTGTCATGGAAATAACCACAAGCTCTAGAATCTCACAAGGGTAAAATCCAAATAAGAACCAAGAAAGATAATGCCAAGTATACAAAGGTTTGAGCTCTCTCTGAATGATACAAATAAGTTACTCACTCGAGAGCCCCTCTTGATAGTACGGCTATCGATCCTAAACCCGGTCTCCCACACTATGAGACCGGTAAGAAAGAAACCCTATCAAGAACATACCTTTGCCTTGCGCATTCCACTTGAGCTAGATGGTGACGATCTTGATCTTCTCAAGTTGGACAACCTTTCTTGATTGCGCTTGCTCGGTGAAGTCTTGCATATTGCTCCCCCATACTTCACTATGGGAGAGACACTAGAGAAATATCTTCACACGTCCATTACCACCAAATGGACACCGAGCTTCAAGCAAATGATATCTTCTGGAAGCCTATCTTGAACTTGCGCTTCGACTTGATCAACATTGATGATGTCTTGAGAATGCACATGAGAGCTCACCCCATCTTATTCCTCAAGACACACTCTATATAGGCTCAACCCCTTTATGACCAATCTTCGGATCACTCCTTGAATAACACCTTGATCATCACATAATCTTCTTTATATTCAACTTCTTACAACCTTGAACCCAACATATGGATCAAGCGTTGTCTACGGACAAGTCCTACAAATATAACTCAATGTAAACATTAGTCCATAGGGATTGTCATTAATTACCAAAACCACACATGGGGGCGCATGCCCTTTCAAAACTTATGAAGGAGATTGCTGAGAGCATGAGATCACTTGGGATCTAAATAGAGAAGGGCATATCATAACGTTAGTGTTGGATTTCATCAAGTAATTTTTTTGCCAAATATGGTGAATTGGACGGCTGTATTTTCTTTCAAACTGAAGAAAAAATGCAATTTACAGGTATTGATATCCAATGATGATCCTTATGTTGCACAAAACTTGATATGATTCTAAGATGTTTGACTGGTATAGATTATATTGTCATAAATTGTTTTTACAGAAATACGAAGACTATTTTTAATGTATGTTTAGGTCAACCCGTAGCAACGCACAGGAGTTTTGCTAGTATAATAGTATATCATGATACAACCTCTTAAAATTCAAATTTAGAAGTGCCAAAAAAATTAGGAAACAAAATTATGGGTGTTCACAAGATGTGTATTTACTTCCCTAGAATTTTTGGAACCAAATTCAATATACACTAAGAGAAACAAAAAATGACAAATTGTTATGTGAATAGTGTCATTTTTTGTTTTTGTCTTTTATGACACTATTCATACTAGTTTTTTGTTTGTTAATGTGTATTCCTACTTTGGTTGTGAAAATTCTAGGGATTTGCAAACACATATCTTGTGATCCACAAAATTATTTTAGAATTTTTTGAAACTTGCAAATTCAAATTTTAAAGAGTGGTGTCACATAAGGTGTTGTACCACTAGATATGTTATTGTCTCCATGGGACTCAAAGAACAGTCCTATCTGCTAAACTGGATTAGCTGCAATGTTTTCTTAGCCCTCTGTGGAGATCACAATGAAGATAGGTAACTTCCATAAAGATATGTTATAACATGGATTATCTTTTCATGTAACTGAATAAAATGAATTATGCATATCTCTAAAAATGTATGGTGATTATAGTTTCATTAGAAAGGTGTGGCACATTGTAAGGGTAAATTGCCCCTAAGTGTGTTTATGGTAATTAATGACAATTCTTATGGACTAATATTTTCATTGAGCTTTATATAAAGGAAATATTCATAAGAATTGCTTGAAGTACATGTGTTGTATTCAAAGTTTGGATGCCATAAAGATAAATATATATCTTAAGTATTAGCATCAAGATCATTGAATAGAAGAGGTGAATCCAATATGATCAAGAAGAAGAAATAGAGTTGTAGTTCTTGTGTAGAACTCAAGTGTTCCATGCTCTTGCTTATGTGCTAAGCCAAGGAGTTTCAAGATCTTGAGAGTTTGTCTACAAGAGAAGAATTCAAGATATGGCTCTATGTCAAGGTCATGATGGTCTCATGAGTTGAGATATGATTGACTAAGACCTAGAGCATGCAATCAAATGAAGAATTCTTTATATGGATAAAGATATTGTGATAGAGCATGAGAAGATACAAGGTTGACCAAGTCAAAGAATCAAAGAATGAATTCTAGATTGGTCAACACATGAAGCATAAGGAATATGTCACATGGGATCAATCGATCTTGTGGTATGGTAAAGTTTGTCAATTATGCTTTGTGAACTAACCCGTTACATTTGTGTGTCTGTGTTTTTCTATGTGGGTTAGGTATTGTGTCATGGATATGCATCACTAGTTAGATTATATATAGCCCATGAGAGGATGATATCAAGTGGTGGTCATCATCAAGGTTGAGAAGTGCAAGTTCAAGATAAGTATCTCGAGAAGATCATTTGCTTGAAGCTTGTCATCCATTTGATGATAATTGGAATTGTGAAGACGTGTGTTAACAAAGCTATCCCATAATGTTTTATGGGGGATCAAATTATAAGTCTTCACCAAGCAACAATGATCAAGTGAAGCATTCTGGCTTGAGGGAAGCACGAAGCATCATCATCAAGATCAAGCGGGATGCGCTAGGAAAAGGTGCGTCCTTGCTAGGTTTTCCTTTTACCAGTCTCAAGGTGTTTGTTGGGAGACCGGGTTATAGGATAGATAGCCGCACTATCAAGAGGGGCTTTCGGTTGGGTAACTTGATCACATCATCTTAGAGAGCTCAATCCTTTGCACACTTTTCTTCTCCCTACTTTGTTGCTTATTGGTGTTTCTCTGTGTGAGGTTCTTGAGCTTATTATTAGCTTTCCAACAAGCCAAAGTTAATTGAAAACGGAATTCGTATGCATATTTTATTGCATTTTTTTAGTTTGGAGGTTTTATCGGTTCTTTCTTAAGGAAGGTTTTCACCTCTCCTTATTTGGTATTTTATCGCTTACTCCTTCTTGGGATTTATGGCCTACATTGGATAGATCTTTCTCTTAGCTTTTCAAAAAGCCCAAGTTTGCTAAAAAAAGAGTTCGGACGCAAAAGTTTTCACGGTTTTTGTCTTCCTAGTTTTTGTGTTGGTGCTATGCCAGCGAACACCGGGATTTTCACCAAGGGTCCGGTTTCAACCCGGTGTCACCAGCCTGTACATCGGGCGGCCCGGCGCAGGGCCCGGTGTGCACCGGTTCTTAACCGGAATCCTTCTCTGGGAGGTATTCTGGCATAAGCCTGGCACTCACCGGGCTATGCACCGGGAGGCCCGATGCACAGCCCAACGACACTGACTTTTAACTGGGATTGCCCGAGTTTTTCCCCTAACGGCCATACTTTGAGTTGCTATAAAAGGGGCTTCTTCCCCCAACGGCTTTTGTGTGTTCTTGGGTGTTTTTTAGCATACTTTCCATCTTCACTATTGACTCTCTTGAGCTTTCTCCCTCTCCCTTCCCTCCTATGATTCTTGCATCTTTTTGATGGATTTAGAAGAGGAGATCTAGATCTACAATCTCCACTAATCAATTCCTCCTCTAAGTGAGGTGAACCCATTAGATCTAGATCTTGAAGTCATTGGTTGACCTCCACCATTGGTCTTCCTCTCTAACTCCTCCATAAAATTTGTTGCTTTGGTGGGATTAGAGCTTCCCCTTGTGTTCTTGCTTTGCATCCTTGCATAGTGTTGAGCTCTCCATTACGATTTGTTTGAGTGAGAGGTCGTGAGCTTGTTACTCTTGTAGGGTGACCTCCTAGTTGGCTTGGCGGTTGGTGTCGTGGTGACCTCTTCATGGAAGATTGTGAAGAGGCCTGGGTTTTTCCCTTCGTGAGATTTGTGAAGTGGTTGTGGAGCTTACCATCTCCAGAGTGGAGGAAAAACTAACCATAAGAAGGGGTCCTTAGCTTCGTGGGGGACTCAGAAAAGAAGGTGAGACTTCGTGGTGTTCGGGGACCTTCATGGTTTCCCGCATATCTCCAACGGTGATTAGCTTACTTCATGTAAGTGAACATTGGGATACATCTTCATCTCCTCGTGCCTCGATTATCTCTATACCTGAGTTTATTTCCTTGTGATAGTCTTCGTGCTTGAAGTAATTATATCTTGTTTATCACTTTGTGAATTATATCTTATGCTATCTTGCTTATCTCTAGTTGTTGTTGGTGCACTTAGTTGAGCCTAGAATATTTAGGTTTTATATTGCCTAAGATCTGATCGTTGGTATTCTCCAATACTTGGTTCGATCTTATTACCGATAATGTTGTTCAACTCGTTCATGATAGCATATCTCGGTGACCTAGTCACATGCTGCGCAGCATTGATGTGTTCTCACCGAGTGGGCCCAGAGTATCATATTTGTTATGCATACGAGCAAATCCCGCTCCTGGCTATACTCCTCAACCTACTCCTTTGGAGAACTCAAGAGACACCTTTTCAGTCAACCAATTACGTGAAGACGGTTGATGCAATTAGAGTGTACTCCGAAAGTTGTGATTATGTAATAACCTCACAGTCTAAGGACTAAGCTGCGACACTTATTATCTTGCAACGTGAACATCATGACACGATCTTGTTGCAAATGATTCTGTGGGTAATGCCCATCATGGCACTATCAACAAGTGGCATGATCTCCTTGTCAATCGGCTGTAATGCACCATGATTGGGAAACCTCAATCATCAGTTGATCAATGAACCAGTAATCCTGGATATTGTTAGGGACTCCTAATCATTTAATACTACATCTATATCAATGTTTCCGTTTGACATAGTTCTAGCATAGTACTAAACTATTATGAACCTGTCGGATTATGCAAATAAGTTCAATATTATTTTCCTCTAGGGCATTATTCCTTCAGTCTCCCACTTGCATGTACAAATAATCTAGCTGCATTTTGTTTACCGATCACTGAGCATATCATCCATATGGTCTTTTGATCATGCATGCAATGTGAGGACCTATCTTTAGCGGTCTACATAGACCAGACCTTTATATTCTTTGCAACTTTGTCATCCTCTTTATGACAATCTATTCATCATCTCATGATGTTTTGTCTAAGTTTAATGTCTGATAGAAGAGTGAGACTTTGTATTATAGTTTTTGCAATGATGTCTGATTAATCATTGATTTTCTCATGAACCATGCTAAACAGATACACACTCATCTAGAAGTTGAACTTTCTCTAACCAAGCATTATACTTGCCACTACCAGAGTAGTTTTTAATTTATTTAGAATTAATTGAAATCGCCTAGATGCAATCTCAATGTCCCAATCACGCTTAGCTTTGATGGAGTTAATTTCCCATATTTTCTGAACAAAGTGTACTTCTCACTTTTATAGAAATTCCTATTAGTTCTTCCACAAGAATTAATAGGATAGGCTTTTCCTTGGTTTAATGATTCTCTAATCATTCTCAAACCTAGCCTTTTAACTTTTGAACTTGGGATGCATTGTTTGTCTTTATGTAAAACATGGTTTTGGACAGCGCAAACTCTGAGGCGCTTCTTTCAACCATTATTGAGTTCATACTCAATTATTTCCTTAGTCACTCAGTCAAAACTCTTTGACTTTGTTTATTCTGAACATTCAGAATTATGACTAACATACATTCAGACTTAATGTTTTTAAAATTTTGCCTTAAACATGATGTCAATTTCACCACTTATTAATTCGTATTCATAACCATGATACGATTATACTTATTCATAATATGTCTCTCACATAAATAAATTTATCATAGCTCCCACTTAGGATATGTACTCTTACATATAGACCGAGCTCCCACTTAGAATATGTACTCTTACATATATTTGTGAGATTAAAGCTATTTTTCATCGCTCCCACTCAGTTTAATAGAAACAGGTTCATCTCGATAGTTTTGGACTATTCCAAAAAATTATTTTATTCTTAAATCAAACCGAGATACCTTAAATGCGAATAGATTCAAAAATGTGTTAAACATTGCCATAACTTAAACCGATTTAAGAACTTGCAATTTTAACACCTAATTTGAATTTGAAGACTCTTAAATATGGCTACACATTGTAGTCAATCTTATGAATTTGTCTAAACTCATTTAGGACAAATCGTGTTTTTATGTCTTTTAACATCAAAGATTTATTTTCTTCTCCATAATCCGATATTAATTTGAAGAATTAAGTAATATATTTTACTTAATAAGATCGAGTAACAATTACCTCTTAAATAAAATCTTTAATTATAATTATAAGTTATTTTCACATTTAGGTCCGCCACCTTTTCTTCATAGTTCGTAGGTATGTCTAGTTTCAAAACTTTGACAAGTAAATCATGAATTTCACCTTGCGTACCATCGCAATTTTTAAATTCATGAATCCTATTCGAATAAAGGACTTAATTGCATGATCTCTATTATCAATTCCTCTTTTCTAATATAGACCTTCGCTTTGGAACTTATTCCGCTGCGCTCTTCTAATATTATAAAGATTAATTCAATTACTTTAATTAATCCTTTATTTTCTTCTATTTAACACTTTTACTGAGAAAACATTTTCTCTAGAGTGCACCAAATTTTATGCAAGACCAATTTTGCATATTTTGGTTTTAGAAGATATGTCCTTAATCTTATAAGGACCTTTATGAAGAATTCCTAATTTTGAATTATCACAATAATCCGAAATCTTTTATAAATTACACTATAACCCATATAGTATTATTTATATGGCTTCCTATTTACTTTAAATTGAGTTTATTTTAATGTGCCACTGATGTCTACGCACACTTCTATCCTTGTAGACAGTGTTGGGCCTCCAAGTGCAGAGGTTTATAGAACAGCATCAAGTTTCCCATAAGTGGATCACCCAAGGTTTATCGAACTCAGGGAGGAGGAGGTCAAAGTTATCCCTCTCAAGCAACCCTACAATTACGATACAAGAAGTCTCTTGTGTCCCCAACACACCCAGTACACTTGTCAGATGAATAGGTGCACTAGTTCGGCGAAGAGATAGTGAAATACAAGTAATATGGATGATTATAAGTAGTAAATGCAATCTGAAATAAATATCATTGCGAGCAAACATGTAACAAAACTGAATATAAACGGTGTTTTAATGCTTAGAAACAAGGCCTAGGGATCATACTTTCACTAGTGGACACTCTCAACAAAGATAACATAATTAAACACATAAATAACTATCTTCACTATGCCACTCTAAACTATTCTCCAATGGGTAACAAACACTAATCATGTGTAGGGCTACGAAGCACTCCTCAAAGTTCGTATTTCCCCAAACTAGATTGCCCCACACTATCAGAGCACACTAGATGGTTCCAACAAACACCAACAATTCATAGAGACACTAGCCAAAGATACACACATAATGCGCACATTGTCATCCTTCACAAGATGGTACAAGGTGTCTCCGGAGATTACAATAATAAAGCACCAAAGTAGCATAATATATGAAGAATAGCATCTACCAATTCAACTACATACAAAGCTCATGATCACATATAGATCACATCATGGGAGAGAGAGGTGAACCACATAGCTACCGGTAGAGCCCTCAACCCCGGGGGAGAACTACTCCCTCCTCATCATGGAAGACAACAACGTCGATGGTGATGGCGGTGAAGTCGATGGAGACGATAGTGGAGGCGATGGAGTCGATGGAGATGGCTCCAGGGACACTTCCTTGTCCCGGCAGGGTGCCGGAACAGAGACTTTTGTCCCCCGAAACTCTTCGGTGGCGGCGGCAGAGCTGTGGAACTCTTTCTCAAAAAATACTGATTGATTTAGGGTTTTTGCGATGGAGGCTCTTTATAGGCAGAGGGGCGATGTCAGAGGACAGCTAGGGCCCACACACCATAGGGTGGCGCGCCCTAGGGGTCACCCGCGCCACCAGGTGGTGTGGTGGCCCCCTGTCCCCCTCTGGCTCTCCTTCGGACTTCGTCTCGTGTCGGGAAAAATAGGAGGTTCGGCCTTTGTTTCGTCTAATTCTGAGAATATTTCCTGTGTAACTTTTCTGAAACACAAAAACAGCAGAAAACAGGGAACTGGCACTATGGCATCTCGTCAATAGGTTAGTTCCGGAAAACGCATAAAAACGCCATGAAGTGTAACAAAACACAAAGCAAATGGTGTATAAACAAGTATGGAGCATCAAAAATTTTAGATACATTTGAGACGTATCAAGCATCCCCAAGCTTAACTCCTGCTCGTCCTCGAGTAGGTTAGTGATAACAAAACAATAATTTTTGAGGTGACATGCACCAACACAATCTTGATCAACGATGTAAAGCATTGAGTGGTGAGATCAAATTACTTAAAACATGGGCGTAAAAGACATAATCTCGACAATAAAACTTAGCAACCATGTTATAACATGAAACGTAACACAAACAAAACATCATGAGTAATGATATATTGAAAGTCAAGTGTGTGTTTTGAGCATATAGAAAAACATAGCAAAGTGGTTTTTAGCTTGTC
Organism: Dactylis glomerata; assembly: GCA_007115705.1. NCBI lineage: Eukaryota > Viridiplantae > Streptophyta > Magnoliopsida > Poales > Poaceae > Dactylis > Dactylis glomerata. Next base: position 2,446,586 of record QXEO01000344.1, read on the forward strand.
CTTCATGGAATAACAAAACATAAATGCATAGGACACCTTCAAGTTTAAGAGGGTGACTAGATACAAATAATTTAAGAACAAGCAAAACCATAATTATGAATCAATCAATAATAAATTTTGGGACTATGCACATTACACTCAGAATGACAAGTATGCTCTCTTAGACGGTGCATAAAGGTAGACGGTGGAGACTCAACATAAAAGCAAAAGAAAGGCCCTTCGCAGAGGGAAACAGTGATTGCAAGTTTTATAAACCTCTAAAAATTATGATACTTACTAGCTTTGAGCGCTCATTGCCCCCATCATAGGCATCTTGAGTGGTTAAGTTTAATGTGAGTACAATTATGAAGCATATGCTTAACAAATCATAAGTTGAAAATCTCATGTCTCGTGAAGTACGAATAACCAATCCTCATGCTACTCGACTTAGGTCCCAAGCAAGTTCTTGTCATTGTAAGCATACATGTATCATCAAGAACGCCAATGGGGTACCTCTTGCCCGATGACATGGAATAAGCCCACATCAAAATGACAAGACAAACAGACAATGAACACCTCGGCCTCTCTTTTATTTACCATGGGTATAGCTTTTTATTTTGAGATGCGTCGTCAAATGTCCACTATGGGCATGCTATAAATTTCCACCATGAATGATGCATGGCTTAGATTAGCGGCCCAGGCGTTTCTCTAACACATATACAAACTCCATGAGCTCACAAGTTCCCAACTTATTTCACATCGCAGGTATCCATAAACAAAAGATCATGATATCAACTAAATGAGAGTAAGTGCAATGTTAAAAGCGTGCCCCATGACGACATGGCTGAGCTAACTTCCAACTTACAACTTGCAAACACAACGTCAACATAAGAGAGCCACAATGGTCAAATTTATTAAAAGCAAGAAAAGTAAAGTGTGCCATCAGGTTTGTGAGAGCTTTACTGACTAATTTTCACATAACACAAAATGTTTAATTTGAAGGATAGATAAAAACAAGATGAATGTGCTTGGAATAGCAAATTGCTAATAGGTAGATATGGTGGACACATTAGAAAACTTTGGTTTTTGGGAGTTGGATGCTCGAGAAGTATTCCCTCTCAGTACAAAATGAAGGCTAGCAAAAGACTGGGAGTGACCAACTAAGAGAGCAATAACGGCCATAATCATGCATAGCGACAAAACATCATTAACCAAAGCATAAAGTGGTATCACAAGTTAAAAACCAAATGATCATAGAGGCTTATGGTGACTTGTTAGAGTCAAACATGTTGTAAGCATGCGCCGAGTCAACCCAAATAAAGCATCAAAGGAGAAAACCACAATAATATGCTCCCATATAATAAAAACAACGCATGATTCTTTCAAAGGCACATTAAGCAATCTCAGTCATTTGAGACAAGTCATGCTACAACAAAAACTACTAAGCATACTACCAAAACAACATTAAGCATGACATGCAAAAGTCTAAGCCATAGTCTAAACATGCTCCAATTTGTACCACTATAGGCATGAAACTTTTTTCTCTTTTCCAACACCATTCAACCTTTTTGAATCAACTCTTAAAAATGAAAACCAACATAGACCAGAGGTCTAAATACACCTTGATACACAGATATAACAAGATCTGAACAAAAATCAAGACGAAAAACGAAAGTTAAACGCAGTACTAGAAAAAGAGAACACTCGTTGAACGATAAGAGTGAAAACTAGAGTGTTCTTGGCAATGAAAACAGAGCGTGTCTCTCTCCGTAACAAACATGATGTGATCCAACCATTTATTGCAGCAAATAAAAGATGCTCCAAGAAAGACGCATATCATACGAAGTAATAAAAATATAGTGTCTTGAAAGGTGACCTGATTTTTGCCGATGAATAAAGGGTGCCTCGGGGCATCCCTAAGCTTTGACGCTTGTACTTCTTGGATATTTCTTGGGGTGACATGGGAATCCCCAAGCTTGAGCTTTTGTCCATACTTCATCTCATCTCATCACTCTCCTTTCCCTACACTTGAAAACTTCCTTCATACAAAACTTCACACAATTCTATTAGCAATATTAGTGTAAGCATGATAGTAAATCTACTCTTTTGGTTCAGTTTTAAACTCAAGTATACCATATATTAAAGCATAAGCTACTGTAGCAACTTACTCAAAAGTTCCGTGATCAGAAGAACTAAAAAACAAAGCGATCGAGAGGCAAACACAAATAGTGGTAGAAATCTGTCAAAACAGAACAGCTGACAAAGATCGATTTTTCCAAGGATCTTCTGTTGCTCAAATGAAAAGTGAAAAACTAATAAATGTTTGGAAATAACCTGGGGCATGTGTACAAGAAATCGCAGATCAAAAAGACATTCTGAGAATTTTCACGAATTTTTACGGTGCAGCGTAGAAATCTATTTCAGGACAGCAACTTCCCCAAATATTACGTTCCTCCAATTAGAGGTTCTTCTTAGCACAAAAATGAAATAAAAATAATAAGGAGAGGTCATTACAATAGCAATAACTTACAAGACTCAACAAAAATAAAAAGTACTGAAAAGAAAACATTGGGTTATCGCCCAAGAGTGCTTTTCTCTAACGCCTTTGAGCTAGGCGCGGTAATTTGAGAAGATGCTCATATAAGCACCGGAAAGAACTTGAAGCAAGAGAGAGCATCAAAAAGCAAATACGAAACATATTTAAATCTAAACCACTTCCTATGAAAAAGAGTCTTGTAAAGAAACAAGTCATGAAAGCACAAAGTAACAAGCATAGGAAGGCAAAATAAGTGCAACTTCAAGAATTCCAAGGAAAAGAGGGGAAACTTAATATTATTGAGATGCATAAAACCATGTTTCCCTCTCTCATAATAACTTTCAGTAGCATCATGAATAGAATTAACAACATAGCTATCACATAAAACATCCTTATCATGAGCCATATGCATAAAAGAATTAATACTCCCCACATGAACATAGTCATTCTTAGCAATCATAGTAGGAGAAAATTCAACAAAATAGCTATCTTCTGGAGTGTGTTCAGTTGTAAACGCATCATCATTGGAAGAAACATGGATAGCACTAATAGAACAACAATTATTAACCTCATCATTTTCATAATTGGTACCATAGAGATTTTTAGTATCAAAAGTAGAGTGATTTTCCCAATCATGATCACTACTATAGATAACAGGCATAGGACCATCATCGAGTTCAGATTCATCAAAAACTATAATAGGAGCAACATGCTTAGGGGAAGATACTGTTTCCTATCTCCTTTTACTCCTCTTCTTCTTCTTCTTCACTTCTTTAGGAGGGAGAGGCTTGAAAGGAAGCTTCTCCACATAACCTGGTTTATTGACGGGAACAATAGAAGAAACTTTGGAGGATTCCTCCTTCTCATTAATAAGAACAAAACACATATTAGTCCTGTCATATTTTGGTAAAGCATCATCTTTTATAACATTTTGTATGTAAGTATTTGCATGGCAATCATTAACACAATAAAGATGGCAACCATGCAGGATGCTATTAATATCAAAAGCACTCATATCTACCAAAGAAGTTTTTCTAGATAACTCTTCACACCCCAAAAATAAAGTAAGCTCATCATGCTGATTGGGAGTGATCATGTCATCACAATACAAACTTGCAGTACTCATAGGATTAGAAAGGCTACTATCATGGCCCGAGCATTGAAAATTAAAATGACCCACTTTATAGCAAAGTTCACAAATAAAAGGATAGAGGGCACAAACCTTTTCACCAAGCTCATTTAGAGCTCTGTCCCACATTCTAGTTTCTTCATTCCTGTGGTGAATACAATAATCTTCTTTGATGTGATTCTGTTCACAAGGTCTAAGTGCTCCACAAAAATTAACATGCTTATAAGAAATAGTACTTTCAGAAGTTTGAGTGTGTTTATTGCAATCATCAATAACAATATCACTTTCCATGCAAGTGTCTTTAAAAGGTTCATGGTACACGTCCCAATTTCCTTTAGGAACATTAATATGCGAAACAAAGGCTCTATAGAAATCGACCATAATTTGAGAATCAAGGCCATATTTAGCACTAAGCTCTTGAAAATTAGCAGTTTTAGCAAAAGACTTAATGCAATCATACTCATAGTTTATACCTGATCCTTTACCTTTGTCACAATCCAATCTTCAATATTGCTTTGAATTGTTTCAAGCAGATCCCACTTGGCTTCAACCTCCTTGCTTGTGAAAGACCCCTCAAAGCAGGCATCTAGATAGTCCTTGTAATGTCCTGAAAGCCTTGCATAATTTTTTTTAATAACAATATTACGGGGGAGTTCATGAATGGGACATTTAAGCATTAGTGACTTCAATCTTCCCTACGCTTGGGCAATGCTTTCTCCATCATGAGGATGAAAATTATAAATATAATTCCTATCTTTATGAACCTCGCTAGAAGGATAGAATTTAGAATAAAGGGATTTCTATTTTTGTGCCCTCAGATCCTTAGTTGTACTCAGTTTTCCCCAGCCGCTTAGTTTTTCCTCAGTTTTCCCCAAGCCCTTGTCTGAAACCCTCAGAAGGAGCTCGGACGTGAGGATTCCTGTTTAGTTGACCATTCTGTGCTGACGAGTGGGGTCGCGCCGTGTGGGGCCGCGTCATGTGGGGCTGGTAGAAAGGGACCGCATGGGACAGGACGAGACCGTGTTTGGTCATACGAGCGGAGCTGGGGCCGTAGCGTGTGGGGCCGTAGCGTGTGGAGCCGTGTGGGTCCAGGACATGGGCATGAGTGGTTTCGGTCTCTTTCGCCCAGATTAGCAGTTTTCAATGCACCTTTTTCCTCTCTCTCGCTCGATCTCATTCATTCTTGATTGCCCAAACTGGTAGCAAATCTAGAGCAGCTTCTCCTTCTATTTTTTAACGCCATTCATTTCTTTATGCCTTCATTTTTACCCAATTAGGTACTCCCTCCGATCCATATTACTCTTCACTAATACAAATGTATCTACCACTAAAATGTGTTTAGATACAACCACATTAGCGAAGAGTAATATGGATCGGAGGGAGTAGGAAATCTAGGGCACAAATCCAGAGAAAATATACGATAAGCTGCATACAGCAGCCAACATAGCATAGATATATGGGATCATGATAGATCCAACAGTACTACCGAGATCCAACATAAGCTACTCCTACATTTTACATGGGATTAAGCTTGGAGGCTGCGCAGGTGAATCCCAAGTGCTTTGTGTTTGGCCATGAACGCATACACGTTCACGGTCGTTCCAACTCTAGCGCCGCCTCTGCCAATGGATTCAGCATGGTTCACCATGTAGTTGAAGTCGGTGGCGCGGAGCCTCCTGTTGCAGAAGGGGCACTTGTAAACGCCTCCAGCAAAGTGGCGATCGTAATGGCCGGACTGCAGCCTCCTGAGGACGTGACGAGTCTTGGTGTGGAAGGACTCGTCGTCGCTGTTGACGTCGCTGCTCTGCACCTGTCACATAGCACCAAAGATTGAAAAACACAGAGTCAATTGCAGCGATGATGGAACAGAGAGTGAACAAAAGATCATGCATGATAATATGGGCACGAAAAAAAGAGGTAGCCTCAGTTACATTGGACACACTTATATCCAGGATTTGGGTCAGTGAACCAAAGATCATGCACAACAAATTTGTACACACCAATTGTTCACAGACCAAACCCTGAATCAATTTGTGCCCAAATATTCATCATCATCGGCACAAATTAACCGGATGGGATTGATTACTCACATAAGTTAACCGAATCTTAAACAAAAGCAAATCACAAACACTAATAATGCAAGATCTAGAACTAGGAACAGACGAACCCTAATAACGCAAGATCTAACACGCAAGATCTAGAACTAGAAATAGACGAACCCTATTAACGCAAGATCTAACACAAAAGGATTGAACTAGGAACAGACGAACCCAATTAACGCAAGATCTAACACAAAATGATAGAACTAGGAACCGACGAACCCTAATAACGCAAGATCTAACACAAAAAGGATTGAAATGGAATAAGAACAAGGGAACAAAGGGTTACCTCCTCATCGTCGACGATGCTGGTGTCGTAGGGGTTCTCCGGGGTGACGTACGACTCTTGTTCGTACGGGTCCCAATCGACGGGGAACTGGACGGGGGCCTGGACGAGGGCGGCGGCTGATGCGCCGGCGGCTACGTCGGAAGCAGCGACGGGGGCCTGGACAGGGACGGCGGCCGATACGCCGGCGGCCGATGTGCCGGCGGCTACGTCAGAAGCAGCGACGGGGTCCTGGATGGGGGCGGCGGCCGATGCGCCGGCGGCCGATGTGCCGGCGCCTGATGCGCCGGCGGCTATGTCGGAAGCGCCAACAATGGGCATGTCATTCTTCTCCATCGCCGGGGTTTTTTCTTGGGGTTTTTTCGATGCGAAGTGGAGAAGATGATAGGACAGGAGAGGCGGTTGCAGTGAGAATGAGAGAGTGGGCGAGCATCGAGGGGGAGAAACAGGGGCTCTATAAAAACGAAGGTGGCGTTTGGTGTACCGCAACACGCATCCGCTATAAAGACGGCTGCAGCGTGCACCACGACACGAGGCTAACCCTTCGACGTTTGGTGTACTCAGTTCTAACCTCGGGCCTTATACAGAAATTTTATCTGTACTCAGTTTTCCCCTCGAGTACTTAGACTGGCAAGTGCAATATACTCAGTTCTACCCTCAAGTAGCTGGTCAACAGAGAGTCAACAAATAAGATTAACATAGCTAATTGAGTCATTTCATGTGCAAAAAAATCCAAAAAATAAAATAAAAACATAGTGGCACCTACTCATGGAGTCTTCCTATGCAACCTGCCACCTAGGAAACCTTAACAAACATAGATAAATCAAGTTTTACCACAAATTGCCACTTCTCAGAATCACTAGTAGCTATGAAGATGCATGGTTTTCCACTCAAACCCCTTTGCAAAACATCTTCCCCAAAACATAGTTTGTCTAAATGATGCCATAATTGTCACACTCATGTATATTTGAATTGCAAATAATTTGATGTAGCCCAATATGAATTATATTGTACAAAACACGCATTTTTCATTTTGTAATTATTTTGTTTGAATTTCTTAGTCTATTTACTATTTACATGCCCTTGGTTTCTTAGTACTACTCAGTTTTGCCCTCAAGTACTGTCACAAATGCTCACAGAAGCCCAAACTTATCCTGATTGGTTGAGCCGTTGTCACACGGATCGACTCAACCAACTATTGATCCACTGATCTAACGGGCAGTATACCCCTATCCGTCTCTTCGTGGCCACCCCTCTTTCTCTCTTCGTGGCCACCCCTCTCTCTCTCTATCGGTGGATCAACGGTTGGTGGATTCGATCCGTGTGACAAGAGACATGCATTTATGGATTATTTTGCCACGTAACTATATTCCCTCTATTTATGCATTATTTTCTACAATTTAAAAATATTAAACTAAAAAGTGTAATAATTTTGGTGTAAACAAGAGACATACATATTTGCAGATTTTGGTGAATGGATTATTTATCACCCCTCTAACAATTATCAACTATCTTTAGCATTCCTTTTCTTTTAGGGAATATAGTTTTGGTAATTTGAATCGGCCCAAAAGTGGTATAATTTTGGTAGAAACATGAGACATACATATTTGGCATATTTGGGGGATTTCGGTGAATGGATTATTTATCACCCCTCTAACAATTATCAACTATCTTTAGCATTCCTTTTCTTTTAGGGAATATAGTTTTGGCAATTTGAAACGGCCCAAAAGTGGTATAATTTTTGGTAGAAACATGAGACATACATATTTGGCATATTTGGGGGATTTCGGTGAATGGATTATTTATCACCCCTCTAACAATTATCAACTATCTTTAGCATTCCTTTTTTTAGGGAATATAGTTTTGGCAATTTGAAATGGCCCAAAAGTGGAATAATTTTGGTAGAAACATGAGACATACATATTTGGCATATTTGGGGGATTTCGGTGAATGGATTATTTATCACCCCTCTAACAATTATCAACTTTCTTTAGCATTCCTTTTCTTTTAGGGAATATAGTTTGGGATATAGTTTTGGTTATTTGAAACGTCCCAAAAGTGGTATAATTTTGGTATAAACATGAGACATACATATTTGTGGGATTTCGGTGAATGCATTATTTGTGACCCCTCTAACAATTATCAACTATCTTATTCTCTAACACTTATTTTTTTTGGTAATTTCGGTGAATGCACACACTAACTTTGAAAATAACTACAAGTACATATAACTGACTAATGGATTTGTAACAAGGGATCCCTTGTAACAACTTCTAGCACTTGATGAGCAATGATAAGAATCCGATCGCAATTATACAACAAAAAAACAACCAGCCATCAGATTAGCTTGCTTCTTCAACTCGATCAGCTGCTTTAACTACTTGTTTATTTTCTTTAGTTCTCCCTTCACTTCCACCAGTTCTGCATTGGGAGCATTAGGCATAATCGGAACGGCTCCTCTCTCCGCCGCATTCTCTACAGCAAGTCCCCCCTCCCAAATTGCGCTCCCCAATAGCGCTAATTGATTCCTGCAATTTAAGCCTTTGAACATACACATCGATCCACTCGAAATACCTGCATTTCTTTAGGATCTGAAAACAACAATGTGAACCCTAAATCCCAAATTCGAGGGAATAACAAGAAAATCGAGAGAAAATAGAGCAATTGGAGCGAGATCTAACCTTATCCCCCTCTCTATATGGCAAGCTCTCGCATGCAAGAAACTCACGTCCACGGTTGCCATTGTCGTCCGTCTTACAGATCGACCGCTTCAGAGGCTCCTGGCATGGGCAGTCAGGGCATCTTGTCAAAGGCACGGGTCCATACTGTGGCCATGAAGAACGGGGGGTCGAAGAGAAACTAGACATCACTTGCCTGCCGGAGATGGGCTACCGCTGGCGGAGAAGAAGAACAATGGGGCGCGGGGAAAGAAAGGGGAAGCAATGGCACGGGCACGGGCGCGGGGCTGGCTCAGGCTCCCATTTTGCAACGGTCACCTGGATAAGCTGTGGGTCCAGCGTGCTAATGTGGACAAGTTGTGGGTCCCACGATGATCTGGATAAGTGGAGACGTGTCCACTGCGGGGCACCAATAGCGGCCCCAATTGCCAGCACCAACAAACGGTCAACTAAACGGGATTCCTCCCGTCCGAGCTCCTTGTGAGGGTTTCAGACAAGCGCATGGGTAAAACTGAGGAAAAACTAAGTGGCTGGGGAAAACTGAGCACAACTAAGGATCCGAGGGCACGAAAATAGAAATCCCTAGAATAAAAGAGAGGTACAATTTCCTCCCAACCAATAGATCGGCCATCCTTCAACGTCTTATACCATTCTGCAGCTCTGCCCTTTAGTGATAAAGAGAATAGCTTCCTCTTAATCCGACTTGTTGAAATACCTGCACACTTGAACAACTCGCATAATCCATGTATAAAGAGCAAATGATCACGAGGATGAACAGTTCCATCCCCTAAATAGCAGTTATTCATAGCACGTTCAACAATTTTCATAGGTATTTTAAAAGGATGAGGATCACAAACATCTTATAATTATCACATATGGGAGATAAAATATCATCAGATCAATTTTCTCCACTAAAGCTGGGGAACTAAAAATATCATGCTTATCAAAACCAGCTTCCCCAAGCTTAGACCTTTCTATAGCATTAGCAATAACGGTGTTCAAAGAATTCATACAAATAATATTGCTATTAGCATGCGAATAAAGCTCCAAAGGTTTTCTAAATTTCTCTTCAAACACTTCATGTCCTAACTCAGGAAAAATACTATAAAACTCTTTGTTTTCCATTAAGCCTAACTAGTGAAAAGAAAAACAAGAAACAAAAACATATAATTGCAGAATCTAAAGGAAATAACTTCGAGCACCCACACATGAGGATGTGAGTACCTTTTACCTTACCTCCCCGGCAACGGCGCCAGAAAAGAGCTTGATGTCTACGCACGCTTCTATCCTTGTAGACAGTGTTGGGCCTCCAAGTGCAGAGGTTTGTAGAACAACAGCAAGTTTCCCTTAAGTGGATCACCCAAGGTTTATCAAACTCAGGGAGCAGGAGGTCAAAGCTATCCCTCTCAAGCAACCCTGCAATTATGATACAAGAAGTCTCTTATGTCCCCAACACACATAATACACTTGTCAGATGTATAGATGCACTAGTTCGGCGAAGAGATAGTGAAATACAAGTAATATTGATGATTATAAGTAGTAAATGCAATCATAAATAAATATTGTTGCGAGCAAACATGTAACAAAACTGAATGTAAACGGTGTTTTAATGCTTAGAAACAAGGCCTAAGGATCATACTTTCACTAGTGGACACTCTCAACAAAGATAACATAATTGAACACATAAATAACTATCTTCACTATGCCACTCTAAACTATTCTCCAATGGGTAACGAACACTAATCATGCGTAGGGCTACGAAGCACTCCTCAAAGTTCGCATTTTCCCAAACTATATTGCCCCACACTATCACCTTGAGCGCACTAGATGGTTCCAACAAACATCAATAATTCATAGAGACACTAGCCAAAGAGACACACATAATGCGCACACTATCATCCTTCACATCATGGTACAAGGTGTCTTCGGAGATTACAATAATAAAGCACTGAAGTAGCATAATATATGAAGAATAGCATCTACCAATTCAATTAGATACAAAGCTCATGATCACATATAGATCACATCATGGGAGAGAGAGGTGAACCACATAGCTATCGGTAGAGCCCTCAGCCCCGAGGGAGAACTACTCCCTTCTCATCATGGGAGACAGCAATGTCGATAGAGATGGCAGTGAAGTCAATGGAGACGGCGGTGGAGGCGATGGAGTCGATGGATATGGCTCTGGGGGCACTTCCCAGTCCCGACAGGGTGTCAGAACAGAGACTTCTGTCCCCCGAAACTCGTCGGTGGCGGCGGCGGAGTTGCGGAACTCTTTCTCAAAAAACACTGATTGATTTAGGGTTTTCATGATGGAGGCTCTTTATAGGCAGAGGGGCGATGTCAGAGGGCAGCCAGGGCCCACACACCATAGGGTGGTGCGCCCTAGGGGTCACCCGCGCCACCAGGTAGTGTGGTGGCCCCTAGCCCCCCTCTGGCTCTCCTTCAGACTTTGTCTCGTGTTGGGAAAAATAGGAGGTTTGGCCTTTGTTTCGTCCAATTCCGAGAATATTTCCTGTGTAACTTTTCTGAAACACAAAAATAGCAGAATATAGGGAACTGGCACTGTGGCATCTCGTCAATAGGCTAGTTCTGGAAAATGCATAAAAACGTCATGAAGTGTAACAAAACACAAAGCAAATGGTGCATAAACAAGTATGAAGCATAAAAAATTATAGATACGTTTGAGACGTATCAACCACTTTAAATGATAATTTTGCCACTATAGATGATTTATTCCCTTAATATGATTTCTAATGCAAACTTTTCAACGACTTGAATTGTTTAGCATTATTTGCCGAACTACTTCGTCAAATTCTTTCAAATCATAAACTTTGAACTTAGTCATTTTTTGACCGATTCAAATTTGACTTAGCTCAAATCTTTCTTTATTCTTTATTAAACTATTTGCATAATTCAAATAATTTAATCATGACTTTGTAATTCAAATAATTACTAAATCTTTCAATAAATAATTTTTGTGAAATAATAATTTATTTATTTTATGAAATATATTACACATCTTTTATGCATAATATCAATAATTGTGTGCTTTACACATTAGCACAAAGTGTTTAAATCATTTCAAATAAATGAAGTGTGGATTGATGGCATGTAAATGTCCGCCCAGTTGGAAACCCCAAGAGGAAGGTATGATGAGCACAACAGCAAGCCTTCCCTCAGTTTGAAACCAAGGTTTATCGAACCAGTAGGAGAAAAAACCAACTTCCGAAGGTTGATGCTCGCTAGCTTCGCGATAGCTCCGGACAATTTATATATGACGCCTTATCTAGGGCGTAGCTTTGCACCAGCAGTGATACGTCTCAAACGTATCTATAATCTTTGATGCTCCATGCTTGTTCTTACACCATTTGCTTAGTGTTTTGTTACACTTCGTGGTGTTTTTATGCATTTTTCAGAACTAACCTATTAACAAGATGCCACAGTGCTAGTTATCTGTTTTCTGCTGTTTTTGTGTTTCAGAAAAGTTACAGAGGAAATATTCTCAGAATTAGACAAAACAAAAGCTGAACCTCCTATTTTTACCGAAACTTCACAAAGACCGAAGAGGAGACAGAGGGGGGCCACGGGCCAGCCACACCATAGGGCAGCGCGGCCAGCCCCTGGCCCGTGCCCCTGGTGGTGAGGCTGCCCTGGTCCACTCCTGACGCCGCCCCTTCGCCTATAAAGACCCCTCGACGGGAAAAACCTAAACACCCGATCAATTTTCTAGAAACATATCGCGATCCACCGCCGTCGTCGACCGGAGATCGGGAGGGTCCAGAAGCTCTTCCCGGCACCCTGCGGGAGAGGGGAACCGCCACCGGAGGTCTTCTTCATCACCATGCTTGCCTCCGGCGCGATGAGTGAGTAGTCTACCTTGGACTATGGGTCCATAGCAGTAGCTAGATGGTTGTCTTCTCCACCATGTGCTTCGTGTTTAGATCTCGTGAGCTGCCCTACATGATCGAGATCATCTTTATGTAATTCTACATGTTGTGTTTGTTGGGATCCGATGAATATTGGTGTTATGTTAAGTTGATGTTCTGAATTTTATCTTATGTTATCTCTATGTTGTTTATGATCTTGCATGCTCTCTGTTGTTAGTAGCTATCTTGGCCAAGTAGATACTAGTGACTCCAAGAGGGGGTATTTATGCTTGATAGTTGGGTTCATGCCTCTATTTAATCTGAGGGAGTGACAGAAACCTCTAAGGTTGTAGATGTGCTATTGCCACTAGGGAGAAAACAACAATCTTGTGTCCAAGGACATTTGCTTTGTTTATATTACATACTTTGCTTAATGCAGTTATTTGTTGTTTGCAACTTAATACTCTCGGGGTCCTCGGATGGTTCCCTGCGAGTGGATTATTAGTCATAGATACAGTTGGATGGTGGTCTATGTATTTTGTTGTAATGCCCAGAGTAAATCTCATAGTGATCCTCATGACATATGCACATTATCTTTATTCTATCAATTGCCCAACTGTAATTTGTTTACCCAGTGACAAGGGTATAGCTAATAGAGCCCGTTAGTTGAGTACCCCTAAGGCCCGTATAGCTAGGCCCAATTGTAATAATAGTCAAATACGAGTTCCTACCGTATGTCGATACTGTAATCTGTATCGGACCCTACCCGATCCTCGAGACCTGGCCACCTATATAAAGGGGCCAGGAGGGGACGGTGTAGGGGAGATTGAAAGCAAGCCAGGTCAAACACCCAAGTTTACCTTCGACGCATACCTATTTCGACTAACTTTACCTTCGAGTTCATCCGACGCCCTATCTCCCCGATCCTAAGTCCTTCATCTAGGACATTTGTCGAGTTTACCCCTCGTTAATTGGCGCCGACCATGGGGATCTGGGCGTTGGAATCATGAATTCGACGGCTTTTTCGCTTTTAGCCAATAGCAATACAGAAGTCGACAAAAATCAAGAGATGGAGTTGACAATCGGAAGTTTGAGCATCTTCATCGGGCCATCGGGTTCATCTCGTCTTTCAGATCCGACGAAACAAGATCCGTCGGCAAGAGAGACCAAAACAGTAGCAATGATGGAGTATTCCGACAGCTCATCCAGCGAGGTAAATTCGCCGGTCAGCCTAGAAGAAGTGCTAAAAGGAATTGAAGAAGACAGTAAAGCAAAGGAAAAACTCGACGCAGGAGTCCAACTCAATGATCTCATGATTTGCCTCGGCGATATCTCAGACAAATCAACAGACACATGGAAGACAGGGTTAGAGCTTTCTGAAGATGGCGACTCGATCTTCTCAAGCTTCAATAGTAACATCGGCAAACAATGCCAGGTGCTCGCCATTGTAGGAGACAACTCAGAAGAATTCGATGAAAACGAGAACCCAGTGCTAAACCCAGCAAATATAGACAGAGGAGCAAATCACCTAGCAGAAGGGCAAATAGCAGAATCCCTCACAGCCAGGGAAAAAATTCGACTATCAGTCGACGAGTGGAGGGTAATAAGAGAAGCCGTAGAACACGGCATGCCAATACCACCAAATTCCAGCAAAGACATGCTTTTGGGATATCATTACGCCCTAAGGCAGCAGGCAAAGCAATTAGCAAAGGAGAAAATAGAGATACAAAGAAGAAAAGATTCAGCCATTGCAGCTAGCGAAGCTGCTCGTAAAGCACGAAGCGACGCATCATATAGCAACGCAAGGAAAAATCGTCGACACAGTTCAAGGTACGATAACCTCGACTACTCCGACAGGTAAAGTATTTCTAAAAACCTCGACTCGTCCTTCCTATCGATCGACGAGCAGGGGAACATCCTACCGAAAACCCCTGAAGCAGCGCTAGTGGCAGCGCAAGCATATCTACTTACAACTCGACCAAGTCCAGGAGATCCTAGAGAACATATGCATAGAGCAGCACTGAACGGACTCAACATGGTGGGCCACAAGCTATCAGCAAAAGGAGAAGAAGCATATCACCACAAGGAAGTGCACAAAGCAAGGTCACCTCGCCGTCACAACAGTCCTCGGCGCAGAAGCAGCAAGCACCAATCTCGGTCGCCATCACCAAAACAGCACGGTGGAACTCGAAGATCGCGATCCCCAAATGAAAAACGCGACTATGAAGACGACGAAAAAGAGATGGGGGCATCGTGCTTTACCCACAGGGTTCGCACCATCCCAGTTCCCAAGGGATTCAAGCTACCTCATGATCAGCAAAAGTACGACTGATCACAGGAACCACAATCATGGCTCGCAGATTACTTACAAGCAGTTCAAATATTAGGAGGAACCAAAGTAACAGCAATGCAAAGTTTGCAACTACACCTCACCGGCGCAGCAAGGTCATGGTTGAGCAAACTAGAGAAAGAATCTATTGGAAGCTGGGAAGACCTCACAAAGCAATTCACAAGCAACTTCAGGTCGACATACAAGCGACCATCATCAATAGAAGAAGTCAAAGCATGTGTGCAACAACGCGACGAAACACTGTGGGCATACATCCAAAGATGGAGCCTTATCAAAAATTCAGCAGTCAAAGTTTCAGACGAAAGAGCAATAGATGCGTTCATCATTGGATTAAGGCGAAGAGATCTAGTCGAGGAGATGGGTAGAATCAAGCCGAAAACAGTGTCAGACCTCATGGACACAACAAACAGATTTGCAGATGGAGAAGATGCGTGCAACAACAAGCGGACGCGATCTCCAGAGGACGACAGAAGAAACAGATATGGAAGTCAAAGGAGACGACCCCGAAATTACGACACCTACGGCTCCCATAGCCAAGTCGCCGCAGGATACAAAGACAACAGCTATCAAGGAAGTGATCACAGAAGCTCGGGATATCGAAGCTACGGAAAGGAGGACTATAAAAAGTTCCCTACAAGAGAACCCAGAGAGTACAACCCATCGCCAGAAGATATGCTCAACGGGCCTTGTCATATACACTCAGCGTTCGTCGATGGGAAGCGAGTATCAAGGCACGCAATGAAAGACTGCACAACATTCTTAAAACTACAAGAGGCAGCGCTAAACAAGCAAACCGAAGCAAGGCGACAAGGATTTGAAGGAGGCAACAATCCTCCGGCAAAACAGCAAGGAAACAACGGAGCTCCTCAAGGACAAGACCAGCAAAAATAGGGACACGATGACGACGAAGGGTATGTCCCATCGAAAGGACACATCACAGCAATGATACAACCTGTGCCCAAGTCGAACAAAGAAGAGAAGAGTATAACTTGACAAGTCAATCTAGCAGTCATCTCACCTCCAGCCGCAACGGAGTATCTGCACTAGTCAGAATAACCAATCGAGTTCAACAGAGAAGACCACCCTATAACAGTACCTCAGCTGGGAAACGCGCCTTTGGTACTCAAAGCTCAAATCGGTGCGTATGATATCGATAAAATATTCATGGATGCAGGGAGTGGAATTAACCTGATATATGCGAAAACGCTTCGAGCAATGCATATATCACTAGAGTTCCTGAAACCAACGGATTGTTCCTTCCACGGGATCGTGCCAGGAAGTGCCAATTACCCATTGGGTCGAATAGCAGTCAATGTTTGCTTCGGCAACCGACAGAACTATAGAAGAGAAAAGCTAGACTTTGAAGTCATGGACTGGCCATCCCAATATCACGCGATCCTCGGACGACCCGCGTTTTCACGATTCATGGCAGTTCCTCACTATACATATTTGGTACTTAAAATGCTAGGACCAAGAGGAATAATTACAGTCAAAGGGAGTTTTGAAATCTCAGATCTCTGCGACAGGGAGTTCCACAAGATGGCGCAATTTTTTTTGGCGTAATAGCCAACCATGCAGAGAAGGCGAAAAACACGACTACAGAGGGCGTCAAGCTACTCGAAGGACATGCTGCGGAGCCCGAGATGAAGAAACCACGAGTAGGAGCATTAGGAGAAGACAAAGACGCAGGAGAAGAAGGGAAAGCCGTAACGGCATAAGCCTCAAAGAACAATAGTATAGACTAGAAAAATAAGGCTGTAAAAGCCACGAGTTATACCAGGGGCAATGCCCTCTAGATCCAGAACACAGGTCACAGGCCGGATCTCTTGGGTCACCCCATGTATCTTACATTACAAGTATAATAAAGACGAAACGTTCCTCATATTCGAGTTTACGAGTCATTCAAAGAGAAAATGCGGCAAATGCACGAATCATATAATAACGCTTTGAGAACAAATTTTCGCCATAAAGTCGCGAAATAAAATACTCTCGCGTTGCATACATACAAAAATGTATTACAATAATGGGTTGTCAGAATCATCTACGCCTAAAGGATCTAAATAGTGGTACTCGCGGAAAAACGCAGCATCCGCTTCCAGAAGCCTAGCTATGAGTCTTCGAGCAGGCTGCAGCGTGTTCTCCATATGTACTCGAAGGCTAGCTCCACCTGGAGCCAAACTCAGGGACATCGTGCTATAATTCAGCCTTGGGTGCCACTTGCGTATCCACCCAAGAGCAAAATTGGCACCTGCCACTAAGTTTAGCTCTATTAATCTATGAATACGATGGCTGGATCTGAAAGTATCAAGAAGAAGTGGGAAAGTTGCAGGCAAGGGATTGCGAGGAAGCATAACAGAGTGCATAGTTGTGAGAGCTCGACGACAACCATCAATTGACTCGCCAATATGCTGGGCGCGGTCCTGAAGCAACACAATGGCGTTCCGGCATCGAGGATCAGACCACAAAGTCTCAAAGCCAGCCGACATTTTCTCCAAAGCCGCATTTCGCTCAGTAACCCGACGATCCTCAGCAGCGAAATCTAAACAAGTGCCTATAATGACAAAAGGTGTCACAAAAACAACAGTGGGAAAACAGGGAAAGAAGGAGTGGAAAGAAAACTTACATCGCAACATCTCGCAGGCAGACTCGACAATGCCAAGAATAAAAGACTCGCACTCTTCATTATGAACAATCTTCGCCGTCAAGCTGGAGACCTTTTCATCAAGGGAGGATACTTGCTTCATATAACCACTGGCTTTGCTAGCTTTATCAATAGCCATCTGTGCTTGACGCTTGGCTAAAGTTAGGCGAGCCTCAAGATCGGAAACCCTGGAAGAGTATTCTGCGCATCGATTGCATCGACCAGAAGTCGACGAAATCTGAGAACCAAACACACGGGCAGAGGAAGGAGCAGGACCGTGAGTCAAAGGATCATTGACGCGCATCGACTGCAAGCCAAAAAAGGAAAAGAAAGGAGAAGCATTTCAGAGAGACATCATAATACTCCATGCGTAGGAAATATACTTACATAAGTGCAAAACCCTATGACTAAGGTTCTCGGGTTGCACGCAACTGAAGGCTTTTTACATTCAAAAGGAGAAATCTAAAACTACAGAGAAGCCGAGTCTACGCCACCTCAGCATTTTGCTCCGTGGCAGAAGAAGGCACGGCAGTTTCCTCGCCAGAAGTCGATGGAGGTACTGGATCTTCCGCCGTTGGAGGTGGTGCAGCAGATGCCGCAGAGGATGCCGAAGGGGAAATAAGTGTCACCAATGTAGGTGCCAACTTCTTCGCCTTCTCAAAAAAAGCCTTCATCTCGTCGCGGGTGCGGCCATGGGGAGTGCTCACCCTCTCCCAGTCGAAGTCCGTACCATGCGCAAGGGACAGTGCGATAGCTCCCTCGGCGCCACGCTTAATAGAAAGCCCTTTCAGCTGGAGGGTGGGGTCTTCAGTTGTATCGAAGGACTTGGCAAGATTACTCAAGTCGTCCTTCGGAACTGCTGCCCTTTTCTTCGGCCACAACCCGACAAACAGTCGTGATAGAACGCGGTTAACTAACTCGAAAGTTTCCTGGATAGATATCCAGTTTTCCTCGAGTAGGTTAACCGCAGTCATCAGAGGGTCATCGTCCGGTTGCAGGGCCGACGGAGATACCCTGGTAAATCCTGCACGACACAAAGAAGGTAGAAAAGAAAAGAAGGAGGAAGATGTCAGCACATACAACAGTGCAGCAGAAGTCAAAAATAGGAGACAAGGCGAAACACTTACTTTCAGCAGCAGTGGACAATGTGTGGAGACGCTCCGCCACGGCTTGCTCTCGCTGGGCATGATCCTTGTTGGCATCACCTAAAGCTTTTTCAGCTTTCTTTGCCTTACCAAGCGCAGATTTTTGCGACTTCTCAGCGTTTGCTTTAGCAGCGGCCGCATCATCATAAGCTTTTTGTGAAGCACGGAGCTCTGCCTCCAGCGACGCAATTCGAGCGTTGGCCGTCACCAGAGCAGCTACAGAAAAAGACGCAGGCGGGTCAGGTAAAAAGCAAAGGATAAGTGAAAGGAAAAAGTGATGACTGGACGTCAAAAGTATACCTTCGGAAGCTTTTGCAACCTTTAGGTACTCAGCACACTCAGTGCCCAAGGCGACAAATCTGTTCAATAATGCCTAAAAGAAAGAGCGTGTAAGAGCACGAGTGTATGCAAGGAAAGCGAGTAAAAAAAAGTTACTCACATCATCAGGAGAAACCATCGATGCATGGGCTTCAAGAGAAACATTGGTCTCTTTGGCCTTCTTCGAGCGTTTGGGGTTTCGAGCTTGAGGAACCTTCTTGACAGAGGCCCTGGTAACCCTCGGCGCAACGTCTGGCTCAGCAGGTTCATCAGCGGCCGCAGGAGAAGTTGGTGGAGCAGCTGTAGCGTATGTTGGCGGCTCCTCGTCATCTCTGTATGAAGAAAATAAGTTATGGAAACAAGGCAAAGACAATGCAATTGAAGAATTCGAATACAACACTTACAATGCTAGCATGTCGAAGTACTCCATATCTTCTGCAAGAACGGGGGCTTTGTCAGCCGACACGCTTCCTTTTCTTGTCGACACCAACATCTTCAGCAAGTGTGGGAGGAGTCGATGTCGACGAGCTAGTTTCCTCTTCTGATTCTTCGACATCATCTCTGTCCTGACTTTCATCAGCCTCGGGGGCTTCAGATGCAGGAGAGGCTAGATCAGCCGAAAGGGGCCCTGCCTCTGGAAGAGGAGGACGTGAAACAAGGAAAAGGTGACCCTGCACACAAATAAATTAGCAGAGTACAAAGGCAAATACCAATTCAAGTCGAAGAAAACAAAATTCGACAACAAGTGAACATAAAAAACATACCTCGGGCAGAGGGTGCACAGAGTCAAAATAGTAAGCGGTCAAGTCAGCGACCGCATGATCTTTTGTGAGCTTGGTGAGGCTCCTAACTCACTTGTCGACATCCTTTTTCTCTATCAAGTCTTCAGAGACGCGAGTAGGATCGTCCAAGCCAGCGTAATTCCAAAGCTTGGTGAGGCAGTGCTGTAGGGGTTGAACTCGACGGTACGAAAAACGCCATGAGTTGGATACCCGACAAAGCACCTCCTTGGCCTCCTTTCAGAGCCTTGATGCAAGATAGAAGAGGAAGAATTTGCTCTACTTCCGCATCTGAGGGAAGCATATCCCATGACGCTAATTTCTTCACCTCCTGGGAAGCATCGAAAGGGGGTAGGCCATACTCATCTTTAGGAGAGGATTTGCGGTCCTTAATGTAGAACCACTTTGTCCTCCACCCTTGGACAGAGGCGGCCATGGAAAATTCGAGATATTGTGCTTCGGGACGCACAGACACAAAGGCTCCGCCCAGTTTGGGTTTTTTGGCCAGAGCAACATTAGGGCGGAGTCAAAAGATTGACCTCCAGAGAAGGAAGTGGGGCTCAATGCCCAAGAATGACTCGCAGAGAGTCACGAAACAGGCAATATGTAGAAGGGAATTTGGTATGAGCTGGTAGAGCTGCACACCGTAGACAAAGAGAAGCCCACGGAGAAACTCGTGAGCAGGAAGAGAGAAACCGCGGAGGAGGAAAGCAAGGAACATTACCCGATAACCGCTTGGGGGCTTCGGGATTCGCTCAGTACTGGGAAATTTGATGGAATCCTGGGCGGTGATGAGGCCGTCCGCCCTGGCCTTCTCCACCTCTTTCTTGGTGATGGCGGAGCGCACCAGTTGGTGGCAGAAGTCTTAGCCATGATGTTCTTGGTGGCCAGGTGTTTCACGCGCATCTAATACGAAGTGCGCTTGGGGGCTATGCACGAGAGGAGGAGACAGAGGAGATCAGCAATGGAGGCGGCGGAGGGAACGAGCTGGTAAACAGTACAATCCCCCACTATGCCCCTTATATATCTTCCGGGAGAAGGATCGTGGGCTGAGACGTGGCGCAAAGAGCGGAAACGGCAGCCCACTAACGGTCAAAAATCGCAAAAATTATAGTACTGCCCATAAAACGGTTCGCAATGGTACAGAGTGACGTACTCATTGAGGTCATAAAGAAGATAGTGTAAGAAAGAAGAAAGATGGCGCCGACAAATGCAAAATTTATAAAAAAGATTATATGTGAAGGAGTTTTGATTATAGCCTTGGGGGCTACTACCCTCAAAAATAGTGAATGGAACTCTTTACTGGAGTGGTGGACACGTATTCAACGACAAGATGTCCTTAAAGTATCTCGAAGTTGAAGTATCTCGAAGTTGAAATATCTCGAAGTTGAAGTATCTCGCAGTTGCAATATCTCGAAGTTGAAGTATCTCGAAGTTGAAATATCTCAAAGTTGAAGTATCTCAAAGTTGCAATATCTCGAAGTTGACGTATCTTGAAGTTAAAGTATCTCGAGTTGAAGTATGATGGACTACACTATATTTTGAGCCTATACTCGAAAAAGTCCTTTTTCGACTATAGCCTCGGGGGCTACTCCTATCGGGAGCGCTGAGCGCGCACCCGACGATATTTTATGGTAAAGCATTAAAATTGGAAAAGTGCAGGAGTGTTACTCCTATCGGGAGCGAGTTTTATGGTTGAAGAAACCCGAATATTTTTAGTCAAAATTTGACTGCGACATGAGATTCTCGAGTTACGTTATCGCAACACAACTCGAATGCCGTGACTTGTCACGAAGGTAAGACCCCGGGATCCATCCTGTGTGGCCTGGTATACGCACATGGATGCACTCTGCTAGTATGTATCCGTGTCTACGACGCGAAGAAAATCCTGGTGGACGCACTGGGTACCCTGAGAACCACTGGGATTCATTCTTTGTAAGTCCTAAATGCGGCAAAAGAGTGGGTTTGACTAGTATCCCGAATTCAAGTCCAAGGGGATTGAATTTGAAGTAGGTGACAAGTATCTATTCCGGCAGTTAACTAACCTCTTGATCCGTCAGAGTTGTCAGGCTTGTTCATCAAAACCCCTTGCGAAAGAATATCATGAAAATAAGTCGAAAGACCAAGTCGAAGATTTGAAGATAAGAAGAAGTTAAAGAATTGATCAAGTCGAAGATTAGAGATTCAACCCGAATCTGCAATTCTGGTAGAATCTCAGGGGCTACTGACAAGGGTATAGCTAATAGAGCCCGTTAGTTGAGTACCCCTAAGGCTCGTATAGCTAGGCCCAATTGTAATAATAGTCGAATACAAGTTCCTACCGTATGTCAATATTGTAATCTGTATCGGACCCTACCCGATCCTCGAGACCTGGCCACCTATATAAAGGGGCCAGGAGGGGACGGTGTAGGGGAGATTGAAAGCAAGCCAGGTCAAACACCCAAGTTTACCTTCGACGCATACCTATTTCGACTAACTTTACCTTCGAGTTCATCCGACGCCCTATCTCCCCGATCCTAAGTCCTTCATCTAGGACATTTGTCGAGTTAACCCCTCGTCACCCAGTATGTCGTTATTTATCTTATGGAGAGAAACCACTAGTGAACTGTGGACCCCAGTCCAATTTCCTTTATACTGCTATTACTGTTTACTTTTACTTGCACTGTTTACTTTCTCGCATACTACTATTGCTTTCCACTCGATACGCTCAATCCTTTGTTTACAGCAAACCGGTGAGATTGACAATCTCATCGTAAGTTGGGAGCAAAGTTCTTGGTTGTGTTGTGTGCAGGTTCTACATTGCTTCTAGTGCAAAGCAAAGCCCTGGACGAGGCGCCTGATAAATTGTTCGGAGCTGTCGCGAAGCTAGCAAGCATCACCTTCTAAAGTTTGGCTTTTTCCTACTGGTTCGATAAACCTCGGTTTCTTACAGAGGGAAGACTTGCTACTGTGCTCATCATACCTTCCTCTTGGGGTTCCCAACTGGGTGGTTATCTGCCCGCATCAAGCACTTCTTCTAAAGTTTTACTTTTGCTTGCATCTTTTTATCAAAAACACAAAAAAAATAGTTTCCTATTAGTTGTTATTTTTACTTGTCTTCTTTTACCTTTGCTAGAATGGGTACTCACGAGAACACCAAGTTGTGTGATTTTACTAGCACTAATAATAGTGATTTTATCTGCACTCCTATTGCGCCACCTGCTCCTACTACAAATTTTTATGAGATTAAACCTACTTTATTGAACCTTGTTATGAAAGAGTAATTTTCTAGTGCTAGTACTAATGATGCTGCAGCCCATCTCAATAATTTTGTTGAGCTATGTGAGATGCAAAAATATAAGGATGTAGAAGGTGATATTCTTAAGCTTAAGTTGTTTCCTTTTTCTTTAAGAGGAAAAGCTAAGGATTGGTTGCTATCTTTGCCTAAAAATAGTATTGATTCATGGGCGAAGTGTAAGGATGCTTTTATTGGAAAATACTATCCTCCTACTAAGATTATAGCTTTGCGTAGTGATATCATGAAGTTTAGACAGTTTGATAATGAACATGTTGCTCAGGCTTGGGAAAGAATGAAATCTATGATAAAGAATTGCCCTACTCATGGACTGACTACTTGGATGATTGTCCAAACTTTTTATGCAGGACTGAATTTTTCTTCAAGAAACCTATTGGATTCAGCTTTTGGAGGCACTTTTATGTCCCTTACCTTGGGCGCCGCAACAAAGCTTCTCGACAACATGATGATAAATTATTCTGAGTGGCACACCGAGAGAGCTCCACAAGGTAAGAAGAAAAATTCTATTGAGGAAACCTCTTCCTTGAGTGATAAGATTGATGCTATTATGTTTATTCTTTCTAACAACAGAACTCATGTTGATCCTAATAATGTTCCTTTGGCCTCTTTGGTTGCTCAAGAAGAGCATGTTGATGTAAACTTCATTAGAAATAATAATTTTAACAACAATGCTAATAGGAACAATTTTGCTAGTAACAATTATAGGCCGTATCCTTTTACCAATGGTAATGGTTATGGTAACTCTTATGGTAATTCCTCCAACAACACTAGGGCCACGCCCTCTGAGCTTGAAGTCATGCTCAAGGACTTCATCGGTAAGCAAACTATTTTTAACAAGTCTGTTGAGGAAAAGTTATCCAAAATTGATGTTCTTGCTTCTAAAGTTGATAGCCTTACTCTTGATGTTGAACTTAAACTAAAAGTGTTGCCTAATGAGGTGAAGGAAAGCAATACTTTTGCCACTGCTAATGCTATCCAAGTTAAAATTGATGAAAATGTTAGGATGTTAGCGGAATTGCATGCCAGGTGGGAAAGAGAAGATGAGATGGCTAGAAAGATGAAGGTATGTACTATTACTACCTCTAATGATGTTGTTCCAAATGCTAGCAATCCTCTTACTTTGATTGGTGTAGAGAAAACTCCCATTCCTTGTACTAAAAAGCCTAAAACTGTAAAAACTTTTTCTCAAAAGAGTGCTAATTTTTTTTGGAGTGTAGGAGATGATAGCTCTATTTCTTTTAATGATTTTGATGTTAATGGCTGCAATATATCTGAAGTTATTTTGTTCTTACAAAATCTTGCTTTGAGTCCCAATGCTAGTTCTATAAATGTTGCTTTTACTAAGTATATTACCAATGCTCTCATGAAAATTAGGGATGAAAAGTTGAAGCAAAAAGCTTCTATTCCCAAGAAGTTAGAAGATGGTTGGGAACCCATCATTGATATGCTTGTTAATGGTTTTGATTGCCATGCTTTATGTGATCTAGGTGCTAGTATTTCTATTATGCCTAGAAAAATTTATGACATGCTTGATTTACCACCACTTGAAAAGTATTATTATGATGTTCCTATTGCTGATGTTGCTAAGAAGAAACCTATGGGAAGGATTACTGATGTTCTTATTATGGTTAACAATAACCTTGTTCCCGTTGATTTTCTTGTTATGTATGTTGAATGCAATGCTTCATGTCCTTTTATTTTGGGAAGACCCTTTCTTTGAACTGTAGGTGCCATCATTGATATGAGGGAGGGCACCATCAAATATCAATTCCCACTCAAGAAAGGTATGGAAAACTTCCCTAGGAAGAGGAAGAAATTACTTTTTGACTCTATTCTTAGAGCAAATTATGAACTTGATGCTTCATCGCTTGATATTACTTGATTTCCACTTTCCGCGCCTAGCTCAAAGGCGTTATTGAAAAGCACTCTTGGGAGATAACCCATTGTTTTACTTTCAGTTCTTTATCTTTTATTTGAGTCTTGGAAGTTATTACTACTGTAATAACCGCTCCTTATCCTTTTTATTTCGTTGTTGTGCCAAGAGAAACCTCTAATTTGAGTGAGGTAAGATTTGGGGATGTTGCTGTCCTGAAACAGATTTTGGTGCTGCACCGTAAAAATTCGTGAAAATTCTCAGAATATCTTTTTGACCTGTGATTCTTGTGCATATGCCCCAGGTTATATCCAAACTTTCATTAGTTTTACACTTTTTGATTTGAGCAACAGAAAACCCTCGAAAATATTGACCTTTGTCAGTTATTCTGTTTTGACAGATTTCTGCCACTATTTGTGTTTGCCTCTCGATCGCTTTCTTTTTTAGTTCTTTTGATCACGGAACTTTTGGGGAAGTTGCTACAGTAGTTATGCTTTATATGTGGTGGTTTTGAGTTGAAATCTGAACCAAAAAGGGTAGATTCATTATTATGCTTACACTAATGTTGCTAATAGAATTGTGTTGAGTTTTGTATGAAGGAAGTTTTCAAATGTAGGGATTGGAGAATGATGAGATGAGTTGAAGAATGGACAAAAGCTCAAGCTTGGGGATGCCCATGCATCACCCCAAGAAATATCCAAGAAGTACAAGCGTCAAAGCTTGGGGATGCCCCCGAGGCACCCCTTCTTCAGCGGCAAAAATCAGGTCACCTTTCAAAACACTATATTTTTATTGCTTCATGCACTATGCATTTTTCTTGGAGCGTCTTTAGTTTTCAGTTTTATTTAGTTTTGTTTGCTGCAATAAATTGTTGGACCCCAACAAATTTCTTTTGGCGGAGATTTACTTGCTTTTCATTTGCCAAGAACACTTCATTTTTCACTCTTATCGTTCAATGAGTGTTCTCTTTTTCTAGAACTGCGTTTAGCTTTCGTTTTTCGCCTTGATTTTTGTTCAGATCTTGTTTTATCTTTGCATCAAGGTGTATTTTGACCTCTGGTCTATGTTGGTATTCATCAAAAGAGTTATTTTAAAAAGGTTCGAATGGTGTTGGAAAAGAGAAAAAGTTTCATGCAAAAAAGTGGTACAAAAAGGAGCTTGTTTAGACTGCGGCTTAGACTTTTGCATGTCATGCTTGATGTCATTTTGATAGTATGCTTAGTGGTTTTTTCTGTAGCATGACTTGTCTCAAATTACTGAGATTGCTTAATGAGCCTTTGAAAAAATCATGCGTTGTTTTTACTATATGGAAGCATTTATTTGGTTTTCTCCTTCATGCTTTATTTGGGTTGACTTGGCGCATGCTTACAACATGTTTGACTCTTACAAAGTCGCCATAAGCCTTTATGATCATTTGATTTTTGACTTGTGATGCCATTTTATGCTTTTTCTAATGATGTTTTGTCGCTATGCATGATTATGGCCATTATTGCTCTCTTAGTTGGTCGCTCCCAGTCTTTTGCTAGCCCTCATTTTGTACTGAGTATGAGCTCTACTTGTGCATCCAACTCCCAAAAACCAAGTTATTTCAATGTGTCCACTATAAATTCCTATGCATGGTATTTGCAAGCCATTCCAAGTAAATTTTCATGTGCTACCTTTCAAAAGAAAAACTTCAAAATATTTCTCATTTTGTGACATTGTTTTCAGCTCATGGGGACGTAGTGGTCGGATTTGCTATCTTCCATATTGTTCTATTCCAAAAAGAAAAAAAAAAGAAAAAAATAAAAGAAAAAAAGGCACTCCTCCATGGTATGTGAATGTTGGTGGGCACCCGATGGAATCGGTTAGCCATGGTTTGTGAAAGGAAAAAAAGGTGGGGAGGAGTGCCAAGCTTTATAAAAGAGCACCAAAGTGCCAATCTCTCTCTCTCAAAAACTTGCTTATTTTTGTATGGAAGATAGTAAGAACCCCATTGCCAGTCGTTGACAAAGATAACCACCTCTCAAAACCCAATTTTTATCTCTCTGTTTTATAAATAAAAAGCTCTAGCACATATTTAATCACTGCTTCCCTCTACGAAGGGCCTTTCTTTCACTTTTATGTTGAGTCACCACCTTCTACCTCTATGCACCGTCTAAGAGAGCATAGTTGCCATTCTGAGTTTAATGTGCATAGTCCCAAAGTTTATCATTGATTGATTTATGATTATGGTTTCGCTTGTTCTTAAATTATTTGTATCTAGTTGCCTTCTTAAACTTAAAGGTGTCCTATGCATTTATGTTTTGCTATTCCATGAAGGACAAGCTGAAAACCATTTGCTATGTTTTTCCATATGATTTGAACACACGTTTGACTTTCATTGTTTTATTTTTCATGATCTTTCGTTTGTGTTCTTTTTCATGTTATAACATGGTTGCTAAGTTTCTTCTATCAATATTATGTCTTTCATGCCCATGTTTTAAGTTCTTTTGATCCCAGCACTCAATGCTTACATAGATGATCAAGATTGTGATGGTGCATGTCACCTCAAAAATTATTCTTTTGTTATCACTTACCTACTCGAGGATGAGCAGGAGTTAAGCTTGGGGATGCTTGATACGTCTCAAACATATCTATAATTTTTTATGGTCCATGCTTGTTCTTACACCATTTGCTTAGTGTTTTGTTACACTTCGTGGCGTTTTTATGCATTTTCCAGAACTAACCTATTAACAAGATGCCACAGTGCCAGTTCCCTGTTTTCTGCTATTTTTGTGTTTCAGAAAAGTTACACTGGAAATATTCTCGGAATTGGACGAAACAAAAGTTGAACCTCCTATTTTTACCGAAGCTTCGTGAAGACCGAAGAGGAGACGGAGGGAGGCCACGGGCCAGCCACACTATAGGGCGGCGCGGGCAGCCCCTGGCCTGCGCTCCCTGGTGGTGAGGCCGCCCTGGTCCACTCCTGACGCCGCCCCTTCGCCTATAAAGACCCCTCGACGAGAAAAACCTATACACCCGATCAATTTTCTAGAAACACATCATGATCCACCGCCGTTGTCGACCCGAGATCGGGAGGGTCCAGAAGCTCTTTCCGGCACCCTGTGGGAGAGGGCAATCGCCATCGGAGGTCTTCTTCATCGCCATGCTTGCCTCCGGCATGATGAGTGAGTAGTCTACCTTGGACTATGGGTCCATAGCAGTAGCTAGATGGTTGTCTTCTCCACCGTGTGCTTCATGTTTAGATCTCGTGAGCTGCCCTACATGATCGAGATCATCTTTATGTAATTCTACATGTTGTGTTTGTTGGGATCCGATGAATATTGGTGTTATGTTAAGTTGATGTTCTGAATTTTATCTTATGTTATCTCTATGTTGTTTATGATCTTGCATGCTCTCTGTTGTTAGTAGCTATCTTGGCCAAGTAGATACTAGTGACTCCAAGAGGGGGTATTTATGCTCGATAGTTGGGTTCATGCCTCTATTTAATCTAGGGGAGTGGCAGAAACCTCTAAGGTTGTAGATGTGTTGTTGCCACTAGGGAGAAAACAATAATCTTGTGTCCAAGGACATTTGCTTTGTTTATATTACACACTTTGCTTAATGCAGTTATCTGTTGTTTGCAACTTAATACTCTCGGGGTCCTCAGATGATTCCCCGCGAGTGGATTATTAGTCATAGATGCAGTTGGATGGCGGTCTATGTATTTTGTTGTAATGCCCAGAGTAAATCTCATAGTGATCCTCGTGACATATGCACGTTATCTTTATTCTATCAATTGCCCAACTGTAATTTATTTACCCAGCATGTCGTTATTTATCTTATGGAGAGACACCACTAGTGAACTATGGACCCCGGTCCAATTTCCTTTATATTGCTATTACTGTTTACTTTTACTCGCACTATTTACTTTCTCGCATACTACTATTGCTTTCCACTCGATACGCTCAATCCTTTGTTTATAGCAAACCGGTGAGATTGACAACCTCATCGTAAGTTGGGAGCAAAGTTCTTGGTTGTGTTGTGTGCAGGTTCCACGTTGCTGCTGGTGCAAAGCAAAGCCCTGGACGAGGCACCTTATAAATTGTCCGGAGCTGTCGCAAAGCTAGCAGGCATCACCTTCTGAAGTTTTGCTTTTTCCTACTGGTCCGATAAACTTCAGTTTCTAACTGAGGGAAGACTTGCTACTGTACTCATCATACCTTCCTCTTGGGGTTCCCAACTGGGTGGTTATCTGCCCACATCAAGCAGCAACGTGGAACCTGCACACAACACAACCAAGTACTTTGCCCCAACTTACAGTGAGGTTGTCAATCTCACCGGTTTGCTGTAAACAAAGGATTAAGCGTATCGAGTGGTAAAATATAGTAGTTTGCAAGAATGTAAATAAAGCGAGTAAATGGTAAACGGTAATAACAATGTAAAAGAATGGACCGGGGTCCACATTTCACTAGAGGCGTCTCTCCATAAGATAAATAACATGCTGGGTAAACAAATTACAGTTGGGCAATTGATAGAATAAAGCAAGCGTACAAATGTCATGAGGATCACTATGAGATTCACTTGGGTATTACAACATAATACATAGACCGTAATCCAACTGCATCTATGACTAATAATCCACCCGCCGGATGTCATCCGAGCAACCATTGGGTATTAAGTTGCAAGCAATAGATTATCGCCTTAAGCAAAGTGTGTAATGTAAACAATATAAATGTCCTTGAACACAAGATTGTTGTTTTCTCCCTAGTAGCAACAACACATCTACAACTTTAGAGGTTATTGTCACTCTCCCAAGTTACTAGAGGCATGAACCCACTATCGAGCATAAATACTCCCTCTTGGAGTCACTAGCATCTACTCGGCCAAGATATCTACTAGCAACGGAGAGCATGCAAGATCATAAACAACATAGAGATAACATAAAGATGATAAATCAATAGATCAACTTGACAAAGTACCAATATTCATTGGATCCCAATAAACACAACATGTATAATTACACAACGATGATCTTGATCATGATAGGCAGCTCACAAGATCTAAACATGAAGCACATGGAGGAGATGACAACCATCTAGCTACTGCTATGGACCCGTAGTCCAAGGTAGACTACTCACACATCACTCTGGAGGTAGGCATGGTGATAAAGAAGGCCTCCGGTGGTGATTCCCCTCTCCAGCAGGGTGTCGGGAAGAGCTTCTGGACCCTCCTGATCTCGCGTCGATGACGGCGGCGGCTTACAGTATATTTCGTGGAAAATTGATCG
The DNA here is from genome assembly GCA_007115705.1 of Dactylis glomerata. Taxonomy (NCBI): domain Eukaryota; kingdom Viridiplantae; phylum Streptophyta; class Magnoliopsida; order Poales; family Poaceae; genus Dactylis; species Dactylis glomerata. The sequence goes on from QXEO01000344.1 coordinate 2,476,814, forward strand.
GGCCTTTAGGGTTTTCCTGTCGAGGGGAATATATAGGAGGAAGGGCGGCTTCAGGAGGTGGACCAGTGGCCCACACCAGGCCCTAGCACAGCCAGGGGTGGCCCGCACCATGGGGTGGTGTGACTGCCCTCTGGCTCCCCCCCGTCTCAGCTTTGGACTCCATCACGCTTTGGGAAAAATAGGAACTTTGGCTTTTGTTTCGTCCAATTCCGAGAATATTTCCTGTGTAGATCTTCCAAAACACAAAAATAGCAGAAACACAGGAAACTGGCACCGTGGCGTCTCGTTAATAGGTTAGTTCTGGAAAATGCATAAAAAACGCCACGAAGTGTAACAAAACACAAAGCAAATGGTGCATAAATAAGCATGGAGCATTAAAAATTATAGATACGTTTGAGACGTATCAAGCATCCCCAAGCTTAACTCCTGCTTGTCCTTGAGTAGGTAAGTGATAAAAAAACAATAATTTTTGAGGTCACATGCACCAACACAATCTTGATCAACGATGTAAAGCATTGAGTGCTGAGATCAAAGTACTCTAAACATGGACATAAAAGACATAATCTTGACAATAAAACTCAGCAACCATGTTATAACATGAAAAGTAACACAAACAAAAGATCATGAGTATTAATACATTGAAAGTCAAGTGTGTGTTTCAAGCATATAGAAAAACATAGCAAAGTGGTTTTTAGCTTGTCCTTCATGGAATAGCAGAACATAAATGCATAGGACACCTTTAAGTTTAAGAGGGCGACTAGATACAAATAATTTAAGAACAAGCAAAATCATAATCATGAATCAATCAATAATAAATTTTGGGACTATGCACATTAAACTCAGAATGACAACTATGCTCTCTTAGACGGTGCATAAAGGTAGAAGGTGGAGACTCAACAAAAAAGTAAAAGAAAGGCCCTTCGCAGAGGGAAGCAGGGATTGCAAGTTTTATAAACCTCCAAAAATTATGATACTTACTAGCTTTGAGCTCTCATTGCCCCCATCATAGGCATCTTGAGTGGTTAAGTTTAATGCGAGTACAATTACAAAGCATATGCTTAACAAATCATAAGTTGAAAATCTCGTGTCCCGTGAAGTACGAATACCCAAACCTCATGCCACTCGACTTAGGTCCCAAGCAAGTTATTGTCATTGTAAGCATACATGTATCATCAAGAATGCCAATGGGGTACCTATTGCCCGATGACATGGAACAAGCCCACATCAAAATAACAAGACAAATAGACAATGGACACCTCGACATCTCTTTTATTTACCATGGGTATAGCTTTTTATTGTGAGATGCGTCGTCGAACGTCCACTATGGGCATGCTGTAAATTTCCACCATGAATGATGCATGGCTTAGATTAGCGGCCCAGGAGTTTCTCTAACACATATACAAACTCCATGAGCTCACATGTTTCCAACTTATTTCACATCGCAGGTATCCATAAACAAAAGATCACGATATCAACTAAATGAGAGAAAGTGCAATGTTGAAAGCTTGCCCCATGACGATATGGCTGGGCTAACTTCCAACTTACAACTTGCAAGCATAACATCAACATAAGAGAGCCACAATGTCAAATTTATTAAAAGCAAGAAAAGTAAAGTGTGCCATCAGGTTTGTGAGAGCTTTAGTGACTAATTTTCATATAACACAAAAAGTTTAATTTGAAGGATAGATAAAAGCAAGACGAATGTGCTTGGAATAACAAATTGCTAATTGGTAGATATGGTGGACACATTGGAAAACTTGGTTTTTGGGAGTTGGATGCACGATAAGTATTCCCTCTCAGTACAAAATGAAGGCTAGCAAAAGACTGGGAGAGACCAACTAAGAGAGCAATAACAGCCATAATCATGCATAGCGGCAAAACATCATTGACCGAAGCATAAAGTGGTATCACAAGTAAAAAACCAAATGATCATAGAGGCTTATGGCGACTTGTTAGAGTCAAACATGTCGTAATCATATGCCAAGTCAACTGAAATAAAGCATCAAAGGAGAAAACCGCAATAATATGCTCCCATATAATAAAAACAACGCATGATTCTTTCAAAGGCACATTAAGCAATCTCAGTCATTTGAGACAAGTCATGCTACATCAAAAACTACTAAGCATACTATCAAAATAACATCAAGCATGACATGCAAAAGTCTAAGCCGCAGTCTAAACAAGCTCCCATTTGTACCATTATAGGCATGAAACTTTTTTCTCTTTTCCAACACCATTCAACCTTTTTGTAACCACTCTTTGAGATGAAAACCAACATAGACCAGTGGTCTAAATACACCTTGATACAAAGATATAACAAGATCTGAACAAAAATCAAGGCGAAAAATGAAAGCTAAATGCAGTACTAGAAAAAGAGAACACTCGTTGAACGATAAGAGTGAAAACTAGAGTGTTCTTGGCAATAAAAAATGGAGTATGTCTTCTCCAAAAGAAATATGTTGGGGTCCAACCATTTATTGCAGCAAACAAAATAAAATAAAACTGAAAGCGAAAGTAAAGACGCTCCAAGAAAAATGCATAGTACATGAAGCAATAAAAATATAGTGTCTTGAAAGGTGACCTAATTTTTGCCGATGAAGAAGGGGTGCTTCGGGGGCATCCCCAAGCTTTGACGGTTGTACCTCTTAGACATTTCTTGGGGTGACATGGGCATCCCCAAGCTTGAGCTTTTTTACATACTTCATCTCATCTCATCACTCTCCTTTCCCTGCACTTGAAAACTTCCTTCATACAAAACTTCACACAATTCTATTAGCAACATTAGTGTAAGCATGATAGTAAATCTACTCTTTTGGTTCAGTTTCAAACTCAAATATACCATCCATTAAAGAATAAGCTACTATAACAACTTCCTCAAAAGTTTTGTGATCAAAAGAACTCAAAAAGAAAGCGATCGAGAAGCAAACACAAATAATGGCAGAATCTGTCAAAACAGAACAGCTGACAAAGATCGATTTTTTCGAGGACCTTCTGTTGCTCAAATAGAAAATTGCAAAACTAATATAAGTTTGGAAATAACCTGGGTCATGTGCACAAGAAATTGCAAATCAAAAAGATATTCTGAGAATTTTCATGAATTTTTACGGTGCAGCACAGAAATCTGTTTCAGGACAGTAACTTCCCTAAATCTTACCTTTCTCAAATTAGAGGTTCTTCTTGGCACAAAAATGAAATAAAAATAATAAGGAGAGGTCATTACAGTAGTAATAACTTCCAAGACTCAACAAAAAGAAAAAGTACTGAAAAGAAAGCACTGGGTTATCTCCCAAGAATGCTTTTCTTTAATGCCTTTGAGCTAGGCGCAAAAAGTGGAAATCAAGTATTATCAAATGAAGCATTAAGATCAATTGCAGAAGTCTTTTCAACAAGGAATTGTATTGTATCCAAATGAGTTTTTAAAGATCCCTTATGAACACTCTTGGGTTCACTACTTTCATCAAAAGGGTTTTCAGGAACAATCCAATCAAAATTCTTTTCTAAAGCTTCATGCAATCCTACCAGTTTGCAAGGTATTGGTACTTTGATGTCTTCTTTGGTTGTACCAACAATATTTACACATGAGCCAAGCATATTAAAATGCTCAAAATTTTTCCTAGATTCTATAGCAACATCTCTAAATTTTCTACGCAAAGTCTCTAAAATAAAGTCTTTCTTTTCGAAGTCTTCGATATCATGAAGCTTAAGAAACAGTTGTTGCATAAAAGGATTAAGGTTAACAAACCTAGCCTCCAACATGTGAATTAAATAAGCAGCAGCAACTTCATAACTAGGAGCAAGTTCAGCTAAAGATCTATCCTCAACATCTTTATGCATACTAACATGATTAGGGAACTCCTCGATGTTACCTTTCCCAATTATAGAACCACTACCTATTGTAAGGTCCTCCAGAGCATACTTAGGGAACAACATAATGTACTAAAAGTAAAGGCAACGAAATACCAACTATAAAAGGAACTATTTTTTTGTATTTTTGATAAAAAGATGCAAGCAAAAATAAAGTAAAGCAAAACAATAACAAATTAAAAGATTGGAAGCGAGAGACTCCCCTTGCAAAAATCCTCTTTCTCCCCGGCAACGGCGCCAGAAAAATTGCTTGATGGCATGTAGATGTTCGTCCAGTTGGGAACCCCAAGAGGAAGGTATGATGAGCACAACAACAAGTCTTCCCTCAGTTCGAAACCAAGGTTTATCGAACCAGTAGGAGAAAGAACCAACTTCCGAAGGTTGATGCTCGCTAGCTTCGCGACAGCTCCGGATAATTTATATATGGCGCATCGTCCAGGGCGTAGCTTTTCACCAGCAGCAACATGGAACCTGCACACAACACAACCAAGTACTTTGCCCCAACTTACAATGAGGTTGTCAATCTCACGGGTTTGCTGTAACAAAGGATTAAGCATATCGAGTGGTAATAGATAGTAGTTTGCAAGAATATAAACAAAGCTAGTAAATGGTAAACAGTAATAACAATGTAAAAGAATGGACCGGGGTCCACAGTTCACTAGAGGTGTCTCTCCATAAGATAAATAACATGCTGGGTAAACAACTTATAGTTGGTCAATTGATAGAATAAAGCAAGCGTACAAATATCATGAGGATCACTTGGGCAGTACAACATAATGCATAGACAGTAATCCAACTGCATCTATGACTAATAATCCACCCGCCGGATGTCATCCGAGCAACCGTTGGGTATTAAGTTGCAAGCAACAGATTATCGTCTTAAGGAAAGTGTGTAATGTAAAGAATACAAATGTCCTTGAACACAAAATTGTTGTTTTCTCCCTTGTAGCAACAACACATCTACAACTTTAGAGGTTATTGTCACTCCCTCAAGTTACTAGAGACATGAACCCACTATCGAGCATAAATACTCCCTCTTGGAGTCACTAGCATCTACTCGGCCAAGATATCTTCTAGCAATGGAGAGCATGCAAGATCATAAACAACATAGAGATAACATAAAGATGATAAATCAATAGATCAACTTGAAAAAGTACCAATATTCATCGGATCCCAACAAACACAACATGTAGAATTACACAATGATGATCTTGATCATGATAGGCAGCTCACAAGATCTAAACATGAAGCACATAGAGGAGATGACAACCATATAACTACTGCTATGGACCCGTAGTCCAAAGTAGACTACTCATACATCACTCCAGAGGCAGGCATGGTGATGAAGAAGGCCTCCAGTAGTGATTCCCCTCTCTGGCAGGGTGCCGGAATGAGCTTCTGGACCCTCCCGATCTCACATCGATGACGGTGGCGACTTGCAATATGTTTCATGGAAAATTGATCGGGCCTTTAGGGATTTCCCATTGAGGGGAATATATTGGCGGAAGAGCGGCGTCACGAGGTGGACCAGGGGCCCACACCAGGCCCCAGTGCGACCAGGGGTGGCCCGCGCCATGGGGTGGTGCAGCCGCCCTCTGGCTCCCCTCTGTCTCAGCTTTGGACCCCGTCACGCTTTGGGAAAAATAGGAATTTTGGCTTTTGTTTTGTCCAATTCTGAGAATATTTCCTGTGTAGCTTTTCTGAAACACAAAAATAGCAGAAAATAGGAAACTGGCACTGTGGTGTCTCATTAATAGGTTAGTTCTGGAAAATGCATAAAAAACGCCACAAAGTTTAACAAAACACAAAGCAAATGGTGCATAAACAAGCATGGAGCATCAAAAATTAAAGATACGTTTGAGACGTATCATGGATCGCATGCGAATTCGATCAAATATCAAAAACTCATATAATTTTTTTTTGACCGGGAAAAAACTCATATAATTCTGTGGATATGAAATTACCACAAACATATATGTAATTGATACAATTCAAAAACATATATTGAAATTCACATAAGTATTTCATAAAAGAATTTAAAATATTATTAAGCATGGACAATAAATAATAAAGACTTTAATTATAATATTATTAATGCTTGCAATTATATCAACAAGAATAAATGAGAATAAGTTTATTCATAATCATCCATAAAGACTTTATTCATAGCAAAACAACCACTTGTTTATTACACATGAATAAAATTTGTCTCACACATTTGAGACAATCACAAGGTCTTAAAACTGATTATAAAACTTTATTCAAAATCTAAACTCGTAGATAAATGCTAAAGAAGATCATGTCATTGAAACATCAAGTATGTCCTCTCTAGGGCGCCATGGACTCCTCCATGAGTTCTTCCATCATGAACATTTTACTCCACAGATCCTGTTTTCAAATAAAACTGGAATTTAGTATCTCATACTTTCAAAACTGCGTAAGTGTTTATGAAATATTTATAATACTGTATATCACATATACCTTTTAGATTGATGATCTTCTCTACAGCTTTCTCTACTTTTAGAGATCTGATTTGCCCGAGACACTCATGGAAGTTATCATTATTTTCACCAATCACATAAATTCCAACAAATGCAGAATAGCTCAGAGGGAGCGACTGCAGCAGTACGGAATTTCTGATTTCATCAGTGATCTCACATTCAAATTCATCAACCAGACGCCTATAGATTTGATGCATGTTGGACAGGTGACTATCAATGTTTGTGTTTTCCTCCATCTTGGTATTGAAGAACTCATTTAGACAACCATACTTCAGTGCCCTGACTTTAGGTGCAAAGAGATGCTTAAGTGCTCTAAACATCGAGTATGGATCACGATGCTGCAAAAACACTCTCAAACGAGGTTCCATGGAGGTAGGCCATCAAAGTCTTAACTTTAGTGGCTATTTCAAGAGTTTCACGATACTCATCGCGATCCTGTGCAGTAGCATGCCATCCAAACTCTTTAGCTAGTGGTTCCTCTATCATGAAAAGCAGATCATTATGCAGGAGGACATTTCTCAAGTGCAAGCACCATCCGGGCAAATTTGACCCATCTATTTTAAGGTCCTCTCCTAACAACCAACAGCCAACTCCAAGGTGATACATTCTTCTACACAAATTTGCAAAGATATAATTACTGAAGTTCATAATATGAGTTCAATTTTATTAAACAATTTAACTGTGAAGAAATCCCACTCAGAACAACATCCCTACAATTGTTCTAGTGATTACATGGTCGTTATTCATCATACCGCTCCCGATCGTCACGTGAAGCGATACAACTGCAAAGGTAGACAATACTTATGTCAATCGCACAACCTTGCGACCCATGCTCGACCTTTCGGTCTCCCGTGTTTCGAGGCTATGTCTGTACATACTAGGCTTGCCAATTTTAACCTTTGTGTATTGCACGACACATACATAGCTTGTACCCACGCCGTATGCGAACTTCGATATGGCCCCCGATCGTCACATGAGGTTGCATAACTAAGAACTTTCTTGGCGATTGCACACAAAAGGGAGAACACAATTCATTGGAATTTTGATTAGGGTTTTTCTTGTCCTATGCTATTGTCGTGTATCTAATACTAGCACAAGCAAGAATTCACATAATAACCTCAAATGTAAATAATGTGATATGATATGGTTTCTTCATCGATGTGCTTGATCTCCATCGAGCCTCCGACATAATCTCCATCCGTCCACCGGTATGATGCCAAGTCCACGACGCTCGTCGTGAAGCCTCAGGATGTCCAACGTTACTTACCATTTAACCATATCATATCACACGACCCACTGCAAAACAAAGTTAGACGTTTCCACTATATTTGCAAGTTTTACGTGGCTTCTAGGGCTTTCGCGCAAGAACTGTTTCTTACCTACGAACATGAAACCACAACGCTGATAATCATATTGTTGCTTTGATTCCCCGTTAACGGCCCTCCGTTGTAGATGTCATATCCACTATAGTTGGAGAAAATGACACCCTACTAGCCACTTTTGCACGGTGCAAGCCATACGTCAAGCGTGGAACCAGTCTCGCGTGAAATGCGTAAAGTCGGTTTTCAGGCCGCTTCAATCCAACTATGCCACAGATATCAACAAATACACGTTGGAGGGTAACAATAAGATGATCAACGCCTGCATCAACACAATGCGTTCTAACCGTACAAGCATACTATGCATAGATCTGGCTCTGATACCACTGTTGGGGTTCGGTGCAGATAAAAAAAATTTATGTGCTACGCAACCCCGATTGCCCAAGGATATAACTATTAGTAATGTTGTAATGGTAATGAGTTTCAGACACGTACCCTCGAAGACCAAAACACGGGGATTACGCTCCCGCACAAGCGTTGCTGTCGAAGACATCATAGCCGAGAACTTGGTGCAATGACTCCGGCACCGCACGAGTGATGGTGCGGTGTTGATGTAGGAGTCTTGTAGATGACCGTCCAGTTGGAAACCCCAAGAGTAGGTATGATGAGCACAACAGCAAGTCTTCCCTTAGTATGAAACCAAGGTTTATCAAACCAGTAGGAGAAAGAACCAACTTTCAAAGGTTGATGCTCGCTAGCTTCGCGACAGCTCCAGACAATGTATGTATGGCGCCTTGTCCAGGGCGTAGCTTTGCACCAACAGCAACATGGAACATGCACACAACACAACCAAGTACTTTGTCCCAACTTACAGTGAGGTTGTCAATCTCACCGGTTTGCTGTAAACAAAGGATTAAGCGTATCGAGTGGTAAAAGATAGTAGCTTGCAACAATGTAAATAAAATAAGTAAATGGTAAACGGTAATAACAATGTAAAAGAATGGACCGGGGTCCATAGTTCACTGGTGGTGTCTCTCCATAAGATAAATAACATGCTAAGTAAACAAATTACAGTTGGGCAATTGATAGAATAAAGCAAGCATACAAATGTCATGAGGATCACTATGAGATTCACTTGGGCATTACAACATAATACATAGACCGTAATCCAACTGCATCTATGACTAATAATCCACCCTCCGGATATCGTCCAAGCAACCATTGGGTATTAAGTTGCAAGCAACAGATTATCGCCTTAAGCAAAGTGTGTAATGTAAACAATACAAATGTCCTTGAACACAAGATTGTTGTTTTCTCCCTAGTAGCAACAACACATCTACAACTTTAGAGGTTTCTGTCACTCCCCCAAGTTACTAGAGGCATGAACCCACTATCGAGCATAAATAATCCCTCTTGGAGTCACTAGCATCTACTCGACCAAGATATCTACTAGCAACCGAGAGCATGCAAGATCATAAACAACATAGAGATAACATAAAGATGATAAATCAATAGATCAACATGACAAAGTACCAATATTTATCGGATCCCAACAAACACAACATGTAGAATTACACAACGATTATCTTGATCATGATAGGCAGCTCACAAGATCTAAACATGAAGCACATGGAGGAGATGACAACCATCTAGCTACTGCTATGGACCTATAGTCCAAGGTAGACTACTCACACATCACTCCGGAGGCAGGCATGGTGATGAAGAAGGCCTCCAGCGGTGATTCTTCTCTCCGGCAGGGTGCCAGGAAGAGCTTCTGGACCCTCCCGATCTCACATCGACGACGGCGGTGGCTTACAGTATGTTTCATGGAAAATTGATCGGACTTTTAGGTTTTCCCATCGAGTGGAATATATAGGCGGAAGGGCGGTGTCAGGAGGTGGACCAGGGGCCCACACCAGGCCCCGACGTGGCCTTGGGGTGGCCCGCGCCATGAGGTGGTGCGGCCGCCTCCTGGCCCCCTCCGTCTCTGCTTTGGACTCCGTCACACTCCAGAAAAAATAGGAACTTTGGCTTTTGTTTCGTCCAATTCTGAGAATATTTCCTGTGTAGCTTTTCTGAAACACAAAAATAGCAGAAACAAGGAACTGGCACTGTGGCGTCTCGTTAATAGGTTAGTTCTGGAAAATGCATAAAAATGCCATGAAGTGTAACAAAATACAAAACAAATGGTGTATAAACAAGCATGGAGCATCAAAAATTATAGGTACGTTTGAGACGTATCAAGCATTGATGGCGCGTTGATGATGGTGCCTGAAAACTTGTTGGCGTTTGTTGATGAAGTAAAAATGACCAGCCAGTTGAAAACCCCAAGAGAAGGTTTGATGAATATAGCAGCAAGTTTTCCCTCAGTTATGAAACCAAGGTAGTCAATCTAGTAGGAGGGAGACAAACGACCGAAGGTAATGCCCACTAGCTGCATGATGCTCTAACAAGGGCGCCGTTAACGATAAATTGTTAGCGCATCTTCAACCAGTAGCAACGTGGAACCTGCACACAAGACAACCAAATACTTTGTTCCCAACTTACGATGAGGTTGTCAATCTCACCGGTTTGCTTGAAACAAAGGGTATGAGCGTATCGAGTGGAAAGTGATAATAGTATGCGAGTAAAGTAAACAGTGCGAGTAAAGTAAACAGGTGATAGCAATATAAAGGAAATAGGACTGGGATCCATAGTTCACTAGCGGTGTCTCTCCATAAGATAAAATAATACATGCTGGGTAAACAAATTACAGTTGGGCAATTGATAGAATAAAGACAACGTGCATATGTCGAGAGGATCACTATGAGATTTACTCTGGGCATTACAACAAGATACATAGACCGCCATCCAACTGCATCTATGACTAGTAATCCACTTGTGGCGAATCAATCCGAGAACTCCACAAGTATTAAGTTGCGAACAACAGATAATTGCATTAAGAAAAGTGTGTAATGTAAACAAAGCATATGCCCTTGAGCATATGAATATTGTTTTCCCCTAGTAGCAATAGCACATCTACAACCTTAGAGGTTTCTGTCACTCCCTCAGATGAAATAGAGGCATGAACCCACTATCGAGCATAAATACCCCCTCTTGGAGTCACTAGCAACTACTTGGCCAAGATAGCTACTAACAACGGAGAGCATGCAAGATCATAAACAACATAGAGATAACATAAGATAATATTCAGCACATCAACTCAATCATAACACCAATATTCATCGGATCCCAACAAACACAACATGTAGAATTACATAACGGTGATCTCGATCATGTAAAGCAGCTCACGAGATCTAAACATGAAGAACATGGTGGAGAATACAACCAACTAGCTACTGCTATGGACCCATAGTCCAAGGTAGACTACTCACTCATCACTCCGGAGGCAAGCATGGCGATGAAGAAGACCTCCGGTGGCGATTCCCCTCTTCGGCAGGGTGCCGGGAAGAGCTTCTGGACCCTCCCGATCTTTGGGTCGATGGCGGCGACGGATCGCGATGTGTTCTAGAAAAGTGATCGGGTCTTTAGGTTTTTCCCGTCGGGGGGTCTTTATACGCGAAGGGGCGGCGTCTAAAGTGGACCAGGAGGCCCACACCACATGCCGGCGTGGGCTAGGGGTGGGCCGCGCCCCCTGGTGGTGTGGCCCCCCTCTGGTCCGGCTCCGTCTCCTCTTCGGTGTTCTGGAAGCTCCGTGAAATATCTGGACGACTGGCTTTGGTTTCGTTCAATTCTGAGAATATTTCGTGTGTAACTTTTCTGAAACACAAAATAGTAGAAAACAGGGAACTGTCACTGTGGCATCTCGTTAATAGGTTAGTTCCAAAAAATGCATAAAAATGCCACGAAGTGTAACGAAACACTAAGCAAATGGTGTAAAAACAAGCATGGAGCATCAAAAATTATGGATACGTTGGAGACGTATCAGCATCCCCAAGCTTGACTCCTGCTCGTCCTCGAGTAGGTAAGTGATAACAAAAATAATAATTTTTGAGGTGACATGCACCTACACAATCTTGATCAAATATGCAAGCATTATGCGCTGGGATCAAAAGAACTTAAAACATGGGCATGAAAGATGTAATCTTGATAGAAGAAACTTAGCAACCATGTTATAACAAGAAAGTGAACACAAACAAAAGATCATGAAAATGAAACAATAAAAGTCAAACGTGTGTTCAAATCATAAGGAAAAACATACAAATGGTTTTCAGCTTGTCCTTCATGGAGAGCAAAACATAAATGCATAGGACACCTTCAAGTTTAAGAGGGCGACTAGATACAAGTAATTTAAGAACAAGTGAAACCAACAATATGAATCAATCAATGAAAACTTTGGGACAATGCACATTATACTCAGAATGACAACTATGCTCTCTTAATGGTGCATAAAGATAGAAGGTGAAGACTCAACATAAAAGTAAAATAAAGGCCCTTCGCGGAGGGAAGCAGTGATTAAACATATGCTAGAGCTTTTCATTTGTAAAATAGAGACAAAAATTGGGTTTTGAGAGGTGGTTGTTTCATGTCAACGACTGGCAATGGGGTCTTACTATCTTCCATAATAAACAAGTGAGAGCGGTTCTGAGTTTTTTGAAAATTTGGCACATTGGTGCTCTTTTATAAAGCTTTGGCACTCCTCCCCACCTTTTTTCCTTTCTCAAACCATGGGTAACCGATTCCATCGGGTGCCCACCAACATTCACATACCATGGAGGAGTGCCTTTTTTTCTTTTTAGAATTAGATTGCAATGGTCTGATCAGCTCTCATGCAAAATTAATGATGAGCAGATGAAGCTGCCTAGTCGAGGGGTACTTAATTTAATATGGAAGGTAGCAATTTCGACCACTACGTCCCCATGAGCTAAAAAAAGTGGCACAAAACGAGAAGTAGTTGAAAGTTTTGAAAGGTAGCACATGAAAATTTACTTGGAATGGCTTACAAATACCATGCAAAGGAATTTATAGTGGACACAATGGCAAACTTGGTTTTTAGGAGTTGGATGCACGAGTAGAGCTCATACTCAGTACAAAATGAGGGCTAGCAAAAGACTGGGAGCGACCAACTAAGAGAGCAATAACGGCCATAATCATGCAGAGCGACAAAGCGATATTAAAAGAAGCATAAGATGGCATCAAAATTCAAAAATTAAGTGATCATAGAGGCTATGGCGACTTTGTATGAGTCTAACATGTGTGAGCATGTGCCAAGTCAACCCAAATAAAGCATCAAAGGAGAAAACCAAAATAATGCTTCCAAATAATTAAAACAACGCATGATTTTTTCAAAGGCTCATTAAGCAATCTCAGTTATTTGAGACAAGTCATGCTACAGCAAAACCACTAAGCATACTATCAAAAATACATTAAGCATGACATGCAAAAGCCTAGGCCGCAGTCTACACAAGCTCCTTCTTGTACCACTTTTTTGCGTAAAGCTTTTTCTCTTTTCCAACACCATTCAAACTTTTTATAGCCAACTCTTTTGATGAAAACCAATAAGGACCAGAGGCAAAAATACACCTTGATGAAAAGATGTAACAAGATATGAACACAAATCAAAGCGAAAATCAAAAGCTAAACGCAGTTCTAGAAAAAGAGAACACTCGTTGAAATTAGAAGAATGAAAAATGGAGTGTTCTTGGCAAATGAAAAGCAATGCAATTTCTCCAAAGGAATTTGTTGGGGTCCAACCATTTATTGCAGCAAACAAAACTAAACAAAACTGAAAACTAAAAACAACTGACGCTCCAAGAAAAACGCATAATGCATGAAGCAATAAAAATATAGTGTTTTGAAAGGTGACCTGATTTTTGCCGATGAAGAAGGGGTGCCTCGGGGGCATCCCCAAGCTTTGACACTTGTACTTATTGGATATTTCTTGGGGTGCTGGGCATCCCCAAACTTGAACTTTTGTCCATTCTTGAACTCATCTCATCATTCTCCAATCCCTACACTTAAAAACTTCCTTCATACAAAACTAAACACAAATCTATTAGCAATATTAGTGTAAGCATAATATTGAATCAACCCTTTTTGCTTCAGGTTTCAACTCAAAACCACCACATATAAAGCATATACTACTGTAGAAACTTCCCCAAAAGTTCCGTGATCAAAAGAACTCAAAAAGAAAGCGATAAAGCGGCAAACACAAATATTGACAGAAATCTGTCAAAACAGAACAGCTGACAAAGGTCGAATTTTTAGAGGATTTTTTGTTGCTCAAATCAAAAAGTGTTCAACTAACGAAAGTTTGGATATAACCTGGGGCATATGCACAAGAAATCGCAGGTCCAAAATATATACAGAGAATTTTCACAAATTTTTACAGTGCAGCACCAAAAACAGTTTCAGGACAGCAACATCCCCAAATCTTACCTCACTCAAATTAGAGGCTTCTCTTGGCACAAAAACGAAATAAAAAGGATAAGGAGAGGTCATTACAGTAGTAATAACTTCCAAGACTCAAATAAAAGAAAAAAACTGAATGTAAAAATATTGGGTTATCTCCCAAGAGTGCTTTTCTTTAACGCCTTTGAGCTAGGCGCAGAAAGTGCAAATCAAGTAATATCAAGAGAGGCATTAAGATCAACTATTTCCTCAAGATCACCATTTACCACACTAGGCACTTTAGAGGTTCCCAAAGATGATTCAACCTGCAAGTCACTCTTAGTTGAACTAAAAGTCTTACCAATCTTAAAAACATGCTGCGGTTTAGGCACAGACACCTTGGGAACATACATAAATTTTTGCTCTTTTCCACCAAAAGCTTTCTCAAACATGAATAGGTGGTACTCCCACTAAAATTTCTATTAAAGTGCATGCTTCAAGAGCGGGAGTACCCAGAAAATTTCCTCCTGCAAGAGTATCAAGAACGTACCTATACCAACTAGTTATACCAACATAAAAATTTCTAAGGAGGATCATGGTAGAATGCTTCTTTGTACACCTATGATGAGAATTGCTAATACGGTACCAAGCATCTTTCAAGCTCTCTCCCCCTTGTTGCTTAAAAGTACAAACTTCAACTTCAGGATTACTCATTCTAACAAGACTAAAAGCAAGCAAGTAAAAACAACTACAAAGGATTCTAATTTTTTTGGGTTTTTGATAAAACAATGCAAGTAAAAATAAAGTAAAGCAAAACTTAAAACAAAGTAAAGGATGTGCGTGCGAAAACTCCCCTTGCAGAAGTCTTCTTCCTCCCTGGCAACGGCGCCAGAAAACTTGTTGATGGCACGGTGATGATGGTGCCTGAAAACTTGTTGGCGTTTGTTGATGAAGTAAAAATGACCAGCCAGTTGGAAACCCCAAGAGAAGATTTGATGAATATAGCAGCAAGTTTTCCCTCAGTTATGAAACCAAGGTAGTCAATCAAGTAGGAGGGAGACAAACGACCGAAGGTGATGCCCACTAGCTGCGTGATGCTCTAACAAGGGCGCCGTTAACGATAACTTGTTAGCGCATCTTCAACCAGTAGCAACGTGGAACCTGCACACAACACAACCAAATACTTTGTTCCCAACTTACGATGAGGTTGTCAATCTCACCGGTTTGCTTGAAACAAAGGGTATGAGCATATCGAGTGGAAAGTGATAATAGTATGCGAGTAAAGTAAATAGTGCGAGTAAAGTAAACAGGTGATAGCAATATAAAGGAAATAGGACCGGGGTCCAGAGTTCACTAGCGGTGTCTCTCTATAAGATAAAATAATACATGCTGGGTAAAAAAATTACAGTTGGGCAATTGATAGAATAAAGACAACGTGCATATGTCGAGAGGATCACTATAAGATTTACTCTGGGAATTACAACAAGATACATAGACCGCCATCCAACTGCATCTATGACTAATAATCTACTTGTGGTGAATCAATCCAAGAACTCCACAAGTATTAAGTTACGAATAACAGATAATTGTATTAAGCAAAGTGTGTAATGTAAACAAAGCATATGCCCTTGAGCATATGAATGTTGTTTTTCCCCTAGTAGCAACAGCATATCTATAACCTTAGAAGTTTCTGTCACTCCCCCAGATTAAATAGAGGCATGAACCCACTATCAAACATAAATACCCCCTCTTGGAGTCACTAGCAACTACTTGGCCAAGATAGCTACTAACAACGGAGAGCATGCAAGATCATAAACAACATAGAGATAACATAAGATAATATTCAGCACATCAACTCAATCATAACACCAATATTCATCGGATCCCAACAAACACAATATGTAGAATTACATAACGGTGATCTCGATCATGTAAAGCAGCTCATGAGATCTAAACATGAAGCACATGGTGGAGAAGACAACCAACTAGCTACTACTATGGACCCATAGTCCAAGGTAGACTACTCACTCATCGCTATGGAGGCAAGCATGGCGATGAAGAGGACCTCCGGTGGTGATTCCCCTCTCCGGCAGGGTGCCGGGAAGAGCTTCTAAACCCTCCCGATCTTCGGGTCGACAGCGGCGGCAGATCGCGATGTGTTCTGGAAAAGTGATCGGGTCTTTAGGTTTTTCCCATCGGGAGGTCTTTATAGGCAAAGGGGCGGCATCTGAAGTGGACCAGGGGGCCCACACCACAGGCCGGCGTGGGCCAGGGGTGGGCTGCACCCCCTGGTGGTGTGGCCGCCCTCTGGTCCGGCTCCATCTCCTCTTCAGTGTTCTGGAAGCTCCGTGAAATATCTGGACGACTGGCTTTGGTTTCGTCCAATTCTGAGAATATTTCCTGTGTAACTTTTCTGAAAGACAAAAATAGTAGAAAACAGGGAACTGGCACTATGGCATCTCGTTAATAGGTTAGTTCCGGGAAATGCATAAAAATGCCACGAAGTGTAACGAAACACTAAGCAAATGGTGTAAAAACAAGCATGGAGCGTCAAAAATTATGGATATGTTGGAGACGTATCAAGCATCCCCAAGCTTAACTCCTGCTCGTCCTCGAGTAGGTAAGTGATAACAAAACAATAATTTTTGAGGTGACGTGCACCATCACAATCTTGATCAAATGATGTAAAGCATTGAGTGCTGAGATCAAAGTACTCTAAACATGGGCATAAAATACATAATCTTGACAATAAAACTTAGCAACCATGTTATAACATGAAAAGTAACACAAACAAAAGATCATGAGTAATAAAGCATTGAAAGTCAAGTGTGTGTTTCAACCATATAGAAAAAACATAGCAAAGTGGGTTTCAACTTCTCCTTCATGGAATAGCAAAACATAAATGCATAGGACACCTTCAAATTTAAGAGGGCGACTAGATACAAATAATTTAAGAACAAGCAGATTAAACTCAAAATGACAACTATGCTCTCTTAGATGGTGCATAAAGGTAGAAGGTGGAGACTCAACATAAAAGTAAAAGAAAGGCCCTTCGCAGAGGGAAGCCGTGATTAAACATGTACTAGAGCTTTTTATTTGTAAAACAGAGAGAAAAATTTGTTTTGAGAGGTGGTTGTTCTTGTCAATGACTGGCAATGGGGTTCTTACTATCTTCCATACTAAGCAAGTTTTTGAGAGAGAGATTGGCACTTTTGTGCTCTTTTATAAAGCTTGGCACTCCGCCCCACTTTTTCCTTTCACAAACCATGGCTAACCGATTCCATCGGGTGCCCACCAACTTTCAGATACCATGGAGGAGTGCCTTTTTCTTTTTCTTTTTTTGGAATAAAATAACATGGAAGATAGCAAATCCGACCACTACGTCCCCATGAGCTGAAAACAATGTCACAAAATGAGAAGTATTTTGAAGGTTTTTTGAAAGGTAGCACATGAAAATTTACTTGGAATGACTTGCAAATACCATGCATAGGAATTTATAGTGGAATCTTTGGAAAACTTTGGTTTTTGGTACTTGGATGCATGAGAAGTATTCCCTCTTAGTACAAAATGAAGGCTAGCAAAAGACTGGGAGCGACCAACTAAGAGAGCAATAACGGCCATAATCATGCATAGTGACAAAACATCATTAACCGAAGCATAAAGTGGTATCACAAGTCAAAAACCAAATGATCATAGAGGCTTATGGCGACTTGTTAGAGTCAAACATGTTGTAAGAATGCGCCAAGTCAATCCAAATAAAGCATCAAAGGAGA
The DNA here is from genome assembly GCA_007115705.1 of Dactylis glomerata. Lineage (NCBI taxonomy): Eukaryota > Viridiplantae > Streptophyta > Magnoliopsida > Poales > Poaceae > Dactylis > Dactylis glomerata. The sequence goes on from QXEO01000344.1 coordinate 2,494,601, forward strand.
AAACCACAATAATATGCTCCCATATAACAAAAACAACGCATGATTTTTTCAAAGGCACATTAAGCAATCTCAGTCATTTGAGACAAGTCATGCTATAGCAAAAACTACTAAGCATACTATCAAAATAACATCAAGCATGACATGCAAAAGTCTAAGCCACAGTCTAAACAAGCTCCCATTTGTATCACTATAGGCATGAAACTTTTTTTCTTTTCCAACACCATTCAACCTTTTTATAACCACTCTTTTGAGATGAAAACCAGCATAGACCAGTGGTCTAAATACACCTTGATACAAAGATATAACAAGATCTGAACAGAAATCAAGATGAAAAACAAAAGCTAAACGCAGTTCTAGAAAAAGAGAACACTCGTTGAACGATAAGAGTGAAAACTAGAGTGTTCTTGGCAATGAAAAACGGAGTGTGTCTTCTCCAAAAGAAATTTGTTGGGGTCCAACCATTTATTTCAGCAAACAAAACAAAAGAAAACTGAAAGCGAAAGTGAAGACGCTCCAAGAAAAACGCATAGTACATGAAGTAATAAAAATATTGTGTCTTGAAAGGTGACCTGATTTTTGCCGATGAAGAAGGGATGCCTCGGGGGCATCCCCAAGCTTTGACGCTTGTAACTCTTGGATATTTCTTGGGGTGACATAGGCATCCCCAAGCTTGAGCTTTTGTCCATACTGTATCTCATCTCATCACTCTCCTTTCCCTATACTTGAAAACTTCCTTCATACAAAACTTCACACAATTCTATTAGCAACATTAGTGTAAGCATGATAGTAAATCTACTCTTTTGGTTCAGTTCAAAAATTCAAATATACCATCCATTAAAGCATAAGCTACTGTAGCAACTTCCTCAAAAGTTCTGTGATCAAAAGAACTCAAAAAGAAAGCGATCGAGAGGCAAACACAAATAGTGGCAGAAATTTGTCAAAACAGAACAGCTGACAAAGATCGATTTTCTAAGGACCTTCTGTTGCTCAAATTGAAAAGTGCAAGTCTAATGAAAGTTTGGAAATAACCTGGGGCATGTGCACAAGAAATCTTAGATCAAAGAGATATTCTGAGAATTTTTACGAATTTTTATGGTGCAGCGTAGAAATCTGTTTCAGGACAGCAACTTCCCCAAATCTTACCTTCCTCAAATTAGAGGTTCTTCTTGGCACAAAAACGAAATAAAAATGATAAGGAGAGGTCATTATAGTAGTAATAACTTCCAAGACTCAACACAAATAAAAGGTACTGAAAAGAAAACATTGGGTTATCTCCCAAGAGTGGTTTTCTTTAACGCCTTTGAGCTAGGCGCAGGAAGTGGAAATCAAGTATTTTAAAATGAGGCATTAAGATCAATTGTAGAAGTCCTTTCAACAATAAATTGTATTGTATCCAAATGAGTTTTTGAAGATCCCTTGTGAACACTCTTGGGTTCACTACTTTCATCAAAAGGGTTTTTAGGAACAATCAAATCAAAATTCTTTTCCAAAGCTTCATGCAATCCTACAAGTTTGCAAGGTATTGGTACTTTGATGTCTTCTTTGGTTGTACCAACAACATTTACACGTGAGCCAAGCATATTAAAACACTCAAATACTTTCCTAGCTTCAATAGCAACATCTCTAAATTCTCTACGCAAAGTCTCCAAAATAAAGTCTTTCTTTTCGGAGTCTTCTATATCATGAAGCTTAAGAAACATTTGTTGCATAAAAGGATTAAGGTTAACAAACCTAGCCTCCAGCATGTGAACTAAATAAGCAGCAGCAACTTCATAACTAGGAGCAAACTCGGCTAAAGATCTATCCTCAACATCTTTATGCATACTAACATGATTAAAGAACTCCTCGATGTTACCTTTCCCAATTATAGAACCACTACCTATTGTGAGGTCCTCCAAAGCATACTTAGGGAACAACATAATGAACTAAAAGTAAAAGTAACATAATGCAAGCTATCAAAGGAATTATTTTTTTGTATTTTTTATAAAAAGATGCAAGCAAAAATAAAATAAAGCAAAACAATAACAAAGTAAAAGATTGGAAGCGAGAGACTCCCCTTGCAGAAATCCTCTTTCTCCCCGGCAACGGCGCCAGAAAAACTGCTGGCGCGTGGTTGATGTGGGAGCTTCTTCTTTTTCAATCCCCGGCAATGGCTCCAGAAAAACTTGTTGATGGTGCGGTGTTGATGTAGGAGTCTTGTAGATGATCACCCAGTTGGAAACCCCAAGAGAAGGTATGATGAGCATAGCAACAAGTCTTCCCTCAGTATGAAACCAAGGTTTATCGAACTAGTAGGAGAAAGAACCAACTTCCAAAGGTTGATGCTCGCTAGCTTCGCGACAGCTCCGGACAATGTATGTATGGTGCCTTGTTTAGGGCGTAGGTTTGCACTAGCAGCAACGTGGAACCTGCACACAACACAACCAAGTACTTTGTTCCAACTTACAGTGAGGTTGTCAATCTCACCGGTTTTCTGTAAACAAAGGATTAAGCGTATCGAGTGGTAAAAGATAGTAGTTTGCAAGAATGTAAATAAAACAAGTAAATGGTAAACGGTAATAACAATGTAAATGAATGGACCAGGGTCCACAGTTCACTAGTGGTGTCTCTCCATAAGATAAATAACATGCTGGGTAAACAAATTACAGTTGGGCAATTGATAGAATAAAGCAAGCGTACAAATGTCATGAGGATCACTATGAGATTCACTTGGGCATTACAACATAATACATAGACCATAATCCAACTGCATCTATGACTAATAATCCACCCTCCGGATGTCATCCGAGCAACCATTGGGTATTAAGTTGCAAGCAACAGATTATCGCCTTAAGCAAAGTGTGTAATGTAAACAATACAAATGTCCTTGAACACAAGATTGTTGTTTTCTCCCTAGTAGCAACAACACATCTATAACTTTAGAGGTTATTGTCACTCCCCCAAGTTACTAGAGGCATGAACCCACTATCGAGCATAAATACTCCCTCTTGGAGTCACTAGCATCTACTCGGCCAAGATATCTACTAGCAACGGAGAGCATGCAAGATCATAAACAACATAGAGATAACATAAAGATGATAAATCAATAGATCAACTTGACAAAGTACCAATATTTATAAGATTCGAACAAATACAACATGTAGAATTACACAACGATGATCTTGATCATGATAGGCAGCTCACAATATCTAAACATGAAGCACATGGAGGAGATGACAACCATCTAGCTACTGCTATGGACCCGTAGTCCAAGGTAGACTACTCACACATCATTCCGGAGGCAGGCATGTTGATGAAGAAGGCCTCCGGTGATGATTCCCCTCTCCGGCAGGGTGCCGGGAAGAGCTTCTGGACCCTCTCGATCTCGCGTCGACAACGGCGGCGGCTTACAGTATGTTTCATGGAAAATTGATCGGGCTTTTAGGTTTTCCCATCGAGGGGAAAATATAGGCGGAAGGGCAGCGTCAGGAGGTGGACCAGGGGCCCACACCAGGCCCCGGTGTGGCCTAGGGGTGGCCCGCACCGTGGGGTGGTGCGGCCGCCTCCTGGCCCCCCTCAGTCTCTGCTTTGGACTCCGTCACGCTTCGGGGAAAATAGGAACTTTGGCTTTTGTTTCGTCCAATTCTGAGAATATTTCCTATTTAGCTTTTCTGAAACACAAAAATAGCAGAAACAAGGAACTGGCACTGTGGCGTCTCGTTAATCGGTTAGTTCTAGAAAATGCATAAAAACGCCACGAAGTGTAACAAAACACAAAGCAAATGGTGTATAAACAAGCATGGAGTATTTAAAATTATAGATACGTTTGAGACGTATCTACGAGCGACACCTTCACGTACTCACACACATACAATGACCACGATGACTCCTGGAACCCCGTTTCCAGCCGAGATGCGGAAGTAGAGGCTTTAGAACAGGGATCCGGAAACTCCGCAATACGACGGTGTGTCGCGGTGGTGATTCCTATCTCCTACGCAGCCCTTCGGGAGGCCACGCAGGAGAGAGAGAGGCAGGGACGGCGGACCAGAGGGGGCTCACGCACCAGGAAGGTGGTAGGAGGAGGCCGTGGAAAGAGGCTCGTGGAAATTCTGAGAGCTCTCCAGGGGGCCCTTTATATAGTGGGGAGGGGTGCACCCTTACCCCCGCAAGGCACCTAGGGCGGCGGCTAAGAGGAGGAGGGGCCGGCGGCCAGAGCTGGGAAACCCTAACCCTGGCCGGCCTAGGCCAAGGTTTGGGGCACCCCCTTTTTTTTTCTCTTTCTCTCTTATTGTCCTAATGGGCCTCTTTCGTTAAATCAGCCCATTTAGTAAATAAAAGCTTTATTAATTATTTAATAAATATTAATTCATATAATTAATATTAATTAATACATAATTAATTCCCCTCTATTCCAAAACACTTCCGGACTCCATCAGAACCATTCTGAACTCCATCGAAACTATTCAAGATTTCATCGAAACCATTTTTGGACTCCGCCGAAACTATCTCGGACCCCTCTCTCATATATCATCACACGGTGTTTCGAGATATTACCAAAATGTCTCAAGCATCATGATCCCTTAAGCGTGTTACCCGATGGTTCGAGAATGCGATAGACATTACCGAGAACTCTTCTCCGGTAAATGACCTTCAGTCGGATCATGGAAATTCGTGAAGACCCTTGTGCATTCTACAAAGGTCTTTCAGTCATTGAACTGTAAGTGTCAATAAGCTATTCCCTTTGCTTCGCTGATAGTAGTATTGCCTAAGATCTGATCGTTGGTATTCGCCAATACTTGGTTCGATCTTATTACCAGCAATGTTGTTCAACTCGTTCATGATAGCACATCTCTGTGACCTAGTCACATGCTGCGCAACATTGATATGTTCTCACCGAGTGGGCCTAGAGTATCATATCTGTCATGCAGATGAGCAAATCTCGCTCTTGGCTATACTCCTCAACCTACCCCTTTGGAGAACCCAAGAGACACCTTTTCAGTCAACCAGTTACGTGAAGACGGTTGATGCAATTAGAGTTTCCTCCGAAAGTAGTGATTATGTAATAACCTCACGGTCTAAGGACTAAGCTGCGACACTTATCATCTTGCAACGTGAACATCATGACACGATCTTGTTGCAAATGATTCTGTAGGTAATGTCCATCATGGCACTATCAACAAGTGGCATGATCTCATCGTCAATCGGTTGTAATGCACCATGATTGGGAAACCTCAATCATCAGTTGATCAATGAACCAGTAATATCATAGTACTAAACTATTATGAACCTGTCAGATTATGCAAATAAGTCCAATATTATTTTCCTCTAGGGCATAATTCCTTCACCCTCCCCCCTCTAGGAGACATCTCATCCTTTGGCACATATGCTAAGAATACATAATTAATACTATAATGACAAGAAAAACATGTCATACAATTGTTGCCTCGTCGTCCGCACCCAATTATTTAACCATGGGCTTTCTCGCTGCCGTTTCTGATGAGAGGGTATCCTTAGGATCGATATGTCTAGTGTTGGTGATGGTTGCAACATTATTAAGAACACGACTAGGATTTAAGAAAATCTTCATCCTAAACCCAAAGTGGAGAAAGGAATGTGCTAAGAGAGCTAGGCCAACTTGAACAAGATGTGGATGTTTCTATTTAGTGTGCAGTTTTGTAGAGATGTGTGAGGGTAGAAGACATGATGAGTAATGTCAGTGCGACAAAAATAGTTATGGAGGTGATAATATTCACCATCCGAATCATGATTGTGCAACTTTAATTTTGGCATTTAGAAAATGCTCAAATGTTTCTGGAAGAAAATGTCCTCAACATCCGATTTACTTTTATGAAAATAGATCCAACAAAAACAAGAGTAAGCATCAACAAATTCATATAGTATTTAAATCCTCTTGAAGAAGGGTAGGACTCCAAACATCAGTGTGTATAATTTCTAGAGGAGACAAAGTTACATGAGCAAATCAGAACATGGCAATTTTTGGCATGTTGACATGCACCACAAACTAGAGACTCTTGATTTCAAACACAAGGAAGTTTATATGATCTCACAATGGAAGCATCGATATTCTTTGATGGATGTTCAAGACGTTGGTGTGATATGTGCATTTGGCATCATATAGGTCCATGTTATTTACACTATTCATATGTGATGCATCCATTGTCTAAGAACATATTTTAAAATGTCAAAAATCTAAAACAAATCATGGATACATCTGGACATTTTATGCTGGCATATAAAGTTCTAGAAAAAGAGCATTTTTCGTGGCTTGTATAAAAACAATTTAAATTATATTCCAACATGACACTTTTCGGTCTGTGTTACACATGCCGATAAAATTCGTGTACGGACAAAAAATGTTTGAATGTACAGAAAAATTTATTTCTTAATATTTAAACATTTTTAAAAATATATGTAAGTTTTACAGTTGGTGGATCTTCAACTATTATTCAAAACACCACCTCCCGTAGTCATATCTTAGTATTTTTTTTAAGGAATGCCACCTGGCGCTTTTATTCAATTGATAATAGAGTTACATCTCGCATTACATAAGGTAATATAAAAGCAGGAGGATCCCCATCCCACACATGGGGTTCCTTTGATCTATAAGCATTTTTTTAACTCATGCGCCACTTCCCGTAGTGTAGTGATATCTTAGTAAGTTGTTACTTAACTGAATATGAGGCAAGTCTTCGGCCTTCCTTTAGAAAAACAAAACAACATCATCACACAAAACAACATCATGATGTTGTTCTTTAGCGCAGGTGGAATAGTACGAAAGGAATTGCTCAACTAAGAAACTTTGCATTCCACAAGAGCTAGAAAAGGAGTACGAAAACTCCAACCTTTGGCTGCTTGTGGACTTGTGCTAGAAAAGGAGATGGAGGAAGAAGACAACAGCGGTGGGGGGAGAGAGGGAGGAAGGTGGCGGTCAACTAAGGCGACGACGGCTCGAGAGAGGAAAACGACAAGAAGGAAAACAGAGTTCCTAGGCCAGCCCATTGAGAATGCTCGTCGTCTCCCCCGCTCCACGCAGGGCGGAGTCTAAGGGTGTGTTTGGTAGCCCGGAGCTACTCAGAAACTCTCCTCCCAACTGAGATTTTGAGGAGAGATGGTGTTTGTTAGATCGGCTCTTCCCACCTCCGCATTGTTGAGGGGATACGAAAAACGTCCCAGAGCCGGGATGAGGAGCGAAGCCCAAATCGAGCTTCGCTGCTCATCCGGGATGAGCTAATCCCGCAGGACACTGTCGCAGCGGCCCGCGCCCCCCAGACCCCCACCCGGCACAGTCATTTCCTTCCCCTAGGAGGCCTGCGTCTTCTCCCCGTCCCCTTCTCCTGTAGCCATGGCCGCCACCAGCGTCGCCTCACGCCGCCAGCCACGCTCTCCCGCCTCCAGCATCGCGCCGCCGCTCCGGCCTCGCATCACCGCTCCGGCCTTGCACCGCCGGTCCGGCCTCGCGCGGCCGCCACGGTCACGCGCCGCTGCCACGGGCTCGCGCCGCCGCCACGCCCTCCCGCCTCCAGCCACAGGCCACGCGCGCCGTCCACGACCCGCTGCCTCCAGCGCCATCCCTCCCGCCTCCAGCCACGGCCGCCATGGCCGACACAGGAGCAAGCTCCGCCGGATCCGGTGGTCAAGGACAGGATTGCGTTTTAGTTTTCAGTTTCAGGGACCCGATTGATTTCATATCTTGTATCCAGGACCCGGTTGCTTTTTACTTTTGTAGAGCCCGTCTCTAGTCATCCGTCACCACCAAACAGCTTCTCTATTCAGCAACTCTCAACACATCCAGGCTGCCAAACAAAGGCAAAATCTCTACTTAGCATAGTTGAGATCGGCATAGTTGAGGTGAGAAAGAAATTCTGAGTAGCCCCGGGCTACCAAACACACCCTAAGAGCCCCCGGTTGGGCCGTAGCGTCGTCGGAAGAGCGTCGCGTCATGGGCAAGTTTGGGCGAGCCCGACTGGCTAAAAAGGCGTGGAGCTTGATAAAGCCTTAATCCCTACACAAATTGTAAAGGCCTTCAAAGGCGAAAGCAAATCAACCACCCACAGCCTTTTCTTGCGGCGCCTTTTCGCATTCCACGCTCTGAAAGGCGCGTGCGTAGCAGACGACGCCGGAACAGGAAGGCTTGCCAACACTCGTGCTCCTGCTGTGTTTGTCTCGTGCCAATTCGCAGAACCGCCGCCGCCGCCGTCCTCTGCCACAAGGGTACTGCTACGTACTAGACGGACCAGACGGTACAGGCAGGTGAGGTTGGCTCGGCTGGAATGATAGGACTGCGCGATCGAGCTGTACAGTGGGGCAAAAGCTAGGGCAGGCGGGCATGTTTGCTTAGCATGGGAGGCAATGCCGTTGCCGTGCTCGCTCGCTCGCTCGCCTGCTCCGTGGTCCGTGCGTGTCTCCTTCGCTCGCCATCGACGACGACTAGCAGCAGCCGCAATCATCGCTGCCTCGGCCCGCGCGCTCCCGTTTGTTTGCTTCGTTCTCGACTCAATCATGGTGTGGTGGAGGCTCGGCGACAGGCGCCACCCGGCAATTTTAACCTTACCCAGGCGTCCGTTCTCTTGATTTCGTGATCCCTATCGTAAATCTTTGATGATCAGCATGCATGACGTGTCGGCCATTCACATATGTTAACTCATATATAGTCTCATATTATACCCATTTATTTGCAATCGAAGTCTGCTCCAACTTACGTGTCCACTCAGATAAATCTGAGCGCACATACGTGAATATACCTAACAACAGATTTGACATACGTAGCATAGATATATCGATCTGGTCTTATGTTACATGTACAGAAACAGGATGATTCCTACGTGCGTGTACGTAGATATTAAACATGGTCCCCGGATATTCTCAAAGCCTCCATCGGTCCCAACGAGAGGTAGCTAGGCACAATCGCTTTTTCTAGGTGGAAACTAAAACGTAGACAAAAAGCTAAGAGCATCTCCAATTGATGCATTTTAGTGATGCCCACGAAAAAACTATTTTTTTACATTACCAACAGTCCAACACAATTACTGCTTTACAAGATGATGTACTTTAAGGCACGGGTAGTTTACAATATGATACATTTTGGGCCACGATGAAACATTTGAACATTGCAAATTTTGACATCGACTTAATATTTCAAACGTCCATTGAACACTTGAGACATCGATTACACGATACCAAACATCGATTTGAACACAGGCTCAATCAAACATCAATAAACATCCATTGTCATTGATACCGACACCAAATTGGCACTAACACCAGACTGATACTAGATGAACAGTAGATGAACGCTAAAGCTACTTCGCCGCAGTGTCATCGTTGATGATGCCGTCCCAGAAGTCGGAGTATAAAGAGAAGGAGGACTTTGACTTCATGACGATGACCGAGGGGCCAGCTCCCGATGATGCGGTGTCAGCAGCTCGCTTCTTCTTCGCGTGGTGGAACTCCATTTGGGCATGCACGAGCTTTGGATGCCCCCTTGCAAGCCGTACCATGGCCTCGACGCGGCTCTCAACCTCAAGAAAGTTGAACTCCATGCGCGGCCGACCGAATCTCCCCACGAGCGCGCCGTATGCACGCCAACGAGCTCTGTCATCTCGAAGGTCCTGAGCCACCATCGTCGCCCGTCTGTGGCGAGCTCGACGGCGTAGCGGCTGGAGGGATGCAATCAGACCCCAAAGAAGTCAGTCAAGTTCTTCGAGTGGCAACCAGGGGCGTACCCACATTATGCTAGCAGGTGTCACATGACACCGGGTCCAACTTGATTTTCTTCATATATTTGATCAGTTTGTAGTGTATGACACACCTAAATCTTGATAAAAAATATGTGTGACTCCTATAGTGACACCAGGTTACTTTTGGTCTAGGTCCGCCCCTGGTGGCAACAACGCGACGACATCCCGATTGGCTCGGATCTAAGAGGGAAAAGGCAGAGCAGGGCTCGGCTGCCGCGGATCCGACACGTGTTTTGCGGGGCGGCGACAGAGCAAGGTGTATTCGATGGTGGTGGGGTGGCGGCTATTGGTCAGGAAGACAAAGGCCCGGGTTGGGGGACGGGGGGATCAGGTGGTGGTTGGCCGCTCGCGTGAGTGGAAAGATATAGGGTAGCCCTCTATGGTGATGATATTTGGATCATCAGGGGCTAAAATTTTGGGCTGCCCTAATTTTTTTACATGAGCAAATGTATTTTAGGTCACCTATTGGAGAAGAATTTTTAGCCTAGGTGATGTAAAAACCAATATCTTTTTGACACATTTCCTCTTTTACATTATCTATTGGAGATGTTCTAAGTAGTGTATGCCAAGAGATTCAAGTGACGGGTAGAGATGTAATCATGAACACGATTAACACATGCCCCTTTTCTCATCTTCTCTTTTTTTTTTCTTATTCTCCAATTCTCCTGGTGGAGTAAAGATTGATTAGTACGCCTGATTCCATGTCCAAACTGTAAGGTCACGTACGGTCTGTACAAGTAAGACAAGAGAAACGCATATCGTACTTAAGTACTTTCTTAATATCAAGTTCCCATCAGGATTGCGATGCCAGTATATACGTTCCTTGCATGTATGAAATCCGTAAGTACGTTCGTATGACGTTATGTATGAATCATCAATCATCTTAGGATTGAAGTCCAGTTGAAGTATGTGATACTTCCTGCCAACACAAATATTTTTTTGGGAGACCTGCCAACATAAATAAAAACAATTGGAAGTATTCTACAGTATTTCTATTTCTTAAAGACATATACACAACACAATAGCAAAGCATGTACACCGAACAATTTACATGAAATTGTGCAAATTTTGATCATTTCATCTCATATGCATGCTATCATCTTGAATTCTTGATATAACAGATACAAGTTGGGGGGCTTCAAAGCCCTTGTTTATCTCGTCTCCTCGCCCTCTATGGAGGGATTATCACAAACGAGGAAATTGCAAGCATGCATGCAGGCAGCTAGAAAAACTCGAGACCCACATGGCAGTGAAACAATCGATCGAACGCCACGTATTTATATAGCTTCCCATGCACTCGCGCGGCGGCGGCGGAAGCGGCGGGGCCGGGCTGCGCGATCGATGGCTAGCCCCGGCGGCGGACGCAGTTGTCGGGCGTGGTGGACTGCTGCATCCGAAGCTGCTCGTAGAAGCGCTTGATGAAGCTGTCGGCCTCGGCGTCCACGCGCTCGTCGACGCCCTCGGGCTCGACGGGAAACGGCGAGTCGGTGACGCGCAGCTGGCGGGCCCCGGCCGGGCAGCGCCCACGGCTGAGCGCCAGCATGGGCGATGGCGTGGCACCGGGCGTCTCCCCGCCAGCGGCCTGCGCGTTCATCATCTCGAAGGCGGCCGCCACGGTGGCGGCGTCGAGCCCGCGGAGGTTGGAGGCGCCCCGGCCGCGCCCGCTCCGGCCGATCTTGAACGGGAAGGCGATCGCGGGGCTGGCGGCGGCGTGTAGCGGCGTGGTGTCGCAGCTGAACTCGACGTCCGTCGGGTTGTGCTGGTACATGGTGAGCGCGGACGGGGACGCGGCGCCGGCCGCGGCCGCTGCGGCGGCGGCCAGGTGGTGGGGCTGCGGGTGGTGGGCGAGGTGGGCGCGGAGGGCCTTGCCGGCGAGCTTGCCGCGGCCGAGGAGGAGGTGGAGGTCCATCATGAGGCGCTTGCGGCAGAGGCCCTTGCGCAGCATGTGGTAGACGGCGCGGAGCACCTGCAGCAGGCGCTTCCCGAGCCCGGCCTCCTCCGTCGACCCTCCCCCGCTGCCCCCGCCGCTGCCTGCCGGGTGTATCCTCTGGTCGGTCGCCATCGCCACCGAGATCGAGATCGATCAGCAACAACCACAGCAATGCAGACGATCTCGCTTTGCGCACGTCGCGTCACCGGGATCGAGGAGGAGCTGGCTCGGTGGCTTTGCTTTGCTTTGCGGTTGCCACTAGGGATTGATCGGAGTGGAACTGCTTTTGCTATGAGTGCTTTGCTTGGCTAGGTGGTGAATGGAACGAATGGGAAGCGGAGGGCTTCGCTGTATTTGTAGGCGGGCGGGAGAGGGGAGGGAGGCGTGGTGGGGGTGGTGGGGCCCGCGGCAGGATGGGACTTAAGAATTAAGGAAAGAAGATGAGTCATGAGTGTAACGTTGGCGAGTGCTGTGGCTAGCTAAGCTAAAGCCGAGCACTGTTCGAATTGAACCGCCATTGTCCGTAGTGGCTAGCTAACCAACCGAGCTGGAAAACGAAATATCTCGCTATCTAACAGTTCTTTGTGTGTAAGAAAATGGAGCTGATCCGCGTGCTGGTGTACTCTCGCACGGCAGCACCATGAGCTTCTTTTTCTTCTGTTTTCTATGGTTATTATGTTTTCACGCAAAGGTTAAACGGTTAGAGGCACTTTTCACACTGCTAGGTGAACGGTGGTGGTGCTACATTGTATCTATGTGCCAATTATTGTGGAAAGTGGAGTAAACAATATTAATGGCACGGACTACTCATTGTGCAAATTATTTTACAGTGGAAAGCGAAGTGAGAAGGGATTATGGTACTGATAAACAGAGTCCCGAGCTGCCTTCCGGGAAGCTTCGGTACATGCAGTAGCAGTAGGCACGTAGGCGGCGCTTTGCAAGTTATTAGCTTTGTGTGTCGTGAGGTTTCAGTCTTTCTTTCTCCTCTCTCGAACCCTCCGCACCGCTCTTCCCCCTTGAGAGTCACTCCTCCTTCCCCGGGCCGGACCGAGGCCTTCGCTAGCGGCGATGCCGTCCGGAAGAGGCTGATGCGAGGTGCCGGCTCTAGTATAGGCAGAGGCGGAGCTAGGACATCTTTTTATTGGATTCAGTGCTTTGTAAGACTAATGTTAAAGTATATATAAATAGTGTGTATGTAGTGATTCTATAGAGATTAAGCTAATTTCATTGGGTTCATGTGAACCCAATGGCTACATGCTGGCTCCGCCACTGAGTATAGGTTGTTTTAGTAAGAGATTCCCCGGCCTTCTGCCGTGGTGTGGCGTCATGCCTGTAGATTGGAGAGGGGCGGCGGATCTCCTCGGCTGGATCCGCCTCCAAGTAGGGCTCCTTCTGCTTCTTCTCCAGCTCCGGCGGTCGGAGTCAAGAAGGGGGAGAAAGGCCATGTTCTCCACAAATAAAGCCGCGAGCCACGATTTCCTTATGAGGTGGATTTGCGGTGACGAGTTTCTTCTCTTGGCCGGCCATGGTGGCGAGGGGGCGGAGCGCCTCATCATCCCAAGTTATACATCCTGGGGGCAGCGCCGTTGGAGACTATGCGTCCTGGAGCTTTGCCACGGCTCTGGTCGCTCGGCGGCAACTACCTTCGCCAAGCCATTGAGGTGGTGGTCTAGCAAAGGCGAGGCAGGGCGAGGCGGTCTTCCTAAATAAGTGGAGGACCATGGCTGCGATTCATCGCCGGAAGAGGGCTCCCGAGCAGCTGGCCCTTGCTCCTTAGTGGTGATGCCTGGAGGACGCCGGCGAGTGGTGGCGGAGGTGCTCAGGGGCTATTCTGCAAGCTTATCTTTATTTCCAGGGTGCTTTTTGTAAAAAGATCAGCCTTATCTCTAGATAGAAGATTTCCTAGGGCTAGAATCATAAAGGCTGTTTCTACATATTGTATATGCCACGTTTTAATCAAAGGATATTCCAGGATCTTCTAGACCCCGTCCTTGTTAAAAAAAACTTGACGTTTCTTTGATGTAGACCACTCCTCTGGAGCTAATGATATGTTCTCACAGTACAAGTCAATATATAAGTTCTCTTTGCAAAAATTTATAAAACTATATGTGGGCATAATCCAAACAAATGTTTTTCTGCAAGGTAAATGATTCTAATCAATCGGCTAATTAGTGTAACAATTAGACATCCTAAGGCAAAAAAACTTTTTGTTTCTTTCTCTTTTGGCATTGTTCTACTCTCTCCTTCATTTTGCATCCCCTTAACCTTTTAAAAAATTCCTCTCCCTATTATTCAGCTCGTATAGGTACTCCCTCTCTAATTAGTCCATTAGACCAACATTTTTTCCTCCATGGGATAAGTAATCCTGAAATACAAATCTTAATAATGAGTGTTTCTCACATATTTTTCATAACCATCATCCTTTTATAACTTATCCTATTACTAAATGTATGTCAGTTTAATGTATACTTCAACATACAAGTCTAACAAGTCCATATTTTCTTATTACCTAGAAATTTTTCTAAATAATAACAATGATGTTTGTTTTATACGTTCCGGTTTTAATTTTTGTTAGTTTAAATAAGGATATAGAAAATGAAATACATACATTCGGATAAACTATTAGTTTGAAAATAACTAGACAAATACAGCTGAAAGAATAATCCCTGATATACTTAAATTTAATATGTATTTAAGAAATTAAATTATTTTATATAAGTATGTCTCCGAGAAGTGACATAGCATATTTTTATATCTAAAGTAACTATTTTTTGTTTAGAGATGTCTTGGTAGAAAATTCTAGCGTGTATTCTTTTAGTTGTGCTGATACATAGTTCTAGAGCGTAATGAATGTATGTCCTAGGTTTATTATATATTATATACTCAACTACTTACCGGAAACCACAAATGGCTCCCGAGCTCCAGTGAACTCATTTTTTTAAAAAAAATTGAAAATGGTATTTAAAACTTTCCAAAAATTCGAAATAAAAATTCTGGTTGTAGATAACTTGAGATCTACAATCCTGCAAAATATCAGCTCAAAATTTAGTGTATTCTAGGCTATAAAAAAACAAATCTGATAAAATTTCAAACTTTAAATATGTGCACTCTTTTGCACATTTGTCTTTTTTGCTAAGCCCAAATACAACGAATTTGGACTTGAATTTTTTCACACTAATAGATCCTATTATTATTTATATCCAGAATTTTGATTTTGATTTTTTTAAAACTTTTAAATACCATTTTCAAAATTTTAAAAAAACAAGCTCATTGGAGCTCGGGAGCCATATGTCCATACTTCCTACTTACGTGTAACTTAATAGAGAATATATAAGTACAAACATGAGATGTCGATAGGTGATTTTAAATCTAGTATTTTCAGCTCACCCTCACTCGCCCACATAGTTCAATTTAGTGCGTTCTCGTTTATCAAGTTTTTTTTAGGGCAACCACGCGTACTTCATTAATAATAGAAAATCAAGTTACATGAATAAATAAACGTGGAAACTAAAAGACAAAGATAGACCAAGAGAAAACAGTTATCCTGGACACTTTGCAGAGAGAATCCTAAATGACATGAAAATACAAAACCATCCCTAGGTTTTCCTGTACTCGCTGAAACTAGCGGCCGTCGCCACACTCCAACACTGCCTAGACGTACATGGGAAGCGATGTCGAACCTCCACCATTGCCAGATCCGAAGAAGCATCATCACTAACAAGGCTTTTTGAGTCGATGAACAGCCCGCTGCAAGAAGCGAGGCACGTGTCGTTGTGACACGTCGACCGAGGGATGTCCCGTGTTTCATTGGACCAAGAGCCATTGTATCCCATCAACAAAGTCGTGGAATAATGACAGATCCACCACCTCCGGACCAACATCCATGCTCTAGAGCACCCACCTCACCCTGGCCCCAGCGCCACCATGGGTAACGACGGGCACCAGCGACAAGTCGAGAAATAGAACGTGCCCGATTTGAAGAATGGCGAGAAGACCACGCTGCCGATATGAAGGATTGACATGCACACTTTGCCATAACTCCAAGACGTCATCATAAAGATCGTCGCTGGTGTGGGAGCGGAGTTGAGACAGGTTTATTTACTCGGGCGTCGCTCCCACCACCCCAACGACGCACCACAATAGACAATTCCTGACCATATCTAAAAATGGAGGAATGAGATCCTCCCTCCATCCTGCCGCCGGAATGGCAAGTAGAGAGAGGGAGAGGGGACCAGCGCCCACACCGGAGATCTGGGGATTTGGAAATTGGGGTCGCCACCACCCTATTGCTGGATGAGGGAGTGATGGCGTGTAGATGACCGCCCAGTTGGGAACCCCAGGAGGAAGGTATGATGAGCACAACAGCAAGTCTTCCCTCAGTATGAAACCAAGGTTTATCGAACCAGTAGGAGAAAGAACCAACTTTCGAAGGTTGATGCTCGCTAGCTTCGCGGCAGCTCTAGACAATTTATATATGGCGCCTCGTCTGGGGCGTAGCTTTGCACCAGCAGCAACGTGGAACCTGCACACAACACAACCAAGTACTTTGCCCCAACTTACAGTGAGGTTGTCAATCTCACCGGTTTGCTATAAACAAAGGATTAAACGTATCGTGTGGTAAAAGATAGTAGTTTGCGAGAATGTAAATAACACGAGTAAATAGTAAATGGTAACAAGAATGTAAAAGAATGGACCGGGGTCCACAGTTCACTAGAGGTGTCTCTCCATAAGATAAATAATATGCTGGGTAAACAAATTACAGTTGGGCAATTGATAGAATAAAGCAAGCATACAAATGTCATGAGGATCATTATGAGATTCACTTGGGCATTACAACATAATACATAGACCGTAATCCAATTGCATCTATGACTAATAATCCACCCGCCGGATGGCATCCGAGCAACCGTTGGGTATTAAGTTGCAAGCAACAGATTATCGCCTTAAGCAAAGTGTGTAATATAAACAATACAAATGTCATTGAACACAATATTGTTGTTTTCTCTCTAGTAGCAACAAGACATCTACAACTTAAGAGGTTATTATCACTCCGCCCCCAAGTTACCAGAGGCATGAACCCACTATCGAGCATAAATACTCCCTCTTGGAGTCACTAGCATCTACTGGGCCAAGATATCTACTAGCAACGGAGAGCATGCAAGATCATAAACAACATAGAGATAACATAGAGATGATAAATCAATAAATCAACTTGACAAAGTACCAATATTCATCGGATCCCAACAAACACAACATGTAGAATTACATAACAATGATCTTGATCATGATAGGCAGCTCACAAGATCTACACATGAAGCACATGGAGGAGAAGATATCCATCTAGCTACTGCTATGGATCCGTAGTCCCAGGAAGACTACTCACGCATCACTCTGGAGGCAGGCATGGTGATGAAGAAGGCCTCCGGCGGTGATTCCCCTCTCCGGAAGGGTGTCGGGAAGAGCTTCTGGACCCTCCCGATCTCGCGTCAACGATGGCGGCGGCTTGCAGTATGTTTCGTGGAAAATTGATCGGGGCTTAGGTTTTCCTCGCCAAGGAGAATATATATGCGGAAGGGCGGCGTCAGGAGGTGGGCCAGATGGCCCCACCACCTGGTGGCGCGGGCTAGGGGCTGGCCGCGCCACCCTATGGTGTGGCTGCCCCTGGTCCCCCTCCGTCTCTGCTTTGGACTCCGTCTCGTGTCGGGAAAAATAGGAACTCCGGCTTTTGTTTCGTCCAATTCCGAGAATATTTCATGTATAGCTTTTCTGAAACACAAAAACAGGAACTGGCACTATGGCATCTCATTAATAGGTTAGTTCTGGAAAATGCATAAAAACACCACAAAATGTAACAAAACACAAAGCAAATGGTGTATAAACAAGCATGAAGCATCAAAAATTATAGATACGTTTGAGACGTATCAGGAAGAGGCGAAAACAGTTTCTGTCTTGAGCTCTAGATTCCGTTTATCAACTTTGGCAATCTTTCAATACATTAGGTCTGAAGTCTAGGATTGCAAATTTAAGAGAGGAGTTTTTTGGCTCCCATGCACCAGTGATCAAGCTTTTTTTTTTAAAAAAAATTGAAATTCGCCTTTGTGAGTTTTAGAAAAAAAATTGTTGGATGTTGCGAACAATTTATCCTAGAAACATGCAAAATTTTATGTTCAAATACTTTGTAGTTTGTGCTACACAAAAAAGACAAACATGTAGATCTGAGGTATGTATTTTTCAAATCTACAAATTATTTCAGATTTTGTTATTTTTGTGTAGACCATAATACAAAGAATTTTGCACCAAAATTTTACATGCTTATAAGTTACATCATTGACTATATTCAGATTTATTTTCATATTTTTTAAAACTTGCAAACATACTTTTCAAAAAAATTTAAACAGCAAGATCACTGGTGCCTTGAGAGCCAAAGGCACTTCACGATTTAAGCATTGTTTCCTCTTTTAAATAGATTAACAAAATATTGGCTCCTTTCATGTTGGTTTAATACTATCCTGATCTTCTGCTCACATTGTCCCCTTCTTTCTCTTCATGAAATTTAAACTTTTCCGTTGTTTGCATGTTAATGTATAATCAGTGAAGATGCCAAAAAAAAAATGTTTGGTGGACTGCTGTTGTAGTCTCGGACGGCAGCACCATGGGTTTCTTTTTCTTATATTTTCTACTGTTATAATGTTTTCACGCAAAGGTTAAACGGTTAAAGGCACTTTTCATACTACTAGGTGAACGGTGGTGGTGCTACATTGTGTGTGTGTGAGTAAACAATATTAATGGTAGTAGTAGTAGTAGCTCTTTGTGCCGATTATTACCTTGCAGAGAAAAGCGAAGTGATTATGTTACTGATAAACAGTATCCCGAGCTGGCTTCCAGGAAGCTTCGGGACGAGCAGTAGGCAGCCTAGCTAAGCGGTGCTTTGCAAGTTGCAAACTAGCCTTTGTCACCGGACGAACTTTGGTCCCGGAGAGAGAATATGCAAATGCATCGTGGACGTGGATGGATATGCGCCCCTGGAATTTGAGGATTCTTTGATGTACTCCTTCCGTTTAGAAATATAAGATGTTTTAGTTTTTTAAAGTGAGTGTATATAGATATCTTTTAGTGTATAGATTCGCTCGAAACTATACACTAAAAGATATCTAGATACACTCACTTCACAAAGCTAAAACATCTTATATTTTCAAACGGAGGAAGTATATTGTATCCCCTATTTTTAGAGGACAGATGGCCTTGCTAATGATACCTAGAACAGTCCAAGTCGTTGTACAGTTGTACATGCATCTTTCTCTTTCCAAAATCTATGAACTGTATGTGTGCACAATATCAAAGCAAAATGCCTTATCGGCCGAAGCACTACTACGGAAGCATTACGGGAGTTCTACCCAAGTACTATTTTTCTCTGAAGTTGAAATATTATCTAATGAGATACTAGTAGAAATGAATTTTTCGAAGTGAGCATTTTTTAATTAATGGAGACATTTAGCTACAAAAATGCGTTCCCTTGATATCGAAACAACCGTCGAATCACGCCATAGGGTGATACGGTGCCATAAAAACAACGACCAATGTGGGAGGGACGACGAAGACAAGCACATATGCAAGACAAAGTAGGTGGTTGTCGACGAGCCACATGATGAGGTTTCTTGAGTTGCGGAGAAGCAATCTACATGCTCATTAACGACAACTCTGGGAGAGTTTGCTGAAACATGACGGTGAGGTAGCGAAGGCGGCCGACAACTTGTCCTGGTCTAGGCAAAGTTTTTGGCGCATGGTTGCCAGATGCAGGAGTGCTCGCGGCACCTTGTTTATGCAGTCTGGCGCCCGTGTAGTTGTTAATACCGATAAGTGCCATCGAACAAACAGAGCTGCACCAAGACACACCGCTCTGCCCGCGAGTCAACCCGATGGGGATGAAGAGCACCGCCATCACCTACTAATTCATGTGCAAGAGCTGGAGGATGTCGGTCCATCGAGGTCGATTCAGGCAAATGAGAGCTGTGGTGCAGGTTGATTAAGGGACAGTGGGGCGGCGGCATGGTCTGGAAGAAGGGGAGGCGAAGCTCTAATTTGAGATTGGATGTGGTAGAAAATCTCAACATTAGAATGGAAGGCACAATCAATGGTGTGGGTTTGCTCCCGCAACTAAAGACAATCGGACGTCTGATTAGAAGAGTTTCCCTATTAATAATGAGTGTTCCTCACATAATTTTAATAATTATTTATCCTATTTTTATAACTTATACTATTACTAAATATATGCTAGTTTCATGTATACTTCAACATAAAAATATAACTACTTCATATTTTCTTATTACCTGGCAATTTTTTAAAATATTAACAATGATGTTTATTTTATACATTTTTTTGTTTTAATGTTTATTAGTATAAATAGGAATGTGCAAAACTGAAATACACATATTCAGATAAACTATTGTTTTGAAAAAATCTGACAGATAAAATAAGCAGAATATTTCTTGATATACTAAAAATTTATATATATTTAAGAAAATGTTAGAAAAATAAATCGATTCATATAACTTTATTTCACAAGGAAGTGTATAGCATGTTTATATATGAAATAACCATTTTATTGTTTTGATATGTCTTGGTAGAAAATTCTATTGCTTACTCATATTATTTTTTAGTTGCGTTGATACATAGCTCTAGAGCGTTCTCCCTCCTTCCGCAAAAGAGTATGCTTCCAAATATCTTGGAGAGTCAAAAATGTTATACTTGACCAAGTTTTAACAAAAGTGCATCAACGTTTATCTTACCAAATTTGTATCAGTAGATTCACGATGAAATATATTTTCATCCTATAGCTATTGGGTTTGATAAATATTGTTATTTTTTTGCAAAAACATGGTCAAAATTTTAAAAAGTTTGACTCGCCAAGAAACTAGGAAGTACAGACATATCTTGGAGAGTCAAATATTTATGTGTCCTTTCCTTTTGTAACTGATGAATTATCAAGTTTGTTTTTTATTTCTAGTTGAAGCCTGATCTCAGTTCTCTTCATCAAATATAAAGATTTTTTGCATGTTAATTTACATCAGTGAAGATGGAAAGAATTTTTTTTTGGTTGATTCAGTTAGAAATTCCAATTGATCAAAGAACAAAAAAGTTGTGGATATTAACATTGTATTTTATTGGTTGGCAACTAAAACTATCTTTTTCAAAATAGGGGATTAACAACCCAGCTTAATGATGCACACAACTATTTTATCGAAACTATCTAAACGAGAATGAATTTCTTTCTTATCTGCCCATCAAACCAACATGTCATGATGTGCAAATGGTATTGATGCTCTAACTAGATTTGTTTGGCAAAAGTGAGTTTGAACAAAAAGTTGTGATTGGTCATCTACATGGGACATACACATTTTAGAATTCAAATATTTATTTTACTACTATTCTTGTGGGCTCCTAAAATGTGCATGTACTGAACTCTAGATGGTCCATGTGAGCGGCTCTTGGTAGCGGTATATGGTGTTGCCCGAGTAGTGCGAAATCCTGGCCCAGGGTATGGGTACCCGCGGGTACCGTATCCGCATGGGCAGGGTATGAGCACACATTTATACCCACGGGTGAAACTCATACCCTACCCATTAAGTCATGGGTAGGGCATGGGTATAGCCTTCTACCCGTGGGTATACCCTTATATCCGTGGGTATAACCATACCCTACCCATTTGTACTAACATGTAAATCTAGAGTATCCCAGTAGCGTTGGTCGATAGAGGTTAAAGGAGTTGGGCATTCCACACCCTAATTACTCTAGTAATTAGGCATTGGTCATGATTCAAATGTCTCCCACAATAAGGAGGTCGAAATCCCACGTTCTAGCCCCCAATGTAGTATCGATGAATGTAAAATAGTGAATAACTCATGATTATTTGATCCGCCGTTGGGTATCAATGGGTATGGGTACCTGCTGGGTATGGGTATGGGTATGGGTATGGGAAAAGATTCATACCCGTGGGCACGGGTATGGGTAGAATTTTGTACCCATCGACTATACGGGTATGGGTATGGTATTGCTCTACCCTGCCCATACCCTACCCATTGCCATCCTTAAATCCTGGGTGTTGAGCTTGTTGAGTTATGTGAGTCAGAATACCTCACTATGTTGGTAGGGGTGATTTAAATATCATGCACATACATGAAAGAAAGAAGTATAATAACTTTAATGCCATATGGCCTTTGTCGTCATCACAATTATTGGAATTCTTGATCTAAGGAAAATATTACTCTCTTGAAGACAATTCATGCGGGAGAACTGAAGATAAATCCTGACATAAGAAAATCTAGATTGTGTGCTAGCTAGTGTTGAGTGGGAGGGGAGGTTTCCTTTAGTAGCGTGCATGCTCTAACTGTTCGGGGTCAGATCATACCCCTTAATTAACTCATTGATTTAGCAAGCAGGAGATCACACAGGTAATAAATCTTTTTTGTTTTGTTTTTTTGGATGTGGCATGACAGTTTTTATGAAATCGTTGCTGCGAGGTGAGCTCTCGTATCTGGCAGGTGAGAGCTGACATAATGATATCCATTATCTTAGACATTTTCTTATGGGGTGGGCTTAGGAATTTCAGCGGAGATTATTCAAAATAAAAAGAAAGGCTACTAAATACTATTGATGGGCTCAACCTGAAAGCTGGGACGATTCCTATGACTACACCCGAGTGGAATGACAAAATAATGCGCAAGAACAAGATACTCAGGACATACCACAAAGAAGAAAGTGTATGAAGCTATTTCTGAAATGGATCAATATAAAGCTCTAGGACTTGATGGGTTTCGCTGGAGTTCTACCAGAATTTTTGGAATGCTCCAAAAGCAGATATGATGGCCATGTTGGTTAAGTTGTAACCAGGAGAGTTAGCTATGAAACTGAATTTTGGTGTCAATACCCTTTCTCCCGAAAGCGAGAATGTGGTACAATGCAACAACAACATTATTTTTCTTCCTAAAATCTTCACAAAGGTGGCCACAAATGGCATCACTACGATTTCCCATAAAGTTTTTTGGCCAACTCAAACAACCTTTATGCCTCGTCAACACATTTTTAGGGTGTTGTCGACCTCCATGAGTCCCTATGGCTGCCATAAATTTCATCAGGGGTGGAGCTCAAGCAAGATCCCAAAGTGAAAGCTCTTCGTGACAATGGGCTTAGGGAAGATGTTATCCTACAATAACTAGGTTGGGGCTCACCACATCTGGCGAGGGAGGGGGTTGCAACAAGGTTGATTCATCTGGCCAACCTATGTGGTGAGGTCGGTGTGCCTCCTTTATTCGATGGTGAGAATTTAGTAGAATTAAAAAAGTAAGTGTCGTATAGTACTTTTACATGTTGCAAGTCTATATGGTGTTTGTTGTGTAGTCATGAGATACATGTTGCAAATATTTTGGGTGTATGCTTAAAGGGGATTTTGTCATGTTGCAATTTTTTTTTGTATGCATTGTTCACATGTGTTATGTACTTTAGTTTTCCATGTTGCGAGTATTTTGACACATTTTCAAAGTTTTTTATGATGGAATGGAAATCATTGCATGCATAGAAATTGGTGTTGCGTGTGTTTGTTGGAAATGCTACATCACTTCTGTCAGATTTCTTACTAGCGGCGAGGATAAATATTTCTAAGAATGTTTCATATGTGTGAAACATGTTGCGTTTAGGCCCCATATTTTCACTTAAAAACTTTCTCTTTCAGTCGGCTGACGTCCAGTGTTGGCCTTCTTGTAGCTATGTAAGGACTTAAGTGTACACTATGATGGTAGCACGGGACTTGTACAACCAGTGCGGCTGGTGGCTTGCTCATAGAATCGCATTATGATGTATCTAAGGCAAAACTTGTTTCCCTTTTTTCGATGGTTGATCCATGTATCAACCCTTTGTGATGTTTGAGTTGTAATAAACTTTGATACTCGTTTGAATAATGAAATAAAAAGAAGCCATATGCATCATTTTGATGCAGAGGCTGGAGTATCCCCATTTCGAAAAAAATGACACCTTGCATGTGGGTTGTGGCTTGTGAGTTCATAATTGTTGTTCTTATTTCACCATCTCCAAAAATTCAGGGCTGCATGTTCATTGATTAATAAAAATAATCCTATCATATAGGAATTAGCAAGAGGTGAGCAATATAGTTCAGTACAAAGTTGCATGCCTTTCACCGTGCGATCAGCTGGTGAATATTCATACACTACAAACTTAATTAGCACTACTATCCTGGAAGGTTCAGGTACTACCTATCACCCTACAATTAGAAAGCTGGCTAGGACAAGATATTTTTCATCATTCCACAAGGGAGAGAATTAGTTAGGAAAGACCATGTATTTTCCACGCTACAATTGCGGCGCCCGGCTGCAAATTAACAGCCACAACCCAACGCCATGAAGCACAGGTCAATGCGTGAAGAAAGCAGAGAAAGCTGCTGCTGCTTAGAAAGATTATCCTGTGCTGAAGAAAAGCAGAAAGCACCACGCTGCTGGTAAGAACAACGTAAATCAGAAGATTAGCGTGCCTGCTTTGGCTTGGCCAGCTGGAAAAGCGCTTTGTTACGCTGCCAAATTACCACCAGGATACGGCGTTTTTGTTAATCAGTTCTCACACATGCATGGTAAAGGAAAGGGTGTCATGTGTCTTGGCCAGGAAAGAACCAGGCACGCTACGGATGCATAAATTCCATACTCCACATCAAACTAATCAGTTAGTTAATAACATGACACAGGTGTATGTGGTTAGTATAATGTGATTATGTGCAGGTACATCTGTACAAGCCGATAAGACCAAGATCAAGATATATACAACAGATTGTACCGTACAAAAGTATGCCGATACACGGAGGATTGGATGCTTAAGTAAATGACTGCTTTAGGAAAGCAAAAGGAAAGATGGACACGGAGAGAGTTAAGCTTCTTGGATTGGTGATTGGTGTATGCTAATATATAGACAGGTCTCGAAAATGTGAGCGGAAAGAAAGAGGAACGCTTGCCAGTGTGGTATGCAGAACCCTGTTTTATGGAAGCTTCCCCTGCAGGAACATACACTCTCGATGTATTTAGGTCATTGATAAATAGCTTTTTCTCTTCAATTTGAGCTGGTCCAGCTGCATATTGCTAATCATATATATCTATAGAAAGTGGTCAGAGTTCACATATTGCTTGCATTTGCGGTTCGCCCTTTCCTGACAAATAATAGTACCATCTAACAGTTTTTTAAAAAAATTGTATTTTAGCGTATTGCTAAATAGTTTTTCTTTTCGGTTTGAGCCGGTCCAGCTGCATATTGGCAATAATATATCTATAGAAAGTGGTCACAGTTCACATATTGCTTGCATTTTCGGTTCTCCCCTTCCTGACAGATAATAGCGCCATATAGACAGTTAAGCTTCTTGGATTGGTGTATGCTAATATGTAGACAGGTCTCGAAAATGTGAAGGGAAAGAACGATGAAAGCTTGCTAGTGTAGTATGCAGAACCCTATTTTATGGAAGCTTGCCACTTTCTAGGTCTCGAAAATACACTCTCGATGTATTTTAGCTCATTGTTAACTAGTTTGCTTTCTTCAATTTGATCTGGTCCAGCTGCATATTGCTAATCATCTCTAGAAAGTGGTCCATTCTACATATTGCGCTTGCATTTTCGGTTCGCCCCTTCCTGATAAGTAATAGTACCATATATCATATAAAAATACATACTTATGCACCTAAAAGAACACAGCCAGGACAATCGGTCACGAGAGCTAGGACAGATTTTCTCTCGTTCACGGACAAAAGGGAAGTAGAATGCAGAATTCCCGGGCCGCACAAAAGCTAGCAGGGTCACGAGTTCCTTCGTGTGCAAGTGAAGAACTCAGAACTCAATTAGCTCATCTTCTTATAATTCTTCTTCCTTTGACTCAAGCTGGCACTCACGAGCTCGGAGCTCAAACATGCATGGAGGATTGCTTTTATGCTTTGTCCTTCTTTTCTGGTTGGTGTTTGATGGAATTCATGCACCAACGTTTGTGGTTGATGATTGTAAGAACATCTGTACAAGTTAACAAAATCTCTCCCCTTTCAAAAACTTTTGTGGTTGATGGAGCCCAGTCCTTGGAGTGGATGCTAAGGAATGCATGGGTCTGCGAGTGCCTTTCGAACAAGCTGTAAATTATGGCCGGGTCTACCAGAAATGCCATAAACAGTGGCACTACGCTCACCCATAGAATGAACACTGAATAGAAGTTCGTATGATAAGTTCTGTTCATGATTAAGTGCCACTATTTTGGTTGTGATCAGGAGATTTTGGGGATTACTGCTTTTAAGTTGCCACATTAGTTTGTAGGGCACCCCATCTCGGTGCGCAAGCAAGTGGGCTTGTGCTCACCAACATGTGTCCCCTCCGGTGGAGGTAGGAATGAAGAAGAAAGGGGAAGCTCCATCAGAAACAAGAACAAAAGCAACACTTGTTTAACCACTTCGGGCCCTTCGCGGAACCAGGCTCCCTCGCCTTTTTCTTCTTTGATGACGAGCTTTCGATTTTTTGATCGGTCGATGGTGCGCTGTATAGCATAGTGTTGCTTGGTACTACCTAGCTAGCTAGATTCCATTCATAATTCACGGACCCCAGAGGCAATAATTTTGTTTGGAGAAACTTCAAATTTTGAAAATCTTGTGAGATATTTCTACCCCATTTCCTTTCATTTACTTGTCATGAACTCACAACGTTCTTTTGCGCAGGCCATGATCTAGTCACACCTACATGATTTGGTAACTCACAAAGTGTTACTCCTGCCTTTTCGCAGTAATGCGAGACTTTCATAATCGTCAACGGTAAGACATTTTCCTTCCTTTCTGAAGTCGGTCCAAAAAACAGACTGAAGCAGAGATCGATGTAGCCGCCGTTTGTTTCTCCACGGCAGACTTTCCATTCCACGAAAAACTACAAAACAGTGGGCTTACCTTTCGCCATCCTCTCTCCACTTATTAAGAAAACAGAAAAGAACAGGAGCAAGCATGCCGAAACCGGTAGCTTCACTGCTAAGAATGCCCTCCGTGCGTGTTAGGCAGAGGCAATCGACCTGTTGCATGAGCCCAATGTGCTGCTGAAACTGCGGTATCTGAATTATAGAAAGAAAAAGATCTTAGTACAAAATTGGGTGAAATCCAAACAGTTGTGGCCTATCCATGGCCAGCTAGGGTTTTGATCTTTTTATATACGCAAGTAGAGTATATCCTAGTGCACTTTGCTTTCTGTCTCGCTTTGCTCCGGTTGGGAGTAAACTAGTTCCATGAAATCAGGCTTGCGTATCTCCTGTGTTTTGTTTGATCGAGCTCTGAACTTATCATAATCAGGGTCTCTTTCCGTACATCCAGCCCGGGTAGCTGCCCCCCGGCTGAAATTTCACTGTAGATATGCATTTAGAGATAGCATTCTGGACATTGTGCTTCTTGGTTTATCAGTTTATCTATTGTATACGCTACTAAAAAGATATGGTCATCTGAAATGTGAAACTTGTGAGGATTTGTGTAACTTGTCGTTGTAAACTGAATTAAGTGGGAATCAAACGTGGTTCTCCGATTAATGATCTTCCGTAGTCCTTGCAGCGTCAGCAAGAAAACGGAAAGGAGGCTGTGAGAGAAGAAAAGAGCAAGGCGACACCAGAAACGTCCTGAGAAAAGCAAGAAAAGCCGAGGTCGCCATGGCTGGACAGCTTTGCTGCAGCTCCAATAATGGAGGTGGTTTCAGATCTCGCCGCCGGTCTTCACGTGCGTGCGTGTACGCGTTCCGCACCACGGAAAGGAGGAAGAAGAAAAGAGGACGAGAGATCGCTGATGAGGCGGCAAAGCCAAAGCGGCGTGTACTGGCCGGTACTCTCTCATCTTCTTCGTCTTTCCGCGCGCCTCGACAGACGAAAGAGGGAGGAGGGCCATGGCTCGTCACGTCCCAGGGTTCTTCTTCGCCGTGCAGTACGGCGACGGTATCGTCTCTGGCGTCCAGGAATATTCTCATGCCGTCCATCCATTGAACTTTTTCCTCAGCATGTTCATCAGTTTAACAAATCATACGTTAAGCAACCGTTTGCAGCGACTAAACCTATTTGCCGACCGTTGCGGTTGCTATGCTCCCCCACCTTAAGCAATCGGCGCGATGGGCCGGGCCATGTGCCGTTAAGGGAGGTTTTAGCATGTTTTCGTTTGTTTTGGGAATTGCCTGTTTTGAGAAGTTTCTAGAACCTCCCGGTGTGGCATTCCAGGTTTTATGGTTTCTTTCGGGTTTTTGATTTTATATGTTTTTTTTTCGGCTTTCTTCTAAAGTTTGCTTTTTTTAGATTTGAACAATTTTAAAATCCAAGCAATTTCAAATATGAATAATTTTTAATACAAATTTTTTTCCAAT
Source organism: Dactylis glomerata (assembly GCA_007115705.1). Classification (NCBI taxonomy): domain Eukaryota; kingdom Viridiplantae; phylum Streptophyta; class Magnoliopsida; order Poales; family Poaceae; genus Dactylis; species Dactylis glomerata. Next base: position 2,522,662 of record QXEO01000344.1, read on the forward strand.
TGAAACATTCTCTAACATTTTTTATATGTGAACAAATTTCAAGTTCAAACTTTTTTGAGTTTGAACATTTTAAAATTTTAAACAAATGCTTTTTAGATCAGAACATTGTCTAGTCAAACATCCTTTTTTTTTATAAATCTAGTCGAACATCCTAGGAAGCTATTGCTTATATTGGCCAAGCTCGGAACATGACCGCAAAACTCATTAGAGCAAGAACAATAGTAGAGTCAACTGCTGGCTATAAGCCATTGCCATATCATCTATAGCTAGCCATATAGCCAATATGTATAATAATTAGTCATAAAAGTCTACTACTTTATAAACATATGGCCCACTTGACACTTTCACAAAATGTCTAGAAGCACATGCTAGAGCTATAGCTCTTGCATGAGAGCCCACTCTTCTTCTCTCTCATACTCTCTCTCCTTCAACTAAGCACAAATATATTATTTTAACTCTTATAGCCAGCTGACTGGACCTTATTGTACTTGCTATTAACACATGCAAGGAGCTATAAATAGGACACACGTCCGCAATGGGGCGACACCTGAAGGGGCGATTCCGAGTGAGTCGACCCACTTGATCGCTAGCATTTGTTCATCTCCATTTTTTGTTAGCTTTCAAATATTTGTTGAAAAATACATTCAGATTAAATACATCCATATTTTGAAAAAGTTCCAAATTTTAAACATTTATATTTCAAAATATATTTAGATTTTAAAATATACAAATTTAAAATAGTTTGGATTTAAAAATGCTTAGAATTAAAAATATCACATTTAGACAAATTGTTCACATTTGAAAAATTCAAATTTTAATAAATGTTCAATTTTGAAAAGTTATGATTTTAAAATGTTCAAATTTTAAAGTGTTCAAATTTGAAATTGTTCATGTTTAAAATGTTCAAATTTGAAATTGTTCATGTTTAAAATGTTCATATTTCTAACATTTTTAAATAAATAAAAAAATGCATGAAAAACAGATAGGACAAATGAACATGAAAAGAAAAAACTTGAGAAAGAACAATTAAACTAGACTGGGACCTTCCAAATGGTTCCTAAAACCAGAAAAACCAAAGCAAAATGATGGTGGGCTGACCCAATATAGGGTTAGTGCTGGGAGGTGGGGGTACGCGTCGCTTCATATCGGACATGTCAATCATCAAATAGGAATAATTGCCGATTTTTAGCAAGAGGTAGCGCACCTCGTCGGTCGCACGGGAATGCCAGTTGGGTCAGCCCACTAGTGTTCTTACAAAGTTCATCTTTATATTTTAAAATATTATTAAAATAATCCTTTGAAAAGTATATGAAGAAATTGTTTAATAGATCCCTAGTCTGGTTCCATGGAGCCTAATTCATTTCTTTGTTCGTCGGTCTTAGCATCAACAAAGCATTATAGATCGCGTGAGAAGTCCCTTGCTCAAATTGGTGTTATGATTGGTTAAGATAAATGAGAATAAATGTCTCCAATTTGGCTATAAATAACCCAACATTTTGTAACCCAAAATGATCCCTTCGGACTTTTTGATGATCATATGTACAATTAGGGGTGTGGCGGTGAATAATTCAAATTATCCTACATTCATACTCAACAAACTGAAAATGGATGTGGTAATATCAAAATCTAGACGTCCAAGGAGATGGACGTGGTAAATTCCAGATTTGTTATACAAATAAAAATAAAATTTGATAGTGAATTTTATAATGGATATATCGATACATGAATACAAGTTTTTTTGTGCCAATTTTCGTAACTCTAACCTGATATGCCAATTACCTAATCTAAAATTTAACAAATTAGTCAAATGAACCTTCTATAATTGGACTTGAAAATATTGTGTATTATATTAGTATATTTATCTCTGCACCATTTTACAACTCATTTGGGAGAATAATTTGAGTAAGAACAAATTGAAAATTGATCACGTGATTCCGTGTGGTAAATATCCCGATTCATTTAATAAAATCAAATACAAATGTGGTAGTGAATTTGAAGCAAATGTGGATATAGAAATGGCTATATCCGCACCTAAATAAGATTTTATGTGCCAATTTTGGTAATTCTACCCTAATATGCTATTTACTTAATATAGAAAATAAAAATTGGTCAAATGAACATTCTATGATTGAACTTGAATTCTATTAGTATATTTATCTCTCTACCGTTTTACAGTTGACTCAGTATAAGAAATGATTCTGTTATTTTGTTATATTTGTATCCATATTGAATTGAGAAAAAAATCTGATCCGCATCCATATTTAAGAAACATCCGTTCTAAATAAATATTTGAAAACATCAATATTCGTATATGTATTCATTTAAAATAGAAAATAGATGTGGTGATGGCACTATTCGATCTTCCGCCCTATGCAAAGCATAGTTTGATATGAACAGGATGCGCGATAGGAGTTTCTAGGGGTTGTCAAAGAAAAGTGATGCCTTAAAGTGGTGCATCCATAATTTGACCGACATGTGTCTATATTGTTCTTCGGAACATCTCTCGCGATGAAGCATACTTCAGCATGCCACCCTCCCAGATTAAATTTATAAAATGATATTTTTTGAAATACACTGCACTATCTAACACAAATGTTCATGTATATAAAAAAGGTTCATGTATCCCACATTAATCGTTCGTATAATATATCTAATAGATAAAAATGTTTAGTATGAAAGGCGTTTTCTTGAAATATATTACACTGTTAATGTTCATAAACATTAAAATGAATGCTTCAATGTGTGGTATAAAAAATCATTGACCATGTAAAATTTATTGAACTGATAAATTTATATTCCACATTTGTTATTGAAATATACCGCTCCATCTGTGAAATATGATCAGATGTCACATAATTTGTTGAAAAAGTTCAAAACCATTAGTCCCTCCATACCAGATTGTAGGTGGTATAAAAAATCATTGACCATGCGCTGCTAACTATGTTTTTTTCTCTCATTAAATGCAATAGTTAGTGGGAGAATGGGAAAGATCGAACCCGATCGGAAACTAAAGGGAGATAAAATATTGGTATCAGTTGGGAGGGTTTTAGGATTTTATTAGGGGTAATTAATACACTTTTACCAATATTTTTCTGTATAGCTCCAAAAATGATATTACTCCTATAATCCGATACAGAACTAGTAGTAAAAATGATTAAAGGGATTTTGTTATTTTTTTTGTTTGAGCAAACCCTGTACTACATGAATGAATTAGCTAGCTCAATGAGCAAAAAAAATGTTAGAGGGAAATTTTTGTGAGCTAGCATCAAAAAATAGAAATATAAAACGAGTTTATAAAGAAAGAAAAGAAGTAAATGTGAGTAAAATACATATAAAGGCTAAATTATAGGGAAATAAACATTTAAAATGATAAAATTGATAAATAGGAAAGATGAAAAGAGCGAAACAAGAGAGAAGAAAACAGAAGGTAGACAGGCCGTTTATTGGCGGCTTTCCTTTTTTCCATAATTCTGGGCCCTTAGCCTAACAGTTACAGCGATAATGCATTTAAAATGTTCGGCCTGCCTCTTCGTTGTGTTTCCTCGCTACACTTATAATGCCATGATGGACAGAAGCTAGCCCACAGGTCCTAGAAACGCCCATCAAGTCCGTACGTGAGGGAACCCCCCACCCCTCTCCCTCCGCGTGAACAGTAGCCAAGAGAGAGCTGCGAGCTGCCGGCCCGATCCCGAGCCGTCTCCGCCGGCGTGGCCGGTCGGAGATGGTGGAGGTGAGGCGCCGGCGTAGTCTAGGTTGTTGTTCTTAGTTTCCCGGCCATGCTGCCGGCGTAGCGGGCTTTCTGCCCGATGGCGGTAGAGCTCCGTCCAGATCCGGCCTGGCCTGGAGTTTAGGGCGCCGCCTTGCCGTCTTGCAGCTTCTCCGGTGGAAGCTTGAGCTGGTGGGTCGGGCCGGCGCCGTCTGTAATAAGCCGTATAGGCCTTCTGGTGCTGCAGTGCCGTCGCTCGGCTTTTCCCCTCCCGACCGGCTGTGGTAGCGAGGAGGAGGGGGAGGCTTGGTGGTGTCTGCTCAAGCTTCTTCTCCAGGCCGGCTGTGGAGGCGAGGTGGAGTTGAAGTTTGAGGAGCTGCTGCTTCGGTTGGCGGTGGGTCAGATCCAAGCGCCGCTGGTTGGGAGGCTGTCACCGTTCACTCTCTTCGCTGGCCGCCATGGTGGTGGGTCGAAGGGGTTGGGCTTGCCGTTGCCGTCCTGGCGCAGCGGGCTTCAGAGAGGAGCTGTTCTCCGGCGGTTATCGGCGGCTCGATCCGCCCCATGTCGGACTCATTGGATGAAGGGCATCCGCTCCCCGCTGCCTCACTGCTTCATCTCGGCGTTCCCCTGCAGCGCTGGCCCAAGTGGTGCCGTCCCCGGCGCCGGTGCTGCAGCCGATCGGAGATCCGTCGGAATCCTGGAGGAGGATGTGCGGAGGACCTGATCACGTTCTGGTTTAGTCGCAGGGTCCTTCTTGCAAAATTGCAGGGCTTGGTTGTATTTTTATTTATTTCGGGGAGCCTTCTTGTAATTTTTGCACCGACAGTTTTAATGGCAGCTTTTTCCGGTGCATCCGCACCCATTACCGTTCAAAAAAAAAATGCCATGATATTTGCAGCGGCGTGGCCACACTGCGAAATAATTTTGGGAATCTCACAATGTTTTTCTCTTGTTCTGTTCTGGCACGATACAAATACTATCTTCAAGAAAACGAAAATTTACAGTGACGAAACAAAACGGCTTGCATAGACCGCAATCAGGAGCTGTTCTAAGCCGTCAGGCTTTTTTTTCTCTCTTCCTCAACCGACAATTTTCCTCACATAATCCAAATGGCTACTCTCGATCGAGTGCCTGCAGGCAGCACGTCAGACGTGTTAAGCAGTTGAAAACGAGTGTTAATAGAATTCAACGACGGAGACAGTATCGCCGGTAAACTGTCAGTAGTACAGGCAGCCACAGCAGCAGCAGTACCCCTCTTACTGTTGCTGGATCGCAGCGCGATCTGGACGCTGAAGGCGAAATGGATTGCTCCCATTTGCAAGCCCAATCCCGTCGCTCTCCTGCTTGCTCTCTATCGGTTTTCATGGAAAGCAGCGTCGCAACCAGAGGATCGACTCGTACTGCTAACTGCTAAGCCCCTCGACCGATCGTTAAGCTCGAGAGAAAGAGGGCTATCGATGCTGATGAGTCCAGGTTTTATGTTGAGAAGCCGACGTATACTTAGGCGTACCTAAGCGTTCCCTAATCGGTATGGGGCTATGGGTATGAGGGCATGGTGCTAGGCGTGCTTAAACCCTGACCTGTGCTGAAAGGGAAGCACAACGTACTGAACTGTGCCCCCGGGCCGGCGGCTCGTTGGACGACGACGTCGGACCGAACAAGAAGAGATAAGGAGGGGGAACGGCTGAAATTCCACTTCCACCATACGAGTCCATTGGCATTTCCGTATTGTACTCATAAATTCGACAGATTTAGTACGGAGTAGCCTGTTTTTGGACATGCACTTACGCGGCACACAAAAAGACAGTAGCAACAAGCAACGTCTGAGAACCGATACAGTCGCTACCTAGCCGGCTGTTAACGGTGAATCAAATCATCTGCACACTGCACACTGATAAGCACGCACCGCGGCCCCAACAGCGATTATGTGAGAACGTACGACGCGACGTCCTCGCGTCCGTGACACGTGACGATGCCTGGTCGCCACCCAACACACACCTTATCTTTCCCCAATGTACGGCAACGGCGTCGCCATTGCCGCTGCGCCATGTCCTCTGCACTGCACACCAATGTGCCCTGCTTCCGCGCGAGGCGACAAACGTGAACCGTTGGCTATATCCGCCACTGCGGCGTTGTTGCCGTCGGAATCTACTGTGAAATATGCTGAGAATTCTGAAGTGAGAAAACATTTTATCCACATCAGTATACGAGTAGTAACGTCCGCTATGCACAAGCAGAGTTTGAGATGCACAATACGAGTTTCTAGAGGGTGCCAAACTCAATTGATGTTTTAAAGTGGTGCATCCATATTTTGGAGGGCATGTGTATATATATTGTTTTTCCGGAACATCTCTCGTGATGAAGCATACTTCGGCATTCAACCCTCTCAGGTCAAAGTTATCTACTGGAGTATAAATATTTTGTGAAATATGCTTCACCATCTAAGAAAAAAGTTCTTGTATGTAAAAAAATGTTATATCCACATAAATCTTTCAAACAATAGGTTCAATAGATAAAAATGTTCAGTATGAAAAGTATTGCTCTTAGAATATATACCATCGCCAACATTCATGTACTTTAAATTAATTATTCATGTCTGCTATCATTGGCGGAGCTCCCTTTGAGCTAAACTGGGCCATGGACCGCCCTTGTTTTTTTACAAGAAAATCATTAGGGTATGTTTTGTTCAATCTTAGGGTATGTTTTTTTACAAGAAAATCTTTGAGCTAAACAGGTGCTTTCGGTCACAATTCCTCACAAACTTTTCAGTAGTTAGTCTGTCTTTCGACAGTTAGTTTCTTTCTTTAGTTAGAGAATAAACTGAGCTGCGACTCAGTCCTTTTTCATTCAGTTAGTAGTTAGATCGGTGCCCTGATCCTTTGTGGGATGGCGTGGAAGTAGCGTTCGTGGCGTTGATGACGGGAGCGTGCAGGTGACGTTGGGATGGCAGCGTCGTGGACCTGTTCGTGTCCTGATTTCTCGTTTCCAGTTAGGGCTTTGTAAACCATGAATAAATAGCAAGCAAAACAGAAAAGGCTGTAAGTTGTACACAGCGCAAAAACACTCATGTCATCTCTCTCTCTGAATCTCCATTGTCGTGTGTGTTAGAACTAGCCTAGGTCAACATCCGAGCCACCACATCCAGTCAGCCACACATGAATTGCAAGCGCCATGGCATGACGGTGCAAAAAATGAATTTGCTCTCCTGATCGCGGCCACATTGTGTAGATAACTGAATTAGGTTCCAGCTGACGGGTGTTGTTTGAACCCTTTTTTGTGCCAAGGGAGTGTTCTCCTGGTGCCCGATGGGTATTATGTGAACCTTAATTTGTGCCCGGACAGTGTTCCCCTGGTGTGCAGTCTAGTTAAACCCTCTAGTTAAGATTGCTATGATCAGCTTAGACATATTCTGATGTTTGTGTTATGTTGTGATGTTTATCTAAAACTATGACTAGTGTGTGATTATATGTGTGTTGTGATGCTACCGTTTGAAGGTAAGCTTACCAAACTAAGTGGTGACCACATCTCAGCGTATGTGCTCATGTGGCTAAGTATGTTGCTTAACAAACAACCCACACTTTGCTTTGCTCGGTTAAAAATGGAGACAGCAGACAACCAATTAACTTGAATTTTCTGGCTCTCTAGATACGACCTGAGCTACCAAACAAAGTGCTGAAGTTGGTTTTTAACCCACTTTTACCCGTTATAGAAGCCCATAGCCTGCTCCAGAGCGTCAAATAGGTTACGACCTACCAATCGCGCCCCTAGTCAAGAGTCATTTTAATTGCTTCTGTAGGTCTACCTATTGCTAGTAATCTGCATTTGTGATTCGTGAATGAGCTGAAGATTCCCACATGTTAGCATGTGGACCAATTGAACCGACAATTTTCTCCCCACAATCCAAAAGGCTACTCTCGAGCGACTGCAGACGTCTGGGCAGGCCATCAGCGATTCAGCGCGGCCAAGCGTGAAGCTGTAAAAAATGAGTGCGAATGAAATTCATCGACGGAGACATTGATAGTAGGCTGCCAGCAGCACATCATCATTAGTACCCTCTCCTATTGTCGGATTGCAGCGATACGCGGATTTTGTTCGTACGCTATGGCGCCCGAACCTAATCAAATACCGTCCATTATCTCCCCTGCATCAAGATTGGTGAAAGGATTTTTTATAAAAAAGACCCTGAACATTTTCAGATTTTTCTTAGGTGGTCCTTCTAGGGTTCCTATACATCATAAAGTTCTTAACGATTTTTTATGTGGATCCTTTGATGGATTCATAAAGTTCTGGTGATCTGGATCGTGATTTTTGATGGATCCATAAAGTTCTTACAAAAAATTGGAAAGGAACCATTGATTCATGTACAAAGATCTATGAAATTTGAATCAAGATCCTTCCAGCAGATATGAAATTTGAATCAAGATCCTTCCAGCAGATATGAAATTTGAATCAATCTCCAACAGATCTAACAAAAATCAATGAAATTTGAATCAAGATCCTTCATACAACCGGATCCAACACCTCCCATTGCCGGATTGCGGTGAAACGCGGATTTTGTTCAGACGCTATGGCGCGCGGACCTAATCAAATACCGTCGATTATCTCCCCTGCATCAAGATTGGTGAAAGGAATTTTATAAAAAAGACCCTGAACATTTTCAGATTTTTGTTAGGTGGTCCTTCTAGGGTTCCTATACATCATAAAGTTCTTAACGATTTTTTATGTGGATCCTTTGATGGATTCGTAAAGTTCTGGTGATCTGGATCGTGATTTTTTATGGATCCATAAATTTCTTACAAAAAATTGGAAAGGAACCATAGATTCATGTACACAGATCTATGAAATTTGAATCAAGATCCTTCTAGCAGATATGAAATTTGAATCAATCTCCAACAGATCTAACAAAGATCAATGAAATTTGAATCAAGATCCTTCATACAACCAGATCCAACACAAAAACACAAAAAAAGTAACCGGATCCAACACAAAAAAAGAAACCGAATCCAACCGGATCGGGGCACAGAGGCCGCCGGCATCGTCGGAGAGGACACTGGTGGCGCGGTGATGATAGTATGAAAGATGTGTAGTAAATGACCGGCCAGTTGGAAAACCCCAAGAGAAGGTTTTGATGAATATAGCAGCAAATTTTCCCTCAGTTAAGAAACCAAGGTATGTCGATCAGGAGAAAAGCAGACAATACGACTGAAGGTGATGCTTGCAAGCTTCGCGATAGCTCCGGACAATTTATAGGGCGCCTCGTCCAAGCTTTGCTTTGCGAGCAGCAACGTGGAACATGCACACACACAACCAAGTACTTTGTTCCCAACTTGCCATGAGGTTGTCAATCTCACCGGTTTGCTTGAAACAAAGGGTATGAGCGTATCGAGTGGAAAGTGATAATAGTATGCGAGTAAAGTAAACAGTGCGAGTAAAGTAAACAGGTGATAGCAATATGATGGAAATAGGACCGGGGTCCACAATTCACTAGTGGTGTCTCTCCATAAGATAAATAACACATGCTGGGTAAACAAATTACAGTTGGGCAATTGATAGAATAAAGATAAACGTGATATGTCAAGAAGATCACTATGCGATTTACTCTAGGCATTACAACAAAATACATAGACCGCCATCCAACTGCATCTATGACTAATAATCCACTCGCGGGGATATCATCCGAACACCCCATGAGTATTAAGTTGCGAACAACAGATAATTGCATTAAGCAAAGTGTGTAATATAAACAAAGCATATGCCCTCGAGCATATGAATGTTGTTTTCTCCCTAGTAGCAACAGCACATCTACAACCTTAGAGGTTTCTGTCACTCCCCCAGATTAAATAGAGGCATGAACCCACTATCGAGCATAAATACCCCCTCTTGGAGTCACTAGCAACTATTCGGCCAAGATAGCTACTAACAACGGAGAGCATGCAAGATCATAAACAACATAGAGATAACATAAGATATATTTTAGTATAGCAACTCAATCATAACACCAATATTCATCGGATCCCAACAAACCAAACATGTAGAATTACATAACGGTGATTGACGTGGGTATACCCTTCAGGTACCCACAGATTAGTATACCGGGTTCGGCCCATTAAGGAAGTGGACAAGCACAAGGACTCGAAGATGACTTGGAGATGAAGAAGGAAGGCTCTAATCCGTATTCGACTAGGACACTTGTAAAACCTTAGCCCGGTTGCATATATAAAGCCAGGCAAGGGCGCCCCTAGAGAGATATCTAAGACAACTTAGACATCAGAGAACACAATCTCATAGACATCGAATATCATAGACAAGCAATATTAGAGATACAAGATAGATTAGACATAGACTAGATACAATATTCCGCCTACGGCGGCACCATGTAAACGCCATTGTGATTATCTACTAGATTGCTAGCAGGATGTAGCGATCCTCCACCACGGGGACGTGAACCTGGGTACATCGTGTGCCAATCTCGATCCCGGAATCTCTAGTCGTTGCTCTTCCCCCGATCCTAAGTCCTTCATCTAGGACATTTGTCGAGTTAACCCCTCGTCAATTGGCGCCGACCGTGGGGATCGCGGTGACTGGATTTTGTTATCCGGGCCCTTCAACTTTTTCATCGACAAGATCAGCAAATTTTGCATCTGCCGACAGCAGCAAGTAGCCAGATCGCTTCAACATCCGGACGGGATACGTTACCATCGCCGTGTCTCACCGGATCATCTAATTCAAAGACACCCATCACATCCGGTTGGCTGATCATCTTCATCTATGATAGTAGAATCGAGAAGTCGAAAGAGTTATACAAGGCAACATTTTCAGATTTTTTCGGCAAGCATCCGTAATTGATTTGAAGATTCTTCGGATCTCGAGCCAAGACGCTTTCCGTCGGAATACTGTTTTACTGAGACCAAGTCGACCGCTTGAGTTACGCAAAAGTTCATCTACAACTACGGGTCTCCGGTCTGCTTACCACTTCGCCAATGAGTGTTCCGTGTCAGATTAGACTACGGCGAGGATATCAAGGCAAATAGAAACGAAGAATATCAATATTCCTAATCTAGATTACAAGCAGACGTACAGCGGAACAAGATTCAAGGAAAACAAGATACGGATCAAGCTCTTTCCTAGCTTGTACGTGCATATGTCCGATGAGTTACGAGGACTCCGCGAGCAAATTTGGAGAAAAATATTTCGACTACAATGACGTGTCCTCTGACTACTCGGATAAATCGGAGAAAAATATTTCGACTACTTCGTCTTCAACATCGTCAACTGCGGCTTGCCACGCTCGGGAGCTCGCCATCGCGTACTCGCGCAAACTATCGGTAACGCTCGGGGACTCGACATCAACTCGCCCCGGAGTGCAAAAAATCACCATCAAGACCTGCGATTTCGTCGACATCAGCAACGCGACGATCCCAACAGCGCTCGGGGGCTCGACGACAACTTCGCCTCCAATCGTAGATACGATTCTATGACAACAACTCGACTACGTCATCGTCGACTACGCCGCGCCGACTACGCCGCACCGATAAAAGCTAAGTTCTCTGCTTCGAAGAAGTCGATTATTATTTAATTTCGTCGCACCCAACACTTTGGGGCTCCGCTATGAACAATCATCTTGCATATCATTGACTTCGAAAAAAATTGTGAAAGCCCTAGTAGCTAGCTGGCGTTCCTTGTCGAATACTTGTCAATTTAGTTTACAGTCGCATGAAGCTCGACTAACGGTTGGCAAGGCCAAAATCTTGGGCGTCAGATTAACGAAAAGGCTTAGCAAGTATCTTGAAATTCAAATGCGGCACACGGATCGATTTACGTATGACCTGAGTAGCTGATCGAGCCATGAAGTGCATCAGGCTAACGAAAGGGTCTTACGTACGAGCAAAAAAAAATTGCACAAAAAACATCGAGTTTTTGTTTTACATACTACATCATCGTCATTACAATATGCAAACGCAATATTTCTTCGAGAGACAAAGTATTTCACAATTATTAATATTTTCTGCAGGAGTCGACAAAATCATCAAGTCCTTCAACAGGAGCCGAACTTCTTCGAGTAGTACAACTTGAGTCTATGCCCGGCTACAAGTATCCGAACATAGACTCGGGGGCTACTCCCATCGGGAGCGCTGGTCGCGCACCCGATAGAAATCAATTACGAGAAACTCTACAAAAAGAGGTGAAGAAGAAGAAACTTGGAGCCTATGATCAACTACAAGTACCCGACCATAGCCTCGGGGGCTACTCCCATCGGGAGAGCAGATTCAAGAACCCGAAGATTTCAGGAAGTCGAAGAATTGAAGAAATCAAAGATTTCAAGAAGTCGAAGATTGAAGAAGTTGATGTTTGAAGAAGTCGAAGATTGAAGAATTGAAGAATCAAAGATTTCAAGAACTCAAAAATTGAAGAAAGTCGAAGATTGAAGTTTTGAGACTCAACCCGAGTCTGCAACTCGAATTGAGTCTCGGGGGCTACTGACGTGGGTATACCCTTCAGGTACCCACAGATTAGTATACCGGGTTCGGCCCATTAAGGAAGTGGACAAGCACAAGGACTCGAAGATGACTTGGAGACGAAGAAGGAAGGCTCTAATCCGTATTCGACTAGGACACTTGTAAAACCTTAGCCCGGTTGCATATATAAAGCCAGGCAAGGGCGCCCCTAGAGAGATATCTAAGACAACTTAGACATCAGAGAACACAATCTCACAGACATCGAATATCATAGACAAGCAATATTAGAGATACAAGATAGATTAGACATAGACTAGATACAATATTCCGCCTACGGCGGCACCATATAAACACCATTGTGATTATCTACTAGATTGCTAGCAGGATGTAGCGATCCTCCACCGCGGGGACGTGAACCTGGGTACATCGTGTGCCAATCTCGATCCCGGAATCTCTAGTCGTTGCTCTTCCCCCGATCCTAAGTCCTTCATCTAGGACATTTGTCGAGTTAACCCCTCGTCAGTGATCTCAATCATGTAGGGCAGCTCATGAGATCTAAACATGAAGCACATGGTGGAGGAGACAACCATCTAGCTACTGCTATGGACCCATAGTCCAAGGTAGACTACTCACTCATCGCTCCGGAGGCAAGCATGGCAATGAAGAAGACCTCCGGTGGCGATTCCCCTCTCCGGCAGGGTGCCGGGAAGAGCTTCTGGACCCTCCCGATCTTTGGGTCGATGGCGGTGGCGGATCGCGATGTGTTCTGGAAAATTGATCGGGTCCTTAGGTTTTTTCCGTCGGGGGGTCTTTATAGGCGAAGGGGCGTCGTCAGAGGTGGACCGAGGTGCCCTCACACATAGAGGGCGCGGCCAGGGGCTGGGCCGCGCCGCCCTGGTGTGTGGGGCCCTCGTGGCCCCCTCCTACTCCTCTTCGGATCTCTGGAAGCTTCCGGGAAAAATAAGACTTCAGGAACTTGTTTCATCCAATTCCGAGAATATTTCCTATGTAGCTTTTTTGAAACACAAAAACAGCAGAAAACAGGGAACTGGCACTGTGGCGACTTGTTAATAGGTTAGTTCCGGAAAATGCATAAAAGTGCCACGAAGTGTAACGAAACAGTAGGCAAATGGTGTAAAAACAAGCATGGAGCATCAAAAATTATAGATACGTTGGAGACGTATCAAGCATCCCCAAGCTTAACTCCTGCTCGTCCTCGAGTAGGTAAGTGATAACAAAAGAATAATTTTTGAGGTGACATGCACCTACACAATCTTGATCATATATGTAAACATTTGTGAGCTAGGATCATAAGAACTTAAAACATGGGCATGAAAGATATAATCTTGACAATAGAAACTTAGCAACCATGTTATAACATGAAAATGAACACAAATAAAAGATCGTGAAAATGAAACAATGAATGTCGAACGTGTGTTCAAATCATAAGGAAAAACATACAAATGGTTTTCAGCTTGTCCTTCATGGAGAGCAAAACATAAATGCAAAGGACACCTTCAAGTTTAGGAGGGCGACTAGATACAAAAAATTTGAGAATAAGTGAAACCAACAATATGAATCAATCAATGAAAACTTTGGGACAATGCACATTATACTAAGAATGGCAACTATGCTCTCTTAATGGTGCATAAAGATAGAAGGTGGTGACTCAACATGAAAGTAAAAGAAAGGCCCTTCGCAGAGGGAAGCAGTGATCACAAGTTTTATAACCTTCAGAAATTATGGTACTTACCGTCTTTGAGCTCTCATTGCCCCCATCATAAGCATCTTGAATGGTTAAAGTTAATGCGAGAACAATTATGATGCATATGCTTGATAAATCATAAGTCGAAAACCTCGTGTCCCGTGAATACGAGTACCCAAACCTCATGCTACTCCACTTAGAGTCCCAAGCAAGGCTCTTGTCATTGAAAGTATATACGTATCATCGAGAACCGCCAATGGGGTACCTCCGTGCCCGATGACATGGAACAAGCCCACATCAAAATGACAGGACAAGCAGACAATGAACACCTCGACATCTCTTTTATTTGCCATTTGTTTAGCTTTTTATTTTGAGATGCGTCGTCGAATGTCCACCATGGGTATGCTGCAAATTTCCACCATGAATTATGCATGGCTTAGATTGGCGGCCCAGGCGTTTCCCTAACACAAATACAAACTCCATGATCCTCGCAAGATTCCCAATTCATTTCACACCGCGGGCATCCATAAACAAAAGATCACGATATCAACTCAATAAGAAGTGCAATGTTGAAAGCTTGCCCCATGACAGCATGGTTGGGCTAGTCTCCAACTTACAACTTGCAAGCATAACAACTCAACATAAGAGACCACAATGCCAAATTTTTAAGAATGAGAAAAAGTAAAGTGTGCCTTCCGGTTCGTGAGAGCTTTACTGACCAATTTTCGCATAACACTGGTAAGAGTTTAATTTGAAGAGAAAATAAAAGCAAGTCAAATTTACTTGGAATAGCAAATTGCTAGTAGGTATGTATGGTGGACACTTTGGCAAACTTGGTTTTTAGGAGTTGGATGCACGAGTAGAGATCATACTCAGTACAAGGCGAGGGCTAGCAAAAGATTGGGAGCGACCAACTAAGAGAGCAATAACGGCCATAATCATGCAAATCGACATTAAAAGAAGCATAAGATGGCATCAAAAGTCAAAAACTAAATGATCATAGAGGCTATTGGTGACTTTGTATGAGTCTAACATGTGTGAGCATGCGCCAAGTCAACCCAAATAAAGCATCAAGGAGAAAACCAAAATAATGCTTCCAAACAATAAAAACAACGCATGATTTTTTCAAAGGCTCATTAAGAAATCTCAGTTATTTGAGACAAATCATGCTACAGCAAAACCACTAAGCATACTATCAAAAAGACATCAAGCATGACATGAAAAAGCCTAAGCCGCAGTCTACACAAGCTCCTTCTTGTACCACTTTTTTGCATAAAGCTTTTTCTCTTTTCCAACACCATTCAAACTTTTTAATTCCAACTCTTTTGAGGAAAACCAACATGGTACAGAGGCAAAAATACACCTTGATAAATAGATATGACAAGGTCTGAACGCAAATCAAGGCGAAAACGAAAACAAAAGCAGTAGCAGAAAAAGAAGAACACTCGGTTTTTGATAAGAGTGAAAACTAGAGCATTCTTGGCAAATGAAAAGCAAGGCAACTTCTCCAAAAGAAATTTCTTGGGGTCCAACCATTTATTGCAGCAAACAAACTAAACTAGTAAAGAAAACTAAAACAAATGACGCTCCAAGAAAAACACATAGTGCATAAAGCAATAAAAATATAGTGTTTTGAAAGGTGACCTGATTTTTGCCGATGAAGAAGGGGTGCCTCGGGGGCATCCCCAAGCTTTGACGCTTGTACTTCTTGGATATTTCTTGGGGTGATGCTTGGGCATCCCAAAGCTTGAGCTTTTGTCCATTCTTCAACTCATCTCATCATTCTCCAATCCCTACACTTGAAAACTTCCTTCATACAAAACTAAACACAAATCTATTAGCAACATTAGTGTAAGCATATCATATAATCAACCTCTTTTTGCTTCAGGTTTCAACCCAAAACCATCACATATATAGTATATACTACTGTAGCAACTTCCCCAAAAGTTCCGTGATCAAAAGAACTCAAAAGAAAGCGATAAAGCGGCAAAAACGAATAGTGGCAGAAATCTGTCAAAACAGAACAGCTGACAAAGGCCGAATTTTTAAGGTGTTTTATGTTGCTCAAATCAAAAAGTGTTCAACTAATGAAAGTTTGGATATAACCTGGGGCATATGCACAAGAAATCTCAGGTCCAAAAGATATACAGAGAATTTTCACGAATTTTTACGGTGCAGCACCGAAAACAGTTTCACGACAGCAACATCCCCAAATTTTTACCTCACTCAAATTAGAGGCTTCTCTTGGCACAACAATGAAATAAAAAGGATAAGGAGAGGTCATTACAGTAGTAATGACTTCCAAGACTCAAATAAAAGAAAAAGTACAGAAAAGAAAACATTGGGTTATCTCCCAAGAGTGCTTTTCTTTAACGCCTTTGAGCTAGGCGCAGAAAATTGCGAATCAAGTAACATCAAGAGATGAAGCATCAAGCTCATAATTTGCTCTAAGAATAGAGTCAAAAAGTAATTTCTTCCTTTTCCTAGGGAAGTGTTCCATACCTTTCTTGAGTGGGAATTTATATTTGATTGTGCCTTCCCTCATATCAATGATGGCACCTACAGTTCGAAGAAAGGGTCTTCCCAAAATAATAGGACATGCAGCATGGCATTCAACGTCCATAACGAGAAAATCAACGGGAACAAGGTTATTGTTAACCATAATAAGAACATCATTAATCCTTCCCAAAGGTTTCTTATTAGCAACATTAGCAATAGGAACATCATAATAGCATTTTTCAAGAGGTGGTAAATCAAGCATATCATAAATTTTTGGGATTCCTATTTTCGTGCCCCTGGGTCGTTAGTTGTACTCAGTTTTCCCCAACCGCTTAACTTTTCCTCAGTTTTCCCCTCGCTCCAGTTTGAAACCCCTCGTAGACGCTCGGACGGGAGGGTTGCCATCTGGTCAGAGGCCTTAGACCGTTACCGGTGACGGCTAGGGAGCCGCGGTGGTTGTGAATGGACCGTTGCTTTTGAATGGTGTTGACTGTTGACCCAATGAGACACGTCGGACTGGCGGTCACTCACCCAAAGCTTTCCCCTCCGCCCGAGACTGGAAGAGCTCACCGCCCCTCCGCCGCCACGCCGTCCTGCCCTCCTACCTTATGGCATCGTCCGCCCCCGAGCCGCCCCCGCCCCCACCACCACCCCCGGGTAGATCTACCCCTATCACGGTAGAGTTTGTACATCCGTCTAGTGTGCCGATTATGCCCCTCAACAGTGGAGAAGATTGGGAATCGGAGGGATCTAACGCATGGATTCCATCTGGGTAAGCATCGTCTGCCTATGTGAATTAACAGTAGACAGTTTTTGAGCGCGAATCGTTGTTGCTCCACTAACTGCGTTGCTTTTTGAATAGGATTGATCCAGCGCTGGCTTTTCGGCTGGTGGTTAGGATGGATACTAGCTTTTTGCGTGATTCTAAACGCAATGTGAGCAGATTTTACATCCCAGCGGTGGTTGCAACTACCATCTCGTTGAGGGATTTAAAAGATAACATCTGCGCTCAGTACCCCTGGGGCGCTGGCGATTCAGTTGATCTCCAATATTTCAACAGCACGGAGGGAAGATATGTTCCACTAATTTCCGACGACGATCTGGGAATTCTTTTTGCTTTAAATGATTCTTGCCGTGTTGGTAAAATTCGAATCCATGTGGACAGGGTCCAGGCATCATCTGGTGTTGGGGCATCATCAGGTGGTCGGGCATCATGTCTCTCTAGTGTTGCTACCTCTGCTAATCGTGTGCGCCGCCCCGCTCCTTGTAGGTCCACAACAACACCATCTGTCCCCAGTGCTAGTGGTAGTGGTAGCCAGATCGTTCCTACGGTCGATGTGGAGGACGATGCAGAGATTGAGGATCCGTCTCCTCAAGATGATGAGGATGAGTTGATGTTTCCTGAATTGGTAGATCGATGCAGTAAGCAGGCAATGGAGGATCAATACATGGAAGATATTGCACAAGGTGCCAGATTTGATGACACTGATGATGAAGAGAAGGATGAGAACAATGACAACATCGTTTTAGCCGATTACGAAGGTGATGACTTGCCAACAATTGAGTGGAACAGGGAGGATCCTCAGCTTGCAGAAGGCACCGTATTTCAAACGATGATGGACTGCCGTAATGCAATTACTACATATTGCATTCTCACCAAGAATGATTATGAGGTTATTAAAAGTGAGCCAGGTAGGTTCACAGTTAAGTGCCCATACAAGAGGTGTAAGTGGAGGCTGCATGCATCCACAATGCTCAGAAGCACCGTGGTTCAGGTACTACGCCAACCAGTTGTGTATTTTAGATCATGGTGTAAAATTTGTTAACTGTTACTGACATCCCTTATAATTATGTTTCAGATAAAGAAGAACTCGATCGACCATACTTGTCCACCACGAGCGGGAGCGCCAGAGGAGAAATCAAAGCTAGCGAAGACTAGGTGGTTGGCAGATGCAATCATAGATTGGCTGAGAGAAACTCCATCACTTGGTCCAACAGCACTCGTAAAATTGATATCTGATAAGTTTAATATAAAAATACCTTACATGAGGATGTTCTATGCAAAGGAAATGGCTCTTGACAGGATCAATGGTCCATGGAATGAAAGCTTTCAGTTGCTTTACACTTTCAAAGCTGAAGTGGAGATGGCTAGTCCAGGCAGTGTTGTAGCGATAGACAAGCATACAGTTCCCTACAAATTGAAAAGCGGGAGGATAATGCAGAAGGAATGTTTTAGAAGGGCTTTTGTTTGTTTCAAAGCTTGCTGGAAAGGCTTTCTGGACGGTTGCAGGCCTTATTTGGCCGTGGATGCAACAGCTCTTCATGGCAGGTTTAAAGGACAACTAGTTGCTGCTACTGCAGTTGATGGACACAATTGGATGTTCCCTGTTGCTTATGGAGTTTTGGAGGTTGAGTCAGAGGAAAGTTGGACTTGGTTTCTGCAGAATTTGCGTGACCTTATAGGTCATCCACCAGGACTTGCTATCCACACAGACGCTTGCAAAGGTTTGGAGAGTGCAGTAGAAGCAGTATTCCCTGGAGTGGAGCATAGGGAATGTATGCGACACTTAGTACAGAATTTTACAAAGAAATTCAAGGGTAAAGTTTATACTGACAACCTATGGCCAGCTGCATACACATGCAGCATTAGGAATCATCTGTTTCATTTGGAAGTGTTGTATAAACAAAAACCTGGGGTGAAGGAGTACTTGAATGAACATCATGGTAGGGTGTGGTCAAGAAGCCAATTCAATGAAATTTGCAAGATAGACTATGTAACAAGTAACCTTGCGGAGAGTTTCAATGCAAAGGTCAAGTCATTGAAAGGGCTTATGTTGTGGAAAATATTTGATAAGATTAGGCAGATGATCATGATAAAGATCGATCTGCGTCAAAGAATTGCAGCCACAAAATATGTTGGCCATCTCATGCTCCCATCTTTGATTAAGTCTTTGCATTCCAGGGCAAAACAATTGAAGATGAAATGCATCAGAAAAGGAATGGAGGCTGAGGTAACCTACACTGACAGTAAAAACAGGCAGTGGAGGTATCCAGTGAGTTTGGTTGATAGGACATGCCATTGTAGGCGATGGCAGATCCGTGGGATACCCTGCATACACACATTGTTTTTCATGAGTGTTATAGCGGGTGCAGAAGGTGAAGTTGATCAGTATGTGTCAGAGTATTTCTCTGTTGCCAAATTTAGGGCTACATATGCTATGAATGTTCCTACCTTGTTGGGAAAAGACCAATGGATGAAAGTCGATCCAGGCTTCAAACTGTACTCTCCAGTTTTGACTAGACCGGCAGGTAGGCCGAGGAAGAATAGGATCAGAGCTAGTGCAGAGGGTGGTGCACCGATTCGACGATGTAAGTGCAAATGTTGTGGAACCCCTGGACACATTGCTAGGCTTTGTAAAAATCCAGTTGACCCAGCTTTTGGAATGGAAGATCAGGTGGGAGCAGCAAATGCAGAGGAGAATGAAGCAGCAATTCAACATGAGGAGATTGAAGCAATGAATCGAGAGCTGCTTGAACCGATGGATCGAGAGCTGCTTGAACCGATGGATCGAGAGCTGCTTGAACAGATGAATCGAGAGCTGCTTGAACCGATGGATCGAGAGCAGAGGGAACAGATGGATCTAGAGGCCGTTGAAGCAATGCATAGACAGCTGAGTGAAGGAATTGATCGAGAGCTGGGTAAACCGATGGATCAAGAGCAGATTGTAGAAGCAAGGGATGAAAATGCATTAGAAGAAAGAGCACAAGCTTCATATGATATGGTTGTCTCGGTCTTGGCACAACCCGAAGAGAAGAAGAAGAACAAGAAAGAGGGCAAAAGGAAGGTAGACACCGGTAATATCCCTGTAGGGTTACCCGGAGTAAGGTGGTGGACCCAGCGAGTCACACCAGGAGCAAGAGAAAGATTTTATTTTGAACAATTAATTTGAATGTATGTGTTATTGCAAGTTTTATATGGTCATGCACCTCGAATAAGTTCATCGCTTAAGCCACATTTATCATTTTCTAAGTGACTAAACTCAAAAAATATAGTTTTGGGTTTAGTTTAATTCAAAAAAAATCAAAATAATTCAAAACATGGTGGAACCTTCCCATGGAGTCTTGTTATGTTACCTACAACCTAGAAAAATAATAATGGAAAAGGAAATTTATCATTTTCTAAGTGACTAAACTCAAAAAATATAGTTTTGGGTTTAGTTTAATTCAAAATAATTCAAAACATGGTGGAACCTTCCCATGGAGTCTTGTTATGTTACCTACAACCTAGAGAAATAATAATGGAAAAGGAAATATAGAGATATGAAGTTTTTCCCCAAAACCACTTCCTAGTCCATGAGCTACTAGCTATGAAGATGCATGGCTTTCTACTCAACACACCTCCCAAATACCCACTATGCTTACAAACTTTGTCCAAATGAGTCCAAATTCGTCACACTTGTGTATCTTTGAATTGCAAACAATATCACGTCGACCAAAATGTACTATATTGTTCAAATAACACAATCTAACAATTTTTATGCCAAAAGCTACAATTTCCCTTACTCCCTTTATTATTTGGGTGCCCCTGTTTTACTTAGTTTTACTCAGTTTTCCCCCTCCGTGTCCACTTGTTTTACTCAGTCCTACTTAGTTTTGCCCTTCCGATAAACATTTCCTCACTTTTCCCCCTCTTAGTTCTACTGAGTTTTCCTCACTTGTACTCACTGGCTGATCTCTGATTGGTCGAGATGTATGTCACACGGATCTTGGTTGGTTGATAGCTCAACGTACGCTTGCACCGTGGGATCATTTATGATTGGACGACCTGTATATCTCTCTCTACCTCGATGGACACATACGGAGAGAAGAGCAGAGCACATACCTACCAAACCTAGCAGTCGCATCTTCCTCTCTTACTCTGGCGGTCGCGGTGGCGCGGATCTGCAGCGTGCGTGCGTGCGTGCGGCGGCGTGGATCTAACCGTGCGTGCGGCGGCACAGATCTAACCGTGCGTGCGGCAGCGCAGAACTGCAGCGTGCGGCAGCGCGGATCTAACCGTGCGTGCGGTGGCGCGGATCTACGGCGTGGATCTAAGAGTGCCGGTGAGGATCTAAGAGTGCCGGTGAGGATCTAACCCTTAGATTTGTTGATGATGAAGAACACCAAGACGGTGGCCGTGCCGACAGTGCTCACCGATGGCAAGACGATTGAAGCCATCGCCTACAACATCGCTGCGATGGCGCAGATCCAGCCTTCAATGTCGGAGCCTGCCGATGTCTCACTTCCGTTACCCTCCTCAGATCTGTTGCTGATGGACACCAAGACGGCGGCCGTGTCCACAGTGCTCATCGATCGTCTTGAAGCCATCGCCTACAACATCGCTGCGACCTACAACATCGCTGCGACGGCGCAGATCCAGCCTTCAATGTCGGAGCCTGCCGATATCTCACTTCCGTTGCCCTCCTTAGATCTGTTGCTGATGGACACCAAGACGGCAGCCGTGTCGACAGTGGTCATCGATGCCAAGACGATTGAAGCCATCGCCTACAACATCGCTGCGACCTACAACATCGCTGCGATGGCGCAGATCCATCCCTCCTCCATGTCTGAGTTTGCGGATGGCGCAGATCCAGCCACCAAGACGGCGGCGGTGCCAAGAGTGGTTGCGAAGCCGCAGATCCAGCCCTCCTCCATGTTCGAGTTTGCGGATGGCGCAGATGACCACCCCTCAGCCGCCCGTCGTCCAGGCCCTTCTAGCCCATCGGTGCGCGGCCGTGTTCAACGCCGCAAATTGGGATAAATTATGATAAATTTATATTTTTCAATTTCAATTTGGGATAAAATTGCTCGAACTACTACCTCCATCTCAAAAAAAGCTTCTCCACTTTCTCGATGTGTCCCTATACATCCGAATGTATGATTTGAATTCTATCCCAACTTGATTGGGAAGATTGATATGTATTTGATCCGAGAGGCTGGTACATGCTTTCACTTTTAGGATCTCTTCACTTTTGGAACTCATCCAAATTCACTTTTGGGATCCCTTCACTTTTATAAGATGTTCATGCATGCTAAAATTATCGCGCGCATTACTTAGCACAACTAGGAAATTGTACGCCAAAATACAGTGGTTAGAGCCACACCAAAATACAGTGGTTAGAGCCATCTACTGAATAACAATTCTATACAATCTAAATCATCTACCACAACCACATAACTGCTAGGACAGGGATGACACCTAATAAAACTGCCCAGATGAATCTACTTTTTGCCTCTCCCATCACTTGAAGTTCATGTTCTAGAATTTCTGCCACTTGATCAGATACGGCAAGATCTGTCTCAAGTATCAACTTCTCCTTGCGAATAAGCTCTGAATTCTTCTTTTCTTCCTCCATAGTACGCTTCAGCTCGAATATCATCAGGTTTTTATGGGCCAATTCATCACCTAAATTGGCCACCTTCTCCTCCAAATCCATCCTCTGGCTACACCACTGGGTTGATTCATCTTGGTATGCAATGTACCATGGATCATCGGCTTGCCTGGCGAACTGTAACAATAATGGAAAAAAGAACAACTGAAATCACTCCAACAGGCCATGGCAGCACTTAAATTCAATGGTAGTACAGAGAGCAGAAGCTAGATACCTGCACTTCTGACGAGGTAGGAGAAGTAGAACGTGGCCACGACATGATCGAATCCCCACCCTCGCCGGTGTACCCACTACGACCAGACATTGAGGACTATTTTGCACCTGCAAACACTAATAAATTATGGAAACCGAATCGATTAGGGGGCGGGGGAGGCGGAAGCGGAGGTCTTACCAAGCTATACTACCAATTGGTGCGCGGAACAAATCCCGATCGTCATGGGCGGCGGATCTGCTTGCGGCGGACTTTCCTGCGGTGGGTACAATGCGTGCGGACGAAACAAGTGCTGGAGCCGTGGTTGACGTGCAGCGCCGCAGTCCGTCCGACGCCGCCGGGGGACAGAGCTGGCGGCGCGACGAGGCGCTGGCGATGGCTGCTCCATCCGAGGGTGGGGAACGAGCTGCCAGCGCTTCTCCGATGACTAATGAGATATACAACACTAGGTTCCAGCCATGTTTAGCATAAGATTCACTTTAGATTAAGCTGCGAAAATAGTCACCTGCTGGGTCTAGCTTAAGAAAAATTAATTAGCGAACTTGTTGCTTCTCTCTAGCGAAAATAGTCACCTACTGGGTCTAGCTTAAGAAAAAGGGCGACCCCAGCGGTCATTGGTTGAGGCGGCCCCACAGAGCGGCTCTATATGATTTTCTCTAAATAAATAGACGACCCCAGCGGTCATTGGCTGCGGAGGCCCCACAGAGCGGCAATATATGATTTTCTCTAAATAAATAGACGACCCCACTGGTAATTGGCTGCGGCAGCCCCACAGAGCGGCCCCATTGGTCATTGGTTGCGAAGGCCCCACAGAGCGACAATATATGTCTTTTCCTGAAAAATACACGACCCCACTGGTCATTGGCTGCGGCAGCCCTATAGAGCGGCCCCATTTGTCATTGGCAGCACCGCGTATACAATCAGGAAATAAAACGGCCCACACATCAGCGATAGATGGATGGCTGCTCCGCCGTGTCTCCTGACCCTACCCGTCAGCACCATTCAAAAGCATCGGTCAATTCACAACCACCGCGGCTCCCTAGCCGTCACCGGTAATGGTCAAGGCCTCTGACCAGACGGCAACCCTCCCATCCGAGCGTCTGCGAGGGGTTTCAAACTAGAGCGAGGGGAAAACTGAGGAAAAGTTAAGCGGCTGGGGAAAACTGAGTACAACTAACGACCCAGGGGCACGAAAATAGAAATCCCTAAATTTTTCTAGGCATGATAGAAATACTAGCACCTAGATCACATAAAGCATGGCAATCAAAACCATTAACATGCATATCAATGATGGGTTCCCAACCATCTTCTAACTTCTTGGGAACAGAAGCTTTTTGCTACAATTTTTCATCCCTAATTTTCATGAGAGCATTGGTAATATGCTTTGTAAAAGCAATATTTAAAGAACTAGCATTGGGAGTCAAAGCAAGCTTTTGCAAGAACAAAATTACTTCAGATATATTGCAGCTATCAACATCAAAATCATTAAAGGAAATAGAGCTATCATCTCCTACACTCCGAAAAATTTCAGCACTCTTTTGAGAAAAAGTTTTGGCAGTTTTAGGCTTTTTAACACAAGGAGTGGGAGTTTTCTCTACACCAATCAAAGTAATAGGATTGCTAGCATTAGGAACAACATCATTAGAGGTAGTAATAGTGCAAACTTTCATATTCCTAGCAATCTCATCTTCTCTTTCCCATCTAGCATGCAATTCTGCTAACAATCTAATATTTTCATCTATTCCTACTTGAATAGCATTAGCAGTAGCAAAAACATTGTTCTCTTTCACATCATTAGGCAACACTTTTAATTTCAGAAGTTCAACATCATGAGCAAGGCTATCAACTTTAGAAGCAAGAATATCAATTTTGCCTAACTTTTCCTCAACAGACTTGTTAAAAGCATTTTGCTTACCGATGAAGTCCTTGAGCATTACCTCAAGCTCGGAGGGCGCGGCCCTAGTGTTGTTGGAGGAGTTACCATAAGAGTTACCATAACCATTACTAGAAGGATACGGCCTATAATTGTTACTAGCAAAATTGTTCCTATAAGCATTGTTGTTAAAATTATTGTTTCTAATGAAGTTCACATCAACATGCTCTTCTTGAGCAACCAAAGAGGCTAAAGGAACATTATTAGGATCAACATGAGTTCTATCATTAGCAAGCATAGCCATAATGGTATCAATCTTAACACTCAAGGAAGAGGTTTCCTCAACAGAATTTACCTTCTTACCTTGTGGAGCTCTCTCAGTGTGCCATTCGGAATAATTTACCATCATGTTGTCAAGTAGCTTTGTTGTGGCTCCCAAGGTAAGGGACATAAAAGTGCCTCCAGCAGCTGAATAAAGTAGGTTCCTCGAAGAAAAATTCAGTCCTGCATAAAAAGTTTGGACAATCATCCAAGTAGTCAGTCCATGAGTGGGGCAATTCTTTATCATAGATTTGATTCTTTCCCAAGCTTGAGCAACATGTTCATTATCAAACTGACTAAACTTCATAATATTGCTATGCAGAGATATAATTTTAGCAGGAGGATAATATCTACCAATAAAAGCATCCTTACACTTAGCCCATGAATCAATACTATTCTTAGTCAAAGACAGCAACCAATCTTTAGCTTTTCCTCTCAAAGAAAAAGGAAACAACTTGAGCTTAATAATATCACTTTCTACATCCTTATATTTCTGCATCTCACATAGCTCAACAAAATTGTTGAGATGAGCTGCAGCATCTTCAGTACTAGCACCAGAAAATTGCTCTTTCATAACAAGGTTCAATAAAGCAGGCTTAATCTCATAAAAGTTTGCAGCAGGAGCAGGAGGCGCAATAGGAGTGCAGATAAAATCACTATTGTTCATGCTAGTAAAGTCACAG
This sequence comes from Dactylis glomerata, assembly GCA_007115705.1. NCBI lineage: Eukaryota > Viridiplantae > Streptophyta > Magnoliopsida > Poales > Poaceae > Dactylis > Dactylis glomerata. The sequence continues at coordinate 2,548,547 of QXEO01000344.1, forward strand.
AACTTGGTGTTTTCAGGATTAGCCATTTCAGCAAAACTAAAAGTAGACAGATAAAAACAACTATCAAGGATTCTAAATTTTTTGGGTTTTTGATAAAACAATGCAGGTAAAAATAAATAAAGTAAAGCAAAACAATAAAACAAAGTAAAGGATGTGCGTGCAAAAAACTCCCCTTGCAGAGGTCTTCCACTCTTCCCCGGCAACGGCGCCAGAAAACTTGTTGGTGGCGCGGTGATGATAGTATGAAAGATGTGTAGTAAATGACCGGCCAGTTGGAAAACCCCAAGAGAAGGTTTTGATGAATATAGCAGCAAGTTTTCCCTCAGTTAAGAAACCAAGGTATGTCGATCAGGAGAAAAGCAGACAATACGACAGAAGGTGATGCTTGCAAGCTTCGCGACAGCTCCGGACAATTTATAGGGCGCCTCGTCCAAGCTTTGCTTTGCGAGTAGCAATGTGGAACCTGCACACACACACAACCAAGTACTCTGTTCCCAACTTGCGATGAGGTTGTCAATCTCACCGATTTGCTTGAAACAAAGGGTATGAGCGTATCGAGTGGAAAGTGATAATAGTATGCGAGTAAAGTAAACAGTGTGAGTAAAGTAAACAGGTGATAGCAATATGATGGAAATATGACCGGGGTCCATAGTTCACTAGTGGTGTCTCTCCATAAGATAAATAACACATGCTGGGTAAACAAATTACAGTTGGGCAATTGATAGAATAAAGATAAATGTGATATGTCAAGAAGATCACTATGCGATTTACTCTATGCATTACAACAAAATACATAGACCGCCATCCAACTGCATCTATGACTAATAATCCACTCGTGGGGATATCATCCGAACATCCCATGAGTATTAAGTTGCGAACAACAGATAATTGCATTAAGCAAAGTGTGTAATGTAAACAAAGCATATGCCCTCGAGCATATGAATGTTGTTTTCTCCCTAGTAGCAACAGCACATCTACAACCTTAGAGGTTTCTGTCACTCCCCCAGATTAAATAGAGGAATGAACCCACTATCGAGCATAAATACCCCCTCTTGGAGTCACTAGCAACTACTCGGCCAAGATAGCTACTAACAACGGAGAGCATGCAAGATCATAAACAACATAGACATAACATAAGATATATTTCAGTATAGCAACTCAATCATAACACCAATATTCATCGGATCCCAACAAACCAAACATGTAGAATTACATAACAGTGATCTCAATCATGTAGGGCAGCTCATGAGATCTAAACATGAAGCACATGGTGGAGGATACAACCATCTAGCTACTGCTATGGACCCATAGTCCAAGGTAGACTACTCACTCATCGCTCCGGAGGCAAGCATGGCGATGAAGAAGACCTCCGGTGGCGATTCCCCTCTCCGGCAGGGTGCCGGGAAGAGCTTCTGGACCCTCCTGATCTTCGGGTCCATGGTGGCGGTGGATCGCGATGTGTTCTGGAAAATCGATCGGGTCCTTAGGTTTTTTCCGTCGGGGGGTCTTTATAGGCGAAGGGGCATCGTCAGAGGTGGACCGAGGTGCCCTCACACATAGGGGGTGCAGCCAGGGGCTGGGCCGCGCCATCCTGGTGTGTGGGTCCCTCGTGGCCCCCCTCCTACTCCTCTTCGGATCTCTGGAAGCTTCTGGGAAAAATAAGACTTCAGGAACTTGTTTCGTCCAATTCCGAGAATATTTCCTGTGTACCTTTTCTGAAACACAAAAATAGCAGAAAACAGGGAACTGGCACTGTGGCGACTTGTTAATAGGTTAGTTCCAAAAAATGCATAAAAGTGCCACGAAGTGTAACGAAACAGTAGGCAAATGGTGTAAAAACAAGCATGGAGCATCAAAAATTATAGATACGTTGGAGACGTATCAGACACCATGGTAGTCGGCACTAGCACCGGTGGGAGGTGGTCGAGGAGCTCCGCGAGCGCCGGCGTGTTGAGGGCATGTCGCCAGCACTAGCACCGGTGGGAGGTGGCCGGCGAGCTCTGGCGGGATGCTGCCGGCGAGCTCCGTCAGAATGGGGCCGGCAAGAGATGGCCAACGGGGTGCGGTCACTGGGAGATGGCCGGCGGTAGAGGGGAGGGTTGCCGGCTTGGGAGAGGAAAGGGGCAGCGGCGGCTAGGGGGTTGGGTTGGGAGGAATGGATCTCGGCGTGGCTAAGGTTTCCTGGCCAGGTTGCCTTTATATACCACCAACTGCGGGTTGATTTCCCCAAAAAGCAGGGATTTATTTGCAAAACTTCAAAATCCAAATCTCCAACAGCGATGGACGGTAGGAGATAAAGGCCGGGCGCCCTAAGGTCTTGTAATACTCGTTTCCGCTTAGCTGCATGACAAGACAGGGATGAGATAAGCGGGAGGATTGATCTGAGTTGCCAGCTCTCCCTGAGAATTAAGAGCATCTCTAGTTGTTGAAAGAGCATGTGCCCCCATGTGTGGTTTTGGTAATTAATGACAATTCCTATGGACTAATGTTTGCATCGAGTTATATTTGTAGGACTTGTCCGTAGACAATGCTTGAGCCATATGTTGGGTTCAAGGTTGTAAGAAGTTGAAAATAAAGAAGTTTATGTGATGATCAAGGAGTGATCTGAAGATTGGTCATAAGGGAGTTGAGCCTATATAGAGTGTGTCTTGAGGAATAAGATGGAGTGAGCACTTATGTGCATTCTCAAGACATCATTATTATGAAAGAAGAAGATGAAGTGCAATATTGATCAAGTCGAAGCGCAAGTTCAAGATAGGCTTCTAGAATATATCATTTGCTTGAAGCTCGGTGTCCATTTGGTGGTAATGGACATGTGAAGATATTTCTACTAGTGTCTCTCCCATAGTGAAGTATGGGGGAGCAATCCGCAAGACTTCACCGAGCAAGTGCAATCAAGAAAGGTAGTCCAACTTGAGAAGATCAAGATCGTCACCATCTAGCTCAAGTGTAATGCGCAAGGCAAAGGTATGTTCTTGATAGGATTTCTTTCTTACCGGCCTCATAGTGTGGGAGACTGGGTTTTAGGATCGATTGTCGTACTATCAAGAGGGGCTCTCGAGTGAGTAACTTATTTGTATTGTTCGGAGAGAGCTCAAACCTTTGCATACTTGGCATTATCTTTCTTGGTTCTTATTTGACTTTTATCCATGTGAGGTTATAGATCTTGTGGTTATTTCCATGACAAGCTCTAGCTCATCAAAAACGGATTTCGTATGGAACTCTTATTGCCTTTTTGGTGTTTGGAGGTTTTACCAGTTCTTCTTTATAGCTAAGTCAAACCTTTTATCATTTGGTTTTATCCTCATTTGTTGTACTATGATGTTTCTATGGATGAAGTTGTAGAGCTCGTTGTGGTGATTCCAACGAGCCCAAGTTCATCGAAAACGGAGTCCGTATGCAAAAGTTAACACCGTTTTCGTGTTGATATTTTTCTTGGCGGAAAGTTCGGCCCTAGGTCCGGCCGGGCTGGACTCTAGGCCGGGAAATCCAGCCCCAGGCCAGAAAAATCCGGTGGCTGATACGTCTCCAACGTATCTATAATTTTTGATGCTCCATGCTTATTTTTACACCGTTTGCCTACTGTTTCGTTACACTTCGTGGCACTTTTATGCATTTTCCGGAACTAACCTACTAACAAGTTGCCAAAGTGCCAGTTCCCAGTTTTCTGCTGTTTTTGTGTTTCAGAAGTGATACACAGGAAATATTCTCGGAATTGGACAAAACAAGTTCCTGAAGCCTTATTTTACCCGGAAGCTTCCAGAGATCCGAAGAGGAGTAGGAGGGGGGCCACAGGGGCCCCACACACCAGGCCGGCGCGGCCAGGGCCTGGGCCGCGCCAGCCAGGTGTGAGGCCACCTGGCCCCACCTCTGACATCGCCCCGTCGCCTATAAAGACCCCCCCGATGGGAAAAACCTAAGTACCCGATCAATTTTCCAGAACACATCGCGATCCGCCGCCGCCGTCGACCCGAGATCGGGAGGGTCCAGAAGCTCTTCCCGGCACCCTGCCGGAGAGGGGAATCGCCACCGGAGGTCTTCTTCATCGCCATGCTTGCCTCCGGAGCGATGAGTGAGTAGTCTACCTTGGACTATGGGTCCATAGCAGTAGCTAGATGGTTGTCTTCTCCACCATGTGCTTCATGTTTAGATCTCATGAGCTGCCCTACATGATTGAGATCACCGTTATGTAATTCTACATGTTCGGTTTGTTGGGATCCGATGAATATTGGTGTTATGATTGAGTTGCTATACTTAATTATATCTTTTGTTATCTCTATGTTGTTTATGATCTTGCATGCTCTCCGTTGTTAGTAGCTATCTTGGCCGAGTAGTTGCTAGTGACTCCAAGAGGGGGTATTTATGCTCGATAGTGGGTTCATGCCTCTATTTAACCTGGGGGAGTGACAGAAACCTCTAAGGTTGTAGATGTGATGTTGCTACTAGGGAGAAAACAACATTCATATGCTCAAGGGCATATGCTTTGTTTACATTACACACTTTGCTTAATGCAATTATCTGTTGTTCGCAACTTAATACTCATGGGGTGTTCGGACGATATCCCCGTGAGTGGATTATTAGTCATAGATGCAGTTGGATGGCGGTCTATGTATTTTGTTGTAATGCCCAGAGTAAATCTCATAGTGATCTTCTTGACATATCACGTTTATCTTTATTCTATCAATTGCCTAACTGTAATTTGTCTACCCAGCATGTGTTATTTATCTTATGGAGAGACACCACTAGAGAACTGTGGACCCCGGTCCTATTTCCATCATATTGCTATCACCTATTTACTTTACTTGCACTGTTTAATATACTCGCGTACTCTACTATTTTCCACTCGATACACTCATAACCTTTGTTTCAAGCAAACCGGTGAGATTGACAACCTCATCGCAAGTTGGGAACAAAGTACTTGGATGTGTTGTGTGCAGGTTCCGCGTTGCAGCTAGCAAGCAAAGCTTGGACGAGGCGCCATATATAAATTGTCCGAAGCTATCGCAAACTAGCAAGCATCACCTTCAGTCGTTTGTCTCTCCTCTCCAAGAACGATTAAACCTTGGTTTCTTAACTGAGGGAAAACTAGCTGCTATACTCATCACACCTTCCTCTTGGGGTTCCCAACGGGCTGGTCATTCACCATGCACAAGGACTGTCAACTGGGCACCATCAAACACAGCAGTGGCCCGCCGAACCGGACTACTGGGGAGCTTTTTGGCGACCGCCGGACTATCCACCGGACAGTCCGGCCTAAAGTCCGGCAGCGCCGGACTTACGGCCGAACTTTATCGCGATTTGCTTCCAATGGCTAGATTTTCCCCACCTATAAATACCCCTTCTTCCTCCTTGAGCCAACCACGTTTTTGGGCTTCTCTCTCCTCCATTGTTGATCTTGAAAGCTTGTCCTCCCTCCTCCTTTCCCCCCATGTTTCTTGCATCCTTTTGAGGGAAAAGAGAGAGGAGATCTAGATCTACATTTCCACCAAGCAGTTTCTCCTCTAAGTGGATTTCCTCCTTGTTCTTCCTCTCATATCCCTCCATAGCATTTTTTGCTTTGGTAGGATTTGGGAGAGAAGGATTTGAGCACTTCGTATATTCTTGCCATTGCATTTGGTGCATCGGTTTGAGTTCTCCTCGGAGATTTGGTGGTGAAAGCAAGAAGCTTATTTCCTCTTGGGTTCTTGGAACCCTAGACGGCTTAGTGGATTTCTTGGGGACCTCCAATTAAGTTGTGGAGATCTTCCCAAGCTTTATGGTGCCTCCGTGGTGATTATTGGGAGCCTCCAATTGAGTTGTGGAGTTGCCCCAAGCTTAGTGGCTTTGTGGATTTGTGGATTTGGGAGCCTCCAATTAAGTTGTGGAGTTACCCCAAGCTTTGTGCGGGTTCGGTGACCGCCCTCAAGGGTCCCATAGTGGATCGGGTCTTCCATCTTGGTAGGAGGGCTCGAGGAGATTACGGTGAGCCTCCGTGGCGTTTGGGGAGCCTTGTGCCTCCACATCACTCCAATGGAGATTAGCACCCACAAGGGTGTGAACTTCGGGATACATTGTTGTCTCCGCGTGCCTCGGTTATTTCTATACCCGAGCTCCTTTACTTATGCAATTTACTTTGGGATAGCCTTGGTGCTTGAAGTTATATATATCTTGCTATCACATAGTTGTTTATCTTGTTTAGCATAAGTTGTTGGTGCACATAGGTGAACCTAGTTTATTTAGGTGTTGTATGCTTGGCAAATTAAACGTTAGTTTTATTCCGCATTTGTCAAGCCACTCGTAAAAGTTTTAAATCGCCTATTCACCCCCCCTCTAGGCGACATCCGTGTCCTTTCAATTGGTATCAGAGCAAGGTCTCTCATTTTAAGGATTCACCGCCTTGAGAGCAAAGATGTCAGCTAGGGGATTAGTGCACAATGACCCCTTTATATTTGATGGCACTAATTATGATATATGGAAAATATGCATGCTTAATCTTTTTCGTGATATGGACCCAAATATAGAGAGAATTTTAGATATGGGTTTTTCTCCTCCTAAGGATTCCTAAAATCTATCTTTAGAGGAGAAGAAAAACTCTTATCTTAATTCCCGAGCTACTAATATGCTTTTCGATGTTGTGAGCAATGCAGTTATTTATGCAATCATGCCTTTCTATAATGCTCATGATTTTTGGATAAAGATTCAAGAAAAATATGATGTGTCCAACATTATTGATGATGATTGTATTCCCTCCACTTCCGGCCGTGATGAACTCTCATCCACTTCACCAATGTGTGGCAAGACACAAGGTAACGTTATGGTGAGTGGTGATGAATATTGCAATGTTGATAGTAAGCTTACTTGTGATGATCGTTTATATATATCTCATTGCAATGCTTCATCTTTGGACTTAAACACTTCTAGCACCATAAATGCTTTACATGCTTGTGTTGATAGTCCTAGCATATCATGTGAAAGTTGCATGCATAAATCTTATGATGATATGCTTGATTTGTCTTGTTTCCATGATACAAATATATCTACTTCCTCTAGTTGTTGTGTGTCTAACAATGTAGAGGAAAACAAATATTCCATGGGCCAAGACAAGATTTTAATTAGAGCTTCAAGTGATTCTTCTTCATCATCTCTTGGTTCCCACATGTGCCTTATGGCTAGGTCTTCAAAGGTAACTCCTACTTTGGAACCCAGTATATCTAGTGATGATGGTGAGGCTAATGAAGAAGAGGATGATGACTTTGCCTCTTTAATTGAGAAGAGTGAAATGTTTTTCCATGCTATTCGTAAGAATAAAATTGCTTTCTATCACTTCTATAAGATTTTGGATATTGCCACCAAGAGCAATAAAATTATTGAGGAGCATGAGAATACCATCTTTAAAATGCAAGGTCATGCCCGTGATTACGCGGATGAGATTGCGGATTTAAAATAAGCTCTAGAAGAAGAACAAACCACCAAGGAATCTCTTGAGGAGACCTTTACTTTAGAATTGTCTAAAATAAAGAAATCTTATGATAGAAGTCTTGTGGTGGCAAATAATTTTGAAACTAAATATGAAGATCTTGTAGCTACTTATGCTAAACTCCTTGAAAATGTTGAGCTTCTTAAAAATGACTCTAGGGTTGTTTCGAGTGAGCCCCTCATTTTCACCGAGTCACATGAGAAACTCAAAGCTTCAAATTCAAATGAGCTTACTAAATTGGCTTCTCCTCTTTCCATTAGTGATGATGCTTGTGCTACTAACTCTACTTCTTGTGAAGCATCCATCTTAAAGGAGAATGTTGAGCTAAGGGCTCAACTTGCTTTGCTAACTAGCAATTATGGGAAATTGGAAGAAAGTCATGGGAACCTCTCTTGCTCCCATGAGGATCTCCTAGCTTACCATGATAGGCTAAAGTTGGCTCATGAGGCTATTATGTCAAAGGTAACATCTAGTGAGCCTCACGTGGACTTTTGCACTTCTCAAAATGCCATATTGCCATGTGCATGTCCTAGTAATTCATCCACTCATAATATTGCTACATCTTGTGATGAATTACTTTCCTTGCCTTGTTGCTCTAACAATGAAGCCTCTACTTCCTCTAGTACTTGTGTTGTTACTAACCATGTAGAGGAAATCAAAGAGCTCAAGGCCCAAGTCACTTCTATGAAGAAAGACTTGGTAAAGAGTCATGAAGGGAAATCCAAACTCGACAATATGTTGAGTGTGCAAAAATCCCCCAATGACAAGAGTGGACTTGGGTTTATCTCCAACAACAAGAAGAAGTCAAAGGTTAACAAGAATAAGAAGGGCCAAGGATAAGTCAAAGATCCGGCCAGGATTGTTTGCTTCAAGTGCAAAATTGAAGGGCACCATGTTAGATCTTGCCCTTTGAAGAAGAAGGCACTAGTTCAGAAGCAACAAGGGAAGCAGCCTCAAGTTCAAGACCATGCTCAACCTCGAGTTGAAGAAAGGTCACTTCCCAAGAAGAATCAAGCTAATGCTCCCATTGTGGAGAAATCAAGTGAGAAGAAGGTGAAGAAAAGAGCATGCTACATATGCCGTGAAAAGGGTCACATATCTTCTTCATGCACTATGGGTAACTCATCCAACCCTATCATAATTGATGATGCTTATTCACTTTGCAAGGATAAGGTTGGCAATGTGTTTGCCAAATATATTGGTGCTCAAAGTGGTGTCAAGAAAAGAACCATTTGGGTTGCCAAACCTATTGTGACTAATGTCTCAGGACCCAACTTGGTTGGGGACCATAAAGCTCAAACTTGATCAGTAGGTGTTATTGGAGGGCATTGTAGACTTGGCTATTCTATGAAGAATTAAGAGATCTTCATCAATTATATTGTCTCAAGTCAAGTTATCTGGACTATCTTGTTTATATCATATATCCAATGTTCCTCCTTGCGGTAACATGTACTCAACTTATCTATATTGAAAGTTACTCGCCCCTTGCATGTGTTGGGTTTTGTATCTTGCATGTGTTGTATATGTTGTCCTACCTACTTGTTTTATTTTGAGTAATCAAGTATGTACTTGTCGGTTTGCACCCCATGTATATGTGTTTGTGTTTGAGCCTATGTTGCATCATGTTTTATATTATTTGGCTCTTTTGAGAGACTAATGGACTATCCCGTTTTGGGGGTGTGATATGCCTTTGTGCATGTCACTATACTAAAAATGTGTGTACATGAGGAAGACCACTTAGAATTGATATTGCAAGATTATCTAGCATCTATGTGGTATGTCTTGCTCATGAGAAATTCAAACTCTATAATGTGCATTAATCATCTCTTGTTCGATTTCATTTGCCTCTTGTGAAAATAAATGTGTTATCACATTATGGGGGAGTAATATGCTTTGTGCATAGTACAAACCAATAAAATGTGTATATTTGAGGTTGTGTCACATAGTGTTGATATTGTAAATTATCTTTCTTCTATGTGACATGTTTGCTCAAACAAGTTTCAATTTGCCAAATTGTTTTATTGCTCTTGTTTTGGATCTTGTTTGTGAGATACATTCTTGGTAGGGTTTTCCTAAAATGTGGAATTCTACATCAAAGTTGGAAAACCATTTGCTTCAAGTTATCCTAATCATTGCTTTGCATGTCTGTTTAACTATTTGAGTCTATCAAGAATATCTTCTTTTGCATGGTGTTTAATTCTTATCCTTCTCATATGCTTCTTTGTTGTGAAGATGATCTTAGATTTATGTGTAAAATACCACCGAGAAATTAATAACTTCAAATACCTCTTGTCCTTGGACAATTGGTACTTTATCAAGTGGTATATATATATTGATCATCTTTACATTGGCTATTGCTTTTAATTACCTTATCTCTTGTCAAGAAATGTATTTGGTTTATTTCCCATTGTCTTCCTTGACTCTAGTGATTCCGTTTGATTTTTTTGAACTTGTTTTGTGTTATTCTTAATATAGGTAGATATGATGATCCCATTTGTGTGCATTTTGTATTCAAATGCAAAATCATAAATAATGCACTAATCTTGGGGGAGCTCTCCTATATTTGCTATAACATACTCTTGGGGCTTATTTCAATTGGTATTGGTTATTGTTGAAAGACAAATCTTTTCTTTTTGGTACTTAGTGTGCCATCATAAAAAGAGTGGAGAGTTTGGTTTGTTTGTTGGAACCTTGCTCTCTTTGGGAGAATGGCTATCTCTTTTCTTGATTTTGCTCTTTATTCTTAAAAAAAGATAAGTCATTGGGCATGTGTGTTTTAGTGATCCTTTATGCTCATTGGCGTTTGCCTTGTTCACTTGGTGGACTTTGGAGTCAATCTTGTGTTGAATTGATTCTTTGATATAATTTGGACAACTTTTAGGTTTTCACACCTTCGTGTGACTCTTTGGTGTTGTTGGTGTTTCGTCCAAATTGTATGTCCCTTTGGCTCTTGAAAGTTTTTAGTATGCATATTTACTTACTACATATTATATGGTATGCTTTGCTTTCTTTGATCTAATATATAGGGTAAACTCCAATAAATCCTAAATCGGCTAAGATGTGCATGAAATTCAAGTTCATATCTATATGCACATATTTATATGGAGCTTGTCCTATATATTGTAGTGTCTCTAACTACTTTGGACCCAATGTGTTTGGGGACCATATTGTACTTGAATATGTTTTAGGTACAAGGGAGATATATTGGTGCTTATCTTAATAATAAGGATGAAGCGGTGACTAGTTGATAATTTGTGGCAAGCTAGGATTATTGATGAACTCCTATCTACTACATCCTTCCAATGATATCTCGGTAACAAGTATCTTATTCATGCATACTTTTCTAGCAATCTAACCTTGTGTGTTGGGATGGAATGCTAAGCAATATCATTCATTGAGGACTATGTGGATGCTCTATGTACATCCTTGTACTAGTCTTATAATATGCTTTGTCATTTCTATCACACATTCCTTTGGTTGAGCCATTTATTATGTTGGTTCCTTACTTGTTGCTCAACCATTTCTTTGATGTAAGTGTTAAGCATATTGTCTTTTCTATGATCTCTTGCTAATTGTTTCCTTTAAATGGTAGTGAGGGAGTGAGGATTCCATGTTGTGTAATTTGTATTGAAATGCAAAAATTCTATCTTGTGCACGTACCTTGGGGAGCTTCTTCATTTTATTTTAATGCACCATTTTGCGGTTATCATAGTATTTGATGTCACTTGGTATCTTTTTATTTTGAATAATATCGAGGTAGTGATGATTCCATGTTTGTGCACCTTATACTTCAATTCAAATGGAATATGTTGTGCACAAACCTTGGGGAGCTTCTTCATATTATTTAGAGCATTGTTTTGGTCTTCTCATAATATCTTTATTTGATTCGCTTTTTGGATCTCTTGATTGCTATCTTCAGTTGTTGGAAGTTTAACCATCATGTCATCCTATTTTGTTTGCAATCTTTGATCCTCAATATAGTTTGATTTCCTCCAAATTTTTGTATTTGGATTTGTGCATGTGTTTTCACTCTTGTTGGGCCATGCACACCTTGAGGAGGAACTCTCACTATATTGGCCTTCTAAGCCTTTCCGCCCATTTTGGCAATGGATGCCAATGGGCGAGAAGTTTCGAGGGTTTGAAGGGAATTAGGCTTCATGCTTTGGTTTTGTTCTTAAGCATTTGCCTTGCATGCTTTGCATGATTGAGTATATATAGTGGAAACTCCACCAACAACATTGGTTGGTAATATATGCAATGAAATTCAAGTTCATTCACATATGCATAGATTGTGGGGGAGTTTCTCTATATAAGATGGTTCTACTAACATCACGTACTTTTGTAGTATTTGATGTTAGTGTAACCATCTTAGTTCTTTAAATTCATTATAGAAACCCTTTCAAAGAGATTGTCATCAATTACCAAAATGGGCGAGATTGAAAGAGCATGTGCCCCCATGTGTGGTTTTCGTAATTAATGATAATCCCTATGGACTAATGTTTGCATCGAGTTATATTTGTAGGACTTGTCCGTAGACAATGCTTGAGCCATATGTTGGGTTCAAGGTTGTAAGAAGTTGAAAATAAAGAAGTTTATGTGATGATCAAGGAGTGATCCGAAGATTGGTCATAAGGGAGTTGAGCCTATATAGAGTGTGTCTTGAGGAATAAGATGGAGTGAGCTCTCATGTGCATTCTCAAGACATCATCATTATGAAAGAAGAAGATGAAGTGCAATGTTGATCAAGTCGAAGCGAAAGTTCAAGATAGGCTTCTAGAATATATCATTTGCTTGAAGCTCGGTGTCCATTTGGTGGTAATGGACATGTGAAGATATTTCTACTAGTGTCTCTCCCATAGTGAAGTATCGGGGATCAATCCGCAAGACTTCACCGAGCAAGCGCAATCAAGAAAGGTAGTCCAACTTGAGAAGATCAAGATCGTCACCAGCTAGCTCAAGTGTAATGCGCAAGGCGAAGGTATGTTCTTGATAGGGTTTCTTTCTTACCAGTCTCATAGTGTGGGAGACCGGGTTTTAGGATCGATTGTCGTACTATCAAGAGGGGCTCTCGAGTGAGTAACTTATTCGTATTGTTTGGAGAGAGCTCAAACCTTTGCATACTTGGCATTATCTTTCTTGGTTCTTATTTGGCTTTTATCCATGTGAGGTTCTAGAGCTTGTGGTTATTTCCATGACAAGCTCTAGCTCATCAAAAACGGATTTCGTATGGAACTCTTATTGCGTTTTTGGTGTTTGGAGGTTTTACCGGTTCTTCTCTATAGCTAAGTCAAACCTTTTATCATTTGGTTTCATCCTCCTTTGTTGTACTATGATGTTTCTATGGATGAAGTTGTAGAGCTCGTTGTGGTGATTCCAACGAGCCCAAGTTCATCAAAAACGGAGTCCGGATGCAAAAGTTATCACCGTTTTCGTGTTGATATTTTTTCTTGGCGGAAAGTTCGGCCCCAGGTCTGGCCGGGCTGGACTCTAGGCCGGGAAATCCGGCCCCATGCCGGAAAAATCTGGTGGCCCACCGAACTGGACTACTGTGGAGCTTTTTGGCGACCGCTGGACTATCCGCCGGACAGTCCGGCCTAAAGTCCGATGGCGCCGGACTTACGGCCAAACTTTGTCACGATTTGCTTCCGACGGCTAGATTTTCCCCACCTATAAATACCCCTTCTTCCTCCTTGAGCCAACCATGTTTTTGGGCTTCTGTCTCCTCCATTGTTGATCTTGAAAGCTTGTCCTCCCTCCTCCTTTCCCCCATGTTTCTTGCATCTTTTTGAGGGAAAAGAGAGAGGAGATCTAGATCTACATTTCCACCAATCAGTTTCTCCTCTAAGTGAGGGGAACCTATTGGATCTAGATCATGGAGTTCTTTGTGGATTTCCTCCTTGTTCTTCCTCTCATATCCCTCCATAGCATTTGTTGCTTTGGTAGGATTTGGGAGAGAAGGATTTGAGGACTTCGTGTGTTCTTGCCATTGCATTTGGTGCATTGGTTTGAGTTCTCCTCGGAGATTCGGTGGTGAAAGCAAGAAGCTTATTTCCTCTTGGGTTCATGGAACCCTAGACGGCTTAGTGGATTTTTTGGGGACCTCCAATTAAGTTGTGGAGATCTTCCCAAGCTTTGTGGTGCCTCCGTGGCGATTATTGGGAGCCTCCAATTGAGTTGTGGAGTGTGCCCCAATCTTAGTGGCTTTGTGGATTTGGGAGCCTCCAATTAAGTTGTGGAGTTGCCCCAAGCTTTATGCGGGTTCGGTGACCGCCCTCAAGGGTCCCATAGTGGATCGGGTCTTCCATCTTGGTGGGAGGGCTCGAGGAGATTACGGTGAGCCTCTGTGGCGTTTGGGGAGCCTTGTGCCTCCACACCGCTCCAATGGAGATTAGCACCCGCAAGGGTGTGAACTTCGGGATACATCGTTGTCTCTGCGTGCCTTAGTTATTTCTATACCCGAGCTCCTTTACTTATGCAATTTACTTTGTGATAGCTAATGTCTACGCACATGTCTGTTCTTGTAGACAGTGTTGGGCCTCCAAGTGCAGAGGTTTGTAGAGCAGCAGCAAGTTTCCCTTAAGTGGATCACCCAAGGTCTATCGAACTCAGAGAGGAAGAGGTCAAAGCTATCCCTCTCAAACAACCCTGCAATTACGATATAGAAAGTCTCTTGTATCCCCAACACACCCAATACACTTGTCAGATGTATAGGTGCACTAGTTCGGCGAAGAGATAGTGAAATATAAGTAGTAGTGATGATTATAAGTAGTAAATGTAATCTGAAATGAATATCGTTGTGAGCAAACATGTAACAAAACTGAAAGGAAACGGGGTGCAATGCTTGGAAAGAAGGCCTAGGGATCATACTTTCACTAGTGGACACACTCTCAACAAATATAACATAATTGAACCAATAGATACTAACACCAATATGCAACTCTAAACAATTCTCCAATGGAAAACGAACACTAATCATGCGTAGGGCTACGAAGCACTCCTCAAAGTTCATATTTCCCCAAACTAGATTGTCCCACACTGTCACCGTGAACGCACTAGATGGTTCCAACAAACACCAACAATTCATAGAGACATTTACCAAAAATACACACATAATGCGCACACTGTCACCTTCACATCATGATACAAGGTGTCTCCGGAGATCACAAATATAAAGCACGGGATTAGCATAATACCTGAATAATAGCATCTACCAATTCAACTAGATACAAAGCTCACGATCATGTAAAGATCACATCATGGGAGATAGAGGTGAACCACATAGCTACCGGTAGAGCCCTCAGCCCCGGGGGAGAACTACTCCCTCCTCATCATAGGAGACAAAAGGTTGGTGGAGATGGCGGTGAGGTCGATGGAGACGGCGGAGACAGCGATGGAGACCGATGGAGATGGCTCCGGGGGCACTTCCCCGTCCCGGCATGGTGCCGGAACAGAGACTTCTGTCCCCCGAAATTTGTCTTCGACGGCGGCGGCGCTGCAGAATTGTTCTGGGAAAAACGTCGATTGTTTTAGGGTTTTCCGTTGGGAGGCTCTTTATAGGCGAAAGGGCATCGTTAGGAGGTGGACCAGGTGGGCTCACCATGGGTGGGCGCGGCCAGGGGCTGGGCTGCGCCCCGTGTGGTGTGGCCAGCCTCTGGCCCCCCTCCGGCTCTCGTTCGGTCTCCGTCCTTCGTCCGGGAAAAATAGGAGTTTCTGAACTTGTTTCGTCCAATTCTGAGAATATTTTCTGTGTAGCTTTTCTGAAACATAAAAATAGCAGAAAACAGGGAAATGGCACTGTGGCATCTTGTCAATAGGTTAGTTCCAGAAATCGCATAAAAATGCCACGAAGTGTAACGAAACATAAGGCAAATAGTGTAAAAATAAGCATGGAGCATAAAAAATTATAGATACGTTTGAGACGTATCAAGCATCCCCAAGCTTAACTCCTGCCCGTCCTCGAGTAGGTAAGTGATAACAAAAGAATAATTTTTGAGGTGACATGCACCATCACAATCTTGATCATCTATGCAAGCATTGAGTGCTGGGATCAAAAGAACTTAAAACATGGGCATGAAAGACATAATCTTGATAGAAGAAACTTAGCAACCATGTTATAACATGAAAAAGAACACAAACGAAAGATCATGAAAAATGAAACAATGAAAGTCAAACGTGTGTTCAAATCATATGGAAAAACATAGCAAATGGTTTTCAGCTTGTCCTTCATGGAATAGCAAAACATAAATGCATAGAACACCTTCAAGTTTAAGAGGACAACTAGATACAAATAATTTAAGAACAAGTGAAACCAAAATCATGAATCAATCAATGATAAACTTTGGGACTATGCACATTAAACTCAGATAGACAACTATGCTCTCTTAGACGGTGCATAAAGGTAGAAGGTGGTGACTCAATATAAAAGTAAAAGAAAGGCCCTTTGCAGAGGGAAGCAGGGATTGCAAGTTTTATAAACCTTCAAAAATTATGGTACTTACTAGCTTTGAGCTCTCATTGCCCCCATCATAGGCATCTTGAATGGTTAAAGTTAATGCGAGTACAATTATGAAGCATATGCTTGACAAATCATAAGTTGAAAACCTCGTGTCCCATGAAGTACAAATATCCAAACCTCATGCTACTCGACTTAGAGTCCCAAGTAAGCTCTTGTCATTATAAGTATACACGTATCATCGAGAATCGCCAACGGGGTACCTCCGTGCCTGATGACATGGAACAAGCCCACATCAAAATGACAGGACAAACAGACAATAAACACCTTGGCATCTCTTTTATTTACCATTGGTATAACTTTTTATTTTGAGATGCATCGTCGAATGTCCACTTTGGGCATGCTGTAAATTTCCACCATGAATGATGCATGGCTTAGATTAGCGGCCCAGGCGTTTCTCTAACACGTATACAGATTCCCAACTTATTTCACATCGCGAGTATACATAAACAAAAGATCACGATATCAACTCAAATAAGAGAAAGTGCAATGTTGAAAGCTTGCCCCATGACGGCATGGCTGGGGTAATTTCCAACTTACAACTTGCAAGCATAACAACTCAACATAAGGGAGCCACAATGTCAAATTTTTAAGAACGAGAAAAGTAAAGTGTGCCATCAGGTTTGTGAGATCTTTACTGACCAATTTTCACATAACACCAAAAAGAGTTTAATTTGAAGGATAGATAAAAGCAAGTCAAATGTACTTTGGAATAGAAAATTGCTAATAGGTATGTATGGTGGACACATTAGAATAACTTGGTTTTTGGGAGTTGGATGCACGAGTAGAGCTCATACTCAGTACAAAATGAGGGCTAGCAAAAGACTGAGAGCGACCAACTAAGAGAGCAATAACGGCCATAATCATGCATAGCGACAAAACATCATTAAGAGAAGCATAAGATGGCATCAAAAGTCAAAAACTAAATGATCATAAAGGCTTATGGCGACTTTGTATAAGTCTAACATGTTGTAAGCATGCGCCAAGTCAACCCAAATAAAGCATCAAGAAGAAAACCAAATAAATGCTTCCGTATAATAAAAAAACAACGCATGATTTTTTCAAAGGCTCGTTAAGCAATCTCAGTCATTTGAGACAAGTCATGCTACAGCAAAAAATCACTAAGCATACTATCAAAAGGACATCAAGCACGACATGCAAAAGCCTAGGCCGCAGTCTACACAAGCTCCTTTTTGTACCACTTTTTTGCATAAAGCTTTTTCTCTTTTCCAACACCATTCGAACTTTTTATAAACAACTCTTTTGATGAAAACCAACACGGACCAGAGGTCAAAACACACCTTGATGCAAAGATATAACAAGATCTAAAAAAAAATCAAGGCAAAAAACGAAAGCTAAACGCAGTTCTAGAAAAAGAGAACACTCGTTGAAACGATAAGAGTGAAAAACGGAGTGTTCTTGGCAAATGAAAAGCAAGGCAACTTCTCCAAAAGGAATTTGTTGGGGTCCAACCATTTATTGCAGCAAACAAAACTAAACTAAAATAAAAACTAAAAACAACTGACGCTCCAAGAAAAACGCATAATGCATGAAGCAATAAAAATATAGTGTCTTGAAAGGTGACCTGATTTTTGCCGATGAAGAAGGGGTGCCTCGGGGGCATCCCCAAGCTTTGACGCTTGTACTTCTTGGATATTTCTTGGGGTAACATGGGCGTCCCCAAGCTTGAGCTTTTGTCCATTCTTCAACTCATCTTATCATTCTTCAACTCATCTCATCATCTCATCTTGTCAATAAGTTAGTTCCGGAAATCGCATAAAAACGCCACGAAGTGTAACGAAACACAAGGCAAATGGTGTAAAAACAAGCATGGAGCATCAAAAATTATAGATACGTTTGAGATGTATCAATGGCCTTCGTGCTTGAAGTTATATATATCTTGCTATCACATAGTTGTTTATCTTGTTTAGCATAAGTTGTTGGTGCACATAGGTGAACCTAGTTTATTTAGGTGTTGTATGCTTGGCAAATTAAACGTTAGTTTTATTCCGCATTTGTCAAGCCACTCATAAAAGTTTTAAATCACCTATTCA
Organism: Dactylis glomerata; assembly: GCA_007115705.1. Taxonomy (NCBI): domain Eukaryota; kingdom Viridiplantae; phylum Streptophyta; class Magnoliopsida; order Poales; family Poaceae; genus Dactylis; species Dactylis glomerata. Next base: position 2,566,569 of record QXEO01000344.1, read on the forward strand.
CCCCCCCTCTAGGCGACATCCGTGTACTTTCAGTTGCGCTCCTTAAATTGCGTCGGACCGAGTATTTGGAGGACATCGTCGCGTGTTGTTGTTTTTGGCGGAGCGTTGTTACTCAGCCCTGTCTCGTAAACGCGCTTCTTAAATTTTTTAGTGCTCAGAAATAAAATATACAAATAATATTTCTGATGATCACAACAATGTTTTAAAATTTAAAATTTGCAAACAATAAATTATTAAACAAATAGAAGTTGTGCTAGATCAAGGCACCGATGCAGTTGATGCCTCTCCTTTGAGCCTCTATACATGCTCGATTAGATCATGATGCCATTGAGCGTGAATAGTGGTTTCACTGATTTTTGCATGCCTAGCGAGGAAATCAGCAAACTCTACAGGTACCTGGTGATCAACCTCCGCAAGAGGACCCTGACACTTGTAGGGACCAATATGCCTGGCTCGAGTCTTGCGGTTATTCTCGATAATCATATTATACATTATCACACAAGCTTGCATCAGCTCCCACATTTGATCACAAGACCAGCAAAGAGCAGGATATCGAACAATAGCAAATTGAGCCTGAAGCAAACCAAATGCCCACTCAACATCCTTCCAGCAGCTCTCTTGACACTCGACATTCTTCTGACATGTTGGATCCGAGATTGCCTTCACAAATGTCACCCATGTTGGATAGATACTGATGGTGCATAGTAGGCACCCAGTTGGGAACCCCAAGAGGAAGGTATGATGAGCACAACAGCAAGTTTCCCTCAGTATGAAACAAAGGTTTATCGAACCAGTAGGAGAAAGAACAAACTTCCGAAGGTTGATGCTAACTGGCTTGGCGACAGCTCCAGATAATTTATATGTTGCGCCTTATCTAGGGCATAGCTTTGCACCAGCAGCAACGCGGAACCTGCACACAACACAACTAAAGTACTTTCGCCCCAACTAGCTAGCAGTGAGGTTGTCAATCTCACCGGTTTACTGTAAACAAAGGATTAAACATATCGTGTGGTAAAAGATAGTTATTTGCAAGAAATTAAATAATGCTTGTAAAGTAAATGGTAATATGAATGTAAAAGAATGGACCGGGGTCCACAGTTCACTAGAGGTGTCTCTCCATAAAGATAAATAACATGCTGGGTAAAAAAATTACAGTTAGGCAATTGACTGAATAAAGAATGCAAACAAACGCATGTACATTTCATGAGGATCACTATGAGATTCACTTGGGCATTACAATATAATACATAGACCGTAATCCAACTGCATCTATGACTAATAATCCACCCACCAGATGTCATCCGAGCAATTGTTGGGTATTAAGTTACAAACAACAGATTATCGCCTTAAGCAAAGTGTGTAATGTAAACAATACAAATATCCTTGAACACAAGATTGTTGTTTTCTCCCTAGTAGCAACAGCACATCTACAACCTTAGAGGTTATTGTCACTCCCCAAGATTACTAGAGGCATGAACCCACTATCGAGCATAAATACTCTCTCTTGGAGTCACTAACATCTACTCGGCCAAGATATCTACAAGAAACGGAGAGCATGCAAGATCATAAACAACATAGAGATGATAAATCACAAATCAACTTGACATAGTATACAATATTCATTGGATCCCAACAAACACAACATGTAGAATTACATAACGATGATCTTGATCATGATAGGCAGCACACAATATCTAAACATGAAGCACATAGAGCAGAAGACAACCATCTAGCTACTGCTATGGACCCGTAGTCCAAGGTAGACTACTCACACATCACTCCGGGGGCGGGCATGGTGATGAAGAAGGCCTCCGGTAGTGATTTCCCTCTCCGGTAGGGTGCCGGGAAGAGCTTCTGGACCCTCCCGATCTTGCATCGACGACAGCGGCGGCTTACAGTATGTTTTCTGGAAAAGAGTTCGGGCCCTTAGGGTTTTCTCGTCGAGGAGAATATATAGGCGGAAGGGCGATGTCAGGGGTGGACCAGGGGCCCACACCATGCCCCGGCCGGCTTGGGGGTGGCCCGCGCCATGGGGTGGCGTGGCCGCCTCCTGGCCCCCCTACGTCTCTGCTTTGGACTCCGTCTTGTGTCAGGAAAAATAGGAACTTTGGCTTTTGTTTTGTCCAATTCTGAGAATATTTCCTGTGTAACTTTTCTGAAACACAAAAACAGCAGAAAATAGGAAACTGGCACTGTGGCATCTCGTTAATAGGTTAGTTCCGGAAAATGCATTCAACGTATTGCGCCAATCTTACTCTTCCAACCCTTCTACAACATATATATGCATACCATCAATCTCTACATTGACATCTCAATCGATCTTAAGGTATCAAATTGACCTAGAAATTTTCGAAATATTCTTAACATAGTTAGGATGACATTCTTGGAAAGAAATAGTTAAACGATTGATCAAAAGTATTATTGGAGGATTTTTTATGAGAAAGAGTGAATTTGATGAGGATATTTGAATTAGATTAAATTTAAAACAATAAGTAATAGGAAATAAAAATAATCAAATATGAAAATATTTGGATCATTAATTACAGTACAAAGATAAAAAATATATATTCTTATTCCATGTATAATATTTTGAACAATACTATTTTTGGTGTAACCCATATTATGAGTTTAGAAATCTTTGGATAATAATTTTAGTTTGTGAAGTATTTGTAGATTTTTTCAAATTCAATTTGACCTTAATCAGGATTCAAAAAATAAAGGCTTAAATTACAACATAATTTTACAAAGTTTTGGACCACGCGTCATAAATTTCCACGTTACAATGAGTGGGATGAAATTTTTTAATATGCTTTTTATATATTTCAACTAAGATAGAGGTTATAAAAGCAAAACACAACGGGTTCCATTTTTCTCTTGACAAATCTGCAAATGAGAGCGTGATAATGGATGGCTGGGCGGTAAGCAAATGCACTTGGTAAAAAAATAGATGTGTAACGACTTCATTTTGTGACCCTTTTGGTTGTACACATTACTCGACATTGAATATTGTTTTATTAGTTTTCACATGTCCAAGACAATGTTATGAGATGGAGCTAGATTTGTAGCTCTACATGATTGTGTTTTGCTAGAATAATGTTCTGTACTTTCTAGCTTAATGAATGCAAGTTTCGATTTGCTAGACTTGGAAAAAACAACATCCTCTCTAGAGATCAGTGCCATTTTGTTGGGGTAGTACTAACAACCAATCCAAAACTAATAATAGAGATGATGTTGAGTTGCATCTTTTTATCAACCTAGATTGTAATAAAAATTTATTTTTTGGAATATTATGTGTTTATTACTTTATATAAACATGAATTTACATGTGTATCACATTTACAAGTATGGCAAGAAAAAAACTTCATAACTAGTAGCACGGGCATTTCAACTACGTCCTTCAATTCATAATAACTGTTACTAATTTAGTACAAACTTATTTGTAAATTAGCGATATTTATTATGGATCGGTGAGAATAGTAACGTTTAGAGCACTCTTACGTTTATTCCAGGTACAGTAATACAGGGCACTGCCGTAACAAAAGGGAATATCGTGGGAATTGTAAATGGTACGCACGTACATACACATGACGATGGCAAATCCGGCAAAGGCCCACAACACGATAAACAAAAGGGAATATCGTGGGACACGTAGTACCGCGAGAAGAAACGAGACGATCACAGCCAACCATATTATCGGTACGCGAAGAACGAGCGTTCAGAGCTCAGACAGCGATGGAGTTGTCCAGCTTGAGCTCGTCGGCGGCCTCCAACCCGGCGGCAACGGTGGGGGCGACGGCGCGCGCGGACAGGACGTGTTCGCGCACACGCGCCGCCATGCCGTCGAGCCCGGCCTGCAGGCGCGCCACGAGCGCCTCCCTCGGCGTGCCGCGCACAGGATCGCACTCGAACTCCCACCGCAGCTCGCACCCGCCGGAGGTGACGGGGACGACGCGGAAGGCGGCGAAGAAGGCCCCGAAGCCCATGTTGTTGTCGTTCATCTCGTACCGGAAGAAGCGGCGCGCCTGGTCGTGCTCCAGGAGCGTCTCGTGCGCCCAGTCGGCCGGCGTCCCGTCGGCGGGCGGGGTGCCCTCGCAGTACCGCACGCACCCGGCGGCCGGCGCGGGGTCGCCCGACGCCAGCCGGCAGATCGGCACGCGCGGGTGCCACCGGTGGAACGCCAGGAAGTCCGACAGCAGCGCCCACGCCTCGTCCGCCGTCGCCGCGGGCACCGCAGACACCACCCGCCCCTCCCATTCCCACGCCTTGCTCTGCGGTGCTGCTGCCATGGCGCCGGCGCTCGCAGCCACGTCCATCGACGACGGCCCTTGGCAGCTTTATCTGCGCTGTACTCGTGTAAGATAGTACGACCGTTCGTACGAGCAGATTAGCGAGTGAGTGTGTATGTGTGAGTGATGCCTACGGCCGGGTTTGCTCGGATGTTCGAGCTTGGGCATTTATAGGAACGCGCGCGCTCGGGTCGATCTCTTTTGTCTTTTGGTCAGATCGGCCGAATTATATGTGTTTGTATGACTTGAACGGTCTTTGTATGATGCGTACTTTACTCAAATGGTACTCCCTCCGTTTCAAAATATAAGATGTTTTAGGTTTGTGAAGTAAATGCATCTACACACCTTTTAGTATGTATATTCGAGTGAACCTACACATTAAAAAATGTCTAGAAACATTTGCTTCATAAAGCTAAAACATCTTATATTTTGAAACGGAGGGAGTACTTGTTTGCCATTTCTAAAACAACAGAGACACTATCTTAATTACTAGGTTGAATCGTGAGTGAAAAGATAATGTGGCTGCAACGATCAAACTGAAGAAACAAATTCTCCAAAATATGCAGTATAAATTGTTTCAGATGTTAAACTCAATGATTGATATAAAATGGACAAGTAGTGGGGAGCGTGCATGTAAATGGACACCTCTATAATCAACACAGATAAGTATTTACAATATTTTAGAGGGGACAAAATACGAAACTCAAATTTGACATGAACGAAGTATAAAAAAGCTTGACCAAACAAAATAAGCATTGATGGGTGTAATTAAGAAAATGTTTTATGAGAATGTTATAAGGCGTAGTACATCATTCAGATATGCATTAAGACATTTTCGTTGTTATAAATGTATAAGCCCTTAGACATTATCTGAAATAACAATATGTGAAGTGTGTGATCGAGAGACATTGTTTAGGAAGTTCTAGATATTATGTATGGACATTAAATTAGTGGGAAAGCATGTAGGAGAATGGAATAAAGTACCGTATGAAAATAAGTTAAATTAGGTGTGCGATCGAGAGACATTGTTTAGGTTTTATTTGATGTTTTTTGTACTTATGTATTCATGGTAAAGTCCACTAACAAATTATCAATCCGAATATAGTACCGTATGAAAATAAGTTAAAATTACGACACTAAAGGTCGATACAAGTCGTTGCAAATGGAATATTTTTTAATGGCAACCGCAACACTCCTATAAAACTCCAAACATGCAATCAAGTCATATGTTTAGGTGGGTTTTAAGTATAGTTGGTCAACGTGAAGATAATTTAATAAAACAATATACCTAATATAGGAAATTTAAGAATAAATAAAATCTAGCCATGCAAATGCAAAGAATAGTTGGTTAAGATATAAAACATTAATCATATTGTGTTTACTTTTTCCATCTTGCTTCGTGCTTGTGAAATGCAAATAAGCCATTGTAGAAATATTTTTATTTTTCCTTGGCTATATTACAAGTACTTTATACATTTAACATAATAGAAATTAATTATTACATCCAACATTGCCGCTAGGACGTTAACTAGGTTTGTACAATAGAAAATGAAATATTTTAACTTTTATTCTATTGGTTTTCCTGAATAATTCCAATGTTGTTAATTTATAATTCCTAGCACCTCTGGTAAATTTTCCTATATTTTAGTCTATTATAAAAGGTAGGGTACTAGAAATATATAGAAGGTCAAGACAGAGATGTCAGCAATAATAGTTCAGCCACCTAACATGACTGTGCATTCTTTACCAAAGCAAACTAAATATCACTAACATTTATTTCATATAACAAGGTTATTTGTGTTTTATGGAGTAATAATTATACATACACAAAATTAGTCTCCAAAATAGTAAAGTACCCAAGCGTCATCTAGCGAACTATATATAGTTGTACTTTTAACCATGCACTAATGTAACATCAAGTAAAAGCTATATGCTATTTTGCCATGTTAATTTAATTCTATGAATTAATCTAATACTTCTAAAAAGTTACATTGTTTCATTGATTTGATTTTAAAATCTTGATTATTTACCCATAAACAATAGTTAACTAAAAGAGGTTTTCCTCATACAAGATAATTTTCATTTACCATAAAATCTATGGTGACTATAACTAATAGTGTAAGTATTGATGGTTCCATGGAGAATAATTTCTACTAGATATTTCTGAATGTTGCCCTCGCATTTGCGAGGGCCACTATGCTAGTTTCTAAAACAACAGAGACACTATCTTAATTACTAGGTTGTGCGTACTTTACTAAGATGGTGGATTAGAAATTTAGAATACGTAGTACTCCCTCTTATCCATAATAAGTGTCACGGTTACAAAGTTAGTACTACTATAAATCAGCTGGCACTTATTATAGATCGAATGGAGTATCTCGGTGTTTTTTATTTTATTTTAAAACAACAGGGTTGCAGACAAAAAATGGTGTGCACCTTTAGATGTTGCAATGTTCAGTTTGTCCTGCTACAATCCCGTTTCTAACGCTAAAGTTACAAATAATTTCGAAAATATGCAACTGCCCAATATTAGTGGACAAAGAATGAGTGGTTGAGATCATCAGCTTATAAAAACTTCTCACTATAACTGTTTCCACGTTTGGCATTATCCGTTTGATCGCCAAGAGTGCTCACGTAAATTCTCCAACGGAATTGTTGCATTATCCGATTTAATATGTGCGGATCCAGTTTTACTACATCTCACCTTGTGCTCTCCAATTTTTTTTTGCATTTCCTGACAGTGACTATTTCGTATTTATTAGCTCATGGTTGAAAATTTCTCACAAAAATATTCTTTACGTAGCGAATGGTGACAAGTCAGAGCTTGAACCCGGGACATGAATCCAAATTGCGAGGAATCACGTGATCATTTTGCAATTTGTTCTTAATCGAGTTGTTCTCATCAAATTCCTATTTTCTTGAAGGAAATTCATATACGAACAGGTCGTATAGCCAGAATCCCAACTCCCACGGGTGACGGCTAGCAAACCGCATCTCAAATCATATAAGGAAAAAACTGCACTCCTATCAAATCTTGAATCTTGTTCCTTCTCCCGAATTTGCTTCTCTATGCTCAAGTCTCCTATGCCCTATCACGCTCGCTCATGGACGTCGCAGGTCCCTTCCCGCTATAGAAGACGAGACAATGCTCCTCATCGCTTTGGTAGTTTGCCCCTAAAAACGTACCCCACACATTCCATCCCCTATGTCTCCGCCGTCCATGTTCATGTGGCAATCGCTCGGATGGATAAGGTTCACTAGAACTTAAGGGTTATAGATAAAGCTCGATGTACGTGCAGTCATAATGGTCGACCAGAATTCACAAAATTTGCAGACGGGCATGGGTTCACCAGAACTTGAAATCTGAGATTTGCAAAGTTTCATATTTTCTACTTTTTAGAATTTTTTGAAAGAATTCATGGACACACATATTAACTTGAATTTATCTGTACAAAATTTCAAGAAAAAAGTCGATATATTTTGTCTCCACAAAAAAAGAGAAATCGGAAACTTGCACAGTGAAATATCGATACTTTCATCGGGTAATTTGTCTTTTAACCCAAGTTACATAGTTTGCAGCTTGTCACGCATATACCTGCATACATCCTCTACATGTATGATTTATGGTGTATTTTTGATTTTATGGTTCATCAAATAGAAAGAGTACCCATGTTCTAAATATTCTCTTTACCGGTATTCGGAAAGAAAAGGTGAGCAACGCTAAGGTAACAGAAGAGAGAAGAGGAGGGAGAGTTTGGGTTATGGATTTTATATTGAAAAGACTAGATGAATCTAGAACTTTAGAAGAAGATATAATGGGACTAGAAAAGTGGTTGCAAGCAAAATAGAAAACCACCGACTGCTAAGGTTAGTTTGTGGTTGTTTTTTTTTTGCTGTTGTTGTGTTGCATTGCACTTATTTATAAGTTGTTATAAAAATATCCTCATAGGTAGAGAATGAAAGTTGAGTAATAAACGCTAAAATAGACAAAAGTGGGTAAGATGAATGAACTATGATAATCAACCTTAGTTAAATGCATATGCTCCCGTGTCCCAAATCGAATTTCCCCCAAAGTAGAAACTTCAAAAAAAGTATTATCCTTCGTTGTCACCAAATTTAAGCAAACTACTGTAAAAGAAAATTTACGCAAATAGACATTGTATAACGCCAAATCGCAGAGTGACGTATGTGCCGTACTACTCTGCAGTGGATATTCAAAGTGATGCTTGCCCTCCTCGATGAAGTTTTCTGCACAAATCGTATGCGACACGTACATGCTCGCTCGTAGCTAGCGGGGGAGGTGGTGCCTGTAGTCTAATTATTGTCGGATTGGGCCATCCAACCAGCTAGGCAGATGCGCGCGCGAATTGATGCCGCCGCAGCGACCTCCTTATTAATTCTGTCATTGCGATCGATGTCGATCGGATGTATGCCTCGCATTCATACCCATTTCCGTCGAATATGAGTATGATCGAAGATAAAGCTGAAATTTCTGGTGGAGGGGGGTAGAATGGTAGCTCTCGCGCTCGCGCTCGCGCTCCGCCCACACCACCTCTCACCGGCGCCGCCGCGTACCCTCCCGCCGCGCTTCCCCCTCCACCGCAGCTACTTCGCGTGCTGCTCGCCTCCGCTCTCTCCGCTTCTCGGGGATGGCGGATCTCGGGGGAGCAGGGGAATCGGGCTCGAGGGATCGACGAGAGGATCGGCGTGGACACGAGCTCGATCCGGAGATGCAGGAGAGACTGCGCTACAAAATCGACTTCCTCTACTACCAATTGGCTTCACCGGAGGAGAAGATCCAGATGGAGGAGCCTCTGGGGTGGAGGGCGGAGATCCCCCAGGTGGATCCCTTCCGCTTGATCCGCTTCCTCCGCGCAAGGCTCGCCGAGGGAGGTGCTGGCAAGGGGATCCCTCGCTTCTAAGGGAGGTGCTGCTCTCCGGCGTCGAAGAGGAGGAGCTCGTCGCGGCGATGTCGCCCGATGATACTGGTCTGGCTTGGCCGCGCACTGTTGCGACCCGGGCGGTCTGGTTCAATCGGGCCACCTCGACCAACGAGCTCGAGGGGATAAATGCTGCCGGAGATGCTTTCGGCGTCGCTTCGGTATCCAATTCATCCCCCTGGTTCTCTCCGCCGCTGGTCAAGCTCCTCAATCTTAGATCCCGGGTGAATCGAAGGCTAACGCTGGCGATCGTTCATCGGGGAGATACGGGCAGAGTGGTTTCTGAGGATGGAAGAGGTCGAGAAGAACAAGTCTCCGAACCTGCAATGGATACTCCTTGCGCATTCAGGCAACCGGAGGTGGGGAGTTCGGGGCTACAGGTCAAATCGCAGAGCTCTCGACCATCGCCAATTGAGGAACAGAGCAGGTATAACCTCTGCATTGGCACTTTTGGGTCAATCCCCGTTGATTGTGAATTCGTCAGACCTGGTCGAGAGAGATGCAATGGTTCTGGCTCTCCCAGCCCCGACTCGGAAATTCATTTTGCTGGCCTTGCAAGCACAGCCGCGGGTAGAGGCTCCCATCGTTGTGAATTCGACATGCATAAGCGAGAAGGGTACTCAGAGGAAAAAGAGAACGAGACGTGCTCTGTCTCCGCTTTCTGTTGCAGTTCGCAAAGCAAGCAGGTTGATTCCAGAGATGTGGAGGCCAATCCAGGAGAATTATGGAGCAACCAGGAAGGACAGAAGAGCTGCATCAGCTTTGATGGTTCTAAGTCATCGAGCATTGATGTTGGAGAAGACAGTAGAGTTGTTTCCAGCAGTGATCTCAGGCTGGGTTCAGAAGTGAACGAGTCTGCAGATTCTATGGCACCTGCAACGGCCATCAACAGCGGAAGGGCAGGATCGTCTTCTTCTTCACCAAGCTGTACTATGGCAGATGAGGTGGAAAGTTTTTTCCAACAACTTTGGCATATTCCATGGAATCTGGACAAGGGTTGCCCTAGAGCCACATCTATAAAGCACCCTCGTGTTGTTGTGCCTAGGGTTCCTAGATTGCCGCCGCCGCTTCTTCCACAAGAGAGGTCAGGGTTGTGCTGTCTGGGAGTTGAAGAGGAAGGTTTCATCGAGGAACCTGTCATGGCTGAGAGGGGCAGAGGTAGAGGAAGAGGAGGGGCTGGTCGTGGGGACTGGCAGGCAAACCAGCAACAGCCACCTCCTCAGCAACCGATGTTTGATTTCAATCAGATGCAGCAACCTTTCCCTTTCCCTCCCCAGGCCTATGGGTTCATGCCTGGAGGGATGCCTCCACCACCTTGGGGTTTTGGAGGGCCTTTTCCTCCATACCCACCCCCTCAGTTTGGGGGCCAGAGTAATCAATGGATTGCTCCTAATCAAGGAGGTAACCAAAACCAGGGACAGCTAGCTAGGGAAGGAAATTCAAAGAACAAGAGCCAGGGCAACAAGACTGCTTACAAGAAGAAGATGGTTGCAAATAAAGAGCCAGAAAGTCACTTGATTCCCCTTTCCTCTCTCAACTATGCTGACACTGTTTGTCTTTGTTGTGGTGAACCTGGACATGGAAAAGGCTCATGTTCCAAGCAACAATTCTGCTTCATCTGCAAAGCTGGCAATCATGTGGATGATGAATGCCCAGTCCTTAAGAGACCTCATCAGATGGCAAAGTACATTGGGAGTTCTGCTACTGGTTTGGGCTTTTACCACATTGAGACCCCAGAAGCTGTAGTGAATCCCATCAGTTCGACTAAGAACTGTGGTGTTGTGGCTGTGGAAGAAGGTGAGATCTCCAAAGAAGAATTAGCTAAGGAATTCTCCAACATATACAAGACCAATTGGCCATGGCAGATAAGGGAACTTGGTGACTGGTCTTATCTGGTCAAGTTTCCTCCACATATCTCTGTGGACCAGGTAATTGGCTACCCTAGATTTGGTCTAGCAAAGGAAGGTACCACAGTCTCTGTAACAAAGTGGACTGATGACCCTGAACCAGTGGAAATTCTTGCTGAGGTCTGGATGCAGATTAGGGGTCTCCTTCCACCCTGGTGTGAATGGAATATCATTGATCAGGCTGTTTCTGTATGTGGTATTCTCAAGAAGATAGACTGGCAAAGTGTTTTTAGAGACTGTGCTGAGGTAGTGAGGGTTCAGCTTCTGTGTAGAGATCCTGCTAAAATTCCTTTTGGAAGGTTGTTCAATTTCCAGGGTAAACTGTTCCAATTACAGTTCAAGGTTGAGCAACAGGCAAGTCAAGAGGAGACTGTTAGTGTCCACTCTACTGGCCCTAGTGATGGAAGTGGTGATTACCATTCTGGACCAGGAGATGGCATGGACACTGACAAGAATGGAGGTAACAGTAAAGAACCATCAGCTAACAACCAGTCTGGGAATACAAATCATTTAGGTACACAGGGAGGGCAGAAAACAAGACAAGCTAGTGGATCAGTTTTGGACATGGGTCCAGTGATCCCTGGTCATCTGGTCTTTGATCTGTTATTCCAGAACAAAGGTGTCCCTGCTCAAGCTGGAACTGATGAAAGTGCTACTGATGAAGCTGTGGAGTTCTGGCAGCAAGAGGAAAATGAGTTTGTTGCAAAGATGCAAGCTTCTGATAATATGAGGGAAGATGATGTGGAGCTGTCTCTGCCTGAAGATATCTTACCAAGCCTTGATCAGATGTTGCAACAGAAGGCTGATCTGGACAAGGCTTTCCAAGGGGGTTCCAAAAAACAGAAGGTCTGGGGACCAATCCAAGCTGTGAGGCAGAGCTCAAGGATTGATAGATCGAAGCACATCATGGAAAAGGCAATGGATCTGAAAGAAAAGAAGAATGCAATGCCCTCTTTCAAGAAGATGTCAGGTATAATCCACTCCAATCCTTTTCATGCTCTCCAAAGCTTTGAGTGTGTTGATATGTCTAGTAAACTAGGAGTTGTTATTAATATAGATGATGATGATGATACTTCTTCTGTAGATGATTCTTGTATTAGTATAGACTATCAAATTCCTGAAATAGATAAAGGTTCTTTGAACCAGAATAGTAACATAGAACAAATTATCAAGACTCCTGAGCATTTTAGTACAGTGCTAGAGTCTGATGATGTAGAGGATAATCTCTGGATAGATGTCTATAGGAAAAAACGGGGCAAGCACCCCAGGAAGCTGTTTAAATGAAGATAGGTTTTTGGAATGGTAGAGGCATTACTGCCCTGGGGAGGAAGAAGTTTATAGATGATAATATTGTTCCTCTGCAATTAGATTACATAGGGTTCCAAGAAACAAAGAAAGAGAATTTTACTAATTCCTTCCTTAAAAATGTTTTAGGAAATAGAAATTTTGGCTGGAATCATCTCCCTGCAGTTGGTTCAGCTGGAGGTATCCTGGTAGGAGTTAATCTAGATCTGTTTGATGTTATAGCTTGGGAAATTAAAAATTTCTCAGTTAGTGTTGTTGTTAAGAATAAAATTAGTAATAAGATAATTAGAATTACTACTGTTTATGGCTCTCCTTATGATGAGGGCAAACAGGCTTTCATTTCTGAACTTCATGAGTTATTCCTTAACTGGGATGGCCCTGCCTTGATTGGAGGTGATTTTAATTTGGTTAGAAATCAATCAGACAAAAGTAATGGGTCAATTGATTTTAGATGGGCTGATAAGTTTAATTCTTGGATTGAACTTTGGGCTCTGATTGAGATTGGCTTAGCTGGTAGAAGTTTTACTTGGGGAAATAATCAAGAGAACCTTATAATGAGTAGAATTGATAGAATCTTTTGTTCAACTAGTTTTGAATCTCTTTTTCCTCTAGCACATGCCAGAGCCTTACCCAGGCTTGGAAGTGATCATACTCCTATAATTTGGGATGCTGGTTTGGGTCAACATCCAAAGAAAGGTAGCTTTAAATTTGAAAAATGGTGGCTTACTAGACCTGATTTCAAAAACTTGGTGATCAAGGCCTGGTCCCTTCATAGGAAAAGAGGCCAGAGCAATCTTGATTGCTGGCAGGATAAGGTTATATATTTTAGGAAATTAGCTAAGGGATGGAGTGCAAACCTAGATGCTGAGATTAGGAAGCAGAAAAAAGCTCTCATGGAAGAGTATGATGCTCTAGATATCCTGTCTGAAAATCAGGTTCTCTCTGATCAAGAGAGAAGTAGGATGTCTTTTATTCTCAGAGATCTGAATTCCTTTTGGATCATAGAAGAAACTAAAGCTAGGCAAAGATCTAGAGATAGGGATATCCTGGAAGGGGATAGGAACACTGCTTACTTTCATGCTGTAGCTAATCAAAGAAGAAGAAAGAAGATGATTCATGTCTTAGATGGTCCTGATGGATCTGAGACTGAAACTGACAAAATGCTTAAGATTGCTACAAATTATTATAAAGATTTGTTTAAACAAGAGCCTAGACCAGATATTAGATTGAAAACTGATTTTTTCTCTGCGGAGGAGAAAATCAGAGAGGATGAGAACATCATGCTAGAAAGTAGATTCTCTGAGGAAGAAATAAAAGAAGCTGTATTCAGTTCTTATGCTGATGGGGCCCCTGGTCCTGATGGCTTATCTTTTATGTTCTATCAGTGTTTTTGGGATATAGTTAAGGCTGATCTGATTAATCTTTTTGAAGACTGGTTTAATGGTAGTTTAGATATTTTTAGGCTTAATTTTGCTATGATTACTCTCATTCCAAAAGAGAATGATGCCAGGGAAATGAAGAAATTCAGACCTATTAGTCTTCTAAATTGTAGCTTTAAAATCTTTACTAAGGTTTTGACTAATAGAATTGCTAGAATCCTAAATAGGTTAATTTCTTTTCAACAATCTGCCTTTATTAAAGGAAGATTCATTTTAGAAAGTGTGGTGACTGCCCATGAAATCATTCATGAGGTACATAGTAAAAAAGATCAGGGTTTGGTCTTTAAGATTGATTACAAAAAAGCTTATGATAGGGTTAATCTAGATTTTCTTTATGAGATTCTGGTCAGTAGGGGTTTTGGACCAAAAATAATACAGATGATCAAACAAGTGACCTTGGGAGGGTCTGTAGGTGTTAAGTTAAATGATGTAGAAGGGGATTTCTTCTTGACTGGAAAAGGTCTCAGACAAGGAGATCCCCTAGCTCCCCTTTTATTCAATTTTGTGGTTGACATTTTTTCTAGAATGGTTAATAAAGGGTCTTCTGCTGGAATTATTAGAGGTTTGTGTAGTCACTTAATTCCTGGTGGAGTAGTTAGTTTACAATATGCAGATGACACTCTCATATTCCTTGAGAAAGATGAGAGAAATGCAATTAATATGAAATGGCTTTTAACTTGCTTTGAACATATCTCTGGCATGAAAATTAACTACCATAAGAGTGAACTCATGGCCATTAATTTGTCAGCAGATGAGATGAAACCTTTCTTAGATATCTTCCAATGTGTAGCTGGCAAATTTCCTATGAAATACCTAGGAGTGCCTTTACATTTTGAAAAGCTTAGGAGAGAGGATTTGCAGCCTTTGATAGATAGTCTTCTTAGTAGAATGTCTGGTTGGAGAGGAAAGCTTTTGTCTTCTGAGGCAAAAAGAATTTTGATCCAAACTTGTCTGGCTAGCATCCCTATATACCTTTTATCCTTTTTTAGATTTCCTAAATGGGCTCTTCAATTAATTAATACACAGTTAGCAAATTGCATGTGGAATGATGAAGAGGGCCATAAGAAAATTCACTTAGCTAATTGGCCTTCCATCTGCATGAAGAAGGATTATGGGGGTTTAGGGGTTCCAAATTTACAGGACCTTAATGTCTGTTTAATTGGATCTTGGATTAGAAGATATATCAATGGTGAAGGTAGTCTATGGAAAAGAGTAGTAGATGCTAAATATAGCACAAGGAACCCTAACATTCTCTGCTGCCAAGATACACACCCCTCTATCTTTTGGAAAGGGGTCATGTGGGCTGCCAGAGCTGTTAAGTTTGGTTACAAATGGTTAGTTGGGGATGGAAAATCCATTAAGTTCTGGGAGGATTCCTGGCATGGAAATGCTCCTCTAGCTGTTACCTACTGGGAGGTTTATATGTTAGTTAACCAACAAACTCAAACTATTAATGAGTTATGGGATGGTCAGCAACTTAAATGCACTTTTAGAAGGATTTTTGATGATGATCTGATGGTCCAGTGGTTGGAAATTATAGAAATTGTTAAAGGAATTAACTTTAATGATTCTCCTGATCAACTGATCTGGAAATATGAGTCAAATGGAGTTTATTCTTCCAAATCTCTCTATGCTATTGTTAATTTTAGAGGGGTCCAACCCATCTATCTTCCTGCTGTCTGGAATCTAAAGATCCCTCCTAGAGTTCAAAACTTCCTTTGGTTACTCTCACAAAACAAAATTTTGACTAGAGATAACTTAAGGAAAAGGGGCATCCCAAAACCTCTAGAATGTAGTTTGTGTAAAGAAATTGAATCGGTTTCACATCTATTCTTTGAATGCATGATTTCTGATCTGCTTTGGCAAGAAGTACAGGAAATTTTTGAGATTAGAGTGCATGATTTTCTGTCTTTAGCTTCTAAATGGCTGTGCAGTAGGAGATTCTTGCAATTCAATATTGTTTCATCAGCAGTCATTTGGACTATTTGGAACAATAGGAATAGCATTGTGTTTAACCGTTTCACGTGGCTTAATATGAAACAGGTTTGGCAAAGGCTTCTGAGATATCTAAAGGATTGGAAGTTTCCTTTCAAGGACCAGAGCTGGGATCTGGTGGATCGTTTCACCCAACGCCTGATTGCAAGACTCCGGGCTCCTCTGGTGCTGATGCCACCTTGACTTACACATCCTTTGGATGGACAACGTCCTGGAAGTCATTCCCTTCGTCTCTCCAGAATGGTGGTCGGGCGACTGAAGCTTACCTGAAGTCCCACCCGGAGGAGGCGGATGAGATCCATGTGATCGTTGGGTGAAAAGCCTGCTGTCGACTCAGCTGTAATAGGATAGTTTCCCTGCGTTTAGCTGGGCGCTGGTTTGTTCTGAACATGCCAGCATTTTGAAAACTTAGCTCTACCTTTCTGCAGAAACTTGTTCTGCTCCTAGCTCCGTTTTAATTTGCAGACTTAGTTTTAAGCTGCTGGATCTGATGTTTTTGGTGCGGTTTCGTTTCTATGAAATGGAACTGGGGTGAACCCCTGATTTTCTAAAATAAAGCTGAAATTAGTAACGCTGTGTCTGTTCTGTCTCTACAGTGTGCCCACCGCCCATGACCCAGGCCAGGAGGCATCTGAACACTACAAGAGATCTGACATACTGTGACGAAAGTCCTCATGACGAAGGTCCGTAACGTCATGGAATATCATAATGTGTGACGTTTTGCCCCTGGCGTCATGGAGGTCCTATATCCATGACGGTCGCATTACCAGCGTCACATATATAGCACATTCTGTGACAATATGGATAGCTTCCATGACGAGCTAGTATGGGTCACTAAAACGTGTTAGGTCACATAAAAGCAAATGGGAGGATCATCAAGGTGGGACCCACATGTCAGGAAGAAATAAAGAAATCGTTGGATATATGAGAGAGCACACATGTCAATTATTGTGAGTATGCAAATTTTCTTCTGTAATTCATCTTTGTTTGATGTTTTTTAGGTAGTATTGATTGAATGGAGCAGCGTTTTGGCACCCGGGAGCATATGCTCATGGTTCTTAAAATATGTTGTAAACAAAGTTTAAAATGTTAAAAAAATTCTGACGAGAAATTTGGTACATAAATTTTGACATTCTATATTCTCACAAAGATGTTTCATCGGAAAACGATTTTTTTTTGTTATGTGTGAAAGACAATTTTTGATTAGGCGTTGCACGAGATATTTTTTTATCTTTCCAGATAAAGCAATCCAAATCAAGTATTCTTTTTTTAAACATAAAGTCAAGGATTCTTACCAGATTCGAATCGAGCCATTTGTAGAAAAAAAAAATCAGCATCGGTCGGTTGCCTCGCCTCACCACGGAGATCGTCTGTCTCCGGGCGTCGCTGCGCCTCGATCAACCAGCGCTCCACCATAGACAACGTCTGTTGTCCAGCGTGGCCTGGCCTTTGCCCTGCGCCTGGCTCGCTTGCCCTGTGCAACGCTCGCCACGAAATCTATTAGGAGCTCGTAATAAAAAAGAAAGGAGTCGGTTAAAATAGAATACCCAGGGGGAGTCGAACCTGCCACTAATAAGCACAATTGTGTGCTGACCTTACCAACAGGCCACCGTAAGCTTTGGTGGGTAAAACCTTTTACGTTTTTATTTGTCATTGGATTGTGATTATATCGGTAAGAAACCGAGTCCTGCTCGATCTGGATCATAATCGTACGTTTGGTGGTATGTAATTTGATCATTGGGTACTGCCAAATATTGCAGAAGCCGGCGGCCAGTCTTCATCATCAGCAACGCCGCGCTGTTACCGCAGCAGGCGATCTCCTCTTCCCTGCATCACGGCCGCACGTTGTCTCTGTTCGTCGCGGCTGCCGAATCTCAGTACGTGCGTTGTCTCTGTTCATCGCGGCTGCCGAATCTCAGTATGTGCCGCCGCTGTTCTGAAATTCATTGTAGATTGATTCTGGGAATACATCTTGATAACCGAATCGAGAGTATTTGTGTAGTGCAAGGATGATCAATTATTTATCCTCTGATTGCTTGAACCTAATTCTATTTTAGCAGCCTGGCATAATCTTCGCCTGTACTCCCTTTGTTCGCTGATTACAAGTCTTTTTTTGCGGATAATGATTACAAGTCTTTTGGTAGTAAACACAATCACCTTTTACATTACAATTTACTGATATTGCTTTCGTAAGCTAGGTTTTGATAATCAGACATAATTTGCCCAATGTGAATTTACAACATATCCTACTATCATGTAACTGGCATGTTATATTCTCTCGTATGATACATAAATAGTTAACCACAATATTTTGGTCATCTTACGTAAACTGTTCTCGGTATAAATGTTGTACACCACGCTGTGATTAAAGTATTCAGTTTTCAGCTTTTGTGATGTCAAAAATATGAGGATTATGGTATTTTTTATGGTTCATATTTTTCTCACAATTAAATAAACTTGTTGTAGGAGAATGGACCGAAGCTGGATACATGGAACTCGTTTCACAATACCGTACTTGAAAGGTGTTGAGGAATTTATGGATGTTGTTCGCCAAAATTTCAAAGAAAATCAAGATATACTATGCCCATGTCGGGACTGCCTAAATCTGCAGCACCAGAGCCAGTCAGTTGTTGAGGAGCACATACAATGTGTTGGTATGTCCAACACATATACGAGGTGGGTCTTTCATGGTGAATCACTGAGTGATGATGAAGGGAGTAAGATGGAGGATGTTGCATACACATCTGATGACGATGACTTTTTTGACGACAAACGAGATGATGTTCCGTATATGGTAGATGATCTGGCCAGGTCTGGAAGGCGAGGTGAAGGTCAGCCAAACCTCTTTTCCAAGCTAATGGAGGAAGCCAAGAAAGAACTTTATGAAGGATGCAGCAATTTCACGCGGCTATCGTTCATTATTAAGCTCCTCCATGTCAAGTCATCCGGCCGAATTACAAACAGAGCATTCAATCTAATTCTGGAGTTGTTTAGCGCGGCATTTCCACATGCAGATATACCAAAATCATACACCGCAGCTAAGAGTGTTCTACATGAAGTTGGGCTTGGTTATGAGACTATTCATGTATGCAAGTTTGATTGTGCACTGTTTTGGGGGAGCTATGCCAACAACACCCATTGTCCTGAGTGCGGGACATCAAGATGGAAAGATACACAGGGAAGGAAAAAGGTACCCCACAAGGTTCTTAGGTACTTTCCTATAATCCCTAGGCTTCAACGATTTTTTTGTGTCAAAGGAACACTCGACAGATGCTAGGTGGCACAAGGAGAAGAGGGTTGCCGAGAAAGATGTTATGAGACACCCTGCTGATGGTGAAGCTTGGAAGCACTTTGACCGTGAGAATGGTTGGTTTGCTAAAGATGCTCGTAACATTAGGCTTGGTATTGCCACTGATGGATTCAACCCCTTTGGAAACATGAGCAGTTCATATAGTATGTGGCCAGTTTTTGTCATCCCATACAATTTCCCGCCATGGATGTGCATGGACCAGTCCAATTTCATGATGTCTTTGCTTATTCCAGGGAAAAAGGCACCTGGGAAGGAGTTCCACGTGTTTATGCAGCCACTGATTGCAGATATGATGAAGCTTTGGGGAACCGGTGTGGAAACATATGATGCATTGTTAGATGATTCCTTTCCTTTGCATGCTGCGTTCTTGTGGTCGATTCATGATTACCCTGGACTGGCCACTCTATCAGGGCGTAGCACACGGGGTTATTATGCATGTGTGCATTGTGATGAGAACCCTTGCTATGAGCCCCTGAAAAACAAGATTGGGTATGTAGGGCATCGCAGATTTCTGCCTACTAATCATCGTTTCAGGAGAAGCAAGGATTTCAATGGGTTGGTTGAGAAAAGAGAAAAACCTCGGAAGTTCACAAATTCTGAAGTGTTGGAGAAGCAGAGGCGCAAAGGTAGCGATGGTGGCAGTGGCTCCGAATATGAACCAAATGATGAGGAGGAGGCTGATGATGCCGATGAGGTTTCTGTAGAAGAAGAGGATCGGGAGCCAACTCTACAAATGTCAAAGGCAAAGGTACTATATCGTAGTGTCATACAAAGTAGTTAATGCCTTTATTTCTGACCTGTTCATGAACGTTTGTATATAAGTGTTGATTCACTACTTAAATTTCAAAGTTGTTCATATCATGTGTAAATCACATTGCAGACTAAGTATCACAGTTAATTGACAATATCCCATGTGTGGTTGTTTTCTGTTTTATTAGTAAATGCAGATTTTAACTTGGTAAAATGTACATGTCGTTGTTGACTTACCGCCTTGTTTTTTCCCTAACTTATTTGAACCAGGGAAAGCAAGCTTCTACAAACCCACAAGGGAGAAAGCGTGACCGGTCCAAAACCACTGCACCTACTACCACAAGAACAACAAGAGCATCAACTTCTAGACTTAACCAGGTGGAACAGACCCCACCTAATGACAATGACACCTCACCTCACCAAACTTCTAAGGACAGCAATTCACCTCAGGACGATATAGAGATGCAACATTCTGAAGACATCCCGCGCCAAATTGGTAACACTGCTGCATTACGTAGCCAAGGTATATTCATCATCATCTCTTAACATAGTCTACTTTCTAATTTCCACTTGAAATAATGAACTTCCACCTTTCTGCTACCATGTGATGTAGGCACTTTAGTATGTTCTGGGGCTCCAACTAATCCAAAGACCTCAATGAAAGTTAAACGTAGACCAACCATGGGGCATGGTATAGATGATTATGCAAAAAGAAACGGAGGGAGGAAGATGAAGATTGATTTCTCAACAGGCAGAGTGAGGCCTCTTGACCCTATCCAAGCAGCCAAGCTTGCTTCTCAGTGTGGTATACACGTCCGCAGCAACATCATGCATGTTGCTACACATTGGAATGATTACAGCAAAGAAGGCCTAGACCATCATATTCCTAATGCTATTGGTCATGTTGCGGTGAGACATTTTCCATCGTTCTCTTTATTCTCAATTTCACATGTTGTGCTTTCTATTTAGTGATGTATCCTATCATCCATTGATTTTAGAAAAACTTTGAAATGGATCCAAAAGAGGAGGTTTCTAGAGGTGTGTGCACAAAGATACTCCAAAAGAGTGTTCGGCAACAACGATACATCTTGAAGAGGGATTATTTCACGGGACGTACTCGTGCAGAAGCGTTATCCCGTAAGCCACCAAAAGTGAGTCAAGAAAATTGGGAAGCTCTTGTCAACAAATGGTCAGATGAAAGAAACAAGGTTTGTATCAAAATAGGTCACCAGCAACATATGTAATGATTCTAAAGTTGCATACTACTTCCTTTATCGGGGTAAAGGTCCATTCTGATAGGATCTTAATTCTCCATCGAATTGGGTTTATTGTTCAAATATACTCTAGCTATTAAATTGCAATCATATATAAACTTATAAACTGGCAATATCTGTTTGTCTTCTTAATGGAGACGTTGCTGAGATGCACTATGGTAAGGTTTGTTACACTTTCTGCTGTATTGTTTTGCCCGGCTATGATCTGGAGTATTTAGGACATAGCAAAATGACAATACCAGTGTTACTAATAGCATAATTCACAGTACCTAATGAATGTCTTTCCTGTTTTTATAAATATTCATTGCTATGGATAATACTAATATTCATATGCTTTATATAGGAAATTTGTGCAAAGAACAAGCTGAACCGAGAAGCTGTAAAGCATCACCAAACTACAGGCTCTAGGTCTTATCCTTCCCATTTCCACCAACTTGTAAGTATTCTAGCTAATTGATTGTAGTCCGATGTCAAATGCAGCATGTCTTCATATATGGAATACTAACTATATGAGTTCCTACATCTTGTAGAAAACAGAGAAGTACAACAATGAAGACCCTAGTCCAATTGACTTTTTCAAAGAGACCCATACCAAAAAAAAGACGGGATGCATGAGTGCGGCTGCACTTGATGCTTATGTGAGATTTCT
Organism: Dactylis glomerata; assembly: GCA_007115705.1. NCBI lineage: Eukaryota > Viridiplantae > Streptophyta > Magnoliopsida > Poales > Poaceae > Dactylis > Dactylis glomerata. The sequence goes on from QXEO01000344.1 coordinate 2,588,424, forward strand.
TTCCCTATTCTTGGCAACATAAACAAATGTTGGCTGGCTGTATGTATCGCTGCTTGCTTTTGCTGCTGGCTGCTTATTGTGCTGCTAGCTGTATGTATCCTTGCTTGATATGATGTTGGTTGCTTATTGTGCTGCTAGCTGCATGTATCCTTGCTTGATACGATGTTGGCTGCTTATTGTGCTGCTGGCTGCTTGCTTTGCTGTTGGCTACGTATTGTGCAGCTATCTGCTTGCTTTGTTGCTGGCTACTTGATGATTTGTTTCTGTTATTGGCCGCTTGCTTCATGAATGCCAGTTATATATTTTGTACTCTCTCTGATCTGAAATAAGTGTAACTTATTAACTTAGTATAAAGTTTGTATTAAGTTACCAACAATTATTTTTGATCGGAGGGAGTAGGTATTATGGCTTTCATGTATGCATTTGTAAGTTTAATCGAACCTATCATCTTTCTCTAACTTAAACAATTATTCTTTTCTTCTACAGACTGCCATGAAAAATAAAATGAGTGAAGCACAAGCAGAAGATGAGCAGCCGGTGCTTGATACAGAGATTGTGGCTGAAGTTCTAAAGGAGCATAGCTCATCAAGCACCTTCCTTTCCAGCATGGGGCACCACACAAGATTAGGGAGGTCTAGGACATCTGCATCTGCTGAACGCGTCCGAGAGTTAGAAGAAAGAGTTGCACAACAAAACAGGGAGGCAGCACAGGCATCTCAGAAGTACCAACAACAGTTAACCGAGAGAGGTAAATCGCAAGACGCTGCACTTGAAGAGATACGAAGGAAGCAGCAAGAAGAGTTGGAAGCTCTAAAGAAGAGTCAGGATGAAAAGAACAAATCATATGAAAAGAAGCAGGAGGAACAGGACAACCTTATTAGTTTCCTCTTACGGAAACATGCCACTCAGAACTAGGCGCACCATACCTAATAGTGCATGAAGGACATCATTATATTGTGGTGTTATTTTTACCGTACACTTCTTTGCTCGTGTTTATTTATATCAATTTTACATTGAACTTACCTATTTATGTACGATGTTATTTGGTCACGAGTTAATATATATTGTGATTTTGATGGCAATTGAGTTTATCTTGTCGTATGTGTTCAAAATAATTTTAATTCAACATATGATGTATATTAAATCCAAAAATTATTACCTGCAATATTTTAAATAAAAATGACATAAATCGAAATTTATACTACATGCAAATAATCCAAAAATAATACCTACAAAAAAGAGAAATTATTATTATTTTGTTTAAAAAATTTGATAATTTCACACATATTACGTCATCCTTACACAAAAAATTAAAATTAAAATTATTTATTTTTGGAAAAATTCGAAAAATATATAACAAAAAAATTAATTAATAAAAATTCGAAAAAAAACAATTTTTTAATAATCAAATGACATCACATATGACGTCATCTACATCCTCCGTGACGCTACTGCGTGACGTTTTCTAGCCATGAAATGGTCTCCCAGATGCTGACATCGTATATGATGTCATCTTTACTCAGTGACGTTTTTTCGCGCGCCGCGTCACTAGGAGGAATCTGTGACGGGGATTCCATGACGATGCTTGTGACGCATGAAGACTGTCACAGAGGGGTCTTCTGTGACGCATTTTGCTATTGCATGACGTTATGGGCTCGTCACAGTATATCAGATCTCTTGTGGTGGAATTCTGAAGCGACCGTGGATGAGCCGCCGCCTGCCGCTGCCAATCAAGACTGCATATTAGTCGTGGCCGGGTTTAGGTTTTTGGGTTTACACTATTTTGTGTGTGTTGATGCCCTTTGGCCGTAACAGAATCATGTCTTTTTACGATTTTCGCAGATCAGATGGGTGTGCGAGCAAACCCTGCCATCGATCTGCTGTAGTTGTGAGCACGAACAGTACCGAAACAAACAGGCGCTGGCGACAAGGGCAGGTGCTGGGCCTGCACTGCATCTGCGCCACCTTGAATGAACACCAACACCAGCCCGGCCGGAGCTCGTGATTGCTGCGGCCACCAAAGTGCGCGCCCACGCACGTCGTAGGGCCCCTGTGTCTACGCGAAACCGCCGGGCGCTCACGGTGGACTCCGAATTCCGACCTCGCCGGTGGCCGCCATGGATCTTCTGGACGACGACGGGAGCTGGGATTTGGTGAGAGCTTGGTGGAGGAGGTGCTGCAGCATTTTCCGTCTGCCGACTCTGCCGGCCGTACGTACGTGTGTAGCGCGCGGGGGACTAGCTAGGGCTCACCGGGGATTGCGCCGGGCGGCTGCCGGCGCCGTACGTTGGGGGAGGATAAAGGTGCGTGTTGGGTGGCGAAGCGGCACTGTCACGTGGCTAGTGGCATGGACCTCGCGGCAATTTAGACAAAATTAACCCAAACTTCAAACGATTTCAAATAATAAACCATCGGCGAAACTATTTCAAAAAAATAACCTCTTTTTGCATCGCCATTCACGGTGGCGACGCAGAAGGTTGTGCATCGCCAGGGGGAGTGGTGAGGCGGTGGCGGCCACGTAGGCATGGCGGGGCCCGCACCCGATAGTGCGTCGCCACTCACGGTGGCGAAGCACAATGGCCTGCGTCGCCACTCTCAGTGGCGAAGCACTTTAGGGTTAGGGTTTCCCGCCCAGCCCCGAGCTGGCCTCCTCCCTCACTTCCTCCCTCATCTCCAGCAAAGGCGGCTGCTCTCTCTCCCCCTCTCAATCTTCCCACCCAAAACCACTCAAATCGAAGCTTTTCTCCGTGGATTTCTCCTTCCCCAAGTCTCCTAAGGTACTCTCCCTCATTTGCCATTCATTTGACCCATTGGAATTTGCATATTTGGTTTAGAATCCCCAAATCTTGGAAACCCTAGAAAAATTGAATCACCCAAATTGCAATGTTGATTCTTGTTAATTTGGTCAATGTTGGCTTGTATGATGTGTATGAAGTATTTTAGTGTAGATTGGTAGGTTAGGGTAAGGGTTTGTGAGGTTAGGGTTTGTTGTTATGTTAGGGTTAGGGTTAGGGTTTGTTGTTATGTTAGGGTTAGGGTTAGGATTTTCTTGTTATGTTAGGGTTAGGGTTAGGGTTTTCTTGTTATGTTAGGGTTAGGGTTTTCTTGTTATGAAGTATGATGTGTTAGTAAATATTGGCATAGGTACTTATTAAATTTTTTACCTTATTGTTGTTATACAAAAATAGGTATGGCGAGAATTGTTCATGTTCATCATGTTGACAAGGAAGCATATTTGAAAGGCAATTTAGAGCCCGACCCGGATGAGCTTGACTTGGTGTTCGAGCGTACTCCTACGTACGTCGAGGTCTTGGAACAAGTTAGGATAGAGTTGAAATGGATGGACCCTAGTGATGTTGTTGAGTTGGAGGGTAGGCACAACGCCGGATTTGGCATGCATTTCCGTTGGAAGATAATGCGTATCAACTCCGAGCAACGTTGGGGTGCATACAAGGAGGTGGTGGCCGAATCTCTCGACAAGGCTCTTGAGTTATTTGCCACCAAAAAGGTTGGTGGTACTTTGCATGTGGACTTGAACCGGAGTGCCTCCCGGGTTGATGGTAGGAATTCTCCACCGAACCACCAAGAAGAAATGACGGATGGAAGGCCAATTTCAAAGGAGGCACTATCATTGGAAGAGGAGGATGATGAGTGCTGGGATGATGACAATGATATTGAGCTTCATGACCACAATGTTGGAGATTTGGATATGTACTATACGCAAGAAAACATGGACCATGACATCCCGTACTCGTGATGCTATGCATCGGACTCGGATGACGATGGTCCCGAAGAAGAAGTTGATGAGGAAGGGTTCACGGCCAATGAGGCCGAAGTCCATGAGAAGGTATTGGGGCGAGATCATCGGATACCATTGTTCCGTGATCTTAGTCTCGCGGATGAAGCCACGGTTGACGGCGGCGAGGGTATAGTGCTTGGACCAAGGCCTACTTCTTACCGGGATGGCAATCACGAGAGTAATGGTATATCAAAAGGCTTGATGTTCAAAACCTTGCTGGAATTTAAACAATGGATCAAGGACTTCTCGGTTAAGTATCATCGTCCCTATACGGTGCTTCACTCAGACGTGAAGAAGCGTTACACTGTTAAGTGCGAGGAGGATCGATGTCCTTGGATTGTGCGTGCAAGACCATGGAAGGGAGGACCCGAGTGGCGCATAACAAGTTGTGTGCCAACTCACATGTGTCACGAAAAGAGAGTGGATGGCAAAGCAGTAAAGCACGATCACCGACAACTCACCTCTGAGTTCATCGCATATAGACTTTCCAACCAAATCTCGTCACTTCCAACAATGAGCATCAAAACAGTCATGGAGCTTGTGAAAGCTCTCTTTCACTATGATGTGAAATACGGCAAGGCATGGAAAGCGAAGCAAGCTGCATTCAGGATGTTGTATGGTGATTGGGAAGAAGCATACAACAGAATTCCTCGGTTGTTGTTAGCATTTGCTTCCTTTGGCATTTGCTTTCGTTGAGGCGGAGAACAACAATAACTGGCAGTGGTTTTTTCACCTTTTGAGGACCAAGGTATTACCGCCACAAAGGGAAATTTGTGTCATCTCAGATCGACATCAAGTAATTCTCGCAGCGGTAAATATTGAAATTCCAGGGCATGCTCCTTTGCACCATAGATGGTGCATGAGGCATTTCTGTTCAAACTTCTATAGGGCATGTGGTAGCAAGGAGTTGACTGATGATCTTCAAGATTGTTGTCTCGCTTTCACTGACCGGCGTTTCGCAAACTTGTACATCAAATTGACCTCAAACAGAAAGCTCGATGCTAAGGGTCAAGCATTTCTCACTAGGCACATCCAAGATAGAACAAAGTGGGCAAGAGCCTACGATGAAAATGGTCGGAGGTACGGCCAAATGACAAGCAATATGGCAGAGTGCTTCAACAAGGTGCTCAAGGGTGTCCGTGCATTGCCCGTGACGGCAATTGTGCGATACACATTCGACAAGTTGAATGAGTATTTTTTGAAGTACTCAGATGAAACGGAAAGGCAGATTGCGGGAGACAATACGCAAAACCACAAATACGAATACCCACCCAAAGTTGACGAGTGGAGGACATTTCAGTCTCGTAAGGCAGATTCTGAAGTTGCCACCGTTTATGATAATGAAGAGCTCATTTATCAAGTGAACAAGCCCGGAGGAACCACGGCCGACGGTGTCCAACACGGAGGCCGAGCTTTCAAGGTCTCGCTAAGGACTTGCGAGTGCACATGTGCGAGGCCATCTTTGGTCCATCTTGCTTGCTCGCATTTGCTAACGGCGGCTCGGGTGCGTCATTTGGACTACAATCACCCTCTCACCGTGAGAGAGTCAGAGTTCTCCATCACGACGACCAAGAAAACATGGGCTCCTAGATTTAACCCATACCTAGACCAATCACAGTGGCCCGAGTATCATGGAATCCAACTCTGGCCCCATCCATCATGGAAGGTTGTTAAACGTGGAAGACGCCAGACAAAGCGTTTTAGGGGTGATATGGATGGATGGGGTCATGGTGGTGCGAGAGAATCAGGAAATGACCAATTTCAAGAGCCATGTGATAGAGCTCGTTGTGGCAAGTGTAATGGTCATGGACACAATGCTAGGACATGTACCCAAAGGAAAAGAACCAAGAGAAATGACCCGAACGCAAGCCAACCCATGAGTAGTCAACAAGGTGGTTCAAGCCACCAAGATGTTCCAAGCCAACAAAGGAGCACCCAACAAAGTGGTCCAAGCCACCGAGATGTTCCAAGCCCAAGCCAACAAAGTACCCAACAAGGTGGTCCAAGCCAACAACGGAGTACCCAACAAAGTGGTCCAAGCCACCGAGATGTTCCAAGCCCAAGCCAACAAAGGAGTAGCCAACATAGTGTTGCAAGCCAACAAAGTGGTCCTAGTCACCGAGGTGGTCGAAGCCACGGAGGTGGTCCAAGCTATCGTAATCCTATGCAACAAAGAGGAAGACAACTAGGTCTTAGAGAAGTCCGTGGTGTAAATCAAACTAGTATGATAGGATATCTACAAGGACCATTTCCGCATGTACTTTATTTTGTGCTCTACAATTTCTAAATTTGAGATAACATTTTACATATTGTGTGTACTAACTTTTATCTCCACTCTTATTGTAGATATGGCGGGGAGTCAAGCCAACAAGGAGGGGGATCAGACCTTCAATGAGTCATGGAGGAAGGTGATGGAGATGGATGCGGCCGAGAGGAAGAAGAAAGAGGCAACACAAATGAGGATGGAAGAAGATCAACAATTGAGGGTTCGTGAGGAAAGAATGAGGAGAGAAAGAGAAGAGCAACGTCAGAAGGAGCTTGCGGAGGGGGTAATAAAGAGCATTCGTGAGTACGACGAGATAATGAAGAGAGCCTATGATAAGATAAGCAACATGGAAGTAGAGATGGAGAGAGAGAGAAAGGTGAGGGGGACGGGACATAGCTCAACTCAAGGTCACAAGGAGGATGAAGATGTTCAAAATGAGGCTTGGAGGAGAGTGAAGGAACAAGATGCGGCCAAGAAAATGAAAGAAAGAAAGAGGAAGCTGAAAGAGGAAGCTGAAAAAGAGGAAGCGGAGCGGGAAAGGTGGCAGCAAATGCGGCGGGAACGTATGATGTGGCAGGACAAGCAGCGCGCCAAAGCACTTAAAGAGAAGAGAGAACGAGAAGCGCGTGAGTTGAAGCAGCGCCTGGCTGTTTGGGCGGCGCACCTAGCAAGGGAGGACGCAAGTGAAAGGATCGTATGAGCGACTAGAGGGGGGGGTGAATAGGAGCTACCCAATAATTTTAATTCTTTTCAAGTTAGGGCTAGACAAGAAGGTAAATTCTCTAGATGTGATACTAAGCGAATTTACCTAGAGTGACAAGCAAGCTAACAATAACAATATAAGTAAAGGCACAAGTAAAGGATAGAGGTCACCGCAATGGAGACACGAAGACACGAGGATGTATTCCCGTAGTTCCTTCCTTGTTACGGGAAGTACGTCTACGTTGGAGAGGTGTGGTGCCACAAAGGCCACCAACGCCACAAAGGCTCACCCTATTCTCCGGTGAACAAGCCACAAAGGCGAGTTCACGCTCCACTAAGCGATGCCCTTGAAGGCGGCACGACACCTTTACACAAAGTATTGGGGCAAGCTCCACAACTCAATTGGAGGCTCCCAATAGGCCCACCAAGCTCTTACACACAAAGTCAAGCTTGGGGGACGGCTTCTTCCGGCTAGAAATCCGATGAATCACACAAGTAACAAGCCCCTCAACAAAGAGAGGGGGGAAATCAAATCGCCTTGGTGGAAGTGTAGATCTAGGTCTTCTCCCTCAAATCCCAAAAGGGCTTTGAGTTCTATTGGCTAGGGAGAGAGAACTTGAGCTTTGAAGCTTTGGAACAATGGAGGAGAGAGAGTAGAAGCCGCAGCCTTCACTTGGGGAAGAAGAAGGCTTTATATACTCCTCCTTGAAATGTAGCCGTTGCTGGTCGACTAGGGCCGGAGTCTCCGGCCAGGAGGGCCGGAGTCTCCGGCCAGGAGGGCCAGAGTCTCCGCCCTAAGTGACTCCAGGGCCGGAGTCTCCGGCCAGAGACAGAAGTCTCCGGCCCAACTCCGGCCTGGTCACTGCATAGACCAACTCCTTAGCAAACCCTAACCCAGCCAGAGAGACCGGAGTCTCCGGCCACTGGGACCGGAGTCTCCGCCCCACCCGGAGTCTCCGGCCAGAGACAAAAGTCTCCGGCCCAACTCCGGGCAGGACTCTGCTTAGACCAACTAGAGGATTGCTAGGGCGATACTCCTAGGCCAGAGTCTCCGGCCACCAGGGCCGGAGTCTCTGCCCTAGAAGTAGCAACAGCAGTACTTCGAGGATCCCCTCTCCACCAATTCCACCTTCGCGAAGCACCCTATAAGACCACTAAGCCCTAACTCCACTACTGGACTACGGGCTTCGATCTTTTCTTCCCTTTTTGGGTGAACCTCCGCGAGATTCTGAATTAACCTAGAAAATCTGCAGAACTTAAATAGAATGGTTAATTCACCAAATGTTGTTAACAAACACCAAAATACATTTATTAGGGAAATGCCCTTTCAATCTCCCCCTTTTTGGTGTTTGATGACAACATAAGGATTTGCAAGATCTAAACATAATAAAATGTAATATATAGCAAAAGCTCCCCTACTTGTGTGCACAACACCATTTGCATTTGAACATGAGCCACACAAGTAAGAATCATCACTCCCCCTATATATTTCACAATTATACCAAGTGCAAGAAATAATATATGAGACTAACCAATAAGCATATAAGTAAGACTAACAATATAGCACACATTTAATAGTCTTACTAAGCAACATAAGAACTTAAGTCTCACACACATAACATACCACACACATTTAAATGGTTCAACACTAAGATAGATGAGACACAACATGAAAGTCCATGAAGTTGTGTCTCGACCAAAGCAAGGCAAACGAAGTGCAAATCCAAATAACCACCCCATGCAAATCCCAACGAAGACAACCTAGTAGAGCTACTTCTCCCCCTTTGGCATCGAGACACCAAAAAGGGAAAAGAGCGATGCTACACGCCCATGGGATCACTCATCGTCTTCATCCTCGGGCTCGTCCTCGGAACCGGCATTGAAGTCCTCATCTCCTTCTTCAATATCATCAGAAGCCATGGGCTTCTTGCCATGACGCACATTGGAGGTGCCAGAGGTGACCTCCTCAAATGCCTGCCAGTCAGTCAGACCCTTGCTCCACTTGCCATAGCTGTGAGTGCCGGATGAAGAAGAGGAAGGAGGAGATTCCACATAGCCCGGTTGAGACTTTCTAAATGCCTTGTGAAGAACAGCTTGATTGTCATTGATGTGCTTCTGAGAGATGTAGCTCTCATATTGCTTGTGACGGATGTCCACATTCATGCAAAGCACATTTCTTTGGAACCAATTGAGCTTCTTGTACTCTTGAGCAAACTCATTGTTGGAGCTAGAGCCGGCATTGCTAGCATGCTTCATCCTTGGGCCCCTTCTAGTGGACACACCCTCGGCAAAGGCATCATCATCTTCACCTCTCATTGGAGCAAAAGGTTCCTTGGAGTGACCGGTGGGTTCTTTGCGTTGAAGCTTCACAACCTTGTGATCCACAAGGTTTGCATCGAGAAGAGGAAGGTTGAGTCCTTGAGCACGAATGAGCCTCATGATAAATGGGGCATAGAGAGGAGTCTTCTTGCTGAGAATGCAATCGTTGATTTCCTTGTGAATGAAATCCATCACATCAAGCGGCTCAACATGTGCGGTCTCTCCTTGGCAATAGACTTCATGAGAGTAGGCCAAGAGATTCACCAAGGCCTTGCGAATAGCATCAAAGTTGCCGGCTTGAGGGGCAATGGAAGCCCGGAATATGCGGAGCAATATGTTGGACCGTTTGGACAGCCCAAGAGTGCCCCCAATGACAATCTTCTTGTCATCCCCGGTGTAGAGAGGAGCAAGCTTCTTCTTCTCATAGTACTCCCCATCCACATGCATCCTCATGCCACTAGGAGTAGTAGCACCACGGAACTCATATCCAAGGAGAGCAGCAAAGTCCATGAAGTTGGAGTGACAAACCTCTTCTCCGGTCATCCAAGTCATGGGGATCTCCTCACCATCTCCAAACACCAAGGTAGCAAAGAACTGTTGGACCAATGTGATGTTGTAGGACTCTTGAATCTTCATGAGTGGATGGAGCCCAAGCTTGCGTGTGATCCACACAGCCTCTCCGAAGTATGCACTGTACTTGGCAAAGTGAGAGAAATCCATCACCGTCTGAGGGCAAACCGGATACTTCTTGAGGGAAGCATAGAATTCCTTCATGATCAGCTCTTGCTCTTTGCGGAAAAAGCAACGGTCACGGGAGTTCCGCGCGAGAGTGTACATATCCCTCTTCCTCATTTCAACAAACTCAGATGCTGATAGCCCTTCCAGAGTCACAAGACTATCAAACTTGACCTTCTTAGCTGCCTCAGCTCGTTCCTCTTCGGCCATCCTTGTCTTGAGCCTCTTAGCATCTCTAGCTTGCTGAGCAATGACTGACCTCTGAGCAAGCTCCCCTGTGGCGGGATTCACAACCAACTTGTCCTTGCTATGGGCTGCCGGCTTCCGAGAACCACCTGCACCTGTGAATGAGTGAGGAAGATAGCAAGGTTGAGGTGACATGTCCTAGAATCCAAATATAAGCAACTATGCTGTGAAAGAGTGCACTTTGGTCTGATCTAGCCGGAGTCTCCGGGGACTCGGGCCGGAGTCTCCGGCCAAAACCGGAGACTTTGCGTCCAGGCCGGAGTCTCCGGCCACAGGGGCCGGAGTCTCCGGCCGGATGCAGGAGCCCGAGCCTAGGAGACCACATAGAACAAAACGAGTGCAATAACCACAATAAAGTTGCTAAGAAGATGATTGATAGCCACTAGAATGTAGTACACCAATTCAAACCATGGGAAACATGCACATCTCATAGATCTAGATGGAACTAGATGGAGAAGATGAAGAGCACATTTACCGGAGTCCATTGGCGCAAATCGGTCGGTGGGGAGGTTCCCACACCCTCAAGGGGAAGATTGGCCGGTGGCACGACGGATCCCGGGGCTTGGGAGAGCTCCGGGAGTCGATCTACGAAGAGGGGGCGGCAGGGGGCGAGTGTAGGGCACGGGGGCAGTGGGGAAGAATGAACCGTTCTTCCCCACCTCGTGCCCTAAGTGATTTTTGAAACTGCCCGGGCCGGAGTCTCCGGTACTTACCCCGGAGTCTCCGGCCCACCGGAGTCTCCGGGCTGTAAGCCCCGGAGTCTCCGGCCTCCCTCGACCAGATCACATTTATGGTGTGAAGGACATGTCATTTAGAGATTAGATTTGTTTTAGGATGAGATGGGCTTGGGATGGACACATTGTCACTGTGTGGTACAACATGCTCATGTTTGCAAACATGCAAACAAAATCAAATAAGACCAAACATGAGCATCTTCCCAAAAAAAATAGGGCAATAAAATCAAATGGGAAACTCCTCCACTAGGGAGGTTGGTGACCAAAAGGCCACCATGTATGAGTATATAGGTATGGCACCGCGAAGATGTATCTTGGGTCCAAAACCTCGACTCATCAGTTAAGCTCAAAAATGTCACAAATAACAAGATAGAACAATACGCTTACTATTGGCATTATGGGAGGAGGGATAGCCCAATCAATTAGGACCGCACTCCCCCTATATCCATGCCCACATCTAGAACAACACACACGTTAGAGTATGGGAGTAAATGCACATAGCTCAAGCCACATTGCTTGAATCAATGATATTTAGTTCATGCCTCAATTCCCGGAATCTTGCTTCATCAAGAGGCTTTGTGAATATATCGGCAAGTTGCTCATGAGTGCCAACATAAGATAGATCAATTTCTCCACGGTTGACATGATCCCGAATGAAATGATGCCGAATCTCAATATGCTTCGTCTTGTTGTGTTGCACCGGGTTGTGAGCGATCTTGATTGCACTTTCATTATCACATAAAAGAGGCACTTTGTCAAAAATGACACCGTAATCCTTCAAAGTTTGCCTCATCCATAAGAGTTGTGCACAACAACTAGCCGCGGCTACATATTCGGCTTCGGTGGTAGAGAGAGACACACAATTTTGTTTCTTAGATGACCAACACACCAAGGACCTACCAAGAAATTGGCAAGCCCCGGAGGTTGATTTCCGTTCCACTTTGTCTCCCGCCCAATCCGAATCCGAGTAACCTACAAGATCAAAACTTGCTCCCTTCGGGTACCAAAGACCAAAGTTAGGGGTATTCACTAAATATCGAAAGATTCTCTTGACCGCCACTAAGTGGCTTTCCTTTGGTGCGGCTTGAAAACGTGCACAAACTCCCACACTTAACATAATGTCCGGTCTAGATGCACAAAGGTAAAGCAAGGAACCAATCATAGATCTATAGAGTTTTTGATCCACTTCTTTACCATTAGGATCGAGATCAAGATTAACCTTTGTTGGCATGGGAGTCTTTGCACCTTTGACTCCTATCATCTCGAACCTCTTGAGCATGTCTTGGGTATATTTGGCTTGGTTTACAAAAGTCCCTCCCTTTAATTGTTTAACTTCAAATCCAAGGAAGAACTCCAACTCCCCCATCATAGACATCTCAAACTTGTCGGTCATGAGCTTGGCAAACTCATTATTGAAAGCTTTGTTAGTAGAACCAAATATAATATCATCAACATATAATTGGCAAATGAAAAGCTCCCCATAGACCTTCTTAGTAAAAAGAGTGGGATCGATCACCCCAATTTCAAAACCACGATCAACCAACAACTCTTTAAGGTGCTCATACCACGCACGTGGGGCTTGTTTGAGGCCATAGAGTGCCTTATCAAGTTTGTAAACGTGGTTAGGAAACTTAGGGTTTTCGAAGCCCGGGGGTTGCTTCACAAAGACCAATTCATTTAAGGGACCATTGAGAAATGCACTTTTAACATCCATTTGTTGAAGTTTAAAGTTGTGATGTGATGCATATGCAAGTAAGATGCGAATGGATTCAAGACGGGCAACGGGAGCGAAAGTTTCACCAAAGTCAATACCCTCAACTTGGGAGAAACCTTGAGCCACCAATCTTGCCTTATTACGAATGACTATGCCATTTGCATCTTGCTTGTTCTTGAAGATCCACTTGGTCCCAATGACATTACGGCAATCTTTAGGCCTTTCTACTAGAGTCCACACATTGTTGCGCTCGAAGTTGTTGAGTTCATCATGCATGGCATCAAGCCAATCCGGATCCTCAAGCGCCTCATAAACTTTCTTGGGTTCTACACAAGAGACAAAAGCATGATGAGAGCAAAAGTTAGAAAGTTGCCTCCTAGTGGAGACACCTTTACGAACACTCCCAACCACATTTTCCAAGGATATGCTTCTTCGTCGTAGAATGGACTCAAGCTTCTTCTCACGGCGAGTGCGAGCCTCAAGAGGAGATTCTTGAGAGACTACATGATCATCTTCATGATCACTGTTCTGGTCCTCGCCTTGACCATAAAGTGGATTGCCTTGATCATCAAGTGGCCCATAGCCACGGAATTCCGAAGGATCTTCATCAAAGGCTTGATCACCCCCGGAGACTCCGGTATCCATACCCGGAGACTCCGGTATAGGCCGGAGAGTCCGGACCACAGGGGCCGGAGACTCCGGGCAAGATTGCTCGGTGGGATGATCTTGAGGTTGAGGGTGTGCAGCTTGTCTTTGGTCAATGTCCTGTGTGTGTTCAGCAGGTGAAGGCTCCACATGTGTAGAGCATTGTCCTTCTCCTTTGGCCAAAAGGTGTCCCTCAATGGGCCGGAAGAATCCGACACCCATTCTTCTTATGGCTTGGGGAGGAATTTCGTCACCTACATCACGAACACAACTTTGTCCTACAAAGGAACCATTATCCTCATCGAACCTCACATTACAAGTCTCTATAACATGCCCGGTGGACTTGCTATAGATCCTATAGGAATGTGAGTCCGTGGAGTAACCAACAAAGATACCCTCTAATGCTTTAGAATCAAATTTTGACAAACGAACACCTTTCTTGAGATAGAAACACTTACAACCAAATACCCGGAAGTACTTGATGTTGGGCTTTTGCCCGGTAAGAATTTCATATGGAGTCTTGTTCAAGTTCTTGCGGAGATAGAGCCGGTTGGTGGCATGGCATGCGGTATTGATAGCTTCGGCCCAAAAGTTGTATAGAGACTTGAACTCCGCCAACATAGTTCTTGCCGCATCCATAAGAGTCCGGTTTTTCCTCTCGACAACTCCATTTTGTTGCGGGGTATATGCAGCGGAATATTGATGTTTGATACCCGCATCACTAAGAAACTCATTTAAGGAGTAGTTCTTGAACTCGGTGCCATTGTCACTTCTTATAGTCAATATGGTGGTATTGAATTGACGCTCAACTTCGGTGGCAAAGTCTTTGACGGTTTGTTGGGTCTCACTTTTGAACTCAAAGAAATAAACCCAAGTGTATCTTGAATAGTCATCGACAATCACCAAGCAATATTTCTTGCCACCAAGACTTGCATAAGTGGGAGGTCCAAAGAGATCCATGTGAAGGAGCTCCAAGCACCTCTTGGAAGAGATAATGGTCTTGCTTGGATGACTTGTTTCATGCATCTTTCCTTCAATACATGCCCTACAAACACAATCTTTGGCAAAAGAAACATCTTTTAGTCCGAGTATGTGGCCGCCGGTGTAGAGATTTTGCAAAGCTCTCATATTGACGTGGGCTAACCGGCGATGCCAAAGCCATCCCACGTCGGCCTTAGCAATTAGGCATATCGCGGCCGTAGTGGGTTTCTCCGAAAAGTCCACCACATACAAGCCGTTTTCGACATACCCAACAAAGGCAACCTTGAGAGACTTACTCCACATGACGACCACAATATCAACATCAAAATATGTGGCATAGCCCATAGTAGCCAGTTGATGAACGGAAAGTAGATTATAACCAATGGTTTCGACAAGCATGACATTCACTAGGGACATGTCCGGAGTGATCACCACCTTACCGAAACCAAGTACCTTAGAGGATGAATTATCACCATATGAGACCGTGACATTTGAAGTATTGGGCTTTAGATCTTCCACAATATTTTTGCTTCCGGTCATGTGGCTTGTGGCACCACTATCAATAATCCATTTTACTCCTCCGGAAGCAATGTCCTACAAGAGATTAATTCTTGGTTTTAGGTCCCCATCTTTGAATGGGTCCTCTTTTGTTAGTCACAAGAATCTTAGGTACCCAAATAGCATATTCAATGAAACCATTATAGGGACCAACATATTTAGCATAGACATCACCATAATAGTCCCTAAGAAGAACATAATGAGGATTATATTTTCCTGCAAAATTATTATGAGAAGGGCCGGAGACTCCGGTCTTTGGGGGCGGAGACTCCGGGGTAGGTGAACTAACCGGAGACTCCGGAGCCTTTGACCTGGAGACTCCGGTCTCCTCGATTTTCTTCTTTCCATTCAGCTCCTCCCACTCCTCCTCGGTGTAACAAATATCAAAGGGGACATGAGGAGTAGGAGCAGCAGCAGGCTTTGTCTTCTTCTTGTTCTTCTTGTTCTTCTTCTTCTTTGAGGACTCGGCCACCAAACAAAGATCCCCTTTCTTTGAGGACTCGGCAACAAAACCGAGGCCCTCCTTTCCCTTGTACAATCTTTGATTGTTCAAGAGATCATTGAGATTCTTCTCTCCTTGAATGCAAGTGGCAAGGCCCTTAGCAAGATCGGCCTTCAACCTATTGTTCTCCTCAATGATATCACTATGATCACAAATAGAGTTAGAAGAACAAGGAACTTCAATAACTTGCATTGGGGGGACTTTAGATTGTTCAATAGTTAGTTGAATTTGAAGTTGTTCACGAATCTTGGTGAGATGAGAGAATTTGCCCTCCAAAGCCTTGTGAGCTTCTTCAAGCTTCTCAAACTTCTCACGAAGATCATTATGACCAACGTCAAATTCAACTTTCTCCTTTTTAAGCAACTTGACCATAGCGAGAGCATGGTCACGTTCTTTAGTGAGTTTTGACAAGATTAGATTATGAGACTCTTCTAGTCCCAACAATTTCTCCTCTAAAGAGACTCTCAAGTTTTGCTCTTCTTCGAGCTCAATTGATAGAGAGCCAATATCATCGGCGGCTAATCTTTCCAACTCCTCCTTCTCCTTGATGGTGTCATGGGCATCACCAAGTTCACACATTAGTGTCTCAACATATACCTTGGTTGGCCCCTTCATGTTAGCAAGAAAATCATCACAAGAAACTAGTTCTTTCTTAATCTTAAGACTACTCACATCATCCAAAGAGGTAGTATTGGAATGTGATGATGAAGGAGTAGATGATGAGGTTACCTCCGAGGCCTTAGCCATAAGACACTTGTGAGTGGTGATGATGGCGTTCTCATTTAGTGAGTTGAAGAGGGATGTAGGTGGTGTGGAGACAATGGCAATGGCGGCCACTTCTCCATTCTCTTCATCAACGGAGTCATCATCATCGGACTCGGAGTCATACTCCTCATGAACCACCAATACCCTTTCTCCTTTCTTCTTGTTGTCCTTGTTCCCATGTTTCTTGGATGGGTAGAACTTTGATGACCGGCGCTTGGGGACGAGCCGGCCCTCATTGTCCTCCTTGTTCTCATAAGGACATTCGGCGATGAAGTGCTTGATTCCTCCACAATTGTAGCAATGCCTCACTTTAGAGTCACCACCTTTTCTTGGAAAGGATTTGAACTTGGATCCCTTCGTCTTGTGCTTGTTGGCATCCCAAAAGGCATTTGCATTGAGAGCCAAGTGTTCATGAAGTGCAAACTTGAGATCTTCCGGAGACCAACACTCTTCTTCATATATTTCTTCTTCTCCTTCTCCTTGCTTGGACACCACCTTGGCCTTGAGAGCAAGATTGTGAACTCCTTGTCCGGCAAGAACACGGGCTCTAGTTTCTTCCGCGTTCTTCTTCAAGATAGACAAGGCGGTGAACTCACAAAGAACTTCATTTGAGGTCATACTCCCAAAATCCGGTCTTGAACGGATTATCTCGGATCGCATGGGTTCTCTTGGGTTGATGGAGGTGATGAACATACGCTTGATATAGTCATCACCATTGTCTTTGCACCCAAACCCGGTCAAGGCCGTTGCAAGAGCCAAGATCCTTTGGTACATCTCATCGGGAGTCTCATTATCACGCATAATGAAATCCCTTTCTTCACTTTTGAGCTCATCAAACTTGGAGGACCGAATACTTTCATTCCCAATGAAGAGCATAGTGAGATAGTCCCATACTTCCTTGGCGGTGTTCAAGTTGTTGATGTGTACCGCATGAGTATCCGGTACGGCTTGTTGAAGGAGATGCTTGGCGGTGGCATTGAGTTGCTCATCAACTTCTTCCCTTCCGGTCAAGTTGAGAGGATCATGAGGTGCAAAGCCATTTTGTATGACCCTCCACAAATGAGTAGAAGAGCTAGAAATATGAGATTTCATTAGTCCTTGCCATTTAATAAAATTGCGAGAATCAAGCTTAGGAGGGGAACCCGTGTTGTTAATGTGTGGCATAGGATAATGGACCGGCGGAGGTGAGTAAGTGTTAGGGGGTGGAATGTTAGCACCCTTTGCCGGACCATCATCTTCCTTAGGAAGGTCACCTTTATTCTCGGCGGAGGTGGAGCCATTGTTAGGTGGCTTCACCTTAGCCAAGGAGAGTTCCACACTGGGAGTGGTGTTTGGGTTGGTGGGCCCGGAAGGTTTTCTTCCAAAATATTCCTCAAACATAGCCTTCATCTCCAATCTCATAGTGGTTTGCATTGTGTCCAAGGACGCCAAATGCTCCTCACGTGAGATTGAAGAGGAAGAGATAGATGGAGGAGTACCTTCGGGAGGAGTTTCATTACCCTTATCCCCATCCATAGTTGCTCAAACTCTTAGGCGGTTAGGCCCGAATAAGAGACCACGCTCTGATACCAATTGAAAGGATCGTATGAGCGACTAGAGGGGGGGGGTGAATAGGAGCTACCCAATAATTTTAATTCTTTTCAAGTTAGGGCTAGACAAGAAGGTAAATTCTCTAGATGTGATACTAAGTGAATTTACCTAGAGTGACAAGCAAGCTAGCAATAACAATATAAGTAAAGGCACAAGTAAAGGATAGAGGTCACCGCAATGGAGACACGAAGACACGAGGATGTATTCCCGTAGTTCCTTCCTTGTTACGGGAAGTACGTCTACGTTGGAGAGGTGTGGTGCCACAAAGGCCACCAACGCCACAAAGGCTCACCCTATTCTCCGGTGAACAAGCCACAAAGGCGAGTTCACGCTCCACTAAGCGATGCCCTTGAAGGTGGCACGACACCTTTACACAAAGTATTGGGGGCAAGCTCCACAACTCAATTGGAGGCTCCCAATAGGCCCACCAAGCTCTTACACACAAAGTCAAGCTTGGGGGACGGCTTCTTCCGGCTAGAAATCCGATGAATCACACAAGTAACAAGCCCCTCAACAAAGAGAGGGGGGAAATCAAATCGCCTTGGTGGAAGTGTAGATCTAGGTCTTCTCCCTCAAATCCCAAAAGGGCTTTGAGTTATATTGGCTAGGGAGAGAGAACTTGAGCTTTGAAGCTTTGGAACAATGGAGGAGAGAGAGTAGAAGCCGCAGCCTTCACTTGGGGAAGAAGAAGGCTTTATATACTCCTCCTTGAAATGTAGCCGTTGCTGGTCGACTAGGGCCGGAGTCTCCGGCCAGGAGGGCCGGAGTCTCCGCCCTAAGTGACTCCAGGGCCGGAGTCTCCGGCCAGAGACAGAAGTCTCCGGCCCAACTCCGGCCTGGTCACTGCATAGACCAACTCCTTAGCAAACCCTAACCCAGCCAGAGAGACCGGAGTCTCCGGCCACTGGGACCGGAGTCTCCGCCCCACCCGGAGTCTCCGGCCAGAGACAAAAGTCTCCGGCCCAACTCCGGGCAGGACTCTGCTTAGACCAACTGGAGGATTGCTAGGGCGATACTCCTAGGCCGGAGTCTCCGGCCACCAGGGCCGGAGTCTCCGCCCTAGAAGTAGCAACAGCAGTACTTCGAGGATCCCCTCTCCACCAATTCCACCTTCGCGAAGCACCCTATAAGACCACTAAGCCCTAACTCCACTACTGGACTACGGGCTTCGATCTTTTCTTCCCTTTTTGAGTGAACCTCCGCGAGATTCTGAATTAACCTAGAAAATCTGCAGAACTTAAATAGAATGGTTAATTCACCAAATGTTGTTAACAAACACCAAAATACATTTATTAGGGAAATGCCCTTTCAGCAAGGATAAAGAGGGAGAAGAAGGAGAAGAAGGAACTATTTGAGAGGGTGGCTGCCGAGGCACGTGCCATAAGGGATGAGAAGGAAGAAGAAGAGAAGAAGAGGAAGGCCATGGCGAAGGCGAAGGCAAAGGGACCATGTTTGAGCGAGTAGAGCATTCGTGTATTTGGGCATGTATTGAACTATTGCATGTGAATCTTGTCATTTAGAACTATTTGCTTCCATTTCGTAATATTTGTGAACCTTGTTATTTTGAACTATGTGTGAACTACGTGTGATGCTTATGAACTATGTGTTGGTGATAAATTTTGACACAAGTTGCTGTTTTTGAGCATTTTTTCAAAGTTTTGAGCATTTTTTTCGAGCTCCAGGATTCACGTTGAGTGTGCTCCTGGTGACCATATGGATGAACGGTAGAAGCCCAAGATTGCGGATGTAGGGGGTGTACCGCTCATCGTAGTTCATCGCCGTTGACGTCATCTGGTTGTACCTAAGTCGCAATGGTCCAAAAATCTGCACGGTGACGAACATACATGCATGGTGTCACATACCAATTCACGCTTAAGAATATTACATTTGAGTACTTGATTTTATAATTACCTTCTTCTTCTCGGACATCATATAGGCACGGTGACGAACATCAACTTCACCCTCGAGAATGCTTTCATTACTTAAATCCTCCATCCTAAACAATCCGACTATAATGTGAGCATATATGCACATAATTCATACAATTCTTCTATAAAAATATATCTCCAATATTTCATCTACAACTATACAATTCATCTAAAATTAACTTCAACTATAAAATTCATCTATTAACATATATGTGAGCATATATGCACATAATGAAACATTTAATCTACAACAAATCCATATAATATGCAAATAATAATTTCCACTAATTTCATACATATTATGAAGCACACAAATTGCACATCACAACTAATCTAAATTTGCTAGTTAAATAACAAGCTACATTGTTCAAACATATTGCACATCACAACTCCACCATACAAATTAATATAAATCAATACAAATCCATCAATCACTAAGTAGGATTCCCAAATCCATCCATCAAAAACATTGATTTCAATCAACCATATCAATCCATGCATCAATCATATCAATCCATGAATCAACCCTCAAACAAGGGGATTAGAGAAGGGGAAGAGGGAGAAGAGCAAGGGGATTGGAGGGAGAGTACCTTGGTGGGCTTGGTGAAGATCTTGAGCAAAGGATTCATCTTGTTCTTGGAGATTTAGAGAAGGGAAGGAGGGATGAGTGTGCCAGCCGCCGCCGCCATGGATGGGGAGAGAGAGGTTGGGAGGGAGAAGTGAGGGAGAGAGGGGCCGGGTCGGGCGCTGGGGGGTTAATCCTAACCCTATTCTGCTTCGCCACCGTGCGTGGCGACGCACCCTTACCTGCTTCGCCACCGTGAGTGGCGACGCACTATCGGGTGCGGGGCCCCGCCATGCCGACGTGGCCGCCACCGCCTCGCCACTCCCCCTGGCGATGCACAACCTTCTGCGTCGCCACCATGAATGGCGATGCAAAAAGAGGTTATTTTTTGAAATAGTTTCGCCGATGGTTTATTATTTGAAATCGTTTGAAGTTTGGGTTAATTTTGTCTAAATTGCCGGACCTCGCGTCGTACGTTGGCATGACTGAGCCTGTGCTGTAGGGGCCGCGATGCGCTACTGTGCTTGTACTGCGTGTACTGTGCAGACGATTTGATTCGTCCTTAACAGCTGGCTAGCTAGTGATTGTATATGCTTTGACCTTTGAGACGTTGTCACTACTGCCTTTTTGTGTGTCTCCTAGTGCATGCCCAAAAACGGGCTAAATCTGTCGAGTATACGACTGGAAAATTCGAGTACGTTGGGGCTTCCCTTTCAGCACAGTTAAGTAAGCTCTTGATTCGGAGATCAGTGCTTGTATGGAGGGTGTCAAGCTGGCCCTTGATCTTAGCCATGAAAGCATCCTAGTGGAGACAGATTGTTTGGAGTTGGTGTCAATGGTGAGTAGCACTAATGCTGATAGATCTTGCTTCGGTCATCTAGTGGAGGATCTTCGACATTTATTCTCGTTAGAGCGCATTGTATCTATAACTAAAATCCCTAGGGACCAAAATTATGCTAGTCATGAGTTAGCTAGGTTCGCTATGTTAGAGGATAGAACTGGTGTTTGGTTAGGGTCGGCTCCAGATCCTTTGCTGGGTCGTATCCAGGAGGATTGTAACAACATTTTTATTTAATCAATATATTCCTTTTCCCCGCAAAAAAAAAGTAAGCTAAGGGAAGCACGCCTAGAGCCCCATACCGCTTAAGTATACGTTGTCTTCGCAACATTAAGACTCCCACTCATCAGCATCGATCATCATCTATCGCCCTCTTCCTCACCAGCTAACGGTCTCGGGGGGGGGGGGGGGGGGGGGCTTTGCGGTTAGCAGTACGAGTCGATTGTCTCGCTGCGACGCCGCTGTCCATGAAAACCAAAATGGGAGCAAACCATTTCGCCTTTAGCGTCCAGATCGTGCCCGCAATTGAAAACGAGTATTACACGACCTTAGGGCGCCCGGACTTTATCTCCTACCGTCTATCGCTGTTGGAGATTTGGATTTTGAAGTTTTGCAAATAAATCTTTGCTTTTTTGGAAAATCAACCCGCAGTCGGCGGTATATAAAGGCAACCTAGCCAGGAAACCCTAGCCACGCCCAGATCAATTCCTCCCAGCCCGCCCAGATTTGAATCCCTATTTTTTTTTTGTGTTGGATCCGATTGTATGAAGGATCTTGATTCAAATTTCATTGATCTTTATTAGATCTGTAGGAGATTGATTCAAATATCATATCTGCTGGAAGGATCTTGATTCAAATTTTATAGATCTTTGCACATGAATCAATGGTTCCTTTCCAAAAATTTTGTAAGAACTTTATGGATCCATAAAAAATAATCCAGGTCACCAAAACTTTATGGATCCATCAAAGGATCCACATAAAAAATCGTTAAGAACTTTATGATGTACAGGAACCCTAAAAAGACCACCTAACAACAATCTGAAAACATTAAGAGTCTTTTTTATAAAATTCATTTCACCAATCTTGATACATGAAAGATAATGGATGGTATTTGATTAGGTCCGGGCACCATATATAGTGTCCGGACAAAGTCTGCGTTGGCTGCTTTTTTTTTTGACTCCATTGTTCGTGGCGCGGTCTGCACCCGGAACCGTGCATGTGCACCAAGTAATTGCAGCTCTGCAGACATGGACATGTATGGTCATGCACGCAGGCCATATGTATGTCTGTAACGTGGCCAGTGCATACAAGTCAAGTCAAGTCATCGGTGGAGTATATTCCATGCATCGAGCTTTCATTCGTTTCATCTTATCGCATCTTTTGGTGTGACGTTGTGTGTTGCATCTTTCGTGGTGAATGTTCAGCAGCCACATAAAGTTTTCTATTGGAAAATTATCTGTTCTGACCATCGGTGATTCAATTTCAACTGAAAAGGATGTATGGCAGACACGGCAGGTCCATACAAAATAAAGTTCATGTATCTAGGCCACAATTTTTGGACGCGAAGTAAACTCTCAAGTTATGACAGGACATACTCTAAAGTTACGGCAGGTCCACACGAAGTAAACCTGGCGAAACTACAGGAGTTTTTCTTCTGCCGATGGATATTGAGGTGATTAGAAACATCCCGCTAAGTCACCGTATCCAAGAGGACTTTTGAGCGTGGCATTTTGAACGGTCCGAGTTTTTCTCGGTGCGACCGTGCTATAGAGCGTTGGCTGCTATAAAGCGTACCCGGGAGGACTATTTTGATGAGAGGGCTGGATCTTCGAATTCAGGTGAAAATGAGAAAGTGTGGTCGAGGCTTTGGAAGGTGGATGTCCCATCAAAGGTGCGCATCTTCTTATGGAGACTCGCGCAGCATTCTGTGCCGACGAGTGATGTTCGCCACCGGCGGAACATGGTGGCGTCGCCGGCATGCAGTATCTGAGGGTAGGAGGACTCCTGGCGTCACTCGCTTGTCGAGTGTAACATGGACCATTGTGTATGGGCGCTAACAAACACGGACATAGCCGAGCATGTGGCGAGTTCAACGGAGCCAGAGGCTCGATTATGGCTTTTTACGATGCTTGAGTCGATGAAAGGTGAAGAACAAGCAACTTGTATTCTTAGAATGTGTTTGGTTTGGTAACCAAGTGGAATGGGATGTCTGGAACCAAGTGAATCGGCTGGCCGTATCTTTTGTGGTTAAAGGCAATGAGATGGAATTGAATGGTTCCACCACATTGAATGAAATCGCGGCTCAAATCGCATTGGTTAATAGGAAGTGTGTTATTACCTCTTTATTTAAGCAATTTGATAGTATGATTATTAATCTATTCGTCATCACATCAATATTTCTAAACAAATGAAAAACCATTATTTATAAAGCACAAAATCCATCACGATCGAGTATTGAACACAACAAAATTGTTGCCAATCTCAATATAGAACACACCAATTTAGTGAAGGATATATGCTGTAGAGGAAAGTAATAAAAGGTTTATTTGCTTATATCATTGGTTCATGATAAGTTTAATACTGTGCTATTACTATATCAATTGGAAAACATTGATATATGTCTGGTATTGAACAACCAGAGTCCCTAGTAAACCTCTATTACTAGCTCATTGGTCAACTGATGATCAAGTTCTTGGATCATGTGACACTTATGTCAATTGACAATAAGGATCATGCCATTAGGTAAATGCTATGATGGATATACCCAATATTAGTATTGTAACACAATCGTGTCACATGTTCATGTTGCGATAATAAGAAACATAGTAGTCTAATCCTTAGACCATGAGATCATATCTAATCACTACTTCTGACGGCTGCTTTGATTTTATCAACCGTCATTCCGTGAAAGGTGACTGAAAAGGTGTCTTTGGGTATTCCAATGGAGTAGGTTGAGGCGTATGCATCAATGGTGGGGTTTGTTCTTCCATGTGACAAAAAGATACTGGAGGCCCACTTGGTGAGATTACATCCAATGGGGCAACATGTGACTAGGTCACGGGGATAGAATATGTTGGTAATGAGATTGAGCTAGGTATGGTGATACCGATGATCAAGTCTCGGATATTGCAAGTATCGCAGAAAACAAAGGAAATACGACATCGACGTTTACGGTTCAACGATAAAAGTTCTCCGTGAATGCGCAGGGGTCATTATGGACATCCCGGTCCCTCTAATGATCATTCACTAGAGAGGAGTCTCGGTGATATCTGGAGTCACTAGTAGAATAACGAGTATTAGAGACCCCAGGCTGCGATGGTTGTAGTCTAAAAAAAATTGGGTCGGCCTTAATCATGCCGCCCTCAGCCGGTTTTCCCATATCGGCCGTTTGTAATAAAAAAAAGCCATCTGTAAAAAAGACTTTCGGTGGCGGCCCGTATTTTTAGCCGCCACACATCACATGGGGGGGAGGGGGGGGGGGGGGGGACGGTCAGGATAACGGGTCGGACGTGATAAAGCAATTATCTCAGATGGGTAAACTATAAAACCGGTCGAGAGTGTTGCAGAGACCGACAAAAATAAGTCCCGGCGCAAAAAATAAACTTTTTTGAGACGTACGATTTTATATACCGGCTAAGGGACCAGTTTTGAATATAGCGCGAGGGCCATCTGCTTGTCAGGTTTGAAAAAAGGCACAGCTGTGGTGGCAAAGTATTTAAATATTTTTTAAAACAATCATAATTTAGTTTACGTGATTATATCTGTTAAATCTTTAAAATATAAAGTGAGCAATGTTATTTTTATTCTGCTAATGATTGAAAATAATCCTTTGTTCGAAAATTATTATGGCTGCACGCATTGTCCAGTTTGGATTTCATGGTGACTTTGTTTAAAATTTGGAGGGTCCAAAATATCAGAAAATGAATTACCCAACCATTTATTATTGCTAGCTTCAAAAGGGGAGAAGACGGTTGTCTCTTATTGGACCGCGTGCTGGGATAATTGAGTGTCTTTGTTAGGTATAATCAAAAGAAGATTGGTTAATACCTAGTAGTATCCTAATCTGTTTGAGTTTGTACGTGTACTAGGCTGGTTACTTTCCAAGTCATGTGCTAATTGACTTGGTGATGTCCGGCTACATGATTCGTACTAGTTTGGTACGTGCCTTGGTTTGAGTCGTAGGTCACTACGTGTCCGTGTAGTGCTAGGATCGAGTACGATTAGGTTTAGCTGTGTTAGGTCAGCTCTATCTTGCGTTTATATAAGCAAGGGGTGTGGCGTGAGTTGTAATACCGAAGACCGAGAAAATAAAGAAAAAGTTTAGAGCGTGCGACACGGACGCTTCGTGATAAAAGTAGTCTTCGCGTGTGTTTATCTAGCTTCATGTGATTGATTTGTGGGCAAATTCTAACAATTGGTATCAGAGCGAGGTCGAAGATTTGAAGTTGCGCTTGCCCCGGGGAGGCGACCCGTGCTAGCGCCTCGGGGCGGGCGATTATCGGTCGGTGGAGCGACCGGGTGAAGATGACGAGTACGCGTACGCCAGCGTCTGCAAGGCGATGGGTGATCGTGCTCGGCGGAGCGACACAGAGGAGGCGGCAGGGCGTTGTCGTCATGAAGGCGGTGGACGAGGATGATCGTTGATGGGAGAGGCGGTGCCGAGGTGCGGTGCCGGGAGTCTCGTTAAGATCGTCGTCCGTGAGAATTTGAAGAGTCATGGGCGTGCAAGTTTGCACGTCGAGTCAGCGTTGAGTCTGTGAGTCGTCGTTGTGTCCAAGTGCTTGTTTCTGTGAGGATCCGTTGCAGTGGAAGCGTGTCACGTCGTGTTGCTGTCCGGTGCTAGGTGCGACCGAGGGTCTCAACGTGAGGAAGACGAAGCTCAAGCGTATAGTGGGACAAGAACCAGTGAAGGGGAGTCTCTTAAATGAGGACCTGTCTTTACATGGGACGATGTGGTGATCATCATTGGCATGTATGCGTTAGGGGTGACTGTGGCGTCACCTGGCAGCGTGACTGGGAGTCTGGATCATACGTTGAGTTGAGTCAACATATCGCGAATCTGCAAGGAATCGAGATCAGAAGAAGTGCAAGGAGATGACAAGTTTTGATTAGGGAGAGATTGTTAGGTATAATCAAAAGAAGATTGGTTAATACCTAGTAGTATCCTAATCTGTTTGAGTTTGTACGTGTACTAGGCTGGTTACTTTCCAAGTCATGTGCTAATTGACTTGGTGATGTCCGGCTACATAATTCGTACTAGTTTGGTACGTGCCTTGGTTTGAGTCGTAGGTCACTACGTGTCCGTGTAGTGCTAGGATCGAGTACGATTAGGTTTAGCTGTGTTAGGTCAGCTCTATCTTGCGTTTATATAAGCAAGGGGTGTGGCGTGAGTTGTAATACTGAAGACCGAGAAAATAAGAGAAATAAAGAAAAAGTTTAGAGCGTGCGACACGCACGCTTGGTGATAAAAGTAGTCTTCGCGTGTGTTTATCTAGCTTCATGTGATTGATCTGTGGGCAAATTCTAACAGTCTCCACTGTTTATTCACCTCGCATTCGCCACCCCTCTTCCAGATTCTTCTTCTTCATCTACTCCTCCCTCTGTGTAGCCATGCCTCGCCTGCCGAAGAAAGGTGTGTCGACCAAGATCGCGGAGAGAAAAGAGAGAGCTCGCCGCCAGAAGGAGCAAACCTTTGTACAAAGCCTTGCAGAGTCGCAATCTTTCCTCTCTTGGGTCTCTTCTTCTACTTCTACCTTTTCTTTGATAAATCATTACTGTCGTTCTAGAGCCGACGGTTCAGCTGTACCTGTTTGCACCCCAGGATTTACAATGCCGGCGGCGATCCAGAACCCGTTTGCCACCGTTCCCCTGCTCATCAAGCTAAGAAATTGCTGCTTTTTTATGGTGTTTAGATGCATTGGGGTTTTTGCGATTAGGACTTAGGAGAGTGATTTACCTGGATTGGGGTTTTTCCGATTAATTCATGAACTGCTTACATGCCCACTTTAAATAACAAGCAGATATCTGAGTCAAGATAATTTTATATGCATCTATAATAGAACCATTCCAATTAATTAGCTAATGCAAATTTAAATGCAATTTATCGATATCCTAAACTACTGCAACAACACAAGTACACAATTATACTTCATTCCTATGTTCAATTGCAAATAAAATAACTCACGGTCTGCACTGAGCACATGTACAATTTGCGCCCAGTGTTCGTCCCCTCGAAGACGACACACTTCATCGGCTTAAGATTGTGGCCGCGGTATCAGGGTTATAATAATTCATGAGCATCCTATCCCAGTCGACTAGAAAATGCAAATAAATCTAGGTTAATGTACATGAATCGACGAAACTGAGCAGAAATTGCCCACTCCCAAATCGGAAATCCTAGCAAGAGCTTGCACTGGATCTTACCGCCACCCAAGACTGGATTGACGAAGACCCGTCGTTAGAGATAAGCTATGGTGACCAAGGCGATTTAGACAAAAATAACCCAAACTTGAAACGATTTCAAATAATAAACCATCGGCCAAACTATTTCAAAAAAATAACCTCTTTTAGCTTCGCCATTCACGGTGGCGAAGCAGCTGAAGGTGCGTCGCCACAGGCAGTGGCGAAGCAGTGATGTGCGTCGCCACTAACGGTGGCGAAGCAGGCGTTCTTGCGTCGCCACGCTGAGTGGCGAAGCACAATGGCCTGCTTTGCCACTCTCAGTGGCGAAGCACTTTAGGGTTAGGGTTTGGAGCCCAGCCCCGAGCTGGCCTGCTCACTCACTTCTTCCCTCATCTTTTCACAGCAAAGGCGGCTGTCTCTCCCCCTCTCAATCCTCCCACCCAAATCGAAGCTTTTCTCCGTGGATTTCTCCTTCCCCAAGTCTCCTAAGGTACTCTCCATCATTTCCCATTGATTTGACCCATTGGAATTTGCATATTTGGTTTTGAATCCCCAAATCTTGGAAACCCTAGAAATATTGATTCACCCAAATTGCAATGTTAATTTGGTCAATGTTGGCTTGTATGATGTGTATGAAGTATTTTAGTGTAGATTGGTAGGTTAGGGTAAGGGTTTGTGAGGTTAGGGTTTGTTGTTATGTTAGGGTTAGGGTTAGGATTTTCTTGTTATGTTAGGGTTAGGGATAGGGTTTTATTGTTATGAAGTATGATGTGATGAGTAAATATTGGCATCGGTACTTATTAATTTTTTTACCTTATTGTTGATATAAAAAATTAGGTATGGCGAGAATTGTTCATGTTCATCATGTTGACAAGGAAGCATATTTGAAAGGCAATATAGAGCCCGACCCGGATGAGCTTGACTTGGTGTTCGAGCGTACTCCTACGTACGCCGAGGTCTTGGAACAAGTTAGAATAGAGCTTGACTTGGTGTTCGAGCGTACTCCATCACTAACTAGGGTTACCAAATCCATCCATCAAAAACATTGATTTCAATCAACCATATCAATCCATGCATCAATCATACAAATCCATCCTCAAACAAGGGGATTAGAGAAGGGGAAGAGGGAGAAGAGCAAGGGGATTGGAGGGAGAGTACCTTGGTGGGCTTGGTGAAGATCTTGAGCAAAAGATTCTTCTTGTTCTTCAAGATCTTGAGCAAGGGAAGGAGGGAGAGTGCCCCAGCCGCCGCCGCCACTGGATGGGAGAGAGAGGTTGGGAGGAAGAGAAGTGAGGGAGAGAGGGGCCGGGTGGGGCGCGGGGGTTATTTCCTAACCCTATTCTGCTTCGCCACTGTGCGTGGCGACGCACGCACACCTGCTTCGCCACTGTGCGTGGCGACGCACAATCGGCTTCGCCACTAGCCGTGGCGACGCAGCCTCATCTGCTTCGCCACTAGGAATGGCGACGCCAAAATGGGTTATTGGCGTAAAATACTTTCGCGTATGGTTTATTTTTTAAATTTGTATCAAGTTTAGGTTATTTCTGTTTAAATCGCCGGTGACCAACGGCAGCGTGGACGGCGTCGGCGGATGGCGGACCGGGTGGGGGTGGGGTAGCGCAGGAAAGCGACAATGGTAAATGCCGCTTGCTACTGTCCAAAATGTCATAATGACAGCATGCCTGCTTCGTATCTGGGTGGTCCGAAAATGTACGGAGTTCCGGATTTAGATTTTTCTTTAAAAAAATTAATAAATAGTTAGACATACCAAAAATCATAAAAATTTGCATGCCTTCCAATTTTAGGTATGAAAACTTCAGATAAATACGACGAGTCCATACGAAGATCGAAAATGGAGGTTGCTTCGCAAAGTGGACTATCTTGTACGACGTTGTTATTAACTTGTCTATATCTACTTGTTCTTCGAAGCACCGAAAAGCAAGTTCTGTACGAAATAGTCTTTATTATTATTTATAAGATCTAAACGTCTAAGTTTAGCCTTAATGATGATCAATATGGAATTTCAACATATTATTTATAATGAGTTAATTGTTTTTACCATATACGGACCGTCCAGATAAATCCGGATTAACAGAACTAGCGGTTAATTCTCCAGTGAATTGGAATCGCACTCAAACGCAACACTTATCATACCGAGAGGGATGGGTCGAAGGAGGAGGACGAGGACGACGATGAAGAGAGGAGGAGTGAGGACGAAGATGACAAAGAAGGACGAGGAGGACAACAAAAGCCTCCCAAAATAACTGAAGAACATCCTTAATAATGTGATTGTATATACTGAACCATTAAGTTGGATATAGATATACTATGTTTTACTGATGCTTTTTTATTAACTTTAATTGTATTCATATTTAGGATTGAACCACAATATGTTTTGCACACATCTTGATCTCGATTTTTTTGACTTAGTGCTAACTTACGATTCATAGGACCCCAAATTAGGTTTAATGAAAATTCACACTACAAAGAAGATTGGACAAAATGCAAAACATGGGGTGTACACCTTTTAAGGACCATCCGGACACCGGTCAACTTTGTTTAATATGCCCAACACCCCTCCACTCACACCAACCAGGCTCATCAATCCCTGCCGCACCGACCAAGCAGCCACTTCAGTCATTCACTGCCTCCGTAAGCGTCGCCACATTCTGCGCCTCCCGAAGGCAGTACCACGGATGGGGAGTCACAGCGGGAGTCTCGGCGGATATCGCCAGCCGTACATCAATGCGGCGACAGCGCGTGCTTTAGCCGATTTCGGTGTCCCCGCGCCATCGGCCTGCCACCTGCCCAAGGGGTGGCACCTCAACATGAGCGGTGTCCCCGTGCCACCACCACCACCGAGGAGCGCCGCAGCCCATGTCGTTGAGGTCACCAATCACCGGGCGCGTTTGCCGCCGGAGTTACAAGCAGATCCAAGATTCGAGCAAAAATCACTTTATTGGGCCGAGCTCTTCAAGGATGAGCATGAAGCCATGCGCCACTCCGCCAGCCATGGCCAAGAAGTGACACCGTGGAACGTGGCGAAGCGTCACCGGATTTGGGACCAAAGTGCAACCAACGTGTCAAACAACGTCATCAAGCCGGAACTCGAGGATTCCGATGCCTCCAGCTCCATCGATTGGGATGATGCCGAATTATCCCAAGAGAAGCTGTGGGAAGAATCCCCGCCGCCGCCGCATGAGCCCGGCGACGAGATAGAGTGGCTGGGCACCATGGTTGCCTATCGCGTCTCAGTTGAGGCCGTCATGATGATTAGTCATAGTTAGATTATGTGTAGTTTAATCTATGCTGGAGCTTCTTAAGTGGAGTTTAGATTTGGTGATGTTTTAGAATAATATAGTACAACTTATGTATTTTCATGTGTGTTATTTATGATTAAAACTAATTTAGTCTCATTTTTAGTTCATTGTGTGTGTATGTGCCTTTCTAAAATCAATGTTGTGTGATGTGAATCAAAATAACATTGGATGCATGATATCACATTTACTCGAACTAGGCCGGACCGTTCGAACAACAAAAGGGCGGCCAAACTTTCATTTTGGCGGGCATATTTTGGCTACCTTTTAGCCCACTACAAAAATACCAAATTTTAAAAATCGAAATTTTCCCGCGCCCTCTCTTTGCCTTCCCGGACCCCTCCCACCCGCGACCCCCACTACCTCCCAAAGCACACCCATCATTTTGCCGCCACCCCCTCTCTAGCAGCATATCTCTCCCTTCACACCATTCTTCCCTACTGCAGCCCCCGTACCAGCGACATCACCGCTGTGGCCCTACCGTCGTGGATCTCCCTCCTGTGCGCCATGCTCTGACCTCCCTGCTACCACCCGCACCTCTCCCAGCCCCGTCCCTCACTAGTAGGAAAACCCTTATAGGTGGGATGCAATTCTGTGGCGCACTAGCCAGCAGTGCGCCACAGAAATTATTTCTGTGGCGCACCAAATCAGGTGCGCCACAGAAATATGTCATTTCTGTGGCGCACCAAAAGACCATGCGCCACAGAAATAGGGTGGGACCCACGCCCTATCAGCCCCAATCATTGGTTCCTCTATTTCTGTGGCGCATCAGGGCCAGTGCGCCACAGAATTAGAGCATTCTATGGCGCACCAAGACCAGTGCGCCACAGAATTTGGGTAATTCTGTGGCGCACTGGCCCTGGTGAGCATTCTGTGGCGCACCAAGACCAGTGCGCCACAGAATTAGGGTAATTCTGTGGCGCACTGGCCCTGGTGCGCCACAGAATTAGCTCGTCCCACCCCCCCTCCCCCGTGGGTCGCCTTTTTAGTCTTTTAAAAAATAAAAGAAAATGATAAAAGGTTTGAAAAAAATTCAAAAAATCAGATTTAGTTATGTTATGTGATCTAGTAAGTAAGAAAAATAATAAAAATGAATTTTGATATTTTTTACAAAAAAACTTTATGTCTCGATAAAACGGCCATAACTTTTGCATACGAAGTCGGATTAAAAAGTTTTTTATATGAAAAAGTATCTACACGAAAAGTTACATCCGAATTCAACCACCTACGGTCGTTTCGACAAATTTTAGAATCTCAAAATTCAAAAGGGAAAATAGACTTTTTCGCACTTTTATATTTTCATTTTTTTTATTTTTTTTTATTTTTAGATCAAAATTTATATTGGATTAAACTTTTGGATTAGTTATATACACACATATAGCACACATGCAGATATATACACACATATACACACACATATACACACACATATACACACATGCAGATATATACATACATATACACATGCAGATATATACACACATATACACACACATATACACACATACACACACATATATGCACATATACACACACATATACAGATATATACGCACATATATGCACACATACATACACATATACATACATATACGCACATATACACACATATACACACACATATATGCACATATACGCATATATACACACATATACACACATATACGCACATATACACACATATATATGCACACATGCATACATATACACACACATATACATATATATACGCACATATATATACACATATACGCACATATACGCGGACATACATACACATATACGCAAATATACGCGGACATACACACACATATACGCACATATACACATATACGCACATATACGTATATATACACACATATATATGCACACATGCATACATATATACACACATACACATATGTACACAGATATACGCACATATACACACACATATACGCACATATACGCGGACATACATACACATATACACACACATATACACACATATACATAATATATATACACATATACACATATACACACATATACGCATATACACACACAAGCACACATATGACTTAAGAGGATTGATATGATAGTAATATTAATAAGAACTTGGGTAGGTTAGGGATAGCTCATGCACATAGAATGGAGAAGTTAAGCGTGCTTAGTCCGGAGTAGTCTAAAGATGGGTGACCTAGCGGGAAGTCCAGAAATTCGGTGAGATTTGAATATGTTCCTCACGTGATAAAATCCTAAACAAATTGAAATAAAATAGTTTTTTCACATTATTTCGATTTTTATGATTTTCAAAAAATAATAATATTTTTTTCGATTTTTAATTTTTTTTGAATTTTTTTGAATTTTCTGTGGCACACCTATTTCTGTGGCGCATCTAGTACTCATGCGCCACAGAATGCCTTATTTCTGTGGCGCATATGAACTGGTGCGCCACAGAATGTCTTATTTCTATGACGCATGTACTGGTGCGCCACAGAATGCTTATTTTTGTGACGAAGATTCTGTGGAGCACCACCCATGCGCCACAGAATACATATATTGGTGCGCTACAGATGAGGTTTTCCCTACTAGTGCCTGCTGGCGCTGCCCTCTTGTCGCAATGGTTAAATCTACTCATCCATGTTTACTTCTCATTATTTATTTCTTGCTTATTCATAGAAACATATTTCTTTTATTTATTTTATTTCCACTTATTTAGTACTTTCTTAGTCGTATTTATGTGTAATTTTGTCTGATTGATTAACAGGAAATAATGATTTATGTTCAACATAACTTATGCAACCGGGAGTAATAGAGTGAAATAAATTTGTACTGTAGAGACCTTTTTTATCTATACTATAATTTTTTTGCAAGGTCCTAATTAGTTAATGAAACAGTAAGGTTTTCTATGCAAATTCACACTACAAAGAAGATTAGACAAAAATGCAAAACATGGGGTGTACACCTTTTACGGACCGTCTGGACATTGGTCAACTTTATTTAATATGCCCAACACCCCTCCACTCACACCAACCAGGCTCATCTATCCCTGCCGCGCCGACCGAGACACCAGTTCAGTCATTCACTGCCTCCATAAGCTCCGCCGATGTCTGCGCCTGCCGAAGGTAGTACCAAGGATGGGGAGTCACGGCGGGAGCCTCGGTAGATATCGCCGGCCGTACATCAATGCGGCGACAGCCCACGCTTTAGCCGATTCTGGTGTCCCCGCGCCATCAGTCTGCCACCTGCCCAAGGGGTGGCACCTCGACGTGCACGGTGTCCCCGTGCCGCCGCCGCCCATGCCGTTGAGGTCGCCAATCGCCGGGCGTGTTTGCCGCCGGAGTTACAAGCAGATCCAAGATTCGGACAAAAATCACCGTATTGGGCCAAGCTCTTCAAGGATGAGCATGAAGCCCTGTGCCACTCCGCCAGCCACGGCCAAACAGCAACACAGTGGAACACGGCGAAGCGTCACCGGATCTGGGACCAAAACGTGACCGACGTGTCAAACAACGTCGTCAAGCCGGAACTCGAGGATTCCGATGCCTCCAGCTCCATCGATTGGGATGATGCCGAATTATCCCAAGAGAAGCTGTCGGAAGAATCCCCGCCGCCGCATGAGCCCGGCGACGAGATAGAGTGGCTGGGCACCATGGCTGCCTATCGCGTGTCTGTGGAGGCCATCATCGACGATGATTAGCCATAGTTAGATTATATGTAGTTTAATCTATGCTGGAGCTTCTTAAGTGGAGTTTAGATTTGGTGATGTTTTAGAATAATATAGTACAACTTATGTATTTTCATGTGTGTTATTCATGATTAAAACTAATTTAGTCTCATTTTTAGTTCATTATGTATGTATGTGCCTTTCTAAAATCAATGTTGTGTTATGTGAATCAAAATAACATTGGATGCATGATATCACATTTACTCGAACTAGGCCTGACCGTTCAAACAACAAAAGGGCGGCCAAACTTTCGTTTTGACGGGCATATTTTGGCTACCTTTTAGCCCACCGCAAAAATACCAAATTTCAAAAATCAAAATTTTCCCGCGCCCTCTCTTTGCCTTCCCGGACCCCTCCCACCCGCGACCCCCACTACCTCCCAAAGCACACCCATCATTTTGCCGCCACCCCCTCTCTACCAGCATATCTCTCCCTTCACACCATTCTTCCCTACCGCAGCCCCCGCACCAGCGACATCACCGCCGTGGCCCTACTGTCGTGTATCTCCCTCCTGTGCGCCAAGCTCTGACCTCCCTGCTACCACCCGCACGTCTCCTGCCCCCCGTCCCTGCTGGCGCTGCCCTCTCGTCGCAATGGTTAAATCTACTCATCCATGTTTACTTCTCATTATTTATTTCTTGCTTATTCATAGAAACATATTTCTTTCATTTATTTTATTTCCACTTGTTTAGTACTTTCTTAGTTGTATTTATGTGTAATTTTGTCCG
Organism: Dactylis glomerata; assembly: GCA_007115705.1. NCBI lineage: Eukaryota > Viridiplantae > Streptophyta > Magnoliopsida > Poales > Poaceae > Dactylis > Dactylis glomerata. The sequence goes on from QXEO01000344.1 coordinate 2,623,467, forward strand.
ATTGATTAACAGGAAATAATGATTTATGTTCAACATAACTTATGCAACCGGGAGTAATAGAGTGAAATAAATTTGTACTGTAGAGTCCTTTTTTATCTATACTATAATTTTTTTTTGCAAGGTCCTAATTAGTTAATGAAACAGTAAGGTTTTCTATGCAAATTCACACTACAAAGAAGAATGGACAAAATGCAAAACATGGGGTGTACACCCTTTACGGACCATCTGGACACCGGTCAACTTTATTTAATATGCCCAACACCCCTCCACTCACACCAACCAGGCTCATCTATCCCTGCCGCGCCGACCGAGACGCCAGTTCAGTCATTCACTGCCTCCATAAGCGTCGCCGATGTCTGCGCCTCTCGAAGGTAGTACCAGGGATGGGGAGTCATGGCGGGAGTCTCGGTAGATATCGCCGGCCGTACATCAATGCGGCGACAGCCCACGCTTTAGCCGATTCCGGTGTCCCCGCGCCATCAGTCTGCCACCTGCCCAAGGGGTGGCACCTCGACGTGCGTGGTGTCCCCGTGCCGCCGCCGCTCATGCCGTTGAGGTCGCCAATCACCAGGCGTGTTTGCCGCCGGAGTTACAAGCAGATCCAAGATTCAGACAAAAATCACCGTATTGGGCCGAGCTCTTCAAGGATGAGCATGAAGCCCTGTGCCACTCCGCCAGCCACGGCCAAACAACGACACAGTGGAACACGGCGAAGCGTCACCTGATCTGGGACCAAAACGTGACCGATGTGTCAAACAACGTCGTCAAGCCAAAACTCGAGGATTCCTATGCCTCCGGCTCCATCGACTGGGATGATGTCGAATTATCCCAAGAGAAGCTATGGGAAGAATCCCCGCCACCGCCGCATGATCCCGGCGTCGAGATAGAGTGGCCGGGCACCATGGCTGCCTATCGCGTGTCTGTGGAGGCTGTCATCGACGATGATTAGCCATAGTTAGATTATGTGTAGTTTAATCTATATTGGAGCTTCTTAAGTGGAGTTTAGATTTGGTGATGTTTTAGAATAATGTAATACAACTTATGTATTTTTATGTGTGTGATTTATGATTAAAACTAATTTAGTTTCATTTTTAGTTCATTATGTATGTATGTGCCTTTCTAAAATCAATGTTGTGTGATGTGAATCAAAATAACATTGGATGCATGATATCACATTTACTCGAACTAGGCCGGACCGTTGGAACAACAAAAGGGCGGCCAAACTTTCGTTTTGGCGGGCATATTTTTGGCTACCTTTTAGCCCAACGCCAAAATACCAAATTTTGAAAATCAAAATTTGCCCGCGCCCTCTCTTTGCCTTCCTGGACCCCTCCCACCCATGAACCCCACTACCTCCCGTGCCCACCCATCATTTTGCCGTCGCCCCCTCTAGCAGCATATCTCTCCCTTCACCCCATTCTTCCCTCCCATAGCCCCCGCACCAGCGACATCACTGCCGTGGCCCTGCCGTCGCGGATCTCCCTCCTGTGTGTCGTGCTCTGACCTCCCTGCTACCACCGCACCTCTCCCGGTCCCCGTCCCTGCTGGTGCCGCCCTCTCGTCGCAATGGTTAAATCTACTCATCCATGTTTACTTCTCAGTATTTATTTCTTGCTTATTCATAGAAACATATTTCTTTCATTTATTTCATTTCCACTTATTTAGTACTTTCTTAGTCGTATTTATGTGTAATTTTGTCCGATTAATTAACATGAAATAATGATTTATGTTCAACATAAATTAGGCAACCGGGAGTAATAGAGTGAAATAAATTTGTAATGTAGAGTACTTTTTTATATGTACTATAAATTTTTTGCAAGGTTCTAATTAGTTACAGAAACAGTAAGATTTCTATGCTAGTAGGATATGAGAGGTTATATCAATAGGTTGATGAAATGTGGTTCTTGAATGTAATTGCAATGTCTCTTTGTTTTAGGATTGCTGTCCAGCGTGCCTGAACGTCGGTGGAGCATATAGATCCCGGAAGAGAGCTAGTGCTCTTTTCGTACTAACTATTCTTTGTGGGAACAAAGATACCCCGGTATGTGCGTTACGTGCATTGTTTTGTTTCATGTAGTACAAGGATCAAAATTTGCAAACCTAAAAATTTGCTAGCTAGTGTTCTCTAGTGTATGTAAAATTTGATCTACTTTTATCATTGTTGTAATAAAATTGGTTACATTTGTGTAAGTAAAATGACTCCTTTGTATTTCTAGTATATCCTTTGCTATGCCAGGGAGCAATTACATCAAATGTTTGGTGATGATGGTATGTACTTCGTCACACCGCATGGCTATCTTTATGAACTTCAACTAGTCCATGTTTACTGGAAAAATAATGATTTGGGGTGAACACTGGGACGATCTTGTTGCCGACTACGAGATATATTTCAATGATCACATTGTGCTGAATTTTAATGGTGACAGAGAATTCTTGAAGGCATATGTGTAAGACAAACATAGAAAACAAAAGCCGTTATTAATAAGTCTGAGCAAGGTTATATATATACTTTATAGTCTCTCTCTCCAAAGTTACATGTGGATATTCATATTTGAGATATATTGTACTAACTTTGGATGTACACTGCAGATGACCAAGTCAATGTGTTTAAGCATACACTTGCCATACAATGTGAGTTGATATAGAATCAAAAGCTAATCATTAAGTGTTTCTGTATGCCACCACATGCTTTCATCAAAACTCGAACGTAATACTTATCGTTGATTTTTGCTGAATTTGCAGGAATCGATGACATCCTAAATTTGTTGGTAAAACCTGCTACACTGATACTCTCTTTTGGTTCGAAAGCTAGTGTTGTTAGTTTTACGAGACAACACTATCATCGCACTAGTGGAAAAAGAGGCTTCTATCCGCCACCTTTAGTCCCCAAACTAATTGGGCCGGGACTAAAGGGGGCATTAGTCCCGGTTCGTGCCGCTGGGGCACGGCCAACACCTAGTCCCGGTTCGTAATGGACCTTTAGTCCCGGTCGTTAACACGGACCGGGACTAAAGGGTTGGCTGGCAGGAACCCAACGGGCGGCGGCCTTTAGTCCCGGCCCGTGTTAACGACCGGGACTAAAGGGCGACCTTTAATCCCGGCCTTTAACACGGACCGGGACTAAATGCCGTCGCCTACAAAATCGAGCTTCTCTTCCCCCGAGCCTGCCAGTACACTAATGGTGGTCGAAAGCTTGGATTGAGTGGAGAGGTCATGCCCGATTTTTTTATCAAAATTATCCAAGATTTTGAGTTATTTCATCTATCTAATTGGTTCAAAAGGTTAGCAACTTTACTCTCTCATCTTTAATTGCTAATTTAGCTCATATAATGCTCTAGATGTGGTGAGATTTGTGGCTATAATTTGGGAGTAATTATAGGAGTTTATTTGATTTATATAGCATTTGAGCTTAAATTAATTCCTTAGTTTGCACATGTGTAGAGGTGGTGTACTTGTATGTTGACCAAAATGAGTATGAAGTAGAAATTTGTCATGCACATATATAGCTCTTTTTATGCTCAAAAAAATAGAGGGATTTGTGGAGTAATTAATGTTAGAAAGTAATGTGGGAGTAATTGTGAGCTTATGTGATTTACAATAATAATTTTTGAGTAGGATTTATTTGCAATAATTTTTGTAACGTTAGAGAGTAATGTGGGAGTATATATGATTTATATGCAATGTGAGTTTATTCCTTGTATTAATTTGGTTTATTATATACTTATATAATAATGCAGATGAACCGGCAATGGATGTACGGTAGCCGAGTCTCAAGCGAGTTCATTAAGGGCTTGCAGGATTTCCTCCGTGTGGCTGATGCGAACAAGCGGAATGGTTTTGTTGTCTGTCCATGTAGTGTGTGTAAGAATCTGAAGAATTACTCTTCATCAAGAACCCTTCACGTGCACCTGCTTCAGCACGGTTTTATGCCCAGCTACAATTGTTGGACCAAGCACGGAGAAAGAGGTATTACAATGGAAGAAAATGAAGAAGAGGATGATGACAACTATCCTGGGTTCCCTGAATATGGTGATACTTTCATGGGAGAAGCTGAAGGGGGAGCTGAAGGGGAAGCTAAAGGAGAGACACATGATGAGGCCCCTGATGATCTCGGTCGGACCATTGCTGATGCACGGAAAGAATGCGAAACTAATAAGGAGAGGGAGAAGTTGGATCGCATGTTAGAGGATCACAAAAAGTCCTTATACCCAAACTGCCAAAATGGTCTGAAAAAGCTGGGCAACACACTTGAATTGCTGAAATGGAAGGCAGAGGAAGGTCTATCTGACTCCAGATTTGAAAAGTTGCTGAAAATGATGAGGAATATGCTTCCAAAGGATAACGAATTGCCCACCAGTACGTACGAAGCCAAGAAGATTGTCTGCCCTCTAGGTTTAGAGGTTCAGAAGATACATGCATGTCCTAATGACTGCATCCTCTATCGTGGTGACTATGAGAATGTGACTGAATGCCCGATATGCACTGCATTGCGGTATAAGATCAGAGGAGATGACTTTGGTGATGTTGAGGGCGAGCCTCCCAGAAAGAGGGTTCCTGCCAAGGTGATATGGTATGCTCCTATAGTACCACGGTTGAAACGTTTGTTTCGGTGCAAAGAGCATGCCAAGTTATTGCGATGGCACAAAGAGGACCGTTTGTCAGACGGGATGTTGAGACACCCCGCTGATGGGTCTCAATGGAGAAAGATCGACAATAAGTTTAAAGATTTTGCAGGTGGCGCAAGGAACATACGGTTTGGTCTAAGTACAGATGGCTTCAATACTTTTGGGGAGCAGAGCTCCAGTCATAGCACCTGGCCCGTGACTCTATGCATCTATAACCTTCCTCCTTGGTTGTGCATAAAGCGGAAGTTCATTATGATGCCAGTGCTCATCCAAGGTCCGAAGCAACCCGACAACGATATTGATGTGTACCTAAGGCCATTAGTTGATGAACTTTTGCAGCTGTGGGCCAAACCAGGCGTACGTGTGTGGGATGAGCACAAACAAGAGGAATTTGACTTACGAGCGTTGCTGTTCGTTACCATCAATGATTGGCCTGCTCTTAGTAACATTTCAGGATAGACAAACAAGGGATACAAGGCATGCACACACTGTTTACAAGAGACTGAAAGTATATATTTAGCTAATTGTAAGAAGAATGTGTACATATCGCACCGTCCATTTCTTAGCAAAATTCATGCCGTAAGAAAAAAAGGCAAGCATTTCAACGGTAAGGCAGATCACCGGGAGCCACCTAAGGAAAATACTGGTGATGATGTATTCGATATGGTCAAAGATATAGAAGTAATCTTTGGAAAGGGTCCTGGCGGACAATCTGTTCCGCATAACGCAGACGGACACGCACCCATGTGGAAGAAGAAATCTATATTTTGGGAGCTTGAGTATTGGAAATTCCTAGAAGTTCGCTCTGCAATCGACGTGATGCATGTGACGAAGAATCTTTGCGTGAACCTGCTAGGCTTCTTGGGTGTGTATGGGAAGACAAAAGATACAAAGGAAGCTCGACAGGACCTGCAACATGTAAAAGACCCAGAAGACCGACATCCGGAACTGTTTCAAGGTCGCGCTAGCTACTCTCTTACTAAAGAAGAGAAGATCACCTTTTTTGAATGCCTGAACAGTATCAAGGTCCCGGCTGGATTCTCATCGAATATAAAGGGAATAATAAATATGGCAGAGAAAAAGTTCCAGAACCTAAAGTCTCATGACTGCCACATGATTATGACGCAATTGCTTCCAGTTGCATTGAGGGGGCTTCTACCGAAAAATGTTTGACTAGCAATTGTGAAGCTATGTGTATTCCTCAATGCAATATCTCAGAAGGTAATCAATCCAGAAGATCTACCACGGTTACAAAATGATGTGGCCCAATGTCTTGTCAGCTTCGAGCTGGTGTTCCCATCATCGTTCTTCAATATTATGACGCACCTCCTGGTTCACCTAGTCAAAGAGATTTCCATTCTCGGCCCTGTATTTCTACACAATATGTTCCCCTTTGAGAGGTGTTGGGTAAAGGGTTGGGAAATCTACCGTGGCGGAGCTTCTCGAAGATGTCGTTGGTGCTCACGCCCTACGGCATCTTCGGAAGCTCCGCCTCGGAAAAATTTCCCTGCAAGCCCGTGAAAGACTCCATATCCTCTAACAGTGTTGGGTAATCTCAAACTTATTTTAATCTTCTGGTTTTGAAAATAGAAAAAATCTATATAGTTAGATGAATTAGTTAATTGTCAGATTCAGAAGTATGTAAAAAGAATATTAATCAATATAGTTTTAATTGAAAATGGCAAAATAGTTTTGAATTAGTTATTCAATTTTAAATACTTTTCATATTCAAAGTTTTGTCAGATTCTAAAATATGCAAAAAGAATATTAATTAATATAGTTTTAATTGAAAATGGCAAAATAGTTAATTGTTTGAATAGTTAGAATAATTGATTTTGAAAATAGAAAATAGTTTTGAATTAGTTATTCAATTTCAAACACTTTTCATATTCAAAGTTTTGTCAGATTCTAAAATATTCAAAAAGAATATTAATCAATATAGTTTTAATTGAAAATGGCAAAATAGTTAATTGTTTAAATAGTTAGATTAATTGATTTTGAAAATAGAAAATAGTTTTGAATTAGTTATTAAATTTCAAACACTTTTCATATTCAAAGTTTTATCAAATTCTAAAATATTCAAAAAGAATATTAATCAATATAGTTTTAATTGAAAATGGCAAAATAGTTAATTGTTTAAATAGTTAGATTAATTGATTTTGAAAATAGAAAATAGTTTTGAATTAGTTATTAAATTTCAAACACTTTTCATATTCAAAGTTTTGTCAGATTCTAAAATATATAGAAGTTATTCAAATTGAAATTCAAATTTCATATTCAAATGAAATCTGGAAAAAATATAAGGCCTTGGCGCGCATTTATTATCCCTTTAATCCCGGTTGGTTTCACCAACCGGGACTAAAGGTCTGGGGCATGGGCGCGAACCGCCCAAATGTCTTTAGTTCCGGTTGAAGCCACCAACCGGGACTAAAGACCCTTTAGTCCCGGTTGGTGGCTTCAACCGGGACTAAAGACCCCCCTTTAGTCCCGATTGAAGCCACCAACCGGGACTAAAAGGGTGCGGGTATATAAGCCGCGCCGCCCATCTTCTTCCCCCAACACTTAGCAGTTTCTGGCGCAGAGGAGATCGAGGTCTACAACGTTGCGGTCGCCCGAATCCGTCGACCGCCGCCGCCGGACGTCCCCTGCACGAGCGCCGCCACCAACCGCATCACCCCCTGCAGCAACGCCGGCCGCCCTGAGCCGCCGCCCGAGCCCGCGCGCGCCCGTGCCCCGAGCCGCCGCCCGAGCCCGCGGCGCTGCCCGTGCCGCTGCCTGCAGAACGCCGGCCGAGCGCCACCCCTACAGCAGCGCCGCCCACGTGCAGCCCCCTGCAGCAGCGCCGCGCGCCCACCCCCTGCCCTGCAGCACAACGCCGGCCGCGCCCACCCCTGCCTGCAGCGCAACGCCGGCCGCCGCCGCCCCCTGCTAAGGTAATTTTTTTAGAATTTATTAGTAATAGAAATGCTAATAGAATTTAGTAATAGAAATGCTAATAGAATTTAGTAATAGAAATGCTAATAGAATTTAGTAATAGAATTTAGTAATAGAAATGCTAATAGAATTTAGTAATAGAATTTTTAGTAATAGAAATGCTAATAGAATTTAGTAATAGAATTTTTAGTTAGAAAAATAGATATATTGAAAATAGTTAGAATTTAGTAATAGAAATGCTAATAGAATTTAGTAATAGAATTTTTAGTAATAGAAATGCTAATAGAATTTAGTAATAGAATTTTTAGTTAGAAAAATAGATATATAGAAAATAGTTAGAATTTATTTATGTTAGATTTTATTTATGTTAGATTTTATTTAGGTTAGATTTTATTAGTTAGAAAAATAGTTAAAAAAATATGTGTACTAAAAGGGGGTGTTGGCCGGGCGCCGACGCGGTGAGGGGGTCTTCCCCCCACCGCGTCGGCGCTCGGCCAACGCCCCCTTTTTTTTGGTTATTGATCAAATATGTGTACTAAAAGGGGGCGTTGGCCAGACGCCGACGCGGTGAGGGGGTCTTCCCCCCACCGCGTCGGCGCTCGGCCAACGCCCCCTTTTTTTTGGTTATTGATCAAATATGTGTCACTAACTTGTTTTACCTGTCTTTAGAAGAGACATGGACGGTGAAAATGACCCACACCACCCTGAAGAATTCTTATTTGGTATGATACGTGAGAATGTATATGTGCATCAAGACCCCGGAGTAGCCGGCCGAGAAGGAGTCGGCCGAGAAGGTGCCGGAGAAGCTGAACTTGAAGATGATGTTTCGTCGTTTCTTAACCCTTCCGGTGACGGAATGGAGATAGAAACGTTTGACGACGAAGGGCAAACAAACACCGATGTCGAACGACGATTGCAAACAAACGCCGATGGCGAGGTATATAGATTTAGCTTTTGGTGATAAGAAGGGAATATGCATATTTGTATTAACGACTTTTTCTTTTTTCAGCCCTCCGGATCGAGCAAATCGTATTCTAAACGAGGTTCGAGCCAAAAGTTGAGTGCGAATCAGAAGCTGACCATCGATTTAGTATCTCCAGCTGGCAAACCGTTGGAGCCAAAACAGCACGCAACAAAATTTATAAATCAATGCGGAGTGATTGTTAGGGACATGATCCCGTTCACGGTTCAAGAATGGCACGAGCCAAAGAAGGCACGTCTTGGAGCTACTTTTGTGAACAAAAGATCCAAGAAAGACCTTTGGAGGAAGCTCATGGAAAATTTCATTCTACCTCCGGAGTACTCCAAGAAGGATGATGATGGTAATGAAATTCCGGGTGGACGTGAAAGGAGAAGGAGAGTTAAACAGTACGCTCTCAAGAAGATGGCTGAAGCATTCCGGGGCTTCAAGAAAATGTTATACGCGAAGTTTATCGCGAAAAAGAAAACTCCAGTGCTCGAAGGAGCATATGAGAAGTTGAGACAATAGTGGCCTGAATTTGTGGCATTCAAGACATCTGAGAGAGCCAAGGAAATGTTAGAAAAAAATAAGAAAAATGCTGATAAGAAGGAACATCACCATATTTTGGGGCCAGGCGGCTACGTGAGAGCAGTGCCCAAGTGGGAATCTATGGAGAATGAATTAAGTAATAGAGGAATCACTCCTGGTACAGAGGGATGGCCCGAAAGGGCCAAGCACTGGTGGTACGGACATGGAGGATCGTTAGACCAGGCAACATGGGAGTGTGTTCATCGGAAACAGACCTTTACTCCCACAGTAAAACTTGTTAAGGCAATGGAGGATGCTCAAGCAGGATTGATCCGTGTCGACCGAGAGAACGACGAGCTGACACACGCCCTCGGGAATCCAGAACACACAGGACGAACGAGAGGCAAAGGCGCCGGTGTTCCATGGAAGGAAGGGTTTTCTCGGCACGAAGATCCGTACGGTTACAAAAGCCGTAAGAGAAAGAAGGATCGGGAAGCAGATCGGATCGGCAAGGTAGAACGTGAATTAGCCGACATGAAGAGTATGATACATCAACTTAGCCAGGGAGGCGGATCTCGGCTGCAGGAAGATCCAGTATTGGATCTTAATAGTCAGCGGAGAAGCAGCGTGGCTTCCACGGAGGTCCCAGCTGATGAGCATGAAGCACCGGGGTCTCGCTACCCCGTGGATGATGTTAGGGAGATGACAAATTGTGAGCTACATCAGCCAGTGAAGAACATGACCTTGAAGGTGGCGAGCGGCGATGCGTTACCTTGTCTACCTGAAGCACTCCACCATGGGAACCCGATACCGGCTGGCTATGCTCGTGTCTCGGTGCTTGACATAGTCAGCTCGTTCGAGGACCTAGAGCTTGATTTTGCTACACCTGAAGGGGATCGGAGACTTGGAGATGTCAAGCGCCAAATCGTTTTATGGCAAAAGAAATATATCAAGTTTCCAGGCTCAGCGCCAAGGCCACCGACTCCGAGGAATCCAAGTCCACCCTCCCCCGATGAACGTCGTCCACCTACGCCGCCCCCGAGTCCACCTCGGGCGCCGCGTCAGCCGACACCACCCCTGAGTCCACCTCCAGCGCCGCGTCAGCCGACGCCACCCCCGAGTCCACCTCGGGCGACGCGTCAGCCGACGCCGCCCCCTAGTGCACCTCCCGCGCGTCAGCCAACGTCGTCCCCCAGTGCACCTCCAGCGCGTCAGGCGAAGCCGCCCCCCAATACTACTCAGACGGGGAAAAAGCGGAGCAGGTCCGCTATGGTTAGTACTACTGATAAGGTAGTACATAAGACCACGAAGATACCAGAGCCATCGCTAAAGCCTCTTCCCAAGAGAGCTTATGACCGGACTCCCGAGGAAAACGAGACGATAGTACGCGCCAAAGTGAAGGCATTTTTTGCACCGAAAGTGCCTGAGCCCAAGCCGACATACACGGAGAAACAAAAGGATTGGGCTTATGGTATGCTTACTGCAGAGCCCCAATATAAGATGAATCAGCCATCAGACTATAAACGCGAAATTGAAAGGCAAAGTAACTTGGCCAAGGCAAAAAGAAGCGGGAAACAAATTCCCCAGCTTGGAGAATAGAAGAATCAATCGGTCGCCCCGCTCATAGTCGGCCCCCCCGATATCGATACATCCTTTAGAGCCGATTTGGAAGAGGACCGATTGTTATTGGACCCCAGAGTAGTAGCAGCTGCACAACTATTGGGTTTAACTGTAAGGGAGGCAAAAGAGAACGCGGACGTCTTGAATGTGCCTCTTCTAGTTATGTTAGGCCTTGAAGAAGCGCCACTGGGAGAGGTAGTAGAGCAATATGTACTGGGGGGGCCTCTGATCAAGCCTGAGGAGGAACGCGGTCTATCAACACATATGCGAAATCTGCTCGGCTGGTACAAGGTGCATATACAAAAAAAGGACTTCAAACGTTTTTGAAGGGTTTCGTAGCATAGTAAATCAAAAATTTCCTACGCAACGAACAAGAAAGCCAAGATCTAATCTAGGAGATGTAATCAATGAGAGAGGTAGATGAGATCTTCATACCCTTGAAGATTCGCACAGCGGAAACGTTCAAGAGAACGTGGTTGACGTAGTCGTACTCGCCGTCTCCTCCTCGCGATCCGATCCGATCCTACGCCGCAAGTGGCGGCGCCTCCGAGAGTTGCACATGTGCGGTGCAGCGACGTCTCCTCCTTCCTTGGTCCAGCAAGTATGGTGGAGAGATAGATTGGATCGGCAGCACGACGGCGTGGTGCTTATGGTGGAGAGTTTCTGCGGCAGGGCTTCGCCTACGCGCAGTCGCGAGAGAGAGAGAGGGAGGGCAGCAGTTGGCGGCTAGGGTTTGGGTTGAGGTGAGAGAGGGCTGCGCCCTTGCCCCCTTATATATAGAGGGGTGGCCGGCCAAGGCCAGCTTGGCCTCTCCCCAAACCCTAGCCGACTTGGAGTAGGAAGAGTGGGGGGCAAGTTTCCCCCCCTTCCTTCTTTGAAGACTCCCTTAGGGTTTCCCCTTGGGCTGGCCGGCTGGGCCTTTAGGGGCCTTGTGCACCTGGCCCAGGGCGGCCAGGGCACTTCCCCTTAGGCCCACGCAGGCCTCCGTCAAGTGGGCCCACGTTGGTCCCACTCCGGAACCTTCTAGAACCTTCCGGTACAATACCGATAAACTCCGAAACCTTTCCGGAATCCAAAAACTGCTTTCCTTTATATGAATCTTATTCTCCGGACCATTCCGGAACCTCTCGTGACGTCCTGGATCTCATCCGAGACTCCGAACTAAAACTCATAAACCAATTATCCATTCTATCCTAGCGTCGATGCACGTTAAGTGTGTGACCCTACGGGTTCGAGAATATGCAGACATGATCTTCTATCAATAATCAATAGCGGGATCTGGAAACCCATATTGACTCCCACATATTCATCGATGATCATATCGGATGAACCACGATGTCAGGATTCAATTAATCCCGTATATGTATTCCCTTCGTCACACGATATTTTACTCGCCCGAGATTTGATCGTCGGTATCGCCATACCTAGTTCAATCTCGTTCACAGCAAGTACTTTACTCGTTCTGTAATCCGATATCACTTCGTGATTAACTCCTTAACCACATGCTTGCAAGCGGTGTTGATATTGATTACCGAGTGGGCCCGAAGTATATCTCTCCGACTTGGGAGGGACAAATTCCATCTCGATACATACAACTCAACAAGTACTTTCTGATCACCTGAGAGACACCTTTATTATCACCCTCACATAGGATGACGTTTGATGACTTCAAAGCTTTCTTCCGATACTAGGGAGTTGTATTATCTCATGGTCTAAGGAATACAATACATGACATAGGAAAAGCTTCGCAAAGATGAACATGATGACACGATCTAATTGCTCTACTTTATTTGGGTCTGTCCATCACACCATTCTCCTAATGATATGATCTCATTATTAATTGACAACACATGTCTATGGTTAGGAAACCTTAACCATCATTAATCAATGAGCTAGTCCATAGAGGCGTACTAGGGACACGGTGTTGTTCATAAACCACACAAGTATTAAAGTTTCCGCTTAATACAATTCTAGCATGGAATATAAACATTATCATGAACAAGAATTATAATAATAACATCTTTATTATTGCCTCTAGGGCATAATTCCAACAGTCTCCCACTTGCACTAGAGTCAATAATCTAGTTTACATCTGGCAACAATCTAACACCCATGGCATTAAGGTGATGATCATGTTTTGCTCGTGGAAGATGTTTAGTCAATGGATCTGCGACATTCAGATCTGTATGTACTTTGCTAATCTTCAGATCTCCATCTGATATATAATCTCGAATTATATGGAAACGGCGGTTGATGTGCTTTGTTTTTGGATGATATCTTGGTTCCTTAGCCAGTGCTATGGCGCCAGTGTTGTCGCATAATATCTCCAGTGGGTCCAAGGCATTTGGAACCACACCAAGCTCAGTGATGAAGTTTCTGATCCAAACTCCTTCACTTGAGGCTTCTGAAGCAGCCATGTATTCCGCTTCTGTTGTAGATCCCGCGATTACGCTTTGCTTGCAGCTTCTCCAGCTCACAGCTCCACCATTCAAAATATAAACGTATCCTGTCTGAGATTTAGAATCATCCGGGTCGGTGTCGAAGCTAGCGTCGACGTAACCTTTTACGACGAGCTCCTCGTCACCTCCATAGACCAAGAACATTTCTTTAGTCCTATTTAAATACTTTAGGATGTTCTTTACGGCTGTCCAGTGTTCCACTCCTGGATCACTTTGGTATCTGCTCGTCAAACTAAGAGCATTGGACACATCCGGTCTAGTACACAGCATGGCATACATGATAGAACCTATGGCCGAGGCATATGGCACTTTGCTCATAGTTTCTCTATCTTTTACCGTAGCTGGACACTGAGCCTTGCTCAATATCTTACCTGACAACATGGGCAATGAACCTTTCTTTGCTTTATCCATTCTGAACCTCTTCAGAACTTTGTCCAGATATGTACTTTGGCTTAAAGCTATTAGGTGTCTTTCTCTATCTCTATAGATTTTGATGCCTAATATATAAGCAGCTTCCCCTAGGTCTTTCATTGAAAAACATTTATTCAAATAACTCTTCACATCGTTAAGCATATCGATGTCATTTCCAATAATCAATATGTCATCCACATATAGTACTAAAAATGTCACCGAGCTCCCACTCACTTTCTTGTAGATACAAGCTTCGTAGCAATTTGGAACAAATCCAAAACTCTTGATCACTTGATCAAAACGAAGGTTCCAACTCCGAGATGCTTGCTTCAGTCCATAAATGGAACGCTGAAGTTTGCACACTTTATTAGCATCCTTAGGATCGACAAAACCTTCGGGCTGCATCATATACAACTCTTCATCAATGTTGCCATTGAGGAACGCAGTCTTGACATCCATCTGCCATATTTCATAATCATGAAACGCAGCAATTGCTAATAAAATCCGAATGGACTTAAACATCGCTACGGGAGAGAAAGTCTCATCGTAGTCAATACCTTGAACTTGCCGAAAACCTTTTGCAACAAGCCGAGCTTTATAGACAGTAACATTACCATCCGCGTCCGTTTTCTTCTTGAAAATCCATTTGCACTCAACGGCCTTACGGTCGCTAGGAGGATCCACCAAAGTCCACACTTGGTTTTCGCTCATGGATCCCAATTCGGATTTCATGGCCTCTAGCCATTTCTCAGAGTCTGGGCTCATCATTGCTTCCTCATAGTTTGCAGGTTCACTGTTGTCTAACAACAAGACGGTCAAGACAGGGTTGCCGTACCATTCAGGAGTGGCACGTGACCTTGTCGACCTGCGAAGTTCAGTAGTAGCATCGTTTGAAGTTTCATGATCTTTATCATTAGCTTCCTCTCTTGTTGATGCAGGCGGCGCCGGAACAATTTCTGGTGCTGCGCTACTCTCCAACTCGAGAGAAGGTTCAATAACCTCGTCTAGCTCTACCTTTCTCCCACTCACTTCTTTCGAGAGAAACTCCTTCTCAAGAAAGGATCCGTTCTTTGCAACAAACACTTTGCCTTCGGATCTGTGGTAGAAGGTATACCCAATCGTTTCCTTAGGGTATCCTATGAAGACGCATTTCTCCGCTTTGGGTTCGAGCTTGTCCGGCATCAACTTCTTGACGTAAGCTTCGCATCCCCAAACTTTAAGAAACGACAACTTAGGTTTAGCACCAAACCATAGTTCATACGGTGTCGTCTCAACGGATTTAGATGGAGCCCTATTTAAAGTGAATGCAGCGGTTTCTAATGCATAACCCCAAAATGATAACGGCAAATCTGTAAGAGACATCATTGATCGCACCATATCTAATAGAGTTCGATTCCGGCGTTCAGACACACCATTGCGCTGTGGTGTTCCGGGTGGCGTGAGTTGCGAAACGATTTCGCTTGCTTTAAGATGCGTGAGAAAATCATAACTCAAATACTCACCTCCACGATCGGATCGTAGAAATTTAATTTTCCTGTTACGATGGTTTTCCACTTCGTTCTGAAATTCTTTGAACTTTTCAAACGTTTCAGATTTATGTTTCATTAAATAGATATACCCATATCTACTTAAGTCATCAGTAAAAGTGAGAAAATAGCGATATCCACCGCGTGTCGAAATACTCATTGGTCCGCACACATCAGTATGTATGATTTCCAATAAGTCCGTTGCTCGCTCCATTATTCCGGAGAACGGGGTTTTGATCATCTTGCCCATGAGGCATGGTTCGCACGTGTCAAATGATTCAAAATCAAGAGACTCCAAAAGTCCATCAGAATGGAGTTTCTTCATGCGTTTTACACCAATATGACCTAGACGGCAGTGCCACAAATAAGTTGGATTATCACTATCTACTTTGCATCTTTTAGCCTCAATGTTATGGATGTGTGTTTCATTGCTTTTCGAGATTCAGAAGAAATAAACCATTCACAACAGGTGCATGACCATAAAAGATGTTATTCATATAAATAGAACAACCATTATTCTCAGATTTAAATGAATAACCGTATTGCAATAAACATGATCCAGATATAATGTTCATGCTCAACGCAGGCACATAATAACACTTATTAAGGTTTAAAACTAATCCCGAAGGTAAAACTAAGGAGAGCGTGCCGACGGCCATCACATCAACTTTTGATCCATTGCCAACGCGCATCATCACCTCATCTCTTGCTAGCCGCCGTCTATTCCGTAGCTCCTGTTTCGAGTTACAAATATTAGCAACTGAACCAGTATCATATACCCAGGCACTACAACGAGCGCTAGTAAGGTAGACATCAATAACATGTATATCAAATATACCTTTGATGGTGCCAGCCTTCTTGTCCGCTAAGTACTTTGGACAGTTGCGCTTCTAGTGACCCTTGACCTTGCAATAGAAGCACTCAGTGTCCGGCTTAGGTCCAGACTTGAGCTTCTTCTCAGCAGGGGCAACGCGCTTGCCTCCGCCTTTCTTGAAAGATCCCTTTGCTCCCTTAGCTTTCTTAAAGCTAGTGGTCTTGTTGACCATCAACACATGATTGTCTTTCTTGATATCCACCTCCGCAGCTTTCAGTTTAGCGAAGAGCTCAGTGATCGTATCAGTGGAACCAATTTGATTATGAGTAACTACAAAACCTTTGTAGCTAGGAGGGAGTGATTGCAGAACTCTGTCAATCTTGAGCTCCTCTGGAATCTTGCAGTCCAGTTGCTCAAGGCGTTGAGTGTAGCCCAACATCTTAATGGCGTGCTCACTAACGGAACTCCCTTCCTCCATCTTGCAGTTAAAGAACTTCTCAGAGATCTCATATCTCTCAGAACGGGCCTGAGTCTGAAACATCGTTTTCAGTTCCTCAAGTATCTCAAAAGGCCCGCGGTACTTCTCAAAACGATTTTGAAGTTCCGGTTCCATAGAAAACAGCATGGTACTCATAATCGCATCACAATCATCTCTACGAGCATTGAAGTCAGCAAGTTCTTCAGTTTTCGCAGTTGCAGCAGGGGTGTCACCTAGCGCTTTGTCAAGTACATAGGCTTTTTGTCCGCCAGCGAGTATGATTCTCAGATTGCGGAACCAGTTGGTGAAGTTAGACCCATTGTTCTTAAGCTTTTCTTTCTCAGCAAAAACGTTGAAGTTGAAGTTGGACTTAGCCATTTGATCTACAACATTGCAAGTACAATTTAGACTATGTTCATGATAACTAGTTCAACTTAATCAAATTACTAGATGAACTCCCACTAAATTCAACATCCCTCAAGTTGTTTAGTGAACACGATCCAAATTCACCACACCTAATCCGATCTTCACGAGAAGAGATGTGGTTTCAATGGTGGACAACTAAGTGTCGATCATATCATTCATATGACTCATGTTTAACCTTTCGGTTTGTGTGTTCCGAGGCCATGTCTGTACATGCTAGGCTCGTCAAGTCAAACCCAAGTATTTTCCGCGTGTGCAAAACTGGCTTGCACCCGTTGTATGTGAACGTAGAGTTTATAGCACCCGATCATCACGAGGTGCTTGAAAACGACGAACTTTCGCAACGGCGCATACGAGGGGAGAACACAATTTTATCTTGATCTTTTAAGTGAGGAATCATCTTATAATGCTACCGTCGCGATCTAAGCAAAATAAGATACATAAAATGATAAACATCACATGCATATAATTTTATGTGACATGGTATAGCCAATCTCCGCACCATGATCTCCATCTTGTGCGCGCCGGCATGATCTCCATCACTCCACCATGATTGCCTCCACCACGAATAGCAACTACAACTATTGCTAACTACTTAGCGATAAAGTAAAGCTATTACATGGCGTATAAGAAGTTGACACGCAGGTCATACATAATTATAAAGACAACCATATGGCTCCTGCCGGTTGTGAACTCATCGACATGCAAGTCGTGAAAGATTACAAAACATGATCATTGCATACAACTCAATTCATACTCATCATGTCTTGGGCCATACCATATCACAAAACACTCCCTGCAAAAACAAGTTAGACGCCTCTACTTTGTTGTTGCATGTTTTACGTGGCTTATGGGAGTAGCAAGCTAAGAACGATTCTTACCTACGAAAAGCCACAACGGTGATATTATGGTTGCTAACATCCGATGTAAGTCCCATGACTACTATAGTGAGAGAAACTGGCATCCACCAGCCGCATGTGTGGAACAAGCCACACGTCAAGTGCGGAGCCGGTCTCGCGAACGCGGTCGCGTAAAGTTGGCCTGAACCGCTTCGATCTCACTATACCGCGCCATAAGAGATACACAACAAGAGGTTTGCAACAGAAAACATCAACGCCCGCAACAAACATGTTGCGTTCTACTCGTGAAACACATCTACGCATAGATCTAGCTCTGATACCACTGAAGGGTTTCGTAGCATAGTAAATCAAAAATTTCCTACGCAACGAACAAGAAAGCCAAGATCTAATCTAGGAGATGTAATCAATGAGAGAGGTAGATGAGATCTTCATACCCTTGAAGATTCGCACAGCGGAAACGTTCAAGAGAACGTGGTTGACGTAGTCGTACTCGCCGTCTCCTCCTCGCGATCCGATCCGATCCTACGCCGCAAGTGGCGGCGCCTCCGAGAGTTGCACACGTGCGGTGCAGCGACGTCTCCTCCTTCCTTGGTCCAGCAAGTATGGTGGAGAGATAGATTGGATCGGCAGCACGACGGCGTGGTGCTTATGGTGGAGAGTTTCTGCGGCAGGGCTTCGCCTACGCGCAGTCGCGAGAGAGAGAGGGAGGGCAGCAGTTGGCGGCTAGGGTTTGGGTTGAGGTGAGAGAGGGCTGCGCCCTTGCCCCCTTATATATAGAGGGGTGGCCGGCCAAGGCCAGCTTGGCCTCTCCCCAAACCCTAGCCGACTTGGAGTAGGAAGAGTGGGGGGCAAGTTTCCTCCCCTTCCTTCTTTGAAGACTCCCTTAGGGTTTCCCCTTGGGCTGGCCGGCTGGGCCTTTAGGGGCCTTGTGCACCTGGCCCAGGGCGGCCAGGGCACTTCCCCTTAGGCCCACGCAGGCCTCCGTCAAGTGGGCCCACATTGGTCCCACTCCGGAACCTTCTAGAACCTTCCGGTACAATACCGATAAACTCCGAAACCTTTCCGGAATCCAAAAACTGCTTTCCTTTATATGAATCTTATTCTCCGGACCATTCCGGAACCTCTCGTGACGTCCTGGATCTCATCCGAGACTCCGAACTAAAACTCATAAACCAATTATCCATTCTATCCTAGCGTCGATGCACGTTAAGTGTGTGACCCTACGGGTTCGAGAATATGCAGACATGATCTTCTATCAATAATCAATAGCGGGATCTGGAAACCCATATTGACTCCCACATATTCATCGATGATCATATCGGATGAACCACGATGTCAGGATTCAATTAATCCCGTATATGTATTCCCTTCGTCACACGATATTTTACTCGCCCGAGATTTGATCGTCGGTATCGCCATACCTAGTTCAATCTCGTTCACAGCAAGTACTTTACTCGTTCTGTAATCCGATATCACTTCGTGATTAACTCCTTAACCACATGCTTGCAAGCGGTGTTGATATTGATTACCGAGTGGGCCCGAAGTATATCTCTCCGACTTGGGAGGGACAAATTCCATCTCGATACATACAACTCAACAAGTACTTTCTGATCACCTGAGAGACACCTTTATTATCACCCTCACATAGGATGACGTTTGATGACTTCAAAGCTTTCTTCCGATACTAGGGAGTTGTATTATCTCATGGTCTAAGGAATACAATACATGACATAGGAAAAGCTTCGCAAAGATGAACACGATGACACGATCTAATTGCTCTGCTTTATTTGGGTCTGTCCATCACACCATTCTCCTAATGATATGATCTCATTATTAATTGACAACACATGTCTATGGTTAGGAAACCTTAACCATCATTAATCAATGAGCTAGTCCATAGAGGCGTACTAGGGACACGGTGTTGTTCATAAACCACACAAGTATTAAAGTTTCCGCTTAATACAATTCTAGCATGGAATATAAACATTATCATGAACAAGAATTATAATAATAACATCTTTATTATTGCCTCTAGGGCATAATTCCAACAGTTTTATCCTCTTGGACGTTAGAGAGGAGCATTACTTCAAAAGATACATGTTACATATTCCAATGGACGAATTGTTTCACATATTCAATCAGCGCGATCTTGACAAGTCTACCATCAGTTGCTATTGTCTGTAAGTGATTTATATTCAAGTATCTAGCTAAGCTCGTTCATTGCCTATATATCTTAATTAACTATATGATTTTTGTATGCTGTTATGCAGATTTAAGATGTTTGAATGCAAAAAAATTGGAATCCATGACGTTGGGTTCATTGACCCATATCTTATATTTACTAATTGGAGGCACCATACGAGGCCTCATGTTAATCCTCACGTCAATAGCAAAATAATCCGTTGGATATAGCAAAGATGTATTAGGAGCCCTTGGATGACATATCGTACCGTTTCGGTAAACTCTCCCCGGGTCACGTGCAACCGAAGAGAAAGGATATCGGGGCCGCGTGCAAGTTGTAGCGAGGAAACCCTACCTAGCTCGACTACGTTCTCTGCTTAGCGGCGGCGGCTGCCGACGATCGTGTGTGTGTCACACCCAGGAGCACCAATCTGAATCCTCACAGGTGAACGGATGCATGCTGCTAACCTGATCTTGCCTAGCTGGACCATCAGTTGTATTATATTAAGGGTACTCTTCAGGATCGGCGATGCATCTCCACAAGGGAAAAAACAGATCGGCACCTCAGTGGTGCTTTCAGAGGAGATGACATGCAAAGTCCTGCTCATGGTGATTTAATAATTTCAGAACTTCTTTTTGATCCCTTAGGAGCAGTAGTTCTGTGCATGCTTTGGTGTTTCTCATCTATAATCATTAGTTTCGTTTCCATCTGGTGACAAGCAACCTCGCTATCAACCCAAGCTAGCTAGATTGGTCCGTTCTGAAAAACTACTGTAGCCGTCGGTTTCACTTTGGACATGTACGTGAGCATCTCTATCTTTGTCTCGCTCAGTGGTTCGTACTTTTTGTGTTTGCATCATTGCTCAAGTTCTGGCCATAGGTGCATGCATTATATGATCAAATATCTAAGACAACTCAGAAGGTTTGCTGAAGTTAAATGCTTAGAGGGGACTATTAATCCCCACGTATTTGCTATATAAAAGTTTCAATACACTTAGTTGAATTTATAATTTTTACTTTTCAATAGCTGACTAAGTAATCCTTTCTGTCGCTTTGATTTTTTTCTTTGCTGCTGCAAGTTTAGTTAGTACTCCCTCCGTTTCAAAATATAAGATATTTTATATTTGTGAAGCAAATATATCTAAATATCTTTTAGTGTGTATATTTGAGTGAACCTACACATTAAAAGTTGTCTAGATGCATTTGCTTTGTAAAGGATAAACATCTTATATTTTAAAACGGAGGGAGTAATATGTTTAACTCTAACTCTGATTTTTAATCTCAACGATGATAACAGAGATGCCCTCTGAAATTCCTCTTATCAGTTAAGTCCCAAAACTATGTGGTCAGCTACATAATGGATGTGTTCGATGCCAATTTTTTAGTGCCATGGCAATAGCTAACAAACGTTTCTCCTATCAGTAGTAGCATTAGCATTATTTCAGTTTTTTTTGCAAATGCGCATTACTATAGAAGTCATGATCTTGAAATATACTTTTCTTATTATACACTTTAATGACTCACGATTGAATAATGCAAGATTCATAGGATAGTTTGGTCATCACTTTGCAATTAGTCTTCCGATGGATTTATGACATTCTTCCAATGAAAAACAGGGTGAAGTAGTTTTTTTTTAGTACAAACGTTTCACATGCATAATCCAATATATATAGATATATATTGAGATCTTAACTTTAAATATTAATGTAATAAATCAATAAAGATTTTATATTAAATAGACATAGAACAGCTAGCCCGTGCAGGTTGCACGGGTTGATGACTAGTATCATTAATGAAAGGATGTTAAAAGATCACCCCAGAGACGTGGAGAAGGACCTCTTCAGATTTTTTGTCAAGCAAAATCTTAAAAGAGAACTTCTATTTCCTTACAACTTTAAGTGAGTGTTTCTATCTTCTAGACATTCTTTTTTGCTTACTCGATGTTAAGTGTAATTGATGAGTTATGCATGCGTGTCTGCAGTTTCCACTGGATTCTGCTAAAGATTCAATTGGACACATCAACTGTTCATATCTTGGACTCATTGGATAAGCCCGACGTCCTGTTTAGCGACATGAAAGAAATGCTGCAAAAGTAATTTCAATCATTACCCGACTATATCAGCTCCTTTCATTAATTTCCTGATAACAAGTATTTAATAACTCATTTGCTCATTTTCTTTGCCCTGTAGCGTTTGGACACGTTTCAAAAAGTCGGTAATAGGTGAATTCAAAGAACAGCTAACTTTTAAAAAGATAAAGGGTTTGAAGCAACCACCGGGGACCAATCTCTGTGGATTCTACGTCTGCGAGTTCATCCGGTGGTACACCAGTGAGCGGAGAGCACGTACCACGGACTTTGATGTACGTAAATAATATTCACAGTTTTCTTTTATTATAATCAATTGTGTTGAGTTTCATCCAACTTATATATATCCATATCGATCTTCTTAAAGTTGTATGTGATGCGGGAGAAGCTCGTACCAACCCAGCGCCTAAAAGCAATTCAAGAGGAGCTGGCAGGATTCATCATGAGGGAGGTCCTCTGTGAGAAAGGAGAACACTATGTGGAGGACGAAGAACACTATATGTAATTTAGTGATCTCCATGTAACTTAGTTTGTTTTGAAACTTGTTTGAAAAATAGTTGTACATACACTTGTTTGAAATTGTAGTATATACAGTCGCAAGACATCGTATAGTATTATATATGCATGCACCAACGTGTAATGTGTATGTACTAGTCGTAGAATATAGGTACGGAAACTCGTTTGAAATTAAAATAAACCCTAATTAAGCATAAACCCTAAACCTATAATCTGAAACAGCAACAAAAATAAAAACAAAAATAGAACACTTTAGTCCCGGTTCTCATTACTAACCGGGACTAAAGGTCCCCGAGACGGCGCTCCTAGCCGTGCCCACGTGGACGGCCATTAGTCCCGGTTCGTTTGCAACCGGGACTAAAGGCTGAGGGCCTTTAATCGCGCTTTGCTAGTCCCGGTTTGGAAACCGGGACTAAAGACCGTTACAGACCGGGATTAATGGCCCTTTTTCCACCAGTGTCGTATCGAACGTATTGTCATCCATTCTATTATGGAGAAGGACACATGGCATAAAACTCTTGTAATTATAGAAATACAAATTCATTTTACTTTGACATATATCTTTTTTGTCTGTACATCATTTAGCTAGTCATATGCAGTACTTGACACTAATATATTTTTATTAAACTGACAGAAGCTTAGCAATACCTTTATGGTAGAGCTTGGCATCCCCTCCTCATGTCAAATCTGGTTGTACTAGCCACTATTTGGGCTAATGCAATAAGAATGGTATGAAAATACGAAAGGCAGATTTGTACTAGAGAAGGAGGCCTAGAACTCGTTTTCTTCCCAATCTGATTTTAAGATTGGCTCAGTTATAAAATTCTGCTTTGCTAGGTCCAGTGCAGATGATATCTCTATGCACTTTGCGCCTGTTTGACACTCTAAGTATTTGTAGATATATATGCTTCCTAGCTAGTACTAATTGGTTTGCAAAACCCTGGCTAGTACTAATTAAGTCTCATGTTCAGAAGTAGTTGACAAGTACCATGTCCTTCCTGTCATGTGATTTGGTATTATAACTTTATACTGCATCAAAAGTCTTCTTATTGTAATTCCATGTTTAGTGATTAGTAATATTTGGTAATTGCTGTGTTCAAAAGAAAACCAGATACTCTGACCTTTCCCAGAGCTCTGGGGTAATATCTGAACCGTCCAGCATCTACATGAAGCAATGTCGTAAGGCACATGAATTTGGACCCCCGGGATTGTTAGAGCCAGTGTTTTTCTCCTCCGCCTCTAGCGATGGTAGACGGGCCAATTACTAAACCATCCCTGCCTAAACTCGGGTGTTCTCGAGAAACCCAGCCTTCCCGAAGCTGTGGAGGCCGACCCATTATTGCGTCCGTCTGCGAAAATAGAATTTTCCCAGCCGGTCGTTCAAATAAACCTTTCGAGGAGTTCCAATCAGCGACTGTTCAGTTACCCGACGCTAAAAAACGTATTATTAGCAATTGTTGCTTACAGCCGGATGGTTGAACCGTCGCTGGCCCATGTAGCAAAACCGACTGAGATTATAGGTTGTGTATTAGTGAGTATTCCCAAACCATAGGGTGATACACTTAAGGGTTTGATGATGTGTAAGATTGGTTTTGGTACAATCAGAATTTTAGAGTATTGACAAGAGAGAGACGGAAAAGTTCTGTGGTGATCCGAAAGTTGTTCGGAGGGTTTCAGAAGAAGTTTCAGAGCAATAGGGATTAAATAATATGTAATTAATATTAACTAATTGAATTAACATTAAATATACTTATGTATTTAATAAATAATGGCAGCCCACCTTAATTGGGCCCTTCCGAGAAGGGAGCCCACTAAGGTGGCTGGCCACCCCCTAGATGGGCCCTAAGGGGCCCATGCGGCTAGGGAACCCTAGGGTTAGGGTTTTTGGGTGCCCTACGGCTGCCCCTCCCTCCCGTGGCTGCCGGCCCCTAGGGGTGCCTTGGTGGGGGGTAAGGGTGCCCCCCTGTCCCCTACATAAAGGCACTGTACCCCAAGTGGAGGAGGAGAACACACACAATTCTATGAGTTGGGGCTCTACTCTCCTCCTCATGCGACCCTCTCTCTCTAGCCCCCCCCCCCCCTCCCTAGGGTCCCCGATATTGTCCTACCTAGTTTTCGGTCCAGGTGGGCGTTCACCGAAGGGATGGCAAGGCCCACAAATGTGATTGACTGGCGCGGCCCAGGAGCAAGACATGGCGTGTAATGCAAGGACTCGAAGAACAAGACCTAGTCGAATTAGGACTTGTCTAGGGTTATTTCAAACCGCCGTTATCTGTAGTTAACTTGGAGAGCAATCCTGAGACCCAACCTTCGCATATAAAAGGTTGGGAGCGAGATCCAAGAACGCCCTCTAGACACTTTTTCCATCATCCACCCGAGCGCTCAAATCCTCGGGAGCTCCACACCTTCGGCTAGATCTAATCTACGCCACCGCTGTAAACACCACCGCTATAAACACCCAAGCAATAAAGTCAGACAAGCAGGACGTAGGTATTTACCTGCCAAGGGGGCCGAACCTGGGTATAACCTGTGTTCCTTTGTGTTGTCTGATCGCCGTTGAGTTCGCCAGATCCTCTGATCGCACCATGATTCGAAAGCCCTCAAGCATGGGCATTGTCGGGGTCGAACCTCGTCAATTGGCGCCGACCGTGGGGACGACGGGATCTAGATCTACGGATTCACTGGCTCCTTCACAAACCATCGTCGACACCGCTTCGCCAACCATCGTCGACGCTGCTCCACCGATCATCATCGACTCTGCACCAACGACCACCATCAACACCCCAACAGCTGCAATCTTTGACCCCATCCCGCACTCAATGGGATCGACTCGACAAAAATTGGAGGTTTCAAGATAGCCTTCGGCTTGTTCAACTTCCATGTGGATGACGCTGGCGTCATTGAGTTGATCTCCATGACCGACTCTGCCTCACCCGCCGCAGATCCAGCTATTCCATCGACCAAAGTCACACAGTTAGCGGTCAAAAACACCTCATCGTCAACATTGCCGCTAGCGTCGGTGAAAGCGGACCCAGTGCTGGAATCATCGACCCCATCAGTCGGGTCGAATGACTTTCAAGATCCGCCACCATCCCCAACCACCGCATACTGCGTCGATTGCGACGCCTACCTCTTCCTGGGTAATGGAGATTTCTCGCTTCACGAGATCGCTGGCTGTGAAGACCCTCATGGAGGCACCGCTGCAATCTACCTGACGATCTCTGAACGCCCTCACGCTCCAACCAGCGCCCTACGACCCTGACTACATCGAGGGTCTGTACTCAGACTACACCTGTTCAGATGATGACTTCTACCCCGAGGCTAAGGGGAAGATCGGCAACTCAGGCAGCTCAAGCTCGAGCGAATCCGCCATATCTGGCAGGGGATATGTCGTCGATTATGACTCCGATATGATGATCAAGGCAGGCACATGCGTTGGTGATGACAACATATACCCTCTGGCGCAAGGCGAAATCAGCGACGACTCAGCTTCGCCGCCCGGCGGACATTGCATGATGGCATCGCACGGAGAAAGGAACGAGAACAGAGCCAACACCACTCGAGATCGGCAAACTGCCAGTGGCCGATTCATCACACAAGCTCAGATCCGGCATGCGAGGCGTGTCTACTTGGGTGAGCTACCGATGGGCCCCAATCCTGGAGCTGACGAAATTGCTGCACTTTGGTTCATCATCAATGAGCAGAAGGATCAGATCAACAGTGAGAAGCGGATCCTAGAGAGACGCAGAGATGAGGCCGACGCATCTAGTCGTCGATGCGCCGATTTGTCCTCACACTACTCATCGTGCATACCACGAAAATCACGATCTCACCTTCCACCTGGGGGCGACACACACAATATCGCAAGACATCTAGAGGAAGAATCAAATGAGGTCAACATACTGCCCAAGACCAGGGAGGCTGCGATCATGGCCACCGCAGCCTACATCGCTGCCAATGCGCCTAACGATGACGAGCACATGCAATAGTTTCGCAGCCTGGCGCTCGAGGGCAGGGGCGGAGCCAGGATTTGGACATAGGGGGGGCGAGCTAAAAAAAATTGCGAAGACTTTTACACATAGTAAATGTTTCTACTCGATGTTTTCAAATAGTTTCATGTGAGAAATGTCTATGTCTCTATATTTGGAGGGTACTTGAATGAGAAATACCCATATTCAGTATGATATATACCCATAGAAACTGATAAGAGGGAATACATATAAACTCATATTTTTAGCCATCAACTGTAAAACATCTTCTGTAAATTGAAGTGTGCAAAGAGAGTATTTTTGTTTCATTATTGTATGCGCACATTTAATACTTGGTCGAATCTAATACTAAACTAACAAAGTGATTAGATTGTGAAATATTACCCTTAAGATCCATTGTTTTACAAGGTTTGTACTAATTAACTGGAATACTAGGACTACTAGGCCGTAATACATCAAAACAAAGACAGTGGTAGCATATAGATCGGTGATGGTGTACCTATAAATTAAGTGCTTGATCGACGGACTGGAGGGCGCAGAGCTTCGTGGCCGCGGCATGCAGATGAAGGATGAAAAAGTGGCTACGACGTTGGAAACATCCTGCGCCCCTGTGCTGATCTGGGTGCTCTTCTCGCGCCCAGCCGGCATCTTGAGAGCTGGAGCAGCGAGGGTCCGAGCAGCGCCGCCACAGGAGGTCTTTTTTTTAGGGTACGGCATCGATGAATCACAGGTTCCAAAGGAACGGACGAGAGTCACGGCTTCGATCTAGGCTTCCTGCCCCCCACGATCGCTAATGACATAGCTGGGCTCTTCTTTTGCCTGTTGGGCTTTGATGCCTATACAAATCTTTACTATTGGTTCTCAGTTGATGAAGGCACTTCTCCTCTACACCATTCGATTGCCCAAAATACCCCTCGCACCACATATTTACTCCTGTAAAAAAAAACTATACGGCAAATAGCACGCACCATCTGATCATGGCTAGCTGAATCCATGGGCTGACGGAGAGGATTTCATCGCAAACCCCAGAAACCATCACCGTTCACCAGATGATGGCACTGACGCAAAAGACCAGCATCACTCTGGGTCGCGTCGGGTGCGACAGAAAGAACGCCGAAGCCATTATGGAGACGCTGATGCAGACGATATGGTAGCAGTAGGCTATGTAAACCATGACCACAACGACAACCACGACGGCCCTAGGCAACATAACACGTATTACGGAAGTAGTAGCCGAAGCACCGGGCACGATTCGAGGCCAAAGACGGAGTGGCGTCGGCGTCATGACCAGCCACCACCCTCGACGGAAGAACTCCTCAATGGGGGGTGTCCTAAGCACACCTACCTCGACAAAGATGGCAGGCGAAACCGGCACATCCTCTCATCGAGTGCCGAGAGTTTCTGCGACTCAGTCAAGTGCTTCAGGAGAAGATGCGATCAGAACAGCCCGTTGCAGGCCCAGTAGCTTACAACGCGCCGCCGCCACCAAATCCACTGCGAAACGCAACACAGCATGGCCATCAGGCCGCCACGATCCAACACCTCATTGAACCACGACAGCAGGCCGTCGAGGAGGAGGCGTTCCCACCACCATGTGGCTTTGTGCCTATGATCTAGAGAGGCGCCCGGCGAATCGCACTCAGAGAAAAAGAGGAAGGGAGGTGTTTCAGGCCGAACATGCTCCACTAGCTTGGGTTTGATCGATCAGATCACCCACTGAAGATTCCACGACCGGGCCATCACGCATTGGTCCTCGAAGCTCAGATTGGAGGTTTCACCTCCAAAAAGGTGTTCATGGACAGAGGAAGCAACTTGAACCTCATATACGCTGATACACTGCGGAAGATCAAGATCCCGATGACTGATCTCTTGCCATCAGAGACCTCCTTCCATGGCATCGTACCAGGAAAGCCGACATATCCTCTAGGGGTTATAAACTTGGATGTCATCTTCGGCACCCCTGCAAACTTCAAAAAGGAGAAGATCAAATTCGAGGTCATCGATTGGCCCTCCTAGTACCACGCCATCCTTGGGCGACCAGCGTTCGCCCGATTCATGGCAGTCCCCCATTATGCGTATCTCAAGCTACGGATGCCAAGAAACAGAGGACCATTGTCGATCAGTGGCAGTTTTGCATGTTCTCAAAACTGCGACAAAGACTTCAACACCCTGTCCCAGACATTCGGGGTTCATGAGGAACTCTATCACATCAGAGAGAGCACCAACATGTACATAACCCTAGCGGTGCAGCAGAACGCCCCAGAGTTATCTTTCGATGCCAGCAAGGACACGCGTGAGCACCAGATCCACTCGACGGACCCAACCAAGACCGCGCAGGTGTCGAATTCCCTCTCCTTCGCATTGGAAAGTGTGCTCGTCAAGTTCCTCTGTTAGCACTGGAGAATGTTTGCCTGGTGTCCAGCAGATATGCCAGGCATCCCTAGGGAACTTACCGAGCACGAATTGAAGATTTTCCCCAACGTGAAGCCCATCAAACAATCAATGCGTCGTTACTCTCCAGAGAAGTCCCGATCGATGGGGGATCAGATCTCGATTCCACTGCTGGCTGCGAACGCCTCTCGTTCCTTGATGCCTACTCAGGATACAATCAGATCAGGCTGAAGGTCGAAGACGAGGACAAGACTGCCTTCATCACCCCGCACGCGGTATACTGCTATATGACGATGCCATTCGGCTTGAAGAACGCAGGAGCCACCTATCAACGGTGTATGCAAGCTTGCCTGAAAGAGCAGATCAGCTGCAATGTCGAAGTCTATGTTGACGATATCTTCATCAAGACCTCGAGAGAAGACAGCTTGCTCAACGATTTGCGTGAAGCTTTCGCAAACCTTGATCGTTACAACATCAAGCTCAACCAGAAAAAGTGCTCTTTTGGAATACCTACATGCCAACTCTTAGGGTACCTCATCTCTGAAAGAGGAATCGAGGACAACCCAGAGAAAATTCAAGGAATCATCCACATGTAGCCGCCGCATACGCTACGACATGTCCAGCAGTTGACATATCGTTTAGCGGCGCTCAGTCGCTTCATCGGCAAGCTAGGCGAAAAAGCCCTCCCCTTCTATCAGCTTCTCAGGAAGACAGACAAAATCACCTAGATAGCAGAACGGCAGGCCGCCTTCGATGACCTTAAGCGTCGCCTTTCGACGTCCCCAGTATTGGTCACCCCGCGCGAGAAGGAACCAATGCTGCTGTACATAGCTATGACCAATCAGGTGCTCAGCTCTGCGCTCATCGTCGAACGCGCAGAAGAAGGCAAAAGCACACGGAGTACAAAGACCGGTCTACTACCTTAGCGAGGTACTCTCTCCAACCAAGCAAAGGTACCCCCACTACCAGAAGCTAACATACACCATATACATGACAGGGAAGAAGTTTCTGCACTATTTCAAATGCCACTCTATCGTCGTGGTGGCCTCGACCCCGGTCTCGAGCATACTCAACAACCCTAGCGCCATGGGACGCGTCTCTCTATGGGGCATCACCCTTGGTCCATGGGAGATCACATACCAGCGACAATCGACAATCAAGTCACAAGTCCTTCTAGATTTCATCGCTGAGTGGACTGAATCTCAGATACCGGAACTCCCAGACCTGTCGAACATTTGGACGATCTACGTCAACGGCTCCAAATACGTTTCGGGGGCAGGCGCATGAGTTATCCTCGTGTCCCCGCAAGGAGACAAGATGCGCTACATCCTACGTATGTGATTCACAAACCTCTCCAACAATGAGGCCGAGTACGAAGCTATCTTGCGCGGCATGCGTTTGGCGAAAGCATGCGGCACCACTCGCATCAAGATCCATGGCGATTCAAACCTCCTCGCCCAACAGGTCATGAAAGACTGCGACGCGACCTGTGCAAACATGATCGCGTACCGCGCAATGTACGATAAGCTCGAAGGCAACTTCGAGGGCTGCAAGGTGACTCACATCGGTCGAGAAAGCAATGAAGAGGCAGACTCCCTGGCAAATATCGGGTCCAAATGCCTACCGATACCACCAGGGGTCTTTTTCGAGGAAATATTTGAAAGATCCATCAAGATCAAACCAGCCACCATCGACCCAGCGTTAGCAACACGCTCGGGGGCTGGACCTCCCGAAGATGCTCCGGCAGTAGAGCAGGAAGACCTGGCTAAGCAAACGGCCCAAGTCATGCTAGTCGAAGCGGTATGGACGAAGCCATACCTCACCTACTTGCTGAGAGGCGAGCTACCAGAAGACACTATCCACCGTCGCCAAATCATGCGACAATCCAAGGACTTCACAATAATTCAGGGAGAACTCTACAAACGTAGCACAACAGGTGACGAGGGTTAACTCGACAAATGTCCTAGATGAAGGACTTAGGATCGGGGGAGTAGGGCGTCGGATGAACTCGAAGGTAAAGTCAGTAAAACAAGGTGTGTATCGAAAGTAAACACGGTGGTGAACTTGGCTTGCTTTCAATCTGTCCCTCACCGTCCTCTCCTAGCCCCTATATATAGGTGGCCAGGTCTCAAGATACGGGAGGGGTCTGACACATATTACAACATCGATATACGACATGAACTCGTATTTCAACTAGGATTACACTTGGGCCTTGCTTAACGGGCCTAGGGGTACTCAAGTAACGGGCACTATTATCTATACCCTTGTCAACAGGAGTCCTCCAAAGATGCATCGCGCCCAAAGACGGCGTCGCTCTTCTTTGGGACATCCATGAAGGAACCTGTGGGCATCTTGTCAGCAACCGAACCCTCATCGCCAAGGCCCTTCACTCAGGGTTCTATAGGCTATCGGCACTCCATGATGCCAAGAACATCATCAAGTGGTGTGACGCATGCCTATGCTTCGCCACGGAGCCCCACGCACCCGCATTGGAGCTACGAACAATCGCCTTGGCATGGCCCTTCGCACAATGGGGACTTGACCAAGTGGGACCTCTGCCCATGTCATCACGAGGTGGGCATACCTATCTGCTAGTCGCAGTGGACAAGTTCTCCAAGTGGATCGAAGTTGTACCTGTGACCAATCAGGAAGCAACCACTGCCATCAAATTCTTCAAGTCCATCACTTGTCGATATGGGGTCCCAAATAGCATCATTACCGACAACGGCACCAACTTCACCTTCGGCGAGTTTTAGGAGTTCGCCAAGAAGCTGGGCATCCAAGTCAAGTACGCCACGATGGCACACCCCAAGTCCAATGGGCAGGTCAAAAAAGCAAATGGGCTTGTTTGTGCTGGCCTGAAGAAGCGACTCCTTCGACCACTCAAATGCGCGGCAGACGCTTGGGTCAAAGAACTGCCATCAGTACTATGGAGTTTACGCACAACGCCCAACTCCTCCACCGGCTACATGCTGTTCTTCTTGCTTTTCGAAGTTGAAGCCATACTCCCTACCGACGTTCATTATTGCGCACCTCGCGTGGTAGCATATGTCGAAGAAGATGCCTAAAAGGCACTCGAAGGTGCCCAAGATCTGCTAGACGAGGCTCGATACATCACCCTCACCCGCTCAGCGGTCTACCAGTAAAGCCTCTGAAACTACCACAGCAGATGGGTACGTGGATGGTCTTTCGAGCATGGCAACCTAGTTCTTCGTCTCAAGCTAACAAGCATGACGAAGCTGGAATCGCCATGGGAAGGCCCATACCTCATTCACAAAGTCATTCCTGGTGGAGCGTATCAATTATGCAACCCCAAGACAGGGGCAGATGAGAAGAACCCATGGAATGCCGCACAGCTGCGCCGTTTCTACCCATAGAAGGATTAGAACCCTCCCTCCCCTCCTTCCTTTGTAACTAGGCGCCGGCAGCAGTGCGCCCAATACTGTGCATTCGGCACCAATCAATAAAGTAAAAGTTCCTCAAATTTTGAGTCGATACTTACACTAACCCACGCTCGGGGGCTTCGCCTTAAAAATCTTCGACCCACGCTCGGGGCTTTGCCTTAAAAATCT
This sequence comes from Dactylis glomerata, assembly GCA_007115705.1. Classification (NCBI taxonomy): domain Eukaryota; kingdom Viridiplantae; phylum Streptophyta; class Magnoliopsida; order Poales; family Poaceae; genus Dactylis; species Dactylis glomerata. Next base: position 2,655,841 of record QXEO01000344.1, read on the forward strand.
TCGACCCACGCTCGGGGGCTCTGCCTTAAAAAATTTCAACCCACGCTTGGGGGCTTCGCCTTAAAAAAATTTCAACCCACGCTCGGGGGCTTCGCCTTAAATTTTTTTTGACCCACGCTCGAGGGCTTCGCCTTTATTTTTTTTGACCCACGCTTGGGGCTTCGCCTTCAATTGTTTTTTGACCCACGCTCGGGGGCTTCGCTTTATAGACGTTTGACTCGCGCACTTGGTGAAATCTACCAAAGGACAAACTTCGAAACATCATGTATATTTACAAAGTGTGTGCCACATCGGAGTACAACTACAAACATGAGTGGCCTAAGCTACTTGGGGATGCTGAAGTGATCTCTCCCTATCGCTCTCATCAATAATCTGCGCCGCGATAAACTTGGCGGCACGATGACAAGCAGCATAGTGAGGAGTCATATCGGTATGCCCGCTAGGTGTCAGAGGTAATCTCTTCACCAGATCCATATCTACTTCCGGGTAACGAATCCGCATGAAGGATAGGGCAACCTGCGCGCCACAATGGAGATGACGTCGAAGAAAGCGGTATATGGCCTCACCATTCTCGAACCACCTCAGCAAAGCAGGAAGGCCATCAGGTTGATCGTTCAACGAGAACATCACTTTATGAACAACTGCCAAAGCCGAGCGGCATGTTTTGGCAAGCACTCCAGCCTGAGAGATACGATCCTAGAGCAGAGACAATACTTCCGCCTTCGATCCATCGGCCCAGAAATTTTCCACTGTCGAGTTCGCATGTGTCTGAGCGGCATTCAGATGAGCATTCACCCGTCGGGATTCAGATCTCTCATCCAGGCACACATCTGCGAGAAATTGGACAACAATCAATAAGGATAAACAAGACAAAGGCATTAATAGCAATAGAGAGATACTCACACTTCAAAGTTTTCCCAAGGCTATCGATCTCACTCAGCAGATACCATTCGGCAGCAGCGGCTAAAGAAGCTTTCGAGCGGGCAACATTAATGAGTGTTGTAACTCTCTTTGCCTCCTGCTGGGCTCTCTTCAGCTGGTCTCGCAAGTCTCGAATAAGTGATAGTTTGCCGGTGGAAGGCGCTCATTTTTCAGCAACCACCGCAGACGACCCTCTAGCCGAAGATCCGCCAACTACCTCATAGGAGGGCATCCAGGCATCAGACCCTGAACTCACACCCTGTGGGTGAGATACAAGGTTACAAGAATCTGCTAAGGTGGGATACACGATTGTCGAATAACTCATGAAGAAATCGAACGGCATTATAAACAGCAAAATACAGGTGATCTGTTCACAACAAGTTCTCGCCCAACTTGACCACCAAATATTAAAAGACTCAAGGCTCTCGGATACCCTAGGAGGCGCTGACAGTCACCTTGCTAGAGGAAGCACCCTTCCCTGTGCGCCTCTCCTCTCGGGCAGTTTTCTGCTTGGCGTTTCTCTTTGCCAAGAAAAATGCAAGGTGGTTAGCCAGATCACGAGCTCGTTCGAGGAAGTCCTTCAGAGATTTGTCGTGACCATCCTTGCCCTTTGGATAGGTGCTCGTGATCTTCTCAAAGTCGCATTCGATCTCGTGCATCATCAACATAGAGAAGACAGACTCAGATCTGGTTGTTACTTGTCGACGCACAATGGCGACCAGCGGATCTTCACCGCCCTCCTTCAGTGCCATGGCCTCGATGATTCCAGTAGTCGTGATGCTCGTTGACTCCGGGATAGACACATCTCACACACGTTTGAGCGTCAAATGGGCCTTAGCCAAGAGGCCTCGAACTTCCTGACAGACGCGTGATACGTCTCAAACATATCTATAATTTTTGATGCTCCATGCTTGTTTATACACCATTTGCTTTGTGTTTTGTTACACTTCGTGGCGTTTTTACGCATTTTTCGGAACTAACCTACTAACAACATGCCACAGTGTCAGTTCCCTGTTTTCTGCTATTTTTGTGTTTCAGAAAAGTCACACAGGAAATATTCTCGGAATTGGACGAAACAAAAGCCGAACCTCCTATTTTTACCAAAGCTTTGTGAAGACCGAAGATGAGACGAAGGGGGGCCAGGGGCCAGCCACACCATAGGGTGGCACGGCCCAGCCCCTGGCCGCGCCACCACATGGTGAGGCCACCTGGCCCACCTCCTGATGCTGCCCTTTCGCCTATAAATTCCCCTCGACGGGAAAAACCTAAAGGACGGATCACTTTTCCTCGAAATATACTGCAAGCCGCCGCCGTCGTCGAAGCGAGATCGGGAGGATCCAGGAGCTCTTCTCGGCACCCTGCCAGAGAGGGGAATCCCTGCCGGAGGCCTTCTCCACCACCATGGTCGCCTCCGGAGTGATGTGTGATTAGTCTACCTTAGACTACGGGTCCATAGCAGTAGCTAGATGGTTGTCTCCTCCACCATGTGCTTCATGTTTAGATCTTGTGAGCTGCCCTACATGATCAAGATCATCTTTGTGTAATTCTACATGTTGTGTTTGTTGGGATCCGATGAGTATTGGTACTATGTCAAGTTGATGTGCTGAATTATATATCTTTATGTTATCTCTATGTTGTTTATGATCTTGCATGCTCTCCGTTGCTAGTAGATATCTTGGCCGAGTAGATGCTAGTGTGACTCCAAGAGGGAGTATTTATGCTCGATAGTTGGGTTCATGCCTCTAGTAATCTGGGGGAGTGACAGAAACCTCTAAGGTTGTAGATGTGCTGTTGCCACTAGGGAGAAACAACATTCTTCCGTCCAAGGACATTTGCTTTGTTTACTTTACGCACTTTGCTTAATGCAGTTATCTGTTGTTTGCAACTTAATACCCAATGTTTGCTCGGACAACATTCGGAGGGTGGATTATTAGTCATAGATGCAGTTGGATTATGGTCTATGTATTTTGCCGTAATGCCCAGAGTGAATCTCATAGTGATCCTCATGACATATGTATGTTATCTTTATTCTATCAATTGCCCAACTGTAATTTGTTTACCCAACATGTTGTTATTTATCTTATGGAGAGACACCACTAGTGAACTGTGGAGCCCGATCCAATTTCCTTTACATTGCTATACATTTTACTTTTACTCACACTGTTTACTTTTACTTGCATACTATTACCCTTTTACCACTCGATACGCTCAATCCTTTGTTTACAGCAAACCGGTGAGATTGACAACCTCATCGTAAGTTGGGAGCAAAGTTCTTGGTTGTGTTGTGTGCAGGTTCTATGTTGTTGCTGGTGCAAAGCAAAGCCCTGGACGAGGCGCCTTATAAATTGTCCGAAGCTGTCGCGAAGCTAGCAAGCATCACCTTCTGAAGTTTGGCTTTCTCCTACTGGTTCGATAAACCTTGGTTTCACAACTGAGGGAAGACTTGCTGTTGTGCTCATCATACCTTCCTCTTGGGGTTCCCAATGGGCTGTTACTTACAAGCCATCAAGCAATTTTTCTGGCACCATTACCGGGGAGAAAGAAGATTTCTGCAAGGGGAGTCTCGCACGCACAATCTTTTACTTTGTTTTTGTTTTATTTTTTTATTTTTGCTTGCATCGGTTTATCAAAAATACAAAAAAAGTTAGTTCCTTTATAGTTGCTTTTACTTGCTTGCTTTTAGTTTTGCTAGAATGGGTACTCCTGAGAACACCAAGTTGTGTGACTTTACTAGCACCAAAAACATTGATTTTATCTGCACTCCTATTGCGCCACCTGCTCCTGAGGCAAATTTTTATGAGATAAAACCTGCTTTGTTCAATCTTGTTGTGAAAGAGCAATTTTCCTGTGCCAGTTCTGATGATGCTGCAGCTCATCTCAACAATTTTGTTGAGCTATGTGAGATGCAAAAGTATAAAGATGTAGATGGTAATATTATTAAGCTTAAGTTGTTTCCTTTCTCTTTAAGAGGAAGAGCTAAGGATTGGTTGCTATCTTTGCCTAGAAATAGTACTGATTCTTGGGATAGGTGTAAGGATGCTTTTATTGGAAAATACTATCCTCCTGCTAAGATTATAGCTTTGCGTAGTGATATTATGAAGTTTAGAACGTTTGATAATGAACATGTTGCTCAAGCTTGGTAAAGAATGAAATCTATGATAAAGAATTGTCCCACTCATGGACTGACTACTTGGATGATTGTCCAAACCTTTTATGCAGGACTGAATTTTTCTTCAAGAAATCTATTGGATTCAGCTGCTGGAGGCACTTTTATGTCCCTTACCTTGGGCGCCACAACAAAGCTTCTTGACAATATGATGGTAAATTATTCTGAGTGGCACACCGAGAGAGCTCCACAAGGTAAGAAGGTAAATTCTATTGAGGAAACCTCTTCCTTGAGTGATAAGATTAATGCTATTATGCTTATGCTTTCTAATGATAGAGCTCATATAGATCCTAATAATGTTCCTTTGGCTTCTTTGGTTGCTCAAGAAGAGCATGTTGATGTAAACTTCATTAGAAATAATAATTTCAACAATAATGCTTATAGGAACAATTTTGCTAGCAATAATTATAGGCCGCTTCCTTCTAATGGTGATAATAGCTATCTTGGTAGACCTAAAATGCCTAGTGAAGAAAGGATTTTAGAAGTTGAAAGGGCTACTAAGAATTTTATGCAGATGCAATATGAGCAGAACAAGGTGTTCACCAAGACCATGGAGGAGCAATCTGCCTTGTTGAAGAGTATTAGTCATCAACTTGATAATTTGAACAGGGCTATTGCTGAGTTGCAAGCTAAGGTTTCTAGAGCAGAAACCGATATTTCATCTTTGTCTGATGTGCAATCTTCCTTGATTAATAGAATGTCTGCTAAACCTGATCATTTTGCTGCTACTAATGCCATCCAAGTTAGAATTGATGAAAATATTAGGATGTTAGCAGAATTGCATGCCAGGTGGGAAAGAGAAGATGAGATGGCTAGAAAGATGAAGGTATGTACTATTACTACCTCTAATGATGTTGTTCCAAATGCTAGCAATCCTCTTACCTTGATTGGTATAGAGAAATCTCCTACTCCTTGTGCGAAAAAACCCAAAACTGCAAAAACTTTTTCTACAAAAAGTGCTGAAATTTTTCGGAGTATGGAAGACAATAGCTCTATTTATTTTAATGATTTGGATGTTGATGGCTGCAATATATCTGAAGTTATTTTGTTCTTGCAAAAGCTTGCTTTGAGTCCCAATGCTAGTTCTATTAATGTTGTTTTTACAAATCATATTACAAATGCTCTCATGAAAATTAGGGAGGAAAAGTTGAAACAAAAGGCTTGTATTCCCAAGAAGTTAGAAGATGGTTGGGAGCCCATCATTGATATGCATGTTAATGGTTTTGATTGCCATGCTTTATGTGATCTAGGTGCTAGTATTTCTATTATGCCTAGAAAGATTTATGATATGCTTGGTTTACCACCGCTTGAAAAATGTTATTTTGATGTTCCTCCTGCTGATGTTGCGAAGAAGAAACCTTTAGGAAGGATTAATGATGTTCTTATTATGGTTAATAATAACCTTATTCCTGTTGATTTTCTTGTTATGGATGTTGAATGCAATGCTTCATGTCCTATTATTTTGGGAAGACCTTTTCTTCGAACTGTAGGTGCCATCATTGATATGAAGGAAGGCACCATCAAATATCAATTCCCACTCAAGAAAGGTATGGAACACTTCCCTAGAAGGAGGAATAAATTACTTTTTGACTCTATTCTTAGAGAAAATTATGAACCTGATGCTTCATCGGTTGATATTACTTGATTTGCACTTTCTGCGCCTAGCTCAAACGCGTTAAAGAAAAGCACTCTTGGGAGATAACCCAATGTTTTATTTTCAGTACTTTTTCTTTTATTTGAGTTTTGGAAGTTATTACTACTATAATGACTTCTCCTTATCATTTTTATTTCGTTGTTGTGCCAAGAAGAACCTCTAATTTGAGGGAGGTAAGATTTGGGGAAGTTGTTGTCCTGAAACAGATTTCTGCGCTGCACCGTAAACATTTGTGAAAATTCTCAGAATATCTTTTTGATCTACCATTTCTTGTGCATATGCCCCAGGTTATATCCAAACTTTCATTAGTTTTGCACTTTTTGATTTGAGCAACAGAAGGTCCTCGAAAAAATCGACCTTTGACAGCTGTTCTGTTTTGACAGATTTCTGCCACTATTTGTGTTTGCCTCTCGATCACTTTCTTTTTGAGTTCTTTTGATCACAGAACTTTTGAGGAAGTTTCTACAGTATTATATGCTTTATATGTGGTGTTTTTGAGTTTGAAACTGAACCAAAAAGGGTTGATTTACTATTATGCTTATGTTAATGTTGCTAATAGAATTGTGTGAAGTTTTGTATGAAGGAAGTTTTCAAGTGTAGGGATTGGAGAGTGATGAGATGAGATGAAGTATGGACAAAAGCTCAAACTTGGGGATGCCCATATCACCCCAAGAAATATCCAAGAGGTACAAGCGTCAAAGCTTGGGGATGCCCCCGAGGCACCCCTTCTTCATCGGCAAATTTCAGGTCACCTTTCAACACACTATATTTTTATTGCTTCATATTCTATGCGTTTTTCTTGGAGCATCTTTACTTTTGCTTTCACTTTTATTTTATTTTGTTTACTGCAATAAATGCTTGGACCCCAACAAATTTTGTTTGGAGAAGGCATACCTTGTTTTTCATTGCCAAGAACACTCTAGTTTTCACTCTCATGGTTCAACGAGTGTTCTCTTTTTCTAGAACTGCGTTTAGCTTTCATTTTTCGCCTTGATTTTTGTTCAGATCTTGTTATATCTTTGGATCAAGTTGTATTTAGACCACTGGTCTATGTTGCTTTTCATCAAAAGAGTTGTCTCAAAAAGGTTTGAATGGTGTTGGAAAAGAGAAAAAGTTTCATGCAAAAAAGTGGTACAAAAAGGAGATTGTTTAGACTGCGGCTTAGACTTTTGCATGCCATGCTTGATATCGTTTTGATAGTATGCTTAGTAGTTTTTGCTGTAGCATGACTTGTCTCAAATAACTGAGATTGCTTAATGAGCCTTTGAAAAAATCATGCGTTATTATTATTATTATTATATGGAAGCATTTATTTGGTTTTCTCCTTGATGCTTTATTTGGGTTGACTTTGCGCATGCTTACAACATGTTTGAATCTTACAAAGTCGCCATAAGCCTCTATGATCATTTGGTTTTTGACTAGTGATGCCATTTTATGCTTCTTTTAATGATGTTTTGTCGCTATGCATGATTATGGCCGTTATTGCTCTCTTAGTTGGTCGCTCCAGTCTTTTGCTAGCCCTCATTTTATACTGAGTATGAGCTCTACTCGTGCATCCAACTCGCAAAAACCAAGTTATGCCAATGTGTCCACCATACATACCTATTAGAAATTTGCTATTCCAAGTACATTTGACTTGCTTTTATCTATCCTTCAAATTAAACTCTTTTTGGTGTTATGTGAAAATTAGTCAGTAAAGCTCTCACGAACCTGACAGCACACTTTACTTTTCTTTCTTTTAAAATTTTGACATTGTGACTCTCTTATGTTGATGTTATGCTTGCAAGTTGTAAGTTGGAAATTAGCCAAACCATGCCGTCATGGGGTAAGCTTTCAACATTGCACTTTCTCTCATTTGAGTTGATATCGTGATCTTTTGTTTATGGATACTCGCGATGTGAAATAAGTTGGGATCTTGCGGGATCATGGAGTTTGTATACGTGTTAGAGAAATGCCTGGCCTGCTAATCTAAGCTATGCATCATTCATGGTGGAAATTTACAGCATGCCCATAGTGGACATTCGACGACGCATCTCACAATAAAAAGCTATACCAATGGTAAATAAAAGAGATGCCGAGGTGTTCATTATCTGTTTGTCTTGTCATTTTGATGTGGGCTTGTTCCATGTCATCGGGCAGGAGGTACCCCGTTGGCGGTTCTCGATGATACGTGTATACTTACAATGACAAGAGCTTGCTTGGGACCTAAGTCGAGTAGCATGAGGTTTGGGTATTCGTACTTCACGGGACACGAGGTTTTCAACTTATGATTGTTCAAGCATATGCTTCGTAAGTGTACTCGCATTAACTTTAACAATTCAAGATGCCTATGATGGGGGTATTGAGAGCTCAAAGCTAGTAAGTACCATAATTTTTGAAGGTTTATAAAACTTGCAATCACTGCTTCCCTCTGCGAAGGGCCTTTCTTTTACTTTTATGTTGAGTCTCCACCTTCTACCTTTACGCACCGTCTAAGAGAGCATAGTTGCCATTCTAAGTTTAATGTGCATAGTCCCAAAGTTTATCATTGATTGATTCGTGATTATGGTTTCACTTGTTCTTAAATTATTTGTATCTAGTCACCCTCTTAAACTTGGAGGTGTCCTATGCATTTATGTTTTGCTATTCCATGAAGGACAAGCTGAAAACCACTTGACATGTTTTTCCATATGATTTGAACACACGTTTGACTTTCATTGTTTCATTATTCATGATCTTTCGTTTGTGTTTCTTTTCATGTTATAACATGGTTGCTAAGTTTTATGCCCATGTTTTAAGTTCTTTGATCCCAGCACTCAATGCTTTACATAGATGATCAAGATTGTGATGGTGCATGTCACCTCAAAAATTATTATTTTATTATCACTTACCTACTCGAGGACGAGCAAGAGTTAAGCTTGGGGATGCTTGATACGTCTCAAACGTATCTATAATTTTTGATGCTCCATGCTTGTTTATACACCATTTGCTTTGTGTTTTGTTACACTTCGTGGTGTTTTATGCATTTTCCGGAACTAACCTACTAATGAGATGCCACAGTGTGAGTTCCCTGTTTTCTGCTGTTTTTGTGTTTCAGAAAAGTTACACAGGAAATATTCTCGGAATTGGACGAAACAAAAGCTGAACCTCCTATTTTTACTGAAGCTTCGCGAAGACCGAAGATGAGACGGAAGGGGGCCAGGGGCCAGCCACACCATGGGGTGGTGCGGCCTAGCCCCTGGCCGTGCCACCACATGGTGAGGCCACCTGGCCCACCTCCTGATGCTGCCCTTTCGCCTATAAATTCCCCTCGATGGGAAAAACCTAAAGGATGGATCGCTTTTCCTCAAAACATACTGCAAGCCGGCGCCGTCGTTGAAGCGAGATCGGGAGGTTCCAGGAGCTCTTCCCGGCACCCTGCCGGAGAGGGGAATCCCTGCTGGAGGCCTTCTCCACCACCATGGTCACCTCCGAAGTGATGTGTGTGTAGTCTACCTTGGACTACGGGTCCATAGCAGTAGCTAGATGGTTATCTCCTCCACCATGTGCTTCATGTTTAGATCTTGTGAGCTGCCCTACATGATCAAGATCATCTTTGTGTAATTCTACATGTTGTGTTTGTTGGGATCCGATGAATATTGGTACTATGTCAAGTTGATGTGCTGAATTATATATCTTTATGCTATCTCTATATTGTTTATGATCTTGCATGCGGTCCGTTGCTAGTAGATATCTTGGCCGAGTAGATGCTAGTGACTCCAAGAGGGAGTATTTATGCTCGATAGTTGGGTTCATGCCTCTAGTAATCTGTGGGAGTGACAGAAACCTCTAAGGTTGTAGATGTGATGTTGCCACTAGGGAGAAAACAACATTCTTGTGTCCAAGGACATTTGCTTTGTTTACTTTACACACTTTGCTTAATGCAGTTATCTGTTGTTCGCAACTTAATGCCCAATGTTTGCTCGGATGACATTTGGAGGGTGGATTATTAGTCATAGATGCAGTTGGATTACGGTCTATGTATTTTGTCATAATGCCTAGAGTGAATCTCATAGTGATCCTCATGACATATGTACGTTATCTTTATTCTATCAATTGCCTAACTGTAATTTGTTTACCCAGCATGTTGTTATTTATCTTATGGAGAGACACCACTAGTGAACAGTGGACCCCGGTCCAATTTCCTTTACATTGCTATACCGTTTTACTTTTACTCGCACTGTTTACTTTTACTTGCATACTATTACCCTTTTACCACTCGATACGCTCAATCCGTTGTTTACAGCAAACCAGTGAGATTGACAACCTCATCGTAACTTGGGAGCAAAGTTCTTGGTTGTGTTGTGTGCAGGTTCCACGTTGTTGCTGGTGCAAAGCAAAGCCCTGGACGAGGCGCCTTATAAATTGTCCAGAGTTGTCGCGAAGCTAGCAAGCATCACCTTCTTAAGTTTGGCTTTCCCCTACTAGTTCGATAAATCTTGGTTTCACAACTGAGGGAAGACTTATTGTTGTGCTCATCGTACCTTCCTCTTGGGGTTCCCAACGGGCTGTTACTTACACGCCATCAACGCGCTCCATAGTTTCGACACTAGCGCCCAAATCAGCGTGTTCTGCCGCCGCACCCTTGGCATCGAGTTCAGCAGCAACTACAACGCAACAGGCGCAGAGTCTTCAACATGCACAATCTGGCACATCACAGAACATGAAAAGTTTAGCACTCACCACGCAACACCTCGATTGCGTCCTGGAGGCGACGCTGGAGATCCTTCTCCCTTGAATCTGCTTCGGCCCGATGCTTTTCATGAAGCAGCTGCAGCTCTTGAGCTTTCGTCTGTTCTGCTTTTAGATGGGTGACTTCTACAGCAAGGCCGTCTACCTGAGACTTGAGCAAGGAATTGTCAGCAATGAAGCTCTCCACCTAGGCTTTCAACGACGATTTGTCGGCAGCAGCTTGGGTACCAACCCCTGCATATTCCAAGGACAATTCGATACTCCTACATAAAGATTTCAACTAAGACAGTTAAGCAGCAGACATGGAAGAAGCACTTACAGCGAGTTTTGGTCAGCTCAGCAGCCAACCGCATGTTTTCCTTCTCCATCGCAAAGTAATTCTTGCATACGCTAGAGAGGTTCTTGATAATAGGCTGCATCGTAAGTGTCAGAAGATTTAAGCAAGCAAATATTTTTCTAGAGAGAAAGCCCAAGTGTAAAAACTTCGACTCACCCTCGGGGGCTACGGAGGGGTGATATTCAAAAAACAATATAACATGAACTGCAGACTTACATGGCGGCTGGGCTCAGGGGGTCCACCCAAAGAAGACACAAGGATAAAATCCTTTTTGACCCTGACTTTTTTTGGAGCGGGCGACGACCCTGGGCGCTCCTTCGGATCCGCATCGTCGGTGTTCTTGTCTTGCGACTCAGCCGTGTGCTCAAGGTGGGCGTCATGAGGTTGAATGCGGAAGCGCTCCCGGTCGTCCAAACTCCCGGAAATTTCATCATTCAAAGATCTAAAATACACAAAGAGATTAAGTGCAGCAAAGACAAGTGGAGAATATTTAAGCTTGATTAGTGAGTTAACTTATGAGGTTTCGAGGCCAAAATTGGGAAGGACCTTCCTCCCGGATCGAGGTGGAGGGCGACTGGCTAGAGGCTTCGCGGGAATAACTGTATCATCATCTTCGTCAGAAGAAAAATTGTGGCCATCGAAATCCTACGAATCCTCGACTCTGTCAAGTTTGATAGCATTCTTACGCTTCGTCGAGGCGTGCGATATCATTGGAGCGATGGAGGTTGACTCCTCTGGCACTTCAGCAAACTCACGCCCGGGAAATTCGCCACCTTTCGGCTGAGGCGGGTAGCAGCAAGCTATGTCGAGAATCTAAGCAAGAAACTTTTCGGCTCAGACTATATATCTAGATTGAAAGACTCAACATGCACTAAAGAAATTTTGGTCAAATACCAAACGATAGGTGAAAGCATGTACCTTGGTGCAGGGTGGGACTTAATGAAAGCCTCTGTCCCAAAAAATCTTTGTCACGTCGATCTTCTTCATCAATGAAGTGACAGCATGCAATCCCTCATTGATTTCGGCCTCCCTCAACTCGTCGAAGGCAAATCGGGTTGGGTCTCGGCACCCTGTGTAGTCCCACATGCAATGTGCACGTGCAGCGAGGGGCTGGATTCGGCTCTCCATGAAGGTGCGTATCAGTTGGAGGCCAGTCACCTCTTTCCCAGGGATGGATCGCAGTTGTGTGATTTTCTCCATCAGAGGCTCTGTGATCACCATTTCTTCATTGGTCAAGGTGTGCGCCCAAGACACCCTAGGTCGAAGGACGCTGGTAGCACGAAACTCTTCAATCCCAAAGTTTTGGCCAGCGACGGGCTGGTCCCTGACATAGAACCATTTTGTCCTCCAGCCGGGGTTGTTCTCAGGTGTCCGCAGCATAAAATAATCGACATCGGGGCGCACCGAGCAGTTGAAGCTGCCTATTTGATAATTCAGTGGGCGTGTGACAGCAAAAATTCGCTTCCACATCGCCCAATGGGGTTTGATCCCCAAGAAACACTCACACAACATGATGAAACACGCTATGTGCAGGATGGTGTTGGGATTCAAATCATGGAGCTGAATCCCGTAGGCAAAAAGAAGGCCGCGGAGGAACTCATGCGGAGGGAAAGAGAGGCCGCGGAGGACAAACGCAAGAAAAAGTACCCGGAATCCCACAGGTGGCCTGGGAATGACTTCTGGCCCGCTGACGCGGACTTCCGCGGGGTCGTCCTTCAGAATGCCGCTATTCACAATCTTCTGCATATCCTGATCCAGGAACTTGGTGTGGCTCGAGTTGCCCACGGTGGGCGCACCGGAATCAACAGCTTTCGCGGTTTTCTTGGCCTTCTTCTTGGCACCCGCGGTAGCGCCGGTGGCGGAAGATCCTCTCTTGCCCATGGCGGCGGCGTGGGAGTAGAAGCGCTTGCAAAGCGAAAGTTGAGGAGCACAGCAATGGCAGGGAAAGGCTCTAAGGAAGACGACGGCACCGGCGGAATGGGGGAGAGTAATAGTCTTTTTTCCTCTTTATCCTTGCACGGTAAATCTCTCAAGTCATCTCAGCCGTTTAGTCCAAAGATGGAATGATGGTGTAGATTCGGCCTTCCATGTGTCAGCACTGCGAGAGTTATGGCCCCCACTACGCGCGAGAATTGAGGAGACGCGACGAGATTTTTCTCACCAGACGCGCAAGACGTGCGGTCAAACAGAGTCAATGGCCGGCGTGCGCTACAAGGGGCCCACCAAGCGTCCGGTCTTGTCAATGTCAGGTTATCCCTGCGATTGCTTGGAATGACAACTCGATGAATTGACGCGTCATCTCTGATTTCAACACTGGCAAAGTTTTTTCCTTTATTTGAGGGAAGAAATCTTTCGATACGATGCTTTTTTGAGGGTATGTGCAACTGAAACTCCTCATCATGCTCTACGCTAAATTCTTCGGGCCCGTAGTGCCTCTTTTTTATTCGAGCGTGGGCGTCGGTCCCTCGAATCACTTTTCTTTCAGGCCCGCAGTGCCTCTGTTTATTTCGAACGCGAGCGTCGCCTTTTCGAATTACTTTCTTTCGGGCCTGCAGTGCCCCCGCTTTATTTGAGTATGGATTTTCAAGACCTTCGGATTAATTTCCTGAGGTTTTTGGTTCCTCTGTAATATTCGAGTTGTGGGCTTCGGTCCCTCGAATTATTCTCCTCAGGCCAGACACGCCTCCATATTGCTTGAGTACGGGTTTTCCGTTCCTCGAATTACCTTCCTTGGTCCATCAGCGCCTCTACGTTATTCCAGCATGGGCTCCGAATCTACGAGCTGATTCTTTCAGGCCAGTAGTGCCATCATGTTAATCACTTATGGGCCTCAGTCCCTCGATTTGCTCATTCAAGGCCAGCAGCGCCTTTGTACTATCCGAGCTAGGGTTTTCTCCTCTCGAAATTCCTTGTTGCTATTAGTCCTCTCTTATTTGCCCGAAATAAGGTGGCAGTAGACCGATTCGGATGTCGTATGCCAAATACGATGATAAGTCCACAGTTAGCAACACTAGATGGCCCGGTATTCGCATCAAACGCGATTTGCTGAGAAATATTTTGTGCCTACGGCATGAAGTATTGCATCGATGGACGCATCAAATGCCCCGTAATCACTGGGCTTCGACCTAATGAGTCCACGCATGGCATGGGTCGAAGTAACGCCATTCCATGCGGGTTTGAGTCGGGGGACTCGAATCTGAGTAAGCTAACCGTTGTTTTTGCGACTATGCAATTAACTAGACCCAGCGTGTATTCCAGACTGGTTATGCCAATCCCTCTAGCAATAAATATATGACTTTTCGAGGCTGGTAAAAGCTTATTCGAATGTCTTAACAGCACTAGCGATCCGCTCGCATACCTGTTTTCGGTTTTGTTGTTTCTGTAGATATACAAGAAATGCTTGGCAACAGCTTGACGGAAGATTGAATCGAAGAAGTTAGTCCCTGCTCTAGTCTTCGACTACCCCAGATACTCGGGGGCTACTGACGAAGGAATGACCCTCGGGTCCCGGATATTGGCCTACCTAGTTTTCGGCCCAGGTGGGCATTCACCGAAGGGATGGCAAACCCCATAAACACGATTGACTGACGCGGCCCAGGAGCAAGACTTGACGTGTAATGCAAGGACTCGAAGAACAAGACCTAGTCGAATTAGGACTTGTCTAGGGTTATTTCAAACCGCCTTTATCAGTAGTTAACTTGGAGAGCAATACTGAGACCCAACCTTCGCATATAAAAGATTGGGAGGGAGATCCAAGAACGCCCTCTAGACACTTTTTCCATCATCCACCCGAGCGATTTAATCCTCGAGAGCTCCACACCTTCGGCTAGATCCAATCTACGCCACCACTGTAAACATCACTGATGTAAACACCCAAGCAATAAAGTCAGACAAGCAGGATGTAGGTCTTTACCCGCCAAGGGGCCCGAACCTGGGTAAAACCTGTGTTTCTTTGTGTCGTCTGATCGTCGTCGAGTTCGCCGATCCCCTAATCGCACCATGATTCGAAATCCCTCAAGCATAGGCATTGCAGGGGTCGAATCTCGTCAGGCTGCGTAGGAACAAAGGTAAACTCCACCACAGCACGCTGTCGTGTTGCAGGAATTCTAGATCGGATCCAAACTGATCTACTTCCGCAATCTCGGCTGGATCAGAGACCGGAAGAAATCATCGTTCACCATATGTGTACGAGTACTACAAGGTGCTGCCCTTTGTGGCATTAAGTCATTGTGCCAGTGTTGTCGCACTGGAGTCGTGGCGTCAGGATCTACACAACCTTGAGGTAGGGAACGTCGGCTTCATCATCAACGCTTGTGCGGGAGCGTAATCCTCGTGTTCAGCTAATCATTACAGTATTACTAATAGATAGATCTTGGGCGGTTTGGGTTTCATGTAGCTATAAGTTTTTTGTTATTAGCATCGAACCCCATCATTTAGCACTCATCAAAATTATTACTTAAACAACAGCGGAAAAAATTGATTACTTATACATGAGACAGATGCTAAGCTGAAAATCTGGGGCACACGTATCGCATTGCGTTCACTTGAGCACCGTATCAAGATGTTTAATTACATATTAGAAAACTAATCCTGTCCTTTGGACACTAGGTCAACTCTTTATAAATAAAATAATACTCACTCCTTTCTAAATCATGATACCTATAGTTTGGAGTTAAAGTCAAACCTTGTAAAGTTTGATCTGTTATATGCCAAAAAATATCAATATCTATAATATCAAATACATATAATATGAAAATATATTTCATGATATTTCTAGAAATATTGGTTTGGGCTTATAAATATCAACATTTTTTTCAAAAGAGTTTGTCAAACTTTGACTGTAGCAGGTTTGACAACAGGACTGAAGGTGTCATCATAATCAAAACCATACCGTGCTTGAACCTTTCGCAACAATATGAGCTTTGTGCCGCTCAATAGAATCATCAGAACATCGCTTGGTTTTGAAAACGCACTTCGAATCAATGACATTGATGTTGGGACAAGGTGGAACAAGGGGCCATGTCTCATTGTTGACAATAGTCTGAAACTCGAGCTCTATAGCATCACGCCAATGAGGGATCCAAAGAGCATCCTGATAAGTAGTCGGCTCAATAGTGGGATCAGTAACACCATGAGTATGACATGCAGTGAAACGGGCTACAATACCATCAGTATGCTGCTTCTTTTGCACAACACCGCACTGACTTTGTGTCAGCATGCGAGTCAGGGCAGGAGCTGAAGCAGGTTCTGGTGCATTCGATGGAGCGGGCGACACCTTAGGAGAGGACGCACAGGGCGATCTAGGCGGATACGGCTGCTCGGCGGGCGAAGGCGGCCCGGGTGAAAATGGCCCAGGAGAGGGCGGCCGGTCCGACCCATGGGCCGGAGTAGCCGAGGCAGCATCGCCAGACGGTCCAGACGAGGACGGTGTGGGTGCGGAGCCAAGCATGGGTACAGGCATGGAGCCATGCACCAGCGAAGGAGCGGCAGGAGCATCAACGAACGAGGTAGGCTCATCCGAGAACTCAAGGCGAGCGCTGCGACCAAGTCATGCACCATGGTTAGGTAGCAACAAGGGAGCATGTGCAACATCTGCAAACTGTTCAATCAAAAATGAGATGATGCAGGTGGGGTGTGTTCAGAGACAGGTGGTGCATGCGAGAAAGGAAACACATTTTCATCGAAGACCACATCCCTAGAGATAAACACATGATTTGTAGGAATATGAAGACACTTGTAGCCTTTATGCTGAGAGCTATAGCCAAGGAAGACACTTTTTGAAACGGAACTCAAGTTTGCGCGTGTTTTAGGGCGAACATGAGGCCAACAAGCGCAGCCAAACACCTTAAGAAAAGTGTAGTTAGGAGGCTGATGAAAAAGCTACTCAACATGATTTTTCATGTTAAGAATGCGTGTAGGGGGACAATTAATCAGAAAATAGGCAGTAAAGAATGCATCACTCCAATAACGAAATGGAACAGATGCATGAGCTAAAATAGTAAGGCTTGTTTCAACAATATGACGATGCATACATTCAGCAGCACCGTTCTGCTGATGTGTGTGAGGACAAGCGACAGGATGATCTATGCCAAGTTTGTGAAAGAATGTGTTGAGGTTGCGATACTCGTCCCCCAATCGGACTGCACATGGCGAATTTTGTGATCAAGTAAGCGCTCAATATGTGTTTGAAACTGTGAGAAAACTGATTTCAAAAACCATATGTGGCCAATCCAGCTTATGTTTTTTCTAGATCATATACATAAGAAACTGATTTTCTGGTTACATAAATTGACTGGCCTAGCAGTAGCGTTTTCTCTACCACTGTTGCAAGGAAAAGTGTGATGACCATATCTTTCCGAACAAGTGGAGCAATGTCCTCTTCCATCTGATGTTCGAACAGCAATCCAATCTTACGCGGTCAGAACATCATTCTTTTGTTAATGTATGGAATATGCTTGGGGTTCTCTTCATTGGACCGTGGTTGCTGCTGCCTTTCTTTTTTTGTGAATCTTTTTTTGTGCTTTCTTTTTGGGTGGTGGTTGCTGCTGCCCTTCGTTGGATGGTGGTTGCTGCTACTCTTCATTGGCTCTTCGTATGCCTCTGCGTGAAGACTCTTCTAGGTACTTTTTAGATACGGCCCTAAGTGCAATGAACATGTCGTCGTACTCTTTATCTACATCTATCATTGAAGCTTCAGACTACACGGCAAATCAAGAACATGTTGAACGACCTTGTCATTGATCCAAAGTGATTAAGCATGCTTGATTTTGAGTTCAATTATATTTTCTTATTCATGAACAAAAGATTTGTCCATGAGATCTCCACAAGTTTTTCTGTTGTATGCAAGTCCAGTTAGCTTCATGTTCAGCATCTTAGTGAGTTTGAACTTCTCAATGCTTTCAACCATTTCAGGTGAAAGTTTCGGAATTAATCATGTCATTGCACCGGGGTTACACCGCGTTGGTGGCCCACTGTCCTCATTAGGCTCTTCTCCCTCATCAGCCATATTTGGCTCTTATGAAACCCCCAAAACAAACCGCAAGAGAATTCGTTAGAAAGGGAGAGAGCACAACATATAATGCATGATATAAAGGTACAAGTAGCACAAAAGAATATGTTAACATGAGAATGTACATATTTGTTTTATGTGGCTAGCATAAGATGCATGATATAAAGGTACAAGCAGTACAATGTTTATCAAATTTAATTGTTTGTCAATCTTATTACTTCACACTTAGAAAGAACAAAAATGCATAATGTTATTATTTCACACTAATCACAGTTATTACATCATGATTCAGTTGAGTTACTGAACTGCATCATAAAGTTGTTAAGTACTTTCACAGCATACGAACTATGTTGGATCAATGAACAAGTATCAATAAGTAGTTACAGTCAGAACTTTATTGCAGCACAAAACTGAATAGGGCGTGGATCAAGATATAAATAATAGAGCAATACATTGCATGATCTATTACTTATTATACATGCTCGGATTTGAATAGGCCTGATTGTTTAGCAATCTAAGTGAAGTCACCCAAGTTCATTGAATAATCACCTGAATAGATTTCAACTCAGATTATTTAAGAACTCAATGCACAATTAAGAATGGGATTACTGGATGATAAAATAGGCAGCCTTGCCGGTTCATACAAACAGGAGAAACATGAGAAATTGAGGGTACAAGTAGAACAAAAGAATATGTTGACATGACAATGTACATATTTATTTTATGTGGTCAGCATAAGATGCATGATATAAAGGTACAAGCAGCACAATGTTTATCAAACTTGATTGTTTGTCAATCTTATTGCTTCACACTTACAAAGAACAGAAATGCATAATGCTATTATTTCACACTAATCACAGTTATTACATCATGATTCAGTTGAGTTACTAAACTGGATCATAAAGTTGTTAAGTACTTTCACATCATACGAACTGTGTTGTGAATTACATGAGCTAAATGGATCAATGAACAAGTATCATAACTAGAAATCAGGTTAAATTACAAAAAGAGGCGTAGTGGCTATCAATAAGCAGTTACAGTCAGAACTCAGCACAAAACTGAATAGGGCGTGGATCAAGACAGAACACAGCAATACATTGCATGATCTATTACTTACTATACATGCTCGGATTTGAATAGGCCCAATTGTTTTAGCACTCAAGTGAAGTCACCCAAGTTCGTTGAATAGCAACCTGAATAGATTTCAACTCAGATTATTTAAGAACTCAATGCACAATCAAGAATGGGATTACTGGATGATAAAATAGGCAGCCTTGCCGCTTCATCCAAACAGGAGAAACATGAGAAATTGGGAATACAGGAGCCGACACGATGGGTATATCATGCATCTTATGCTGTGCTCTCTCTCCCTTTCTAACGGATTCTCTTGCGGTTTGTTTTTTTGGGGTTTCAGAAGTGCCAAATATGGCTGGGGGAGAAGAGCCTAATGAGGACAGTGGGCCACCAACGCGGTGTAACCCCGGCCCGGTGACACGATTAATTCCGAAACTTTCACTTGAAATGGTTGAAAGCATTGAGAAGTTTAAACTCAGTAAGATGCTGAACATGAAGCTAACTGGACTTGCATACAGAAAAACTTGTGGAGATCTCATGGACAAATATTTTGTTCATGAAGAAGCAAATATAATTGAACTCAAAATTAGGCCTGGTGAATCACTTTGGATAAATGAGAAGGTCGTTCAACATGTTCTTGATTTGCCATGTGGCACTGCTAAGAAGTCTGAAGCTTCAATGGAAGATGTAGATAAAGAGTACGACGACATGTTCGTTGCATTTAGGGCCGTATCTAAAAAGTACTCAAAAGACTCTTCACGCAGAGGCATACAAAGAGACAATGAAGAGCAGCAGCAACCACCATCCAACGAAGGGCAGCAGCAACCACCACCCAAAAAGAAAGCACAAAAAAGATTTACAAAAAAAGAAAGCAGCAACCACAATCCAATGAAGGGCAGCAGCAACCACCGTCCAATGAAGAGAACCCCAAGCATATTCCATACACTATCAAAAGAATGATGTTCTCCCTGTGTAAGATTGAATTGCTGTTCGAATTCGAACATCAGATGGAGGAGGACATCACTCCACTTGTTCGGAAAGATATGCTCGTCAGACTTTTCCTCGCAATAGTGGTAGAGCAAACGCTACTGCCAAGCCAGTCAATTTATGTAACCAGAAAATCAGTTTCTTATGTATATGATCTAGAAAAAAATACATAAGCTGGATTGGCCACATCTGGTTTTTGAAAAGGGTTTTGATGACTTTTCCCTTCCTTTCCATGGCAGTAGAGTCCAAGTACCAAGCGGGGTCGAATGTCGTAATAGAGGAGCGCTGAGTAGCCATAGCAACTTGACGCTCGGTGTTAGCACCGTCATTGCAAACACCCAGAAACACGTGATTGAAGCGCATGTAGCACCGGGAGCCGATGTGGCCAAGAACACCACAAAGCTGGCACAACGGGAGATGGCGGCCGTTGCCGCCGTTGTGGCCACCACCGCTGTTAGGAGGGGCAGGTGTGGCGGGCGGTGGGGGAGGCGGCTGGCGAGGCGCAGGAGGCTACTGTGGGCAGGGTGCACTACTCCCACCGCCTCCTTGCAGAGCGCGAGATCCATGGGACTGACCGCCGCGAGGAGCGGCGTTGGCTGATGTCTACGCACGCGTCTGTTCTTGTAGACAGTGTTGGGCCTCCAAGTGCAGAGGTTTGTAGAGCAGCAGCAAGTTTCCCTTAAGTGGATCACCCAAGGTTTATCGAACTCAGGGAGGAAGAGGTCAAAGCTATCCCTCTCAAACAACCCTGCAATTACGATACAGAAAGTCTCTTGTGTCCCCAACACACCCAATACACTTGTCAGATGTATAGGTGCACTAGTTCGGCGAAGAGATAGTGAAATACAAGCGGTAGTGATGATTATGAGTAGTAAATGTAGTATGGAATAAGAATCGCTGTGAGCAAACATGTAACAAAACAGCAAGTAAACGGTGTGCAAAGCTTGGAAACAAGGCCTAGGGATCATACTTTCACTAGTGGACACACTCTCAACAAATATAACATAATTGAACAAATAAACAACTTCTCTTCACTATGGTACTCTGAATTACTCTCCTATTGAATAACACTAATCATTGCGTAGGGCTACGAAGCACTCCTTAAAGTTCATCAAGTACTTGGCAAACACCACTCATAGAGATATCCAAATCAAATCACAACTCAAGATAGATATTATTGCAACTTAGACCAAGTACTAACACGGTGCACACACACTGTCAACATTACACCATGAAAGGAGGAATAGATCACTTCAATACTATCATAGTAATAATTATTCTCATAATCCATAAGAGATCACAATCGTAGCCTAGACCAAGTACCACCATGATGCACGCACTGTCACCGTTACACCATGGCAGGAGGAATAGATTACTTTAATAACATCACTAGAGTACACATAATATCTGAATAATAACATCTACTTGTTCAACATGATACAAAGCTCACGATCACATAAAGATCACATCATGGGAGAGAGAGGTGAACCACATAGCTACCGGTAGAGCCCTTAGCCCCGGGGATGAACTACTCCCTCTTCATCATAGGAGACAGCAAGGTTGATGGAGATGGCGGTGAGGTCGATGGAGACGGCGGAGACGGCGATGGAGACCGATGGAGGTGGCTCCGGGGGCACTTCCCCATCCCGGCAGGGTACCGGAATAGAGACTTCTGTCCCCCAAAATTTGTCTTCGACGGCGGCGGCGCTTCGGAACTATTCTGGAAAAATCGTCGACTCCCTTAGGGTTTTCCGTCCCGAGGCTTTATATAGGCGAAGGGGCGTCGTCAGGGGGCATCTAGGGGCTCCTCACACCAGGGTGGCGCGGCCAGGGCCTGGGCCGCGCCACCTATGTGTGAGGGCGGCCTCTGGCCCCCCTCTGGCTCTCTTTCGGTCTTCGGGAAGCTTCCGGGAAAAATAAGACTTCTGGCTTTTGTTTCGTCCAATTCCGAGAATATTTCCTGTGTATCACTTCTGAAACACAAAAATAGCAGAAAACAGGGAACTGGCACTGTGGCAACTCGTTAATAGGTTAGTTCTGAAAAATGCATAAAAGTGCCACTAAGTGTAACGAAACATTAGGCAAATGGTGTAAAAACAAGTATGGAGCATCAAAAATTATAGATACGTTAGATACGTATCAAGCATCCCCAAGCTTAACTCCTGCTCGTCCTCGAGTAGGTAAGTGATAACAAAAGAATAATTTTTGAGGTGACATGCACCTACACAATCTTGATCATATATGTAAGCATTTGTGAGCTGGGATCATAAGAACTTAAAACATGGGCATGAAGATATAATCTTGACAATAAGAAACTTAGCGACCATGTTGTAAACATGCAAATGAACACAAACAAAAGATCATGAAAATGAAACAATGAAAGTCAAACGTGTGTTCAAATCATAAGGAAAAACATACAAATGGTTTTCAGCTTGTCCTTCAAAGAGAGCAAAACATAAATGCATAGGACACCTTCAAGTTTAAGAGGGCGACTAGATACAAATAATTTGAGAACAAGTGAAACCAACAATATGAATCAATCAATGAACTTTGGGACAATGCATATTACACTAAGAATGACAACTATGCTCTCTTAATGGTGCATAAAGATAGAAAGTGGTGACTCAACATAAAAGTAAAAGAAAGGCCCTTCGTAGAGGGAAGCAGTGATTGCAAGTTTTATAACCTTCAAAAAATTATGGTACTTACCGGCTTTGAGCTCTCATTGCCCCCATCATAAGCATCTTGAATGGTTAAAGTTAATGCGAGAACAATTATGATGCATATGCTTGACAAATCATAAGTTGAAAACCTCGTGCCCCGTGAATACGAGTACCCAAACCTCATGCTACTTTACTTAGAGTCCCAAGCAAGGCTCTTGTCATTGTAAATATATGCATATCATTGAGAACCGCCAATGGGGTACCTCCGTGCCCGATGACATGGAACAAGCCCACACCAAAATGACAGGACAAGCAGACAATGAACACCTCGACATGTCTTTTATTTGCCTTTTGTTTAGCTTTTTATTGTGAGATGCGTCGTCGAATGTTCACCATGGGTATGCTGCAAATTTCCACCATGAATTATGCATGGCTTAGATTGGCGGCCCGGCGTTTCCCTAACACATATACAAACTCCATGATCTCCACAAGATTCCCAATTCATTTCACACCGCGGGCATCCATAAACAAAAGATCACGATATCAACTCAAATAAGAAGTGCAATGTTGAAAGCTTGCCCATGACAGCATGGCTGGGCTAGTCTCCAACTTACAACTTGCAAGCATAACAACTCAACATAAGAGACCACAATGTCAAATTTTTAAGAACGGGAAAAAGTAAAGTGTGCCTTTCGGTTCGTGAGAGCTTTACTGACCGAATTTCGCATAACACTGGTAAGAGTTTAATTTGAAGAGAAAATAAAAGCAAGTCAAATTTACTTGGAATAGCAAATTTCTAGTAGGTATGTATGGTGGACACTTTGGAAAACTTTGGCTTTTAGGAGTTGGATGCACGAGTAGAGCTCATACTCAGTACAAGGCGAGGGCTAGCAAAAGACTGGGAGCGACCAACTAAGAGAGCAATAATGGCCATAATCATGCAAAGCGACAAAGCAACATTAAAAAAGCATAAGATGGCATCAAAAGTCAAAAACTAAATGATCATAGAGGCTATTGGCGACTTTGTAAGAGTCTAACATGTGTGAGCATGCGCCAAGTCAACCCAAATAAAGCATCAAGGAGAAAACCAAAATAATGCTTCCATACAATAAAAACAACGCATGCTTTTTTCAAAGGCTCATTAAGCAATCTCAGTTATTTGAGACAAGTCATGCTATAGCAAAACCACTAAGAATACTATCAAAAAGACATCAAGCATGACATGAAAAAGCCTAAGCCGCAGTCTACACAAGCTCCTTCTTGTACCACTATTTTGCATAAAGCTTTTTCTCTTTTCCAACACCATTTGAAATTTTAAAGACACCTCTTTTGATGAAAACCAATAAAGATCAGAGGCAAAAATACACCTTGATGAAAAGATATGACAAGGTCTGAACACAAATCAAGGCGAAAACAAAAACCAAAAGCAGTAGCAGAAAAAGAAAACACTCGTTGAAACGATAGGAGTGAAAAACGGAGTGTTCTTGGCAAATGAAAAGCGAGTTCATCTCCTCCAAAAGAAACAAGATGTGATCTAACCATTTATTTCAGCAAACTAAACTAAACTAATACTGAAAACAAAAACAACTGACGCTCCACGAAAAACGCATAGTGCATGAAGCAATAAAAATATAGTGTCTTGAAAGGTGACCTGATTTTTGCCGATGAAGAAGGGGGTGCCTCGGGGGCATCCCCAAGCTTTGACGCTTGTACTTCTTGGATATTTCTTGGGGTGATGCATGGGCATCCCCAAGCTTGAGCTTTTGTCCATTCTTCAACTCATCTCATCATTCTCCAATCCCTACACTTGAAAACTTCCTTCATACAAAACTAAACACAAATCTATTAGCAACATTAGTGTAGCATAACATATAATCAAACTCTTTTTGCTTCAGGTTTCAACCTAAAACCACCACATATTAAGTATATACTACTTTAGCAACTTCCCCAAAAGTTCCGTGATCAAAAGAACTCAAAAGAAAGCGATAAAGCGGCAAACACAAATATTGGCAGAAATCTATCAAAACAGAACAGCTGACAAAGGTCGAATTTTTGAGGGGTTTTATGTTGCTCAAATCAAAAAGTGTTCAACTAACGAAAGTTTGGATATAATCTGGGGCATATGCACAAGAAATCGCAGGTCCAAAAGATATACAGAGAATTTATACGAATTTTTACGGTGCAGCACCGAAAACAGTTTCAGGACAGCAACGTCCCCAAATCTTTACCTCACTCGAATTAGAGGCTTCTCTTGGCACAAAAACGAAATAAACAAGATAAGGAGCGGTCATTACAGTAGTAATGACTTCCAAGACTCAAATAAAAGAAAAAGTACTGAAAATAAAAACATTGGGTTATCTCCCAAGAGTGCTTTTCTTTAACGCCTTTGAGCTAGGCGCAGAAAATTGCGAAGATGCTCATGTGGGCGCCATATAAGAGCTTGAGGCAAAGGCGCCATATAGGAACTTAAAGCAATAGAGAGCATCAAAAAGCAAGTATGGAACACATTTAAATCTAAACCACTTCCTATGCATAGGAATCTTGTAAGAAAATAAATCAACGAGGCACATAGTAGCAAGCATGGATAGATAAAACAAGTGCCACTTCAAGATTTGCAACATAAAGAGGGGAAACTTAATATTGTTGAGATCCATCAAACCATGTTTCCCTCTCTCATAATAACTTTCAGTAGCATCATGAATATAACTAACAATATAACTATCACATAAAGCATCCCTATCATGAGCCACATGCATAAAAGAATTAATACTCACCACAGGAACAATAGTAGTAGGAGAAAATTCAATAGAACAATTATTCTCATCACCATAATCATCATAAATAGGAGGCATATTGTAATCATAACTAATTTTATCCTCAATAGTAGGTGAACTGAAAATATTATACTCATCATCATAGCCATCATAAACTAGAGGTTTAGTATCATCACAAGCTAAAGAACAACTATTTCGCAAAGCATATTCTTCAAACATATCATCATAAGAAGGAACATCACATATGGGAGATAAAATATCATTAGAGCAAATTTTCTCCACTAAAGCTGGGGAACTAAAAATATCATGCTTAACAAAACCAGCTTCCCCAAGCTTAGACTTTTCTATAACATTAGCAACAACGGTGTTCAAAGTAGTCATACTAACAACACTATTAGCATGCAAATTAAGCTCCAAAGGTTTTTCAATTTTCTCTTCAAACACTTCATATCTAAACTCAGGAAAAAGACTAACAAACTCTTTGTTTTCCATTAAGCCTAACTAGTGAAAATAAAAACAAGAAACAAAAAGATGTAATTGCAGAATCTAAAGGAAATAACTCCGAGCACTCACTAGCAACTAAAAGACTTAGTAGCCAAAGGATGTGAGTACCTTTTACCTTACCTCCCCGGCAACAGCGCCAGAAAAGAGCTTGATGTCTACGCACGCGTCTGTTCTTGTAGACAGTGTTGGGCCTCCAAGTGCAGAGGTTTGTAGAGCAGCAGCAAGTTTCCCTTAAGTGGATCACCCAAGGTTTATCGAACTCAGGGAGGAAGAGGTCAAAGCTATCCCTCTCAAACAACCCTGCAATTACGATACAGAAAGTCTCTCGTGTCCCCAACACACCCAATACACTTGTCAGATGTATAGGTGCACTAGTTCGGCGAAGAGATAGTGAAATACAAGCGGTAGTGATGATTATGAGTAGTAAATGTAGTATGGAATAAGAATCGCTGTGAGCAAACATGTAACAAAATAGCAAGTAAACGGTGTGCAAAGCTTGGAAACAAGGCCTAGGGATCATACTTTCACTAGTGGACATACTCCCAACAAATATAACATAATTGAACAAATAAACAACTTTTCTTCACTATGGTACTCTGAATTACTCTCCTATTGAATAACACTAATCATTGCGTAGGGCTACGAAGCACTCCTTAAAGTCCGTATGTACCCAAACTAGATTATCCCACACTATCACCGTGAATGCACTAGATGGTTCCAACAAACACCATATTTATAGAGTCATTAACCAAAAAGATACACATGATGCACACACTAGTCACCTTTACACCATGATACGAGGTATCTCCGGAGAGTATAATAATTAAGCATAGGAGTAGCATAATATCTGAATAATAACATCTACCAATTCAACTAGATACAAAGCTCACGATCACATAAAGATCACATCATGGGAGAGAGAGGTGAACCACATAGCTACCGGTAGAGCCCTTAGCCCCGGGGATGAACTACTCCCTCCTCATCATAGGAGACAGCAAGGTTGATGGAGATGGCGGTGAGGTCGATGGAGACGGCGGAGACGGCGATGGAGACCGATGGAGGTGGCTCCGGGGGCACTTCCCCGTCCCGGCAGGGTGCCGGAACAGAGACTTCTGTCCCCCGAAATTTGTCTTCGACGGCGGCGGCGCTTCGGAACTGTTCTGGAAAAATCGTTGACTCCCTTAGGGTAGGCGAAGGGGCGTCGTCAGGGGGCAGCCAGGGGCTCCTCACACCAGGGTGGCGCGGCCAGGGCCTGGGCCGCGCCACCAATGTGTGAGGGCGGCCTCTGGCCCCCCTCCGGCTCTCTTTCGGTCTTCGGGAAGCTTCCGGGAAAAATAAGACTTCTGGCTTTTGTTTTGTCCAATTCCGAGAATATTTCCTGTGTATCACTTCTGAAACACAAAAACAGCAGAAAACAGGGAACTGGCACTGTGGCAACTCGTTAATAGGTTAGTTCCGGAAAATGCATAAAAGTGCCACTAAGTGTAACGAAACATTAGGCAAATGGTGTAAAAACAAGCATGGAGCATCAAAAATTATAGATACGTTGGAGACGTATCATTGGCCGAGTGATCGGAGTTGATCTCGACGGCGCGGTGAGACTCAATATGCTGCTCAGTACTCATGAGGCGGCTGTATAAATCACGCTCGGAGATAGGAGTCTCACGACCTTCAACAACTGCAACCAGACCATCATACTCATTGTCAAGACCGTTGCAGATAAAGCCAGTAAACTCAGTGTCACGCAGGGGCTGACCAATTGAGGCAAGAGTGTCTGCAGCGGTCTTGACCTGGTTAAAGAACACAAGCGCCGAGAGATCACACTTCTTCATCTGGCTGAGCTTGTCACGAAGTTGCATAGCACGAGCAGTAGACCGTGAGCCAAAGCTTGTGTTGAGAGTCGTCCACGCATCAAACGCCGTGGTAGCGAAGAGGACGGGGCCGGAGACCGCCGGCGTAAGAGACTCGATGATCGCCGACATGATAGCTTGATCTTGCATGACCCAAGCACGGTGTTCCGGGTTCAGAACTAGAGCCATGCGCCCACCTTCAGTAGGAACAGGAATTTGCGCTAGCGGGCAAGGATAGGAGCCATCGGCAAAGCCCTGGAGACAATGGCTACGCAGGAGCGGGATAAACTACGCGATGATGGCTACGGAGGTGTTTGCTCTTGGCGACAAGGAGAGCCTTGTGCTTGACAATGGCGCCCTTCTTGTCGTGCTTCACCTTGTAAACCCACTTTAGACCGATCGCTTTTTGACTGCGAGGAAGCTGCTCGACCAGCTCCCAGGTTCTGTTCTTTTTGATAGCACCCAACCCCTCGTCCATGGCCTTGCGCGAATACAAATCTGCTTGCGCCTCCGCCATGCTCCTAGGCCTCTAGGCGTGTTCAGGTACACCGACGTAAGGCCGAGCAGATCAGTAACTCGGCGAAATTGGTGTGGCACCTCCAAGCCCTCAACTGCGTTGTAGAGCTCTGGATTAGGTGCAGATGGTGGCGTGGTGAACGCAACCATGGGTGGTGGCATTGGTGTTGTGGCATCTGGAGGAGAGGGCGCGCGCGTGACATGCACTTCCGCGCCATGCGATCCGTCCATGCCAGGGCGTGACGATGAGCATGTGACGAATGACGCGTCGGGTGCGGCATCATCATCCCACCTCCAGCTCACAGCTTCATCAAACACGGTGTCGTGCAGGACGTGAACGCGGCGTGTTGCTGGGTCATAGACCCGATATGCCTTGGAGCCTGGCTCATACCCGATAAAAACCATTGGTGTGCTCCTATCGTCGAGCCGTCGAGCTTGCGCAGGAACGGGCGAGCAGACTTGACGTGGACGACGCATCTGAACACACAGAGGTTCTCGAAAGATGGCTTCTTTCCAAACCAAGCCTCGTATGGCATCTTGTTGTCGATGCTGCGGGTGAAGGAGCGGTTCAACAGGTACACCGCCATACTCACTTCCTTCCCCTAGAGGAAGTTCAGCATCTTCTTTCCTTCATCATGCTCCTAGCCATGCCGACAACCGTTTGGTTTTGGCGTTCAAAAACGCCGTTCTGCTGCAGCGAGTACGGAGCCGTTAGGTGATGCAGGTAACGCTTGACTCTAGTGTCGGCGAAGTGAGCGGCGAGGGCATTCATGCATCTTGCGGCGCGCTTCAGTTTGTGCCTCGGCCTGAAACCGCTTCAGAGCAACCATGGCCTCATCCTTCAGTGTGAGCAGCACCAACCAAATAAAGCGATTGTAGACATCGACGAGGAGGAGGAAGTGGCATCCTCATCTAGGAGTGGCCAGAGTGATGGCACCGTAGAGGTCAGCGTGTTCCAGTTCAAGAGGCTCCTCCGCCCTGAACTTGGCCTGCTGCGGGAATGGTGTCTGCCGCTGCTTGCCAGCGAGGCAAGCTCGCACAGCTCCCCGGTGTGCTTGTTGCTTGGCATGCCCCGCATCTTCTGCAATGCATCAAAATGAAGATGGCCAAACCATGTGTGCCACTGCCATGCCGATGTCTCGTGTCGCACATCCAAACACACAGAGGCCATTGGTGGCATTGTCAGTTTGTACAACCAATTCGGGGCACGCTTTACCTTGAGCAAAAGCTTGCCACGTAGGTTGAGGATCATTAGTACCCCTCGCCAGATGTGGATGTCGCAAAAGTGCTCATCGAGTTGACCGGTTCAGGCCGCTGCTCTTTAGGCATGGGATGAAGAACATGTCCGTGAGGGCGCGCTGGTGGCCACCGTTGATCCTGAACGCAATCATGTCACGTCCCTTGATCTGCGCCATAGAGCCATCACCGAAACACACGTTGCCGGCGACCGCCTCGTCGAGCTCGGTGAAGGCAGCGCGATCGCCGGTCATGTGGTTCGATGCGCCGGTGTCGAGGTACCATGTGGAGTCGACATGCTTGTGCGCGTGTCCAGGTACCACCTTGGCTTTTTCCTTGTTCAAGAGCGCCACAGCACCCACGCCCGGCGTGGCCAGAGTTGGAGCATGTGTCAGTGTGGTTGACGAAGAGGGTTGGCGTAGTCACCGAGCTTGGCAAGGTGAGCCTCCTCCCACATCTTCTTTCTGCATTCACGGGCCCAAATTCCCTTCTTGATGCAATATATGTCATCACGCTTGGCGCTAGATCCATCCGCGGTTGCCCGCTTGGCGTCGCGGCCCTTGCCGCATCCTTGGCCCAGAGCTGTTGCCTCTCCCATCTTCAGCGGTGAGCTGCTCCCGTGCCCATCACACATCCCATGCGAGCAACATCTGCCCAATGTCGCCAGCATCCCCATATGTGTTGTCCTCCAAGACCGTGAGCTAGCCCGTGAGCTCCTCGATCGACATGTGCTTGAGGTCGAGCAGGGATGCGATCGTCAATGCCATCTGCCAAAATTTAGGAGGAACAACACGAAGAAACTTCTTTACCACTTTGTGTTCGTCGGCAGGATCCCCATGAGTGGCCAGGTCGTTAATGATGGTGGACAACCGTAGCGAGAACTCTTCCACGGACTCACCGTCCTTGAAGCAGAGGCGATCGAAGTCTTGTCGGCATGTCCACGCCTTGGACTCGCGCACGCGCTCGTCGCTGATGCGCAACGTCTTCAGTGTGTCCCAGGCGGCCTTGGCATTGTCCTTGGCCGCGAGGGTGTGCACCAGCTCCGGTGGCACTGCTCGAAGCATAGCGGCGAGCGCCGGCCGATCATCTCGATCGTCGGTGTCGTCCTCGTTCACGGCATCCCACAGGCCGTGCACTTGCATCTGCGCGCGCATGATCACTGCCCAGTCCACGTAGTTCATCTTTGTCAGCATCGGCCACTGCACGCTCCCAGAGTTCTCCCTTACGACCCTCTCTCGCACCACCAGCTCACGCCCATGGTGTTTCACCGGACTGCAACCCCGGCGAACTGGGGAGCGAGAAGGGCGTCGACGAGGGGAACTGGAGGCAGCGGCGGCCGGTGAACCCAACGATATCCTGGAGTGGCGTGATCCTGCCATGGATCGATCTCGATCAGGCTCTGATACCACTTGTCGCCTCTCTCGCTCACGATTTTAGAGTTTCAGAGAAAGAGAGACTGAGTGTTTAGCCTGCGTATAATTTGCACATTTTATGATTTCTCATTGCCTTTTATTCTTTTTTTTAGGGTACACCAATGGCGTACCTAATCTTTATAGAAGAAGAGCAAACAAGCTATTACAAGAGACCGCGATCTGCAGTGCGGGTAAAAAAACACTCCTAGTTGTAGCTACATAGAACGATCGTGTATAGCCCACTACAGATGTGTCATCCCATGTCCAGGCATCTACCAAATTGGCGCTAAGATCGGGTCCAAGACCGGATCGCTACAGTCTACCAAATAACTAACAAACTTTGACTGAAACAAACTAACTCGCTAACTGAAACTGACAGACTAACTATCTGAACCCTATTGACACTAATAAAACGACTAGATTAACTAGACATACAAAGCCACCATCTTTTCCCGAGAAAAATTGATTAGGTTTCTCTCTTGTAAAATGGTGCTAATTAATGTGAAAATTGCAAGCAGCAATAGAGATAGAGACACCACATGTAACATGTCTAATTAGCTTGGAACACGAGAAGTTTTTCACATATTTAATCTTGCTATTTATCAGTTGATTTTAATTTCTTGGTATATGGAAAATGAGATAGTGGCCTTATATACAAGAACAGAGTGAGTAACTAGGAGAGGAAAGGGAATGTGTTTATATGGTGGTTAAATTGCTAAAATGTTCAAGCAGAGGATGTGAATGCAAACAAATTATTTGTACCATTGGATGCAACGGGATGGCCATGATAGTCGTGGACGTCCAGCTGGTTGTGAAAAATAACGTCGGTGCTGGAGAGCGGACAAATGGCTCCCAAGCTCCAGGGAGCTCTTTTTCTGAAAAAATCAAATAGCATTTGAAAGATTAATTTTTTTGGGGAAAATATCCTTGATATAGATAATGATGAAATATCCTAGTGTGCAAAAAACTTATCTGAAATTTGTTGTATTGTGTGGATCTGGATGTGAGGTGAAGAGTGCACCTTATTAAAACTTGAAAACTTGTGGATTTGACATTTTTGTGTAGCCTAAAATACAATAAATTTTTTTATATGAGATTTTGCATGCTAGTAGAGTTTAACATTATCCACACCTAGAATTTTTTTCTCATTTTTGTGAAACATATGAAATGTCAATTTCCAAATTTTCAAAGAAAAACCACCATGGAGCTCAGACTCTATTTGTGGTTTCCGGTCGTTTGCTGGCGTAAAACAACGGCACATATCCATGTGGAGAAGTGATGGTGAGGAAGAGCTGATGCGGTGTCCAGATACTTCAATCAATCCACCTTGGCTTAAAAAAGCAAGCATGATAGTACCGTAAAACATAACTTTTATCAACTTGTTGGAGTTTATATAAAATGAATTGCAAGTTGCAAATAGTAGCAAAGTACATCCATGTTTCCCACCTTAGATTCATTATCAAGTTTGCCGAGGATTGGCTGTATCCTATGGTGATTGGTGTAGTAGTATAGTTTATTTCCCTACAAAGATATTCTCGCTAGCTGAGCCAACTTGACTATCGAGGGAATGCACCAGGAAGAACGCAATGGGCGAAGCATGTGTTGAGTACACAAATTCTTGGGTCTTGGTCCACGCGAGAGTGGGTAGTGGTTCGTGGTTCACACTCGGCTGTACAGTTCCCATGTGCGTCCATGGCGTGTATTGTAAAACCTAATGGTTTTTCACAAAACAAGCATTCCCAAAGAAGCAGATATCAAGATGTATCGTGTTCCTTGAGTCTTCCTACAAGGTCAAGCACAATCACCCTGGAAGGACCAAGGTACCTTCTCATTTAGTCCTATATACGCTCTCAATTAGACCACGCGGGAGTGGTGATATTGTGCACCAGCGCCGCTGGCGATGGCCGAGACCAGATTGACAGCCACTTTTGCAGCTCTCCTCATCATCATCTTCTCTGTTTGCTGCTACCTGCCTCCTCCGGCCGCCTCCTTGTCCTTCCACTACTCTACTTTCAGCTCTCAGGACCAAAAGGACTTCCGAATCGAAGGCGACGCCTCCTTCAGCGTGGGATGGATCGACATCAGCGCGAACAAGTACGACGGCATCGGCAAGAGCCAGGGCCGGGTGTCCTACAACGCGCAGCCGATGCTGCTCTGGGACAAGGCGACCGGCGAGGTGGCGAGCTTCACCACGCGCTTCTCCTTCGCCATCGGCATCCCCAACATCAACAACAAGGGGAAAGGCATGGCGTTCTTCCTCGCCGGCTACCCGTCGGTCCTGCCCGACGAATCGTACGGCTACGACATCGGCCTCACCAACCAGAGCACGGACGCCATGGCGTCGGGCGACGCCCGGTTCGTGGCCGTGGAGTTTGACACCTTCAACGATACCCAGGTGTCCGACCCCGACGCCACCTACGACCACATCGGCATCGACGTCAACTCCGTTCGATCCGTGGTAACCAAGTCCCTGCCCAACTTCGCCCTCATGGGGAACATGACCGCTCTCGTAGAGTACGACAACGTTTCCAGCATCCTGGCTCTGACGCTGTGGCTCGGTGATGGCCGAAACAAGAGTTACAGCCTTAGCTCCAAGGTAGACCTCAAGAGCGCACTGCCGGAGCAGGTGGCTATCGGCTTCTCCGCCGGGACGTCCGCGGCTGAGGAGCTACACCGGCTACGTTCGTGGTACTTCAACTCGTCGTTGGAAGCAAAGGTCGTCGCACCACCGGTAGCACCACCCTCCCCATCAGGCACCCACGGTTCAGGAACCATAGCCGGAGCAACTGCTGGCGCAGCTTTATTCCTTGTGCTCCTCATCGCCACGGCAGCAATCTTAATATGCCGCCGCCGTCGTATCAAGAAGAAGCGAGAGGCTGAGGAGGATGGCATGGGCTCAGAAGACGACGACGATGGCGAGCAGATGCTGGAGATTGGGATGGGGACGGGGCCCAGGCGGTTTCCGTACCACGAGCTCATGGAAGCAACAAGGAACTTTGCGGAAGAGGAGAAGCTCGGGCAAGGAGGCTTCGGTGCAGTGTACCGAGGCAACCTGAAAGCGCTTGGCCTCCCCGTGGCCATAAAGAGGTTCTCCAAGGATTCTTCCATGCAAGGGAAGAAGGAGTACGCTTCAGAGATCAAGGTCATAAGCAGACTGGGCCACCGGAACCTGGTGCAGCTCATGGGCTGGTGCCATGGCCGCAACGAGCTCCTGCTCGTCTACGAGCTCATGCCCAACCGCAGCCTGGACATCCATCTCCACGGCAAGGGCACCTTCTTGACATGGCCAATGAGGTACGTATTGCTGACTTGAATAACATCTAATTGTTGAAATTAATTACTGTGTTATATCTAATTTATAAGCAGATGATTTATACTGTTGCTGCAAACGTATGACAGGATGAAGATAGTACTTGGGGTTGGCTCTGCACTATTGTACCTCCACGAGGAGTGGGAGCAATGCGTCATACACCGCGACATCAAGCCGAGCAACATAATGCTGGATGAGTCCTTCGGTGCCAAGCTAGGAGACTTCGGGCTGGCGAGGTTCATTGACCACGCTGTCGGGATGCAGACGATGACCGCCGTGTCGGGGACGCCGGGCTACGTGGACCCGGAGTGCATGATCACCGGCAGAGCCAGCGCGGAGTCTGATGTCTACAGCTTCGGCGTTCTCCTGTTGGAGGTGGCTTGTGGAAAGAGGCCATTGAGCATGTTGCAGAACAAGGCCGAGAACGGCGGGCTCTTTCGACTGGTCGAGTGGGTCTGGGACCTATATGGTCGGGGAGCCATTCTCCATGCGGCCGACGAGCGGCTAGATGGCGACTACGACAAGGCGGAGGTGGAGCGCGTGATGGTCGTGGGACTCTGGTGCGCGCACCCGGACCCGACAGCGCGGCCGTCCATGAGGGCAGCCATGGCCGTGCTCCAGTCCAAGGAAGCTAATCAGCTGCCTGCGCTCCCCGCCGCTAAGCCCGTGCCGATGTACGCGCCGCCGTTGGCCATGCCGTCCGGGCTGTCTTCGTCCAGCGTGACACAGTCGACATCGACAAGCGGAAGCGGCTACGCCACGCACACCTCTTGCCCCTCCGACGTTAGCTCTACCGGTTCGAAAGTTTCCTCCTCTTTACTCAAACATCAGCACGCATAATGTATCTCATGTCTTCTTTAGAGTTGATAGACGACTTGGCACATGCCGTTGATTCTTCTTCCTTTGTTGCGTGTTGCCCGTGTACTCTAGTTCTTGTTCATGTGAATTGAATCTTTGCCATTTTATTTTTTCGAGAAACATCTTTGCCTTTATATCTTTTCTCGACTTAAACTGTCTATTGTTAGCCCTGAGCCAAAAGTGACAGTGCCATTTATCAATGAGAATAGCCATAAGAAAAAGTTGATTCTATGTTGCAGTATCTGTTGAGCTAATTATCTTTACTATTAAAGCGAAAAAACGGTGTCCGGTGTCATACTTTTGATTTCCGATTTTATCCTCGGACTAGACATCAAATAACCCACCAATACCACTAATAAGTCAAAAAAAAAAAAAAACTATTCATTTCTCTAAATCGTTTTCTTCCCGAGTAGACACCCTCGAGCGTTCCTCCTGTGAGTTCTGGAACAGAGCTGCCGCCCTCTCTCCACAGCGCCTCCCTCGAGCCGCTCGCTCTGTGAGAAGATCCCCGGAGCCCGCCCTGCCAGGATTCTCCCGGCGTCTTGCATCGCCTCTCGATGGATCTCGCCGCATGAGCAAACCGCCCCCGTTCCAGCAGCCAGCATCACGCCGGAGGAGGGCCGTGACCGACTGTACCCTCCCCTCAATCGCTGGATCTGGGCAGGACGACACCGGATTTGGGAAGTCCACGCATGAGTTTGGTACTTGGATTTGGAGCTAAAATTTCATACGTAAGTGTGCTGCTACACAGACTCGAAGGGGAGGGCCGAAGAGGAGGCGCTGGTGCAGGCCGGCTTTGCGTGAGGAGGAGGACCGAAGGGCGGCGACATGCAGTACTCCTCCTTCGATTACCACCGCCACGGCGGCCGGCGGCATCACTGGCCCAGTCCCAGACCCAGAACAAATCGACGGCGTCACTGGCCCACTCCCAGACCCAAAACGAATCTACATGGGCAAAGCGAGTCGTCGAGAGCCAAGGTCCCGTCGGCCGTCGCAGGTCAGGCCAAGGCAGTGCACCGCCTTGACGCGCTGGAGAAGCAGCCGAGCAGGAGGAAAAGGGCGGAACATAGGACCGTGCCCAGAGTTTCCAGGATGCAGCCGGTATAGTCGCAACAACAAGCCTGGGGCGTATCTTTAGTTGGTATTATGGCATCGGTGGTCATCTGCACACTTTTGACTGCGCATATTGGTTTAGACCATGGCTTTCTTCAGTACAATTGTTGCTCTTTTGATTCACCGTTGTTGGCTGAATCAACATACTACAAAGATAATCTCCTGCTCACTTTTTCATTAGGAGATTTACATTAGTACGAGTCAGTTCACATACTGTACTACTGTAAGGTTGCTATTTTTTTTGCGGGTTCAGAGTGGGACAGTGCTTATGATTGCAATCGATCAGTAGCAGAACACAGAACAAATACAGTATTGTGCAGAGTGCTAGCTTTCATGTAATATAGCCTGGTACCGTTGTAGCAACCTTCAACATTCCAAGTGTGCTCACATGTCACAAATAAGCAAAATGTATAGCAACTTTACATACAGCTAGGATGATTAGCATGTTATGATTGCAGTACAAACTAGCGTGTAGGTACTCGGTGGATAGTCTAGCAGTCCAGCTAGGATGATTAGCATATTGCTGCAAAATTCAAGCTAATTGCCTTTGATTATGGACTTGTTTACAGTTATTACTTTAAACCATTTTTGTCAATTTCCATTCAGGGAGGATGATAATTTCTTGCTCATATGACTTGCCTTTCAGGAATTTATTTTTCAAAGAGCCCGGTTCATCTTTAGTTTTCTAAATGATATACTCCCTCTATCCCATATTAGTTGGCATAGCTTTGGTTTAGATACTAATGTATTAAGACACATTTTCGGTGTGTAGGTCCACTCATTTTGAAAGTGACAGTTAATTTGGGATAAAAGGAGAACTATTGTACCATAATAAATTCTAGGTTTTAACACTTATGATGTCCAATATACTCCCTGTGCTTGTATATCGTTGGAAGATGTTGTTACCACAAATATTGTTTACTCCACATACGTGTATTAGGTTGGAGTAGCTCTCTCTCTCTCTAGAACGGTAGGCTATTATCCACCAATGCCATCCCGCTAACATCTCAACAAGAATTCCTTATCCCAAACTCACGTAAAGTTTGTTACAGTTTGTTACTCACATTTTATCTACTAACTCGCTCGTTAACCCCGATCCTAATTTCTCGCTGGTACACGGAAGCGACTGCCATGTGCCCATCGTTGTGCCTCTCATATATATGTGGAAGCCATTAGAGGGTGACCCAATGGGTAAACCAAAAATCTGCACGATCGGCGGCCGATCAAGATCATCGTCTTGCCTTAGCGATTTGCCTAGGGGATTAACGAGGCCATGATCAGTAGCAGCATCGAGCGCAGCTCTTTGATGCCACACAGCGCAAGCTCGCACCGGAAGACCAGGAGGCCAAACCCAACTACACCGTCCGATGCCTCACCTGGTGCGCCCTGCGCGAGGTCGAATGCTTCTCCACCCAGCGCCCAACCGGTTGACACCTGCCGTGCTTGTCGACGAGGGACGCATCGCGGGGCAGCAGCAGGAGCTGGCTGTGCTAAGGAGATCAATACCATCGTCGCCTAGAGCGACCGCAACAAGCGCTGCATCGAGGCCACGCCCGCCGCCGTCGACTTCCTCATCTCCATCTTCAAACACTGCGCCACGAACTCCGCCTCCAAGTTGCGTGAACTGGCGATTGAGTCCCCGACATTCACGAGCTCGGTGGAGAAGGAAATTCCGATCTGGTGGGATCCGCCCCATACTCAAGCGTGGCCTCCTCAAGAGTCAAGACCTCGACAAAACAGATACCGTCGAGAAACCATTGTAAGTTGTAACCTTCATGTTCTGACGACGAACATCATTTTCTTTGGGAAACCTAGAAGGTTCATCTCTGTGCAGACTCATAGTTCTATTTTCTTGTCGATGCTTAGAACCAACATCTTCATTGTCATGGTTTGTGGAGGGTCTACGATGTGCGCCGTTGCAGCATGCAGAACAAGAACCATGACGCTTTTGGTCGCCGGACACTCACTACAAGTTGACTGTAGGCTAAAAATTATGCTCCGAAGTGCTCTATGCTTTGCCAGAATTTAATCTGGCTACAAAGATAAAAGGGAATGCAGGGTAGACAATGGTGCTGATTGGTGGATTCATAAGACTCAGAGAAACCTTGTTTAAAAAGAGAGAGAGAAACTGAGTTTATTTGAAAGTTGTGAAGTTGGTCTTGAACTGCTGAATCTAGCGTGAAGGTCATGTAAAGCTTTCACCTTTACATAGTTGTTTCTCGAATGAAATATGCATTACTGTTCTCTTTGTATTATCCTTTACAGATGGGGGTTTGGATTGGGACTAGAGAATGCTTATGGGGTGCAAAACATGCAAGATGTGAGTTCAGTTCATGTGCATTTCCTTGGTGAAAGTATACTGCTCTTCATCTCTTTGTTTTTTATCTGAGAATATTCTACTCAGTATTCTGATTGTTATTTTCAATATATCATATTTGATTTCCTCAATGAATATATGCTTAAAATGTGCAAAAAGTTGCTGAACCGTCTTGCTGTAGCGGAACATGAGATTTCCCTCATTGCTTTAGTACTAGAAATCCTGTTTCAGTTTGACTATTCTGTTCATTGAGTTATAAACTTTTTTTATTGCATGTGTGTAGTCCGTGTTAGGGGAAAACAATGGAGTAAGGAGTTGATCAATGGAGTAAATTGTCTGGTTCATCCATGAGGCTAGAGAGAGATCAATAGCAGTATGGGCATTGCTGTTAATACAGAAATAACTTCTATTGTTGTGAATATCAACAAAGGAGTTTAATAATTATTTGTTCTCACCAGTATGGGCATTGCTGAATCTAGCGTGAAGGTCATGTAAAGCTTTCACCTTTACATAGTTGTTTCTCGGATGAAATTTGCATTACTGTTCTCTTTGTATTATCCTTTACAGATGGGGGTTTGGATCGGGACTAGACGATGCTTATGGGGTGCAAAACATGTAAGATGTGAGTTCAGTTCATGTGCATTTCCTTGGTGAAAGTATACTGCTCTTCATCTCTTTGTTTTTTATCTGAGAATATTCTACTCAGTATTTTGATTGTTATTTTCAATATATCATATTAAACTGATATCATGCTATGATGTATGGTATAGTAGTCTTTTAGTTATCCTGGATTATTGTTGCTATAGTAGGTTAGGTTTGCTACGTCACATGTACCTAAGGAATACTGTGAAGAACATTAATTCTCAACTATGATTTCACTACTAGATATCCCTTGATTTCCGACGGTGAATATTAATAGCCGACGACCCGTCGGTGAATATGATGATAACCGACGGTAGAATGAATGTCCGACGGTTATCGTCAAACTCTCGGGTATGATGCCAATAACCGATGGTATATTCAGTTTAGCGACGGGGAAAATTAGACTCTAGGCTATCCAAAGCGATGCCCGACGGTTCCTACTAATAATCGACGGTTTTAAATTCACTATCGGGTATCCACATTTATAGCCGACGGTTTTACTATCACCGTCGGAAATCCTCTTTTATAGCCGACGGTCAAGTGTAATAGCCGACCATCTAGTACAACTCTCGTCTATGCTCCAAAAAGTCGGTTGTCCAAATGTAACCCTCAATTATAAGTGAAAATATCTGACAGAAAATAGTAATTACCGATCTAAACACTGGTATTATCTCACAAAAAAATTCCTTACTTCATACTATCTTAGATAAATGATTTTGTGGCCATAAAATATATTTTTTTAGTAATTACACAGAGCGCGCCCGCGCGCGTATGGTCAAAATTTATAAACTTCCACCGCGGAAGAGTTTTTTTTTAAACTGTACAGCGGAAGAGTTGGGCGCGTGGACGAAAAATCGAGCGCGTCTATGGCCCCCTTCTTTTCAGCTTATTTTCCAGATTCTCCCAGAAGCTACCCTCCACCAGCTTCTCCCAGAATCTCGTTTCTAAAATTTTCACAACAATCTAGATTAGTCTTCCCAATACTTATCTAGATTGTTGTGCAAATTTTAGAAACGAGATTCTGGGAGAAGCTGGTGGAGGGTAGCTTCTGGGAGAATCTGGAAAATAAGCTGAAAAGAAGGGGGCCTATATCTATTAGCGTCCCGATTTTGCGCCTCCACTACGCATACCTCCTGTTACCTCCCGATGATCCCGTCCTCGACCAACCTCAGGATGCAGAAGTTGCCGAAGCTCGGGCAGGACGCGGGCGGTCATCGGTGTCCAGGCCTTTGGCAGAGGCGTCTTGCAGCGCCGGTGTCTCCATGGAGGTCGGCGGCGCATAACCACCCGTCTGATTCGCTCGAGAAGTAGAACAACCGTCAGGAGCTGACCACGAACAAAGGACGGTGCAGCTCCAGATCCGCCAGGAGGAGTCGGGAGCATGCTGAGTCTCCAAATCCGCCAGAGAGGTAATCTCGTCTCATTAATTTATTACTCGTCATGGCGCTGCAGGATCAGATCGATGGAAGATGTGTGTCCATGGTTATCTTTTCTAGTTGGAAATCAATCGGCCTGATCTATGTACATAGCTTTTCATCTTTCCCAAGTACTAATTAGTTTTTGTCTGATCTTCTATACTGGAGCGTATTCTCGTTTGTACTAATTGGAGCCAATCGCCATGGCATGCAACTATCACGACCACAACCTTTTAGGCCTGGATGTGCGACATCGAACAAAAATATATTTGATGGCAGTTCTCCTGCCTCTTCAGTATCAGTTTCTGACTGTATTTCTGCTTTGGTTTCTCTGTAGGATGTGGCGGCGACAATGACGAGAATGAGATAAGGAGGCCAACAATGCATCTAGAAGTGCTAGATCCGGAGGCTAGTTCTCTACCGGCAGGAGCCCAGGTGTCCCTCCACCATCGGCTATCTCACTAATCCGCCATTGGCGCCAGATCGAGACAATGGTGGCCTCTATGGGACTAGAGGCGCTAGATCTTATAATTGTGATTAATTTTTTTGGCACTTGCGAATCTGCCATCTGCGAAATCTCTGCAATGTTTTATTTATTTGATTGTTATTTATGTTTTGTACCTTTCTATTGTGTATGAACTCATGGGTGACTTGAGCTGAAATAAAAGGAAATGTAACATCAGTTATATTTAGATATATATTGGGTGGGATAAGATGAAATAAAAGAAAAGTGAACCATAAAAATGGGCCTAATCTATTATGTAGGCCCAAATACTTTGGATTGCCGGTTGACCTTGGCGACTGACGCTCCAACATACGATTCCCATGGTCGACAATCACAGTCTTCTCACTTACAATTAACTCCGACGATCAAATGTACCATCGGCTATTAGGAAAACCGACGGGAAACAATAACTCTCGGAAAATAAATACCTGACGGGAACGGTCGGTTATAAGGCTCAACTGGTTCCCGCAAGCGGGCTGTTTACCAAGACATGTTCGACGGCTCACCGTCGGCTTCTTACCGTGGGCAAAGATATTACCCGACCGTACCGTCGGCTATTAGTGTAATGGCCGACCGAGCATAACCGACGGGACATAGCCGACGGTAAACCATCAAATATAGGTTTATCCGACAGTGTATTAACTTATCCGACGGTAATTTGACCCTCGGCTAAAAGGGCAAATCTAGTAGTGTTTGTTGAGGTACTATTCCCTGATAACTAATGAATAAGTGGGCTTATTTTGATTGACCCTAAGATTAAGCCTTATCATTCGTTTACAGCTCCATGTGAGGGATTTGATTAGTCAAACAAGCCATCAGGTTGAGATCTAAGATGTTACGGTTCAGCTAAGGGGCTGGTTGAGAGAAACAGGGGAGCAAAATGAAACATATTTGGTCTTCTCATGATCTATTTTTGAGACTGAGATGCATGATGAGGAGGCATACCAAAAATAAATGCTGATGAGAGTACATAAGATAATGCGGAATCTCGAAACAAGCA
This sequence comes from Dactylis glomerata, assembly GCA_007115705.1. Taxonomy (NCBI): domain Eukaryota; kingdom Viridiplantae; phylum Streptophyta; class Magnoliopsida; order Poales; family Poaceae; genus Dactylis; species Dactylis glomerata. Next base: position 2,697,814 of record QXEO01000344.1, read on the forward strand.
TGGTGATACATGTCTTTATATATAATTTTCTCTCTAGCAATGCACTGGTGACCGAATAAGTCTTCCTACAACTACTCTCATACCTTGTTAACAAAGTAGTAACTTTTTGAGATAATTAAGTTATGCACATCGCATAGCAGAGCTGAGACGGGGTGCTCACATAAAGATTGAGAGGAGAATGAATGCATGTGGTAATTATCTTTTAAGACTCGTAGCAACGCACGGGCATTTAGCTAGTCTATGCTAACAGCAATTATTGGTTATTTTTATTTCTGGAGTTAAGCCTCATAGTTCTAAACCATGCGCGCCATTTGCTACTTTATTAATTGCAGCATATTTCTTGTGATAAGATTTTTTACGAAGCATTGCATCTCATCAGTTATATTGGGATAATATATTTTGGTCTCCACAGATACCCATTTGTGCATATACATTATAGTTTTCATTTATGCTAGTTCTCGGATAATTGAGAACTAGCTTAGCGCTCGATCAACTGGGTTAGCAATGGCTTAGGCCATATAGATCATGATTGGCGCTGGAATTTCATAGTGGGTTTTTTTGTTCAGCTTGTTAGGTTATTTTTTCTTTTGGATTTTTCTTGGGTTATCTTTTACCTAGAATTCTGTGTTTGCCTTGTAGGAGTAACAAATAATTTTTAGGGGAGGTGTGCTTCTAGTTTTAAACTGTATTTTCTTCCATTTTTTGGCCTCAGTGTGGATACATTGATAGGCTATTGTTTTCATGTATTTTGGATGTTTTTGTAGGCGTTTTTATAATTTCTATTCTGAGCAATGGCATATACGTATGTCCTTGAAAAACTCATACTAGTTTACATGCAATTGCATATGGATGCGCAGTTCCACATGTGCAATTGGGAACCTATGCCATTTATTTTATGTGAATTTGTATATGGATGCGCAATTGCATATGTGATCAATCGAGCGATAGGCACCTCCAATAGTTTAAGCTAAGGATTTTTGTAGCAATGCGCGGGCCTCCTTCTATACTTTCCCTATTCAAATAAAAAATCTAAAGATGGTTAATTTTGTACTACCGCTACAAGTAGACTACTTCCATATATATTCTATTTGTTCTATAATTTCAAAAAACACATATCACAATACATGATGTAAGACAAATACGCGGTACAGCTCCTATTGAAATGTCGACATACCCTCAGGATCTGAGATATGATTATTGCTTGGCTCAGGCTTAATTACTTTGGTTGAAACCTCCCGTTGCTCCACATTCTGACACTAGTCAAGGAATGTTGGGACTCGGTCATCTACATCAATGTCACTCGTAGGAAATCTTTGGCATCCCTCCATGCTAACCTCATGGAAAATTTGGAAAGAGCGAAGGGTTTTCAACAATGTATTCTCCATACCTACCTTGGTATTTCAAAAGATTAACATAGAGGTGGCTTTGTGGATTACGACGGGTGCAAAGCACTTGGGTTCAATTACGACAGGAGAGTAGGTTTTTGTATTCACGAGCTTTTGCTCATTTGTACTCTTATGTAAAACTTCTTATTCAGTAAGATGAGGCAAAGATTTTGCCTCCGTTTCAAATAAAATTACATGTTGTTCTCCGGTCTCCATATCGAATCATCTGTAATCTAAAAAATATGTTCATCTATTCTATTGTCAAAATACTAACTCCGGAGGAAATATCCATGTTACAGAGGCGGATTTGTGGAGTATGGCGGGTGCAAAGCACTTGGGTTCAGGACAGTAGGCTTTTGTGTTCACCAGCTTTTGCTCGTGTGTACTCTTATGTAAAACTTCTTCTTATTCAATGAGATGAGGCAAAGCTTTTGCCTATGCATAAAAGAAAAATTACATGTTGTTCTCTAGTCTCCACATCTAATCGTCCATAATCAAACAAATGTGTTCCTCTATTTTTAAAACACTAACTCCGGAGGAAATAGCCATGTCCCATGTGTTCCCCAGTGGAACGACTTACGGAACCTTTTGAGGTTAGATAAGTGGGTATTTATGTTGAACACCTCCCCTGACTCGATAAGATAGATGTCACCCTCGTCCACATCTCCATAAGGTACAAAAACGGACTTGGAGAAGGCTCGGCCAATGAAAAGTGCCTGGCCGCTTCCCAAACCATTAGCCATTGGCACCCATTTTCCTGTGTCAAAATCGGCCTGGAAAACTTCAACCTGGCGAATGGACGGCGTGAATAAGTCTGGAGGGATATGCATCCACAGCTTCACTATGAGCAGCTTCCCCCCTGTGACTCGACTAGGTGCCAAATAATGATTTCATCCTCATATATGTCATCGTGTGGGCAACTAGAATAGTTGAGGTTATTCCGACCATCCTCGTCATTTGCCACTTCTTGCCCTTTCTCCTCATTATCATCAACTACAACATCGAGCGCCACTGCCGCCTCCTCATCATCAGTTGCAGATGCCACATCTGCAGACTCCTCTTCTTCCTCCTCCTCCTCATTTGCAGCAACATCAGCAACCTCCTCTTCCACTTCCTCGTCATCATCAGTAGCATTGTCATCATCATCAGACGTGGGCCACCAATCATACCCTTCGTAATCAAGCGGTTGTCGGATGACACGCCTTCCAATGGTAACACTGGGTCTTGCATCCTCATCCAATCCTAGATCAAAGGGGATGAGGTTCCCTGCCTTGGTGATGGCGTAGAGTTTGTCTCCAAGGAAGGCGATGTCAACGATAAAGCAGATATACGGAGCAGCTCGTGCTTCTGGCAGCCACACACCCTTTCCTGGTAGAATTACAACAAGTAGAGTATTCTCGTTGGTGGAGATGAAGGCAATGAAGTCATTCACAGTACAGCGCATCCGAAACTTGCGGATATTGTACGTGCGGGGGAGGACTGCGTCCAACTCAGGCAGCGGGACGTCCTCGAGAGAGAAAACATTGTGTAAAACATAGTTGTCGCAGCAGTAAGGTTGTCCGTCCTCCGGCATTTGCTGGTGGATGCTGAGGAGTAACCAGTCGTTGGCTGAGGCCGTGCTAGATGCGTTGTCGGGAATCGAAGCGGGGAATTCCACGCGACTATGAGGTGGCACGATGACTCCGCCATGCGGGAGAGCGATCCATGGTAGCTGTTGCGCTTGCGGGCCGCGGCGGCGGACAGCCGAGTGCCATGTACGGCAGACGGCGCGGCAGCGGGCGAGGTCGGCTGGGTTAGGGAGGCGGGCGACGACGAGGCCAAGGAGATCTAGTGGGAGGTCAAGCCAGGACGACACCATGAGAATCGATTGTAATGATTGATCGATATTCCAACGCAGTTTTTCCACATAGGTATGGGCGTCTTGGGCTTATCTGAACTGTTCAGGTTGGTTGGAGATTCGTGCAAGCTTCTTTTACATTTACATCCTGTACATTGTACATTTTCGCTCCCTATAGACAGCCAAAGTGGACACGTACATGTTGAAGCCTCCCACCCTGTTTCGTCCGCCATTTTCAACCCGTGCTCTCTCTCTCTCTCCTTATCCTTTCTTCTCTCTCACCTTCTCCATGAATCCATCCACACCACCGCCCACGCAAACCTCCCTGTCTGGTCCTCCATGCTATCACCATCTGAAGGAGGCGATGCGTCGGCAGCCCGCCGAGGGCGGAGAGGTCCCATTCCCTGCCATCCCTGGCATAGGCGACTCGCCCAGCTCCCTACCACCGGCGACGACGAAGACGACGGCGGCTCAACGACGACGAAAACGCGCACTGCTTCCGGTGACTGGATGCCCTGACCCGGCCGCGTGGATTGATAATTTCCCCCACCTATTTCGTATTCCTGAATCCTGATCCGATTCTGTTCTGCCTAGACCATGTTCTTGATCCGATTTTTTCCCATCAATTTCGTGTTCTTGGTCCGAATTTAGTGGTGATATATATTATTGCCCATATATTTCTCGATCCGGATCTGATTTTTTCATCAATCCCTTGTGATTCATTCCGTAGTTTATAAGTAATCTGGATACTAATGCTTATATCTAATCTGAATTGATCTGATTTGATTCTGGCCATTTAAATGCTGATTTTATTTGCTTCCATTTTTTCTACTGCCTCCATGTTGTTTCATGAGATATACTCCGATTCTCACCCATTTTGTTCAAAGAATCTCCATCGTTTTTTGATTTGGTCCCATTTTTGTTCAAAGAATCTCCCATTTTGTTCAAAGAATCCCCTTTGGAATGGAAAGAAATAATCCCATGGCCGTTTTGGAATGGAATCGCCTTTTTTGATCTGTATCTTATTCCTGGAAAGAAATCATCCAATGGTCTTTGTATTTTTATAAATCCGTATACAAATTCACATGTTCTAGATCGGCTTCTGGCAGTGACTATATAGTCTAATCTGTACATGCGGTCTTTAATTCTTTTGGCCAAGAAAATTCCAAAACCTGTCAGATTGGTTGCAAAAGAAAGGACTGATTGCAAAACAAGATGTACAAGAAACCAAACCCAGGCTATAATCTGTAAAACAGGAAGGACGACTGATTGCAAACTGAAAAAGGATAGGGTGTTCTCTGCAATGGGCAAAAGTGTTTGCATAAATCAGGATGCCGGTTTGGACGGATCAGATAAGCCCGGAACGCACATGCGTATGTGGTTTTTGTTTTTTGTCGATATTCAGCTTCGAGAACAGGAAGGCAGTATGTATGTCCTCGTCAAGAACATACATATTGGGCCCATGTGAAAAGCTCTAGGGTTTCAAGCTATTGCTCGCAGTAGGTGTCATATAGGGGAAAACACGTCCTGCCTGCCTGCCTCCGATATTACTCTCAGTTGAGCCAAAAACAGTTTCTCAAGAGTGGAGGAGGGGCACTCTGAATACATCACCTACTGAAAATTGATTTTTGCTCTATCACTCGATGCGTTAATTATCGTGCTCTGCTACCTCCATCCTGCTAGGTAGGACGTTGGACTGTGAGAGGCACGCCAATCAAAGTGGAGCTACCACTACCCGACGCTACCGGCCGGATGGACGGCCGGCTCCGCCGCCGGCCGATTCGTGCTCCGACAGCTATGGCACCACAGGTAGATTAATGTAGTTAGAGCATGTCTAATAGAGCTTTTATAGCTCCAGTACCCGTAAAATCTCGGCCGTTTCACGGGTCACAGGCTGCGTGTGTGAGCTAGCGGAGCCCGTGAACGGCCTGGCCCGTATAAAATTTTCACGGGCACTCGTACTCGGCCCGGTGAGAACGGTACAAGTACCGGCTTGAGCGGCGGAGACGGGTCGAACCCGTATTCCCTCCGCCGCAAACCCTAGCCGCCGCCGCCACCCTTTGCTAGCTCCGGCGAGCAATTAGCGCATGAGCCGGCGACAGATCGATGGTGACGAGGAGCGGCGGCTCGGGCGTCGGCGGCGGCCGTTCTGGTGGGGGAGGAGGAGGAAGAGGGGGTGGCCGCCGCGCACCTGGCGGCGACGACGAGGAGGAGCGGCGCCGCGTCTGCTCCATCGCGACGAAGAAGCGCGCCAGTCGGCGGTGGACGAACTGGGGGAGGACCCCACCACCCTCGCTCGCCCCCTACGCCGTCGGCGCGCGCACGGCACCGGCGCGCGCGCACGAGCCGGCGGTCCGCCGTTCCCCTCCACCGGCGAGCTGGGACGTCGGGGAGGCCTCCTCGTCGGCATCGGCGCCGCGGCCCATCGTCGGCCGGCGCCGCGGCGACCTGGAGGAAGAGGCCGACCTCGCGCGGGCCTTAGCGGAGTCCGCGGCGACGGCCGCGGCTAAGAAGCGGCGGGAGGAGGAGGAGGCCGCTGCTGCCGTCGCCGCCGTCGAGCTCTTCAAGCAACAGGAGGAGCTGGAGGCGCGCGCCTGGGCGCAGGGAGACGACGAGGTGGCCACCGGCGAGGGCGACGCGGAGGCCAAGGTGATCCTCGTCGATTCGGACTAGATCGTCGTCGGCGGCGAGGACGACGGCGACTACGAGCTCACCATTTTGGCCATCTGGAGGACGCGGTGTCCTCCGGCGAGCTCGCCACTAACTATCCGTTCTAGTTTGTTGTAATTTTTAGCTGTAATTTTGTTGTACAAAATCTAGTTTGCTACTATCTGTTCTCGCGCGAATGAAATTTCCCGGCAAATTTCGAATTTCCAGTTTTACGGTTTGCACTTACGGGTTCTGATCGCCGCCACTGCCAACAAACCTGCAAATCACGAGTACAGAAGCTTGTACTCGCGATATACAAATCGCATGAATACAGACTCTGTTAGTCATGCTCTTAGACCACCAGCCACAAGTTCTCCATTGCTGGCAATCGGTGAAGCGATCACCCAAACATAGTTGAATCAATAATGATTTCAGGAGAGTTCAGCAATATTACTATAAGGGGATTTTTTTTTGTCCACTCACTCACTAGTCACTATCTTCTGATTTTTTTTAAAATATTGCACTTTTTATCAGCATTTCCGAAACTAGTATTGGTTTGCAGGAATTTTCAGAAGTAGGACAGCGTCCTATCCGGCGGACGCGACAGCGAGAAGTCGCATCCGGCGGATGCGATTAGTGGCTCGGGTGGGGGCAGCCGCCTGCCACGGCCTGCCGTCGCATCTGGCGGGTGTGATAAGCTCCCACGCACCCAACCGGGAATACTACATGCCGCCACTGTTGCAGGTGGCAGGGACTTGCCGCGCATGTGTGGGCCATGCCTCCACTCTTCTAAGGCGGCATGTTGCTTGGCTGAGGCACATGTCCTAGCTTTTGTTTCCAAAAAAACGCACATGCACCTAGCTAGCACGAACAGGGTCGGGCAAGTGAGAGATCTTTTATTGGCACGGTTCCAATCCAGCTATGCCAACCTGCCGCCAGGAGGAGTGCCGGCATGGCCCACATTTCGGCCACCGTGTTATCTTATCTGCACCCGACCACCGGGTTATCTGTTTTGTCAATTCACATCCGAAATATTTGCCGTGACAAAACAGATAACACGGTGGTCGGGTGCGCATTGCAAAAACAGATAACACGGTGGCCGGTTGGGTGCGTGTAGCAGGCTGTGCACCTGTCGCGCCCGCCAGATGCGACAGGAGCTTATCACACCCGCCAGATGCGACAGCAGGCCGTGGCAGGTAGCTGCCCCCACCTGAGCCACTAATCACATCCGCCGGATACGACTTCTCGCTGTCGCGTCCGCCGGATAGGACGCTGTCCTACTTCTGAAAATTCCTGCAAATCAATACTAGTTTCGGAAATGCTGATAAAAAGTACAATATTTTAAAAAAAATCGCCACTATCTTGTAGTAACTGTCATCGGTAGTGCACGCAGGCATTCTTCCAACTCACACATTCACACGTGTTAGTACTCACGTCGTTAGCTTAGCTATCGTTTGTTGCACTCAACTATATAAACCGACAAACCTACCTACCTAACCAGCAGCAATGGGAGTCTGGGTATCGGTACATCAGGCCAAACACGTACTGAAAGTTACCGTTCCAGGGCGCGGCGACGAGAATGGAGATCAGCGGCGACGCGCGGCAAGGGTGGGCCGCAGCCGCGGCGCCGGACCAGTGGCGAGGAGCCGTGCAACAGGGACGGGGGATTGCGGCGGCGGCGCCGCTCGAGCAGTGGCGGGGCGCCGTGGAGGCCGCGCTGCCGGGCACGCCGGCGGGCGCCGCGTGGGCGCACGTCGCCAGCTTCTTCTCCGCGCACCGCTACCTGCCGGGCATCGACGTGTGCGAGCGCGTGGCGGACGGCGCCGGCAGCGAGGTGAAGGAAGAAGACGAGGATGGCCGCCTGCCGACCCCCGGCTGCGTCCGGCACGTGGCCTCGCGCACGACCGGCCTGTGGGCGCGCGAGCAGCTGCTGGAGGCGGACCACGCGGCGCGGCGCCTCCGCTACGCCGTCGTCGCCAGCAACATGGGGTTCGGCCGCTACGTCGCCACGCTGCGCGTCCTGGACGACGGCGACGACCTCGACGGCGGCGGGTGCAGGATCTCGTGGGCGTTCGAGTGCGACGCCGTCAGGCGCGAGGGGTGGAGCGAGGCGGCGCTCGTGGCGCGCCTCGGCGCCAGCGTCGAGGGCATGGCCGAGAGGGTGCAGCGGCTAGTAGGCGGCCTGTAGTCGTCGCCGTCGGTCCCTGACACGTCGCCTGCTCCGATGGTCAATTGTTGATGGAGATTTCTGCTTGTCCGTGCATGATAATCTACCTACTGTCCTACTACTACTTAATTCCGTAGTTAAATTAGCTGAAACATTTTGACATGTCATGTCTGGACTCCAATTTCTTTCGCTAGTTATGTCGGAAGAACTTCCTCCTAGTCGCTTCTGACTCCGGCGAGTCATGTATGCACATGCAGACATGCTCATGCTCTCATGTCTCATCTCTCGATGCACATGCCAGTTCACGATACGGACCGACACGATGGAGTGGCCTGTAGTCGGGAAAATATGATCCCGTATTTAAACGCTACCATGATACCAGTTGGTAAAATTCGAATTTTTAAGTGTCTAAAAATTTAGCAAAAAATATGTTAGTGTGCACAAGATGTGTGCTTACAATACCTCAAATTTTGAGAACCAAATTCGAAATAGAAATAGAGAAATAAAAAAGAGAAATCTAACCAGAATAGTGTCACAAAAAGACAAAAATACAAATGACACTATTCACGTATCAGTTTGTCTTTTTTGTTCCTCCTTGTGCATTTTGAATTTTGGTTTTAAACAATTTGGGGATGGTAAACACATATCTTGTGAACACTCACATATTTTTTCTAAAAAAATTATACACTTAAAAATTTAAATTTTAAAGAACGGTAGCATAGGAGCATTTAAAGCATGGGATCACTGGACCGCGCCGATCGTGTAGTGCGGCACATGACGTTAAAAGTAGAGTATACCATCAATGAATAATGGCATCCAGCTGAATGACAAGCGATACTCCCAGAAAAAAAAGGATGACACACGCGATATACTTTATCCTCTAGACAATGGTGTTAGAGCATCTCCGACAACCTTTGTATATTTGCTATGGATTGGTAAAAAATGAAATTTCAGCAACATGCTTAAAAAATGAAGCTCTAACGGCATTGCTAAAAATGATCCCCTAATAAAAATTCCATCCAATTGGCACATATGCCAATACAAGACCAACTTCAGAAAGTCCTAAAACCAAGAGCCCTGCCGCCTGCCGGCATGGACACCAGCGCTCTCGTGGTGGTCGACAAAATGCCAGAGTGGTAAAAAATGATTTTATACCTCTCTTTTGCATGCATTTGGACTATCAATGGCATTACATCGACTGAGTGAAATTGTGGTATGGAATTTAATTAGTTGAATTTGTTGTGCAATTGCATCCGTGCTAAAAATTTAGTTGGAATTGTTGTGCAAATGTGTGGTGATTTAATTACCTATTATGTAAAATTGTAGCATGGACAATGATGTTTCCATGAACTGCACTTGTTGCCAACCACTGGAAATAGCATGGCAAGAGTTTGCACAAGAGGATACAGAAGAGGAGAATGAGAGTTTTTTTGAACCTACTCTACGAAAAAGGAGAGGAACTAATTTATCTCAAAGGGAAGATGAAGCCTTGTGCAATGCATGGAGAAGAATTGGCATAGATCCAATTGTTGGGAATGAGCAACATAGGTCCACCTATTGGGACCGTATCCATGAGCTCTACAAGCTTATCCTCAAGTGTGACATGCCTAGTAGTGTCGGCTCTCTCCAACATCATTTCCTATCATTAACATCGATTGTTCAAATGGTCATGTTTGCTTGGCTCGGGATGATCGTCTCAGTCCAAGTGGGACTAATGTGGATGATGAAGTGATGTTTGACTTTAAATTCGAAATAGTATGGATTGGTGTTCCTATTATGTTAATTAGGAAGATGATGAAAAGCTCTAATTATTATGTGTAGAAATGTGTAGTTCATTTGGTTCATAAATATGCAATGTCTAGTAGAGAGAAAAAATAGACAGGAAACATGGAATTCTAGTTTTAGATTGCTATTATAGGAAGGCTAGCAAAGAAAAACAAAACCTTGAATAATTAAACCTTCTCTCTCCTTTTCCAATCACCATTTTTAGCAATCCAATATGCAAAGGCTGTTGGAGATTCTATTAACTGAATCCAATAGCGTGGGTAGAGCCTCCCTGAATTTCGCCACCATGAGCTTGCTACCAGCAACAGCAAGTACTCCCTCTGTTCGGAAATATAAGATGTTTTAGCTTTGTGAAACTACTGTATTTAGACATTTTTTAGTGTATAGATTCATTCGAATCTATACACTAAAAGATGTCTAGATACATTTACTTCACAAAGCTAAAACATCTTATATTTGTGTACGGAGGGAGTATATCCACACAACACTTTATTTCCATCTCATGCGGAGCAGCATTTTATTTCCATCGCGTCCGAAACAACATTTTATTCCATCTGCACGAGATCACATTTTATTACCATCACGTCTCATTTCTCAGGCAGTATTTTATTTCCATTGTATCCGAAATCACATTTTATATCCATCAGGTACAAAAACTCATTTTATTTCGATCGCGTCTGATCTCTAACCATTTATAACCATGTCCGAGCTTGTGCACGATGCAGGATTCTCGCACACCCGCGATCAATATGCACAAAAAGGAGGGTGCGTTGACATAAAAAAAAAGGGGAAAAATTAAAGGTTGTTCCATACTCGGTGGAAATATAATGTGGTTCCTTACGGGATGAAAATATAATGTGATTCCTTATGCAATGGAAATAAAATGTGGCTCGGTACACTCCACCATGACCACAAAACGACGTATGAAATGATAGGTATTGCAACAATTCCATGTGTTGGCGGTAACACGCATGAAATGATAGGCAATAGTTGCCTCCTACCGCAATAATAATGGTCCGTGGCTGAACAACACATGAAAAGATAGGCCATCGGGATCTCGGGAGCCACATCAACGTGACCGCCAGCAGAGATGTCCTGACCAATGTTGACATTGCGACTGAGGCAAACGGCAAAGTCGGCATGCCGCTAATAGAGGGAGGAGGTTGTAGAGGGTTGTGATGGTGGTCGTCCATGGTAGTGAACTACAAAACCTTTTTTGTCAAACTGATATCATCTATATAATTCAATTATCCTAATAGAGCCCCCGAGATTGAAAATACAAAAGGGATGGGAACTCAAGCACTTTATGTGTGTCTCCTTGACAACTAACTATACCCAACACACAGTGCACCGCAATGATCAACCAACATTGGCTAATTTTATGTTATATGATAATTATTATTTGTCATTTTATGTGTCATTTTGCTGTAGCATGTTCCTGGAGCCCCTTTTCACGCGCGAGATATGTAGGTGATCTGCATGCAACGCCCTCCCAACTTCCCACCACACGTGTGGTTGGGGCCGCTTATCGTGCTAATGTTGCAAGAACACCGACTATCAAGAAAGCCATGCCATTTCCTATCTCTCTTGTGGAGAGCACAACAAGCAGGGAGGGGAGAGAAGAAAGTAGGATTAGGGTTTGGTTTGGGGTGTTATGTTCTAGACAACATCATTGCTAGCTATGGACAAGCTCCTAGGAGTTGACAAAGGCGAGGGGAATAGAGAAGGCATGGGATGGACGCGGAGTGCCGAACGGAGAGGAAGATGGCAAGACACAAACTCGTGTTGGTGGAAAAGCTCAGAGTGGAATGGATCAGCAACAACTATGTCAAGTTCATGATGGAGTATGTGGACCCCCGGTTAGGATCCTCATGAAACAACCACTGGCAACATCAAACACAGAGGATCCCTCCCCCTCCTCCACACACATGCTCACACACACACACACTCCCCTTCGGAGATGGTCCCGCCGCCACCGGGATATTGGCGCGGGACATTTGCTAATGGCAGCACTATTGTTCGCCCCAAGCGTCTCCTAGTATCGACGTGTTTTTCTCGTCCCTATGAGTCATGCTTATTTAGCTTGGTCAATTGATATATGATTTTTTGCAAGTCAAATCACATATGCTAGGGATTTTACTAGGAATATAGATACCTAATATCGACATAAAATGATGGTAAAAAATAAATACTAATGACCATTTATGTAGTTAGAATAGTTTCGACACCGATTTCGGCTTTGGAAGTAATGATTATATTGAAACAAACATAGTATAATTTTATGGCTGGAATCTGATGAAATAGAAAATGCATCCGTAGCCTAGACCAAAAAATGACGTCTCCAAAATCGACCATCTAGGCTCTAATATAGAGCCCCCTAGATTCAAAATACAAAAGTGATGGGAAATCGCTTAAAATAGGAAAGGCACTTTATGTGTGGCTCCTTGACAACTAACCATACCACTAGTGGAAAACGGGCCTTTGGCCTGGACCCTTTAGTCCCGGCCTCCATCTGGGCCGGGACTAAAGGCCCGGCCACGTCGCCCCAAAATGGCCTAGCCGCCCGGGAGGCTTTGGTCCCGGCCCGTAACGAGCCTTTAGTCCCGGTTTGAGACACAAACCGGGACTAAAGGGCTATGCACTGAGCGGCCCGCATGTGCGCCCCCTTTAGTCCCGGTTTGTGTCTCAAACCGGGACTAAAGTCCTCTGCCTATATATATTGGCCACAGCCCCTCTCTCCCCTCTTCCTTGCATTTTTCTTGGATGGAAGAGTGTGGGTGTGTGCTAGCTCTCCTTTTTTCTTGGATGCACTAGAGGTGTTTGTTGAAATGTGTGTTAGAGCGATGCCACTTCAGTTCACCGAACACAACTACGATATGAGATGCCCGAGCCACGTTTAAACCTCTTCCTCTTTATTTCCACTTATTCTAAAAGGTTAGCAACTATATTTTCTCGTTTAGACCGTGCAGTACTAATTTTTAGGATCGTGATTGTGTTTGATATACTGTCGTATGACGCAGATGAGCCATCCATGGATGTACGGTGATCGACGCACAGCCGCTTACAGAGAAGGCGTGCATTCTTTTCGAGATGCGGCCGATGCGAACAAGCATGGTGGTGGCTATATGTTTTGTCCATGTGTTGAATGTCGGAATGAGAAGGATTACACTTCCTCAAGAGTCATTCAGAGCCACCTGCTTCGGTCCGGTTTTATGTCGGGCTATAATGTTTGGACCAAGCACGGAGAAAGAGGGGTTATGATGGAAGACGACGATGAAGAAGAAGAGAACGATGATGACAACTACCGATCTATGTTCCCTGAGTATGCTAATACCGCAATGGAAGACAATGAAGAAGAAGATCAGGGTGCAGAACGGGAACCAGATGAGCCCGCTGATGATGTTGGCCGGGTCATTTCTGAAGCACGGCGAGGCTGCGACACAGAAAAAGAGAGGTTGCAGTTCGAGCAGATGTTACAGGACCACAACAAATTGTTGTACCCAACTTGTGAAGATGGCCAGAAGAAGCTGGGTAGCACACTGGAATTGCTGAAGTGGAAGGCAGAGACCGGTGTGACTGACTCGTCATTTGAAAAGTTGCTGGTACTGATGAAGAAGATGCTTCCAAGAAAAAACGAATTGCCCGCCAGCACGTACGAAGCAAAGAAGCTTGTATGCCCTCTAGGATTAGACGTGCAGAAGATACATGCATGCCCTAATGACTGCATCCTCTACTGCGGTGAGAAGTATGAGAATATGGATAAATGCCCGGTATGCACTGCATTGCGGTATAAGATCAGAAAAGATGACCCTGGTGAGATTGAGGGCGAGCCACCCAGGAAGAGGGTTCCTGCCAAGGTGATGTGGTATGCTCCTATAATACCACGGTTGAAACGTCTGTTCAGAAATAAAGATCATGCGAAGTTGTTGCGATGGCACATGGAAGATCGTATGAAAGACGATAAGTTGAGGCACCCCGCTGATGGTCGGCAGTGGAGAAAAATCGAGAGAGAGTTCCCGAGATTTGCAGGTGACGCAAGGAACTTATGGTTTGGTCTGAGTACAGATGGCATGAATCCTTTTGGGGAGCAGAGTTGCAGTCACAGCACCTGGCCCGTTACTCTATGTATCTACAACCTTCCTCCTTGGTTGTGCATGAAGCGGAAGTTCATTATGATACCAGTGCTTATCCAAGGTCCAAAGCAACCCGGCAACGATATTGATGTGTACCTAAGGCCATTAGTTGATGAACTTTTACAGCTGTGGGCCGAACCAGGTGTACGTGTGTGGGATGAGCACAAACAAGAGGAATTTGACCTTCGAGCGTTGCTTTTCGTAACCATCAATGATTGGCCTGCTCTTAGTAACATTTCAGGACAGTCAAACAAGGGATACAATGCATGCACACACTGTTTGGATCAGACAGAAAGTATATATCTGGACAAATGTAGGAAGAATGTGTACCCGTACAATCGTCGTTTTCTTCCGCCCAAGCATCCCTTAAAGAAAAAAGGCAAGCATTTCAATGGCAAGGCAAAACCCCGGGGGAAGCCTGTCATCCGTACTGGTGCTGAAGTATTTGATATGGTCAAAGATTTAAAAGTAATCTTTGGAAAGGGTCCTGGCAGCCAACCTGTTCCTAACGGCCCTGATAAGCGCGTACCCATGTGGAAGAAGAAATCTATATTTTGGGAGCTACCCTATTGGGAAGTCCATGAGGTCCGCTCCGCAATCGACGTGATGCACCTGACGAAGAATCTCTGCGTGAATATTCTAGGCTTCCTGGGCTTGTATGGGAAGTCAAAAGATACACCGGAAGCACGGGAGGACCAGGAACGTCATAAAGGAAGAGATGGCATGCATCCAGGGCAGTTTCAAGGGCGTGCCAGCTATGCCCTTACCAAGGAAGAGAAGGAAATCTTCTTTGAAGTCCTTTTCAGTATCAAGGTCCCGACTGGCTTCTCGTCAAATATAAAGGGAATCGTAAATATGAAAGACAAAAAATTCCAAAACCTAAAGTCTCATGACTGCCACGTGCTTATGACGCAATTGCTTCCGGTTGCATTGAGGGGAATTCTACCGGAAAATGTTCGCCTGGCAATTGTGAAGGTATGTGCATTCCTCAATGCAATTTCTCAGAAGGTAATCGATCGAGAAAGTCTATCAGGGTTACAGATTGATGTAGTCCAATGTCTGGTCAGCTTCGAGTTGTTGTTCCCGCCATCCTTTTTCAATATAATGACACACCTCCTAGTTCACCTAGTTGAAGAGATTAGAATTCTCGGTCCTATGTTTCTACATAATATGCTCCCCTTCGAGAGGTTCATGGGAGTCTTAAAGAAATATGTTCGTAACCGTGCTAGGCCAGAAGGAAGCATCTCCAAGGGCTATGGAATAGAGGAGGTCATTGAGTTTTGTGTGGACTTTCTTCCTGACCTTAAGCCGATTGGTATTCCTGAATCTCGGTATGAGGGTAGGCTGACAGGAAAAGGCACACTAGGAAGGAAAGCAAAAGTATGTATGGACGGGTATTCTTTCTCTCAAGCACACTATACAGTTCTACACAATTCCACCGTGGTGGCTCCGTATATCGTGAGACACAAGAATATTCTACGCTCCGAAAACCCGGGGAAGACTGACTCTTGGATTAAAGGGGAACACGAGAAGACTTTCGGCAGTTGGTTGCAGACACATCTCATGAATGACGACACCGTTGGAGATCAGCTGTACTGTTTGGCCAGGCCACCATCTTCTACTATATGTACTTTCCAAGGGTACGAGATAAATGGGAATACATTTTACACGGTTGCCCAAGATAAAAAGAGCACCAACCAAAACAGTGGTGTCCGCTTTGATGCAACAGACGAGAATGGGCACTGTTTGGAAACATATTACGGGTACATAGAGGAGATATGGGAACTTGACTATGGACCTACTTTTAAGATCCCTTTGTTTCGGTGCAAATGGGTGAAGCTGACAGGAGGCGGGGTAGTTGTAGACCAAAAGTACGGTATGACAACAGTGGATCTCAACAATCTTGCGTACATGGACGAACCATTCGTCCTAGCCAACGATGTCGCTCAGGTTTTCTATGTGAAGGACATGTCTACAAAAACAAGAAAAAGAAATCAGCAAAAGAAGACATCGTCCGATGAGCCAAAGCGCCACATAGTTCTTTCAGGGAAAAGAAACATCGTGGGCGTAGATGATAAGACAGACATGTCAGTAGATTATAATAAGTTTCATGAAATTCCGCCCTTCAAAGTGAAAACTGACCCAAGCATCCTACTGAATGATGAAGATTCTCCATGGCTACGACCCAGAAGAAAACAGAAATAGTAGATATGAATGTTGGTGCAATAATGTAATAATGTATTAAACCTTTTATGTAATGCATGATGAAGATTCTCCATGGCTACGACAGACACGGTTACATGGATGGCTGGATGTGAAGAATGGTATGGATCGGTCATCACCGCTCTTTTAAAAAAAGCTGGCTCACTAGTTCTTTTTCCGTCCTGCTCTTTATACACACCGTGCTGCGTCTTCCTAAAGCGCCTCCCCTCAATGCCAAAACGAAAGCAATGGCACTCCTCCTGGCGGGCTACTACCTCTCCCCTAACACTGCCGCCGCTATAGGATAGTTAAAATAATTAATTTTGAAAATAGAAAATGGTTTTGAATTAGTTATTAAATTTCAAACACTTTTCATATTAATAGTTTTGTCAAATTCTAAAATATACAAAAAGAATATTAATCAATATAGTTTTAATTGAAAATGGTAAAATAGTTAATAGTTTGGATAGTTAAAATAATTAATTTTGAAAATAGAAAATGGTTTTAAATTAGTTATTAAATTTCAAACACTTTTCATATTAATAGTTTTGTCAAATTCTAAAATATACAAAAAGAATATTAATCAATATAGTTTTAATTGAAAATGGTAAAACAGTTAATAGTTTGGATAGTTAAAATAATTAATTTTGAAAATAGAAAATGGTTTTGAATTAGTTATTAAATTTCAAACACTTTTCATATTAATAGTTTTGTCAAATTCTAAAATATACAAAAAGAATATTAATCAATATAGTTTTAATTGAAAATGGTAAAATAGTTAATAGTTTGGATAGTTAAAATAATTAATTTTGAAAATAGAAAATGGTTTTGAATTAGTTATTAAATTTCAAACACTTTTCATATTAATAATTTTGTCAAATTCTAAAATATTCTAAAAGAATGTTAATCAATATAGTTTTAATTGAAAATAGCAAAATAGTTTGGATAGTTAAAATAATTAATTTTGAAAATAGAAAATGGTTTTGAATTAGTTAATCAATTTCAAACACTTTTCATTTTGAAAGTTTCATCAGATTCTAAAATATACAGAAGTTATTCAATTCAAAATTACAAATTCATATTTGAAATGAAAAACTGAAACAATTTTAGCTTTGCCGCGCATTAATTGCACCTTTAGTCCCGGTTGGGGGTTCCAACCGGGACTAAAGGGGGGGGGGCTGGGGCGGTTACCGCCCACCACCCTTTAGTCCCGGCTGGGGGCTTAAACCGGGACTAAAGGCCCCCTTTAGTCCCGGTTTAGGCCCCCAGCCGGGACTAAAGGGGGTGGGGGTATAAAAGCCCGCCCCGCCCCCCTGCTCTTCTTCTTCCACACTTAGCCGCGCGCGAGGAGTTGCCGACGACGAACGTTGCGGCCAGCCAGATTCTCGGGGAACCCGCCGCCGCGCCGCCGCCGCCAGCGCCGCCACCGAAGGCCGCCCGCCGCCGCCGGCCACCGCCACCGCGCCGGCCTCCCGCGTCACCGCGCCCCGGCCACCGAGCCCCGCCGGCCACCGCGTCACCACCGCGCCCCGCCGGCCACCGAGCCCCGCCGGCCACCGCGCCGCCACCGCGCCCCGCCGGCCTCCCGCCACCGCGCCGCCACCGGCCACCGCGTCCTCTCGATCGGTGAGAGACCGAGGCCGCCCGCCGCCGCCCCTTTTTTTAATTTATTTGATAAAATTTTGATATTTGTAAGATAGAATTTATTTGTAATCTAGAATTTATTTGTTAGAGATAGAATTTATTTGTTAGATATAATTGTTATTTGTTATTTGTTAGATATAATTATTATTTGTTAGATGTAATTGTTATTTGTTAGATGTAATTATTATTTGTTAGATATAATTATTATTTGTTAGATGTAATTATTATTTATTAGATGTAATTGTTATTTGTTATTTGTTAGATAGAATTATTATTTGTTAGATAGAATTTATTTGTAAGATAGAATTTATTTGTTAGATATAATTATTATTTGTTAGATATAATTATTATTTGTTAGATATAATTGTTATTTGTTATTTGTTAGATAGAATTATTATTTGTTAGATAGAATTTATTTGTAAGATAGAATTTATTTGTAAGATAGAATTTATTTGTTAGATAGAATTTATTTGTAAGATAGAATTTATTTGTAAGATAGAATTTATTTGTTAGATAGAATTATTATTTGTTAGATAGAATTTATTTGTTAGATATAATTATTATTTGTTATTTGTTAGATAGAATTATTATTTGTTAGATAGAATTTATTTGTTAGATAAAATTGTATTTGTTATTTGTTAGATATAATTATTATTTGTTAGATAATTGTTAGTAAATATTTGTTAAGTAGTAATAATTGTTAGCAAATATTTGTTAAGTAGTAATAATTGGTTAGGGTTAGTAGTAAGATAATAAGTAAGATAATAGTTAGAAAATTCTAGTATAGCGTCATAATTAAAATATAAATGTCGGTTTTTTGCAGAAAACTATGGATCCACATAGCAGGAACCTCGAAGAGGAAGAACTTCTCGAAGATATAATCAAAGACGCCCCCGACGTTGAACCAGCTGAATCTCCGTCGTCGTTTCTGAACCCCTCCGGAGATGGAATGGAGGTCGACCGACACGAAGATGAAGCCGATGGGGCAGGAGATAGCTCCAATGACGGAGAAGGGGATAGCTCCACTGATGGAGAAGCCGGTGGAGAAATAATAAAGTCCGGCGAGGTATACATATGAAGTTCGACAATCACTTGTAATATGTGAAAAATATTGGAGATAGCTCTATATTGTATATATATACATTCATTTGACGAATGTTTCTCCCTCTTAGGCCTCCACATCGAGCAAAGCTACGAAACGAGGCCCGACTAAAAAGTTGGATGCACGGACGCATTACACCTTTGAGGTGATATTGCCTACGGGCGAACCCAAGCTTCCTAAGAATGCTGCTGACACATTCAAGAAGCAATGCGGAGTTCTCGTTAGGGATCACGTCCCGATCAGCGTTCGGGAGTGGAACAAGCGCAAAGGGGCAGCCGATAGTGACTATGTCGCCGAAAGGTACAAAGATAATCTTTGGAATGATATCATGTCACATTTCAACCTGCCAGAATGTGAGAATGAAGACGCCGCAAAAAAACTGAGGGCCAAAGTCAAGAAGTGGACTCTAAAGAAGATGGCCGAACTGTTCCGTAGCTGGAAGAAGAAGCTATGGAAAGACTATCTGAAGACAAAGAAAGTGCCAGTATTCGAGGGGTATCTAGCGAAGCAGGCGAATCACTGGAAGGCATTTCAAGAGTACAAGCAGTCAGAAGATGCCAAGGCATTATCAGAAAAGAACAAGAAAAATGCCGATAAGAAGAAATATCACCACACGCTGGGGCCAGGGGGCTATGAGACTGCCATCCCAAAGTGGGATAAGAAAGAGCAAGATCTGCTAGCTAAAGGCATCGTACCTGAACCCATCCGTGATGAGTGGGAATTGAGAGCAAGGAATTGGTTCCTTGCGCATGGTGGTTCATACGACGAAGAAACAGGGGACCTCATCTGCAGTGACGGTCTTAGGATACCCAAGGAGAATTGGAAAAAGATAGTGAAAGAAATTAAAGAGGGAAAAAGACAGTTCACTGCAGATAGAGAGAAAGATTTGCTCACACTGGTCCTCGGCAATGACGAACATGGAGGACGAACGCGAGGCTTCGGTCCTTCTTACCCGTGGTGGCTTGGGTTTTCCAGAGACCAAGACACTTACAGAAGCCGAGCGAGAGCAAAGAAGCGACAGCAGGATGAGGAGAATGACAAGTTCAACCAGTTGCTTGCCAGGCTTAACGAGCAACAGAAGCAGATTGACGAGCTTAGAGGAGTAGCGCGCCAGGAAGATCCTGCACTCGATATTACTGGCGCCCCATCTAAGCGGAAAAGCAGCGTGGCTGAATCTGAGGCCCCGCCCGACGATGCACGAAGAATGATAGAGGGTGGTCCCGGCTACCCCGTGGATGGAATCAAGGAGTCAACATCATGTGAACTCCATCAGAAATTCAAGAACATATCCATGAATGTGGCCGTCAGACAAGCTTTACCTTCTGGCCCTGATGCACGCTGGCATGGCCGTGAGATTCCAGCTGGCTTTGCTAAAGTCGGGGTGGATGAAATCATGGCGGGGTTTCATGATATGGAGCTCGACATAGCTGGACCCGAAGATGAGAGGACACTCGGAGAAGTACTGGGTGGAGTCATCCTATGGGACAAGAACTACATCAAGCTTCCAGGCTCGGCCCCACGGACAACACCGCCTCCGAGTCGTCGCAGGTCACCTACACCTCCATCACCTCCAAGCCCTCCACATGACGACGGCCACCACAACACGAGTCCATATCGATCACCGCCGCCGGACTTGGGTCGGCCGTCTCCGCCGCCCCCCGCTAAGGATACTAAGCGGAAGCGTGCCAGCAAGAATGCTCCGTCGATGAGTTCTAAGCGACGGAGCTCCCCAAAGCGCAAACTGTCGCCCCTCCCAAAGGTACCTCATGCTAATCTTCCTATCAGACCTTATGATCGTACCGACGAGGAAAACGCCAGGATAGCAAAGGAACATTATGATGCGCAGATGAAAAAGAAGGAACCCGAGCCCCGCCCGGAATACACCGAGAAGCAAATAGCATATGCAAAATACTTCACGACCCTTCCATCACAGTATGACTTACACCATAAGCCTGACGACTATACACGCACATTGCAGAAGGAAGGGAAAAAGAGCAAGTCACGTGCAAGTGCAAGTGGGAGCAAATCAAGTTCAACTACAAGCAAAAAAAGATCAGACGTTCCCCAGCTTGGACAACAGGCCAAACAGTCGATCCCACCCCTCAGGGTGTTACCTGAGAATGTTCCCTCTCTGGTGCAGGGGCAAGATTTGGAATTAGCAAAGAAGTGGGCGGATGAATGGGGTATCCCGGTTGAAGACGTTTTGGCTTCCCAAGATGACAGGTTACCCAAGGCTGTGGTAGCCCCTAAGCCACAGTTTGTCATGGGAGCGCCTTTGGTTAGCAATGATAAGTTTGATGATCTCCCAACAAATATGTGTTACTTGCATACATGGTACTTACATGAATCAAAGAATGGGAGAACGATGATCGTGGCGCGTGTCCCACGGGAGTACTACGGCCGTCCCGAAGACATCCATATCGACTTTGATGAACTCTTCCAGATGTACAATGCCGACGCCCTCGACAAAACGCTTATGTGTTGCTATTGTCTGTAAGTTTTTCAATTCGTTGTCTACATATAACTTGTTCAGTTATTTCAATTCATTGTCTACATATAACTTGTTCCGTTCTGACTTGTACTCTATTATGCAGAATGAAGATTCTGGAATGTAAAAGTAGGAACATCCTAAATATTGGGTTTATTGACCCAGATAAAATACATATAAAGACGCTAACTGATAACCCCAAGGAGACAGAGGAAAACCTTCTAAGGTTTCTAACAGATCAAAATTTCTGTGACCACATACTGTTTCCATACAACTTCAGGTGAGGGTCTTACTCTGTTGTGTCCATTCACTTATAAGTGTAATTGATAAGGTACTGACACATATATATATACATGTGCAGCTACCACTGGATTCTGTTGGACATTCAAATTGATAAGGGAAGAGTTGATGCCTTTGACCCATTATCGAGACCCTTGGAATAGTTCCAAAGCCTGCAGGACATGCTCCAAGGGTAATTTCAATCATTCTTGCGCTCTATCGGTCTCTTTCGATGATTTTCTGATATATCAATTAATGAAAAACTTAGCAAATCATTTTCCTTGTCGGGCAGGGTTTGGAAGCGGTTCAAGTGCGTGACTGACGGTATCGAGCATGAGAAGCTGACCTTTAGAGCGGCTCAGGTAAGTAGTAGTATGATATACTTCTATTTTCAATACATTTATGATGCTAGATTATTATTTTGATTATATATATTCTATTCTCGTAAAGTGCGACCAGCAGCCACGGGGGACGCATCTATGCGGATACTATGTTTGCGAGACCATTCGCGCGTTTACCTCTGAGCACAAGGATTACAGATACGACGTAAGCAATGAACATTCACACCTCTATTTTTACCCGTCATTCTTTGTTATCATGATTGATATTGATATTCATCTCCTCTTCTTATATAGTACACGGCCATGAGGGAGAAGTACCTACCAGAGCAACGCGCGATTGCTGTTGCAGAGGAGCTAGCGACCTTTCTGAGGACGGAAGCTATAGATGACAAAGGACGATTTAGTGTAGCTAGGGGCCATTACTGATGTTGGTCCATGTAATCGAATAGACGGGCTCTAGTCCCGATAATTCTGATCTCCATATAATTGTATATATATGCTCGCTTGTAAGATAAGTTAATCTTATATATATGCATAAACTAATTCCCAACACCAAACAAGGCACCAAACGAGGCATCACGTTAATCCCCCGAACACCTAAAACCCTAAAACCCCTAAACCCTAAAACCCTAAAGCAAAAAACAAAATCTGTAGATGCCTTTAGTCCCGGTCTGTCTTACAAACCGGGACTAAAGGTCCTGGCCCTGGATTCACTCGAAGCCGCCCACGTGGACACCCTCCAGTCCCGGCTGGTAACCGGGCCGGGACTAAAGGTTTAGCCTTTAGTCCCGCGGCTGGGGTCCCGGTTTGCAAACCGGGACTAAAGGCCCTTACGGGCCGGGACTGGAGGCCCTGTCCCCACTAGTGTACCCTACACATAGTGCACGACATTGATCAATATAAGTTGGCTAATTTTACGTTATATATATGATAATTATTTTTCTTGTCATTTTATGTACCATTTTGTTGTTGCGCATTTCTGGAGCCCTTTTTATGATACGAGATAGTTGCTATACCTATCACTTTATATGGCAATTCGTTCTTGTGCGCTATGATTTTATGCTATGAGATAGTTATTGGGTATCGCTTCAAGTATATTTTATCATCACGCTTTGTTAGGATACTTATTTTATTATTGAATATATTTCCTATATGGCATTTAAGTGTTGCTTATCATTGGTAGAAAAAAGGCTTTAGTCCCGGTTGGTAAGGGGCTTTAGTCCCGGTTGTCCAACCGGGACTAGCAAAGCGGGACTAAAGCCCCCCTTCTTTAATCCCGGTTGCTCACAAACCGGAACTAAAGGTCCTCCACGTGGCCCGGGTCGTGTGCAGAAGGCTGGAGGACCCTTTAGTCCCGGTTGGTGGCTCCAACCGGAACTAAAGGGGTCCAGTAAATTTTTTGGTAGAATTATTAAAAAAAGCCCAATATTTTTTAAATATTTTTGAGTTTCCATATTTTTGAATATTTGAATTGTTTAACGGTTTCCACTCTGCACTCTCCACTTAATCTCTAATCACCTCTATTCTCATGTCAAATTCCATACTTGTGGTCCTCACTTCCCGGTCGGTCACCCATCCTCACACTGCTCCACCCTTAGCACACTTAACTTCTCAATTTCTTCTCTACTAGCTTTCAAGACTGCGCTCGCGACTTCTTGATAATGCTATGCTATCAATTCTATTAACCCATACACTTTGGTAACAAATGATTTTACTTTTTTGAATTCCAAATAATTCACAAAATAAGCAACAATGATTAAGTAATAATAAGCATAAATGAATTCCAAATAATCTTTATGCATAATTTAATTATTAATTTTTAACTCAAAATATTCAAAAAAAACTTAAATAATTCCAAAATTAATAAAAAACTTCAAAATAACCAAAAAGTAGAAGAAACAACAAAAGAAATGAAAAAAAAAATCATGTTTTTCTCATTTTTTTGACAAAATCTAAAATCTTCCCGCTTTTATATTTCCCTTTGGAATTTTGAGAAACAAGAAATTGTGCAAACGGCTGTAGGCTGTTGAAATCGGATGTAAAATTTTGTGTAGATAGTTTTTCATATACTAAACTTTTTTTTGAGTCCGTATGCAAAAGTTATATCCGTTTTAATTTGGAACAACCTTTTTTTGCAAAAAATATCAAAATTCAAATTTTCAAATTTTCCATAAAAGTTGGTTGCGTGGGGTACATGCATATCAAAGGATTTTGAAATTTGAAGTTTTTATCATTTTCGTTTATTTGTTATAGATGTTTTTTCTGCGCAAGGGAGGGGGTAGGCATGAGAGAAAAAATGGGCGCCGTACCTTTAGTCCCGGTTTGAGCCACAAACCGAAACTAAAGGGTAGGCTTTAGTCCCGGTTTGTGCCAACAACTGAGACTAAAGGATTTAGTCTCGGTTGTTGGCACAAACCGGGACTAAAGCCTCCATTTGAACCAGGACTAATGCTTTCTGGCCCATATTTTCATTTGAACCGGGACTAATGCTCATATTAGTCGCGGACCAAATTGTTTGGGGACTAAAGGGGCGAATGGAAGCCCTTTTTTCTACTAGTGTATTTTCTACCAAGAGATTACCTATCATTTCATTTGTCATTTTCATCATCCTGTGTTATACTAGGGTCCTTATGATGGGTTCGTAGCATAGAAAACAAAAAATTTCCTACGCATGAACACATAAACTAGCCAAGAACATCTACGAGATGGTAGCAACGGAGACTAACCCTCGAAGACCGGTAGCGGGGATTACGTTCCCGCACAAACGTTGCCGATGGAGAGTCGAGGAAGATGCACGTAGTCGACGTAGTCGTTCACTTGACGTAGTCGACGTAGTGGTTCACTTGACGATCACAAGATCGTGTACACGGCGCAACAACCGGCTTCGCCCCCATGCTCGGTCACACGTACACCTCGTCGTCGACTCCTCCACGCCCTCGGTCCAGCGGGGCAGCGGAAGAAGGGATCCGCCGGACACTCCAACACTCACTTCTCTAAGTGTGTGAAATTCAAACTAACAATCCGGCAGAGCTTTGCTAAGCCAAGATGCATTTGGGGCAGCAACTATGCGAGGAAGGGGAAGAACCAAAAGTGTGTGAACCATGGAGAATGAGGGGGGGTTCTATAGGGGAGGAGAGGGCAGCTCCCCTAGGGGGTGCGCCGGCCCCTAGGAGGAGGTCCTCCTCCTCATCATGGTGGTAACCCCCTTTCATGGCTTTCATGGTGGTAACCCCCTCATCAACATGAGGTAACCCCCATTTTAATTTTGCATGACATTCATGCTAATTAAAATTCACACTTATTGATTTAATTAAAAAAATGTATTTCTATAATATTTGTTAATTCATTCAATTAACAAACATTAATAAATACACCCTTGAGTTATTTCGATATCCCGAAACAGTTTCGGTGCTTTTCTGAAACAACCCTCATGCTGTCCTGTAATTCGATCGGAGTATCGTATCCACTCAAAAATGACGGTGAACCTTAAGTGTGTCACCCTACGGTTCGTGAATAAAGTGGACATGATCGAGACTCCTCTCCGATCAATAATCATCAGCGGGATCTAGAAATCCATGATGACTCCCACTTACTCAACGATGAATCTAGTGATCATGTGAACCTTTAACGAACATAGTTAATTCCTTTTGTCTTGCGATATTATTACTTGTCCAAGATCCGATCATTTGGTATCAACCATACCTAGTTCGATCTCGTTCCCGACAAGTCTCTTTACTCATTCCGTGATAATGCGTTCCTGTGACCTAGTCACATGCTTGCAAGCGATTCTAATGCAATATCACCGAGAAGGGCCCAGAGAATATCTTCCCGTCATCGGGTCGGACAAATTCCACTCTTGATCCATGAGCCTCAACTACTACTTTCAGAATAGCCAAATCAACCTTTATAATCACCCTGTGATGGTGTGACATTTGATATCATCAAAGCACTCTTTCGGCATTAGTGATTAACATGATCTCATGGTCTGAGGATTAGAACTATTTCGTATGAGTTTGATATAGCAATGAACTTGATGACTTGATCGTATTGCTATTCGTACTATGGGTGTGAGTGTTCATCACATCATTCTTCTAATGATATGACCCCGTTATTAACAACATCCAATGTTCATGATCAGGAAACCTTGATCATCGGTTAATCAATGAGCTAGTATAAAAGAGAGGCTTTACTAGGAACCTTTTAGTTTGTTAATCACACATGTATTAATGTTTCCGATTAATACAATTCTTGCATGAGAAATAAACATTTATCATAAACATGGAATATGATAATAACCACTTTATTATTGCCTCTCGGGCATATTCCCTTCAGTCTCCCACTTGCACTAGAGTCAATAATCTAGTTGATACTTGCGTATATAACACTTATGGCATTCACGTGTTATTCATACGCGTTGCATGTGGTTAATCTGATCTCCAGATCTGACACTTTCAGTTCTGTGTGTATTTGCATGTCTTTGCGTCTCTACGCATCACTCATTCTCAAATGAGATAGTTGGGTATAAATTTGGTCCTTTGGTGAGACCTTAGTTCCTTTAGCTAAAATCATGTTGTCACTATTGTCGCACAATAGATCTTCACAGTAATAGCCAGCTTGGAACTACACCTAGTTTGATAACAAACTTCTTAACACAAATGCCCTCCTTTGCTACTTCTAAAGCAGCCATATACTCAACCTTTGTTGTAGAATCCATCACAATGTCTTAACTTTGGAACTCATCCAAATCCATCATGAAACTTCCTTCCATTACATTGTGCCACCTAAACATATAGCTAAAATTGAGATAAACTTAATTTGTATCTTGTGACAAACTTAGTATCAACGTAACACTTTACAATGAACTATGTGTCACTTAGTCATACATAATATATATCCTTAGTCCTTCCAAAGCACATAAGGATATCCTTACTATTGTCCAGTGATCATCTTATGACATTTATCACTCTGGTATATGCTCATAACATTTAGAGCATAGGACATATCTGGATATGTACATATCACGGTATACATGATCAATTAAATCATTCATGTGGCTTCACTCATCAAGTGTCAAAAACACCTGAATCTTGTTTCAACCTCTTCCATGCGACAAGAACTTTTCTCATCGTTTCCATATTAAACTTCATTCCATATTTCATCTATGTACTTTGGCACAACCATATTGGCACCTTGATCTATCTGCATAGACACCGTGACCCAATATTTTGATTTTGCCTAAGTCTTTCATTGAAATCTAATTTTAATGAAATTCTTAACCTATGTCAATAAAAGATACATCATTTCCAATTAACAATATGTCTTCTACATAATGTACTGAAAATATGTCTCAACGCTCCCACTTAATTTCTTGCAAATGCAAGCATATTCATCGTATCTGATGAAACTAAACCTTTTAATTATTTCATCACGGTGAATATTCCAACTCCGCGATGCTTACTTCAACCATTGAAGTTTGGTTGCCTTTTAGCATCCTTTGAATTTACAAAACCCAGTGGACCATGTCATGTACATGTCCTAGGTAACCATTATATTAGAAGAATGTTGTCTTGTTTGTTCAACTAACATATACCAAACTTGGCATATGTAGTGGTTGCTACAGTAATCCGTCCAGACAAAATATCGCTATGAAAGATCTAATCTTGTCACAGTCAACTCCTTGAACACAATCGTAAACTCTTTTAACGATGTGTCAACTATTTCATAGATGTTAAACATCCATGTCTGTCTTTATAGATCCAAATACGTTCATTAGGCTTCATGCCTTTTGAGGGTCTTCCAAGTTAAGAAACTTGGTTTCTCGTGTACGGAACTATCACGGATTTTATGGCTTCTAGCCATTTGACGGAGTCAGAGCCCATCATTGCTTTTTTGCATGTAGTCGGTTCATCATTGTCAAACAATAATGATCTGTTCTCAAATCTAACTATTTGATTGTTATCCGACTCACGCGATTCAATAGGAACTTAGATATCTGTGACCACAACTTTTGAGGTACTGCATCCATGCGCATTGTGGCCGCCTCTGGGACACTTCCTGGCGCTACGCTACTCAGCACATATAGCTTAGGTTCAACAACCTAATCAAAGTTCTATTGTCCTCCCACTTGACTTTTTGCAAAAAATTCCTTCTTAAGAAACTTGACGTTTTCAGCGACAAACAATTTTGTCTTAGGTGTTCTGGAGGAATACCCAACAGTTACTTTGGAATAACCTACAAAGATGCATTTATCCGACTTTGGTTGTAAACATTTTACATATGCCTAGCATACCAAAATTTTAGAAAAGACAACTTGGGTTTTATCCCATGCCATAACTCATATGGTGTCATTTCAATGGATCATGATGGCGCTCTTTTCAGTGTAAAAGCGGTAGTCTCTAAAGCTTTATCCTTAAAATATAATGGCAGTTTTATAGACGACACTTTTGATCCAACGATGTCAAACAAAGTTTGATTTTATTTCTCGAACACTCCATACTCCTATGGTGTTTCGGGAAATACAAGTCTATGGAACGATTCCTCAACCTTTATGTGTTTGCTAAACTTGTAACTCAAATATCTTCCTTTATGATCAAATCATAAATTCTTTATTCTCTTGTTACAATGATTTTCCACTTCATCTAGAAATACTTTGAACATTTTTCAAATATTTCATGCTTCTTCCTTATCAAGTAAATATACACATATATCTACTCAAATCATCGGTTGAAGTTCAAGAATTCACCACACACGGCTACACATAATGGACTATATATATCAACATGTACAATATCCAATAAGTTAGTCGTCCGTTCTTCTTTGGCCTACAAACGGAGTTTTAATCATCTCTAGGAAATTTTTACAAGCGTCAATTGATTCAAAATCAAAAGACTCCAAAATCCCATCAACATGGAGTTTCTTCATGTTTACTTTCCAATATGATTTAAACGGTGGTGTCACTCATAAGTGATCTTCTAATCATTTGTCTTGAGACATTTTTAGCATCCGTGTTATGGATGTGATTTCTCCAACAAGATAAGCGTCCATTCATCTTTTATGAATGCGGTAATAATTTGAACAACCATTGTTCTCATAATACCAGAACAAAATAATGATTATTCAAACAAATCTTGAAGGCTAGGTTTAATTCCAACGAAACACAATAACACTTTATTTATTTTCGATGAGAATCATCCCATATTCATTTGCTAGTTAGTTAGGCCATTGTAGTTCTTGTATTGCGTTGTTTGTATGACAGTTCATACCAACCAATTTAGTATCAAATACCCAAGAACGACATTGTTTTAACAAGCAACGAATACACCCATAATATGTATATCTTTTATATACCTGAGCTGGACATTTTCAGTCTTTTCTTTTCCGCCAGAATAAATTTCGGATTCTCTTTTAGCAATTCTTTTCCTTCTAGAAGAATCTATCAACATCAATAGTGGCGCCATACACATGGCACATAGTTCAAGGCATGATTAGTCAAACACTAATACCCTTGGACTCACACTTTGAAGTAGATCACCATAATCAAATATTTGGCGCTCTTCCAAATTCCATTCTTTAGTAATCTTTTAATGTAGTAAACATGCTACCGACATCTTGTATTCATCCTATCATGACAACTTTCATGATCAAGCTACTATAGCTCATGAGGACAAATTGTGAGTATAATGTTAGTTCCCAAAACCTTTTTAGGAGATCTGGACGCCTAGCGTCTCCAATCTTTACAAATTCTCATACAATATGAGAACATGTGTCTTACTAAATTATACTCTATCACTTTGCAACCAAACATTGTTTCAGATATCACAATATCTTCCACACATGATAGTTTATGAAACAATTCTTTCAACTCCTAGACAACCTTGATACTAAAAACAACTTTTGAATATCAAGGATCATGGAGGCAAGTGTGATACTTAGATACTAACACTGGAATTGTTACTCTTGATTTAATACTACTTATTAAATTTTATCGAGTAACCATGGTTTGCTAAAATTTTGTAATAGGATTTTAAACTTTAGATTGACATTCAAACAATACGATACCAGTTCGTAAAGTTAACATCCAAAATTCTATAGTTCTATTATCGCAATTATAGCTAATTGCAAGGTAGTAAACGGATGCCAATACCTACAACAAACTATGCAAATTCACTTTGATTTAGTTCATGATAAATTGAGTTCTATAATTCAAAATTACTAAGTGAACTCCCACTTAAAAACAACATCCCTCTTAGTTTTCTTAAGTGATTACACGAACCAAATTCACTATACCGCAACCGATCATCACGTGAAACGGCATAGTTTTAAAGGCGAGCATCACCATGTTCATCATATCAACCATATGACTCATGCTTAACCTTTCGGTTCATGTTCCGAGGCCATGTCTGTACATGCTAGGCTCGCCAAGTAGAACCATAGCACTCGCGTGTGTAAAACTGTCTTACACCCGTCGTATGTGAACGTAGAGTCTGTCACACCCGATCATCATGTGGTGTCTCGAAACGACGAACTTTCTTGACGGTGCATGCTATGGAAGAACACATGTTTATCTTGATATTTATGTGAGAGGGGTCATCTTATAATGCTACCGCGCGATCAAATCTAAGCAGAATAAGATGCATAAAAGGATAAACATCACATGCATATATAATGTGATATGATATGGTCCTTCACGCATTCGATCTCCATCTTGTGCGTCATGGCATGATCTCCATCATTCCACCGGCGTAGCATCAAGGTCCATGGCGCGCCACCTTGGTTGTCTTCCTCCATTACAATATATCACTTGGATATATATATTCGGCACGCAGGCCATTTAAATGTAAAGACAACCATATGGCTCCTGCCGGTTGTTTATAACTTACAAAAAGGATCATCGCATACAATTTGTAACATAAACAATTTAACCATATCACATCACATGCCCCTGCAAAAACAAGTTAGACGTTTCTAATTTGTCTTGCATATTTTATGTGGTTTGGGGCTTTCTAGGAAGAACCGTTCTTACCTACGAACATGTAACCACAATGGTGATAAAAATATTATTAACGACTCTTTGTAAAATAGATCATAACTATAGTGGGAGAAACGTGCACCCGCAAAGCCACATATGCCGAAGCATGTCAAGTATGGGACAAGTCTCGTGAACGCGGTCACGTAATATTAGTCTCGGGCAGCTTCAATCCCGCTATGCCACTATGATCCAAAATGCAAAAAATAGCAATAACATGATCATCAACGCCCACATCCACATGTGTTCTAACCGTGCATACCAACTACGCATAGAGATGGCTCTGATACCACTGATGGGTTCGTAGCATAGAAAACAAAAATTTTCCTACGCATGAACACATAAACTAGCTAAGAACATCTACGAGATGGTAGCAATGGAGACTAACCCTCGAAGACCGGTAGCGGGGATTACGTTCCCGCACAAACGTTGCCGATGGAGAGTCGAGGAAGACGCGTGTAGTTGACGTAGTCGTTCACTTGACGTAGTCGACGTAGTGGTTCACTTGACGATCACGAGATCGTGTACACGGCGCCACAACCGGCAGCGCCCCCGTGCTCGGTCACACGTACAGCTCGTCGTCGACTCCTCCACGCCCTCGGTCCAGCGGGGTAGCGGAAGAAGGGATCTGCCGGACACTCCAACACTCACTTCTCTAAGTGTGTGAAATTCGAACTAACAATCCGGCAGAGCTTCGCTAAGCCAAGACGGATTTGGGGCAGCAACTATGCGAGGAAGGGGAAGAACCAAAAGTGTGTGAACCATGGAGAATGAGGGGGGGTTTTATAGGGGAGGAGAGGGCAGCTCCCCTAGGGGGTGCGCCGGCCCCTAGGAGGAGGTCCTCCTCCTCATCATGGTGGTAACCCCCCTTTCATGGCTTTCATGGTGGTAACCCCCTCATCAACAAGAGGTAACCCCCATTTTAATTTTGCATGACATTCATGCTAATTAAAATTCACACTTATTGATTTAATAAAACATTTTTATTTCTTTAATATTTGTTAATTCATTCAATTAACAAACATTAACAAATACACCCTTGAGTTATTTTGATATCCCAAAACAGTTTCGGTGCTTTTCTGAAACAACCCTCATGCTGTCCTGTAATTCGATCGGAGTATCGTATCCACTCAAAAACGACGGTGAACCTTAAGTGTGTCACCCTACGGTTCGTGAATAAAGTGGACATGATCGAGACTCCTCTCCGATCAATAATCATCAGCGGGATCTGGAAATCCATGATGACTCCCAGTTACTCAACGATGAATCTAGTGATCGTGTGAACCTTTAACGAACATAGTTAATTCCTTTTGTCTCGCGATATTATTACTTGTCTGAGATCCGATCATTTGGTATCAACCATACCTAGTTCGATCTCGTTCCCGACAAGTCTTTTTACTCGTTCCGTGATAATGCATTCCTGTGACCTAGTCACATGCTTGCAAGCGATTCTAATGCAATATCACCGAGAAGGGCCCAGAGAATATCTTCCCGTCATCGGGTCGGACAAATTCCACTCTTGATCCATGAGCCTCAACTAATACTTTCAGAATACCCAAATCAACCTTTATAATCACCCTATGATGGTGTGACGTTTGATATCATCAAAGCACTCTTCCGGCATCAGTGATTAGCATGATCTCATGGTCTGAGGATTAGAACTATTTCGTATGAGTTTGATATAGCAATGAACTTGATGACTTGATCGTATTGCTATTCGTACTATGGGTGTGAGTGTTCATCACATCATTCTTCTAATGATATGACCCCGTTATTAACAACATCCAATGTTCATGATCAGGAAACCTTGATCATCGGTTAATCAACGAGCTAGTATAAAAGAGAGGCTTTACTAGGAACCTTTTAGTTTATTAATCACACATGTATTAATGTTTCCGATTAATACAATTCTAGCATGAGAAATAAATATTTATCATAAATATGGAATATTATAATAACCACTTTATTATTTTCTCTCGGACATATTCCCTTCACCTTATTATGCCATATGACATTGATACTGATACTATTAACCTAGGTAGGCAGGTCCCGTGTCCAGGTAGAAAACAAAAGAAAAGAACGCTATGCATGAATTGACTGGCTACTTTCGTTGCATGAGATGTGACTACATGCATGGAAACCGGCCGGCGTCTCTTGTCATGCACGAGCATACGTGCATGTACGTAATTGACTCCAGCTCAGAGTGCAATTGACATCGAGGACCATGAACCACTTTCTACAAACACGGTGAATAATTGCTACCGTGACATGATGTGATCAATATTACATGTACGTACTAAACTGGTGGCTTACCAGGATAGGCGCCGCCCCCAAGACCTCCATTAATATACTAGATGTAGGGGTGCGCCTTGGCGCACGTTCCCGTTGAATTTGAATAAACTTAATAATAATAAATGCATGAAACATAAATATATCCAAATGGAAGGCTCAAATTGTGAAATTTGTGCAAATTCCCGATGAATTTGCACCCTTTTACATTTTGCATAACGGGGTAAAAATCAGGAATAACAGTTCTAAACCACCACACCACTATAAGCAAAATTTAGTTTCTTCTTTTCATGTCGTAATATGAGAAAAGAAGCACACTAAGATCAGACAATTTCATCGAAAATATAAAAAATATTATACTGCAGACGCTCGAAAATCTGGGAGAACTGGATATGTACTACTGAAGTCTGAGACAACCGCGAGACCTTCTATGCAGATCTTAAATACACTAACATGAGAAAATGACGCTGTCGAGCTATTTCTTGGTGAGTAAGGATCTTGATACCATTTTGCATTGTATTATAAAGAATATGCTAATTTCCTATAGTACTTCTTCATCGGCTGCTTCTCTTGTAGTTGATCCTGAAACACAGAGAAGTCAAATAAGCATATGATCATATAAAGCAAGAGTTCAAAGCGTGTATTGTGTTTGTGAAAGGAGAAATAATATCAAGATTCACAAAATATGTGAGATATATTATTTAGGTTGTTAAATATATCATTCAGGGTGAAGTAACCAAAAGATTGGAAGTATACCTCATTGAGCTATGAGAAGGTGCCCACAAGTAGGAAATGACGCAAAGAGGTGAGAATGATAGAGCATGCCAGAAAGCAGGAATTATCCATGCATACTGCCCACCGCTCATTGACCACATCTGTCGATTTGAAGTAAATCTACACAAAGTTGCTAAGACTATTATCAAAGGATCAAAAACAGATGCATAACCACGTGAGATGTAATACAGTGCATCTGAACAAAAAGCAGTTGGATTCTTTAAAATAGGAAGGTATGATCTAAAAGTATACTCCCTGCACTGCACAGAGGGTGAAGATAAACTACACTAACTTTGTGACTAAAACACTACTTTGATAAATGGTAATGCAGAATCCAAATGCAGTTTTGAATACATCAGCATAACTCATAGCAAATCCAGGCAATAGACACCAGAACAATTATAGCTAATGCAATTGTGAATTTTCTGTAAATGCCAAGTTTCACCATCAAACTTATTGCCTATAAAGGACACAGCAAAAAAGAATATAGAGGACTTTTACTATGCAAGCAATCGTGATAATTCTATATAACAGTGAAGGTGTGGGTAGTTTAATATATTTTTTTGTGGAGAGTGTGGGTAGTTCAATAAACAATATGAAAGGTTGGATAGAAACAGATTTGCATCCAATGAATATAGAGGACGTTTACTATGCAAGTAACATGATCGACCAACCAAGGATAACATGATGAAAGGCACTGGATAATCTAAACACAGCAAGCAACCAATAATTACATAGAATATAATCATGAAATATCTCATCAGGCTACAACCTGAAATTTGACAAAGCTATTATAATCATAACCACCTAGTTTGGTTTTTCTATTGTTATCTCCCTCCTATGAATGATTGCTTCATCACTTAAGCTAGTATGTACTTTGAGCCACCGGACAAAGCATGCTGAAATGTAAATAGATGGGGCACTACAGTAATTACTAAGCAGGTTTGACCTTAGCCAACTAAATTATACTCATAAACTCCCGGATTGGTTAAGTATACATAAACAAAGTTTACACAACAATAAAGCTAAAACATGATCAAAGTAACCAACAGAAAGAAAAAAATTGCTGAGTGAGAACAGGTTTGGTTGCATTAAGATTTCATATACCTCTGAGCAAAATCTCAGAGAAACTCATCAGGAATGCATACGCCTATTTGTTGGCTTGACACAGCTCCGTGCAGAGGTGAACTGCATATATCAATACCCGAAGGTGTTTCTCCTTCATTAATGATGCTAAAGACCAATGAAGTTATGAAAATACTATAATTTTTTGAAAACGACATCATACATATAGAAATAATATGGTTCGTCCCATAGGAACTGTGTGAGCTGACACTGACAATAATTTATCCTTCACATTTCTAAGACTGTAGACATGGGTCCTTGCACGAATGAGAACTGGTGCCTTTAATTTTGAAGAGCAGAATTAATTAACAGGGCAGTATAAGGTGGCCATCTCTAGCAGCTAAATAGATCAGCATTGATTAAATTTGTGGAGCTCTCATAGGCAACTCGTACACTAAAATGGACACAATAATTAGCATCAATTAACAGGGGCAAGTATTAGCAGAGCATATCGTGAACAATATATGAGGGGGTACATAGAGATTATGCCCAAGCATACGTGTGGTACATATCAAGTAATCTTGTTCATTGAAAAATCAACCACCTATCTCCATTTCTTCAGATTCGGCACTGCGGCCTGATGAAAGGCATACAATTTGATAAAAAAAATAACTTGTAGAATATTTTGCTAAGAAAGAGATCCAGAGACCAGGAGAAATTATAGGATAAGAGAGAGGGGAAAAGAGAGTTGGGAAGGATGAATACCTACAGCAGGATACCACAGACACCAGCGCTACGTCCTCCTCTGCCTCATCTCTCTTGATCTGACGCCTCTTCGCCGCCACTGTCCTCTCGCCGCTGTGAAATGATATAAGACATGCATGATAGCAATGGTAACGTATATTGTGTTAAATTTCTCAAAATAGTATATATGGATATTATGACATATCGCTCATTCAGATGAAAACAGACAATCTAATTTATGAACAATAGGAGATGTGCAGGACGGACGGAGCTCACCAGCCACTCCAAGCAACGGCAGGGCAAGCGCGGCAGTGCAAGAAGTGGCATGTGCTGCTCAGGTCGGCCACCAGTCGATCACCTACTTGTCTGGCGGCCACACTTGGCGATGGGATGGCACGCAGTGGCTCCTCCCAGCAGCGGCTGCGCTGCTCCCGCCGGCGATGGCCTGGTCGTACAGTCAAATCACAAAATCATTGCATTAATCTAATTATTATTTTTACCATTCATTGTGTAGCTGCAGACATGAATCATCAAATTTCAAATAAAATAGTCTATGAAATAGGTGAATCTTGAAAATAAAATGCAAAATAAATCACACCTTTTAAAAAACAAAGCCATTAGAGTC
The DNA here is from genome assembly GCA_007115705.1 of Dactylis glomerata. Classification (NCBI taxonomy): domain Eukaryota; kingdom Viridiplantae; phylum Streptophyta; class Magnoliopsida; order Poales; family Poaceae; genus Dactylis; species Dactylis glomerata. Next base: position 2,734,348 of record QXEO01000344.1, read on the forward strand.
AAAATAAGGATATCAATACTTAAACAAACTGCAGCACATGCATAAGAGCAGCGAGGCTACCATGGTTTCTGTGCCTTCCGATGCCACTTCCAAAAACAATCTGGATTCCATCAGCCCAATATCAAATAGTCAAAATAAGGAATATTGAACTGATACTCACCCAAATCAAATAAGAGAGAAGCAAATACGACAATAAAAGATAAATCTTGTTGCCTATATACCGCTGCCATTACCTAGCAAATTTTGTTCTAGCCACATTATGAACAAAAGAAAAACAAATCTAGTTGACTCTCACTCGACGAAAACACTCTGAGAAACACCCAAAAAATCCAAGCTTGCTTTATTGCAGGTATATACATCACCTTGATGGTAATCACACTGATACTAAATAATTAGCTCGAGGCAAACACAAGCAGCTTTGGACAAACCAAAACATAACTCTGTTAGAGGCCTATATAGCACCCCAATAATATTTTACCTTCATACAAACTATTCAACTCTAGGCAAGTACGGACAGCTCTAGGCACAGCTAAACATAAACAGGTTGATAATGACTAATCATCTTCTCACTTTGACATAGCAAAAGGTAAAATCCATGTCTACATAGCACTGCCTTCTAAATCCATTCCCACAACTATACATGACATGTAAGATCAGGGCAAGAGTTAAATTCCCAAATCAATAAAAAAGGAGAAAAAGGAGAAAAAGTTTGAGTAAAGCAGAGATAATATAACCTCGACTTCTAGCCTCAGCAGCGCTGTGAACTATACTGAAATTATTTAATTGTTCCCATGAATCTATCACACTGGAAAGAATTTGTTACAGTCATGATTAGGTACACCTTGGCACGCGTTCCCCGACTTTTATACTGGTAAACATTCGACAATCGCTATATTAATGATGCATGAAGAACACACATGACTTAATAACCCAGGCGCTCGATTTTCACCAGTCTGTGTAGAGTTACAATAGGTACCGGTCACTACTGCCAAAGGCAAAATGATCTGCGAGTCATCTCGCTCAATTCCCCAACATCCTATTAGCATGTTTTCAGGCTATTGTGGTTCGATGTCAAAAGAAATATCATCCAAATACCTGAACTCTAAATAATTGAATGCCATGTGAGGAAGTTTACACAAAAAACGTCATATATAAAAAATTAAACTCAATCCACAAAAAACCCAAACATCTAGAAGTTTAAAGAAAGGGAAACCTGATCCTTTGGAATATCTCTAAAGAGAATGGAGGCAATATGAGATCCTTTCGACAAACAAGGACACTGAATTAAATGTATCCACATATTCCCAGGTGAAATCAAGTGCAAAAGACTCCAGACCCGCCCAAAGCTAATCAGTACTCCCTCTGATCGGAAAAGAATGTTCATGCTCCCCTTCCCACATGTGCTGAATTGAAGAAGCAAGTAGCATGGTCTCGTTAAAAGCCATAAATCTGAAACTTGGTCATGCATTTTAGTATACACAGAATGCAAAGAAAGGTAAACGATCCAAACGGTGCAGAAAATTGTTGAAATAATCTGACCCTTGACGACCATGCAGCCATGGCATGAGCAATTAACAAAGCTAAACAGGGAGAATAAATAAGCCAATGCAACATATACTAAAATACTATTACCGCATAACTATCTAAGCATTTTCTTTCACTGGATAATTATCTGACCAAAGATTAATATATGGTTGCAACATATACTTCACACCATGGCATGAGTAAAGCAAGACAACTAAACAGGCATAAGAAATAAATCAATAACAATGGTAAATGAAGAACAGAAATAACAAAAGGAGGCAAGAAGCAATAGCAGTGGAAAATTAAGAACAGAAATAACAAAAAGAGGCAAGAAGAATCAAGAACAATACAAGAAAGAGCCATGAACAGAACAAGAAAGAAGAGCTCAAATACAATTGAGGGACCTCGTGAGTAGGATGGAATTCACCATCTGCATAAGACAATGGTCCACAAAGGCACAATGTTAATATGATTGACTTACATATTAAAAGGAGCACCAAGTATAAGAACTGGGGGAGGGGCGGTGTCTTGCCAAACGACACCCACTTGTCCAAAGGGTGCCTTTTTAGGTTATTGTTTTGTGAACCATTGGGTGAGTAATGAGCTTGGTTGCTTATCACTTGGAGCAAAAAGTGGGAAGCAAGCTGAATGCGATGGGCAAGGAAACCAAAATTAAATGAATCTGAATAACACGATAAAATAAAAACTTAATTGGCAAATAGCAATTACTTACAACTCTTCTATTCACACAAACAAGTGGCAAATGATAATTCCAACACAATTATTCTGATCAAAATATGCTAACAGAATAACTTAATTTGATCAATGTAATAGCGTTACAAACACCATGGGCAAATTATCTAAAATAGAAGATGCTAGGCTGCATGAAAGTAGTAGTGTAAAAGTCTCATTCATGGGATCATGGCAATGATTCCACCAACCTATACGTATTTTGGTTAAACTTTGCTTGCATGAATGCGGGTAAACCAGTTAACCCTGTACCTTTTCAAAACTTAGGGGCTTCATTTATGAAGTCAAGCCAATGGCCTTCGATCTAACAAAATTTGTCTCCATTTCTCCTAAATGAACCAATTTCTGAATCTACAGTAGATGGCTACCTCAAACTGTCATCAGCACACACGATCCAATGCAATAAAAATTGTGATATATATTCATCTACTGGGAAAATATATACTCTAATCCACTCCAAATAACTTTTATGCAGGTAAATCTAATAATTCTATTTCAGTGAAGATATAAAGAGAACCTATATTATGAAGTCAAAAATAGAACTATGCACATGAGTTTTATCACACCATAATATTTCAGTGCAGACAAACTTCACAATCATCAGAACACACTTCAATAATAGAACCTAAACCTTATGACAACCATCTATAAAATGAATCAGAGGCTCACCATAATCGTATTACATCTTGAGGAATCCATCATATGTCCCTCTCATCGCTGCCAAGGACCACCACACTGGTTACAACTTCCTGTCAACAATAATTTTAGCTAGGAATTTCATCAAGCACCTTGTAAGCATAGATAAAATCAGATCTGCACATTGTTGATGCATGTACCTAGAGAATTATCTTGTAAGCATAGATAAAATCAGATCAGGCTTTCACAATATTAAGTTGTTCGATCTATCCTTGTAAGCTATGAAAGCTGAGGATTATCACTGATCCAAATCTTAAGGTCAATAAGAAAGATATCTTAATTGGCCAACACATTGCAGGAGAATTATGTCCAGTGCATACAACTGAATTCAACACTTCAGAAATTATGGTGTCAACAACGCACACATCTCTAAAGGCAGTAGAGAGGTTCAGATAACAAACAGTACACCAATCTCAGAATTCCAGTAAAGCAGACGGAAGCAGTCATTTTGTCACTGACGCTGTGTGGACGTTGCTAGCTTAATCCCACGCTCTTCATCAAGGAAGATGCAGCTGTTCATCACACGCTAGTCTACTGAGGTCGAGATAGTGTTACACAGCAACTGGATGCCTGATGATCGCGTCCAGGACAAAGCTGTTGTCACTGAAATGAGGACTGGAGAAGAATGGCCTAAGGTCATAAATTTCATACTCTTGGGCCTGCATTCGAGAGAACCATCAGCTTAGGAATAGACAACAAACAAAGGCACCGGTGTTCCTCAGGTAAATAAGAATCAAGAGCAAAGGTGTTTCTTGCTCTTACCTTGTTCTTCAGGTCATCCACTTTAACCTCAACGTGGGTGAGGCGTGTCTCTTTGAAGAAAAGGCATAATCCGGCCTTCTCGGTGACGACAAAGAGAAGGCGTCGGCCAGGAAGCTCGTTGATGGCGGCGTCGGCGTAGAGGCTCCTCGTTCGGCCAAAGCACCAAGGGGCGAAGAGGACTCCCTCCTCCTCCATATCTGCACCATGTATGGACCTACCACCATCCAAAGATCAAGCACACATATTTAGTACTTGATAATTCAAGATTATGAGATGCAGAAAGGAATCATCATTTGACATTCATGCCCGACAAAATACAGACGAAGGTAGAACACAGATAATGAACATGATAAACGACAAAAACCTTGAGAATAGCCATCAACATTGTCAAACAACTGTACATCACATGGGTTACTGCAATGAAAAATATGAAGCGATGCAGCAGCTCCAGACCTTCATGCAAAACAAACGACTCATAGCCTGCAAACCAAGCGAGTTTACCAAATTGCTGAAAGGATTCTCAAACAGGTTTAACAATTCTAAACAAACTTTAAGCAACTTCACAAACACACCTGAGCACAAGTCTGAATATGATGGTACATCACTTCAAGGTTCCTCCTGAGAGAATAGTGCAAGATAGCCTCTACTATGTTGTTGCGCTTGCGAGCCAGGGCATGCTCGGCGCTCAAAGACTCTTCGACCTCTTCTTTGGTGTATGGGGAGAACTTGCTGTTGTTTAGTACTTGGAATCGATGCAGATGCCGGAGATGATCCTCAATGTCGCTGCCCGGAGCAGAGATATGAAGCCAAGCAACATCACTTCTACAGCATAAATATGTGGTTAATCAAGAGAATGAGCCAATTGCATCACCCTATATGAGTTAAAAAAGTGGAGAGCATAAATATGTGGTTAATCAAGAGAATGAGAATATTAGTAACATTGGCAGCTCAAGAAGTACATGAATCCGAACTTCGCAAATTCTCAAGTTACCAATCATAGTACATAACACAAACATGGACCTCTCACAATAGTCCTAACAGGATTCAATCATATAGCTTAATCTAAACATAAACATGTCCACACTATAGTTATGACAATCTGAGATACCTAATCCAAAACCATGTCCTTTACCAACTCCACAACCAACTAATGTCTTGTTCAATCTGCTCTCATGCATGTGGATATAGTGCTTCTTCCGGAGCTGCCACACAAAGAAAAGGACCAGAGAGAGAAAGCTACCTAGAAGAAGAGGCGAAGGAGATGAAGAGGCTGTGCTGCTGCCCGTCGTCCTCCCTGACCACATTCAAGGCAGAGGAGGCTCAGGGATGGAGCTTGTGGAGCTCCGACAGCCATTGATAGGGCTGCAGAAGGCGGGACGAGCGGCAGCCTACGCTTCCAATCCCGTCCATGGCGACGAGCGAAGGCCTGAGCTTCGTCCTGGCACTTGAGCCGGTGGAGGAGATCCTCGACGACCCGGCCTCCTCGTCCGCTCCCTCACCCATCGGCGCCGTTCTTCTCCCGAGCCGTTCCCCCACCGCCCGCGGCACCGTCCGCTCGCCGCTCCTCCAGCCGACTGCGCCGCCCGCGCTCGCGCATGGGCCGCCACGCTGCCCGAGCCCGCGCCGCCCGCGCTCGCGCCTGCGCCGCCACGCTGCCCGCGCCCGCGCCGCCTGCGCCGCCGCGCTGCCCGCGCCCGCGCCGCCCGTGCTCGCTCCCGCGCTGCCTGCGCGCCCGCGGCGAGTCGCCGTTGCGCCGCCCGCGCACCCGCAGCGAGCCGCCGCCGCCGCTTGCGCCGCCTCGCGATGTCTAGCCGTCGTGGTCCGTGGTAAGAGGAGTGGGGGAGATATTTTTTAGGGTTCGGTCGGCCTCCTTTTTGTCTCACAAGGGGATTGGCTGCTTGAAGATACGGTGGAGGCAAGTGGGCATTGGGCGGAACCGTCTCCATCCGGCGTCGACTGACGCAGCGAAGACCCACCCCCACTGACAGAGTGGACCAAAAAGTGGTAGGACCCGTTTCCAGCGACCAGCGGGTAAAAAAGCGATGGTCATCATCTACAGTGCACGCAAGTGGGCAGCGCAAGTGGCAGCTGGTTTCTCCTCTGATCGGTGGATCCCATGATTAAGCGGCCCACAGTCAGTGTCTTTGCGGGTAGGAATGCTGGTACAGGAAAAAAGGGCGCGGTGAACAGTAAAAACGGATGGACGGCTGAGATCCTACCGGAGCTGCGATCGGACGGCCCAGAATGCTAAATCGCTGTGAAGGCGAGCTGCATATGCACGAGTTATACTTCTGGATGTGTCGGAAAGAGCACAAATCTCTTCCATTTGGTGTTGCCCCATAAGAGTTGACCACCACCAACGTCACAGCATGGTCATGGTCGTTTAATGCACATATGATGGGGAAAAAAATTATCATTTTATGTGCAACTGGTATAGTGGCATCACATCCCACGTGGTGGTCGTCATCGACACCAATTGACACTGGTGACACAAGATGAACACCGTTGTATCTACATTACATGTTTGTGCCCATAGAAAGTCGTTCACATTGGTGTTCTATAAAGGAGGTTGCGAGCTAGCTCAAGAGCGAACTAGTTAGCTCTTCCACAACTGCCAACATGCTTCAACGAGAACTATAGTTATGTACTGGAAGTCGTGTGCACTCTCCTTCCTCTATGTCTCCACATGTAGCAGGGCGGGACCAAACGAATAACACTTGTTTGTACTTGCAACAGTCTAGGTTTGCTTCATTGTTAATCAATAATCATTGGCCGGTTGCACTTGCATGGATGAGAAACGACCTTGCGGGCTAGGCCCTGCAATAGCTCTCGTGACCCGAGCGAGTGGCGTTCAACCCGACAACCCAATATCCTCTTGAGATGGGGGAACCAGAGAAGAAGACATTGGAGGAGGACGCCGACGTTCGAGTGGCGGTAAAAAATTGGTGTTTCAACTTCCAGAAACTCTTGTAAAATCTTAGCGTTGGTCTTTTTCTTACACCCGGACACCAGAGTATACCCCTCCCCTGCCGTACGGTAAATCTATAAAAGAAATTTATATAAATTTCAATTTGATCTGAAAGTCTAGGTAAAAAGATATTTCGGCGCAAATTCTGTTGAAAGATTGTTTGCTGTGATAACATGGTTCTGCTTGATTTTTATATACGGCAATTCGTCGCCCCAAGATCGAGTTTTGATTATTAGATTTGAGCTGGGAGATCCCATGAGCTGGTTAAGCTAGCGATGGATTCATTTTTATGCACATGCATGCAGATCGATGTGTGCTTGTATATTTATTTTGGAAATCAGGTGGATCGCTCATCAAAACGTCCGGGAAAAGAATTGAAAACGTAACGGAGAGGAGCGGCACTCGATCCTTGGACACGTGGCCGTACGTGTATCTCGTTGGTCTCGTAAACTTACATACGTGGTCAACGAGCGAGCGGAACACGTACGTACGTGACTGCTAGTGCTAGAGGAAGAAAAGGCCCGCACTTCTAAGAGTTGGCTGTGTCATCTAGGAGTACATACGTACTTCTCGCTGTTAGCAGTAATCTTGACAGAGTCTGTTAGTAGATGGGTTAATGCATGTGTGAATAGATTAGGTAATTAGTGCATGCATTACACGGCCAAGTTGTTAATTAGTTAGCTCAAGGATTAGCTGCATGTGCATGCTATGACCGGCTCATGTGTGGCGCCTAGAGAGATTCTAGGAGTAGATCAAGTCAGCCATTAGCAGCTTAATGCATGGATAAGTGGCCATGTCTAGCTAGTGCATAGAGTTAGTGGTTAGTCGGGTAGGTACGTGAGGCGTGAGGTCCTTACCTTGTACTGGCTATTTAAGTGGATCAAATGAATGAGAAAGGTAGCTGTGGAGGCACCACCAAAATGTAGCCTTTGTGTTCGTCAAGGAAGAGAGTCTCCTGGCAAAGTCTCTAGTCTTCTTCCTTGAGCGTGTGTGCGTGAGTGTTCTTGTGTGTTCCTGAGAGAGACAATGAAAGAGAAAGAGTTTGAGAGAGGAAGAAGAAGAGGCGCTGCGAGATGCAGCGCCAACAATTGGTAGGTTATCTAGATATGTTGAGATTAAATCTAACATATTCCCTCCTAATCTTGATTCTCGACTCTTCTCTGAAGCTGCAAGAAGAATTGTATCCTTGCAACGCCCAAAAACGCAACGCATACCAAATCCGTTTGTAGGGGTGCTAGCAACGCCTATATGGATGTTTAGATACAGATTCATGTGTTGCTGTAGGCAGGGTCTTGTTGTAGTGTGGCGGCACCCTCGGGCGGTGTTATTTTATTCCATGGAAGCGAGGCTGAGGTCCCTTGCATCCACCCATGACCCACTTCCTAGGCGAAAGCCAAAAATCTACCAGATAGGGCGGCATCTACGTGATGCATGCCGTGTCGTCCTTTGAGGCGTCGTTTGGGGATTATGTGATGTTCGGGTGAGGGGAGCAGAAGGTGGGAGGTTTGGGTGGTTCCACCTATCGGGCGGCGACGATGTTGTTTTTTTTTTTTGCTTGGCTGGCGGTGTTTGATGGGTGGTTCTTTTTTGGCAGCGGCGATTGTGGCTCTCTTCCGGTGGGTTCTCACATTCCAGTTCCTTAGTTTTGATCTTGTTGGGTCTTCGTAACACGCTTTTGCCATGGACCGCTATGGCGGCGTGCCGTGGATCGTCGACAACGCCTCATGTAACCTTGGAAGCGTCAATGGAAAAAAAAAAGTAGTGCATCAAAATTAGTTGACCTATTGTAAAGGCTTATCTTAAGTGTTGAGAAGAATTGCCAAAATGAGATTTGGTATATGAAATTTAGGAGGCAAAGATTGAAATAAGCTCAGCATGGAAATAAAATATATATCTTTAAAACTGTTGGATATTATGTTTTTATGATCGGGTACTAATGTTTGCTTGCATGCAGATGATGGATGTAGTACTAGCGTTTATTAGCTAGCCCACCAAACGAAATTAAGGAGCAAGTATGTAAGAAAATTAGGACGTACGTAACGAAGCTTGGATCGACATATCGTCCCGTTGCTGTGCATCTCATATAGTAGTAGCAACTGACAGAAATTAAAGGCCCGCGCGTACGTGACCATCGTCGATATCCATTCAACTTGGGCGAGAGATCGATCGAGTTTTGGTTGCAGATAGGACATCGATATATATCCCTTCCCACGAGCACAGCTGGTAATTAAAGAGATATGTACACGTACTACTAGTCAGCCAGCTGATGGATTTTATTTGTCTCTGCAGCCAGAGAAAAGAGGGGCCAGCTCGTAATGTTGGCGCATCGATCGCAGGGACCGAGAAGAAAAGAAAAGGAGATCACGAGTTCACGACTGACGTGCCAAGCGGAGGTGCACGTACTGACGTACCGAACGAAGCTGCATATGGTAGACATCACAGGGCCCGAGGAGATCGCGGTCACGCCCCGCGCGCAGGTGCACGCATGCATGCATGAGCTGCACGGCATGATCGATCCCGACATGCATGCATGGTCGACATGAGATGCATGCGCGTTTCTTTTCCTCGTCAAGGAGCGACCGGAACGAGGAGTCTAACACAGCATCCATTTAATAAACAAAACCCTACCAACAAATTTCCTAACAAGAAATCGTCTACGTCATGAACGTCCAGGATTAGTTTGTCCAAAATTACTGTAGCCGGCCGCCAACGACCGGGCCGTCGTGCTCCAGACCACCATGGATGACGAGTTCCGAAACTTCCGATTTGCTTGCCTCGTGGTCGTGGCCTGGATAAAACTACGTACTCACCTAGGCACCTCGACGTGATGTTTCTGGATACCCGCCTAACTGCTTGCTTGTGATTCAGGGTTAGTGAGCGCAAAGCTGCAATGTTGTGCAACTCTTGGGGTACTGGTAAGTGTTGACACAAAAATCAGAGAAAACGTTGTGTCGCAGAAGTTGTGTTCCTGCTGACAGACAAAGGAACCCCAAAAAGTTGTGTTCCTCCTGAGAGAAAAAAGGTATCAGGTTGCACTTAATCGTACGTATAATCTGAATGGAGACTTCATGTGGGATTGCTGACCCCAATCATCTATTCCGCACACGTCGTTTCAAGCTAGTTGGACTCCACAAGCATCGGACTATATATGAGCATGGAGCTCGTTTAAAAAATAAATCGAAAACCATAATTTAAAGTTTTAAAAAATTCTGGAAAGAAATCAACATGTAGCTAGAGATGTAGTATCCCATAAGTGTAAAATTTCAATTCAAAATACATTATACTTTGGGCTGCAGAAAAATGACAAAACTGCAAATCTAATATATTGAACAGTACACATTTTCAAACTCTCGAAATTTGTCAAAACTTGTCATTTGTGTGTAGGCTAAAGTATAAGGTCTATTGAATTGAAATTTGACACACTTATAGAATACATCTCCAACAACATTCAGATTTTTTTTTTCAAATTTTTTTTAAGCTGAAAAGCATAGTTTTCAGATTTTTGAAAAAAACGAGCTCCGTAGAGGTCGAGCTCTAAAGAGAGTTTCCGGTAAGGATTCAATGATTAGCATAGTTTGTAAGACCAGAGACGAAAATTCAAAAAAAAATTGAAATATTATAAATATAAATTTCATGCTTACCTCTCAATATTCTACGTGTCCACGCTAAGTTTCGCAAAAAACGACATTTTTGTGGCTTGTGTAAAAAAAGGCAAAAAAAGGTTTCACACAAAGCCATTTTTTTACATTAAATTTTGTCTTTTTTACATACAACATAGAAAACTTTGGTTTTTTATAAACCACTTTGTGAGCACATAGAATATCGAGACGTACGCATAAATTTTTTTGTCTAAATTTTTAGATATTTTAAAATATTTTTATATAAAAATTTAGAAATCGAGAGCATATGCTCCCGAGAGCCAAAACACCATCTGAGAGACTTGCATAGTTTGTATGTTATCGTCAAGTGGGAACTTACAAGTTGTGTACTTGTTATGTGAACATGCATAATACCGAAAGAAATACAGTGGATTTTACACTTCTCTATCCTCAAATAGAATGTCTATAGTTTTTAGGTAAAAGTCAAACTTTGCACTTGGCATCTTCCATCTTCGTCAGCTTGATGTTCAGAATGTTTTCCTTCATGGTGTTCTTGAGGAGGAGTTCTATATGCGTCAGCCGCCCGGTTTGTTGATCCTTCACATCCGCAGCATTTGTGTCGCATGATCAAAGCTCTCTATGGCCTCAAGCAGACACCTCGTGCTTGGCATGCTTGTCTTGGTGCTACTCTTCGGGCTCATGGCTTTGTTTCATCTACGGCTGATACATCTTTGTTCATGTTTCGCCGTCCTGAGGTCACTATGTTCCTCCTCATTTATGTTGATGACATCATTCTGGTGAGCTCCTCTAGGACTGCTGCTTCTCGGTTGGCTTGTGACTTGAGCTCTGAGTTCGCGGTCAAGGACTTGGGACCCTTGCGATATTTCCTTGGTATTGAGGTTATTCCAGTTCCTACCGGCCTTGTTCTTACATAGAAGAAGTATGCCTTGGATCTTCTTCATCGTGCTGGTATGCTTCAGTGTTAGCCTATTCTCACTCCTATGACTGTTGTGGAGAAGCTGAATTCCATTGATGGTGATCTCTTGTCTCCCGAGGATGCGACTATGTATCACAGTATTGTTGGTGGAATCCAATATATCCTCCACACTCGTCCGGACGGTCAACAAGGTCCGCCAGTACCTCCATGCTCCTCGCAGCCCGCATTGGTCTTCTGTTAAGCATATTTTGCGCTATGTCTAGATGACTGTCTCTCGCGGTCTGCATATTCATGCGGACCCCGCTAGTCTTGTGTCCGTGTTTTCTGATGCTGACTGGGCTGGTAGTTCTGATGGCAGGCGATCTACGGGGAGATATGCTATATTGTATGGTCCTAATTTGATCGCCTAGAGTGCTCGCAAATAAGCTACTGTATCTCGGTAGCACAGAGTCAAAGTATAAGGCACTTGCTAATGCAACTGCTGAACTGATATGGCTACATATGGCTACAGTCACTTCTTCAGGAGCTTGGTATCTCACAGGAGCGTCCACCAGTTATGTGGTGTGACAATATTGGAGCGACCAACTTGTCAGCTAATCCAGTTTTCCATGCCCGCACGAAGCATATTAAGGTTGACTATCACTTTGTGTGCGAGCGTGTTGCACAAAAACTCTTACAGATCAAGTTCATCTCCTCCAAGGATCAGCTTGCAAACATCTTCACTAAGTCTTTGCCTTTGCCATTGTTTGAGGCTTGTAGGCGCAATCTTAACCCGTTAGATACGATTCAGATTGAGGGAGGGTGTTAGACATATTGTGTATAGGTCTAATCTAGTATAATCCTAACCGTTCACAGTTATCATCACGTAATTGTATTGCCAAGTCTATTATATATACCGGAGACTGAACCCAATGAGGTATCGAGCTATTCCCCCAAACCATCGATCTCTCTCGTTTTACAGCTGCACATGAAGAGTGGGAGGTTCATCATCTCGACGTGAAGTCCGCCTTTCTCAGCGGTGAGATAGAAGAAGAGGTGTATGCTCTCATCCTCCTGGTTTCATCAAGCAAGGATCAGAGGGGAAGGTGCTGAGGCTAGGCAAGGCTCGGTATGGGCTTCGTTAGGCATCGCGCGCATGGAACGCAAAGCTAGACAGCGGCCTGATTGTGCTCAATTTCTCCAAGTGTCCATCTGAACATGTTGTCTATACACGTAGCAAGGATGGAGTATGGCTGCTGCTAGGAGTGTACGACCTGATCATCGCCGACACGGCGTCGACTGCAACTAGTGAGTTCAAGCAGGAGACACGTGTGTCACAAGCTGGCCAACCTCGTCCCCTTGGGATTAACCACATCTAGACACATTGGGATCAGGTGGATACTGCATCCACTGTGCCACTCGGGAAGTAGAATAAGCGGTCAACATGGATGGGACGCCATGTTGTCATAGAGGATGTGGACTTGCCATGATTTTCAGGCTGAGGCATGTGATATTATTTTCTCCCGTTGCAACGGACATACATATTTACTAGTAAAACTTATGGGCATACTTTCTAAATACATGGTCATCCATTTTGAGATATGTGAACATTTTATCTTGCAACACATGAACATTTGTTCACATGCAAAAATATTTTAGTAAATACGTGGATATTTTTAAAAATTGCATTAACTGCTAGTTAGCTACGCATGAATTTATATTTTGGCAGCATGTGGACATTTTACGTTTATCAAATCATTACAGAAATTTAGCGAATAACCGAAGTCTATATATGTAAAAAAAACAGTACCTATTTAGGCGCCGCATACAGATTGGGCCCCATGTGAGAAGCTCTAGGCGTTTCAGGCTATTGCTCGCATTAGGTGTCACATAGGAGAAAACCTGCCCTGCCTCGGACATTCTTCTCAGTTGGGCCGAAACAGTTTCTCAAGAGTGGAGGACGCACTCTCGTTTTGGTGTTGTCGGAGTACATAACCTATTCAAAAAACAAAACCTATTCAAAATTAATTTTTACTCTATCAGTCGATGCGTTATTTATCGTGCTCTGCTACCTCCATCCAGCTAGGTAGGACGTTGGACTGCAAATCGAAGTGGAGCGACGACTATCCGACACTACCCGGATGGACGGCTTCGCCGTTGGCCGACTCCTGCTCCGACAGCTGTGGCACTGCAGGTAGATTAAGGTAGTTAGACCACCGGCCACAAGTTCTCCATTGCAGGCAATCAGTGAAGCAATCATCCAAACATAGTTGAATCAATAATGATTCCAGGAGTGTTCAGCAATACTACTATAAGGGGATTTTTTTTTTTTTGGTCTCAGAAGCCCACTCACTCACTAGTCACTATCTTGCAGTAACTGTCATCGCTAGTGCACGTAAGCATTCTTCCAACTCACACATTCACACGTGTTAGTACTCACGTCGTTAGCTTAGCTATCTCGTTTGTTGCACTCAACTATATAAACCAACCTACCTACCTACCTAACCAGCAGCAATGGGAGTCTGGGTATCGGTACATCAGGCCAAACACGTACGTACGTACTGAAAGCTACCGTTCCAGGTCGCGGCCGGCGACGGGAATGGAGATCAGCGGCGAGGCGCGGCAAGGGTGGGTCGCAGCCGCGGCGCCCGAGCAGTGGCGTGGAGCCGTGCAACAGGGACGGCGTGTTGCGGCTGCGGCGCCGCTCGAGCAGTGGCGAGGCGCCGTGGAGGCCGCGCTGCCGGGCACGCCGGCGGGCGCCGCGTGGGCGCACGTCGCCAGCTTCTTCTCCGCGCACCGCTACCTGCCGGGCATCGACGTGTGCGAGCGCGTGGCGGACGGCGCCGGCACCGAGGAGGAGGAAGAAGACGATGATGGCCACCTGCCGACCCCCGGCTGCGTCCGGCACGTGGCCTCGCGCGCGACCGGCCTGTGGGCGCGCGAGCAGCTGCTGGAGGCGGACCACGCGGCGCGGCGCCTCCGCTACGCCGTCGTCGCCAGCAACATGGGGTTCGGCCGCTACGTCGCCACGCTCGACGTCCTGGACGACGGCGATGACCTCGACGGCGGCGGGTGCAGGATCTCGTGGTCGTTCGAGTGCGACGCCGTGAGGCGCGAGGGGTGGAGCGAGGCGGCGCTCGTTGCGCGCCTCGGCGCCAGCGTCGAGGGCATGGCCGAGAGGGTGCAGCAGCTAGTAGCCCAGTAGCCGTCGCCGATGGCGATGGAGGTTTCTGTTCGTCCGTGTAGGATGATCTACCTAGTTAATTCCGATATAAATTACTACTCCACTGTAACACTTTGACTTGTCATGTCTGGACTTCTTTTAGACTGTATGTACTCCACTGTAAGTGTGCGGTTCCAGAGTCCTGCAAGTCATGTATGCACATGCAGACATGCTCATGCTCATGATCTGATCTCTCGATGCACATGTGAGTTCAGGATACGGACCAACACGATGGAGTAGCTTGTAGTCCCCCCTCCCCGATCGTCGATCGATCGTATTGACGTGAAAGACTGAAACTGAAAGTAGAGTATACGATTCGTCGAATAAAGGCAGCCAACCCAATGACACGCGATATTCAGTGAGGTTCATCCTCTAAAGTCTAAACAGCGGTGTTAGAGCAACAGCCTTTGTAAATATATGATGTGGATTGGTAAAAATTAAATTTTAGCAACAGCAACTTGCTAAAAAAAAATGTAGCGGCCATGGAGGCCACGCCCAAACTCCCCCGCACCCCACCATTCCAGCACCCCTCGAGCCTCCTCTTCCGGCGCGGTCGGGGTCTGCGCATACCCCCACAGCAACGGTGCCCGTGCCGAGCTCGCCTGCCGGCGTGAACACCTGCGCTCTAGCGTGGTCAACGAAAAGCCACAATGGAAAAAAAAATATTTTTACCTCTCTTTTGATTAACATTGCATGTATTTGGACTATCAATAGCATTACATTGATTGAATGAAGTTGTAGTATGGAATTTGTTTGAATTTTTTGTGCAACAGCAATTGTGCTAAAAAAAATAGTTGAAATTGTGCTAAAACATAGTTCCACCTATTGGGACCGTATATATCCATGAGCTCTACAAGTTTATCCTCAAGGGTGACATGCCTAGGAGTGTCGGATCTCTCCAACATCATGTCCATACCATTAACACCGATTGTTAAAATGGTCATGTTGCTTGGCTTAGGTTGATCGTCTCAATCCAAGTGGGACTGATGTGGATGATAAAGTGATATTTGATGTGGTTTGATCTTCCTTGATACTTACTTGACGCTTACTTTTATCTTATAGTTTATTCTTTGGCAAATGGAAGGAGAATCGTAGAAAGCTAGGAAGCCATTCACTTTGCACCGTTGTTGGAAAATCCTCAAGCATGATGCAAAATGGAAAAAAAACACCCCTCCAATGAAATCCCAAACAAGAGAAAGACTCCTAGCTTGGTTGGAGAGGGTTTGTTTGTGGACACCGATGATGATGAATCAAGTAGACCAACTCCTACATCCTCGGTCAATAGAGCTAGGACTGAAGGAAGGAAGAAAGCAAAGAACAAGAGCAAGAGGGCAAATGGAGACGAGAGGGCTAGAAAGAATCGTTGGACAACATGATGGATGTGATAAAAAAAAGGCATTGCTATGCAAAGGACACAGTTGAAGAACAAGGAATTGGTGGAGAGGAGAGAAGCAGAGGAGAGGAAGGTGGCGGCCGAGGAGAGGAGGGTGGGCAGCCGAGGAGAAGTTGTCCGAGATCAAGGAAAAGCAGGTGGATACCGAAGAGATGGCCAAGAGGATGGAAAATGAGCAAATGATCTTGTTCGTGGACCCAAGTATTCTAGATGACAAGGGTCGAGCATATCAAGAGCTTTGTCGTCACCAAATCTTGGCATCAAGAGGCTACTTCCCAAACCATGGTGGCAATGGTGGCGGTGCCATTTGAGAGAGAACATTGATGTACTCTTGGTTTGTATTTTTGTTCATGCACTAATGATGAATTTTTATTTTGTGTTGTTCTTGCACTATGCCCTCGGTTCTATGCCTGTAGTTTGACTTTAATTCGAAATATTATGGGTTGGTGTTCCTATTATGTTAATTCGGATTATGATGAAATGCTCTAATTATTATCTGTAGAAATTTGTAATTAATTTGGTTCATATATGCAATGTCTAGTAGAGAAGAAATTGACAAGAAACCCTTCACCAACCTACCCTTCACCAATGTCTAGTAGAGAATATATATCCCCCCACTTGCTGGCACGATGACATGAGAACTTTCAGACAACCTACCCTTCACCAACGTTGACTTGGAACCATCCGACGTCCCCAGCCTCCACTTGCTGCCGACGACAAACGTTCCTTCTTCTGATCTGCTCGGACAGCTACCAGTACCGGCCAGGATCATCTAGTTCGCGACGGGGGCTACACTATCTGCACCTTGGTCCATTCTAATATAAATTATGCATGATCATGTCTAATCCTAAACCACCGCTCACCATTGTTGACTCAAAACTGCCAAACGGTCCCTGCCAACCACCTCACTTGCACATGCTGGTCCGAGACAGCTATCTGCCAGAATTTCATGGGCAGCTGCTTGTTTTCGTTTTAAAAGGTTTGCGCGTGGGCATGCACCAATAATTTGTGCATGAGCTTTACCGAATTCACAAAGGTTTCCAGGCCAGCAATACGCGTTGTTCTCTTTCGCCCATTTATTCATCGTTATAGATAGTTCTATACAAAGCACAAATCACTAACTTTCCATTTCATTGGTCTGCATCGGCAGCAATGTGAGATGAGGATCACAACATCCAACCGCAGATCACTCCCAGAAAATACCATCAAGCATGCATCAAGAATGAGATCAGAGCCATCATGCCAAGTCGTGTCACGCAATCAGCCCACGACTGCGATCCCATGGCCGTGATCTGAGTAATCACCACATGATTTTATCTTCCCCCTCATCTTCAGAAAACTACTCTTTACATGGATTGCAGCGCCAGCGTCCGGTCCATCCACTCAATGATGTCCGCCGCGATCTCGTCGCGCTCGGGCTCGAAGAGCAGGTCGTGGAGGAATCCCTCGTACAGCCTCAGGTCCTTGTGCCTAGACGCGGCCTCGTTGTAGAGGTCCTGCGACGCCAGCGGGTCCGTAACCCGGTCCGCGGTACCGTGCAGGACCATGAACGGGACGGTGACTTTCTTCAGGTTGTGCAGCAGGAAGGAGGAGATCCGCAGGATCTCGTGGCCTGTTCGGACCCTGATCGGCCCGGTGTACACCAGCGGATCGGAGTACTTGGCTAGCAGTGCGGCAGGGTCGCGAGAGACAGGGATGCCCCGCTTGTTAGCTCCCTTGAATTGGAACTTCGGTGCTATCAGAGAGAATATTGGAGCCACAGCCTGCATCGTCGATTCATAAAGGTCTCAGAATTTAATTAACAAAAGAGTAGTCAAATTTTGAATTGTCAAGCTGATGATGATATCAAAAGCAGAGATTTTCTGAAACAGCTTCAGAATGAGAAGTGCCAGATCCATCATTGTACTACAAAACTCTGGTCGAGTATTTCAAAATAAGTTCTCATGATATAAGAAAGCAACATATGGGCATTTTCACCAATCAATTTTTTTAAAGATGTGCATGTTCCCTATTCACACTTCATGACTTACGAAATGAGCAGCATATTGATTCTGAACATGCTCATGCAACAGATACTTAGACAAGAATAGTTATATTACCCCAACTATTGGATGCGCTGGTTTTACTCGCACAGCTGGTGAAGTCAGGATGATCCCTTCCAGTCTGGCTCTAATATGAGCATACAGCGATGCCTGCAAAGTGACAGCTAGTGATGAGCTTGCAGAAAAGAGGAGATTAAGCATTTTAAATGAGCATCGTCAGCCAAACCATTTCAACCAGGCTATTTTGTTAATGCTTTGCACCATTCTCCGCCCGGCAGGGTATCCATTGTTCACAGGCCCAGAGGAGTAGGGTCAGTGTCTAAATCTGGCCTAAATATTGGAGAGAAAAAAGATTTAATTTGACAAGCTGTACCTTCAACACAACAGCTCCACCAGTGGAGTGACCGAGCAGAAAACAAGGGACCCCTGGAGTCTCCAGCATAATTTTATCAAGAAGTACTTCCTGCTCCGAGACAATTATATTAAATACATATTACACTTCTCTTATCAAACAAGAAAATCAGGAACAGCGTGTAGTAGCAGGCAGAGACAGAGACTTACCATGTCTTCTATGACATAATCTAGTGAAGGCACGTAACCGTGCAGACCATCGCTGCCACCATGGCCTGTTATCCATAGCTTAAGTTAGCCTGCTAAAAAAGAATACAAAATCTAATGGCATGCTTACAGGATAACAGAGATTGAGAACTGTGGATATTTTTTCTCTAACTGTTGTTTGATCCATCAGTAAAATTTGCAAGGTGATCAACACCTATTAGGATGAACAGCATAGCAGCCTTAGCAGCATGTGTTATATTTTACCTGTGTATGTCTTATCGAAAATCAAATATCTGATTCCAAATATTGTTATACCACTACTACCACCAGCCAGCTAACGTTCTGACAGTTTGATGTATACATAATCCAATGAAAAAACTAACAGTCGGTTCTGAATAGTTTCCAAGTATTCTTGCACACACCAAACAACTAAATATTAACACTTTTTTTTAGTGCTTCAGGAAATAATTGCGTCAAATCTACCAACAAGCCTATAAATTGGTTGGTGCATTCTGACTTTGTTTCCAAATATAGCACTGGGCTTCCACCAAACCAACAATATTTAATATTTCCATTAACGTAGCAGAAGTATACATGTTCAGAAACCCAAAAGTAGGGTTCCTTACCTATCCAGTCCATTGCATATACTCCAAACCCACATGCTGTCAGCTGCTCGGCAAAATGCAAGTACCTTCCACTGAAACAAAAGATTATTACTTAGTAATGTTTTTATTTGCGAGGAAGTGAATAATATAGTATTATATATAGACTACCAAGTTTAGGGGGGAGGGGGTGAGCAACAGGATTTCCTCACCTGTGTTCATTTAGCCCATGTACGATGACCAGAATGCCCCTAAAGTGAAAGAGGAAAACAATCAATAAAAATTAACAGATAGGGAATTGGATAATTATGCCACTGCAAGTAAGGAAGGGTTCAGTTTTATGATCTAGGCTTCATATTTCTTACAAAAGAGATTGATAGAATCATACTCTTCAGAAGGTGTCACACACGTGGAGTCGTCAAATTTGCTAGCAGAATTAGGAGTTGCGGATTACCTAACTAGTTGTTGTTATTTGACTATAGTATATCCTCAGAATTGAGAACAGAGTTCACTGTCAGCTCATGTAACTACACACTGGGCCATGTGGAGAATAATCTGACATTTCGGTTAAACAACTGTGAGCTTAGAATAAACAAACATTAGCCGCTTTCTTGATAGCTAAGTTTTCCCGAGTCACATTGAGCCAGTACGTTAAGTCTTTGAAGTACAGCGGAGGGATAAGAATGGAACAGCAGTTGTGAGATAAGGACTATCTTAGATGCTCCTAATCCATTCCACTTTACTTGTTCCCCCTTTCCTGTATTTCTAAGTTGCTTCACACTACCACACAAAAAAAATGCTCAAAGCTATCATCAATTTAGTCAACTAGTTCACGATGCGAAGGACAGAACGCGTACAGCAATATGACAACCTGGTCCTGCGAAGAGGACACCTTCAATGCATCCTAGACGGGAGTAATAGACTAATGACTGCAATGAACAATGGAGTTGCGGCAAAAATGTATTCAACGTGCATCGCACGGCACGTCTCTTTATGTGCACTGAGCTTCCACAACAGAGTCTTTAAACACTATGCATCGTGTGATCGCAACTGTAGGGTCTAAATGTTCATAGCGCGTTGCTTGCAACTACCACACTAGAATTGCCTAAACAGGAGCACAAAATTGGAACTTTAACTGAAATTAGCACTCGCCAGAGGACTTCGTGAGAGAAGACCACCAAAAGCCGCAAAAGAACCATTCACAACGCGCAAACCGCAAATGGACAAGAAACGAAGTTTCTAAGGGATCCGTGCCCGGTTAACAAAATCCAAAATGGCAGAAAATTCCGCAGAAAAAACCTATGCGACTGACGGGCGGCCGTGATTGACTGATTCAACAGAAAGAACAAATCACGCAAAAAAGCGCCCTTTATCGGCGAAATCAATTGGCCCAGCTACCACGGATATGTACAACGGGAAGGAAGGGGTATAGAAATACGATCCACGAAAGCGAAATCCGCACAAAGCACCAAAAGGAAACCACCAATTTCCCCAGCGACCGAAACGGCCGCGGTCCACGGAAGACGGAACGGAAGCCAATTCTAAGGAATCGCGGAACGGAAACGTCACGGACGGCCTCACCTCATCTCCGCGGCGGCGGCCGGCGCCCAGACGCGGCAGAAGAGCGAGTTCCGTCTGGCACCGGAGATGACGAAGGTGCCCCACCTCCTCCTCCCGTCCGCGTCGTCGTCCTCTACCATGGCCACCTCCTCCGCGAGGGCGCGGCGGCGGCGCACGTCCTCCTCCTCCGCGGCCCTGCGGCGGCTCCTGGCCTTGCCGAGGCGGGGCTCCGCCGATCCCCCCGCCGCGTCGGGGCGGCGGCGGCGGCTGACGAGGAGGAGGAGCCAGAGGAAGAGCGAGTGGAGCGCGACGGCGAGGCGGAGCAGCGCGCGGCGGGACAGCACGGAGCGGAACACCGGCACGATCCGGCCCGTGGCGCCCGACGTCATCATCATCTCCTCGCCGCCCATCTCCATCGCCCTCTCTCCTCTCCTCTCTGGCTCTGCTTCTCTCCTCGTTCCCTGGCTGGTTTTTCTGTGTTTTACTTTTTCTTCGCGTTTTAGGCGGTCGCGGACTTGGTGGGCCGTCCGCCGTATTTATAGGGAGCGAGATTTTAGACGGCCGAGAGCGCGAGCGCGGCGTGTTTGTTGTTTTCTTCCTGGAAATCCGTATTGCACAGCTGCAAGGTGGGTCCCACTGCAGGCCGCGAGCCTGAAACGGCCAGTCATGGTCCCACTTGCCACTTGTCACTGCTGCAGCCGTCGAATGCGTTTCGTTCGGAGGAATCTCGGCACCGAAGGACTTTTCACAAATTATAAATACTTTCATCGATTCATATTATTCTTCGCTAATATAGATATATCTATCATTAAGATGAGAAGGCGGCGAGGTAGCGTAAAAAGATGACGCGAGAGATTAGCCATGCTGTGTTTCCTTTCTTTTCTTTTTCTTTTTTCTTTCGGTTCCGATCATCGGCCACTTGGCATGATCAATTCTTGTATATAAACACTCTGCCTTCTATAAAATTAAGGTACGCATTCGCGTATTCTCTAAAAAAAATGTGTCTAGATACATCTAAATTAGTGAAGAGTATTATGGGTCGGAGGGAGTATGTACTTCCTCGATCGGAAATAAGTATCAGTGATTTTATAATAATAAATTTATACTAAGTCACCGATACTTATTTCTGAGTGAAGGGAGTATGTCTTATATATGCTGCAACAAGATAGTAGGTAAAATAAACATCATAGGCACACACAAAACCTAAACGAATCACAAAATACAACAAGGATGCTAAAACTTTCCCCTTAAACTTGCTGGAGAAATCTTGGTCAGTGTGCCACCATAGGTCTTGTAGGCACTGGTAAAGCTAGCCTAGAATTATAGGGGTTCAAAAAGACAAAATATGCAAGTTTATGTGCATGGGCAGACCCAAGGTCCCTACAGCCTAGGCGGCCGCCCGGCTTGCCGGCGTGGTTGCATCTTCTGTATTCTACTTTCTACAACGATTTTGTTCGAAAAATGGCATCGTAGGCATGTTTGCTAGATTTTAAAAAGTCTCTAGG
The DNA here is from genome assembly GCA_007115705.1 of Dactylis glomerata. NCBI lineage: Eukaryota > Viridiplantae > Streptophyta > Magnoliopsida > Poales > Poaceae > Dactylis > Dactylis glomerata. The sequence continues at coordinate 2,756,446 of QXEO01000344.1, forward strand.
TGCGCCACTAATTTCTAAGCATTGTGTTTGATACATCGAAAACAAGTAAACATGGACACATAAAATGAGGATATAGTGGATTACCCAAATTGCGACGATAGGACATTTCACTTTCTTTCGAGATATTTCATGACTCGAAAACTACAAAGTGGATTGCTTACTTTCAGCCTATTTCATATATTCTACTCCCTCAGTTTCTTGATATAAGGTGTATAGTTTTCTATAAAAAATTCCAGAATATAAGGTGTATGGTGGGATTGTGAATTTTTGACATAAGTTAAGAGTCAATCTAATTAGGAGAGATAAGATACCAAGATTTCTCTATTTTTTATATTCATATCAAACACGTACATGTACTGACATCTAAAAGTATCGAAATTTACCTTTTTAGCCTGTGCATCAATATTTGTGGAAAAAATTATACACCTTATAAAAAATGTGACTTGGAGGTTAGATAGCCCACCAAACTTAAGACCTCACGGGTAGGATAGGTATCAGTGTATCACCACCTCCCAACCATCTGGGCTATGCCTCGGTTCACACTATACACCAAGGTTTTATTTCTTGGTTAATTTTTTATACCGGAGGGCACCAAAATTAACGGTTACAGCGAAATCTCGAAAATCTTGTGAATTTACCGTCTGAGTTAATTCAAATGAATTTTGAATTCAAATTTCGTTTACTTCAGAACAACTAGGATTTACATCCAGTTCATGTCAAATTGACCTGCTAGCGTAATGGTAATACTATCTGGGCTTCGCACGGTGATCACGCAGGTCGTGGGTTCGAAATCTTGTGCCCGCACTGCGTTTTTTTTTTTTTGAATTTTTGCTCCGGCCGAGAGAGAAAACATACCCAGAAATGCCAGAGTCGAGCGCAGAAGTCGATCCCGCGACCTCATCCCATGTTCATTGGGGCTTGCCACAACGCCATGCCAATTAATTCGTTAATTCTTTATTTGAAGCGGGGCGTATTCTTTTTTACCTTATTGTGGACTTGAATTCAAATTTTACTAAAAAAATTTTGGACGATATCAGCATTTCTCGGAGGGGGGCGATATTTCGGAAATATCGACCGAGGAAAAAAAAACTTGCTATACCCCTTATATCAAAAAACGGAGAGAGTATTAATATCTTTTAAGCGATACCCGCTGCAACGCGTGGGTTGTTAGATTGATCTCCACCTGTGTGGGCCCAACGGCCCACCAGGCCCCTTTGATTCGCGCCCTGATCGGGGGCGCTCAGCCCATTATGGCTGACGGGCCCGTGTCACCTGCGCTATATAAAGAGGTGGGGGCCGGCGGCTCGAACTACGAGGTTCGTCGCGAGCCGCACACCCCACCGACACACCTACCGATCTAGGGTAGCGCAGTGCTGACGGGAAGTCCGCCATAGCCTCCAGCACCCCACTGCCATCACCGTCGCCGTGCACAATGGCCACCGGCTCGAGCTCATCGAGTCAAGGAGCAGGTACTCCTTTCTCTCTCAGATCCCTCTCCTTCTCTTCTCTCAGATCAAAGCAATTCGATTCACAGATGGTTCTACTTCCTCGAGATCTATCCTAGATGTTTAAAGTCAATCTATCAATGGTATCAGAGCATGGCTAGGTTGTAGATCTCCTCGGGTAGACAGTAAAAGTTCGAATCCTAACCCTAGTTCATATCGGAACCCCACCGATCCCCACAGCACCCGAACCGAAAAGAAAGAGAAAAGAAAAGTACTCACCGGAGAGAGCCTCGTGCTCACCGGCAAAGAAGCGCCGCCTCCGGCCGTGCCCGTTCCGCTCGATTCCCGTGAGCATCCAGAGGAGGCACGGGGAAGAAGAACACGGGCGGTGCATTCGCCACCGCCGAAAGGAAGGAATCCCCTTCGGGGGCAAAGTGCACGGCGCCGGTCTCCAGCCCGCGGTACCGTGCGTCACAGTCGTTGGCGAAAGGAGCCAGAGAGGGCGCCGACCGCCGGGGCCCCGGCCTCCCAGCATCCAGCCGCCGTCGGGAGCGTGCAGAAAGGAGGGAAAGCCGGGCATGAGGCCAACGTGCTGGGCACGAGCCACGGCCATGGTCGGGCTCAGCCGCCAGCCGCGAGCGAGCAGAGAAAAGAGAGGCGCCGTCCTCCTCTGCCGTTGGCTACCTGAGAAGGGGCTGCGGTGGCTGGAAGAAAAGAAAGAAGGAAGAGGGGAAGAGCGCCGCCGCGGCACGCATCCGCCGTCGCCGGCGGGGCGCCGGCCGGCGCCGAGCCTACGCGCTCAGCCGCCACGGTTACAGCCAGAGAGGACGGGGGCGAGAAAGTGGGGGCTAGGGTTTTCGGGGTCTGACTCGGTCGGGACCCGGTTTTGATCTGGCGATGGGCGCGGTGAGCCGTCCGATCGGCATCGGACGGCCAGAGGTCAGAGCGGCGGCTGCTTGCGGGCCGCAGGCCGTCATGGGCTGGGCTGGCCAGGTGAGCGGCAGACAGCAACGGCCGCACAGGTCAGCGCGCACGTATAGCAGGCCGTGGGCCGCGTCTGGCCGCGGGCCAAAAACAGTTTTTTCTGTTTTTCTTTACAGATTACAGTTTTTATTGGTTTTTGTTCAGATTTTGAGCAAATTTCAAATAGTTTTCTCTATTCAATTTATTCCAACGAAAATTTTGTTTAGAGAATTGAAAAGTTACAGAAACTTTTCTATAAAGATTAAAGTTAATGAATTTTTTATTCAAGTTTCCGCTGCATATAGTTAAAGTAAATTGCTTAAATGCAATAAAGTGGTATTTAAATTTCTTGAAAGATGTGATAAAGTGAATTAAAAGTGATTATGATTCAGTTATTTTATGACCAACGTTGTTAATAACATGATCATAATTTATTTGTTATATGGATTAAATGGTGCATTTATCTCTATTTTTGCCCAACGGTGATGTAGTTTTAATTGCACAAACAGTTGTATGTGTTGATTTATACCAACGTTGGATTAATGCATGCAATTGTTTTGTTATCTCACATCTTTGTGAATTTCAGGAGGCTACAGTCTGATGAGTTGCCTCAAAGACGTTCCGACGCTCAGGGGTGACAACTACACTGAGTGGAGGAAGAAAGTTGATCTGGCTTTTGTCTGCGCTAAGGTCGACTGGGTTGTGGATACTCCACAGCCGGACAAGCCGACAGAGCCAGTCAGAGATGCAAATGATGATGATGCTGCATGGGAGAAAAAGAAAAAGGACTTTGCTCCAGTAGAGCTGGCATATGTGCTAGAGAACCAAAAGTGGGTCAATGCAAACAAAAAGTGCATGGCCTTTATAAAGAATACGATTGAGAACGCCATTGCGGGCTCAATCGCAGAGTGCACTTCCGTTGGGGAGTTTCTGGAAAAGATAAAGAGCCAGTTCACTGGCTCTTCAAAGGTGTATGCTACCCAGCTGCTCAAGCAGTTGGTCACAGAAAAGTACACAGGAGGTGCACATGGCATCAGGGAGCACATCTTGAGGGTGAGCAACATGGCTTCTAAACTGAAGCCCATGGATGCTGATCTGGAACTAAAGCATGCTCTGCTAGTTCACCTTGTCATGGCATCATTGCCTAAAGAGTTTGATAACTTTGTTATCAACTACAACATGTCCCCTGATAAATGGGACATAGAAAAGATGATTGCCATGTGTGTACAAGAGGAAGATAGGCTTAAAGCCTCAAATGGTGGTTCAATCAACTATGTCAAGGACAACAGGAAAAGGAACTACCAGAACTTCCAGAACAGCAACCAATGTTCTCCCTCCAAGCCATATGGCAAATGTCCCCAACAGTATCATCAGCCCACTCTCCCAGTGGATAAAGACCAGTGTCTCCACTGCAAGAAGACTGGGCACTTCAAGAAAGACTGTCCAGAATGGCTCAAGTCCATAATGGCAAGGAAAGGTATAGATACAGTTTCTTTTGTTAATGAATCCCTGTATTCATAGTTTTCAAAATCTACTTGGTGGATTGACTCAGGTGCAACTGTTCATGTTGCTAATTCTTTACATGGATTCCATTCGACAAGGACTATGAAAAGAAACGAAAGATGCATTGAAGTTGCGAATGGAGTTCAAGCAGACGTGGAAGCTGTTGGCGACATCTCCTTGGAGTTAGCTGATGGTTTTTCGATTCTGCTTAGAGATGTTTTATTTGTTCCTTCACTTCACAGAAACTTAATAAGTGTATCACGTTTGGATAAAGACAGTTATGAGTGTTATTTTGCACACGGCGAGTGTGCCATATGGTTTAAAGATGCTTGTGTGGGTGTTGCTTTACTTCACAACGAGCTTTATTTGTTATCCTTACGTGAAAAAGTGCATTCTGTGTGTAATGTGAATGAACAAACTTCCTTGTCGAACAAAGAACAAAAGAAAAGAAAGAGAACTCATGACTCATCGAAGTTATGGCACTGTCGATTAGGCCATATTTCGAGGGGAAGAATCGAAAACCTCGTTAAAAGTGATATTCTTCCTCCGTTAGAGTTCTCCGATATAGAACAATGCATAGATTGCATAAAAGGAAAGTATGTAAAGCAAATTAAAAAGGGTGCAAACCGAAGTACAGCGACACTAGAAATCATCCACACTGATATTTGTGGACCATTTTCTGTGAAAAGTGTGGATGGCTATGACTCGTTCATAACATTCACAGATGATTACTCCCGATATGGTTACATTTATCCAATTAAAGAAAGGTCTAAAGCATTGGATAAATTTAAAATATTCAAAGCAGAAGTTGAAAATCAACATGATAAAAGAATTAAGATAGTCCGGTCCGATCGTGGTGGGGAGTACTACGGTCGGCACACTCCATATGGTCAAGTACCTGGACCTTTTGCAAGGTTCTTACAGGAAAATGGAATAGTCGCCCAGTATTCTATGCTGGGCGAACCTCAGCAAAATGGAGTAGCTGAAAGGCGCAACCGTACCCTTATGGATATGGTGCGCAGTATGATGAGTTATTCCACCCTTCCATTGGGATTATGGATGGAGGCGCTTAAAACCGCCATTCACATTCTCAACAGAGTACCAAGCAAGTCGGTGCCCAAAACACCGTATGAGTTGTGGACAGGGAGAGTTCCCTCCCTGCGCCACTTGAGGGTCTGGGGGAGCCCAGCTGAGGCAAAAGTATTTAATCCAAATATTGCAAAGTTAGACCCCAAAACAGTAACTTGCCACTTCATTGGCTATCCTGACAGATCAAAAGGTTATCGTTTCTACTGTCCAGACAAATACACAAAGTTTGTAGAAACGAGACATGCAGTCTTCTTGGAGGACGAATTAATGAGGGGGAGCATGGTAGCTCGAAAAATTGATCTTGAGGAGAAGAGGGTGCATGCACCTAATCCGATGATTCAGGGGCCATTTTTCTCGCTACCTGTTGTGCCTGCACCAACAATCCCTGAGGTTGCGGTGCAAGCACCTGTTGTAACTCCACCCGTGACAACAAGGAGTGAAGTTTCGGAACCTGTCCGTCAGGAGCCGACTGAATCCTTCGTTGAGCATGAAAGGGAGCTGCAGCAGCCACCTCTAATAGATGTACCAGAAGTTGAGGTACAAAATGAGCCAGAGAATGAGGCCCTTAGAAGGTCCAAAAGAGTTAAGAAATCAGCTATTTCTACTGATTATAAAGTTTATAATACAGAAACAGTTCATATGGAAGGTGATCCCACCTCATATGAAGAAGCTATGGAAGGCCCCAACTCATCGAAGTGGATAGAGGCCATGGAAGATGAAATGAGGTCGATGAGTTCCAACAATGTTTGGGACTTAGAGGAAATTCCCAAAGGAGCCAAAACAGTAGGCTGCAAATGGGTCTACAAAACAAAGTATGACTCTAACGGGAACATAGAAAAGTATAAAGCGCGTCTAGTGGCAAAAGGATTTACACAAAGAGAAGGGGTAGATTACAATGAGACATTTTCTCCGGTCTCATATAAGGATTCCTTCAGAATCATAATGGCACTAGTTGCACATTTTGATTTAGAGTTGCATCAAATGGATGTAAAGACGGCATTTCTAAATGGAGATTTAGAAGAAAAAGTGTACATGAAACAACCCAAGGGTTTTTTCATGAAGGGGAAGGAACACATGGGATGTCGTCTAAAGAAATCCATTTATGGATTAAAGCAAGCCTCTAGACAGTGGTATCTAAAGTTTAATGATACCATTAAAAGATTTGGATTTAAAGAAAATATCGAGGACAACTGCGTTTATGCAAAGTTTAAAAGTGGGAAATATATTTTCCTAATCTTGTATGTGGATGATATCCTGCTTGCTAGCAGTGATGTTAGTCTTCTGCGAGAAACAAAGAAGTTTTTGTCCTCAAACTTTGATATGAAAGATCTTGGTGAAGCTTCATATGTTTTGGGCATAGAAATTCACCGAGATAGAAAGAATGGAGTGTTAGGACTATCACAAAAGGCATATTTAGAAAAAGTTCTAATAAAGTATAATATGCATAAGAGTAATGCCACACCTGCTCCGATAGTCAAGGGCGACAGTTTTGGGGAATATCAATGCCCCAAGAATCAATATGAGATCGATCAAATGAAAGCAGTACCATATGCTTTGGCTGTTGGAAGCTTACAGTATGCACAAGTGTGCACTCGCCCTGACTTAGCTTTTATCACCGGGGTACTCGGGAGATATCAGTCAAATCCAGGCATAGAGCACTGGAAGATGGTAAAGAAAGTATTGCGCTATGTGCAAGGCACAAAAGACCTCATGCTAACCTACAGAAGATCTGATTCCCTAGAGATAAAAGGGTATTCAGATGCAGACTATGCGGGAGACAAAGATGACAGAAAGTCCACAACTGGATATGTGTTCACTCTCGCAGGAGGGGCTATTTCGTGGAGAAGCTGCAAACAGACAATAGTTGCATCATCCACGATGTATGCCGAATTTATAGCATGTTTTGAGGCCACGAATCAGGTGTTATGGCTAAAGAAATTTATACCCGACTTGAAAGTAGTGGATTGTATTGACAAACCAATAAAGATATACTGTGACAACCAGCCTGCAGTATTTTATGCTCACAACAACAAGTCGAGTAAAGCTACCAGACCAATAGAAGTAAAGTATTATGTTGTGAAAGATAAAATCCAGGATCAAACTATAAGACTCGAGCATATAAGGACAAAGGATATGCTTGCGGATCCGCTAACGAAAGGCTTACCACCCAGTGTGTTCAAGGAACACTTAGCCGGCATGGGTTTAATGGCAAGCCTATGATTCCTGGATCATAAGAGGCCCGAAAGTAACAAAATTTGTTTCAAAACAGAAAAGTGTATAGTGGCTGTCTGATTCTATCGGCAATTGAGCTGTGACGATGAAACATGCTCTATGTACTGATCCGTGATGAAACGAGTAAAGTATAAAGTATAAAGTTAAAAGTAAAGTTGAGATCAAGGGGGAGAATGTTAGATTGATCTCCACCTGTGTGGGCCCAACGGCCCACCAGGCCCCTTTGATTCGCGCCCCGATCGGGGGCGCTCAGCCCATTATGGCTGACGGGCCCCTGTCACATGCGCTATATAAAGAGGTGGGGGCCGGCGGCTCGAACTACGAGGTTCGTCGCGAGCCGCACACCCCACCGACACACCTACCGATCTAGGGTAGCGCAGTGCTGACGGGAAGTCCACCATAGCCTCCAGCACCCCACTGCCATCACCGTCGCCGTGCACAATGGCCACCGGCTCGAGCTCATCGAGTCAAGGAGCAGGTACTCCTTTCTCTCTCAGATCCCTCTCCTTCTCTTCTCTCAGATCAAAGCAATTCGATTCACAGATGGTTCTACTTCCCCGAGATCTATCCTAGATGTTTAAAGTCAATCTATCATGGGTATCGCCCTAGACCCCTAGTAATATTGAACAAAGGAGTAACATAGAAGCACGCGCCGCAGTTTTTTTTTCTCCAAATAAGCAGTCACGAGCTAAACAAATGTTAAGGTCGCGCAGCCCAGGCGTGATCTCTGTGGTGCTCGGCTGTAATTGCTCTGGAAATTCTTTCCCAAAATTTATCCGGAAATTCCTTGCGGTACGGTGCCCACCAGGCAGCAGCGGCGTCTCCCCGCGGGTAAAACGTCGCCGTCCGGCGCGTCTGCCGCACAGTTATTGCTGCAACCCCGATGCGGCGGCGGAATGCGACGCATCGTCTCCGGCCGGCCTCGCGAGCGACTAGCCCGAGGCGATCAAAACTCTGCGTCGGCGGAGACCCGGCCTCTAGTTACCTTCCATGGATGGATGGCTAGAAAGAAGGCTGTTGCGTGCCAAATCCTACAACGTAACTTGAATTAGCAACAGTGGCGCGGATGCGAGATGAAGCCACACGCTATGGCTATGCGGTTGGTGAACCGGCGACGCGCACACTGGCACTGTTACAGTGCCGTGATCGATCGCCGCGTACTGGTACTGCCACCCAAAAGATGGGAGCGAGATCGACAGCGAGACTGAGAACGACGTTGCTCGCGGCCGGGATCGATGGAGTCAAGCTCGTCGATCAATCCTATCCACGGCAATGCCATGGACAGGGAGGCCGGCTGGGCACTTCGGCTGGTCTGGCTTCTGCCGTGACAACCAAACAATAGTGGAGAGAGTATAGCTCGCACGTCTTTGCGAAAACAAAGCACGTACGGCCCAGAGGTGCGCCCTGTTTGGCTGTTTGCGGCCATGATTCGGTGTCGATCGGTGCACCAATTATGTCCACCATTTTGGGGCGCACACGGCAAATCAGTCGAGGTGCGATCAGTCTCTTGGAAACTGCCTGCCAGCCTACCGTACGGGTGAAAGCGACCACGATAAGAGTTCTTTCTTCTTCTTCCAACTCATAACATAAGGCGATTTTCTCTGTTTTTTTGCGAAAAATCCAACAATTTATAGATAATCATCCATAGTAGTACAAATAAGCACATTAATTTTTTATGATTTCCTTATTACGATCAGTGGCGGAGCTAGGGCAGACCAGAACATGGTGCACAGGTGGTGTCACAGTAGATATAAATGTTGGTTTCCGGGTGCACATATGGTGAAAATCTGCTATTATACAAAGAAAAATATGATTTACCGGTGTCCTGTGCACCCCCTTGGCCCTATGCAGATCCGCCACTGATTATGATTGTTTAACCACGTAACCAACTGGCTTGTAGCTCAGTGGTTAGACATGCAGTGGCACTCTCAACTGACCCGAGTTTAAATCTTGTCTATGTCGAATTTGGGTTGACTCACACCTTCCTTCTTAATAAAATTTCAGTGGGGCTCCTCCCCTGCTGAACTCGTTTTAATGTCTCATAGTTGGGCTTTCTATTCATGGGCTAGTAAAGCATGTTGGATTGTAAACGGTTTTTCTTCTTGCTCTTTTCCTTACAGGCTAGAAGAAAGACACTAGTGGGTGAGAGTAACATAGATAAGTTATCTACTTTTTATAAAATAAAAATATAAAATATAAATTGCAATCTATTTATAATCAAGAAAAACTTGGTTAAATCCTAGGCGTAAGAAGATAAAACTTAGTTTCGACCCCCTTGCAACAGGTAAATCACAGTTGCAACCCACTTATAACTGGAAAATCTTAATAATAGTCCACTTGCTAACTAGATAAAACTCAGTTACAACCCACCTGTAACAAGATAAAACTCAGTTGCAACTCACCTGCACTAGAAACTCAGTTGCACCCACTTGCAACCAGAAAAAATTCAGTTGTAACCCACTTGCAACTGGTAAATACTCAGTTGCAACTCACTTGCAAACTAGAAAAAGTCAGTTACGACCTACTTACAACTAAAAAAAATTCAGTTATGACCAACTTGTAACTGGCACTACAAGAGGAACCCCCGTATGCCAACGCATCCTTCCCAACGGTAGCAAGTATACGTTGCAGTGTATCCAACAACTCACCTCTCCACGCGTGTTTGCCAAAACAACTCTCCATCCGTAAGTTAAGCAGATAAGAACGTGCCTTATAACTCCCCCACCCTAATCGTATCTGAGAATACAACTTCCTCAGATTCACTCGACGCCTCCCTGCAGGACGCCTTGCATCCAATCTATGCCGCCGCCACCAACAACAACGAGCCGGCGACACTGCCACAGATGATTCCCTTAATTATGGTCGAAAGGAACCTGATGGTGATGGTTCGTTTTCCATCGGGATCTCACTGAAGGGTAATGGTAATCTCTTCGATCTGCTATCGAGATCTCTAACACTTCTCAAAATTTATAGGCTCAGTTTACATGTTCGTCGTTTTCTACAGATCGGGTTTGGTGCTTCCTGTGCTGCCTAGTTTCTTCTGGATTATTCTGATGTTGATCGCACAAATTGCGGCCACTCTCAGAGGCAGATCCTCCTACTATCATACACCCACCAGCCACGCCAACGCAAAGTGCTCCCTGCCAGCCAAAAATTGGTATATGTGTATCTTTTCCTCTATCTTAAAGTTTCTGTATCTGTGTGGTTCAGCCGTGCAAGATTATCTCTTCTCTAATCAGCATCTTGGTCTACTTATGATGATGTACGTACACCGTCTGAAATTCTATATGCTCATGTGATTAATTTCTTTGTTAGAAGTGTGAATCACCAGTTTGTGCATTTGACTTATTAATTTCTTAGATGGATCAGCCTCTCTAAATGTTGACACTAGCTTATGCCATGATGTATGATCTTATGATTATACAAATCATAATTGTGATTCTTCTTGTGAAATTTGTTTATTTGACTTGATAGTACCAAAGTTTCATAAGTATCAGTTCCTGCCAGTTGATTACGTATATGAAGCTAGCTAAAAGAATACTGAACTACTTTGCTCCGCTATTTGTGCCAGAGCTTTATAGGTCAATGATACTCAGCTCCGGCGAAAGACCAAGGCACATAAAATGGTGCAGAACAGTCAAAACATGGAAAATTGGGTGATGCCAACATGTGTGTTCTTATTTAAGAAAGGTATGGAAGTAACTATCATCTTACTGAATTGGGTTTCAATCAGTAGAGAGTATACGGTGACCTTCATAGTCAGGAACATGGTAACATATGGAAACAGAATAATACAATGGATTAATTATTTCCTTAATATGACTGCTAATAATATATATAATTAAACCCTATCTACTCGAGGAGGGAGACGACTGAGATAAAACAATCTTATCTTTACCTTTAAGATCCATATTATGCAGTCCAGTTTGTTAGGTAACTTTTACATGGAGCTATACGCACTAGTTCTAAAATTTCTGTTGGTTTCATATGACAGCGTGCTTTGAGCTTTTGCAGTTTCAGACCAAAGATAAATCTTCAGTATTTGTCCTCTGCAACTGAGAGAAATATAAAGTCATGATTGTACAGTACAGGTTTCATAAAGTAATCAGAGTATCTAAAGATATAATTCGTGCCTATGCAACTCGCCTCCACAGCGATTAGGCAATATGGACCGTCGGATCGCGCCTCGGGTCGTTCTCGGCCGTCCATCCGTAGCCTGTTTTTTTTTCTGAGCGCTGCTGCGTTGCTTTTTGCACCGGATGTTTCAGCCTCTAGGTCAATGACGGGTGGGGACGAGTTCTCGGGGTCCAGCGGTCAGAGGGCGAGCCAGCGCCCACTTGCGCATCCACTTGCGTCTGACGGTGGGCCACGGTTATTCTGTAAAAAATAATCCAAAAAATCATCCCCGCAGAGATAGGAGGGCAAGCCACGGGGCAAACCCTAGCCGCCTCCCCCAATCCCCTCTATTCTGTCTTCTCCCAATCCCTTTCTCTCCCGTGGCAGCCGCCACCACGTCGGCCGCCGCCGCCGCCGGCCACCGCTGCCGCCGGCCAGCTCCGCCGCAGGCCACCCCCGCTGCGGGCTCGTCCTGGATGGCGCGACGTGGCCTGGCGCGAGGACGACGCGGGGACGGCGGTAGCATCCCGGCGCGGGGCGGCCGGCCCGGGGACGGCGAGGCGGCGGTTCGAGCATGGTGCGCGAGGCGGCCCGGCGCGAGGCGGCCCGATGCGAGGAAGACGCGGGGACGGAGGCGGCAGCCCGGCGCGTGGACTGCGCGACAGCGGCGGCGGCCGGCCTAGGGACGGCGAGGCGGCGGCGGCGGTTCGAGCACGACGACAGTAGCGTCCGCAGCGCCATCACCGCCGTCCTTCGTGCCAGAGCCGGACCGGCTTCGTCCACAGAGCTCGAACTTTTGTGGTGCTCTGCTGGCCGCCGTCGACCGGCTCGAGATGGAGCAAAACCGGCCTCCTCCAGCACTGCCGTCATTGTGCAGGTCCCCTCTCTATCTCTCTCTCTCTAATTCCCACATATCCTCATATTTGTGGGTGTTTCAGACCAAAGAAGAAGGACCGCCCCATGACCCTATGTGGCGCGGCCACCATCATGTCCAGGAAGGGCTCGGACTTCCCCAAGGTGGAACTGCTCGAGTCTTGCAAGAAGTGGCAGAAGGGCTTCTTCTATGTCAAGAATATCACGGATGTGGATCTGCTCAACCTGCCGCCATTTGTGGACGAGCCACCCTTGGCGATGAAGAACTGGGGCTACAATCCGAAGAACTCCGTAATGCCGGTGAACGCCCTCCACCGGGTTAAGGGCGAGTTACAGGATGCCGGACTCACCCCACAAGACTTAGTGGCATGCTTTATCAGCCGGCGCATCTCTCCTCTGCAGCGCCGGTCACATAAAATTTGCCAGATGAGCGGGCCCATGGACCCCACCCGGCATTCTACACACGAGCTGACTCCGGCCGACATTCTGCGGCGGATTAAGGACATCTGCAAGTGTTCTCAGGCCACCTTTGCCTGGGGACTTGAACCATACAGTCGGGATCGCCCCGCCCCAACGGTAAATCCCTCTGGCCGATACATAATCTCTTGTCCGGCATATAGATATCTAAGCCGACATATATCTATTTACCGACACATATCATGCTTGGCCCGAGATATTGTTATTTGCCGACACATTCCTTCGTCTGATCCATTGACCTTGCTCTTATGCAGAAATTCAGCTTCCAGGCTATGGAGAACTCCCGCATTACCATCGCTGCAGACCGTACTGCCGCAGACCTTGAAGACCCGGACCACTGGGACAAGCTTCCCAAGAGCACCCGTGCTGCAGCTGCCACGGGTAAGGCCTCCTCACCCCGGCAATCTACTCAAGACCGGAGTGGGGATGATTCTGACGAGGAGATCCTGATGTATTATGACCCAATGCCGCTTGCATATGCCTTTCCTCCCACACCCTTTGCTTATCCTATGCCGTCCTCAGCTATCCCGGACGAAGAAGTAATCGACGCTGCGCCATTAAGCCAGGGACCTCCCCCTGCCGGCGTACGCAGTGGCAAGAAGCGCGGGGTCAAACCCCAGGCTGAGCCGGCACAGAAGAGGCAGAAGGTTTCGGCGCCTCGCCCGAAGAAACCTCGACCTGTTGCCCCGGGGTAAGTCTCTTTTCTTGGTATTGCTTCCGACATATCTCTCGCTTTGATTACTAACTTGGTGTTTTCTCTCTTTTAGGGCTCCTCTTGCGCCGGAACAAGCTTCTGGCTCGAGTGGCGGCCCGAAGGTTACCAAGCCGGCGTCTCCTGCACGCCCGGACGCACCTGATGCAAGCCACAGCACCTCTCCGGCGCCGGCGTCTTCGCCCGCGCCTAAGAAAACCCCTTCTCCGGCGAGGGACGATCCTCCGCCGGAACATGATTACTCTGCCCCCGACCTCCACATGGACTCGGGGGCTCAACAGGAACCTTCGGCTTCTGATGTCCATATGGACATAGGAGCCTAACAAGATGCCCCGGACTCCGGCGCGCCCACCAGCGGCGCCGGGACTACTGAAGATGCCGGCGCAAGCAACAAGAGCGCAGGCATAGATAACAAAGGAAAGGGCCCTGCAGTTCCAGAAGTCCGGACTATTCCGGAACCTTCCTCTGCTGGGCAAGCTGCACCTGCCGCGCCGGAACAACCAGCGCCCGAGACTCCATCTACCGAGAAGACTCCTGCCTCGGCCAAGCCTGCTGCCCCTGCCAAGACCTCTGCCCCGGACAAAACCTCTGTCCCGGTCAAGTGTGGCACCCTCAAGATTAAGCCGACCAAGTCTGGCCCACAATCAGCCGCCACTGCACCTTCTAAAGCAGCATCCCGGCCCAGCTCTGCCCTGGCCCTCCATTTTGGCAAAGCAGCAGCCCGGCCTAGCTTCTTTGACACGCCGGAACTTGAGGGCCGCGTCTCCCTGCTGACGAAAAGCGACCAGAGCCTTGGGTCTCTTAAGGAGCACTGCATCAGGTGGAATGACGCCGACAGTATGGACACTGCCGACTCCAGGAGCAAGAAATTGGCCGAAGCTTCAGCTACTGGCAATCCATCTGATATCCTGGCCGCGAAGCCCATTCCCATTGCCTGCGAGCTCCTCAGCCTTCAACAAAGACTTCACCTCCTGGCCGATGCCACCAACGTAAGTATTTTTTACATATATACATATCCCCAGTCCCCGAAAATGTCGGCTGTCCGGGATACGGGCAGCCGGGATTTTCCAATACCTTTTGTACTTAGCTGTTTTCAAATTTACTATCTGGCATATAAGCTCGATTCGAGCTTCAAATCCTAGTCACCGAGGGCCGGGATAGGTGCGTAGCACCTGTGCCGGATCTTCAACATCATGAACACTTCCCATAATCTTCAATTTGCACTGATATGCTAGATTTCTCTTATAACCCTTCAAATCCTAACACTTTTACAGCGCATGAATAATGCCCGCGCCGACATGTATCATGACTTGGTGTGCGAGCACCGAAAGTTATCTGACGCGCATAGCAAGCTCCGGCTGGACCTGCGCCAGAAAGGTAAACTCAGCCGACACAACTCCATGCGCCGGATGTCTTGCCTTCTTTTACTCCGGAATATTTCTCTTGCCGACACATAACCCTTTTACCGACATATTTCAGCTTCTACTGAAGAGCAAGTCACCGCGCTCCTCCAGAGGGTTAAGGAGTTGACCGGTATGCCGGATTCTGTTGATCTTTTAGTACTCAGACTTGTACTTTAAATCCTTTAACTCTTGTCACTGTTTCTTATCTTCATATTTTCTGAACTTCAAATCCTCGCAGATGAGAAAGCTGCACTGGAGGCCCGCCACCAGTACTGTACACCCTCACCCTCAGTGGATGTGGCCAAGCAGTTGGATGACCGGGATGCCGCCCACAAAATTGAGGTTGAGCAATTGAAGGGCCGGATTGCTGAGCTTCTGGAGAAGGAACAGAGGGAGGGCCAACTTAAGAAAGCCCAGGAACTGCTTGTCACCTCCGAGACTGATGCCTCCAATGCTCACGCCGAACTGACTGGCTTGAAGGAGCAGGCCACCAAGTGGGAAGTTACAGTTGCCCAGCTCAATGCCGACCTCGCCAGTAAGCTTCAAATCCTTTTCCCTTATCCTGCCCGACATTCCATGTCCTTTTCCGGCACAACCTTTACGCCGACATATACTTCTTTTACTAACATACTTTCTATTTTTCAGACATGTTTCCTGCTTCCGTCGAAGACGTTGAGAGGGCTTTGCAGTTGGATCGAGTGGACCGGGGTGTTCCGGTTGACTCGGCCAACTGGGACATGTCGGAACAGCTGTTGGCCCTGCAATCCCGAAAGAACGCCATGACCTTCTACACGGAAGAACTCTTTCTTGGCGCCCAAGAGGCATATTTTGCCCTCTGGCCGGGGCAAAGGACGCCCACTGATCCTGTTGATCTCGGCAATGATATGCAGCTTTCCAAGGTTCGCCTCCGAGAATGGCGGGATTCCGGCGCAAGGGTGGGAGCTGATGAAGCTCTCAGCTACTTCCTCTCCTGGTACAAAAAAGCTGACTTGGAAACTTTGCGCACTGTGCGCGAGGGATCCATCTGGACCACGGATCCGGAACATATCCGGCGTCGGCAAGAATTAGCCCACAGCTATGTGGATTATGCCGACACCGAATCCTTTGTCCGGGACATCCGCGAGCCGGAGAAGGAGGACGACGCCAAGGACGCTGCTGACGCTGAGGGCTCCGACTCCAGCCAAGATGAAGAAGAAACTGAAGAAGCCGACACCAACGTTCCGGAACAGGGATCTGTCCCGACCGGAGGTGATGGCTCCATTCCATCTGCTGGGTCCGGCACTCCTGAAGCCGACATCTCCACTGCTACAGCTCCACCAGCGGACGGCTCTGCTTCTGCCGCTGCTCCTTGACTTTGCAGCATAAAAAACTTTAAGCTTTATCAGATCCCCGGTATGCCGGGTGCAATTGTAAGATATACGCTTTAATTTCCCTTTGGTTTGCTACCTGAACAAGTTTTAACTTGGTTTGCTTGTTTATCAACGCCGGATCATCTTTTGGCTAAGTCACCGAGTTTGTTTTCCTGTTTCCCTAACTCCACAACCTTGGCTACTTGTCTACCTCTTTTGGCTTTTGACTTATGAGTCTCAAGGTTGCTTCATTAAACATACAGTACTTCAACTTTGAAACTTAGACTTCAAATCATCCGACATTTCAGGTTTTATCTTTAGCAATAACATAAATGTCGGTTCGCTTGCTCTATATTTCCTTAGCCGTTTTCCATGTGTAGACAATCTCCGGCATCTACTCTTGCTAGTCATGAAGCCGGGTTTCGGACAGCAGCTGAGTCGAAGAGCGGCCTTTGGTGCCGACACACTACTAGGCCGACATAGGAAACACTCAAATCAAGCCAGCCGGCATATAAAACAAAAACGGAAAATGAACAACGATATATCTCGGAGGCAGTGCCCGATCTCTTCGGGATGCCGACATTCATTCATTAGTCTTGCGCCGGCATAAAGTGCCGGCACACAAAGCAAAATATGGAAATACATACATTATGCTTCTCAGGAGTAAAAGGGGCGGAGTAGGGCTATGTTCCATGGTCGCTTGGTTTCTTCTCCAGACCTGTCCGCCTTGTCCTTCTTGGGGGCCTGCACATCTATAAGATAATAGGCATCATTGTGCAGAGCTCTGCTCACGATGAACGGCCCCTCCCATGGAGGAGTTAACTTATGTCGGCCCTCTGTGCCTTGTCTTAGCCGGAGTACTAGATCTCCCTCTTGGAATCTCCTTGGATTTACCTTCTGCGCATGATAGCATCTGAGGTTCTGCTGATATACTGTTGTTCTTGACAGCGTTACTTCTCTTGCTTCTTCCAACAGATCCACATCATTTTCCCTGGCTTCTTTAGCCTCTTCCTCAGTATATAGCACTACTCTTGGTGCATCATGTATTACATCTGTTGGAAGCACAGCTTCTGCTCCATACACCAGGAAAAATGGTGTGTAGCCTGTTGACCTATTCGGAGTTGTCCTTAAACTCCAAAGCACCGCTGGCAATTCATCTAGCCAACATCCCGGAGTTTTCTCCAGTGGCTCTATCAGCCGGGATTTTATGCCGGATAACACTAGTCCATTTGACCTCTCTACTTGGCCATTGGCACAAGGGTGAGCGACCGACGCAATGTCCAGCCGGATTTCCACCTCCTCACAAAATCTAGCAAATGGCCCTTGGGCAAAGTTCGACCCATTGTCAGTGATGATGCCATGGGGAACTCCATATCTCAAGATTATATCTTTTAAGAATTTCACTGCTGTGTGACCATCACACTTGCTTATGGGCTTCACTTCAATCCATTTGGTGAACTTGTCACCCATGACCAGGATATGGGTCATCTTTCCCCTTGCCGGCTTAAAAGCCCCGACCATATCCAGGCCCCAAACAGCAAAGGGCCAGGTTATCGGGATAGTCTTCAATGCCGACGCCGGCTGATGAATCTGGTGAGCATATTTTTGACATCCATTGCACTTCCGGACCAAGTCTTCTGCCTCTTGTAATGCCGTCGGCCAGTAAAACCCATGCCGGAACACCTTTGCCACCAATGCTCTGGAGGAAGCATGATGACCGCACTCCCCCTGATGAATTTCCCAGAGCATCTCCAGGCCTTCCGCAGATTCAACACATCTCTGCAATACTCCGGTAGCACTTCTTTTGTATATTTCCTTGTTTATGATGGTATATCCTTTGGATCTCCGTGTAACCCGGCGTGCCTCTGTTTCATCCGCCGGCACTTGACCATCTACCAAGAAATCCATGATAGGACGTGCCCATGAGGGCACTTCCCTGATAGTGAACACTGCCTGATCTATCTCCATCATTTCGACCGACACATAATCGATCTCCATGGGCTGCGAAGTCCCCGGGACTGAGGGATCAGTCCCCGGGTATGCCGGAGTAGTCCCCGGGTATACCTGCACAACCTCTTGGTACATCTTACCCTTGCCTTTATTTCTGCTCTGGAATACTACACTCACCGCATATGTCGGCCCAGTCACCGGGATAGAGAGAGCAGTCCCCGGGTTATCCGACCTGGCTCCGGTATCTATCTCCATCGGAACTGCATCGTCCGGGCTTGGCGGGACATAAATGGACGATAATTCCGGCGAAGGCTTGATTGACGGCTTTCTCAGATGCTCCAACGAAATGCCGGGCGGGATTGAATCTCTGGAAGATCCCAGCTTGGATAATGTATCGGCTGCATCGTTCTGAGCCCGGGGAACATGCCGGAACTCACAACCTTCGAAGTATCCACTCAACTGCTGCACCAGGAAACGGTAGGATCCCATGTTTGCATCATGCGCATCCCATATGCCGGAACACTAAATCATAATCACCGAAACAAATAATCCGGCGAATTCCTATGTCCTTAGACACCTTCAGGCCATGCACAAGTGCCTCATACTCCGCCACATTATTTGATGCTGCGAAATGAATCTGCAGAACATATCTCAATTGGTCATTCTTGGGTGAACTGAGCACTATGCCGGCACCCAGGCCATGTATTGTCTTGGAGCCGTCGAAATGCATCCTCCAATAGTTTGCATCTGGCAATGGTGGCTCATATTGTATCTCAGCCCAATCAATGAAAAAATCAGCCAACACCTGCGACTTGATCATATCTCTTTTGTCATACCGAGGTGTATATGGTGACAACTCTATTGCCCACTTGGCTATCCTGCCACTGGCATCTTTGTTGCCTATGATCTCCGAGATAGGGGCCTCGGCAACTACCCGGATTGGGTGCTCCTAAAAATAATGCTTGAGTTTCTTGGCCGCCATATAGACACCATACGTCATCTTCTGATAGTGTGGGTAGTTTTGCTTCGAGGTGGAGAGGACTTCACTCAGATAATATACCGGCCGCTGCACGGTTTTGCCCCCTTCCTCTCGCTCCACTACCACCACTGCACTGACAACCCAGTTAGTTGCCGCTATATAGAGCAACATTGGTTCCCGGGGCATCGGAGATGCTAACACCGGCGCTGTTGACAACATCTGTTTCAGTTCCTTGAAAGCTGCATCTGCCTGCGTTGTCCAGACAAATGTGTCGGACTTCTTCATCAACTGATATAACGGCAAAGCTTTCTCGCCCAGCCGGCTTATGAAACGGCTCAGGGATGCGAGGCACCCAGTGAACTTCTGTACTTCCTTCAAATCTGTCGGCGGCTTCATTCTCTCTATGGCACGAATCTTGCCGGGATTCACCTCAATACCCCGGCTGGAAACCAGGAAACTGAGCAATTTGCCCGCCGGCACACCGAAGGTACACTTAGCCGAATTCAACTTCATCCGGAATCTCCTCAAGTTTGCAAAGGTTTCCCGGAGGTCATCTATGAGAGTCTTGCTCTCCTTGGTTTTAATGACGACATCGTCGACATATACCTGCACATTTTTATCTATTTGGTCATGCAAACACTTTTGCATGCACCTCTGGTAAGTTGCGCCGGCATTTCTTAAACCGAACGGCATAGTGAGATAGCAATAAGCCCCGTACGGGGTAATAAAGGATGTCTTTATTTGATCCGGCTCATACAAAGGGATCTGGTGGAAACCAGAATATGCATCTACGAATGATAACAGTTCACATCCGGCTGTGGAATCAATCACTTGATCGATCCGAGGGAGCGGGAATGGATCTTTAGGACATGCCTTATTCAAGTTGGTGTAATCTACACACATCCGCCATACTTTTACTACGGCAGGCTCATCCTTCTTCTTTTCCACCAAAACCGGATTAGACACCCAATCCGGATGTAGTACTTCCTTGATAAAGCCGGAGGCTAAGAGTCTGGCCACTTCCTCCCATATTGCCTTCCTCCTATCATCTGCATTCCGCCGGAGCGGTTGCTTCACCGGCTTAGCATCCGGTCTTACATGCAGTGCGTGCTCAGCCAGCTCCCTCGGCACACCTTGCAGGTCTGAAGTAGACCATGCAAAGATATCCCGATTCTCACGGAGGAAGCTGATGAGCTCGCTTTCCTATTTGGGGTCCAAACCCGCCCCGATGAGGGCATAGCGCTCCGGGAAAACCTCATCCAGAGGCACCTTTTTGACTTCCTTAGCCACTTGGAAAGAAGTGCCGCCACTTGGATTTGTCATGCCCGGCATAGATTTGCCGGCCGCGACTGTCTCCGCTATCTCCACGGCTCGCTTGACCCTCTTCTTTTCCTCGGCAATGATCAGAGTTTCGGCCAGATTTGATCCGGCCGTGGCACATGCCATCGAATGCTTGTAATCACCAATGATGGTGATCACTCCCTTGGGCCCTGGTATCTTCATCTTCAGATACGCCACATGCGTAGAGGCCATGAACTTCGCTAGTGCCGGCCTACCCAGCAGAGCATGGTAGGGGCTTTCCAGATCCACCACCTCAAACATGAGGTTCTCCACCCTGCAGTTATCCCGGTTGCCAAACATGACATCCATCCGGATCTTGCCCATCGGCGTACATGAAAGTCCCGGCACAATGCCATGGAATGTGGTCTTGCTTGGCTCCAGCATATTCTCCTTGATGCCCAACTTCTGCATCGTATCCCGATACATGATGTTGATGCTGCTTCCATTGTCAATGAGGACCTTGCTGAACCTCACATTATTAGCCGGCCCGACAAATGTCGGATCCATCACTAGAGCATACCCGCCGGGGTTTGGCATGATCCTGGGATGATCTGCCCTGTCCCAGCCAATGGCCTGGTCAGACCAGTACATTAGCTTCGGAACTGCCGACATAACGGCATTTACCTCCAAACAACGCCGGTACAAGCTCTGCTTGTCTGTTCTTTCGGTCTCAAAGACCATGTAGCTCTGATCGTGCTCCTTGTACTCATTCCGGCCCGCTGCTGGGCCTCCGGCATAGTACTCTGGGTTATAGTTCTGATCTACTTGATTTACGCCGGCATTTTCGGCATTGCTCTGATTCCCGGGATTAACCGGCCTGGGCGGGACTGCAACTGCATTTGCACCTGTCAGCGGCGATGGAACTGCCGGGACAGGTGGTCTAGCCGGCCCGAAAGGACCTGCACGACCGGCCAATATGTCGTCCAGCCATGAACAGTTTCTGGTCAAATGATTCGCCGGCTTACCCGGCTGGAATGTGTGAAACACACAAGGTTTGTCCATGGCCAAACCCACTATATACTTTGGCCACTGCTTCTTCTGACCGGCGGCTCCGCCGGCATTCTTGTTGATCCAGACATTCTTTTTCTGGAAGGGCTGCGCTTGCTGCTGCGGTTGTTGCTGCTGTTGCTGCTGAGACTGCTGATAGCCCTCGTATCTCGGCCGCTGGCTACTGCCGGCGCCCTCTTGCTCTTCCTCCACAGCTGCTACTTGTGCCGTTCCATATCGGTAATCTGGCCTTTCATCTCTCCTCTTGTTCCGATTATCGGGACGATAGAATTGCCCCGGTCTCCCGGTATTGCTATTGTTCCGCTGAGTCTGCCCCTGTCCCTGTGAATCAAGGGTGGGCTGCATGGGATCACCCAATGCATAACTGTCGGCAATCTTGATTGTCTCGGCCAACGTGGCCAGCATTTCCTTCTGAAGCCTCTGCCACAACATGGTACCATGCCGGCACCCATGAGCGAACCACATGATAGCCTGCTGCTCCACAACTCCTTCGTAGGAATTGCGCAACGTGCACCACCTGGTCAGGTAGTCACGATCAGTCTCATACTCTCCTTGCCGGCAGCTAGCTAGTTGCTGCGGGCGGTTTGGCCTCTTGTAAGTACTGGTGAAGTTCGACACAAATTGCTCTTCGAAATCAACCAAGCCATTGATACTTCCGGCCGGCAGATTATTCAACCATATCCTGGCTGGCCCTTCAAGCATCTGCGGCACATATCGTACCGCCCACCTGAGGTTTCCTCCGGCGATATTCACTGCAGTGGAGTAGTCCTCCAACCAATCTTCCGGCTTTGTACTGCCGTTATATGTCCTCGCGCCACGCGCGAGCTGAAAACAGTAAGGCACCGGCTCACCCATTATCCGGGGTCCAAAGCACATAGGACCCGGAGCCCCTTGTCTCTCCACCAACTCTGACTGGTGAATCCTATCCAGCTTGAAGCGCGCATCATTTGCCGCCAAGGACCGAGGTCCGAGCCGGGACGCAATTGGGCCTGCGATCATCTTTTGCTGCTGTTGTTCCGGCTGATACTGCTCATTCTGCCGGCCTTGCTGATATTGCTAGCCTTGCTGATACTACTGCTGGTATCCCGTCCTGGCCAGGGCAGAATTTCCATCATCTTCACGGTGTCTCGGCTGACCCGTACCTTGCTGCTGCACCGCATGTTCGGTGCCCTGCTGCTGATGCCGGGCTGCACTGTTACTCCGGCCCCCACCGGCCGAAACTACTCCTTGCCCGGCAGGCACATTCTGGCCGGCTTTCTTGCTGCCGACGTTCTTGTCAGCTTGGCCGGCACTCTTCTGCACCACCGTCTGCTTTCCGGCGATTGTCGGATCATACACCTGGATCTGCTTGTCCCGGCGGCCAGAGGTCACACTTCCGGCACGCCGGGCGCTTGGATGCGGGGACGAAGCTTGGCCCTTCGACCTCGCACCGGCACCTCCTGCCGACGCGACATACTGGGATGCCCCGGCACCTGGGTTTGCCTTCTTGAAGGCCTCCTGCTGCTTGGTAGCTTCAGACAAAAGATGGTTAAGCCGGGCCTGCTGCTCACGCAGCGCTTCGCCGGATAAACTAGATAAGTCTTTAGCTACCTCTGCTGCTGCTCTAAGGTTCTTTACTGGGGAGCTATAAATTACCTTAGGCACAGTACTAGTTGCAGTATGACCCTTATCACTAGCACCTTTTTCTAGCTCAGTGTTAAGATCTCTACCTCTAGTTCTAATCTCATCTATCCGGCTAGGCCGGGTTACCACAGGAGTAAAACCATGGGCTGCCTCATACTCACGAAGTTGCCGGTTAAACCGTTCGCGCTCCTGGTGCATGGCCAGGGCCTCGTCGACGAGGGCCTGGCGAGATCCCTCCAGGACCTCCCTTGTCTGCTCCGGATCATCGTCGGATCGCACCGGCTCAAGAAGCCGATCGATGATGGGAAGAAGCACCTGGCCCCTAGCCGGCACGCCGGAAGTGCCGGCCAGGTTCTCAGCACGCTCCAAAGGAGGACGTGCCGACCTTTTGGCCTTCGGCGGCTCCTGGGGAGTATCCGCTGCTGCTGCCTTGCCGGCACCATCTGCCGGCGGCACTGATGTGCCGGCCATCATCACCTCGGCCGACTATACTGAGCGAGCGCTACGCCCAGCGTGAGCCAGCCGATGTGACGGAGGATCCGCTGCCACCAGCACCTCTTCCCTGCCAACTCTCTCAGTCCCCACGTACACCTCGTGGGAACCGAAAGACATGATCCGGCCATCCCTGGGGAACGGCCGGCCACCGAGACATCCGGCGTTGTCACTGATGAAGCTGAGCGAGCCTAGCCTCTGGACGAGGCCAGAGACCACGCGCACTCCCGAAGCTGCTACCACGGACCCCGTCCGAATAAACACTCCGCCCAGCATATCGATCATCCCCACGGTGGGCGCCAAATGTCGTCGTGGTGAAACAACATATGCCATGGGATGGCTTAAATGGGGGGCGAACTAGATGCTGGAGGATTCGGGAGAGGGGAACGAGCTGAAAAGCACGACAAAAAGGAACACGGGTCTACCCAGGTTCGGGGCTCTCGTAAGGAGATAACACCCCTACTCCTGCTCTACTGGATATATATTTGGATCGATGGAGTACACAACAATGGTGCTTCCAAGCTCTCTGCTAGAGGAGGACGATGAACTACTAAGTGTGGGAACACTGAATGACCAACCCCTCTCTAGGGCTCCCTATGCCACCTTATATAGTGGTGGCCAGGGTTACAACGGTCACCTGAGACCAGAGACAGCAACTACACTCCAAATAGGGCAGGCTGACGAAGGCAGAGACCCTTGACTTTCTCCCTGATTGCTCTCGATGGGACTCACCCTCGCTGTACCTTGTACTTGTTGGACTGTGACCTCACCACTGTGAGGTAAGGGCTGTACTTGTGCACAGTGAGGGTAGGTAGATCACCACTGTGCACCCTGCCAACATGATCTTCCTCTGAACTGAACCTCTCCTTGATTGTAGGGACATGACACCTTAGTTGACTTATATGTCCCGGATATGACCGTTGGCCATATCCCGGACCTATATGCCGGACCCACGACCTATGAAGGTCGGGTAATCCGGCCTCCCTGCTCCTGCACAACGTATCAAACAAGTTAGGCCGGCATATCTATGCATATGCCGGCACTCCTCAATAAGTATCCCGGTTATTCCGGCATATCTAAACTGTCACCGGGATACACTTATATGCCGGTCTGGCCGACTCTCCTTTATTCCGGCCAGCCCCCATCTAGGTCAACCGACATAAAGTCAACCTTACTCTTTGTAACTTTCTAGCCTCTTGACCCTACCGGGGGTCATCCCCCCGACAGGAATGGTAGAAATTACAAGTCAAGTATGAATTAACAGCGGGCAGTGTGATCATATTTTCGGATAACTTAGAGCTTTAGATTGAGGAGATCCAAATTATTTTAGCTTATTATGGCTACCTCTGTTTGAACTCTGAATTGATCATAAAACCTGCAACCTTTATTTGATTTTCTATTATTTCTTTGACTATCCATTATAATTTGTTTTCTTAAGTTTATTTTCTTAATGTAAGTTAATTTTCTATTATTTCTGTTTGATCAGTCTAAAGAGTTTCTCGAGTCAAGTGCTTTTGTTACTAGAAAAATCTGTAGAGAAGAATAGTACTTCCTCCGTTCCGAAATAAGTGTCGGCAATTTTGTACTAGCTTAGTACAAAGTTTATACTATGTTCCTGACAGTTATTTATGATCGGAGGGAGTAGAAATTATAAGTCAAGTATGAATTAACAATGGGCAGTGTGATCCTAATGTGTATTATTGCTTATAGATAAAATACCCTGTTTACATCACCCAAAATCTGTATATATAAGATACGTTAGTTTATCTTTCACAGAGGGTCCCCTGTTTATCCTTGCATAAAATAAGAACTTTATCTGCTTGAAAATGGTCATTGTCTATTGCACTATGTACGTCACCGTTTATATATTTTCCTTACAAAATGCTTAACTCCATGCATGGGTGTTAATGGCGCACGATTTACCAAACCTGAGATTTACAATATGTAGCTTCTATGTTTTTAAATAGTTATCCCCATCTCAGAGTTGGAACAACATTTGGTTGATATGGTTGTTGTTCTTTGACTTCTTTCCCTTTTCTTTTCAGGGTCGTCTGGCTTCATATTGCCGCCCAGTGTGATTACCACAACGAGATATTGTTCACTGCCAGATGGATCTAAGGTTTTCTCTGTTCTTGGCGAGTTTTGACTATTTGAGTTCACACTGTATTGCGGTTTCTTATTTTGGATTTGTTTCCTTGCATATCAGGGTTGTAATGATGAACCCCTTGAGGTGAAGGACTGCTTTCCTCTTATTTCATTGTAAAGGGCTATACATATATGATTGAGGTATTTCTATTTCTTTAGCTGATGTTATCTATATGCAATTGCAGTTGTTTTTTATCCAAAGGAACATTTATGTTTCCATGCAAATTTATATTTCTGATCATGGTTACTTATTGATTGTGCATTTCTGATAATACGGTATCTATGCTACTTTGGTTTCTAATATAGTCTACTGGAACTGCTTTTATTCCTCCCAAAAAAAAGAGCAAAGCCAGCATGGGTGTTTAGAACATGTGCCAGCAAATTATCTCCAGGAAACATTGTAGGATGTATCTTCACGAGATGATGATTTACCTTTAATATATCGCAGGGGTAAAAAGGACTTACCGCAAACGGACGGCTGGGGCGCGTTCTGTTTATCTATAATACACATCATTGCAAGGTCTTAGCTTCCACTTTCAACCCGAAGTGAACAAAATAGTATAAACAGCTTGGTGTTTTGTTCTCTTGTTGCTCCTAATGTTATTGTATTGGGCTTCAGGTTATGAGACAGATGCCCCTGTTCAGCGGCTGCGTACGCGTAAGGTGTTCTTCCTATACATATCAATCAAATTTCACAAGTATATACATCTATATGCATCTCTAGAGTTTCTCTTCCTCATCTTAGTGTGGGGTTTTTCCAGTGAAGTTGAGAAAAGGTCCTCTGTTGCTCATCGATTTAAGGCGAGGGCATGCAATCAGTTGATTCTGTAAAGATGTTATATGGTTTCCAGCTTATCTGAATGTGTAGAGTTATTGCATTCTGACCAACGATCTGCTGGCTATTCTTGCACATCATATTAATATGCCAGCTTATACTTATTGTTTTGGTGGTGAATAGTTCTATATAGCTGTAGCTAAGAACAATAGTTTCTGTAATGCTTGTGTCTAGAATTGGTGCTCTATATTTTATTCAGATTGAATTTCTGGTTCATTGTACATTTAGAAAACCTAATCTTATTATAGTTTTTTAGATGGGGAAAAAGCTTCTAAATATTATGTCTGAATCTTTGGTGTTGGACTGTGCGAATAAAGCATGTAAATGTGATTCCCGGTGATTTTAGGTGTAGACTATTCTTATACATGTATACTTTATTTTAAAGAATTTTCTTGGGTTCCATGCCTCAGTTTTGGTCCACAAGATTAATTTGGCACTATTTAGCATGTCGACACTAACACATATTTATTGAACTTGAAAGCTTAGTTAGCACCTTAGATCATAGTTTAAATAGGCATGTCTTACAATTTGTAATTTATATTCTAATTATAGTCAATATGGCTTTGTGTCCAGATCAATGTGGAGGGAATATAGAACGACCAGGAGATCAAATCTTGCTCTGTTATAGAGGAATAAATAAATAAGATATTAAATGGGCATTAATAATTTCCTGGCTATTATACATATGTCAAACTGAATCAGAATATTTAGTAGTTTAATGACGCTGGTTCCACACTGCATATTTTCCACTATGTGCTTCAGAGAGTGAAGATTTGTTTGGTGATGCCCTTTGTTGCTCCCCTGGTGATGGTTTCTTACATAAGCATAATGTTATTGTTTATTTTAATATAACATACTGCTACTAGCTTATTTATTTAGATTTTTGGTCAGCCCGGTGAAAGCACAATGGCTATCTGTTTCTATCTGTTTTATGCTTTTGGTTTTAGTTACTGAAATCACTGCAAATTATGTAATGCAATAGTTACTCACATTCTTTTTTTATCTCACTTCCTCTCTTTGCCTCATTTATGTATAGCTGGTCTCAAACAGGTAATCTTATGCGACTAAAAATCTTATATTCGAATAAGGTCTGTATTTTCCAGTGAGTAATTAGAAGCCTATTCTTTTCGGTGTAGCATCTGTCCTGATATCCTGTTATTTCTTGAATTAGAGTGCTATGCCTCTCTATTGATCTTATGTGCTACTGTTCATCTAATATCTGTCCATGCTGTTACCTTCGCTCTTTTTCGCCATGTTGTCTTGTGTTGCTCTGTCTGCATGGTTGTATTGTCTTTCTTGCTTTTTACTTTTTTTTTTACCAAATTGTTGTATGATAGCTTATGTTATTTTTATAAATAGGTTGGTTCTGAAACCGTTCGCAAACCCTCTGAACCTTGGTAGGTTTTCATGGATTGGATGTTCACACGTTTATTTCTACATGGAGAGTCACTTTGACTTGATCTAAATATCTTCTCGTGATTTGTCCAGCAGTGCCAAAGATGCTATTGTTTCATCTGTCAAGTGGGTCCTGAGGATGTACTTCCGTTAGTCCCCATGGTTGAGTCTGAAGAGATAATTACTTGCATGTTAAACCCGCATGTTAAAGAAATGTAGTTTCGTTGCAATACAATATCCGTGCCAAGGATATTCAGTTCAGCAGGAGCCATGAAACAAAATGATGAAGCAAATATTTGAAAGCTTTTTAAACAGAACACTGAAACAAGTGCAGTAGCTATCAAGATATGGGGTTTACGCTCAAACATGCAAGCAAAGTTCTGGAAAAGTGTCTGGATTAGATGAGGAAAAGCTCCTATACCTCTTAGAAGGTTGTATTTATAAAAAAAGTATTTTAGTCCTTTTAGTACCTATAGAGTTGTTTATAGCCTACTTGGTGTTTATCGCTTTTGCTACAACCTGTATACCACCTCTATATCTGGCAGTAGCTACAACATGACTGGTTTCCTTCATAATTTCTGGTAGTAAATTCTTGACAGTAATTTATTATTGAAAATATTAAATTTTGGCAAATAATTTGATAGTAATTAATTGGTGAAAACCTTCATCAGTAATTTTCCGATGTTAACAATTTAACAATAGTTCTTCAAGGGTCTTTAAGTACATACTTTTTTCAGAAGTAATTCATACGACCAGGTAAATATCTATCACTTCCATTTTATAAAAATTAAAATACATATTGTTATTATTATTATTATTATTATTATTTACTCGCTTATAATTGCTAAATTAGTTTAAATCCAACGGGATCGTGCGCCAAGGCGCACCTCTACATCTAGTGTGGTATGACCGGGTAACATCCCTTGTCCTGAGATAGTTTTTTTATGGTCGTCCTGAGGTAGTTATGGTTTGAAATATATCAGTATAGGCATCTCACATACTAGCATATGTGCTGAAGTGTCTAGGTATATGTCTGAATTTAGTTTCATGTAAATTTTTTTGTTTATCTTCTGCTACTTATGAATAATGGAAGCATTCTCTGGGTATTTACTTCGAGAAGGATGCACACAAATGCTTAGCTAATTACTATACTCCATCTTTAGTTCAATCTGCTATTTTTTTGGGTGATCTATAAATCTGTAGCAGGTCTAGTCAAAAGAAAAGGCTTAGACAATTAGTAAGCTACATCTTTATTCTATCTTAAATATTAATTTCATCTTTACTCTGTGAACCACAACAAGTATAGTCAACATATCGAAGGAACTAAGCTACTTGATGTAAGTCACATTTCACTGCCGAGTAAGCTCTTCATAACGAGTCTGGGAGTGTGGGAAGATAAATTTGACCCAACACACGCAAAGTTTGTTGCAATACAAGATAAAATATATAACCTGAAGAGTTCTTGGTTTGCTGTTGTTGCTCTAACCTTGCTTTTCAGAGAAGATAGGCATCAATTTCCTTCTATGTTCCGAGAAATGGTCAGGCAGGAAGATTAATTATCGAATGGCCTTCAACCTTTGTAAGCTGCAACTAGTTTACATTGCACTTTTTCATTCACTTGTTTTTGTATTACTAATGGCAATTTACTTACCTCAATTCCGTGCAGTTGTGTAGATTGCCAAAATAAATGGATGATGCATGCTGAGGTCCTGAGAAAGTTTGAAGAGTAGTGCTACTATGAGATAGTTATAGATTTTGTTTTGGATTCTCATTTTCAGATGTAAAGTGCTTGAATGTATTGGATCAAGCTCTTTGTAAAGCTACATAGTTAATTTAATATATCACTGTTTGCTATATTACATCGCCGGTGCACTCCTAGCATTGAAAAATAATTGTTACTGGCAATATATAAAGGGATTTCTATTTTCGTGCCCTCGGGTCCTTAGTTGTATTCAGTTTTCCTTAGCTCCTTAGTTTTTCCTCAGTTTTTCCCAAGGCCTTGTCTGAAACCCTCACAGGGAGCTCGGATGGGAGGAATCCCGTTCAGTTGACCGTTCTGTGCTGACAAATGGGGCCACGTCGTGTGGGGCCGGTAGAAAGGGACCGCGTGAGACAGGACGAGACCGTGTTTGGTCATACGAGCGGAGCAGGGGCCGTAGCGTGTGGGGCCGTAGCGTGTGGAGCCGTGTGGGTCCGGGACATGGGCACGAGTTGTTTCTGTCTCTTTCGCCCAGATTAGCAGCTTCTCCTTCTGTTTTTTAACGCTATTCATTTCTTTATGCCTTCGTTTTTACCCAATCAGATAGGAAATCTAGGGCACAAATCCAGAGAAAATATAGGATAAGCTGTATACAGCAGCCAACATAGCATAGATATATTCACGACAGATCCAACAGTACTACCGATAGATCCAACATAAGCTATATTTTACATGAATTTAAGCTTGGAGGCTGCGCAGGTGAATCCCAAGTGCTTTGTGTTTGGCCATGAACGCATGCACGTTCACGGTCGTTCCAACTCTAGCGCCGCCAATGGATCTGCCAATTGATTCAGCATGGTTCACCAGGCAGTTGAAGTCGCTGGCGCGGAGCCTCCTGTTGCAGAAGGGGCACTTGTAAACGCCTCGAGCAAAGTGGCCATCGTAATGGCCGGACTGCAGCCTCCTGAGGATGTAACGAGTCTTGGTGTGGAAGGACTCGTCGTCGTTGTCGATGTCGCTGCTCTGCACCTGTCACGTAGCACCAAAGATCGAAAAACACGGAGTCAATTGCAGCGATGATGGAACAGAGAGTGAACAAAAGATCATGCATGATAATATGGGCACGAAAAAAAGAGGTAGCCTCAGTTACATTGGACACACTTATATCCAGGATTTGAGTCACTGAACCAAAAATCATACACAACAAATTTGTACACACCAATTATTCACTGACCAAACCCTGAATCAATTTGTGCCCAAATACTCATCATCATCGGCACAAATTAACCGGATGGGATTGATTACTCACATAAGTTAACCGAATCTTAAACAAAAGCAAATCACAAACACTAATAACGCAAGATCTAGAACTAGGAACAGACGAACCCTAATAACGCAAGATCTAACACAAAAGGGTTGAACTAGGAACAGACGAACCCTAATAACGCAAGATCTAACACAATAGGATTGAACTAGGAACAGACGAACCCTAATAACGCAAGATCTAACACAAAAGGATTTAACTAGGAACAGACGAACCCTAATAACGCTAGATCTAACACAAAAGGATTGAAATGGGATAAGAACAAGGGAACAAAGGGTTACCTCTAGCTCGTCGTCGACGATGCTGGTGTCGTAGGGGTTCTCCGGCGCGACGTACGGCACTGGTTCGTACGGGTCCCAAGCGATGGGGGCCTGGACGGGGGCGGCGGCCGATGCGCCGGCGGCTACGTCGGAAGCAGCGACGGGGGCCTGGACGGGGGCGGTGGCCGATGCGCCGATGGCTACGTTGAA
The DNA here is from genome assembly GCA_007115705.1 of Dactylis glomerata. Classification (NCBI taxonomy): domain Eukaryota; kingdom Viridiplantae; phylum Streptophyta; class Magnoliopsida; order Poales; family Poaceae; genus Dactylis; species Dactylis glomerata. The sequence goes on from QXEO01000344.1 coordinate 2,787,869, forward strand.
AGCAGCGACGGGGGCCTGGACGGGGGCGGCGGCCGATGCGCCGGCGGCTACGTCGGAAGCGCCGACAATGGGCATCTCATTCTTCTCCATCGCCGGCGGTTTTCTTTGGGGTTTTTTCTTCGGTTGTGGAGAAGATGATGTGACAGGAGAGGCGGTTGCAGTGAGAATGAGAGAGTGGGCGAGCGTCGAGGGAGAGAAAGAGGGGCTCTATAAAGACGAAGGTGGCGTGTACCGCAACACGCGTCCGCTATGCATGGCTGCAGCGTGCACCGCGACACGAGGCTAACCCTGTGACGTTTGGTGTACTCAGTTATAACCTCGGGCCTTATACAGAAATTTTATCTGTACTCAGTTTTCCCCTCGAGTACTTAGACTGGCAAGTGCAATATACTCAGTTCTACCCTCAAGTAGCTGGTCAACAGAGAGTCAACAAATGAGATTAACATAGCTAATTGAGTCATTTCATGCACAAAAAAATCCAAAAAAAATAAAAACATAGTGGCCCCTACTCATGGAGTCTTCCTACGCAACCTGCCACCTAGGAAACCTTAACAAACATAGATAAATCAAGTTTTACCACAAATTGCCACTTCTCAGAATCACTAGTAGTTATGAAGATGCATGGTTTTCCACTCAAACCCCTTTGCAAAACATCTTCCCCAAAACATAGTTTGTCTAAATGAGGCCATAATTATCACACTCATGTATATTTGAATTGTAAATAATTTGATGTAGCCCAATATGAATTATATTGTACAAAACACGCATTTTTCATTTTGTAATTCTTTTGTTTGAATCCCTTAGTCTATTTAGTATTTACGTGCCCTTGGTTTCTTAGTACTACTCAGTTTTGCCCTCAAGTACTGTCACAAATGCCCACAGAAGCCCAAACTTATCCTGATTGGTTGAGCCGTTGTCACACGGATCGACTCCACCAACCATTGATGCACTGATCTAACGGGCAGTATACCCCTCTTCGTCTCTTCGTGGCCACCCCTCTCTCTCTCTTCGTGGCCACCCCTCTCTCTCTGTCGGTGGACAGTGCCACCCCTCTATTTATGTGCAATAATGAGTTTGCCACGTAACTATATTCTCTCTATTTATGCATTATTTTCCATGATCTAAAAATGTTAAACTAAAAAGTGGTATAATTTTGGTGTAAACAAGAGACATACATATTTGCGGATTTCGGTGAATGCATTATTTGTCACCCCTCTAACAATTATCAACTCTCTTTAGCATTCCTTTTCTTTTAGGGAATATAGTTTGTGGTATAATTTTGGTATAAACATGAGGCATACATATTTGAGGGATTTCGGTGAATGGATTATTTGTCACCCCTCTAACAATTATCAACTTTCTTTAGCATTCCTTTTCTTTTAGGGAATATAGTTTTGGTAATTTGAAACGGCCCAAAAGTGGTATAATTTTGGTAGAAACATGAGACATACATATTTGGCATATTTGGGGGATTTTGGTGAATGCATTATTTATCACCCCTCTAACAATTATCAACTTTCTTTAGCATTCTTTTTTTTAGGGAATATAGTTTGGGATATAGTTTTGGTTATTTGAAACGTTCCAAAAGTGGTATTATTTTTCGTATAAACATGAGACATACATATTTGTGGGATTTCGGTGAATGCATTATTTGTAACCCCTCTAACAATTATCAACTATCTTTAGCATTCCTATATTCCCTAACACTTATTTTTTTTGGTAATTTCGGTTAATGCACACACTAACTTTGAAAACAACTACAAGTACATGTAACTGAATAATGGATTTATAACAAGGGATCCCTTGTAACAACTTCTAGCGCCTGATGAGCAATGATAAGAATCCGATCGCAATTATACAACAAAAAAAAACCAGCCATCAGATTAGCTTGCTTCTTCAACTCGATCAGCTGCCTTAACTGCTTGTTCATTTTCTTCAGTTCTCCCTTTACTTCCACCAGTTCTGCATTGGGAGCATTAGGCATAATCGGAACGGCTCCTCTCTCTGCCGCATTCTCTACAGCAAGTCCCCCCTCCCAAATTGCGCTCCCCAATAGCGCCAATTGATTCCTGCAATTTAAGCCTCTGAACATACACATCGATCCACTCGAAATACCTTCATTTCTTCAGGATCTGAAAACAACAACGTGAACCCTAAATCCCAAATTCGAGGGAATAACAAGAAAATCGAGAGAAAACAGAGCAATTGGAGCGAGATCTAACCTTATCCCCCTCTCTATATGGCAAGCTCTCGTATGCAAGGAACTCACGTCCATGGTTGTCGTTGTCGTCCGTCTTACAGATCGACCGCTTCAGAGGCTCCTGGCGTGGGCAGTCAGGCCATCTTGTCAAAGACACGGGTCCATACTGCGGCCATGAAGAACGGGAGGTCAAAGAGAAACTAGACATCACCCGCCTACCGGAGAAGGGCTGCCGCTGGCGGAGAAGAAGAACAATGGGGCGCGGGGAAATAAAGGGGAAGCAATGGCACGGGCACGGGCGCGGGGCTGGCTCGGGCTCCCATTTTGCAATGGTAACCTGGGTAAGCTGTGGGTCCGGCGCGCTAACATGGACAAGTTGTGGGTCCCACGATGATCTGGATAAGTGGAGACATGTCTACTGTGGGGCACCAACAGCGGCCCCACTTGCCAGCACCAACCAATGGTCAACTAAACGGGATTCCTCCCGTCCGAGCTCCTTGTGAGGGTTTCAGACAAGGGCTTGGGCAAAACTGAGAAAAAACTAAGCGGCTGAGGAAAACTGAGCACAACTAAGGACCCGAGGGCACGGAAATAGAAATCCCATATATAAAATACTTTAATTATCGAGCTATTCAGCAATTCTTCTAAGTTTTTTCAATGATATGTTATGTCCATCACAAAATCCATTCATCCAGGGCAACCAGCAACGGATATGAAGTGTTGGTAGGCTCTACCTATATATGTTGCTATCTTACAATGCTTCTTGATGTCATTTACCAACGCATGTATATGCATTGCTGTAGACTTTTGCAACGCCACCAACGGCAACTCATACCAAATCCGTTGGTGCAGATGTTACCAACGCTTATTTGGACATTTGGCAACGCATTGATGCGTTGCTGAAGGGGGGTTCCTGTTGTAGTGTGGTAAATACTCAGTTGCAACTTACTTGCAACTAAAAAAAGCTCAGTTGCGACCCATTTGCAACTAGAAAAACTCAGTTACGACCCACTTGCAACTCACTTGCAACTAGGAAAAACTCAGTTGTGACCCATTTGCAACTGGTAAATCACAGTTGTAGTTCATTTGTAAATAAAAAATCTTAGTTGCAGACCACTTGCAAACCAGATAAAACTCATTTGCGACCCACTTGTTACTAGAAAACCTTAGTTACAACCCACTTAAAAATAAATAAAAACCAGTTACGACCTATTTGTAACTAAAAAAATTCTCGCTACAACTCACTTTAAACTTTTATACTAGCACAAATTAGGACCCAAAATCCGACAGTAAGTACCATTTTTTGTCGCATCCCAAACTCAAACAAACTCACCTACAACCTATGTACAATCTACGCATGTTATTACATGTCTAGATTAGAAGGAAAAAAACAAAAACAAATTCCATAAGAAAGGGATGGCAGAAAATGTCCTACACGGCACAAGATAAAAAAGGCAAAGGAAAAAAGCCCACACTGTCAGACCTGCATGCAATTTGCGTACTCAGAGCTGGCCCAGCAAAAATTCTTTTTTACAATTGATCGGTTCTATCAGTATATACCCCACATGCCATATATCAATTGTCAAATATAATTAATACTTGTAGCGATCTATTTAGAATTTTGTTTAACTGAGATAGGAGATGCATTTTAGCGGCGCTTTATCTTTTATTTCTAGCTAGCTAGGGTTGTAAAATGAAATATGGCACAGATGCAAGGGAACTAGGGAAGCGTGAAAATACACACTACTCCAAGAGTATACATAACTGTTCTTTTGACGTGCTAATGTATTTGAATTTCTTAGAGTAACATTATTTGCTTAAATCCTAAATAAGAAGAGGAAGAAAAAGAGTCATGGCTTGACACGCTTCAATGAATTCAGCATGGTCAGTTTTTTTTTTATAAATGTACGATATAATTAGCTATGCTTTTGCACGTGACATGAGATATAAAACGTGTCAAACTTGCTACGTGTCATTTTATTATGTCAAACTGGTTACATAACTGCTATTTTTGGTTAAACCTAAGTTGTAAATTTTAAATCTAACTACCACAATAATTTGAATTATGTTGTCAACGTGGTGTCCCTATTTTAGACCCTCATATCTTGCTTTTAATATATATAATAATAGGGTGTGTCTAGGGCTCAGTCTACTGAGCATTAGTTGATGATCAGTAGAATAACGTCATCATATCTCAGTTGCAACTCATGTTGCAACTCACTATTAGCATGAATCACGAAGCAATCCAACGATCCGGATATATGGTTCCTAGTTGCAACATCATTTGCAACTGAAAAAATTTCGGTTACAACTCAACTTGCAACTCAATTGCATGAATCACGATGTAAATCTAATGGTCTAAAATTTTACTGAGCCCTAAGTTATTTCTCAGAGAAATAGCAAAACCGATAATAATAATAATAATAATAATAATAATAATAATAATAATAATAGATAGACAGATACATAAACAGATAGGTAAAGAAATTAACTTGTATCACTTGCATCTCTTAAGGCTCCGTTCGTCTCAAAGGATCATCAAAGGAATTATAGAGGTTTGCTATCCTATGGATTCTTTTCCTTTGGAGGCATTCGAAATGCAGGGAGTAGTTGTACTGATTCCTTTGGAAAGGGCCGGTTTCCTTCACTTTTCACGGGAACTGATACATCTACCCAGACTTCATTTTTGCGTGGAAGCCCGAGGCGGTGAAGGAATCAAGGAATCCACGTTGGAATGCTTCATCATTGAAGGGAAATGTACAAATAGATAAACTTGGTTTAGGAGGACCATGGGAAGGCACATGAAAGGACAAACGGTGGAGCATGCGATCTATGTCCATGATCTACAGATTGCTCACAATATTTTAATCCGATGTAGGCACAGTTTAGTTCTTTGGCTAAATCCTGTGTACCGAACACCGACGGCTGGAACCTTTCCTGTGTTTATCAATCCTATGTTTTGCAAATGCTTTGTTTTTTGATTCCTACTAGATGGACCTACCGTGCTTCGCCGCGTCGTTCTACGCAAATATCATTTAAATTTTGTGCGATGAGTTCAAGCATGTCGGGACATGCAGGGATTGGGTTGGAGTCGATAGGATGAGTATTTCAGCTTGCATCATCATAGATTCCACCATTGTAGCAGAGACCACTTTTTGTTCTGTTTTTTTCTACTTTTAGGAGACACAATGCAAGCACCTCATTAGAACATAAATGTACTTAGAACAACAATGACTTGGTAACTCACTAAAACCCAACATATCGATGCTATGGAACAAAAAAAATCGAGAATAAATCACAAATGTTACGTGTGCAACAACTAAAGATTCACACATAAGAAAAATCAATCTCATGACATAGCTACATATGTTTCATGAAAAATCAAAATCTGAAGCAAGACAGCTGAAAAAGACATCCATCCCAGCTCCAAGTCAAACACTCCAACCATGGAAAAAAAACATCTGAGGCATACAACACAGCATAAGAACGTAACAGTTAAAGAGTGAAAAAACATCCTAGTTCGCACTGAACCATAATTATTTGATTAAGGATGCAAAACTTCTCTTTCCAAAACAAACATAAGATATGTGTGAATAAAGTGAATGCATCAAATATTTCTTGCCCAGATGTTGCATTGAGAGATTAACTATCAAGGCAGTGAAACCAAAATCAGAAAAAAAAAAAAAAGATCGCTGCAGTGGGTGGCCCCCACGAAAGTGACAGGCCGCTTCACCAGGGATGGCTCGCAAGAGGGAGCTTAGAGCTCTTCTTTGATGGCTCGCAAGAGGGAGCTTAGAGCTCTTCTTTGATGGTCTGTATTATTCCTCAGTTTTTTCTACCTATGCACCGAACAGAGCCTAAAACTGTTAATAGCATAGCTCATGTATTGGTTTTTTTTTTAACACGTATTGGTTTTATTGGTGATGCCTTTGTGCATATGATGTGCTCGGTGTTTGGTGTGCCTCGACGTTAAAAAAAATCGAGTATGCAGGGTGAACACCGGGTGGTAGAGCAGGTGGTTGGGGTCTGTTGACCCCTACGTCCGCCTCTGGCTGCATCCGTCTGGCACTGGCAGGGTGCTTCCGCTTGCGCAGAGGGTTGCTGAGACTTAAACCCCCTGTCAAGGCCTCAGCCGATGGTGCGAGTCTGTCATACGACGTGGCATGCCCTATGATAATCCAGACAGCATTCATGAACTCTCCTCCGGTGCTTAGCTTCTTGGAGTGAGACTCCTGGCCGCAGTGGTGGCTGGCGTAGCACAGCATCTCCACCCACACGCCGGCGATCACCTCCAGCATGTCGGCGGCGGGCAAGCGCCACCTGTTGCCGAGCAGCATTCGGGCGAGCCAGGATCCGTCGGCGTAGACGGGCCGGTCGTCGACGTCGTTAGCAGCTTCGTCGCCGATGCCGTCAATGTACTTGTTGCGCCTCGAATCAGCCGGGAGCTGCCACTCGGCAATCTTGTTGATGATCTCCGATCTAGACAGTTTCATGGTGCCCTCCTTGGTGGACTTCAATTTAACCCACCACACCATATCATAGTACTTCAAGTTCTCCTTGTACCGGCCGTTGCGAACAACTCCCGGCAACAGGTAGGGATGCACCACCATGAGAAACAGCATGTGGTTGGAGAGCACCCTTATGCTGTCCCGGAGCTCCTCGTGAGGGTCGTCAGGGCACAGGGAGAGGTACAGATCGGTGGCGATGTGCCACACGAGGATGCTACGGTCCAGCTCGGTGTCGTCGGCGATCCGCGTGAGATCCTCGTACATCCCTTTCTCCTTGAGGATCCACCTGCCCCTTGCATTCCTCAGATCATCTATTTTCCTCTTCCGAATCTCTCCCAGCACCAGAGCCCTGATGCCGTCGGAGATGGGCGCGGTGGTCGAGTAGTGCATCTTCTTCCACCGGTCCCCAAGTCCGATCATCTTGGCGATCTTGCCTCTCAGGTGGTCGTCCTTGTTGGCGTCGATGCAGAGGTCCAGCAGGTTGTACTGCCCAAGCGAGTCCAGGCAGGCACTCCTCCTTGCTCCAGCCTTGAGCATCCGGCGGAGGCGCATAACCGCGCCGCAGAGTCGGTGCCACCCCCGGGCATGGTAGGACGCGCACGCCCAGGAAGACGCTGCCGCCCTGACAGACGACACGAGCTCCAATGCCATGGCTCCGACGAGCAGGACGTAGGTGACGGCGACGTCAGCTCTGCCGTAGGCGTCCTTGCTACTGAGCTGAAATAGCACGAACGCTGCGACCACGGAGGGCGGCGCGACGATCCGGATGCACAAGCCGTGCCAGGTGTGGATCACTGCCGCCTTGGTGTAGAGTATGTCGTACAGGAGGGAGAGCTCCATCGCGGCCAGTTGGAACAGGTAGTTGCCGCCGTTGAGCTGGATGCCTTGCCGCACGGCTTCGTACTCAGACACCTGCATCACCGGCTCATCAGCCAGGAGGCCCTTGCAGAAATTGAGCATGTAGTGGGCTCCCAACAGGACCTCCTCAGTGTCCAGTCTCTTTCCCCCCTCCCTCCAATGGAAGGACCACCGGCGGCCGACGGCTTGCCCTCATCGAGAGAGCTCGCGATGCTGTCGATGACGCCACACTTGAGCGCCCACGTCCTCTCGCCGTACTTGAGACAGCCGATGACGAACATCAATGCAGCGGCGGCGAGCAACGTCCAGGCAGCTGGGTTCTTGCCGGCAGCGACGAACTGGTACATGACATAGGCGGCACCGAACACCTGCGCCGCGAGGGTGAGCAGGTGGCGCAGCCAGAGCTGATTGTCCTGGAAGGCGTAGGCGGTGATGGTGTCCGGCCCACCAAGGTGAAGCAACAGGAAAGGAGCCCAGAATGGCACCATCTGGTGCTGGTAGTGGTCGCCTGGAGGAGATCTGCTCATGGCGATGGACATGTGGCCAAGGGCATAGATTGCGGTGTAGTCGGCCATCAGATACGCCAGCCAGAGAAGGATTGTCAACACACCTGAGGCTTCACGACTACGCCTGATCCCTGCACAGAAGAGGAGGATGACTTGCAGGGCGAAACTCAGGATCACCAAAATCTGGATATTCCATTGTTCCCAAAACGATGCTAGACCTCCACCCATTGCTCCGCTCCCACTGAAGGAGGATACACATGTAAACCAAATGCAAGTTAAAAATATCGACATGTATGATATATTGATATCAAATAAATATAATATAAAATTATATTTGAAAGAAAAGCTATTAATAAAATTATGCTTTTGCCTCTCAGGTGGCGACCGGACAAGCTGTTTTGGCCAGGAGCTTACCTTGGTTGTGGACGAAGAAGCAGCGCGGCGAGCGGCGCGGGTGGTGAACCGCCGAGCTCAGCGCGTGGATCCTGCCCTTGGCGGCCAGGAAGGAGCTCAGGTGCAATTAATTAATGGGGAGGGGCGGTGATGAATCTTCGTTGGGCCTTTGTTCCTTTGCGCGTTTCCTCGGCTGGAATCGAAACCAAATCTTTTGCCTTTGTTCTCGTTCAGACTAGAAATCGAGCTTTGGTGACTGGAAGAAAGGTCCCGAAGGACCTGGAGTGGCGGAGAGCTAGCGAGGTGGCAATAATGGAGGGGTGCTGCGACACTGTGAGCTCCTGATGCCTAGCATGGCCGGTAGGATATAATGACGCCCTGTATGTGTCAATGTGAAATGATGGGACGTGTCCCCATCTGTGGACGAGTTTGAGGAGATCAGTAGAGGAAGGTGTTGGTCAGGCCATAATGGAAGAACGTGGTGTGTTGGTGCTGCCGCTGATGCACGACTCACATCGATTTACTACCCGAGCAAAGAAATTTTTACAGTTCTTCTGTCAAGTGTTAAAATAAATAGCATAGCTCTTTCTCTCAGCTTGAACTTTTATAATACTTGGCTGCATCAATTTGATATAATATCAGAGTCGAGAAGTCCTAAGTTCAAACCCAGCTAATGCACTATTTAGTGTACTCCAAATAGTTACGACTTCATCTACCCACATCTAATATCTTCCCGTTTATCTAGTCTAAATCGTGAAGTCAGGACAACTTATTAAGGTTGCATTGTATGCGTGTGAACGGGCATGGCCATGGGAAACGATCACCTCCGTCTCAGGCCGCCTAGATGATGATGGTGATGATACACTGTACCATGTTAACGGCGGTGGCTGATGTTATTTCGAATCGAATTGCAACGTTGTCATGTGGACGAGCGTGTTAGAATATAATGTTGTGTACGGCTAGATTATGATAGAGATAGGATACGTGTCTTGTACTTCAAATCTATACCTTGTCTTGTACTTCAAATCGGTCTGTTGTACGTCTATATATACTCATCCGAGAGGCTCAATAATACATCTATCATATTTCGTCAATCTCTTTCTCTCTATCGTTCTACATGGTATCAGAGAGGCAAGATCCTTGACCTAGCCGCCGCCCCGCTTTCGCACCGCGCCGCCCCTGGGGAGGTCGATCTCCATGATCTCCGCCGGGGGCCGTGCCGCCCGTATTAGGGTTCGTCCGCCGATCGGTTGATCAGCTGCCCTACGTCTTTTTCTCGCAGCGACGTTTTTTCTTTTTGGTTTACCGATCTTAGATCGGATTGAGTCGCCCACCGCCGCCGTCACCAAGCGTCTCTACTCCAATCTCGGCGTCGATCTTGCACCGGCGGCCACCCATACGCCGGCTATCGCGGCCAACACGCTGGCGCCGTCGCCGCTTCGGCCGGCTCTTGCCGGTTGTCGCGGTCCCTCGGCCGGCTGCTGCGCCTACCTTGGTAGGCTGCCGCGGTCGTCTCGCCGGCGCCGACTCCGCGCTGGCCGGCTCGCTTTCACCAACCGCGCGGCAACGTTGGACGCGTCGTCCGAGGGACGCCTCGGTGCGTCACTGCCGGCTCCACGCCTACGCGGTCTCCATCGCCGGTCCGTCTTCGCCGTCATCGCCAGGGACTTCACCGACAACGATGCCACGGGTTCCGATCTGTGTACCGTCGTCAAGGACTTGGCGAACAGCGCCGCCGTCGGTCTGATCAACCGATCTGACGCACGTCTCCGCCAAGTACGTCCTCGAGCACGCGCCTACCACCGTTCGAGCATCGGGCAGCCGCTGCGTCGCCCCTTTGGGCCGTAGCGTCGCCGCCTTTGGTCCCCGCCGCCGGCTACCAACGTGCCTTCTCCCACATGTACGTCGCTGGTGGTTCTCACGCCGCTACACCAACTCGCGCCCTGCAGCTACGTCGTCCCATCGGGCCGTAGCGTCGCTGCACGCGGTCATCACCGTCACCTCGGGAGGACGTCGCTGGCTTCCACCGCGCCACCTCCCTTGGCGCGGGATGCCACCGTCCGCGCATGGTCTTCGTCACGTTGCCGGGTTCTTCCTCGCCTACTTCGAGCACCGCTGCCGCATCTCCACAGGCAACCTGCATGGCCACTCCTAGCCGTCGCAGGTCCCGCTGACTACCCTTCACCTGTCTAGGCATCCAGCATGGCCACTCTTGGTCGTCGCTGGTTCGTCGCCTTCTACGTCTACGTCCAGCACGACTTCATCGCCAGCGTCATCGCCTCGTTCTCGACTACACCTGCTCGTCTACTCCGACAACCGCGGACTGCATCGGCACTCTCTGTCGTTATGCGCCTCGCAATCGTCGTGGAGGCCTTCTCTGCTAGTCTCCTTTCCGACATGGCGTGAAGTTGTTTCTACTGGTCCCGTTCTTCGCACGCCCGGTACTGGCAACACTGGTGCTTGCCTTCGTCCCCGACGCGTTCCCCATTCTGGCAAGCTCGGTCGCAGCGCCTCGTCCTCGTGTTCGTCTTCACGTACTCGGTTTTGGCACAACTGGAGTATGCCTTCGTTCGCGACGTGCGCCTGGTTCTGGCAAAGCCATGGCTGCACCTCGTCCTCGACGACTCGGACTGCATCGACTTCGGCATCGCTCTCCTCGACGACTGCCTCGACACGTCTCCGTCCTTCTACGACGCTCTACGCGCCTGCAGCTTCATCTGCGGCTACCTCGACATCGGCACCCGACCACGACATCGACCATGGCGACCCCTCGCATGGCTACCTCGACCAAGGTTGCAGCACCCACCGCTCTGGGCTCCCTCGACATCGGCACAAGGGCTACCACCTCGCCTGAGCTCCTCACCAGCATTCTCTACAGTCCAAGCTTCTGCGACGTGACACCGTCCACAACGTTCCCGCTACTACTGCGGGTGGATGTCAGTGCACTGGTCTACTTCGGTTTTCTCTCCAGTCTGACCGTTCGCAACGCTCCAGTTGTTCACGACGCTACCGCTACGACTGCGGGGGGATGTTAGAGTATACATGTTGTACACGGCTAGATTAGGATAGAGATAGGATACATATCTTGTACTCCAAGTCTATTTCTTGTCTTGTACTCCAAGTCGGTCTATTGTACGCCTATATATACTCGCCCGAGAGGCTCAATATTACATCTATCATATTCGGTCAATCTCTTCCTCTCTATCGTTCTACAGAGCGATTATCGTGTGTCTCATAGGCGCGGAACACCACAGACACAAGCAGTGCCGAGTGTGCACGCGAAAACACATGTGTCAAAATTTCTATACACACTGCAATGAGGTCGGAATCATACGGCAGACTTCTTTGCACAACAAACATCTCATCAACCACACAGTTGTGCTCTGTTCATGGCAAGCGACCTGCAAAATACACGGCAAACCTTGGCATACGATAATGTTATGGGACACATGGATGTGCTGACTAGATATCACAGAGCTGTATCGACGCCTTCGACGGCATGACTTTGCCATGTGTTGTCCGGTAAGCACATGACATAGATTAGGGTTTAGGTTCTTGCCGTTTTTCCCGCCCAATCTCCTTTTTCAGCGAAGCTTGCCGGCCCACATGTTTCTCGTCTGTCCTAACAGGATAAGAGCATCTCCAATAGGTGCATAATATTTCGGCGTGCTATATGTCGTCCCGCCTGCGCTGTAAACGTTTGCGGCGCGCTGGCCTGGATTTTTCCCCACCGGAGGCGCTAAACTACAGCGCTCCGCCGGGTGCTCCAAAATGCAGCGTCATCGCCAGCGCCAGAACATTAGATAATTTTTTTATATATTAGAAAATAGCTAGAAATTACATCGCCAGCGCTAGAACATAATAGATAAACTAAAAATAAACTACTCCTCGTCGAAGGAGTCCCAAAAACTAGAGTAGAGGGTCGTCGATGACACCGGAGAGGTCGTCCAGTCGAAGGAAGAAGATGACGACACGACGATCGTCGACGGGCCGGCGCTGTTCTTCTTCTCCTCCTTCTTCCTTGCCGCCTTCCTCGTGGCCTTCTCTTCCATGGCCTTCTTCCTTGCCGCCTTCTTTGCGTGGCGCTCCTCGTGGTCGGCCTTCTTCACGGCCTTGACCGCCGCCTTCTCCTCGGCCTTCTCAGCGTAGAACACCTCCATCATGGCGACATACTCCAGAAACTGTTCGCGCCACTCGACGCGGAAGCGCTCGTCGCGCTCCGCGATGAGGAGGCGCTGCTCGAGCTCCCGCTGGCGCTCGCGCTGCTCGCGCGTGACGGCCGGAGGCGGCGGCGTGAGCATCTCCGCCTGCGCGCGCGTCGAGACATCGTCGAAATTCATCGACCGGCGCGGGCGGCCGAGGCGCCAGGCAACTGCGTCGTACGCGCACGCCACCTCGTGCGCCATCTCAAAGGTGCTGAGGCCGATGCGCTCCTCGTCGGAGCGGATCTCCGCGTAGAAGGTGCCGTTGGGCCGCGCTCGAACGCCGCGGTAGCCGGAGCTTGAGCGGCGGCGGGGCGGCATCTCATCGGCGGGAGAGGTCGCACGGCGCGAGGGAGAGCGAGGAGGGCGGCGGCGGCGCGAGGAGGGTGGTGGCGGCGCGAGGTGAGTGGCGCAGAGGAGAGCGAGCGGCACACGGGTGTGAACTTTCCGTGGCGATTGGCGAGCGCGGTGCGTGGAGTTAAATAGCGCCCGCGGCAGCCGGAGCGGCAACTTTGCCGCGCAGGATGGTGCAAACGTGCGCGCGCGACAAAAGTTTTCCCGCACCGCTCGTTTTCCCGCTCCCGCTGGAGGAGCGCGCGGGCTCTCCCGCGCGGCAAACCGGCGGTTAATTTGCCGCGCTGGCGTTTTCGCGCCTCTGTTGGAGATGCTCTAACACACGGCAAACACTCTATCGGCGGTGTGTATTCAATAAAAACACATGACAAACACTTCTTCTCTTATAATTCAAATAAGTTATTTTTGCGAATCTTTTCTTAATTAATTCTCGAATGCCAAGAGGTTGATATTTTTTCATTAGAACATGTCATATAAAATAACGTCACGCGAAGATCTCGCGCGTGTTTTTGTTTGCTTCTGAATTAGTTATGATTTTTTAGGGTGAAATGACGACACACGAGAACTCGCGCTCGTGGGTAGTGTGGAGTGATACGTCTCAAACGTATCTATAATTTTTGATGCTCCATGCTTGTTTATGCACCATTTGCTTTGTGTTTTGTTACACTTTGTGGCGTTTTTATGCGTTTTCCAGAACTAACCTATTGACGAGATGCCATAGTGCCAGTTCCATGTTTTCTTCTGTTTTGTGTTTCACAAAAGCTACACAGGAAATATTCTCGGAATTGGACGAAACGAAAGCCAAAACTTCTATTTTTCCCAGACGGAGGACGAAGACCGAAAGAGAGCCGGAGAGGGGCCAGAGGGCCACCTCACCAGGGGGTGGCACACCCCCTCCTGGCCGCGCCTCTCCGCCTATAAAAAGCCTCCCGAAGTCCAAACCCTAAATTAGTTGGTGTTTTTTGAGAAGAAGTCCTGCAGCTCCGCCGCCGCCACCGACGAATTTCGGGGGATAGAAGTCTCTGTTCTGGCACCCTGCCGGGACGGGGAAGTGCCCCCGGAGCCATCTCCATTGACGTCGTCGCCTTCACCACCGTCTCCATCGACCTCACCGCCATCTCCATCGCCGTTGCTGCCTCCGATGATGAGGAGGGAGTAGTTCTCCCCCAAGGCTGAGGGCTCTACCGGTAGCTATGTGGTTCACCTCTCTCTCCCATGATGTGATCTTTATGTGATCGTGAGCTTTGTATCTAGTTGAATTCATAGATGCTATTATTCAGATATTATGCTACTCCCGTGCTTTATTATTGTAATCTCCGGAGACACCTTGTATCATGATGTGAAGGTGACAGTATGCGCATTATGTGTGTCTTTTTGGCTAGTGTCTCTATAATTGCTGGTGTTTATTAGAACCATCTTCTGCGCTCATGGTGACAGTGTGGGGCAATCTAGTTTGGGGAAATGCGAACTTTGAGGAGTGCTTCGTAGCCCTATGCATGATTAGTGTTTGTTATCCATTGGAGAATAGTTTAGAGTGGCATAGTGAAGTTAGTATCTATTGGTTCAATTATGTTATCTTTGTTGAGAGTGTCCACTAGTGAAAGTATGATCCCTAGGCCTTGTTTCCAAGCATTGAACACCGTTTACATTCAGTTTTGTTACATGTTTGCTCGCAGCTATATTTATTTCAGATTGCATTTACTACTTATAATCATCACGACTACTTGTATTTCACTATCTCTTCGTCAAACTAGTGCACCTATACATCTGACAAGTGTATTGGGTGTGTTGGGAACACAAGAGACTTTCTGTATCGTAATTGCAGGGTTGCTTGAGAGGGATAGCTTTGACCTCCTCCTCCCTGAGTTCGATAAACCTTGGGTGATCCACTTAAGGGAAACTTGCTGCTGCTCTACAAACCTCTGCACTTGGAGGCCCAACACTGTCTACAAGAACAGACGCGTGCGTAGACATCAAGCTCTTTTCTGGCGCCGTTGCCGGGGAGGTAAGGTAAAAGGTACTCACATTCTTTGGCTACTAAGTCTTTTAGTTGCTGGTGAGTGCTCGAAGTTATTTCCTTTAGATTCTGCAATTATATCTTTTTGTTTCTTGTTTTTATTTTCACTAGTTAGGCTTAATAGAAAATAAAGAGTTTTATAGTATCTTTCCTGAGTTAAGACTTGAAGTGTTTGAAAAACCTTTGGAGCTTTATTCGCATAGCAATGTTATTTGTATGAATTCCTTGAATACCGTTGTTGCTAATGCCATAGAAAGGTCTAAGCTTGGGGAAGCTGGTTTTGTTAAGCATGATATTCTTTGTTCCCCAGCTTTAGTGGAGAAAATTCGCCCTGATTATATTTTATCTCCCATATGTGATGATTCTAATGATGTTTGTGATCCTCATTCTTTTAAAATACCTATGAAAATTGTTGAACATGCTTTGAATAACTGCTATTTAGGGGATGGAACTGTCCATCCCGGTGATCATTTGCTCTTTATACATGAATTATGCAAGTTGTTCAAGTGTGCAGGTATTTCGATGAACCAAGTTAAGAGGAAGCTATTTTCTTTATCACTAAAGGGCAAAGCTGCGGAATGGTATAAAATGCTGAAGGATGGCTGACCTGTTGACTGGGAGGAAATTGTACCTCTCTTTTATTCTAAATTTTATCCTTCTAGTGAGGTTTAAAAAGATAGGAATTATATTTATAATTTTTATCCTCATGATGGAGAAAGCATTGCCCAAGCGTGGGGAAGATTGAAGTCACTAATGCTCAAATGTCCTATTCATGAGCTTCCCGTAATATTGTTATTAATAATTTTTATGCAAGGCTTTCAGGATATTACAAGGACTATCTAGATGCATGCTTTGATGGGTCTTTCACAAGCAAGGAGGTTGACACCAAGTGGGATCTGCTTGAAACAATTCAAAGCAATATCGAAGATTGGGATAGCAACAAAGGTAAAGGATCAGGTATAAATTATGAGTATGATTGCATTAAGTCTTTCGCTGAAACTGCTGATTTTCAAGAGCTTAGTGCTAACTATGGTCTTGATCCTCAAATTATGGTTGATTGTTTTAGAGCCTTTGCTTCCCATATTAATGTTCGTAAGGGAAATGGGGATGTGTATCATGAACCTTTTAAAGACACTTGCATAGAAAGTGATATTGATAATTGCAATAGCCATGCTCAAACTTCTGAAAGTATTATTTATTATAAGCATGTTAATTTTTGTGGAGTACTTAGACCTTGTGAACAGAGTCACGACAAGGAAGATTATTGTATCCACCACAAGAATGAAGAAACCCAAATGTGGCACAAGGCTCTAGATGAGCTTGGTGAAGTGGTTTGTGAGCTTTATCCTTTTATTTGTGAACTTTGCCATGAAAAGGGTCATTTTAATTTTCAATGCTCAAGCCATAATAATGACCTTTCTCATCCAATGAGGACCGCAATTTTGTCTTGTGATGACAGGATCACTCTCAATCAGCATGATGAGTTTACTTTATTTTTCGGGTGTGAAGAGTTATCTAGAAAGACTTCTTTGGTAGATATGAGTGCTCTTGATATTAATAGCATCCTTCATGGTTGTCGTCTCTATTGTGTTAAAGATTGCCTTGCAAATACTTACATACAAAATGTTATAAAAGAGGAAGCTTTACCCAAATTTGACAGCGATGATTTTTGTTTCTACCTTATTAATAAAAAGGAGGAATCCTCCAAAGTTTCTTCTGTCATTTCTGTCAGTAAACCAGATTATGTGGAGAAGCTTCCTTTCAAGCCTCTCCCTACTAAAGAAGAAAGTAAGAAGAAGAAGAAGAAGAAGAAGAAGAAGAAGAGGAGTAAAAGGCGAGAGGAAACGGTATCTTCCTCTAAGCATGTAGCTCCTATTATAATTTTTGATGAATCTGAACTCGATGATGTTCTTATGCCTATTACCTATGTTAGTGATCATGAGGTTAATAATTGTTGTACCATTAGTGCTATCCATGTTCCTTTCAATGATGATATGTTTACAAATGAACACGCTATGGAAGATAGCTATTCTATTGCTTATGATGATTACAATGATGAGTATAATATTTTCATTTCACCTACTATTGAGGAGGAAACAAGGTATGATTACAATATACCTCCTATTTTTGATGATTATGGTGATGAGAATAATTTTTTTGAATTTGCTCCTACTATGATTGTTCATGTGGGGAGTATT
This sequence comes from Dactylis glomerata, assembly GCA_007115705.1. Lineage (NCBI taxonomy): Eukaryota > Viridiplantae > Streptophyta > Magnoliopsida > Poales > Poaceae > Dactylis > Dactylis glomerata. Next base: position 2,805,105 of record QXEO01000344.1, read on the forward strand.
AATTCTTTTGTGCATGTGGCTCATGATAGGGATGTTTTATGTGATAGTTATATTGTTAATTCTATTCATGATGCTACTGAAAGTTACTATGAGAGAGGGAAACATGGTTTGATGGATCTCAACAATATTAAGTTTCCCCTCTTTATGTTGCAAATCTTGAAGTTGCACTTGTTTTATCTATCCATGTTTGTTACTATGTGCCTCGTTGATTTATTTTCTTACAAGATTCCTATGCATAGGAAGTGGTTTAGATTTAAATGTGTTTCATATTTGCTTTTTGATGCTCTCTCTTGCTTCAAGTTCTTTTATGGCACCTTTTCCTTAAGCTCTTTTATGGCGCCTAAATGAGCATCTTTTCAAATTACTGCGCCTAGCTCAAAGGCGTTAAAGAAAAGCACTCTTGGGAGATAACCCATTGTTTTCTTTTCAGTACTTTTTCTTTTATTTGAGTCTTGGAAGTTATTACTACTGTAATGACCTCTCCTTATCGTTTTTATTTCGTTGTTGTGCCAAGAAGAATCTCTAATTTGAGGAAGGTAAGATTTGGGAAAGTTGCTGTCCTGAAACAGATTTCTGCGCTGCACCGTAAAAATTCGAGAAAATTCTCAGAATATATTTTTGATCTGCAATTTCTTATGAATATGTCCCAGGTTATTTCCAAACTTTTATTAGTTTTGCACTTTTCGATTTGAGCAACAGAAAACCCTTTGAAAAATCGATCTTTGTCAGCTGTTCTGTTTTGACAGATTTCTGCCACAATTTGTGTTTGCCTCTCGATCGCTTTCTTTTTTAGTTCTTTTGATCCGGGAACTTTTTGAGAAAGTTGCTACAGTAGTAGATGCTTTAGTATGTGGTGTTCTTGAGTTAAAATCTGAACCAAAAGAGTTGATTTATTATTATGCTTACACTAATGTTACTAATAGAATTGTGCGAAGTTTTGTATGAAGGAAGTTTTCAAGTATAGGGAATGGAGAGTGATGAGATGAGATGAAGAATGGACCAAAGCTCAAGCTTGGGGATGCCCATGTCACCCCAATAAATATCCAAGAAGTATAAGCGTCAAAGCTTGGGGATGCCCCCGAGGCACCCCTTCTTCATCGGCAAAAATCAGGTCACCTTTCAAGACACTATATTTTTATTGCTTCATATTCTATGCGTTTTTCTTGGAGCGTCTTTACTTTTGCTTTCAGTTTTCTTTTGCTTTGTTTGCTGCAATAAATGGTTGGATCACATAATGTTTGTTTTGGAGGGAGATATACTCTGTTTTTCATTGCCAAGAACACTCTAGTTTTCACTCTTATCATTCAATAAGTATTCTCTTTTTCTGCTACTGCGTTTAGCTTTCGTTTTTTGCCTTGATTTTTGTTCAGATCTTGTTATATATTTGCATCAAAAGAGTTGTCTCAAAAGGTTTGAATGGTGTTGGAAAAGAGAAAAAGTTTCATGCAAAAAGTGGTTTAGACTTTTGCATGCCAGGCTTGATGTCGTTTTGATAGTATGCTTAATGATTTTTGCTGTAGCATGACTTGTCTTAAATGACTGAGATTGCTTAATGAGCCCTTGAAAAAGTCATGTGTTGTTTTTATTATATGGAAGCATTTATTTGGTTTTCACCTTGATGCTTTATTTGGGTTGACTTGGCGCATGCTTACCACATGTTTGACTCTAACAAGTCGCCATAAGCCTCTATGATCATTTGGTTTTTGACTTGTGATGCCATTTTATGCTTCTTGTAATGATGTTTTGTCGCTATGCGTGATTATGGCCGTTATTGCTCTCTTAGTTGGTCGCTCCCAGTCTTTTGCTAGCCTTCATTTTGTACTGAGTATGAGCTCTACTCGTGCATCCAACTCCCAAAAACCAAGTTATTCCAATGTGTCCACCATACATACCTATTAGCAATTTGCTATTCCAAGTACATTTGACTTACTTTTATCTATCCTTCAAATTAAACTCTTTTGGTGTTATGCGAAAATTAGTCAGTAAAGCTCTCACAAACCCAATGACACACTTTACTTTTCTCGCTTTTAAAATTTTGACATTGTGGCTCTCTTATGTTGATGTTATGCTTGTAAGTTGTAAGTTGGAAATTAGCCAAACCACGCCGTCATGGGCAAGCTTTCAACATTGCACTTTCTCTCATTTGAGTTGATATCGTGATCTTTTGTTTATGGATACTCGCGATGTGAAATAAGTTAGGATCTTGCGAGATCATGGAGTTTGTATATGTGTTAGAGAAACGCCTGGCCACTAATCTAAGCCATGCATCATTCATGGTGGAAATTTACAGCATGCCCATAGTGGACATTCGACGACGCATCTCATAATAGAAAGCTATACCAATGGTAAATAAAAGAGATGCCGAGGGGTTCATTGTATGTTTGTCTTGTCATTTTGATATGGGCTTGTTCCATGTAATCGGTAAGGAGGTACCCCGTTGGTAGTTCTTGATACGTCTCAAACGTATCTATAATTTTTGATGCTCCATGCTTGTTTTTACACCATTTGCCTTGTGTTTCGTTACACTTTGTGGCGTTTTTATGCGATTTATGGAACTAACCTATTGACAAGATGCCACAGTGCCAGTTCCCTATTTTTTGCTGTTTTTGTGTTTCAGAAAAGCTACACAGGAAATATTCTCGGAATTGGACGAAACAAGTTCCAGAAGTCTTATTTTTCCCGGAAGAAGACCGAAGACCGAACGAGAGCCGCAGGGGGGCCAGGGGCCAGCCTCACCATGAGGGGGCGCGACCCAGCCCCTGGCCACGCCCCCCTATGGTGAGACCACCCTGGTCGCCTCCTGACGACGCCCCTTCGCCTATAAGTAACCTCCCGACGGAAACCCCTAAGAGATTCGGCGAAATTTCCAGAAGAGTTCCGCAGCACCGCCGCAGTCGAAGACAAATTTTGGGGGACAGAAGTCTCTGTTCTGGCACCCTGCCGGGACGGGGAAGTGCCCCTGGAGCCGTCTCCATCGGTCTCCATCCCCATCTCCGCTGTCTCCATCAACCTCACCGCCATCTCCACCAACCTTGCTGTCTCCTATGATGAGGAGGGAGTAGTTCTCCCCCGGGGCTAAGGGCTCTACCGGTAGCTATGTGGTTCACCTCTCTCTCCCATGATGTGATCTTTATGTGATCATGAGCTTTGTATCTAGTTGAATTGGTAGATGTTATTATTCAGATATTATGCTACTCCCGTGCTTTATATTTGTAATCTCCGGAGATACCTTGTATCATGGTGTGATGGTGACAGTGTGCGCATCATGTGTGTCTTTTTGGTTAATGTCTCTATGAATTGTTGGTGTTTGTTGGAACCATCTAGTGCGTTCATGGTGACAGTGTGGGACAATCTAGTTTGGGGAAATACGGACTTTGAGGAGTGCTTCGTAGCCCTACGCATGATTAGTGTTTGTTTTCCATTGGAGAATTGTTTTGAGTTGCATATTGATGATAGTATCTATTGGTTCAATTATGTTATATTTGTTGAGAGTGTGTCCACTAGTGAAAGTATGATCCCTAGGCCTTGTTTCCAAGCATTGCACACCATTTCCTTTCAGTTTTGTTACATGTTTGCTTGCAGCGATATTTATTTCAGATTACATTTACTACTTATAATCATCACTACTACTTGTATTTTACTATCTCTTCGCCGAACTAGTGCACCTATACATCTGACAAGTGTATTGGGTGTGTTGGGGACACAAGAGACTTTCTGTATCGTAATTGCAGGGTTGTTTGAGAGGGATAGCTTTGACCTCTTCCTCCTTGAGTTCGATAAACCTTGGGTGATCCACTTAAGGGAAACTTGCTGCTGCTCTACAAACCTCTGCACTTGGAGGCCCAACGCTCTCTACAAGAACAGACGCGTGCGTAGACATCAAGCTCTTTTCTGGCGCCGTTGTCGGGGAGGTAAGGTAAAAGGTACTCGCATCCTCCTGTGTGAGTGCTCGAAGTTATTTCCTTTAGATTCTGCAATTATATCTTTTTGTTTCTTATTTTTATTTTCACTAGTTAGGCTTAATGGAAAGTAAAGAGTTCTTTAGTCTTTTTCCTGAGTTTAGTTTTGAAGAAAAAATCGAAAAACCTTTGGAGCTTAATTTTCATGCTAATAGTGTTGTTAGTATGAAGGCTTTGAACACCGTTATTGCGAATGCTATAGAAAAGTCTAAGCTTGGGGAAGCTGGTTTTGTTAAGCATGATATTTTTAGTTCCCCAGCTTTAGTGGAGAAAGTTTGCTCTGATGATATTTTATCTCCCATGTGTGATGTTTCTAATGATGCTTGTGCTCCTCGTCCTTTTAAAATACCTATGAAGATTGTTGAACGTGCTATGGATAACTGCTATTTAGGAGATGGAACTGTCCATCCTGGTGATCATTTGCTTTTTATACATGAATTATGCGAGTTGTTCCAGTGTGCAGGTATTTCAATGAACCAAGTTAAGAGGAAGCTATTTTCTTTATCACTGAAGGGCAGAGCTGCGGAATGGTATAAAACACTGAAGGATGGCCGACCTATTGATTGGGAGGAAATTGTACCTCTCTTTTATTCTAAATTCTATCCTTCTAGTGAGGTTTATAAAGATAGGAATTATATTTATAATTTTCATCCGCATGAGGGAGAAAGCATTGCCCAAGCGTGGGGAAGATTGAAGTTACTAATGCACAAATGTCCTATTCATGATCTTCCCCATAATATTGTTATTGATAATTTTTATGCAAGGCTTTCAGGACATTACAAGGACCATCTAGATGCATGCTTGGATGGGTCTTTCACAAGGAAGGATGTTGACACCAAGTGGGATCTGCTTGAAACAATTCAAAACAATATTGAAGGTTGGGATAGCGACAAAGGTAAAGGATCAGGTATGAATTACGAGTTTGATTGCATTAAGTCTTTTGCTGAAACTGCTGATTTTCAAGAGCTTAGTGCTAACTATGGTCTTGATCCTCAAATTATGATTGATTGTTTTAAAGGCTTTGCTTCTCATATTAATGTTCCTAAAGGAAATGGGGACATGTATCATGAACCTTTTAAGGACACTTGCATAGAAAGTGATATTGTTCTTGATGATTGCAATAAACATGCTCGAACCTCTGAAAGTCCTATTTCCTATAAGCATGTTAATTTTTGTGGAGTACATAGACCTTGTGAATAGGGTCACAACAAGGAATATTATTGTGTCCACCACGCAAATGAAGAAACCCAAATGTGGCACAAGGCTATAGGCGAGCTCGGTAAAAAGGTTTGTAAGCTTTATCCTTTTCTTTGTAAACATTGCGATGACATAGGTCATTTTAATTTCCAATGCTCAAGCCCTAATAGTTACTCTTCTAGTACGGAAAGTTTGTATTGTGATGACAAGATTACTCTCAATCAGCATGATGAGCTCATTTTGTTCTTGGGGTGTGAAGAGATATCTAGAAAGATTTCTTTGATAGACATGAATGATGTTGATATTAATAGCACCCTTCGTGGTTGTCGTCTCTATTGTGTTAAAGATTGCCTCGCAAATACTTACATACAAAACCTTATAAAACATGATGGTTTGCCAAGCTATGACAGGACCGATAGATGTTTTCATCTTATTAATAGAGAGGAGGAATCCTCCAAAGTTTCTTCTGTCGTTTCTGTCAGTAAACCAGATTATGTGGAGAAGATGCCTTTCCCTCCTAAAGGATATGTGGAGAAGATGCCTTTCCCTCTTAAAGGAGAGAGTAAGGAGAGTAAGAAGAGTAAGAAGAAGAAGAAAAAGAAGAAGAGGAGTAAAAGGCGAGAGGAAACGGTATCTTCCCCTAAGCATGTTGCTCCTATTATAGATTATGATAATTCTGATTGGGATGATGTTCCTATGCCTGTTACCTATGTTAGTGATCATGATTGGGAAAAGCACTCTACTTTTGATATTGAAAATCTTTTTGGTACCAATTCTAAGGTTAATAATTGTTGTACCATTAGTACTATCCATGTTCCTTCCTATGATGATATGTTTGATGAGTATGCTTTGCGAAATAGCTGTTCTCTCACTTATGATGATACTAAACCTCTAGTTTATGATGGTTATGATGATGAGTATAATATTTTCAGTTCACCTACTTTTGAGGAGAAAAATAGTTATGATTACAATATGCCTCCTGTTTTTGATGATTATGGTGATGAGAATAATTATTCTGTTGAATCTGCTCCTACTACGATTGTTCATGTGGGGAGTATTAACTCTTTTATCCATGTGGCTCATGATAGGGATGCTTTATGTGATAGTTATATTGTTAATTCTATTCATGATGCTACTGAAAGTTACTATGAGAGAGGGAAACATGGTTTGATTAACCTCAACAATATTGAGTTTCCCCTCTTTATGTTGCAATTCTTGAAGTTGTACTTGTTTTGCCTTCCTATGCTTTTTGCTTTGCGCTTTCATGACTTGTCTCTTTACAAGATTATTTTTCATAGTAAGTGGTTTAGATTTAAATGTGTTTCATATTTGCTTTTTGATGCTCTCTTTTGCTTTAAGTTCATATATAGCGCCTTTGCCTTAAGCTCTTTTATGGCGCCTACATGAGCATCTTTGCAAATTACTGCGCCTAGCTCAAAGGCGTTAAAGAAAAGCACTCTTGGGAGATAACCCATTGTTTTACTTTCAATACTTTTTATTTTATTTGAGTCTTGAAAGTTATTACTACTGTAATAACCGCTCCTTATCCTTTTTATTTCGTTGTTGTGCCAAGAGAAGCCTCTAATTTGAGTGAGGTAAGATTTGGGGATGTTGCTGTCCTGAAACAGATTTTGGTGCTGCACCGTAAAAATTCGTGAAAAATCTCAGTATATCTTTTGGACCTGCGATTTCTTGTGCATATGCCCCAGGTTATATCCAAACTTTCTTTAGTTTTACACTTTTTGATTTGAGCAACAGAAAACCCTCTAAAAATTCGACCTTTGTAAGCTGTTCTGTTTTGACATATTTCTGCCATTATTTGTGTTTGCCTCTCGATCGCTTTCTTTTTTAGTTCTTTTGATCCGGGAACTTTTTGAGGAAGTTGCTATAGTAGTGTATGCTTTATATGTGGTGATTTTGAGTTGAAATCTGAACCAAAAAGGGTTGATTCATTATTATGATTATGCTAACATTGCTAATAGAATTGTGTTAAGTTTTGTATGAAGGAAGTTTTCAAGTGTAGGGATTGGAGAATGATGAGATGAGATGAAGAATGGACAAAAGCTCAAGCTTGGGGATGCCCATGTCACCCCAATAAATATCCAAGAGGTACAAGCGTCAAAGCTTGGGGATGCCCCCGAGGCACCCCTTCTTCATCGGCAAAAATCAGGTCACCTTTCAAAACACTATATTTTTATTGCTTCATGCACTATGCGTTTTTCTTGGAGCATCAGTTGTTTTTGTTTTCAGTTTTCTTTTGCTTTGTTTGCTGCAATAAATGTTTGGATCACATCATGTGTTTGGAGAGAGACATGCTCCGTTTTTCATTTGCCAAGAACACTCTATTTTTCACTCTTATCGTTCAACGAGTGTTCTCTTTTTCTGCTACTGCGTTTAGCTTGCATTTTTCGCCTTGATTTTTGTTCAGATCTTGTTATATCTGTGTATCAAGGTGTATTTTGACCTCTGGTTCATGTTGGTTTTCATCAAAAGAGTTGTTTTAAAAAGGTTCGACTGGTGTTGGAAAAGAGAAAAAGTTTCATGCAAAAAGGTGGTACAAAAAGGAGCTTGTGTAGACTACGGCTTTGGCTTTTGCATGCCATGCTTGATTGCGTTTTGATAGTATGCTTAGTGATTTTTTCTGTAGCATGACTTGTCTCAAATGACTGAGATTGCTTAATGAGCCTTTGAAAAAAATCATGCGTTGTTTTTATTATTTGGAAGCATTAATTTGGTTTTCTCCTTTGATGCTTTATTTGGGTTGACTTGGCACATGCTTATACATGTTGACTATAAAATAAGTCGCCTATAGCCTCTATGATCATTTGGTTTTTGACTTGTGATACCACTTTATGCTTCTTTCAATGATGTTTTGTCGCTATGCATGATTATGGCCGTTATTGCTCTCTTAGTTGGTCGCTCCCAGTCTTTTGCTAGCCCTCATTTTGTACTGAGTATGAGCTCTACTCGTGCATCCAACTCCTAAAAACCAAGTTTGCCATTGTGTCCACTATAAATTCCTATGCATGGTATTTGCAAGCCATTCCAAGTAAATTTTCATGTGCTACCTTTCAAAAAAAACCTTCAAAACACTTCTCGTTTTGTGACACTGTTTTCAGCTCATGGGGACGTAGTGGTCGGATTTGCTATCTTCCATATTGTCTTATTCCAAAAAAAGAAAAAAAAGAAAGAAAAAAGGCACTCCTCCATGGTATGTGAATGTTGGTGGGCACCCGATGGAATCGGTTAGCCATGGTTTCTGAAAGGAAAAAGGTGGGGAGGAGTGCCAAGCTTTATAAAAGAGCACAAAGTGCCAATCTCTCTCAAAAACTTGCTTCATTTTTTTATGGAAGATATTAAGAACCCCATTGCCAGTCGTTGACAAAAGCAACCACCTCTCAAAATCTAGTTTTTATCTCTCTGTTTTACAAATGAAAAGCTCTAGCACATGTTTAATCCCTGCTTCCCTCTGCGAAGGGTCTTTCTTTTACTTTTATGTTGAGTCTCCATCTTCTATCTTTATGCACCGTCTAAGAGAGCATAGTTGTTATTCTTAGTATAATATGCATTGTCCCAAAGTTTTGATTGATTGATTCATGATGTTGGTTTTGCTTGTTCTTAAATTACTTGTATCTAGTCACCCTCTTAAACTTGAAGGTGTTCTATGCATTTATGTTTTGCTACTCCATGAGGGACAAGCTGAAAACCATTTGCTATGTTTTCCATATGGTTGAAACACACACGTGACTTTCATTGTTTCATTTTCATGATCTTTCCTTTGTGTTTCTTTTCATGCTATAACATGGTTGCTAAGTTTCTATTATCAAGATTATGTCTTTCATGCCCATGTTTTAAGTTCTTTGATCTCAGCACTCAATGCTCTACCTCGTTGATCAAATTGTGATGGTGCATGTCACCTCAAAAATTATTATTTTGTTATCACTTACCTACTCGAGGACGAGCAGGAGTTAAGCTTGGGGATGCTGATACGTCTCAAACGTATCTATAATTTTTTATGCTCCATGCTTGTTTTTACACCATTTGCCTTGTGTTTCATTACACTTCGTGGCGTTTTTATGCAATTTCCGGAACTAACCTATTGACAAGATGCCACAGTGTCAATTCCCTGTTTTCTGCTGTTTTTGTGTTTCAGAAAAGCTACACATGAAATATTCTCGGAATTGGACAAAACAAGTTCCAGAAGTCTTATTTTTCTCGGAAGAGGACCGAAGACCGAACGAGAGCCAGAGGGGGCCAGGGGCCAGCCTCACCATGAGGGGGCACGGCCCAGCCCCTGGCCGCGCCCCCCTGTGGTGAGACCACCCTGGTCGCCTCCTGACGACGCCCCTTCGCCTATAAGTAGCCTCCCGACGGAAAACCCTAAGAGAATCGGCAAAATTTCCAGAAGAGTTCCGCAGCGCCGCCGCCATCGAAGACAAATTTTGGGGGACAGAAGTCTCTGTTCCAGCACCCTGCTGGGATGGGGAAGTGCCCCCGGAGCCGTCTCCATCGGTCTCCATCGCCGTCTCCGCCGTCTCCATCGACCTCACCGCCATCTCCGCCAACCTTGCTGTCTCCTATGATGAGGAGGGAGTAGTTCTCCCCCGGGGCTAAGGGCTCTACCGGTAGCTATGTGGTTCACCTCTCTCTCCCATAATGTGATCTTTATGTGATCGTGAGCTTTGTATCTAGTTGAATTGGTAGATGTTATTATTCAGATATTATGCTACTCCCGTGCTTTATATTTGTAATCTCCGGAGATACCTTGTATCATGGTGTGATGGTGACAGTGTGCGCATCATGTGTGTCTTTTTGGTTAATGTCTCTATGAATTGTTGGTGTTTGTTGGAACCATCTAGTGCGTTCATGGTGACAGTGTGGGACAATCTAGTTTGGGGAAATATGGACTTTGAGGAGTGCTTCGTAGCCCTACACATGATTAGTGTTCGTTTTCCATTGGAGAATTGTTTTGAGTTGCATATTGATGATAGTATCTATTGGTTCAATTATGTTATATTTGTTGAGAGTGTGTCCACTAGTGAAAGTATGATCCCTAGGCCTTGTTTCCAAGCATTGCACACCATTTCCTTTCAGTTTTGTTACATGTTTGCTTGCAGCGATATTTATTTCAGATTACATTTACTACTTATAATCATCACTACTACTTGTATTTCACTATCTCTTCGCCAAACTAGTGCACCTATACATCTGACAAGTGTATTGGGTGTGTTGGGGACACAAGAGACTTTCTGTATCGTAATTGCAGGGTTGTTTGAGAGGGATAGCTTTGACCTCTTCCTCCCTGAGTTCGATAAACCTTGGGTGATCCACTTAAGGGAAACTTGCTGCTGCTCTACAAACCTCTGCACTTGGAGGCCCAACACTGTCTACAAGAATAGACGTGTGCGTAGACATCAGTTCTCGATGATACGTGTATGCTTACAATGACAAGAGCTTGCTTGGAACCTAAGTCGAGTAGCATGAGGTTTGGATATTCGTACTTCATGGAACACGAGGTTTTCAACTTATGATTTGTTAAGCATATTCTTCATAATTGTACTCGCATTAACTTTAACCATTCAAGATGCCTATGATGGGGCAATGAGAGCTCAAAGCTAGTAAGTACCATAATTTTTGAAGGTTTATGAAACTTGTAATCTCTGCTTCCCTCTGCGAAGGGTCTTTCTTTTACTTTTATGTTGAGTCTCCACCTTCTACCTTTATGCACCATCTAAGAGAGCATAGTTGCTATTCTGAGTTTAATGTGCATAGCTCCAAAGTTTATTATTGATTGATTTATGATTATGGTTTTGCTTGTTCTTAAATTATTTGCATCTAGTCGCCCTCTTAAACTTGAAGGTGTCCTATGCATTTATGATTTGCTATTCCATGAAGGACAAGCTGAAAACCACTTTGATATGTTTTTCTATATGATTTGAACACACACTTGACTTTCATTGTTTCATTACTCATGATCTTTCGTTTGTGTTATTTTTCATGTTACAACATGGTTGCTAAGTTTTATTGTCAAGATTATGTCTCTTATGCCCATGTTTTAAGTACTTTGATCCCAGCACTCAATGCTTTACATCGTTGATCAAGATTATGATGGTGCATGTCACCTCAAAAATTATTCTTTTGTTATCACTTACCTACTCAAGGACGAGCAGGAGTTAAGCTTGGGGATGCTTGATACGTCTCAAACGTATCTATAATTTTTGATGCTCCATGCTTGTTTTACACCATTGGTTTCATGTTTTATTTACACTTCGTGGTGTTTTTATGTGTTTTCTGGAACTAACCTACTAACGAGACGCAACAGTGCCAGTTCCCTATTTTCTGCTATTTTTGTGTTTTAGAAAAGCTACATAGGAAATATTCTCGGAATTGGACGAAACGAAGACCGAAACTCCTATTTTTCCCGGACGAAGGACGAGGACCGAAAGAGAGCCGGAGGGGGGCTAGAGGGCAGGCTCACCAGGGGGGTGGCGCGCCCCCTCCTGGCCGCGCCAGGGGGTGGTGAGGCCCCCCGGTGGCCCTCTGACGCCGCCTCTCCGCCTATAAAGAGCCTTCGGACAAAAAACCCTAAATCAATCGGCGTTTTTCCCAGAATAGTTCCGCAGCACTGCCGCCATCGAAGACAAATTTTGGGGGATAGAAGTCTCTGTTCCGGCACCCTACCGGGACGGGGAAGTGCCCCCGGAGCCATCTCCATTGGTCTCCATCGCCGTCTCCGCCGTCTCCATCGACCTCACTGCCATCTCAATCGTCGTTGTTGCCTCCTATGATAAGGAGGGATTAGTTCTCCCCCGGGGCTGAGGGATCTACCGTTAGCTATGTGGTTCACATCTCTCTCCCATGATATGATCTTTATGTGATCATGAGCTTTGTATCTAGTTGAATTGGTAGATGCTATTATTCATATATTATGCTACTCCCGTGCTTTATTATTGTAATCTCCGGAGACACCTTGTATCATGATGTGAAGGTGATAGTGTGCGCATTGTGTGTGTCTTTTTGGCTAGTGTCTCTATGATTGTTGGTGTTTGTTGGAACCATCTAGTGCACTCATGGTGACAGTGAGGGGCAATCTAGATTGGGGAAATGCGAACTTTGAGGAGTGCTTCATAGCCGTACGCATGATTAGTGTTCGTTATCCATTGGAGAATAGTTTAGAGTGGCATAGTGAAGTTAGTATCTATTGGTTCAATTATGTTATCTTTGTTGAGAGTGTCCACTAGTGCAAGTATGATCCCTAGGCCTTGTTTCCAAGCATTGAGCACCATTTACATTCAGTTTTGTTACATATTTGCTCGCAGCGATATTTATTTCAGATTGCATTTACTACTTATAATCAGCACTACTGCTTGTATTTCACTATCTCTTCGCCGAACTAGTGCACCTATACATCTGACAAGTGTATTGGGTGTGCTGGGGACACAAGAGACTTTCTGTATCATAATTGCAGGGTTGCTTAAGAGGGATAGCTTTGACCTCCTCCTCCCTGAGTTCGATAAACCTTGGGTGATCCACTTAAGGGAAACTTGCTGCTGCTCTACAAACCTCTGCACTTGGAGTCCCAACACTGTCTACAAGAATAGATGCGTGCTTAGATATCAACCGCCGCACCCAGCAGGCAGGCGGAGATGGCCGGCCATGTCAAGTCCCGGCACCAGTGGCTGCGCTGAGGTCTCAGGCTCGCCAGCCGGCTCTACACGTCCACCTGTGGCTTGACCACATGAAGGCGCTCACCAAGGGATCTGCCAGCTCGAAGCGAGCGGCGGCTGACAAAGGAGGCCCGGGGGATGCCGGCAGTGGTCAGGGGCGCAAGGAGGGCAAGTACACCCTTGATGCAGCGCTCGACCAGCCGTGCAAATTCCACAGCGCCCCCGGCAGGGAAGCGACCCACTCCACGCGTCAGTGCCGCTTCATCAAGGAGCTAGAGCTGCGCGCTCAGCAACTCCCTGGAGCCCCGCAAGCGCATCCGGCTGCAGGTCAGGAGGGCCATCAACATGAGCGGCTGCCGAGAAGCCCGACCAAGGCAACGACGACTTCCCAGCTATCGTCGAGCAGTACCACGTCATCACCACTCCGGGGAAAGACAAAAGGAACGACCTTTGGTACGAGGCGGAGGTGAACGCCGTCATGCCAGCGGAGCCCCAGTACATGCACTGGTCCAAGGCGGCTATCACTTGGGGGCGCGAGGACCATCCGTCATTGATGCCCAGTCCTGGAGAGTATGTTCTGGTCCTGGACCCCATCGTGCGCTCCAACACACAAACCCGCCGTTTCTCCCGCGTGCTCATCGACGGCGGCAGCAGCATCAACCTTCTATACTGGAGCTCAATGGAGAAGCTGGGCATCCTGCTTGCCCAGTTGGAGCCGAGCCGGCTCACCTTCCATGGCATCGTGCCAGGGCATTCGTGCACCCCAATGGGTAGGGTGCAGCTAGAGGTTCTCTTCGGGAAGAAAGGCAACAGCCGCCGCGAGCCAATCTGGTTCGAGGTGGTGGACATCAGCAGTCCCTACCATGCGCTGCTTGGCCACCCGCCCCTAGCCAAGTTCATGGTGGTGCCGCACTACGCGTATCTCAAGATGAAGCTCCCAGGTCCCAGAGGTGTGATCACAGTCTCGGGATGCTTCAATAAGTCGCTAGCATGTGCCAGGCCCAGCTCGCAGCTGGCAGAGGCATTGGTCATCGCTGAGGAGAAGCGGCAATTCCTCCATCGCGTGGCGCTGACCCAGCAAGACGTGCCGGTTCGCTAGTCACCAGTGGAGCAGTTCCAGTCGGCCAACGATACTAAGAAGATCCTCTTGGATGAGAGCGACCCATCCAAGTTCGTCATCATCGGCACCGGCCTCTCTGCCAAATAGGAAAGTGAGCTCACCAGCTTCCTCCGAGAGAATCGGGACATCTTCGCATGGTCTCCAAAAGATATGCCAGGTGTGCCGAGGGAGCTAGCTGAGCACTCACTTCATGTCCGGCCAGATGCCAAGCCGGCCAAACAACCGTTGCGGCGCTTTGCAGAAGAGAAGAGAAAGGCCATTGGTGAGGAGATCGCACGGCTCCTTGCAACCAGCTTCATCATGGAAGTGTTCTACCCTGACTGGTTGGCGAACCCAGTCTTGGTCCTGAAGAAGAACAGTACTTGGCGCATGTGTATTGACTACACAAGCCTCAACAAGGCCTGCCCCAAGGATCCTTCGCGCTACCGCGCATCGACCAGGTGATCGACTCCACAGCCGGCTGCGACCAGCTGTCCTTCCTGGATGCCTACTCGGGCTACCACCAGATCCCATTGTATCAGCCGGATCAGATCAAAACGTCCTTCATCACCCTGTACGGAGCCTACTGCTACGTCACCATGCCCTTCGACCTGAAGAATGCTGGAGCAACTTACCAGCGAACGATGCAGCGATGTCTGCAGGGGCAGATAGGGCGAAACGTACATGCCTATGTGGACGACGTGGTGGTGAAGACTAAGCAGAGTGATGCGGCACGGTGTTGATGTAATTTCACCATCCAGTTGGGAACCCCAAGAGGAAGGTATGATGAGCACAGCAGCAAGTTTTTCCCTCAGAAAGAAACCAAGGTTTAATCGTATCCAGGAAAAAGCCAAACTCTAGAAGGTGATACTTGCTAGCCTACTAACACTCCAACAAGGGCGCCGTTAATGATAACGAGTTAGCACGTCTTCAACTAGTAGCAACGTGGAACCTGCACACAACACAACCAAATACTTTGTTCCCAACTTACGATGAGGTTGCCAATCTCACCGGTTTGCTTGAAACAAAGGGTATGAGCGTATCGAGTGGAAAACAATAGTAATATGCGAGTAAAGTAAACAGGTGATAGCAATATAATGGAAATAGGACCGGGGTCCACAGTTCACTAGTGCTGTCTCTCCATAAGATAAAATAACACATGATGGGTAAACAAATTACAGTTGGGCAATTGATAGAATAAAGACAATGTGCATATGTCGAGAGGATCACTATGAGATTTACTCTGGGCATTACAACAAGATACATAGACCACCATCCAACTGCATCTATGACTAATAGTCCACTTGTGGTGAATCAATCCGAGAACTCCACAAGTATTAAGTTGCGAACAACAGATAACTGCATTAAGCAAAGTGTGTAATGTAAACAAAGCATATGCCCTTGGACATATGAATGTTGTTTTCTCCCTAGTGGCAACAGCACATCTACAACCTTAGAGGTTTCTGTCACTCCCCCAGATTAAATAGAGGCATGAACCCACTATTGAGCATAAATACCCCCTCTTGGAGTCACTAGCAACTACTCGGCCAAGATAGCTACTAACAACGGAGAGCATGCAAGATCATAAACAACATAGAGATAACATAAGATAATATTCAGCACATCAACTCAATCATAACACCAATATTCATCGGATCCCAACAAACACAACATGTAGAATTACATAACGGTGATCTCGATCATGTAAGGCAGCTCATGAGATCTAAACATGAAGCACATGGTGGAGAAGACAACCATCTAGCTACTGCTATGGACCCATAGTCCAAGGTAGACTACTCACTCATCGCGCCGGAGGCAAGCATGGCGATGAAGAAGACCTCCAGTGGCGATTCCCCTCTCCGGTAGGGTGCCGGGAAGAGCTTCTGGACCCTCCTGATCTCGGGTCGACGGTGGCGGCTGATCGCGATGTGTTTCTAGAAAAGTGATCGAGTACTTAGGTTTTTCCCGTCGGGGGTCTTTATAGGCGAAGGGGCGGTGCCCGAGGCGGACCAGGGGGCCCTCACCACAGGTGGGCGCAGGCCAGGGGCAGGCCGCGCCCCCTGGTGGTGTGGCTGCCCTGTAGCCCTTCTCCGTCTCCTCTTCGGTTCTCTGGAAGCTTCGGTAAATTTCCGGATGTTTAGCTTTTGTTTCGTCCAATTCCAAGAATATTTCCTGTGTAACTTTTCTAAAACACAAAAATAGCAGAAAACAGGGAACTGGCACTGTGGCATCTCGTTAATAGGTTAGTTCCGGAAAATGCGTAAAAATGCCACAAAGTGTAACAAAACACTAAGCAAATGGTGTAAAAACAAGCATGGAGCATCAAAAATTATAGATACGTTTGAGACGTATCACAGAGCGGCACACTCCTCGACGATCTGAAGGAGACCTTCACCAACCTGCGACGCTATCGCATGAAGCTCAATCCTGAGAAGTGCACTTTCGGCATGCCGGCTGGACAGCTCCTAGGATATATCATTTCCCAGCGAGGGATCAAGGCTAACCCCTCAAAGATAAAAGCCACCGAGGCCCTAGAGCCGCCCACCGAGCTTAGAGTTGTGCAGAAGTTTGCCGGCTGCTTGGCCTCGCTCAGTCAATTTGTCAGCTGGCTCAGAGAGAAGGCGATGCCGCTGTATCAGCTGATGAAGAAGACAAACCATTTCGTTTGGTCCCAGCCTGCTGATGATGCCTTCAACGACCTCAAGCAAGCTCTATCCACCGCGCCAGTCCTGGCGGCGCCGGCTTCGCGAGAACCAATGCTGTTCTACATCGCAGCCACTCCGCGGGTCATCAGTGTCATGGTCGTGGTGGAACGCACTGAGGAAGGCAAGGAGTTGTCGGTTCAGCGCCCGGTGCACTATCTGAGTGAGGTGCTCACCCTCTCCAAGCAGAACAACCCGCACTACCAGAAGGTCGCGTACGGCGTGTACATGGCGGCTAGGAAGCTGAAGCACTACTTCGAGGAGTATCCCATCACGGTGGTGAGCACCACCCCGCTCTTGGAGATCATTGGATGCAAAGATTCCACTGGAAGGGTGGCCAAATGGGCGATCGACCTAGCTACTCACACCATTCAGTACAAACCCCGGACGACGATCAAGTCCCAGATCCTGGCAGATTTCTTAGCTGACTGGGGAGAAAACCAGTACCTGCCACCGGCTCCAGACTCCACATACTGGCGCATGAATTTCGATGGCTCCAAGATGTGCGAGGGCTTGGGATCCGACATCGTCTTCACCTCTCCCAAGGGGGGCAAGTTGATGTGCGTGCTGCAGATCCACTTCCGCGCATCGAACAACGTCGCCAAATTCGAGGCCCTGGTGCATGGGCTCAAGCTGGCCAAGGAGATTGGCATCCGGAGGATCCTCTGCTTCGGAGACACCGACCTTGTGGTGCACCAGGTCTCAGGGGAATGGGATGCTAAGGACGCCAACATGGCCTCCTATCGCTTCTATGTCCAGCAGCTCTGCGGATTCTTCGAGGGCTGTGAGTTCCATCACGTCCCTAGAGTGAACAACGACGAGGCGGATCGGCTGTCAAAGATCGGCTCCACCAAGCAGGAGATTCCGGCTAGAGTGTCACTAGAGATCATCTGTAAGCCATCCATCAAGCCATCGCCAGAATCCGGCTCCATCTACGTGCCGGAGGACCCCGCTCCGGTTCAGACGCCGTTGCCGGACTCGCAGGCTGCCGTCTTAGAGCTGAAGGGAGCAGCCAGTCAGCCTAGCGTGGCCGGCCCAGCGAAGGACTCGGGGGCTACCGTCTCCAAGCCGGCCCCCGCAGCTGGCCAGCCAGACGAAGCCGGCACATCGACGGACCCGGGGGCTGCTGACCCTCTGGTCGACATCGTCTTCCACATCCGGGAGATACCATCCTGGGCGGAGCCATTCTCCAACTACCTCATCACTGGGGACTTGCCGCAAGACGAAACAGAAGCCAGGCGACTCTAACGCCGTGCGCAGGCATACACCATCATCAACAGCGAGCTGTACAAGCGCAGCGTGTCGGGGATCTCCCAGAAGTGCGTCGAGCTGGAAGAGGGACTAGAGCTGCTGAAAGAGATACATCAAGGGGAATGCGGACACCACGCGTCCTCTAGAGCCTTGGTGGCCAAAGCCTTCCGCCATGGCTTCTACTGGCTGACGGCCTTACGAGATGCAGATTTGCTAGTGAAGCATTGCAACGGGTGCCAGCGCTTCTCCAAGCACCGGCACACCCCAGCGGTGGCTCTCAAGGCCATCCCACTCACTTGGCCATTTGCTGTCTGGGGCCTCGACATGGTGGGACCATTCAAGACAGCGCCCGGGGGCTTGACGCATCTCCTGGTAGCGGTGGACAAGTTCACCAAGTGGATCAAAGCCAAGCCAATCAAAAAACTCGACGGCTCGTCAAGCATCAAGTTCTTCAACGAGATCATCGTGAGATATGGAGTCCCGCACAGCATCATCACTGACAACTGGACAAACTTTGCAAAAGGAGTCTTCGCAGAGTTCTACGACCAAAAGGGCATCCGGCTGGACCTGGCATCAGTGGCACATCCTCAGTCCAATGGGCAGGTGTAGAAGGCAAATGGTCTGATCCTAGCCGGCATCAAGCCAAGACTGGTCGAGCCCCTTGAGCGCTCAGCCGGCTGCTGGGTCGAAGAGCTACCCTCAGTGCTCTAGAGCCTGCGCACCACTCCTAACCGCTCTGTCGGCTTCACTCCTTTCTTCCTGGTCTACGGGGCGGAGGCTGTGTTACCCACCGACATTGAGTTTGATGCGCCCAGAGTGGTCCAATACACGGAAGAGCAAGCGAAAGAAGCTCGCGAAGACGGTGTCGGCCTCCTCGAGGAGGCACGAGAGCAGGCTTTGGCCAGATCAGTGCTCTACCAGCAGCAGCTGCGACGATGCCACAGCCAGAAGATCCGTCCTCTCGCGTTCCGCAAAGGAGATCTCGTACTCCGGCTGGTCCAAAACACCAAAGGCATGCACAAGCTGTCCTCTCCTTGGGAGGGACCGTTCATTTTCAGCCGGGTGCTAGGCAATGGGGCATACTACCTCATCGACGCGCAAGAGCCCAGGAAGAACAAGGCAGATGATTCTGATAAGGAGACAGAGCGTCCCTGGAATGTCAATCTCCTAAGACCTTTCTTCTGTTAAGGCAAAAGCTTGTACTCCGAAAACTTGTCAATGAATAAAGGATGACGGAGCGGCTAGTTATAGCCGGCTCCACGAAAAACACTTCGTGTATTTTTTGCTTCCTGCGTTATTCACTTGACCGACAGTCGGCTCTGAGCATCGAGCTACAGCCGGATGCCCTAAAATGATCGAACTCCCGTTAGCCGGATGAGTACCACGTATGGAACAGGCCCCGGGCCCAACCTCCGTCCCCCGGCTCCGCGTAGCCGGCTGGGTGGGAGCCGGCAGGCCGCTTGCGTAGGAAAACCGCAGGGAAGAACCGCAAACATTAAACGCATCACTCAATTAAGCATTGAGGGCAATGATCGTTGACTGCATGCCAACTAGCTCAAGCCGGGTGCCCAACAAACCGAAGTACTACTTCTCACCCCGCGGCATGCTCCCAAGCTAGGCCGGCATTCGGCTGCCGGTCCAAGGGAGACCAACTGGCACCAGGCTGTCGGTTGGGGGTAGAAGGGCCGAACGGTGGGGAGATTAAGGAAAAGGTTGAGGGAACCGGGCTAGGGCAGGCCAGCAAGCAGTCGATTGTCAAAACCTTCAGTGCTTAGGCTGGGTGGCCACGTCAAAGGGGTTCGAAGCTAGAGCTACCTCGTATGACGTAGGCATCGCATGCGAGCGAGTCAGTTTCAAGCCAGCTGTCATTCCAGCTACCCAAAACTCGGGGGGCTAGGGGGAAAGGGAATTGGTCCCTAAAACGGGCTGGCTCCAACCTTCTATCGGCTATCCGTTTAGCTGATGATGCGTCATGACTAACAACAGAGGCTTAAAATCGAAATCTGCAAGAGCAGTTGCGAAGGAAGTGGCCAAGGCCAGCGGTCTAGAGGTTCTCCCCAGCTGTGGTAAGGTTTTCTGCGAAGGTTCATGAAGGGAAAACGCGCCGGCCCCAGTCTCACCCGAGCCGGCACGGGACATCGCGTCCGCTCCTACTCCCTTGGACCGGCGTTAACCTCATCGTTTGCCTGCACCTTCTGAAGCCAGCCAGCAGAGTCACAGCTAGGGGTGAAAACGGAGCGGATACAGACGGGTAGTAGTGAAACCATATTCGTTACCATATTTTTTTCAGATTCGGAATTGGAGCAGATAGTGTGCGAATACGAATACGGAATTGGAGTCTATCGGTAATGAATATGGACCGAATAAGGAGCGAATACGGTTCGGTTGCAGATAAATATTTTATCGGATCTCTCGTTAATAAGAAAGTAAAATTAGCATGTAAATGTTTCTACATACATAAAAATATATTCATATAAAACTAGCTTGTGCCTTGCATGGTGGTGTTTGTATACCATAAGACAAAATGTATAACTCTCTTTTATCTTCTCTCCCCGGTCAGGTACTCAACAACTCATTTGCCGGATTTTTTGTCAGATATTGTCCGGATATAACCGTGAAATATAGTATATCTTCGGATATGGAGGGATATTAGTAAAACCATATCCTTTTCCGTATCTGTAATCACTGGCCGTATCTGTGACCGTATCCGATAACTATCCGACCGAATCCGTTTTTGTGTTCCGTAAGCCTTCGGTCGGTCGGTCGGAAATAATCCGTTCCGTTTTCACCCCTAGTCACAGCTCTCAGCGCTAGAACCGGATAAGTTTGCCAGGAGGCCTTTCGCCCAAGAAGTGTCTTGAAGGGTCGTTGGCTATCCTAGCCTCTGCCTACAGACACGCCCAGTGATGGCCCTAGCGCAAGACGGAAATCTAACTACGAAGCCGTCGTCGTTCTCAGGATGGAAGCAAGCATCATTCAAGCAGGGCAATGCTCAGCAAAGGCGAAACAAACAATCACAAAGACATAGCAAATGGAGCTTGCAAGAAAGTAAGTTCATCAAGCAGAAGTCTGATAGATACAGTTAGAGGAACAAAAGTTTCTAAAATCACTATTCTAAGACACTAGCGCTTCTCGTCGTGGAGACGCTCGCCTTCCTCGACATGGCGCAAGTGCCACATGGACTTCGTCCTGGAGAAGCCCGCGCTTGAGGTCGATGAGATCCGCATGGACGAGAGGGCGGTGGGACGCTTGCCTTCACGACCAGGCGGCGAAGGTGCGGGCACAGAGGGTACCGTCGAACATGCAGACGAAGAAGTTTCGCATCCCGTCGCGGCGAGTGAAGAGAAGTAACCGACCCGCGTGCATGCCGTAATCTGCGAAGAACTTCGGCCACCTGTTGCGGAAGTAGCACTTCCGTTCACCGTCATAGTAAACCTCGACGCGATACTTGGGCTGGCCAACGCTGCACTCCTGCAGGATGGCGTACGCCATCTCCTGGCCCTCCATCGCCTCCACGAACTGGGACGGCAGGCGGACACGGTCCTCGGCCCCGGCAAGCACCGGGACGATGAAGGTAGACCACCCCTCGGCCGAAGCATAGGCCGGCGGTTGGAGCGCCGGCAGCGTCGGTTGAAGCCATGACGGGCCAGCCAACGAAGAAGCCGCCGCATTTGGCCCGACGGATCCAGAGGTGGCGGCTGCAAGGGCAGCTAGGGTCTTCTTGTTCTTGCTTCCCAGCGGCCGACCGCGGCGGGGAGCCGACGAGGGAGCGACCGCTGCCGCCGCCACTGCCTTCTTCCCGCTTCCTTTTGGGCGACCGGGTTTTCGCTTCTCCGGAACACCCTCACCTCCGGCGCCAGGGCCTTCGACGGCACACATGGTTGGACTGTGCTCTAGCAAGGTAGAGCGGAAGGAGGAGGTGGAATGTGCCTTCGACCCCGAGCGCCCCCGACATTTAAAGAAGAGTGAGGCAGGGAAGAGGGCTGGCGTAGTGGGATGGGCTATGCCCAACGCTTCGGCAACCGCTCCACTGATTTTGCGTCATGCACGCCCTCGAGAAGGAAACCGCCGCTGTCACCACAAAGGATCGTGCGTATGGAACCGACGGGATGCGCTGATTGACCGGTGCTGCACGATGCCTCGAGAAAAGAAATTATTACGGTGGCCGTAAAAGTCCAAGCGACGGGACGTTACCCTGGGGCGCTCAGGCCAGTAGCAGCGTGGGTCCAGATTCCAAGAGGTTCATGTTCCGAGGAGCCAAGCGCCGGCTAGCGGCTGCGAAACAGCCCCGAGCCGGTTCGGTCCTGGAGTCGGTACGTCCCGAGACGGCTGGCAGAGTTCTCCTAAACTTGGCCTCAAGAACGACGACCTCCAAGCCGGATGAGAGATCCCGGGACTTTGACAGACGCAAGTTAACTTCGGTGAGGAATAGAACCCGCCGAATCCCCATGCTAACCCATGAGACTTTGCCAGTTTCGGGGGCTAGTGTCGTGGGGATGACTATCCGGGTAGGCCAAGGGCAGAGCCATCTGACTGGCAGATGTCCCAGGGATCACCGCGACATCTGGCTGAAGAGGCCGACTTCAATCGAAGGGCTGGCTGCACCAGCAGCCGGCTGGCGACTTCATCATCGAAGGAACGAGCCGGCGAAGATGACGAAACCCTCCAATGGACGCTTTACCAAAAGCAACATGGCCCCGACAAGATCGACAGAAGCCGGAGACCAGCGTGATGCTAGCCATGCTCGGCCTCCACCAACCAACGGGCAGGACCCTCCTCCACGAAAGGATCCGAGGCAGACAGGAAGCATATGCT
The DNA here is from genome assembly GCA_007115705.1 of Dactylis glomerata. Taxonomy (NCBI): domain Eukaryota; kingdom Viridiplantae; phylum Streptophyta; class Magnoliopsida; order Poales; family Poaceae; genus Dactylis; species Dactylis glomerata. Next base: position 2,827,795 of record QXEO01000344.1, read on the forward strand.
GCGAATATGCCAGTCCAAAGGGGCCAGAGGACGGCGGGGCCCACATCAAGACCGCGGCCATGGAGAAGCCGGCAGCCGAGCAGCCAGACACCAAAATTGTAACCAGGCCTCCGCCTATATAAGGGGGCCTGGACCCTTAGACTAGGGGGATCGAACTCTTCTTCTTCTACCTCTAGACAATACAGCTCTAGGAGCCTTGTAAGCCACCGTGTGCTGAGAATAAACAACAAGGCAGGAAGTAGGGGTGTTACCTCCGGAGTGGAGGGCCCTGAACCTAGGTAAACGCTCGTGTCCTAGTTACACAATCTCGAGCCGGACCCGTCGTTGCACACCGTCGAGCCCCTCCGTTAAGCCACCCCATGGCTACTGTCTCCAAAATACCACGACATTGATTCATCATACTAAAATTAATGGTAAAAGTTGGTGTGACCTCCTTACCTCTCTTACTCTCTTTGTAGCTTTTGATGTGCTCAAACCAAAAGGTGGCAATGAACTCATGGCTGATTTCCTTGGATGTCTTCTGTGGGTGCCTCGAGAACTCAAGCAACCCTGTAGTGGTAGCAAAGGCTTGGAAATCTTCATGCATCCCCCAAGCTTGAATGACTTTGGGGTCTGGCCACCTCGTGAACACGAAGTGACTTTGCTGCATATAATGCATTGTCTTCCCATTGATGTGCTTCCTCGAGGTTGGTGGACACCCTCGATGTGCCCCTCCGTGTCCTAGTAGACATGCTGCTTAAGAGTCCTTTTTCTTTGAACATGATGAACACCTTGTTGTACAAAAATAACATTCACTAAAAAGTAACATGTAGCCATTCAAAACGGGATTTAACCAACCATGGAGAGTCTACTCCTCAATACTATGCATCAATATCAACTAGAAAACTCAAATCCATGGATTTCTCAAGCATATCAAGTGACACCAAGTGTAGAAAAATACTCAACATATAAAGCATAAGAATAAAAAGAAATTGGATGAGAGGAGGAGTCACATACCAAGGAGTGATTTCACCAAACAGATTTGGAAAATCTGCCCTAAACTTGGAGATTCAAGAGTGGCAGGAATGGAGCACGAGAAAATTTTCAAAAAATACCTGGAGCTGGTTTTCGAGGGAGAGGATGAACCTGGGCACTTGCCCCTCATCTAACACCTCTTGTGGGCCCAACAAGCATGCCCCCCGCGGCTAGGGAATCTTGTCGCTTAAGCTCTGCTCTTTTGGCCCCTAGTGGCCTTTTGGTTCCCTCCTTTTGACTAATGGTCCCTCTCGTAAAGTTACTGTCCCCTGAATTTTTCTAGAATTTTTCAAGAAAATTTTATGTATAGAATTTTTCAAACTTCATATTTTGTTAATTCACAACACTGGAATAATTATGTCTATGCTAATAAAATATAAATCTAAGATGAATAAAATTAAAAACAACTACAATATTTATGAGAGTCAAGTTTTCATCATTCCCACATTAGTAACAAGGTTGATCAGGTCTTATTAATAATGTGGCAAAGATAAAATACATGATCCATTTTTTAATTGAAAGAGAAGAAAAACTCAAGTCACCTCATATTTGATTGGAATGGTTCCAATCATCAAGGTGGCATATTTTGGCTCAGGAGGTGGTAGTGCAAGCTCAAAGCTCCCAATCATAAAAGTATTCTTTTGAATAGAATTCACACTTTTCTTCATAGCTGGTACATAATTCTTCTTTGGAAAATGTATGGTATGCTCCTTTCCCTTAACATTGAATGCCACTTTGCTTTCAGTGCAATTTATAACAGCCCTTGCAGTATTTAAAAAGGGTCTCCCAAGAATAATAGATAAATTCTCATCTTCAGGCATTTCTAATATAACAAAGTTTGTAGGGATTAACACATTAGCAATAGAGATAGGAACATCCTCACAAATGCCTATAGGAATAGCTGTAGATTTGCCAGCCATTTGCAAAGAAACCTCAGTTGGAACCAATTTTTTTAGATTAAGTTTCTTATATAAAGAAAAAGGCATGACACTAACACCAGCTCCTAAATCACATAATGCATATTTCACATAAGTTCCTTTAATAGTACAAGGAATAGTTGGAATATCAGGATCTCCACGCTTTTTAGGCAATTTCCCTTCGAAAGAGTAATTAGCAAGCATAGCAGTTATAGCATCATTGGGTATTTTTCTCTTATTAGTAACAATATCTTTCATGTGTTTTGAATATTGAGGAATTTTAATAGCATCAACAAGATGGATTTGTAAACATAATTTTTTAATCAACTCAAGAAACTTCTCAAACCTAGCATCATCCACAGATTTCATAACCTCTTGGGGATAGGGTATGGGTCTATGCACCCATGGGTCCCTATCTTTACCTTTTTGTGGACTTGGATGCTTCATCTTCTTATTCTTCTCAATAGATGGTTGGGGATCTTCTCTTGCAGGAGACACAGACTCCTCATTCTTTTCAGCTTCATGTTGTTCTTCATTAGGTGGAGTTAATTCCTCATCTTCATTCTCATTGTTATTATCTTCAGTCTCACCATCAAAAATAGAAGTATCATTATCTTGTTCTTCAGAATTACCATTATCTTCATTCTCATTGGGAGATTTTCCTGCAGAGATTTATTTTTGAGAGCATCTTGCTCTCTTATCTTCGGATGGCCATCAGGGAAATCAGGATCCTGGGTGCTTGCACCTCCCCTGGTATTAACTCCACAAACTTGTTTCTTTTCAATAAAATTTTCATATAATTGATTTTGAAGAGAGATAATTTGTTCTACTTTATTATTCATCATTTCACAATGTTTAACAAGTCCCTTAATAGCATCTACCTTAGCGCTCAAATTTTCACAAAGAGATTTAATTGTATGCGAGTTCTTCATAAGATTCATCCTAATATAATGTTCTTCAGGCCTACTATCATAAGAAAAATCATTGACATATGATATTTCAGTAGTGGGCAATACCTTTTCATTAACTTTTGTAGTGCATACAACATTAACTTGAATAGGAAAGTTGTGCATACTAACCAAGAGAATTTGCACAACATCTTTTGTCCTACCTGCCCATTTCACCGGGGCAAACTTGGAACTACAGGTAATTAAAGTCTACCCTTTCGAATAGCCCAGAACAACGCATTAACACTTCATGAACACATAGAATCCTCAAACTAAAACATATCCCCCTTGTTTTCCCTACTTGTCACTTTTAGGGTTCGCAGGTTCAACATGATAGCAGGCAATACACTTTGCAGATAGATACCAAACTCAATTTATATGATGAAGCAAAACAAGTTCAGTACTGAAATCATGCCACTCGGGCCCTAGTAGCAAGCATTAAGAATATCTAAAGTGCATCAACACCATACAAGAATATCTTCAAGATAAACCCCTCAAATCTCGGATAACGGGTACAATTACATGATCAATCTCATCTGATCCCCATCCACCTCACATGCCTACAGAGGACTACTCACACATGCTGATGGAGATGAAGTTCATGTTTGATGAAGATGAAGGTGGTGAAGATGGCGGTGAAGATGGCCTCCGATCCCCTCCTCCGAAGGAGAAATCCTGGATCAATCTGATCCCGGAATCGATGATCGTGGCTCTGGCGGCGCTCTATTTTGCGAATAGCCTCCTCCTTCTAGGTCACCCCCTTTTCTATATATATGAGGGCGTACGCGAAAGCTGGAGACGAGGCGGGGCTCGAGGGCTGAACGAGCAGGCCCCACGCAGCCAGGGAATCTGGTCGCGTGGGCCATGCCCGTTTGGGCCTCGAGCACTCCTTCGTGTCCCTCCGGTGCTCAGACTCCTTCTTCACATGAAAAATTTACGTAGTATTTTTCCCGGTTTTATTTCTTGCAAAAATAGCCAGAAACGATACTTTGCTAAAAACAGCGTCAGATTCTACAGTTTCATTCAAGTATGGGATGATTCCGGAGCAAATTATGAAGCAAAGTACTTGGAAAAGTAGATGTATTTTTGGTGCATCACCACGCTCTGGACAAGATCGCAAGAGCTGCTCATAGAAGGCATCCACGGCCCTAGCCTTCTCCTCTTGGTATGAGATGAGGACCCCATCCACCTGGAGGTGAGCAATGAAGTTCTTCCGCCTACGTGAAGGGTTTCGCAGCATAGTAAATCAAAAAAATTCCTACAGATGCAAACAAGAAAGCCAAGATCTAATCTTGAAGATGTAATCAACGAGAGAGATAGATAAGATCGTCATACCCTTGAAGAAATCGCACAACGGAAATGTTCAACAGAACATGGATGATGTAGTCGTACTAGCCGTCTCCTCCTCGCAATCCAATTTGATCCAACGCCGCAAATATAGGCGCCTTCGAGAGATGCACACGTGCAACACAGCAATGATTCCACCTCCCCGGTCCAACGAGATATGGTGGAGTGGTAGATGGGATCGGCAGCACGATGGCGTGGTGCCTATGGTGGAGAGTATTCACCGAAAGGGCTTCGCCTATTTGCGTGATGGAAGAAGAACGAAAAAAGAAAACTTCAGAAACTGGACAGCGGCTCCGCGCAAATTAGGTCAACCAAGTCGGCCGATTTCTCTCTTTTTATAGGCGTCGCTAAACTGCCTTGGAGTGCATGCCAAGGTTACAAAAACCTTGCAGCCTCCTCCATGTAATGCTGCAACCGCCTCCATCAGCTGATCAATCACATTGATCGATGGCTTGCACGTGCGCGTACGGGCGATGGGGCAAAGTGGCAGCGCAGCCTGGCATGCAACCGGCCCAAAGGCCAAGGCCCATCAGGCTAGGGCCCAACCGTCCTGCACCTCCAGCAAGCGGGGCTATTCAGTTTGCGGTCACCAAGTTGTTTGCCACAGGCTCACAGGTGCCTTTCTTCGCTACAATCACATCGCGGTACCGCAAGTTCATGGGGTCAATCACTGAGAGGGTCATTTCTGGGTCAAATTCGAATAGCCCAAATAATACCGGTTGGAATCATTTGAACACAAATATCTCTGTTACGGTGACGACTCGGCGCTCCACTTGGCAGGATACCCCGTTATTGCTTTGCCACCATGGCTGCCAAGTGGCGTACCTCGTCCACATAGCCTTTCTCTTCTCCCCCCATTGTTCTTTAAGCTCCTGCTCCCGCTCGCCTACCGAGATCTTAGAGTACCACAGCGCTGCTGGCGCCGCGCAGGGGACATGGCCTCGAGGTTGAAAGTGGGTTCTCCTCGCTGCGGATCTGGCAAGATCGGGATCGGGAACTGGGAAGATCTGGAGGAGGCTGTTCTCGTGCTGGAGAAGTTGGGGCGGAAGCCAGTGATCATGCGGAGGATGTTCTTGTACTGGAGAAATGGAGGCTATTCTCAGCCTTCCATCAATTCCAGTAGCTCTAAGAGAAATGGAGAAGTAACAGGTATGCAAAATCTGAATTTGAATATATACGATGAATACTCTATGAATATGCATATATACGCTGGATTCTATTATGTTGCTCTTGCTCTCTAGTGAATTGCAGATTATCATGTTCCAGGACAGCATCATCCTCTTGCTCTACTATGTCCTGAGCTTAGTTATGATCATCAACCTTTCTATCAACTGTAGCATTACAAATGTGATTATCTGCGGCATCTTTTTGCCAAGTATCCTCATCTGCTTCTCCTTCTTGACAAGTAGACCGTTCTGCTTCCGGTTGTGTTTCTTGTCATGTTCTATGACTTGTATGAATATCTACTGGTGGTTGTGGTTCTTGAGTAGTTCCATGATTTCCGTGAAATATTACTGGAAACCAATTCCTTGAACATTTCTCTCATTTCTCTGATGTGATCCAGTAGATATTATGTTGCCAAGTAGATGGTCAGTCTGACTGCTGGCTCATGTGCCCTTCCATGCTTGAGCAAATCACTTCTCAAACATTGCACAAAATTTGTGTGATTAGCATATAGGTTCAGTACTATCAACTATCAGTCGATGTCAACTATGTGTGTATCATTAACTAATTTACTATTTTCTGATGCTCGAGTACTTAGATCATGTCAATTTAGCAAATCCACCAACTGAACATCAATGCTTTGCATGAAAACTAACACATAAAAAATCAACAAAAATGGTGCATTTTCTGAATCTTGCAAATCCACCAACTGAACATCAATGCTTTGCACTTTCTGAATCTTGCAAGATCATGTCAATTTAGCAAATCCACCAACTGAACATCAATGCTTTGCATGAAAACTAACACATAAAAATCAACAAAAATGGTGCATTTTGTGAATCTTGCAAAGAACAAAGGGAACATGACAGCTTCCAGAGAAGGCTAGAGGGGGAATTGGCAATACCTAGCTTTTAAGTAACAACAAAATACAGATAATCATAACACAACAAAATATGTCAATTTAGCTAATCCAAACAACAGAAGATTATTCCATTGCTTGGTCATACAGATAAACATAACACAACAAAATATGTCTGTTACAAGCAGATAATCAATCACAGAGGCATTACACATCATCATACTAGTGTTCTTTAACTTAAGTTTAAAAGTAGAACACTTCAAGGTAACTAGTCTTCTGGCTATTCCCAACGATGAGTTGGGGGAGCCCCAGGCATTGTTGGGAAGATCCACATTGGCGCCTCCCACTCATTGTAATAAGTGGGTTGGTATATCAGTTGTGATCCTATTGCCGGAGCTCCTCCATTGATGTGTATACAGCTCCAATCTGGCACTGGCCTCTAGGTGTAGGGACGGGCTCGATGGTATGCAACAAACACACAGTCTTCTTGTAACAAGGACATGTCTTGTCCAGCAGATGGACCAGCTTTTGCAACATCATAACAGGGTTCTCGATGGAAGATTGGGTTGTTGATTCCAGGAAATACTGAAAGCCCGTGCAGATGCTCCTGCCTGATCCACACCGGACCATCAACAGGATCTTCTACTTTCGGGTGAAGATTAAAGGGATGCCTTGCGAAAATGTGGCATCGTAGACTAGGATAAGTACTCAACCGTATCCCATCTTCAAACTATGCAGGAGCATTGCTGTGTCTATCACCATCTATCTGAATCCAAAGTAGATCAAAATTGCCATAATGGTAGGTATTGGATGCCAAGAACCAGGTAGTTTGTGAATTAACCACTACATGATCTGCAACTTCTTCAACGTCTTCATCCGGATCGGCAGGAAATGCATCTCCTTCAGCCGCATCGCCAGCAACTGCAGTGGCTTGAGCCGCATCGCTAGCAACTACAGCACCTTCAGCCGCATCCCCTGCAACTGGATCCTCGATGTTCAGGGCAAGTATTAGACGCGGGCCTTCATCTGTGCCTGCGTACGGAAGAAGATAAGCCACAATACAACAATGCAGTAAGCAGGTAGAACTACCTGTAAATTCAGATAGGAAGAGGGCATAACTCACCCCAAGTATGTGGTTCCCAAACCAGAACATCTCCTCGTGGTTCTGTAACCGCGTACACGCGGAACAAATCTGTCCGATCACTGAATCGATGAATTGCATAGGCATCGACATACCTGCAAGGTGCAAGGTGGTAATTTTTGAGGATGACCCATTCGTTGTCTTGGTGACTGTCTACATAGGCGATCAGTTTGTCAAAGATCACGATTGCTTCATAATGCCACTGATCACTGCATTTTTCCTTGTAAGGGGTCTTGGTAATCTGTATCTTCAGAAGCTGTAACTCACACTGCTTGTACGAAAACATGCATGTTCGAAACGCGGGGAAAACTCCAATATGAGCCAGTAATGGGAGAGGCAGAGTCACTTCTCTATACATGTGGCGGATCTTTAGGAGGCCGTTATTCATGACTAATGCCATCCAGTCACCGTGACTTCCTACCCAATGCCCTCTTCCATCGGAGTCATTGCAATGCACGTGTGCTTTAAGCGTCTTCTTGTTTAACGGCATAAAGAGGGCGCCAATGCCCTGCAATTGAATTTGTTTGGAAACTTTGTAAAAATTAATGTGTTCCACAGAAGGAAAAGTTTGCTTGAATAGATGGAAAACTATATAGGTAAACCGTTACAAAAAGAGCGGTCGTGGGTAGAGTAACAGTTATACAACATTATTCCAATTTTTGGTATTTAAAAAGTCATTGCATGGTATTCGACAGAATGCTCACTGGATTGCAAGAACATTGTTTGGTAAAAAATGCCAAAAAATGCTGTGCCTACTAGATGTTTGACAGAAGGATGGCTATGCTTGAATATATCATAAACACATACAAGATGGAAAACTAAGTCCGTAAACCGCAACCCTAAAAGGGGTCATGGGCGGAGTAACTTCATTTTTCGGAATTATTGTATCTAAAAAGTCGATGCATGCAAGGTGTTCGACAGAGAGATCGGTGGATTGCAAGAACATAAACAGACAAGAGATCAAATATATATATATAATAGAATACTGAATCTAGTTACTCTTACTTGTGCATCTCTATTATATGGCCACGAGGATTCGTCTGTGTGGAGCAGGCCCGGCGCATCAAGCGGTAGATTTGGGGTCTCTCGAATGGCACGACGCATGCCCACCATGCCGACAGCAAGGCGAGCAGCGCTTAAGATGTCGACCCGCTCGACTATGTTCTCAACCGATGGGTAGTGGAGATTACCCCACCCCATGGATTCGTGGTAACGATCAGCAATGGGCTCTTTTGGAAGCGGACGCTGATGCTTCCCCCCCGGGGGTTCGTCCAACTCAGACCCAGACTTGACCTGTGCCGGCAAATGCGTGCGGCGGCGACGTGATGGAAACAAGAACCGGCGATGTGATGGAATGGAAACGAGAGGGCGTTGCGGTCTTGTGGAGAAGATGGGGAATGAGGCGATGAACTGCCTAACGCAGGGTAATAAGTGGAAGTTGGCGTTGGGAAGGGGAGGAGGGGGCGGCGGTGGTTCACTGTACAAGGAGTGGAAATAATATTTTATCTCCACTGTGGGCCCTCATTGCAGCAGGCTTCCTGCCCACCAGTGCAACCCCGTACAAGGCACGTGCACGCAGTTTAAAATTAGTTTGACGTCCATCTTTCTCCAATAAATTATGCCATGAAATTTGTATTTTAAAGTTTCAAAAAAATTTGAAACAAAATTCTTGTGATAAGCATTGTTGAATTCTACAAACCGGTACAAATCTCAATATGAAATACTTTATATTCTATTCTACACAAAAAAGACAAAATATGACATATTATATAGTGAATAGTACACGATTGAACACTATATAATTTTATTAGATTTTACCATTTTTGTGTAGCCTAGAATATAAAGAATTTCATATTGAAATTAGTACCGGTTTGTAGCATTCAACATTGCCTATCACAAAAAAAGACAAATTCCTAAGAAAAAGATGTACTTTCTTACTACTATTTTAATAATATTTACATTCACAAATTTATCTTCTTATATCTTCCAAAATACAACTAACATTTTAACGGGACTTTTTGCATACACATATTCTATATATATTTTTCTATGTATTTAACGCTAATTTTTTTAAATACATAGAAGTTTGAGAATTTGAACTTTTAAAAATTCTAAAAGTGTATGGAGCATCGGTGCCCATTTGCACCAAATCCCTTGTCAAATCCAATGATACAGCTTTTATGAACTTTTCAAAATTCTGAAAGTGTTGGGAGTATATTATTTTACAAGGTGCACACGACGGGCGCGTGTGGATTCTCTGACTTGCCAAGCGTGACTTGAGAGTCATTGACAGGTGGGTCCCCCATGTGATGGGGCCCACGTGCAGTGAGGGCAAGTCAGAGACAAGTTAGAGAGGGCAAGTCAGGGCCTCGCTCTGGACATCAACGAGACTCATGCGACATGTTTGGGCATCTCCGGCAGAGCACGCACAGAGCGCACTCTGGACATCAACGGAAGGCATGGGCGCGCTCTGGGCATCTCTGGCCTCTTATACAGATACACTTCAGTACATAGGGAAAACACACTTAATAAATTATATATAAGGATGGTCCTCGGACACTTACATATATAGGTGGAACGAACATTACATGAATCTAGTATGGCATTATGAGGTTCTCCCTCAATGGTGGCCGGTTTGGAGGGGAAGGAAGCATGCATCTTCTCATGATACTAATTCTACAATACATGTCGTAGCATACACACGCATCCTTTGCTGCGTAGTGGATCTGCTCCGGCTCTAGTTCCCTAAGATGTCAGGTGTCATGCAGTTTCTTCTTGTGGAACTCCTCCTTGTCTTCGTAGGTGCGGTCGATGATTAGAGACGCCATCTTGGCCACGCCGGTCCGGGCTTGGTGGGTGCCTGGGAAGTTGAAGTGATCTTGTAAGTCCACGTGGTTTTGTATGTGGGCGCCCAGGGCTTCAAGCTTGCTGGTGTCTTGGCGCTTGTCCACAGATGCGAAGGAAATGTCGGGGCGGTTGAGGAACTGTATGAGCTGAGGACAGTTCCTTGTTGCCACGGATGCGTGCCAGAGTAGGTAGTGATTGCGCATGCACAGTTGCAGGAGGGCGGCGCGGGCAGGCTTGGTGATGGTGTACTCGAGGTTGAGGCCGACGATCGGCAGTTGGTCCCGCTCGCCAAGCCAACGCTCAAACATGGCGATGAACTTGGCCGCCTCTCTCGGGTCGGTTGTGTGCATCACCGTGAGGACGGTGGCACCATGAGCAGGGACCTTGTGGTAGTCGGTGAAGACATTGCCGTTGAATTCCATGATGGCGGCGGCGCAAGGAGTGGGAGGGGAGGGGGAGGGGGTTATCTCTGGAGAAGAGGAAGTTGGGGATCCAATTGTTTTCCAGGCCGCGAGATCGTGGGATAAATAGTGCGCGACGGGTCGCTGGCACGCCGCGTAAGTAAATGCAGTCTAGCGCTTTGGAAGTTGAACCCCACACGCGAGCCCCCGTCGCTTCGTTTATGAGAGAAGAGGAAGTTGGGGATCCAATTGTTTTGCAGGCACGCCACGGTAAATGCCAGTCTAGCGCTTTGGAAATTGAACCAGTCGCTTCGTTTCGTTTCTGAGAGAGCGCTAGACCGACGTGTCACCGCGGGCCCCGGTATTCCGGCCCACTTGTAAGTGAGAGGATGCTATCGTGGGTAAGGATGTACATACGTTTACCACCAGGCAACAATTAAAGAGTCTCGTTGTTGGGTCCCCTCGTTTTTTGACTACAGGCACCAGAGCGACAGTCTGAAAAAGGAGATAGCGTGCAAGGGAGAATAAATCCGCTCTCGTCTGACACGAGGAAGGAATAGAGAACAAAATCTTACCATTGAAATGCTTCTCATCGCGGTCCCCTGCTCCATGAGACAAACGAGTGAGACAAACTAGTCCAGGTTTAGCATCCGAAGCGTGTGTGGACCCACTTGTCTGGGTAAGGTTTGGTCCGACGTGTGTCTAGGGCCCCACTTGTCAATAGTGTTCCGGGCCTTTATGGGGCCACATGTCATAAGGGTTAGGATTCATGGCCAGTGGAAAAACCCAAGCAACTAACGCGTGGTAGCAAGTTGTGCGTAGCAGCGGGATGAGAATTGACAGGGCAGCGAGATTTGACAGGGCAAGTAAATTGACGAGACACGCCGCAGTCTGACTAGGCATGCTCAAGAGATCTCAGTAGCATCATCATCGCTCACTCTACTCTGGCGACTAGTTCAGTAGATGGAGGAGTTCCCTTCCATGGGTAAACAAATGAATAAATGAAGGAAATTGCATAAACCACCAACTATTGCTGTCATCGTTGCACAAACTACTCACTTTACTTATTGTTTGCACAAACCACCAACTATTTGTGTAATAGCTTGCAACTAGGTCTAAATCACAACTTAAGCGGATTAACAACACATTTGACGCCAGGGGCCCACTAGTCAGTGCTGATGTGGCATTGCATGTACACATGACATCATTTAGCGTGTCTAGATCTTTATGAAAAATTTGAAAATTTCACACATTTTGACTGAATCTCACAGAAATTAATGAAACTTTCAAATAGCTAGTCCAAACTATTTCAAATGTTTTCATATTAGTTAGTTCATATTGCATCCAATTTCTGAATTTTTTCTAAGTTCAAAATTTCACCAACTTCTGCTAAATCTCACATAAAGCGACAAAATTATCAAAACGCTAGCGCAAATTGATCAAACTTTTTTTAGATTTCTTAGTGTACATATTTAGATAATGGCACATTGCACTTGCAATTCATCATTGCGACTCATTGGTTACGGTAGGTAACATTAACAATAGGTTCGTGCTAATTGCATCGAGCAAATAGCAGATAGCAAATAGTTCTTAGCTATGATAATCTCGTGATACCTCTACTGATGATCAGTTCGTCTCAACATCTAACTCCTCATCTAACTCAGCATCATTTGGCGATTCTTCGAACAATGGCTCCTCGATGATTGCCTTGATCCTTTTCACCTTGTCGGTTTGGGCGTTCCATCCTGCTCTGTTCAACATCCGTACAACATCATGTGCGCGCGTTAGCACCCACTGCAACTTCCTTTTTTTCTCCATTTCATCCACATTTTTCTTCAGCATTTCCAAATTGTCCTTCAGCTGACCAGCTTCATCCATCAACACAGCCTTCTCGGCGCATAGAGCGGAATTCTTCTTCTCTAGCTCAGCTAGTTTAATTTTGTCAGCACTTCTTGCAGTATTGCTAGAATGGTACAATCCCCATAGTCGTGATAGTGCATTCTTTAGTGTGTCTGGCCACTCTTGATCTACCCAAGAAACAAACCCACAGTTGTACTCTTCCTATAGAAAAAGAAATTAAAAATGCTCATGCCATTACGTAACATAAGATAGGACTCAATGCAGCAAGTAATTCATACGCAAGTACACATGAAAGAAGTAAGTGCAGCAAGATAATACTAAGTGTGCAGCAATTTAGTCATGCGCATCAATTACTTAATTACTTGCAGCTTTCACCCTCCCCTACGTAACACAAGATAGTACTCAGTGAAGCAAGTAATTTATATGCAAATACACATGAAAGATAGTACTAAGTGGCAAGATAGTAATCAGTGAAGCAAGTAATTTGTAAGCAACCTACACACGAGTAGTAATAGAAGAGGACAAAGATCGTACAAAGGGTAACTATAATATTATGTATAACTGAAAGAAACAGTGGAACTACATGCCCACAAAATTGCAGTTAGAAGTTTGAAGATAAAATCTCAAGCACGTAATCTTATCTGAACAAGGCAATAGATCAACTTAAACAAGGCAATATTATCTCCAACTGAACTAAACTTTGATGCTTTTCCACTGCTAACGTGCACATAGAAGGACTCACATTCTGCAGTGAGCACTTGAAGAATTTTCGCCCCGTATCAGTCCCCTCGAAGGCGACGCACTTGAGCGGCTCAAGTTTGTGGACGCGACAAAGTTCTTCATAGCTCGACGCTAAACCGCGAAATGTGGGGTCTTCGCAGGTTCGCGGGGCATGATCCGCTTCCCTAAGCTCCTACACGTCCACAAGTTCCAGAGAAAATCAACGTTAACTTACGTAAAGTGACCGAATCGGATAGAAAATGGCCATTCACAGATCCGAAACCAAACACATAGCTTGAGGCGGTGCAGCTTACCCCGAGGGTCATGGTGACCAAGGCGGTCGCTCGAACGAACGTCGGCAAGGGCGGCAGCAGTGGACCAGGAAGAGGGGTAGATCCAGATCCTCCTCAATGGGGGGTAGGGGCTGAGAAAGGGGGGAGAAGAGGATAGGGAAGGGAAGCGACTGCACTCAATGATACTTGTGCATTTTCCATTATCTGAGTAGCTAAAAGGGGCATCCTGACAGCATTATGTGCATCTGTCACCAGCTTGGATGTGCACTGTTCGGCCTGCTGCCATATAATGAATTATTTTTGCCCTAAATCCATTTTAATCCAATTTTGCACTAGGGCTACAAGAAATGCACACCAGAAAAATTGGGAAAAAATACATGGAGGTCCCCTAGGGGTGTGGGACCCTAGAACCAAGACCAAACCATGGTTCCCACCCCACCTGACAGACATCGATGGCACCGCGAGTTTGACCTAGATCTCGAAGGGGGGCCTAGGGAATTCAGAAAAATTCAAAAAAAATGGAAAAAACAGTGCATGGAGTCATGGTGAGTGATGCATCACCTAGGAAAAATACCAAACATGCCATCCCAAGGGTTCACAGGTGGACTCTTTCACAAAGAGGTGCTTCCAGGCAGGAGTTCTCTTGGTCTTCCTTGCCAGGTGACCATGGTTTGTGCAAGTTCCAAAGCAAACTGTGAAACCATGGTCCCATTTTTGGTGGAGATGTGCATATTTGCATTCCCAACAACTTTTGCAACTAGTGTTTTTTCAGTTTCCACATAAAAAATGCATTTCCCATTTTTCAGGTGGCCGAAGGGGTCAAAACAAGTGCTTTTTTGTGAAGGGGTCACCAAGGATAGTGTGCAAAACATCACCACTCTAATTTTCATGGGTGGGGGACCTACCACGGGTGCCACATCCAGGAGGTTAGGAATTATCTCGGCCTGCTGCCATATAATGAATTATTTTTGCCCTAAATCCATTTTAATCCAATTTTGCACTGGGGCTACAAGAAATGCACACCAGAAAAATTGGGGGAAAATACATGGAGGACCCCTGGGGGTGTGGGACCCTAGAACCAAGACCAAACCATGGTTCCCACCCCACCTGGCAGACATCAATGGCACCGCGAGTTTGACCTGGATCTCGAAGGGGGGCCTAGGGAATTCAGAAAAATTCAAAAAAATTGAAAAACAGTGCATAGAGTCATGGTGAGTGATGCATCACCTAGGAAAAATACCAAACATGCCATCCCAAGGGTTCATAGGTAGACTCTTTCACAAAGAGGTGCTTCCAGGCAGGAGTTCTCTTGGTCTTCCTTGCCAGGTGACCATGGTTTGTGCAAGTTCCACAGCAAACTGTGGAACCATGGTCCCATTTTTGGCGGAGATGTGCATCTTTGCATTCCCAACAACTTTTGCAACTAGTGTTTTTTCAGTTTCCATATAAAAAATGCATTTCCCATTTTTCAGGTGGCCGGAGGGGTCAAAACAGGTGCTTTTTTGTGAAGGGGCCACCAAGGGCAGTGTGCAAAACATCACCACTCTAATTTTAATGGGTGGGGGACCTACCAGGGGTGCCACATCCAGGAGGTTACGAATTATCTCGGCCTGCTGCCATATAATGAATTATTTTTGCCCTAAATCCAATTTTGCACTGGGGCTACAAGAAATGCGCACCAAAAAAATTGGAAAAAAAAACATGGAGGTCCCCTAGGGGTGTGGGACCCTAGAACCAAGACCAAACCATGGTTCCCACCCCACCTGGCAGACTTCGATGGCACCGCAAGTTTGACCTAGATCTCGAAGGGGGGCCTAGGGAATTCAGAAAAATTCAAAAAAAAATGGAAAAACAGTGCATGGAGTCATGGTGAGTGATGCATCACCTAGGAAAAATACCAAACATGCCATCCCAAGGTTTCACAGGTGGACTCTTTCACAAAGAGGTGCTTCCCGGCAGGAGTTCTCTTGGTCTTCCTTGCCAGGTGACCATGGTTTGTGCAAGTTCCACAGCAAACTGTGGAACCATGGTCCCATTTTTGGTGGAGCTGTGCATCTTTGCATTCCCAACAACTTTTGCAACTAGTGTTTTTTTAGTTTCCACATAAAAAATGCATTTCCCATTTTTCAGGTGGCTGGAGGGGTCAAAACAGGTGTTTTTTGTGAAGGGGCCACCAAGGGCAGTGTGCAAAACATCACCACTCTAATTTTCATGGGTGGGGGACCTACCAGGGGTGCCACATCCAGGAGGTTAGGAATTATCTCGGCCTGCTGGCATAT
Source organism: Dactylis glomerata (assembly GCA_007115705.1). NCBI lineage: Eukaryota > Viridiplantae > Streptophyta > Magnoliopsida > Poales > Poaceae > Dactylis > Dactylis glomerata. The sequence goes on from QXEO01000344.1 coordinate 2,843,584, forward strand.
AATGAATTATTTTTGCCCTAAATCTATTTTAATCCAATTTTGCACTGGGGCTACAAGAAATGCACACCAAAAAAATTGGAAAAAAATACATGGAGGTCCCCTAGGGGTGTGGGACCCTAGAACCAAGACCAAACCATGGTTCCCACCCCACCTGGCAGACATCGATGGCACCGCCAGTTTGACCTAGATCTCGAAGGGGGGCCTAGGGAATTCTGAAAAATTCAAAAAAATGGAAAAACAGTGCATGGAGTCATGGTGAGTGATGCATCACCTAGGAAAAATACCAAACATGCCATCCCAAGGGTTCACAGGTGGACTCTTTCACAAAGAGGTGCTTCCAGGTAGGAGTTCTCTTGGTCTTCCTTGCCAGGTGACCATGGTTTGTGCAAGTTCCACAGCAAACTGTGGAACCATGGTCCCATTTTTGGTGGAGATGTGCATCTTTGTATTCCCAACAACATCTGCAACTAGTGTTTTTTTCAGTTTCCACATAAAAATGCATTTCCCATTTTTCAGGTGGCCGGAGGGGTCAAAACAGGTGCTTTTTTGTGAAGGGGCCACCAAGGGCAGTGTGCAAAACATCACCACTCTAATTTTCATGGGTGGAGGACCTACCAGGGGTGCCACATCCAGGAGGTTAGGAATTATCTCGGCCTGCTGCCATATAATGAATTATTTTTGCCCTAAATCCATTTTAATCCAATTTTGCACTGGGGCTACAAGAAATGCACACCAGAAAAATTGGGGAAAAATACATGGAGGTCCCCTAGGGGTGTGGGATCCTAGAACCAAGACCAAACCATGGTTCCCACCCCACCTGGCAGACATCGATGGCACCGCGAGTTTGACCTAGATCTCGAAGGGGGGCCTAGGGAATTCAGAAAAATTCAAAAAAAATGGAAAAAACAGTGCATGGAGTCATGGTGAGTGATGCATCACCTAGGAAAAATACCAAATATGCCATCCCAAGGGTTCACAGGTGGACTCTTTCACAAAGAGGTGCTTCTAGGCAGGAGTTCTCTTGGTCTTCCTTGCCTGGTGACCATGGTTTGTGCAAGTTCCAAAGCAAACTGTGAAACCATGGTCCCATTTTTGGTGGAGATGTGCATATTTGCATTCCCAACAACTTTTGCAACTAGTGTTTTTTCAGTTTCCACATAAAAAATGCATTTCCCATTTTTCAGGTGGCCGGAGGGGTCAAAACAGGTGCTTTTTTGTGAAGGGGTCACCAAGGGCAGTGTGCAAAACATCACCACTCTAATTTTCATGGGTGGGGGACCTACCACGGGTGCCACATCCAGGAGGTTAGGAATTATCTCGGCCTGCTGCCATATAATGAATTATTTTTGCCCTAAATCCATTTTAATCCAATTTTGCACTAGGGCTACAAGAAATGCACACCAGAAAAATTGGGGAAAAATACATGGAGGACCCATGGGGGTGTGGGACCCTAGAACCAAGACCAAACCATGGTTCCCACCCCACCTGGCAGACATCAATGGCACCGCGAGTTTGACCTGGATCTCGAAGGGGGGCCTAGGGAATTCAGAAAAATTCAAAAAAATTGAAAAACAGTGCATAGAGTCATGGTGAGTGATGCATCACCTAGGAAAAATACCAAACATGCCATCCCAAGGGTTCATAGGTATACTCTTTCACAAAGAGGTGCTTCCAGGCAGGAGTTCTCTTGGTCTTCCTTGCCAGGTAACCATGGTTTGTGCAAGTTCCACAGCAAACTGTGGAACCATGGTCCCATTTTTGGCGGAGATGTGCATCTTTGCATTCCCAACAACTTTTGCAACTAGTGTTTTTCAGTTTCCATATAAAAAATGCATTTCCCATTTTTCAGGTGGCCGGAGGGGTCAAAACAGGTGCTTTTTTGTGAAGGGGCCACCAAGGGCAGTGTGCAAAACATCACCACTCTAATTTTAATGGGTGGGGGACCTACCAGGGGTGCCACATCCAGGAGGTTACGAATTATCTCGGCCTGCTGCCATATAATGAATTATTTTTGCCCTAAATCCGTTTTAATCCAATTTTGCACTGGGGCTACAAGAAATGCACACCAAAAAAATTGGAAAAAAATACATGGAGGTCCCCTAGGGGTGTGGGACCCTAGAACCAAGACCAAACCATGGTTCCCACCCCACCTGGCAGACATCGATGGCACCGCAAGTTTGACCTAGATCTCGAAGGGGGGCCTAGGGAATTCAGAAAAATTCAAAAAAAAATGGAAAAACAGTGCATGGAGTCATGGTGAGTGATGCATCACCTAGGAAAAATACCAAACATGCCATCCCAAGGTTTTACAGGTGGACTCTTTCACAAAGAGGTGCTTCCCGGCAGGAGTTCTCTTGGTCTTCCTTGCCAGGTGACCATGGTTTGTGCAAGTTCCACAGCAAACTGTGGAACCACGGTCCCATTTCTGGTGGAGCTGTGCATCTTTGCATTCCCAACAACTTTTGCAACTAGTGTTTTTTTAGTTTCCACATAAAAAATGCATTTCCCATTTTTCAGGTGGCCGGAGGGGTCAAAACAGGTGTTTTTTGTGAAGGGGCCACCAAGGGCAGTGTGCAAAACATCACCACTCTAATTTTCATGGGTGGGGGACCTACCAGGGGTGCCACATCCAGGAGGTTAGGAATTATCTCGGCCTGCTGGCATATAATGAATTATTTTTGCCCTAAATCTATTTTAATCCAATTTTGCACTGGGGCTACAAGAAATGCACACCAGAAAAATTGGGAAAAAAATACATGGAGGTCCCCTGGGGGTGTGGGACCCTATAACCAAGACCAAACCATGGTTCCCACCCCACCTGGAAGACATCGATGGCACCGCGAGTTTGACCTAGATCTCGAAGGGGGGCCTAGGGAATTCAGAAAAATTCAAAAAAATGGAAAAATAGTGCATGGAGTCATGGTGAGTGATGCATCACCTAGGAAAAATACCAAACATGCCATCCCAAGGGTTCACAGGTGGACTCTTTCACAAAGAGGTGCTTCCAGGTAGGAGTTCTCTTGGTCTTCCTTGCCAGGTGACCATGGTTTGTGCAAGTTCCACAGCAAACTGTGGAACCATGGTCCCATTTTTGGTGGAGATGTGCATCTTTGTATTCCCAACAACTTCTGCAACTAGTGTTTTTTTCAGTTTCCACATAAAAATGTATTTCCCATTTTTCAGGTGGCCGGAGGGGTCAAAACAGGTGCTTTTTTGTGAAGGGGCCACCAAGGGCAGTGTGCAAAACATCACCACTCTAATTTTCATGGGTGGAGGACCTACCAGGGGTGCCACATCCAGGAGGTTAGGAATTATCTCGGCCTGCTGCCATATAATGAATTATTTTTGCCCTAAATCCATTTTAATCCAATTTTGCACTGGGGCTACAAGAAATGCACACCAGAAAAATTGGGGAAAAAATACATGGAGGTCCCCTAGGGGTGTGGGATCCTAGAACCAAGACCAAACCATGGTTCCCACCCCACCTGGCAGACATCGATGGCACCGCGAGTTTGACCTAGATCTCGAAGGGGGCCCTAGGGAATTCAGAAAAATTCAAAAAAATGGAAAAACAGTGCATGGAGTCATGGTGAGTGATGCATCACCTAGGAAAAATACCAAACATGCCATCCCAAGGGTTCATAGGTAGACTCTTTCACAAAGAGGTGCTTCCAGGCAGGAGTTCTCTTGGTCTTCCTTGCCAGGTGACCATGGTTTGTGCAAGTTCCACAGCAAACTGTGGAACCATGGTCCCATTTTTGGTGGAGATGTGCATCTTTGCATTCCCAACAACTTTTGCAACTAGTCTTTTTTCAGTTTCCATATAAAAAATGCATTTCCCATTTTTCAGGTGGCTGGAGGGGTCAAAACAGGTGCTTTTTTGTGAAGGGGCCACCAAGGGCAGTGTGCAAAACATCACCACTCTAATTTTAATGGGTGGGGGACCTACCAGGGGTGCCACATCCAGGAGGTTAGGAATTATCTCGGCCTGCTGCCATATAATGAATTATTTTTGCCCTAAATCCATTTTAATCCAATTTACCACTGGGGCTACAAGAAATGCACACCAGAAAAATTGGAAAAAAAATACATGGAGGTCCCCTAGGGGTGTGGGACCCTAGAACCAAGACCAAACCATGGTTCCCACCCCACCTGGCAGACATCGATGGCACCGCAAGTTTGACCTAGATCTCGAAGGGGGGCCTAGGGAATTCAGAAAAATTCAAAAAAATTGGAAAAACAGTGCATGGAGTCATGGTGAGTGATGCATCACCTAGAAAAAATACCAAACATGCCATCCCAAGGTTTCACAGGTGGACTCTTTCACAAAGAGGTGCTTCCCGGCAGGAGTTCTGTTGGTCTTCCTTGCCAGGTGACCATGGTTTGTGCAAGTTCCACAGCAAACTGTGGAACCATGGTCCCATTTTTGGTGGAGATGTGTATCTTTGCATTCCCAACAACTTTTGCAACTAGTGTTTTTTTAGTTTCCACATAAAAAATGCATTTCCCATTTTTCAGGTGGCCGGAGGGGTCAAAATAGGTGTTTTTTGTGAAGGGGCCACCAAGGGCAGTGTGCAAAACATCACCACTCTAATTTTCATGGGTGGGGAACCTACCAGGGGTGCCACATCCAGGAGGTTAGGAATTATCTCGGCCTGCTGCCATATAATGAAATATTTTTGCCCTAAATCCATTTTAATTCAATTTTGCACTGGGGCTACAAGAAATGCACACCAGAAAAATTGGGAAAAAATACATGGAGGTCCCCTGGGGGTGTGGGACCCTAGAACCAAGACCAAACCATGGTTCCCACCCCACCTGGAAGACATCGATGGCACCGCGAGTTTGACCTAGATCTCGAAGGGGTGCCTAGGGAATTCATAAAAATTCAAAAAAAATGGAAAAACAGTGCATGGAGTCATGGTGAGTGATGCATCACCTAGGAAAAATACCAAACATGCCATCCCAAGGGTTCACAGGTGGACTCTTTCACAAAGAGGTGCTTCCAGGTAGGAGTTCTCTTGGTCTTCCTTGCCAGGTGACCATGGTTTGTGCAAGTTTCACAGCAAACTGTGGAACCATGGTCCCATTTTTGGTGGAGATGTGCATATTTATATTCCCAACAACTTCTGCAACTAGTGTTTTTTTCAGTTTCCACATAAAAATGCATTTCCCATTTTTCAGGTGGCCGGAGGGGTCAAAATAGGTGCTTTTTTGTGAAGGGGCCACCAAGGGCAGTGTGCAAAACATCACCACTCTAATTTTCATGGGTGGAGGACCTACCAGGGGTGCCACATCCAGGAGGTTAGGAATTATCTCGGCCTGCTGCCATATAATGAATTATTTTTGCCCTAAATCCATTTTAATCCAATTTTGCACTGGGGCTACAAGAAATGCACACCAGAAAAATTGGGGAAAAAATACATGGAGGTCCCCTAGGGGTGTGGGATCCTAGAACCAAGACCAAACCATGGTTCCCACCCCACCTGGCAGACATCGATGGCACCGCGAGTTTGACCTAGATCTCGAAGGGGGGCCTAGGGAATTCAGAAAAATTCAAAAAAAATGGAAAAACAGTGCATGGAGTCATGGTGAGTGATGCATCACCTAGGAAAAATACCAAACATGCCATCCCAAGGGTTCATAGGTGGACTCTTTCACAAAGAGGTGCTTCCAGGCAGGAGTTCTCTTGGTCTTCCTTGCCAGGTGACCATGGTTTGTGCAAGTTCCACAGCAAACTATGGAAACATGGTCCCATTTTTGGTGGAGATGTGCATCTTTGCATTCCCAACAACTTTTGCAACTAGTGTTTTTTTAGTTTCCACATAAAAAATGCATTTCCCATTTTTCAGGTGGCCGGAGGGGTCAAAACAGGTGCTTTTTTGTGAAGGGGTCACCAAGGGCAGTGTGCGAAACATCACCACTCTAATTTTCATGGGTGGAGGACCTACCAGGGGTGCCACATCCAGGAGGTTAGGAATTATCTCGGCCTGCTGGCATATAATGAATTATTTTTGCCCTAAATCTATTTTAATCCAATTTTGCACTGGGGCTACAAGAAATGCACACCAGAAAAATTGGGGAAAAATACATGGAGGTCCCCTGGGGGTGTGGGACCCTAGAACCAAGACCAAACCATGGTTCCCACCCCACCTGGGAGACATCGATGACACCGCGAGTTTGACCTAGATCTCGAAGGGGGGCCTAGGGAATTCAGAAAAATTCAAAAAAAATGGAAAAACAGTGCATGGAGTCATGGTGAGTGATGCATCACCTAGGAAAAATACCAAACATGCCATCCCAAGGGTTCACAGGTGGACTCTTTCACAAAGAGGTGCTTCCAGGTAGGAGTTCTCTTGGTATTCCCTGCCCGGTGACCATGGTTTGTGCAAGTTCCACAGCAAACTGTGGAACCATGGTCCCATTTTTGGTGGAGATGTGCATCTTTGCATTCCCAACAACTTTTGCAACTAGTGTTTTTTTAGTTTCCACATAAAAATGCATTTCCCATTTTTCAGGTGGCCGGAGGGGTCAAAACAGGTGTTTTTTGTGAAGGGGCCACCAAGGGCAGTGTGCAAAACATCACCACTCTAATTTTCATGGATGGGGGACCTACCAGGGGTGCCACATCCAGGAGGTTAGGAATTATCTCGGCCCGCTGCCATATAATGAATTATTTTTGCCCTAAATCCATTTTAATCCAATTTTGCACTAGGGCTACAACAAATGCACACCAGAAAAATTGGGAAAAAAATACATGGAGGTCCCCTGGCGGTGTGGGACCCTAGAACCAAGACCAAACCATGGTTCCCACCCCACCTGGAAGACATCGATGGCACCGAGAGTTTGACCTAGATCTCGAAAGGGGGCCTAGGGAATTCAGAAAAATTCAAAAAAAATGGAAAAACAGTGCATGGAGTCATGGTGAGTGATGCATCACCTAGGAAAAATACCAAACATGCCATCCCAAGGGTTCACAGGTGGACTCTTTCACAAAGAGGTGCTTCCAGGTAGGAGTTCTCTTGGTCTTCCTTGCCAGGTGACCATGGTTTGTGCAAGTTCCACAGCAAACTGTGGAACCATGGTCCCATTTTTGGTGGAGATGTGCATCTTTGTATTCCCAAAAACTTCTGCAACTAGTGTTTTTTCAGTTTCCACATAAAAATGCATTTCCCATTTTTCAGGTGGCCGGAGGGGTCAAAACAGGTGCTTTTTTGTGAAGGGGCCACCAAGGGCAGTGTGCAAAACATCACCACTCTAATTTTCATGGGTGGAGGACCTACCAGGGGTGCCACATCCAGGAGGTTAGGAATTATCTCGGCCTGCTGCCATATAATGAATTATTTTTGCCCTAAATCCATTTTAATCCAATTTTGCACTGGGGCTACAAGAAATGCACACCAGAAAAATTGGGGAAAAATACATGGAGGTCCCCTAGGGGTGTGGGATCCTAGAACCAAGACCAAACCATGGTTCCCACCCCACCTGGCAGACATCGATGGCACCGCGAGTTTGATCTAGATCTCAAAGGGGGGCCTAGGGAATTCAGAAAAATTCAAAAAAAATGGAAAAACAGTGCATGGAGTCATGGTGAATGATGCATCACCTAGGAAAAATACCAAACATGCCATCCCAAGGGTTCATAGGTGGACTCTTTTAAAAAGAGGTGCTTCCAGGCAGGAGTTCTCTTGGTCTTCCTTGCCAGGTGACCATGGTTTGTGCAAGTTCCACAGCAAACTATGGAACCATGGTCCCATTTTTGGTGGAGATGTGCATCTTTGCATTCCCACCAACTTTTGCAACTAGTGTTTTTCAGTTTCCACATAAAAAATGCATTTCCCATTTTTTAGGTGGCCGGAGGGGTCAAAACAGGTGCTTTTTTGTGAAGGGATCACCAAGGGCAGTGTGTGAAACATCACCACTCTAATTTTCATGGGTGGAGGACCTACCTGGGGTGCCACATCCAGGAGGTTAGGAATTATCTCGGCCTGCTGGCATATAATGAATTATTTTTGCCCTAAATCTATTTTAATCCAATTTTGCACTGGGGCTACAAGAAATGCACACCAGAAAAATTGGGGAAAAATACATGGAGGTCCCCTGGGGGTGTGGGACCCTAGAACCAAGACCAAACCATGGCTCCCACCCCACCTGGGAGACATCGATGACACCGCGAGTTTGACCTAGATCTAGGAAAAATAGTGCATGGAGTCATGGTGAGTGATGCATCACCTAGGAAAAATACGAAACATGCCATCCCAAGGGTTCACATGTGGACTCTTTCACAAAGAGGTGCTTCCAAACATTGCATGACATGGTTTCATAACAGTTCATAACATAATAAACACATAGTACTTCAATGTGTTCAGTTCATTACATAATTTTATTGCGAAAGCACGCCACATCAGGGTTCAAGCCGGGCACGTAGCTGCTCATTTTCCTTCTCAAGAGATGCCATGAGTTGGCAGCTTGCGAGGTATTTCATTTTGGAATCCACGAGCTCCCTGAGTGCTTTCTCGTTTTCAGCCAGCAGGTTCCTGCATGTGATCTCCAGGGTGATAGTACTATTTGTTAGCTTCAAATTTTCCTCCAATAGATCTTTGATCCTGGCTGTATTCTTCTGTGCCGAGGCTCTGGCTTCCTTGTGCAGTTCCGACCACTTTAGATTCTCCTTTTCAAGCAGATTGCGCTCACGAGCAAGGCACTTGGCAACTAAGAGGACTTTAGCCATATCCACTTCCTGGGTCAATTTTCTCTCCCTTTGTTTGGCTATCCGTTCATTAAGCCAGGATGCCATATCTGGGTTCAGCCCCACCTTCTTTTCCTGTATAAAATAAAAATAGGGTTATTTCTACCAAGGACGCCAACTAAGTGGCAGTCGCGTCCTCGCAAAAACCCCATTGCAGGTAAACCACTCTACACTCACCTAAGTCAGAATCACAAGAACCCCAATGCATGTCAACACAATTAGAGAGTGCTTACCTCGCTGAGCCGAGGAAATGTGGGCAACGGGTTCTGGATCGCCGCCGCCATTTTTTTGGGAGAGAGGCACACCCTGCAAAACCATCATGGCTCCGCCGGCTCTGGAACATTTTATTCCACGGTAATGAGTTATAGAGGAGGAAGAAGAAGAACAACAAAAAGATGATGATGAAGAAGAAGAATTCGTCCCAATACCCGGATGAGCCCTCGCCTGATTGAAGTTTTCCCTTCTCCATCAGGGAGAGCAAAGATTGCGCCTCTATGTGAGGGCTTTCTCTAATGGATGGAGCAAGTTCCTTCCGGCGGCGAGCTCTCTCCATTCTCTCCACTTCCTGAGTCATCAGGGGGCGGTTTCTCTTTGGAGGCATGGCTAGACAGAGCGGATGGCCGGGCAGGAGGAAGGAGAAGGAAGTAGGTGAATGAATAATATGGCTAGATAGTCAAACAGCCCAGCCCGTGGTCCAACCACTGCTCTCTGTCTTCTAGCCTTCTCATGCAAGCTATATCCACCGTAAATGAAAAAATAGAGCCCCCGCCCGGCACGCGGGTGGATACGTGGCGCCGATTAACTGACACTCACTGCCCTGTCCCATCGTGCCAGTGCCAGGGTCCTGGCTAGACCCTTCGACGAGAAGGAACCAGTCCGCATACACGAGAAGGCATGCCAGGACACGCCGGAAGATAAAATGCATTATATTTTATATATTAACTGAAAATGGAAGGGTCAAATCTTAGGCAAGATAAATTGCATTGAACAGAAAATGCTACTCCCTCCGATCGGAAATAAGTGTCGGCAATTTTGTACTAGCTTAGTACAAAATTTATACTAAGTCTTCGACAGTTATTTCCGATCGGAGGAAGTAGCTAATATGCATGCCATTTGCATTTTCTTCATAGATTACTAACTTAACCACTAGCTAAACCCAGTACATGACGTCGTTGGAGTCGTCGGAGTCGACCTCCATTGGGGCCTTGTCATTGCCCTCTGCTTTATCCTCCATCGTGGTTGCCTTGCCCTTCCCCCTGCCCTGGGGTTCCAATGACCTGGTCATGGCCGTCTTCATGTCTCACGCAAACTTTGCATTTGCGGATCTTGGCTGCTCAGAGTTGACACCGCCGTCCTCATCGTCCGATTCAAGATTGATGAACGGAACGGGTTTGAGGGCGGTCTTGAACCGGCCTACACTGCGAGGCCTGCTGGAGCCACTGCGAGACCTGCTTGAGGTCGATGAAGTAGGAGTTGGAGTAGATGCATTGCTGCTCGGTTCAAGCCACCATGGCCATCTGATGCGGCGGCGGCTTGAACTACCATGTTGTGCACGACTGGGCGTGGAGTTCCCGCTGTGGTAGTACATACCGCCACTGATTGCCTAGTTGACAATCGGTCCTTGTGCGTGGTGAATGACCAGCCCGTTGGGAACCCCAAGAGGAAGGTGTGATGAGTATAGCAGCTGGTTTTCCCTCAGTTAAGAAACCAAGGTTTATCGTTCCTGGAGAGGAGAGACAAACGACTGAAGGTGATGCAGACTGGCTTAATAGCACTCCAACAAGGGCGCACTTGTTGACTCATCTTCGGCCAGTAGCAACGCGGAACCTGCACACAACACAACCAAGTACTTTGTTCCCAACTTGCGATGAGGTTGTCAATCTCACCGGTTTGCTTGAAACAAAGGTTATGAGTGTATCGAGTGGAAAACAGTAAAAGTATGTGAGTAAAGTAAACAGTGCGAGTAAAGTAAACAGGTGATAGCAATATGATGGAAATAGGACCGGGGTCCATAGTTCACTAGTGGTGTTTCTCCATAAGATAAATAACACATGCTGGGTAAACAAATTACAGTTGGGCAATTGATAGAATAAAGATAAACGTGATATGTCAAGAAGATCACTATGAGATTTACTCTGGGCATTACAACAAAATACATAGACCTCCATCCAACTGCATCTATGACTAATAATCCACTTGTGGCGAATCAATCCGAGAACTCCACAAGTATTAAGTTGCGAACAACAGATAATTGCATTAAGCAAAGTGTGTAATGTAAACAAAGCATATGCCCTTGAGCATATGAATGTTGTTTTCTCCCTAGTAGCAACAGCACATCTACAACCTTAGAGGTTTCTGTCACTCCCCCAGGTTAAATAGAGGCATGAACCCACTATCGAGCATAAATACCCCCTCTTGGAGTCACTAGCACCTACTCGGCCAAGATAGCTACTAACAACAGAGAGCATGCAAGATCATAAACAACATAGAGATAACAAAAGATATATTTCAGTACAGCAACTCAATCATAAACACCAATATTCATCGGATCCCAACAAACCAAACATGTAGAATTACATAACGGTGATCTCAATCATGTAGGGCAGCTCATGAGATCTAAACATGAAGCACATGGTGGAGAAGACAACCATCTAGCTACTGCTATGGACCCATAGTCCAAGGTAGACTACTCACTCATCGCTCCGGAGGCAAGCATGGCGATGAAGAAGACCTCCAGTGGCGATTCCCCTCTCCGGCAGGGTGCCGGGAAGAGCTTCTGGACCCTCCCGATCTCGGGTCGACGACGGCGGTGGATCGCGATGTGTTTCTGGAAAATTGATCGGGTCCTGAGGTTTTTTCCGTCGGGGGGTCTTTATAGGCGAAGGGGCGATGTCAGAGGAGGGACCAGGCGGCCTCACGCCAGGGTGGCGCGGCCCAGGCCCTGGCCATGCCAGCCCTGTGTGTGGGCCCCTGGTGGCCCCTCTCCTACTCTCCTTCGGATCTCTAGAACCTTCCGGGTAAAATAAGACTTCAGGAACTTGTTTCGTCTAATTCCGAGAATATTTCCCGTGTATCACTTCTGAAACACAAAAACAGCAGAAAACAGGGAACTGGCACTGTGGCAACTCGTTAATAGGTTAGTTCTGGAAAATGCATAAAAGTGCCACGAAGTGTAACGAAACAGTAGGCAAATAGTGTAAAAACAAGCATGGAGCATCAAAAATCATAGATACGTTGGAGACGTATCAAGCATCCCCAAGCTTAACTCCTGCTTGTCCTCGAGTAGGTAAGTGATAACAAAAGAATAATTTTTGAGGTGACATGCACCTACACAATCTTGATCATATATGTAAGCATTTGTGAGCTGGGATCATAAGAACTTAAAACATGGGCATGAAGATATAATCTTGACAATAAGAAACTTAGCAACCATGTTGTAAACATGCAAATGAACACAAACAAAAGATCATGAAAATGAAACAATGAAAGTCAAACGTGTGTTCAAATCATAAGGAAAAACATACAAATGGTTTTCAGCTTGTCCTTCAAAGAGAGCAAAACATAAATGCATAGGACACCTCAAAGTTTAAGAGGGAGACTAGATACAAATAATTTGAGGACAAGTGAAACCAACAATATGAATCAATCAATGAACTTTGGGACAATGCATATTACACTAAGAATGACAACTATGCTCTCTTAATGGTGCATAAAGATAGAAGTTGGTGACTCAACATAAAAGTAAAAGAAAGGCCCTTCGCAGAGGGAAGCAGTGATTGCAAGTTTTATAACCTTCAAAAATTATGGTACTTACCGGCTTTGAGCTCTCATTGCCCCCATCATAAGCATCTTGAATGGTTAAAGTTAATGCGAGAACAATTATGATGCATATGCTTGACAAATCATAAGTTGAAAACCTCGTGCCCCGTGAATACGAGTACCCAAACCTCATGCTACTTTACTAAGAGTCCCAAGCAAGGCTCTTGTCATTGTAAATATATGCATATCATTGAGAACCGCCAATGGGGTACCTCCGTGCCCGATGACATGGAACAAGCCCACACCAAAATGACAGGACAAGCAGACAATGAACACCTCGACATCTCTTTTATTTGCCATTTGTTTAGCTTTTTATTGTGAGATGCGTCGTCGAATGTTCACCATGGGTATGCTGCAAATTTCCACCATGAATTATGCATGGCTTAGATTAGCGGCCCGGCGTTTCCCTAACACATATAAAAACTCCATGATCCCCACAAGATTCCCAATTCATTTCACACCGCGGGCATCCATAAACAAAATATCACGATATCAACTCAAATAAGAAGTGCAATGTTGAAAGCTTGCCCATGACTGCATGGCTGGGCTAGTCTCCAACTTACAACTTGCAAGCATAAAAACTCAACATAAGAGACCACAATGTCAAATTTTTAAGAACAGGAAAAAGTAAAGTGTGCCTTCCGGTTCGTGAGAGCTTTACTGACCGAATTTCGCATAACACTGGTAAGAGTTTAATTTGAAGAGAAAATAAAAGCAAGTCAAATTTACTTGGAATAGCAAATTTCTAGTAGGTATGTATGGTGGACACTTTGGAAAACTTTGGCTTTTAGGAGTTGGATGCACGAGTAGAGCTCATACTCAGTACAAGGCGAGGGCTAGCAAAAGACTGGGAGCGACCAACTAAGAGAGCAATAATGGCCATAATCATGCAAAGCGACAAAGCGACATTAAAAGAAGCATAAGATGGCATCAAAAGTCAAAAACTAAATGATCATAGAGGCTATTGGCGACTTTGTAAGAGTCTAACATGTGTGAGCATGCGCCAAGTCAACCCAAATAAAGCATCAAGGAGAAAACCAAAATAATGCTTCCATACAATAAAAACAACGCATGATTTTTTTTCAAAGGCTCATTAAGCAATCTCAGTTATTTGAGACAAGTCATGCTACAGCAAAACCACTAAGAATACCATCAAAAAGACATCAAGCATGACATGAAAAAGCCTAAGCCGCAGTCTACACAAGCTCCTTCTTGTACCACTATTTTTCATAAAGCTTTTTATCTTTTCCACCACCATTTGAAATTTTTATAAACACCTCTTTTGATGAAAACCAATAAAGATCAGAGGCAAAAATACACCTTGATGAAAAGATATGACAAGGTCTGAACGCAAATCAAGGCGAAAACGAAAACCAAAAGCAGTAGCAGAAAAAGAAGAACACTCGATGAACGATAAGAGTGAAAACGGAGTGTTCTTGGCAAATGAAAAAGAGGCAACTTCTCCAAAAGAAATTTGTTGGGGTCCAACCATTTATTGCAGCAAACAAACTAAACCAACTAAGAAAACTAAAGCAACTGACGCTCCAAGAAAAACACATAGTGCATGAAGCAATAAAAATATAGTGTCTTGAAAGGTGACCTGATTTTTGCCGATGAAGAAGGGGTGCCTCGGGGGCATCCCCAAGCTTTGACGCTTGTACTTCTTGGATATTTCTTGGGGTGATGCATGGGCATCCCCAAGCTTGAGCTTTTGTCCATTCTTCAACTCATCTCATCATTCTCCAATCCATACACTTGAAAACTTCCTTCATACAAAACTAAACACAAATCTATTAGCAACATTAGTGTAGCATAACATATAATCAACCACTTTTTGCTTCAGGTTTCAACTCAAAACCACCACATATATAGCAAATACTACTGTAGCAACCTCCCAAAAAGTTCCGTGATCAAAAGAAAGCGATAAAGTGGCAAAAACAAATATTGGCAGAAATCTGTCAAAACTGAACAGCTGACAAAGGTCGAATTTTTTAGGGGTTTTCTGTTGCTCAAATCAAAAAGTGTTCAACTAACGAAAGTTTGGATATAACCTGGGGCATATGCACAAGAAATCTCAGGTCCAAAAGATATACAGAGAATTTATACGAATTTGTACGGTGCAGCACCGAAAACAGTTTCAGGACAGCAACATCCCCAAATCTTTACCTCACTCGAATTAGAGGCTTCTCTTGGCACAAAAACGAAATAAACAAGATAAGGAGCGGTCATTACAGTAGAAATGACTTCCAAGACTCAAATAAAAGAAAAAGTACTGAAAATAAAAACATTGGGTTATCTCCCAAGAGTGCTTTTCTTTAACGCCTTTGAGCTAGGCGCAGAAAATTGCGAATCAAGTAACATTAAGTGATGAAGCATCAAGCTCATAATTTGCTCTAAGAATAGAGTCAAAAAGTAATTTCTTTTTTTCCTAGGGAAGTGTTCCATACCTTTCTTTAGTGGAAATTGATATTTGATGGTGCCTTCCCTCATATCAATGATGGCACCTACAGTTCGGAGAAAGGGTCTTCCCAAAATAATAGGACATGAAGCATGGCATTCAACGTCCATAACAAGAAAATCAACGGGAACAAGGTTATTGTTAACCACAATAAGAACATCATTAATCCTTCCCAAAGGTTTCTTGTTAGCAACATCAGCAATAGGAACATCAAAATAACACTTTTCAAGCGGTGGTAAATCAAGCATGTCATAAATCTTTCTAGGCATGATAGAAATACTAGCACCTAGATCACATAAATCATGGCAATCAAAACCATTAACATGCATATCAATGATGGGTTCCCAACCATCTTCTAACTTCTTGGGAACAGAGGCTTTTTGCTTCAACTTTTCATCCCTAATTTTCATGAGAGCATTGGTAATATGCTTAGTAAAAGTAATATTTAAAGAACTAGCATTGGGAGTCAAAGCAAGCTTTTGCAAGAACAAAATAACTTCAGATATATTGCAGCCATCAACATCAAAATCATTAAAAGAAGTAGAGCTATCATCTCCTACACTCCGAAAAATTTCAGCACTCTTTTGAGAAAAAGTTTTGGCAGTTTTAGGCTTTTTAACACAAGGAGTGGGAGTTTTCTCTACACCAATCAAAGTAAGAGGATTGCTAGCATTAGGAGCAACATCATTAGAGGTAGTAATGGTACATACCTTCATCTCTCTAGCCATCTCATCTTCTCTTTCCCACCTGGCATGCAATTCCGCTAACAATCTAATATTTTCATCAATTCCAACTTGAATAGCATTAGCAGTAGCAAAAACATTGTTCTCTTTCACATCATTAGGCAACACTTTTAATTTCAGAAGTTCAACATCATGAGCAAGGCTATCAACTTTAGAAGCAAGAATATCAATTTTGCCTAACTTTTCCTCAACAGACTTGTTAAAAGCAGTTTGCTTACCGATGAAGTCCTTGAGCATTACCTCAAGCTCGGAGGGCGCGGCCCTAGTGTTGTTGTAGGAATTACCATAAGAATTACCATAACCATTACCATTGGTAGAAGGATACGGCCTATAATTGTTACTAGCAAAATTGTTCCTATAAGCATTGTTGTTAAAATTATTGTTTCTAATGAAATTCACATCAACATGCTCTTCTTGAGCAACCAAAGAGGCCAAAGGAACATTATTAGGATCAACATGAGTCCTATCATTAGCAAGCATAGCCATAATTGTATCAATCTTATCATTCAAGGAAGAGGTTTCCTCAACGGAATTTACCTTCTTACCTTGTGGAGCTCTCTCGGTATGCCATTCAGAATAATTTACCATCATGTTGTCGAGTAGCTTTGTTGCGGCGCCCAAGGTAAGGGACATGAAAGTGCCTCCAGCAGCTGAATCAAGTAGGTTCCTTGAAGAAAAATTCAGTCCTGCATAAAAAGTTTGGACAATCATCCAAGTAGTCAGTCCATGAGTGGGGCAATTCTTTATCATAGATTTCATTCTTTCCCAAGCTTGAGCAACATGTTCATTATCAAACTGAGCAAACTTCATAATATTGCTACGCAGAGATATAATCTTAGCAGGAGGATAGTATCTACCAATAAAAGCATCCTTACACTTAGCCCATGAATCAATACTATTCTTAGTCAAAGACAGCAACCAATCTTTAGCTTTTCCTCTCAAAGAAAAAGGAAACAACTTGAGCTTAATAATATCACTATCAACATCCTTATATTTCTGCATCTCACATAGCTCAACAAAATTGTTGAGATGAGCTGCAGCATCTTCAGTACTAGCACCAGAGAATTGCTCTTTCATAACAAGGTTCAACAAAGCAGGCTTAATCTCATAAAAGTTTGCAGCAGGAGCAGGTGGTGCAATAGGAGTGTAGATAAAATCACTATTGTTTGTGCTAGTAAAGTCACACAACTTGGTGTTTTCAGGATTGGCCATTTCAGCAAAACGAAAGTAAACAAGTAAAAACAACTACCAAGGATTCTAATTTTTTTTGGGTTTTTGATATAAAACGATGTAGGTAAAATGAATAAAGTAAAGAAAAACAATAACAAAGTAAAGGATGTGTGTGCGAAAAACTCCCCTCGCAGAAGTCTTCTACTTCCTCCCCGGCAACGGCGCCAGAAAAATAGCTGATTGCCTAGTTGACAATCGGTCCTTGTGCGTGGTGAATGACCAGCCCGTTGGGAACCCCAAGAGGAAGGTGTGATGAGTATAGCAGCTGGTTTTCCCTCAGTTAAGAAACCAAGGTTTATCGTTCTTGGAGAGGAGAGACAAACGACTGAAGGTGATGCAGACTGGCTTAATAGCACTCCAACAAGGGCGCACTTGTTGACTAGTCTTCGGCCAGTAGCAACGCGGAACCTGCACACAACACAACCAAGTACTTTGTTCCCAACTTGCGATGAGGTTGTCAATCTCACCGGTTTGCTTGAAACAAAGGTTATGAGTGTATCGAGTGGAAAACAGTAAAAGTATGCGAGTAAAGTAAACAGGGCGAGTAAAGTAAACAGGTGATAGCAATATGATGGAAATAGGACCGGGGTCCACAGTTCACTAGTCGTGTCTTTCCATAAGATAAATAACACATGCTGGGTAAACAAATTACAGTTGGGCAATTGATAGAATAAAGATAAACGTGATATGTCAAGAAGATCACTATGAGATTTACTCTGGGCATTACAACAAAATACATAGACCGCCATCCAACTGCATCTATGACTAATAATCCACTTGTGGCGAATCAATCCGAGAACTCCACAAGTATTAAGTTGCGAACAACAGATAATTGCATTAAGCAAAGTGTGTAATGTAAACAAAGCATATGCCCTTGAGCATATGAATGTTGTTTTCTCCCTAGTAGCAACAGCACATCTACAACCTTAGAGGTTTCTGTCACTCCCCCAGGTTAAATAGAGGCATGAACCCACTATCGAGCATAAATACCCCCTCTTGGAGTCACTACCAACTACTCGGCCAAGATAGCTACTAACAACGGAGAGCATGCAAGATCATAAACAACATAGAGATAACAAAAGATATATTTCAGTACAGCAATTCAATCATAAACACCAATATTCATCGGATCCCAACAAACCAAACATGTAGAATTACATAACGGTGATCTCAATCATGTAGGGAAGCTCATGAGATCTAAACATGAAGCACATGGTGGAGAAGACAACCATCTAGCTACTGCTATGGACCCATAGTCCAAGGTAGACTACTCACTCATCGCTCCGGAGGCAAGCATGGCGATGAAGAAGACCTCCGGTGGCGATTCCCCTCTCTGGCAGGGTGCCGGGAAGAGCTTCTGGACCCTCCCGATCTCGGGTCGATGACGGCGGTGGATCGCAATGTGTTTCTGGAAAATTGATCGGGTCCTTAGGTTTTTTCCGTCGGGGGGTCTTTATAGGCAAATGGGCGATGTCAGAGGAGGGACCAGGCGGCCTCACGCCAGGGTGGCGCGGCCCAGGCCCTGGCCGTGCCAGCCCTGTGTGTGGGCCCCTGGTGGCCCCTCTCCTACTCTCCTTTGGATCTCTGGAAGCTTCCGGGTAAAATAAGACTTCGGGAACTTGTTTCGTCCAATTCCGAGAATATTTCCTGTGTATCACTTCTGAAACACAAAAACAGCAGAAAACAGGGAACTGGCACTGTGGCAACTCGTTAATAGGTTAGTTCCGGAAAATGCATAAAAGTGCCACGAAGTGTAACGAAACAGTAGGCAAATGGTGTAAAAACAATCATGGAGCATCAAAAATTATAGATACGTTGGAGACGTATCACCACCGTGGCTGAGGCCTGGGGTGGCGTGGCTGAGGCCTGGGGTGGAGCTTCCACATCGTGCGCAGGAGGTGTTGTAGCGGCCGGTGCGAGGCATCTGAACTACGAGGAGGGCTCGCTCGTGTGAAGAACTGGAGGCGGAGGCTAGTTATCATGGTGTCTGCCCAGAGGGAAATAGATCTTTTTGACAGGGTAGCTCTCCATGGAAGCACATGCCCCAAGCGACTGTGCATTGCTTCCACGCTTGTAAACAATACATTTTCTTTGTGTCCATGATGGCAATTTCATTGGTGGCATAGTTGCGTTGCACGATCCCACCTGTCATACTCAAACGGTCATATTCTGGGGGGCGCGCTGGTATAACTGCCGGATGCAAGAGCAGCATCGTCACTCCGATTCTTCCTTCTTCCCCTCTCCCCGTTGCACCTACGATTCTTTTCCGACTAGCTCACATCTGCTATTCTAGTTCCCCACCAAGTTCCTCTGCTGTGCTCTCCCTTGGGTGCAAGGCAATGGTTCGCAGCTACTGCAGTTCTTCGCAGGCGGAATCAGGGTCGGCTCGCCGACGCCCCCCTATCCCGTACCAGAGTAAGCCCTACGATTATTCGCCGGACAAAATCTGTGACTGTGGAGTAAAGATGCCGAGATGGATTGCGTGGACGGATGAAAACGCTGGGAGAAGATTCTACAACTGCGGCATCCGCGCGGTATTATTGTAAACTAATCAAGTTTGTTTGGCAGTTTAGTTATTTGAATTCTCACATCTTTCCTCTTCCTTTACTATGTTTTTGGCAGGAAGGCAAGGGCTGAGGCTGTGAGAAGTATGAGTGGATGGACGACCCGCTGCCAGTTTTCCAAAGAGAGCTTGTTCGTGATCTTCGTGATGCTGTATGGGAGAAGATGGAGGAGAACCGTCCGCTGCTTGATGAAAACAAGGAGCTTCTGGACCAACTTCGGAAGCTCGAGCAGAGTGGTGGTGTGCATGCTCAGTTGCAGAAGCAAGCAGCTGAAATATAATAGATCAAGGTTAGGGCAGATGATGGAAAAAAATCTGCTTTTCATATGGATATGTTCCATGGCATTTGTAGTTTATGTTGGTATTATGATGTCTAGCACCTGAAAAGCAGAACTGTAAGGACCCAAATATTGTGTAATGTGAAATGTTATCCTATGCCATTTATTCTGCCTTTTCTGATTGTCCCTCTGAACATTATCACCGAATAAGAACATATGCATAATGTCAAACAAGGCTTATTAAAACTGAGTATATAGTTTACAAATTACAAGTTCCATAACAAATACAGTTCTGACAGAATTTTGGGCAGTTCCAGGGCCCCTGTTTTACACTGCACACACACACACACACACATGTTCCGGAAAAATAGTTTTCACAATTTTGCTGTATTACAGAGACGGAGCACTCAGAAAAAAGACTGAATTAGTCACACTCCGATCTAGCTGTCTTCTTCCTCTTTGGGGACAATTTTCTTGCCTTCTTGTATGTTGGATCAGAAGGTTCTGGAATGTCCGGCCAATCTGAATCAGATCTCGTGTCATCATCACTCCACTCAACTTCCTCGTGAAGCACATACACAGCATCAGCAGTCTTGCACCTTGTCTTGCGCTTCCTGACAAATGTTAGAAAGTAGGTAAGCCCCAGGTAAGCATAGATATTACCTAATTATATATAAAGATCATACATGCAAACACTTCATACCTAGGCTTTGGTCCGTTCAAAGGACACC
Source organism: Dactylis glomerata (assembly GCA_007115705.1). Classification (NCBI taxonomy): domain Eukaryota; kingdom Viridiplantae; phylum Streptophyta; class Magnoliopsida; order Poales; family Poaceae; genus Dactylis; species Dactylis glomerata. Next base: position 2,864,155 of record QXEO01000344.1, read on the forward strand.
CCGCTGCTCTATGTTCAATACATTTGCATTGCTTACATCTAGGGGTGAAAATGGAACGGATTATTTCCGACCGACCGACCGACCGAAGGCTTACGGAATGCAAAAAACGGATTTGATCGGATAGTTACCGGATACGGTCACGGATACGGCTAGTGATTGACGGATACAGAAAAGGATATGGTTTTACTAATATCCGACCGTATCCAAAGATATACCATATTTCACGGTTATATCCGGACAATATCCGACAAAATATCCGGCAATGAGTTGTTGAGTACATGATTGAGGAGAGAAAATAAAAGAGAGTTATACATTTTTTCTTATGGTACACAAATACCATTATGCAGGGCACAAGCTAGTTTTATATGAATATATATTTATGTATGTCAAAAAATTTACAAGCTAATTTTACTTTATTATCAACGAGAGATCCGACAAATGTTTATCCGCAACTGAACCGTATTCGTTCCATATTCGGTCCGTATTCATTACCGATAGACTCCGATTCCGTATTCGTATCCGCACACTATCCGCTCCGATTCCGAATCCAAAAAAAATATGGTAACGAATACGGTTTCACTACTATCCGTCCGTATCCGCTCCGTTTTCACCCCTACTTACATCTGTTTTTGCCTTTCTTGCTACCACTAAAAGGCATGCCCTGCTTCTCCATGAAATTCTTGAACCTACTCTTCTGAGGTCTTCCTTTGCATCTTTTAGCATTTAGCTGGCACACCTTGAAAGGTAGTTGAACCACAGGCCACTGTGACTGGTCTGTGCAAGGAGGGATGGCACTAGCGTAGGTAGCTCGAAATTTAGCCAAAGAGAAGTACTCACTCACATATTGATCAAGGTGTGGCAGAGTTCTTTTGTGAACCAAGAAGATTAACGTGTGTGGGCATGGCTTCCCAATATGATGCCACTCTAAGCAGCTGCATTCTCTATTGTCAATCTTCACGACATGCCTCAGGCCATTCCGGCTCAAATCTCTCACCTCACAGCTGTGGTCGTTAGACTCTCCAACTCTAAGGTAACCAAGACCTCAACTTCTCTGGTTTATTTGCTGAATAACAGCGGGTAGAATGTGCCCTCTTAGTCTGTCCCCAATATCTCTTCTTACTTTTATCAGCCTCATTAACATGCCTCGTATGGTTTCCATCAACATATGAACTAGAAGGTCTTTTGAGTCTTTGACCCAGTTATTTACGGTTTCAGCAAGGTTGTTGTTTATCTAATCACACTTTATTGCGGGATTAAAAGCACTCATCATCCATAAAAGGCTGTGATGCCTTTCCAAGTATACGGCAAAATCAGAGTTCTCAGCATGTATCTTGTCCATAAAAATTTTGTAGCTCTCAGGCTTGTAGGCCCTAGTAGCAGTCCACATGTAGCGATATACAGTGCCTGAGTAGTGCCTGTACAGGTTCAGCATCAAATGAGCATGGCATTCTCTTTGTTCAGCATGTGGAAATACTGTCCGAACTGCATTTGCCAATCCTTTGCATGCATCAGTGCTTATGGCTAGTGGTGAAACATCACCTATTGATCTATGCAGTTGGCTCATAAACCACTCCCAGTTCTCCTCTGATTCCGACTGAAACAGGCCGAATGCCACTGGGAACATCCAGTTGTGCCCATCTAGTGCTGTCGCTGATGTTAGACAACCATTCCATCTGTCAGTGAGGACAGTGGAGTCTATACTCAAATATGGCCTACAACCCTCCTTGAATCCTTGAATACAGGGCTCAAGGGCCATAAAAAATGGTTAAAATATATGTTCCCCTCCTCCTCTTTCGTGTCAATCTCGACAACACTAGCTTGAGACCTAGATTGTATTTCAGCCTTGAAGCTGTACAACAGCCTGAAACTATTATCCCAGTCCCCGTATAGTGTTTTCAAAGCTCTCTCTTTACCTTTCCAAACTATGTGATACGGTAGCTCGACGTTGTAATCAGCCATAAGCTTTACCTGAATCGCCTTGGCAGTCTCATTTGGCGTTTTCTTAAGAATGGCCAAAGCATGCTTCTCAACCCATTCTTGAGTTGCACAAGAAGATCTTAGTTTGCAGCCTGTTGGACACCTGTGTGCAGGTCCCATCTTGTTCACCTACATCGGAATATTCATTTTATACATTAGTTGCTTCATAATAATTCCTAAACTTGCTTCACATATGAAAACCCGAACCCGTCAGTTAGAAATAGATATTTGTGTGCGAGGAAAGCTTGCCAGTACCCTAACTGTTTCTCCACCAGGAAGTATCCTAACGGAGATCTTCCATGGGCATTGATCCTTCACCCTCTCCCCATTGTAGTAGTCTAATCTGCACCTCGCCTCGTACCGTTTCCTTGTGTTTCTAGTTCTGAAGACGTCAAACTCTCTGATGATACAATATTGCGCAAATGCTTTTCTGAATTCTACCATGTTAGCGAAGTATGTGCCCACCATAATTACAGGTACCACTGGATCATATGTTATCGCTAACTCGCTAGTGACCTCATCATCTACCGGGATGGCAGCTTCCTCCATTAGTGATTCATCGATTGCATCATCACCTGTTTCTTGTTCCACCACCTCTATTTCACTGTCCTCATCTTCCTCTATGTCCAAAACGGGAGGACCTTTATTGTCTTCCTCTACATCATCATCACTAGGTTCACTAGCGATGCCAAGTACATCACACATTGTTTTCTCTGCCATGGGTTCGTCGACGCCATCACCTCCCATGGGTTTGACATTGACATTCTGCCAATCTACTTGCTGTGCTGAGAAATTTTCTCCCACATTTGTCTGTACTAGTGATGGTGGTTTTGCCCTTTGTTCCATAAAATCTTCTTCCAATTGGCATTCCCATTGACAAGTATCCTCGTTATCTGAGTCTGCTAACGTCCAGTCCTTTGTAGGGGGGTGGTGTTTTTGTAGGGGGTGGACTCCTTGTTGGTGTTTCCGGTGGGGGTGGACTCCTTGTTGGTATACTTCTTGGGGGTGATCTTCTTTGTGTTTGACTTCTTGGGGGTGTTCTCGGTGGTCTTCTTTGTGGTTGACTTCTTGGGGGTGTTCTCCTCGGTGGTCTTCTTTGTGTTTGACTTCTTGGGGGTCTTATCCTCGGTGGTCTTCTTTGTGGTTGACTTCTTGGGGGTGGTTTCCTCGGTGGTCTTCTCTGTGGTAGACTTCTTTGGGGTGTTCTCCTCGGTGGTCTTCTTTGTGGTAGACATCTTGGGGGTCTTATCCTCGGTGGTCTACTTTGTGGTAGACATCTTGGGGGTCTTATCCTCGGTGGTCTTCTTTGTGGTTGACTTATTGGGGGTGGTTTCCTCGGTGGTCTTCTTTGTGGTTGACTTACTGGGGGTGGTTTCCTCGGTGGTCTTCTTTGTGGTTGACTTATTGGGGGTGGTTTCCTCGGTGGTCTTCTTTGTGGTTAAGGGGGTGTTCTCCTTGGTGGTCTTTTTTGTGGTTGACTCGGTGTTCTCCTCGGTGGTCTTCTTTCTGGTTGACTTCTTATGGGTGTTCTCCCCCTCGGTGGTCATCAACCACTCTGCCCTAGACTGCGCGGAGGCGTTCTTTCTGGGGGAGGTCCTCTTGCATAGGAGCTTGTGGTTCCGCTTCAGACTATTTGTTAGAGTAACCTTTGCAGTATTCTTTGGACTTTCCTTTCGAGTACCAACCTTACTAGGGCTGATCCAATCCTTCATGGAACTAGGAATGTTCCCGTTACCTTCAGTTAAACCATCCTCTGGATCAGCACGGGTGGTTACGCTTCCGAGAAACAGTATATGGTTGCCCGTTCCATATTTATCCAATGCCACATCTAAATTAGGTTGACTGTTAACGCCAATCTCAATGAAATCATGGATCCTTCTATTATACCACACATATTTTACTTTTTGGTGAGATCCCATCAGCAAGTTCTCACTAAACTTTCCAATCAGTTCAGCTACTTGTATCCCCTTCTGGCGATCGACGTAGACATCAACATCGTGTCGTTTAATGAGAACATCTGAGCCATCATCTAGTTCTGCAGTGTAGTTGTCGAATGTGGCCACCATTCTCAAAGGAGGAGGAGGTTCAGCAGCAGCAGGTTTTTCAGCACCAGTAGCAGCAGGTTTTTCAACACCAGCAGGAGGTTCAGCATCAGGATGATGTTTACCAGGAGCAGGTTTACCAATAGCAGCAGATTTACTGCTAGGATGTGTAGCAGCTTGAGCACCAGCAGCAGATTTTCTTTGATTACCAGCATGACGAACAATATCAGCAGGAGATTTCTTGGATGCCCGGGCAACAACACCATCTCGTGTTCCACCAATAATTTTAGCATGCAAAATGTGGCCAGGAGAGTCTGCAAACCTTTCCAATTGATCTTCAATCATTTGCATGTCCACAGGTGTAACAACCCCCCATGGTGATACCCATTCGAATTCTGCAGTTTGTGCGGAGCCCATTGGAACAATTCCACGAACAAGTTCAACCATCCCAGATATAGACTTGAAGCTTCTTTCTGCAGAGAGCAAGGTTACCTTACAACCCTCCACAACTAGGGATTGCCCATTGTCAAGCATAGCAAGGTACTGATGAATTTGTAGAGGGACGCTGTAATCTTTGCGAATCCTACTCGACACAAAGTTGGGGAAATAAGAAATGCTTGTTAGTGTTCGACTAACAAACATCTCTCGCTAAAATATATCTTGATTTCCTACATCCAGCTAGCAGATACCGATGAAGAAGGGTAAAATACATAAGAGAAGAGAAGCTCACCTCCTCCGTCTGCTCAGGGTGAGACATGATTCCTGAGTTGCGGGCCCTTCCATCCTCTGTGCTGCTCAGCTCGTCTCCCGGCGATGGCGATCTATCTCCGAGCAACAGCTCGCTCGACATTCGGCATCACCGCTGGCCGTCGGGCGCGGGCACGAGAGCTTTAAGCAGCGCTATCTGTCTGTGTCGCCGCCGTCGCCGCCATCCTAGGGTTCAGGCAAGGTTAAGGGCGGAGGGACAAACTAGATCTTGACTGTACACCGCTGTGGAGTGACCCCATTACATCGAATTGCCCCGCAGATTGACACGCTGGAACTAACATGAAACGGAAAAATACTGACATGCGGGACCGCAATGTTCTCGGAACGGGAGAAGTCACGGCAATATTTGGTTTGGCCTACATTCGTTCAAAATGGGCCCTCTGAGGAATTACCTACCCAACTTTTCAAATGACGTCTATTACAAACAACAAATGTACCTGTGAGCCTGTGGCAAGAAACTCGGTGACCGCAAACAAAATCACCCCAGCGAGCAAGCCAGGGCAGCGCTCGCCTGGCCGCCTCGCTCGTAGCGAGCCGAGCCAGGGAGGCTCCCTGGCCGCCGCCCCTTTTTTTTCTTTGTCTTTTTCTTTTTTAAATCGAAAACTCAGTTTGGAACCCGAGCTCAGATACACTCGCCAAGTAGACCAATCAGCGCATGACATCTTCAATGCCCATGCTTGTATATGCGGTTGTATACCGCAGGTATGGGGATTTGTAAACAGTGCTTCTGGACAGCACCAGTCGCATTAATTAGGACGTTTTCGTCTGTGTAGGTCGGCCCTGCCGTTTTGGCAACGAGACGGCCGGCGCACGCAGTCCACTGCACTCTCTTCGTCTTCATCGTTGTCCGCACCTCTGGCCGCACAACATATGGCTAAGATGCCGCCATCCCCGATCTGCATTTCTCCCACGCCGCTGCCTGGCATGGAGCTCTCTAGGCCTTTCTCTCCAACACCATCTTCCACTTCAACCAGATTGCCATCGTTTTGGTTGCCTTCAACCTGCATCAAACAACACACAAAAACATTACCACACCGGAACTCATCGAACCAAAAAAAATGAGGTGCTGAACTTCGGAAGAAACTTAGCTGAAGAACACAAAACTTTATCATAAGTGAGGGCTCAAAATACTTTCTGAATGCTAGCTGCTGAAAAAACTTCTGTAAAGCTTGGCTAATTGCGAGCACCAGCGCACAGGAATTCATCCTCCGCTTGATTCACTGCAGACGCAAGCTTCCCCACGGTGGCGCCGCTCTTTCCTCGACGAAACTCGGTGGTTGGGAAGGAGACGATTTGAGAGATGCGGATGCCACACGCCGTCTGTCGCCCTTAAGCATGCTATCTTGTTCCCCGGTCCAGTTAGGTTGGCACTTACCCAGTTACCTGGTCCGCTGGTACAGGACCTCACGGTCAGTTTTCCCATCCCGCAACGTCTCGCCATCCGTCGCCCCACGTTACCGTAGCCTGAGGACGACACTGTATTCCGCATTTATATCTGCTCGCAGCGCCATGATCTCTGACATATTCGTCAATCACGAAAACGATTTTGATGGTCCAGATAACAGGTCTATTTAGACCCGAGAGCCAAAACTGCAGCCCCTAAAAAATTTATTAATTCATATAATTAATAAACATCAATAATTTTCACCCAGAACAATTTTGTAACTTTTCGAAACACTTTCCCATATATCCCAAAACTACCCTAGCGTTGATTTGCGTTAAGTGTGTGACCCTACGGGTTTGAGAATGTGCGGACATGATCTCCATCAATAATCAATAGAGGGATCTAGAAATCTATATTGACTCCCACGCACTCAACGATGATGATATCAGATGAACCACGATGTCAGGATTCAATCAATTCCGTATAAGTATTGCCTTTATCTCACGATATTTTACTCGCCCAAGATTCGATCGTCGGTATTGTCATATCTCGTTCAATCTCGTTCACAGCAAGTACTTTACTCGTTCCGTAATCCAATATCACTTTGTGATTAACTCCTTAACCACGTGCTTGTAAGCGGTGTTGATATCGATTACTGAGTGGGCCCGAAGTATATCTCTCCGACTCGGGAGGGACAAATTCTATCTCGATACATGTAACCCAGTAAGTACTTTCCGATTACCTGAGAGACACCTTTATGATCACCCTCTCATAGGGTGACGTTTGATGACCTCAAAGCTCTCTTCTGGCACTACGGAGTTGCATTATCTCATGGTCTAAGGAATACAATACATGACATAGGAAAAAGCTTCACAAAGATGAACACAATAACATGATCTAATTGTTCTGCTTTATTTGGGTCTGTCCATCACATCATTCTCCTAATGATATGACCTCATTATTAATTGACAACTCATGTCTATGGTTAGGAAACCTTAACCATCATTAATCAATGAGCTAGTCCTTAGAGGCGTACTAGGGACACAGTGTTGTTCATAACTACACAAGTATTAATGTTTCCACTTAATACAATTCTAGCATAGAATATAAACATTATCATAAATAAGAATTATAATAATGGTATCTTTATTATTGCCTCTAGGGCATAATTCCAACACTGCGATGGTTGGCGTGCGGGTGGAAGAATCTAGTGCAAGCGCCCCCTCGTTGAACCAGTGGATCCTGGAATGGTGTCTAGCAATGGTGCGCTCGAGCGAGGCTAGGCCTAACAACTTCCACTTTAGCATACACCGAAAACCACGCTCTTCCAAGAGAGCTCTCGTCTCTTGAATCCATAGGCACATCAAATCTGAGATGAGCTTGTTGGCCACGAGAATCTGAAGCTTGTTGTTGCGGTTGAATTTGTCACTCCAACTAGGCAGCACCTCAGCCATAGCTGAAAGCTTCGCCACCAATCGTTTGAAAGGGTTCTCAATTGGCAGAGTAGAAGACCACGCCCCTTCAACGGTCTCAAGGAACCCGTCAGCCTTGGGCCGAAAGGACTCGAAAGTGGAACCTCTTGCCATAGTTGAAATGGAGCGCGAGGTTGAGAAGCAACGGGCAATGGTACGAAGTCGAAGAACTCAAGGCCGAGAGGAAGGAGGAGGGAAACGCCACCTCCCAATCTACAATGGATGCCAAGTGACGTTTTGAGAATATCACGAGTGTAATGATGTCATGAATTAGACACGTGACATCAGCAAACGGTGCCGCCAGCTTTTAAGATGTTGCCTGCCATGTGGCACAAATTATAATGGATGGAGAACATCACGGGTTATTGGGCTGAGCTAGACTTGTCCAAGTTCGCGCGGCGAAATTAAGGAACATCGTGGACGGCCTCGACATTATTGGGCAGACCAAAACTTCGTGAATGGATCTATGAGGTGAGATGCATGATAGTTTTGTTTCATCGCAAAATACGTTGCAGATGGTTGCCCAGATTTCTTGTAGTGATTTTGACTTAAAGATACACACAGGTTTAAGTCACCACATATGCTCGTTTGATATGTTTCACATTTAGTATCACACATTGTATCAATACTATTTGTAGCCGGAGAAACTGAAAAGCATATACTTAAATATTATATATTGTTCTAGCGGATTTTTTTTTGTATGGTAGACATATTTGGATATTGTATGTGTGTTTCTCTCATGTAATAAAATTGACATAAGAAAACAAGTCATTCCAATTGCATAATAAAATAGACGATTGATTAATTGTCTTGAACTATGATATAAAAACCGCATAGTAATTTTGCATAGCACAAAAATACATATGACCATTTATGTAGAACCATTGGATGAAGATCAATAAAGTTAGAGAATTTTTTTTAGAAAATGGCGTTTTAAATAAATTTAGATTCATACTTTTCGAACTTTGAGTACCAATGTATAAACATGTTCAAGAATACGCCAGAAAGAAAATAATTTATCTTAGTCGTATATATACATACAAAATAATAAACAGAGTTTCACCACGTTCATTTTTTTAAATGGTTGAACATTGTGACCAGGAGTAAGTAAATGAGAGGAATATACATTGGAATAAGATTGTGACCTATCTATTTATGGGGATAGACTATTTTATTCTTAATCTAGCGAGTCAAAGTTATCTACTGAGCTAACATCATGTAAGTGCTACAATTATGTTTAGATATCACTTACATGGGTGCTTCACCATTCTGCTTAATCATTTTCCCACAAAATTCAAATTGCCAAAGATAGTTACTCACATATATTTACCAAAACATGTGAAGTTGTATAAGAACTTTGTTTGCCACATAATGAAAAATAACGTGATATCAATGAAATAATATTTTTATTTCTTGAACATTTTTAACCCACTACAACCATGCTAGTTTGTTTAAACAAAAAAAAGGAAACTACCAGTACCGTTTACAGCCCGAAATGGCAAAGAGAATAAAAGTGGGAGAATAGAGAGCAAAGCCAGGATACAAGTCTCGATGCAAACCGGCGATAAGTGTCTATTAATATAAAGGTTACTGAGGAGTAGCTAGCTAGGCAGAAGCAGTAGTGTGGCACGGGGCAACTCTCCGCCGTTCTCCAGGAAATGTAATATTGCTCCATTGAGCGAAGGCCGTTTGCTCTCATCGTCTGGTTCTGAACAGCGGAGGCCCAAGACAATGACGCGCTCCATCTGCGCCCTGTTAAACTTGCCATCAAGTTTCACGTCAGCAACATCATTTACGAACGTTTCTGGTTTATTTGTATGCAGCTTCCGCACTCCAACCGGGTCAAATTTTCCATGCGCTATCTCCAGAAGGACGAGCCCAAAGCTGTAGACGTCGGAGCTTGGGCGCAAATTGACCGTTCCATCTTTCATGCTCAGCGGATCCATGTATTGCTTAGTCCCTGCAGCTGCTTCAGTCTGCACTGCTTGTAAGTTGTGTTCGGCAGCCCTCGACAGGCCAAAGTCACCAAGTTTGGCGTTGAATTCATAATCCAGGAGTATGTTGCTTGGTTTGATATCTCTGTGCAAGATGAGTTTCTCGCATTGGTGGTGGAGGTAATATAGTGCGGATAATAATCCCTTGACTATGTTGTACCTGCAAACATTTTTCCATATCATTCATTCGAATTATTTTTTCCATATGGCACATATCATGTGGCTGAACAATTTCAAATAAATTTTTTCTTTGTTCTAAAAGTATAGATTTCACACAAGTTAGCTTGAATAAAAATATATAGGTCGAAATAAGAAAACCAACGGAAACTTGTGTTGTCAATCATCGAAAACCACAAATGTAGCTCGAGCTACATGTAGCTCGTTTTTGGAAAAATTCGAAAATACCATTTTTAAGTTTCAAAAAAATCTGAAATTAAATATACAAGTAGATAATGTTGTGATCTACAATCGTGCAAATTTTCAAGTCAAAATACCTTATAGTTTGAGCTGTGCAAAAATGACAAATTCTGAGATCTACAATAGTGAACAGTGCAGATTTTTGAAATCTCACAATCCGTCAGAGTTTGTTATTTTTGTACAGCCCAGAATATTAGGAATCTCAAGTTCAAATTTTGCACGTTGCTAGATCATATCATTGTCAACATCTGGATTTTTTTTCAGAATTTTTTGAAACTTTAAAATACCATTTTCGATTTTTTTAAAAAACCGAGCTACATGTAGCTCGAGCTACAAAAATCCACTCTCATCGAAAACCACAAATGTATAATGCATGGCCATACCTCCTTGCCCATGAAAGTGCTTCCTGTCCTTCCTCCCTATGGTACAGGTGATCTTCCAGGTTGCCATTAGGCACAAGTTCATATACAATGAAGAGCTGAGCCTTCTGTTTTTGGAAACACCAAAAGAAATAATTGCTTATGTTGCAGCACCAACCTTCAAGCCTCACCACATTCATGTGGCCCATCTCGCCGATGGTGCCCACCTCAGCGAGAAAGTCCTTAAATTCCCCGTTTGAATCATGTTTGTTTTTTAACAAGGCCCCTGAGTCCTTGAGGATTTTCTTCACAGCCACCTCCCTCCTCCCAAGTTTCCCTTTGTATACCACACCGAAGCCACCCTCTCCGATCTTGTTCGCGTTGGAGAATCTGCCCGTCGCGTTGGACAGAGCGCGGTACTCTAGTCGCTTAATGCGACCATCCTTTCCAAAAGAGTCGCGTTTGCGTTTCAACATACACCATGACAAGGTCGCCCAGATTGCCAACATCAGGGCAAACACGAGTATTACCACTCCTCCGATAGCTAACCCTCGACCCTGACGACCTGCGGAAAGGAAGAACGGGAAGGAAAACTAAGGACCTCTATATTTTTATATATATAACAAATATTCCCGGCCAGTATGATGGTGGTTCCATATATATACCTTTGATGCCAAGCTCCTCGCCTTGATTTGGATGGACTCCACCTTTGTTTTTTTCTGGGGAACACACCATTTTAGAAACATTTTGAAGCCAGTATATCAATGTTTACAGAAATTCTCATAATAATTGATGAAATTCGTTTAAACTATGCACACAGATACCTTGTTTGTACGTGTATGGATTTCTATAGAACAAATGTATACGAGCTAGGGCAAACTTGAATAGGAAACTTCAGTAGTAAATGGTTTTACAACAATACATTTTGGGACTGTGGAAGGGGGATGCTATATAGCGGGTCGCCATGGCAAAGGTTGAAATTCCGCCAGGAATTAACATTTTTCAGTATCTTTCCATTATCAGTTGTACTCCCTCCACTACAATAAATAAGGCTTACGACAGATCTTTCTTTAACCAAGAAATAATGTAGATATATAATTTATTGTATAAGATTGTTATCATCAGAAAGTTTATACAACACGAATCTAACAATATCAGTCATGCACTATTTGTTTGCACCTTGGAATACGTGTGTGCCTTATTGTTGCTCTTTTTGGGCAAAACTTGTCTTGATCTACGTGTGGGTTTTATTCATAGGGACAAAAAGGTAGTATTACCACTTCATTTTTGAAAGGAAGCAATCCTACAACTTCTTTTCAGAGGTCAAACGTACAAAGTTTAACGAAGTTTGACAAAGTTTATAGAATAACTAAACAACTATAGTACAAAATAATTACTAGCATCGTGTCAAACTCTAAAACGTTTTGGTAGGCTACTACTCCCTCTATTTCTAAAATAGCCTACCAAAACGTCTTATAGTTAGGGATACGTTCAACATCATATGGTAATATTCCCTCCGTTCCAGTGAATAATGTTTATATTTTTCTTTCAAAAATTTGAACAAAGTAAAGTTGGACCAAACCTTTAGAAAAAACTATCAACAACTATTATGTTATATAGATATTATATGAACATATATCTCATGAAATATCTAACAATAAAGAAATAAGCCTAGCTCACATGGTTAGAAAAGTTGATGTACAACCCAACCACTCAGCTTCAAGTTTCTACGCACACAGATTGGGTTCTTATTATTAGAAAAAACACTATAGGAGCTTTCTCTACAGTATTCCTTAAAAAACTAACATTATAATTTTTTAATGTACATGTTACTGATTTATTTTTAAAAAACTTTGCTCAAACTTTACAGAATTTCACTTCTCTGAAAAAAATATAAGCCTTCTTCATTATACTAGAGGTAGTATGTATATTACATGATCTATCTAATGAGCTGATTTAATATAGTAGGTGTTAATTTTTTTTCTAAAAAATCTGGCCAATTTCATACATAGTTTGACATCTGAAAAAGGGCTCCTTTTGGAGGTAAATGAGAATGCGTGTAATTTATCTGGAAAAGCCGTACCTTTGGGCGCCATAGTTGAGTTGAAGGACCAAGAGTGTATCTGATGCAGCTCAGCATTTCCGCCGGTGGCAGCCGAGAACCCCACCGCCACCAAAGGCGGTAACGAGGCATCGAGCTGATCTGGTAACTGTGTCTTGACACTAGTGGTGGCAAGAGAATGATTGGAGTCAAATTGCAGGGTGGCCTCGAGTGTCCTGGTGGCGTTGTCGAAAGTGACGATCGCCGTCATGGTGCCGTTGAGGCTATAGCTCGGCAACTTCGTTGTGCTAACCGAGGTGATGGAATTGAGGTCGATGCCCATGTGGTCGTAGGATCCCGTGGGATCCCAGGAGTGGCCGTAGGTGTCGAACTCGACGGCGAGGAACCGGTCCTCTCCCGTTGAGATAGTTTCGCTACTGTTAGTGAGGCCAAGCAAACCACTGTATGATGCTGGCGGTAATCTTGATGGGTAGCTGGAGAGGAAGAAGGTCATGCCGTCACCCTTTTTGGTCGTGTTGGGCAACAAGTTGATGGCAAAGGTGAAGGTGGTGACGAAGCTGGCCACCTCACCTGTGATGTTGTCGTACAAGGGCACCGGGTGGTTGTAGGACATCCGTCCGCTGCAGTAATACTCGATAGGGTTGCAGGTGAGGTCAACCTGGTCGCCGTTCAGGGCGGCGTCACCCTCAAACCGGAGGTCTTGTAGACGGTATTTGGAGGTGTTTGAGAAATCGAAACTAAAAGAAAATGGCGGTGAGGAAGCGGCAACATGGTGAAACAAGGAGGAGAGCGGGAGGAAGAAGCAGGTGGTGAGGATGATGCGTGCAGTTGCACTTGCCCTTGCAGGCGCCATCATGGCTATACGGTCGACTTCAGCCCTCGGCACTAGGTGAACATATAAGCATTGCGTGATACAGCGAGGCAAACGTACCGGTTGTCGACATCTACATCACTACATGCAAAAAAAAACTGATCTAGCCATACAGCGAGGAGTACATACAAAGATGCTAAGAACTAGTCATAATGGGGAGTATCATACACTAGTATCATATAATATATATGATACTAGTTTATGATACCACTCCTACAATGCATAGTATCATAAAATAGTACTCCCTCCGTCCCAGTTTTAAGGGCATAATTCACAAATCTCTTCGCCCTATGTGATATGTGATTGGTGGTGAGATTCGGCTCATTGTTCTCTTTTATATGCTCATTAATTAAGAAGAAAACGCATGTATTGGTTGTTTGGCCTCGGGAATGACAAAATCAATTCATGCAAAGCTCCTAATTAAATGTCTTAAATTCTAATATGCCTAAGAGATGGAGGTATTTTAGGATTGCATGATTTACAAATTATGCCCTTAAAACCAGGATGGAGGAAGTATCATAGTTCTATCATATTTTTTATTTTGTAGAATCTCAATGCAAATATGTGTACAAGATATATTTATCACTAACTTTTCTAGATTGACATGCTATGATATAGTATCATCATATGATACCATACTCACCTCTCTCCTTATTAATTATGGTGCCACATTAGTTTTTTATATGCATGTAGTGCATGATACTAGCTATGATACTCCCATTATGAGTAGTCTAAACGAAGACTTGACGAGAACACTCGTTGTCCAGCTGGATGATTTAAGTTTATTTGTAATCACTATGGGAATTAATTAGCTAGACGACAAACCACGATTCAAAAGGTTGACCAGGGCATCAAGTTCATTCGTAACATGTACGTTTTTTTTAAGATTTATCTTTGACTAAAACTTAAACAATGTAAAAATATTTAATATAGACTTTGTATTTCTTTCAATATGAATCTAAAGATATTAATCATGTACAATATAATCAATATATTGTCGAAAAGTGTTTTTGTCTCCTGAGCTCAAGTGATTCTTTCGTTTAATTTTTAAAAAAACATATTTATATGTTTCAAAACATTATGACAATAAATATGAACATAGTCAATGATGTAACCTACAAGTATGAAAAATTTATTACAAAATTCTTTGTAGTGGGCTACACAAAACAATAAAATTTGTAGATCTAAAATAGTAAAAATATACATGCTTAGATGTAGATGTTTGTCTTTTTTGTGTAGCTAAAAATACAAAGTATTCAAACATGATTTTTTGCATGTTTATGGGTAAATAGCTGGCTACATACAAATATTTTTTTAAAAAAATTTAAAACTCAGAAATATAATTTTGTTTTTCTTTTTACAAAAAAGGATCATCGGTGCCTATTGCACCAAATCTTTACTCAATGTCATATTGTTCCTTAATTTCTACTACATCAAGATTAAAAACATAAAGAGTAACAAAACGACGTCAACCATTCAATGCTTAGTTGGTTAGTGGAGTGGAGATCGAGCATGGAACGTGCGGGTGCACCTTACCTTTGCGACCATTGGACTGATAAGAGTTGACCAGAATAAGTAAACTCTTCCACATACTTATAAAGAAACCTTGCAGTTGGCAATACTATCCATAGTCCTCTTGTCGAGATTCAGCTTTGAAACCAAGTTGCAGATATGAAACGTAGTTTCATGAGAATTTTGGAGGTAAACCTTATTTTCATCAAGTTGCGCATATGAACTCACCTAAGTTCAGAAACTCACACACGTTCTTGACATACAAAACTAAGTTCCTTGATTTTTTTGAAGAACTCATCAAAGTTTCAGATAAGATGGGATGTTTGTTGATACTGGTAAAATACAGGGCTATTTTAACAAAACTAGTTATAGCCAAAATCTCAATGAGCTGGAGTGCAGGTTGATTTTATTGGAACACAAGTTTTTCTCCGCAAATATGTTAGTACAATATATCCAGTTTGTGTCTAAAGTTAACCGGATCGCTTCATCCAAATGGCCCAAAAGTCACCGGTGAACCTGGTGCACAGATTTGGCCGGTACACTAGATGTTCTCCAGTGGAGTAGTATATTGTCTCATCTTGTATCGGTCGAGCGTTGCACTTGACATCATCATAAGGAATTTTGGTAGTAGTTGATGTATCCGTCGATAGAAGACGTGGTTTGGTGGTTTCGTCATTATTCATGGTGTAGTGTTAGTGTGTATTAGCGTGCAGGATTTAGAGAAAGAGTTTCCATCAACAGAAAAAAGTAACCTCGATTTGAAGCTGTGCAACCATAAGATCCCACAAACATTATTTATTAAAATATCAGGATATCGTACTCCCTCCGACCCATATTTTAGTGGTAGATACATCCGTATTAACGAAAAGTAATATAGGCCGGAGGGAGTAATACCTTTGTCCTAAAATAAGTGATATAGATTTGTCTAAATTTGCATGTATCCTAATATGTTTTAATATATAGATACATTTAAATCTACTAGATAAATTCACATCACTTATTGCTGGATGGAGGGAGTAGTACTTCCTCCATCCCGGTTTTAAGGGCATAATTTGTAAATCATGCAATCCTAAAATACCTTCATCTCTTAGGCATATTAGAATTTAAGACATTTAATTAGGAGCTTTGCATGAATTGATTTTGTCATTCCCGAGGCCAAACAACCAATACATGCGTTTTCTTCTTAATTAATGAGCATATAAAAGAGAACAATGAGCCGAATCTCACCACCAATCACATATCACATAGGGCGAAGAGATTTGTGAATTATGCCCTTAAAACTGGGACGGAGGGAGTATGAAGGAAATTACTGTCCGCAATAGTCGGCATCCGCATGATGTGACTATTTAAAAGAAGAGGTACAAGACTTTGTACGCGCTAGTCTCCATAAATAGTTTTCCATAGTAGAGAGTCAAGTCAACTAACAAACTGGGTTTCATACAAAACTGGTTTGATACAAAAGTGGCAACTTGTTTGGGTAATATATACGCTTCATTAAGTCGACACGTTGGTACGCGCGTTAGGTCAACTATTGGCTAGCTACCTGTATGTACAAGCTAATGAGGAGTTCGGGAGAACCCATCGTGAGGTTTGACGGCCGCAAGTTCTCAGCGCTCTCTTCGCCGGAGAGAAAGGCTAAAGATCCGTCGCCGCCGACCACCCCTTGCTCAGAGTGATCTGAGTATCGGTGTTCCGCGTGTCCGTCACCACCGTCGGAATCTCATTATGTAATCTTCTGTAATCTTCTAGAGGGATTAAGAGTGTAACAGCCATAGGTTAACATATACTGGGCCACATGTACTTCGGCTACGAGCCCACTGGATGTGGGGTTGTGGACTTCAGCTGGTCTCTACAAAGGATACACGGGCGGCAGCGAGACGCATCGTAGAAAATGAATTGAACAGAGTCCCCTCTTCCGTTTGGCTTCTTCTTCCTGGACCTCTAGTCTCGATCTTCTTCTTTTTTTGACATAATTACAGTAAGGAAAAACTTCCTACTGTGGCATTTTCATATATAAGAAAGGGGTGGACAATGTACAGCGGGGTGGATTTTAAAAAAATTCCTTATTACATGTTCATAGGGTATCAAGCCATGATTGCATACCCTCTTTCAAGCTAGGATTAGCTCTATGCATATTAAGAGAGAAATAATTTCTAAATTTGACACTGCATCTCTAAAGATTAAGGAATGTTCTCATTGAAGATAGCATGATTTCTTTGATCCCATATGCTCTAGCATCTAGTGATAATGATTTCCATCAAGAAGTTCATGGAGTATCTATTTTTTTGCTTCTGTGATAATGTGATGGATATCCATATCGGAGTTCCATTCTAAGTCAATTGCCCACCAAAAACCTTGACTAAAGCTGCATTCAAAGAACATGAGCATGCGTTTCCTGGGCCAGTCATAACATAGGATGCAACCATTAAATTCCACAAAGAAGTTCTTCTTGGACATCATGTCTTTAAAATTTTAAATAGATCATCAAGTGATAAGCAATCTTTCCACCATAAAGATCCTTTATTGGCATTTTTGCTGGGAGTTTGTCCATTGTTATAGTAAGCTTGCCAGATCAAATTCACCCATGGAATGTCATTATAGTTGTAGAGCTTGTGAAGGTTTTTGAGTAATAGAGCTGATACGTCTCAAACGTATCTATAATTTTTGATGCTCCATGCTTGTTTATACACCATTTGCTTTGTGTTTTGCTACACTTCGTGGCATTTTTATGTATTTTCTGGAACTAAACTACTAACGAGATACCACAGTGCCAGTTCCCTGTTTTCTGCTGTTTTTGTGTTTCAGAAAAGCTACACAGGAAATATTCTCGGAATTGGACGAAACAAAAGCCGAACCTCCTATTTTTACCGAAGCTTCGCGAAGACCGAAGATGAGACGGAGGGGGGCCACAGGCCGGCCACACCCTAGGGTGGCGCGGCCTAGCCCTGGCCTGTGCCACCAGGGGGTGAGGCCGCCGGGCCCACCTCCTGACGCCGCTCTTCCGCCTATATATTCCCCTCGACGGGAAAAACCTAAAAGGCCGATCACTTTTCCTCGAAACATACTGCAAGCCACCGCCGTCATTGACGCGAGATCGGGAGGGTCCAGAAGCTCTTCCTGGCACCCTGTCGGAGAGGGGAATCCCTACCGGAGGCCTTCTCCACCACCATGGTCACCTCCGGAGTGATGTGTGAGTAGTCTACCTTGGACTATGGGTCCATAGCAGTAGCTAGATGGTCGTCTTCTCCACCATGTGCTTCATGTTTAGATCTTGCGAGCTGCCTATCATGATCAAGATCATCTTTGTGTAATTCTACATGTTGTGTTTGTTGGGATCCGATGAGTATTGATGGCTTGTAAGTAACAGCCCGTTGGGAACCCCAAGAGGAAGGTATGATGAGCACAGCAGCAAGTCTTCCCTCAGTTGTGAAACCAAGGTTTATCGAACCAATAGGAGAAAGCCAAACTTCAGAAGGTGATGCTTGCTAGCTTCGTGAATGGCGTCAGAAATATTGCTGGTGAGTCTTCACCTAGCAGCAACGTGAAACCTGGACACAACACAACCAAGAACTTTGCTCCCAACTTACGATGAGGTTGTCAATCTCACCGGTTTGCTGTAAATAAAGGATTGAGCGTATCGAGTGGTAAAATGATAATAGTATGCAAGAAAGTAAACAGTGCGAGTAAAAGTAAAACGATAATAGCAATGTAAAGGAAATTGGACCGGGGTCCATAGTTCACTAGTGGTGTCTCTCCATAAGATAAATAACAACATGCTTGGTAAACAAATTACAGTTGGGCAATTGATAGAATAAAGATAACGTACAAATGTCTTGACGATCACTATGAGATTCACTCTGGGCATTACGACAAAATACATAGACCGTAATCCAACTGCATCTATGACTAATAATCCACCCTCTGAATATCATCCGAGCAAACATTGGGTATTAAGTTGCGAACAACGGATAACTGCATTAAGCAAAGTGCATAAAGTAAACAAAGCAAATGTCCTTGGACACAAGAATGTTGTTTTCTCCCTAGTGGCAACAGCACATCTACAACCTTAGAGGTTTCTGTCACTCCCCCAGAATACTAGAGGCATGAACCCAACTATCGAGCATGAATACTCCCTCTTGGAGTCACTAGCATCTACTCGGCCAAGATATCTACTAGCAACGGAGAGCATGCAAGATCATAAACAACATAGAGATAACATAAGATATATAATTCAGCACATCAACTTAACATAGTACTAATACTCATCGGATCCCAACAAACACAACATGTAGAATTACATAAAGATGATCTTGATCATGTAGGGCAGCTCACAAGATCTAAACATGAAGCACATGGTGGAGGAGATAACCATCTAGCTATTGCTATGGACCCGTAGTCCAAGGTAGACTACTCACACATCACTCCGGAGGCGACCATGGTGGTGGAGAAGGCCTCCGGCAGGGATTCCCCTCTCCGGTAGGGTGCCGGGAAGAGCTCCTGGATCCTCCCGATCTCGCTTCGGCGACGGTGGCGGCTTGCAGTATGTTTCGAGGAAAAGCGATTCGTCCCTTAGGTTTTTCCTGTCGAGGGGATTTTAAAGGCAAAAGGGCAGCGTCAGGATGTGGGCCACCTGGCCTCACCATATGGTGGCGCGGCCAGGGGCTGGGCCGCACCACCCTATGGTGAGTCTGGCCCCTGGCCCCCCTCCGTCTCATCTTCGGTCTTCGCGAAGCTTCGGTAAAAACAGGAGGTTGGGCTTTTATTTCATACAATTCCGAGAACAGCAGAAAATAGGGAACTAGCACTGTGGCATCTCGTTAGCAGGTTAGTTCCAGAAAATGCATAAAAACGCCACGAAGTGTAACAAAACACAAAGCAAATGGTGTATAAACAAGCATGGAGCATCAAAAATTATTGATATGTTTGATACGTATCAAGCATCCCCAAGCTTAACTCCTGCTCGTCCTCGAGTAGGTAAGTGATAACAAAAGAATAATTTGTTAGGTGACATGCACCATCACAATCTTGATCATCTATGTAAAGCATTGAGTGCTGGGATCAAAGAACTTAAAACATGGGCATAAGAGACATAATCTTGACAATAAAAACTTAGCAACCAAGTTATAACATGAAAAGAAACACAAACTAAAGATCATGAATAATGAAACATTGAAAGTCAAACGTGTGTTCAAATCATATGGAAAAACATAGCAAATGGTTTTGAGCTTGTCCTTCATAGAATAGCAAAACATAAATGCATAGGACACCTTCAAGTTTAAGAGGGCGACTAGATACAAATAATTTAAGAACAAGTGAAACCATAATCATGAATCAATCAATGATAAACTTTGGGACTATGCACATTAAACTCAGAATGGCAACTATGCTCTCTTAGACGGTGCATAAAGGTAGAAGGTGGAGACTCAACATAAAAGCAAAACAAAGGCCCATCGCAGAGGGAAGCAGTGATTGCAAGTTTTATAAACCTTCAAAAATTATGGTACTTACTAGCTTTGAGCTCTCATTGCCCCCATCATAGGCATCTTGAATGGTTAAAGTTAATGCGAGAATAATTATGAGCATATGCTTGACAAATCATAAGTTGAAAACCTCATGTCCCGTGTAGTACGAATACCCAAACCTCATTCTACTCGACTTGGGGTCCCAAGCAAGCTCTTGTCATTGTAAGTATACACGTATCATCGAGAACTGCCAACGGGGTACCTCCTTGCCCGATGACATGGAACAAGCCCACATCAAAAAGACAGGATAAACAGACAATGAACACCTCGGCATCTCTTTTATTTACCATTGGTATAGCTTTTTATTGTGAGATGCGTCGTCGAATGTCCACTATGGGCATGCTGTAAATTTCCACCATGAATGATGCATGGCTTAGATTAGCAGCCCAGGTGTTTCTCTAACACATATATAAACTCCATGATCCCGCAAGATTCCCAACTTATTTCACATCGTGAGTATCCATAAACAAAAGATCACGATATCAACTCAAATAAGAGAAAGTGCAGTGTTGAAAGCTTGCCCCATGACGGCATGGCTGGGCTTATTTCCAACCTACAACTTGCAAGCATAACATCAACATAAGAGAGCCACAATGTCAAAATTTTAAAAGCGAGAAAAGTAAAGTGTGCCATCAGGTTCGTGAGAGCTTTACTGACTAATTTTCACATAACACCAAAAAGAGTTTAATTTGAAGGATAGATAAAAGCAAGTCAAATGTACTTGGAATAGCAAATTGCTAATAGGTATGTATGGTGGACACATTGGCATAACTTGGTTTTTGGGAGTTGGATGCATAAATAGAGCTCATACTCAGTACAAAATGAGGGCTAGCAAAAGACTGGGAGTGACCAACTAAGAGAGCAATAATGGCCATAATCATGCATAGCGACAAAACATCATTAAAAGAAGCATAAAATGGCATCACAAGTCAAAAACCAAATGATCATAAAGGCTTATGGCGACTTTATAGGTGTCAAACATGTTGTAAGCATGCGCCAAGTCAACCCAAATAAAGCATCAAGGAGAAAACCAAATAAATGCTTCCATATAATAAAAACAATGCATGATTTTTTCAAAGGCTCATTAAGCAATCTCAGTCATTTGAGACAAGTCATGCTACAGCAAAAACTACTAAGAATACTATCAAAACGACATCAAGCATGGCATGAAAAAGTCTAATCCGCAGTCTAAACAAGCTCCTTTTTGTACCACTTTTTTTGCATGAAACTTTTTCTCTTTTCCAACACCATTCAAACCTTTTTGAGACAACTCTTTTGATGAAAACCAACATATACCAGTGGTCTAAATACACCTTGATGCAAAGATAAAATAAGATCTGAACAAAAATCAAGGCAAAAAACGAAAGCTAAACGCAGTTCTAGAAAAAGAGAACACTCATTGAACGATAAGAGTGAAAAATAGAGTGTTCTTGGCAATGAAAAACGAAGTACATCTCCTCCAAAAGAAATTTGTTGGGGTCCAACCATTTATTGCAGCAAACAAAACAAAAGAAAACTGAAAGTAAAAGTAAAGACGCTCCAAGAAAAATGCATAGAATATGAAGCAATAAAAATATAGTGTGTTGAAAAGTGACCTGATTTTTGCCGATGAAGAAGGGGTGCCTTGGGGGCATCCCCAAGCTTTGACTCTTGTACCTCTTGGATATTTCTTGGGGTGACATGAGCATCCCCATGCTTGAGCTTTTGTCCATTCTTCATCTCATCTCATCACTCTCCAATCCCTACACTTGAAAACTTCCTTCATACAAAACTTCACACAATTCTATTAGCAACGTTAGCATAAACATAATAGTAAATCAACCTTTTTGGTTCAGTTTCAAACTCAAAAACACCACATATAAAGCATATACTACTGTAGCAACTTCCTCAAAAGTTCCGCGATAAAAAAAACTCAAAAAGAAAGCGATCGAGAGGCAAACACAAATAGTGGCAGAAATCTGTCAAAACAGAACAGCTGATAAAGGTCGATTTTTCGAGGACCTTCTGCTGCTCAAATCGAAAAGTGCAAAACTAATGAAAGTTTGGATATAACCTGGGGCATATGCTCAAGAAATTTCAGATCAAAAAGATATTCTGAGAATTTTTACGGGGCAGTGCAGAAATCTGTTTCAGGACAGCAACTTCCCCAAATCTTACCTTTCTCAAATTAGAGGTTCTTCTTGGCACAACAACGAAATAAAAATGATAAGAAGAGGTCATTACAATAGTAATAGCTTCCAAGACTCAAATAAAAGAAAAAGTATTGAGAAGAAAACATTGGGTTATCTCCCAAGAGTGCTTTTCTTTAACGCCTTTGAGCTAGGCGCAGAAAGTGGAAATCAAGTAATATCAAATGAGGCATTAAGATCAATTGCAGAAGTTTTTTCAACAAGGCATTGAACTGTATCCAAATAAGTTTTTGAAGATCCCTTGTGAACACTCTTTGGTTCACTCCTTTCATCAAAGAGATTTTCAGGGCAAATCCAATCAAAATTCTTTTCCAAAGCTTCATGCAATCCTAAGAGTTTGCTAGGTATTGGTACTTTGATGTCTTATTTGGTTGTACCAACAACATTAACAGGCGAGCCAAGCATATTCAAACACTCAAAAACTTTCCTAGCTTCAATAGCAACATCTCTAAATTCTCTATGCAAAGTCACCAAAATAAAATCTTTCCTTTTGGAGTCTTCGATATCATGAAGCTTAAGAAACATTTGTTGCATAAAAGGATTAAGGTTAACAAACCTAGCCTCCAACATGTGAACTAAATAAGTAGCAACAACTTCATAACTAGGAGCAAGCTCAGTCAAAGATCTATCAACGTCTTTATGCATACTAATATGATTAAAGAACTCCTCAATGTTACCTTTCCCAATAATAGAACCACTACCTATTGTAAGGTCCTCCAAAGCATACTTAGGGAACAACATAATGAACTAAAGGTAAAAGTAACGGAATGCAAACTATCAAAAGAACTAATTTTTTTTGTATTTTTGATAAAAAGATGCAAGCAAAAATAAAATAAAGCAAAACAAAAACAAAGTAAAAGATTGTGCGTGAGAGACTCCTCTTGCAGAAATCTTCTTTCTCCCTGGCAGCGGCGCCAGAAAACTTGTTGATGGCTTGTAAGTAACAGCCCGTTGGGAACCCCAAGAGGAAGGTATGATGATCACAACAGCAAGTCTTCCCTCACTTGTGAAACCAAGGTTTATCGAACCAGTAGGATAAAGCCAAACTTCAAAAGGTGATACTTGCTAGCTTCGTGACACTCCAGACAATGGCGCCAGAAATATTGCTGGTGCGTCTTCACCTAGCAGCAACGTGAAACCTGCACACAACACAACCAAGAACTTTGCTCCCAACTTACGATGAGGTTATCAATCTCACCGGTTTGCTGTAAACAAAGGATTGAGTGTATCGAGTGGTAAAAGGATAATAGTATGCAAGAACGTAAACAGTGTGAGTAAAAGTAAAACGGTAATAGCAATATAAAGGAAATTGGACCAGGGTCCACAGTTCACTAGTGGTGTCTCTCCATAAGATAAATAACAACATGCTGGGTAAACAAATTACAGTTGGGCAATTGATAGAATAAAGATAACGTACAAATGTCATGAGGATCACTATGAGATTCACTCTGGGCATTACGACAAAATACATAGATCGTAATCCAACTACATCTATGACTAATAATCCACCCTCCGAATGTCGTCCGAGCAAACATTGGGTATTAAGTTGCGAATAACGGATAACTGCATTAAGCAAAGTGCGTAAAGTAAACAAAGCAAATGTCCTTAGACACAAGAATGTTGTTTTCTCCCTAGTGGTAACAACACATCTACAACCTTAGAGGTTTCTGTCACTCCCCCAGATTACTAGAGGCATGAACCCAACTATCGACCATAAATACTCCCTCTTGGAGTCACTAGCATCTACTCGGCCAAGATATCTACTAGCAACGGAGAGCATGCAAGATCATAAACAACATAGAGATAACATAAGATATATAATTCAGCACATCAACTTAACATAGTACCAATACTCATCGGATCCCAATAAACATAACATGTAGAATTACATAAAGATGGTCTTGATCATGTAGGGAAGCAGATACGTCTCAAACGTATCTATAATTTTTGATGCTCCATGCTTATTTTACACCATTTGCTTCATGTTTTGTTTACACTTCGTGGCGTTTTTATTCGATTTCCAGAACAAACCTATTGACAAGATGCCACAGTGCCATTTCTCTGTTTTCTACTGTTTTTGTGTTTCAGAAAAGCTACACAGGAAATATTCTCGGAATTGGACAAACCGAAGACCGAAACTCCTATTTTTCCCGAATGAAGGACGTGAACCGAAAGAGAGCCGGAGGGGGGCCAGAGGGCGGCCTCACCATGAGGGGGCGCGCCTCCCCTGCTGGCCGCGCCCATGGGTGGTGAGGCCCCCCTGGTGGCCCTCTGATGCCGTCTCTCCGCCTATTTAAAGCCTCCTAAAGTCCAAACCCTAGAACAATCGGCGTTTTTCCCAGAACAGTTCCACAGTGCCGCCACCGTCGAAGACAAATTTCGGGGGATAGATGTCTCTATTCCGGCACCCTGCCGGGATGGGGAAGTGCCCCCGGAGCCGTCTCCATCGGTCTCCATCGCCGTCTCCGCCGTCTCCATCGACCTCACCGCCATCTCCACCGCCGTTGTTGTCTCCTATGATGAGGAGGGAGTAGTTCTCCCCCGGGGCTGAGGGCTCTACCGGTAGCTATGTGGTTCACCTCTCTCTCCCATGATGTGATCTTTATGTGATCATGAGCTTTGTATCTAGTTGAATTGGTAGATGCTATTATTCAGATATTATGCTACTCCCGTGCTTTATTATTGTAAACTCCGGAGAAACCTTGTATCGTAATGTGAAGGTGACTAGTGTGCGCATTATGTGTGTCTTTTTGGTTAATGTCTCTATGAATTGTTGGTGTTTGTTGGAACCATCTAGTGCGTTCGTGGTGATAGTGTGGGACAATCTAGTTTGGGGAAATACGGACTTTGAGGATTGCTTTCTAGCCCTACGCATGATTAGTGTTCGTTTTCCATTGTAGAATTGTTTAGAGTGGCATATTGATGTTAGTATCTATTGGTTCAATTATGTTATATTTGTTGAGAGAGTGTCCACTAGTGAAAGTATGATCCCTAGGCCTTGTTTCCAAGCATTGCACACCGTTTCCTTTCAGTTTTGTTACATGTTTGCTTGCAACGATATTTATTTCAGATTACATTTAATACTTATAGTCATCACTACTACTTGTATTTCACTATCTCTTCACCGAACTAGTGCACCTATACATCTGACAAGTGTATTGGGTGTGTTGGGGACACAAGAGACTTTCTGTATCGTAATTGCAGGGTTGCTTGAGAGGGATAGCTTTGACCTCCTCCTCCCTGAGTTCGATAAACCTTGGGTGATCCACTTAAGGGAAACTTGCTGCTGTTCTACGAACCTCTGCACTTGGAGGCCCAACACTGTCTACAAGGATAGAAGCGTGCGTAGACATCAAGCTCTTTTCTGGCGCCGTTGCCGGGGAGGTAAGGTAAAAGGTACTCACATCCTTTGGTTACTAAGTCTTTTAGTTGCTGGTGAGTGCTCGAAGTTATTTCCTTTAGATTCTGCAATTATATCTTTTTGTTTCTTGTTTTTATTTTCACTAGTTAGGCTTAATGGAAAATAAAGAGTTTTATAGTGTCTTTCCTGATTTTAGATTTGAAGTGTTTGAAAAACCTTTGGAGCTTATTTCGCATAGCAATGTTATTCGTATGAATTCTTTGAACACCGTTATTGCTAATGTTATAGAAAGGTCTAAGCTTGGGGAAGCTAGTTTTGCTAAGCATGATATTTTTAGTTCCCCAGCTTTAGTGGAGAAAGTTTGCTCTGATGATATTTTATCTCCCATATGTGATGTTTCTAATGATGTTTGTGATCCTTGTTCTTTTAAAATACCTATTAAAATTGTTGAACATGTTTTGAATAACCGCTATCTAGGGATGGAACTGTCCATCCCGGCGATCATTTGCTCTTTATACATGAATTATGCGAGTTGTTCAAGTGTGCAGGTATTTCTACAGGTGAAGTTAAGAGGAAGCTATTTTCTTTGTCACTGAAGGGCAGAGCGGCAGAATCAAGGTAGTCAGAGTCGAGATTCAGAGTCGGATCGATTTTCCTCCGACAGAATCGAGTCGTAGAATCTAATTGTAGAATACCGGATTCTACTAGATTTTCCAGACAAGAGTTTATCCATGCTGAAATTTTGTATGCTAGTATAGAAAAGGTGAACATACTAAGCATTAAAATTTCTAGCAATATGGTTTACACTAATATATCTAAAAAAAGAAAAGAAAACTCACTAGTGCAAATTTTTCAACAAAAACATAATGTATAATTAACCCTTCCATGTAATTACTATTGAGCCCTTGGTGAGAGCATACACAAAGTATACTATGTATGGTATTGCATTTTAATTATTTGACATATATTATACCACACATATATGCACACTACTTCTATAAAAGTAAGTATTTTTATTCATTTTGTATATAAATATGGAATATATATCAGATAAAAAGGTACATACCTCTAGAATCGTCAAATTACAAATTTATTAAATAAAAAAATTAAAGTATTTAAGTAGCATGCCACTTGCCAAGCCGATCTAGAGTGTCCGACATTCAGGTCTCTAGCAATCTATGTTGATGGCTCCTTTTTATGAGGCCTACTTTAGACACCGATGAATCACATCCTATCTCCAAACTTTCTTGCAATATGCTTTGCAATGATGAATTGGGAGTTTGTAAGAGAAGTACAGAGCTTTGATATTGTAAGGTTTTCTTTAAGGGAGATAACAGATCCTATCGGCTGATCAATTGGGGCTTGGGAGGAAAATAAAGGGTTGTGAGGCAAGTAAAAATGGATTGGGAGGTTGACATAGTATACTACTATATTTAAGAGGATGACTCAAATAATCATTCAAAATCGGGGAAGTCCATAAAAAGGATCGAGATTTTGCAATATTGTATAGGATTCTATGATTTGGATCGGGACTCAATATGGATTCTACCAGGTTGGGATTCATAGTGGGATTTGGATCGACATGATGTTGTAGGGTCGTAAAGTCGTAGGATTCTAGGACTTGGATCGGGATTCTGACTACCTTGGGTGGAATGGTATAAGACGCTGAATGATGGGCGACCTATTGGTTGGGAGGAAATTGTACCTCTCTTTTATTATAAATTCTATCCTTCTAATGAGGTTCATAAAGATAGGAATTATATTTATAATTTTCATCCCCATGATGGAGAAAGCATTGCCCAAGCGTGGGGAAGATTGAAGTCACTAATGCTCAAATGTCCTATTCATGAGCTTCCCCGTAATATTGTTATTAATAATTTTTATGCAAGGCTTTCAGGATATTACAAGGACTATCTTGATGCATCCTTTGATGGGTCTTTCACAAGCAAGGAGGTTGACGTCAAGTGGGATCTTCTATAAACAATTCAAAGTAATATCGAAGATTGGGATAGCGACAAAGGTAAAGGATCAGGTATAAATTATGAGTATGATTGCATTAAGTCTTTCGCTGAAACTTCTGATTTTCAAGAGCTTAGTGCTAAATATAGTCTTGATCCTCGAATTATGAGTAATTGCTTTAGAGCCTTTGCTTCCCATATTAATGTTCCTAAGGGAAATGGGGACGTGTATCATGAACCTTTTAAAGATACTTGCATAGAAAGTGATATTGTTATCGATGATTGCAATAAACATGCTCAAACTTCTGAAAGTCCTATTTCTTATAAGCATGTTAATTTTTGTGGAGTACTTAGACCTTGTGAACAGAGTTACGACAAAGAAGATTATTGTATCCACCACAGGAATGAAGAAACCTGAATGTGAGATAAGGCTCTAGATGAGCTTGGTAAAAAGGTTTGTGAGCTTTATCCTTTTATTTGTGAACTTTGCTATGACAAGGGTCATTTTAATTTCCAATGCTCAGGCCATAATAGTGACACGTCTAATCGAATGAGTACCGCAAGTTTGTATTGTGATGACAAGATCACTCTCAATCAGCATGATGAGCTTACTTTGTTTTTGGGATGTGAAGAGTTATCTAGAAAAACTTCTTTGGTAGATATGAGCGTTTTTTAAAATATTAGCATCCTGCAGGGTTGTCGTCTTTATTGTGTTAAAGATTGTCGCGCAAATACTTACATACAAAATGTTATAAAACATGATGTTTTGCCAAGCTATGACAGGAGTAATATATGTTTCCATCTTATTAATAGAGAGGAGGAATCCTCCAAAGTTTCTTCTGTTGTTTCTGTCAGTAAATCAGATTATGTGGAGAAGATGCCTTTCAAGCCTCTCCCTCCTAAAGAAGAGAGTAAGAAGAAGAAGAAGAAGAAGAAGAGGAGTAAAAGGCAAGAGGAAACGGTATCTTCCCCTAAGCATGTTGCTACTATTATAGATTATGAATATTATAAACTTGATGATGTTCTTATGCCTGTTACCTATGTTAGTGATCATGATTGGGAAAAGCACTCTACTTTTGATATTGAAAATCTTTTTGGTACTAATTCTGAAAATATTGATGTTAATAATTGTTGTACCATTAGTGCTATCCATGTTCCTTCCTATGATGATATGTTTGATGAATACGCTTTGGAAGATAGCTATTCTATTGCTTATGATGATTACAATGATAAGTATAATATTTTCAGTTCACCTACTATTGAGGAGGAAACAAGGTATGATTACAATATGCCTCCTATTTTTGATGATTATGGTGATGAGAATAATTATTTTGGTGAATCTGCTCCTACTAAGATTGTTCATGTGGAGAGTATTAATCCTTTTGTGCATGTGGCTCATGATAGGGATGTTTTATGTGATAGCTATATTGTTAATTCTATTCATGATGCTACTGAAAGTTATTATGAGAGGGAAACATGGTTTGATGGATCTCAACAATATTAAGTTTCCCCTCTTTATGTTACAAATCTTGAAGTTGCACTTGTTTTATCTATCCATGTTTGTTACTATGTGCTTAGTTGATTTATTTTCTTACAATATTCCTTTCCTAACACTTATTCTGGACGAGCAGTGACCATGAATCAAAAAGCCCCTAGTTTAACGAGTTCGCTGCTTTTCCCAGGCCGGAGAAGGGCAACTACTTATTGATATAGGAAGTGGTTTAGATTTAAATGTGTTTCACATTTGCTTTTTGATGCTCTCTCTTGCTTCAAGTTCTTATACGGCGCCTTTGCCTTAATCTCTTTTATGGCGTCTACATGAGCATCTTTTCAAATCACTGTGCCTAGCTCAAAGGCGTTAAAGAAAAGCACTCTTGGGAGATAACCCATTGTTTTATTTTCAGTACTTTTTCTTTTATATGAGTCTTGGAAGTTATTACTACTGTAATGACCGCACCTTATCATTTTTATTTCGTTGTTGTGCCAAGAAGAACCTCTAATTTGAGGGAGGAAAGATTTGGGGAAGTTGCTGTCCTGAAATAGATTTCTGTGCGGCACCATAAAAATTCGTGAAAATTCTCAGAACATCTATGTGATCTGAAATTTCTTGAGCATATGCCCCAGGTTATATCCAAACTTTCATTAGTTTTGCACTTTTCGATTTGAGCAACAGAAGGTCCTCGAAAAAATCGACCTTTGTCAGCTATTCTATTTTGACAGATTTTTGCCACTATTTGTATTTGCCTCTCGATCGCTTTCTTTTTGAGTTCTTTTGATCACGGAACTTTTGAGGAAGTTGCTACAGAAGTATATGCTTTATATGTGGTGTTTTTGAGTTGAAACCTGAACCAAAAAGGGTTGATCTACTATTATGTTTATGCTAACGTTGCTAATAGAATTGTGTGAAGTTTTGTATGAAGGAAGTTTTCAAGTGTAGGGATTGGAGAATGATGAGATGAGATGAAGAATGGATAAAAGCTCAAGCTTGGGGATGCCCATGTCACCCCAAGAAATATCCAAGAGGTACAAGCATCAAAGCTTGGGGATGCCCCCGAGGCACCCCTTCTTCATCGGCAAAAATCAGGTCACCTTTCAACACACTATATTTTTATTGCTTCATGCACTATGTGTTTCTCTTGGAGCGTCAATTGTTTTCGCTTTCAATTTTCTTTTGTTTTGTTTGCTGAAATAAACGGTTTGATCACATCATGTTGTTTCGGAGAGAGACTTATTCCGTTTTTCATTTGCCAAGAACACTCCGTTTTTCACTCTTATCGTTCAACGAGTGTTCTCTTTTTCTAGAACTACGTTTAGCTTTCATTTTTTGCCATGATTTTTGTTCAGATCTTGTTTTATCTTTATATCAAGGTGTATTTGGACCTCTGGTCTATGTTGGTATTCATCAAAATAGTTGTTTCAAAAAGGTTTGAATGGTGTTGGAAAAGAGAAAAAGTTTCATGCAAAAAAGTGGTACAAAAAGGAGCTTGTTTAGACTGCGCCTTAGACTTTTACATGCCATGCTTGATGTCGTTTTGATAGTATGCTTAGTGATTTTTGCTATAGCATGACTTGTCTCAAATGACTGAGATTGCCTAATGAGCCTTTGAAAAAATCATGCGTTGTTTTTATTATATGGAAGCATTTATTTGGTTTTCTCCTTGATGCTTTATTTGGGTTGACTTGGCGCATGCTTACAACATGTTTGACTCTTACAAAGTCGCCATAAGCCTCTATGATCATTTGGTTTTTGACTTGTGATGCCATTTTATGCTTCTTTTAATGATTTTTTGTCGCTATGCATGATTATGGCCGTTATTGCTCTCTTAGTTGGTCGCTCCCAGTCTTTTGCTAGCCCTCATTTTGTACTGAGTATGAGCTCTACTCGTGCATCCAACTCCAAAAAACCAAATTTGCCAATGAGTCCACTATAAATTCCTATGCATGGTATTTGTAAGCCATTCCAAGTAAATTTTGATGTGCTACCTTTCAAAAACCTTCAAAATACTTCTCGTTTTGTGACACTGTTTTCAGCTCATGGGGACGTAGTGGTCGGATTTGCTATCTTCCATATTATTCTACTCCAAAAAGAAAAAAAGAAAAAAAGGAAAGAAAAAAAAGGCACTCCTCCATGGTATGTGAATGTTGGTGGGCACCCGATGGAATCGGTTAGCCATGGTTTGAGAAAGGAAAAAAGGTGGGGAGGAGTGCCAAGCTTTATAAAAGAGCACAAAAGTGCCAATCTCTCTCTCAAAAACTTGCTTCATTTTTGTATGGAAGATAGTCAGAACCCCATTGCCAGTCGTTGACAAAGACAACCACCTCTCAAAACCAATTTTTTTCTCTCAGTTTTACAAATGAAAAGCTCTAGCACATGTTTAATCCCTGCTTCCCTCTGTGAAGGGTCTTTCTTTTACTTTTATGTTGAGTCTCCACCTTCTACCTTTATGCACCGTCTAAGAGAGCATAGTTTCCATTCTGAGTTTAATGTGCATAGTCCCAAAGTTTATCATTGATTGATTCATGATTTTGGTTTCACTTGTTCTTATATCTAGTCGCCCTCTTAAACTTGAAGGTGTCCTATGTATTTATGTTTTGCTATTCCATGAAGGACAAGCTAAAAACCATTTGGTATCTTTTCCATATGATTTGAACACACGTTTGACTTTCATTGTTTCATTATTCATGATCTTTCGTTTGTGTTTATTTTCATGCTATAACATGGTTGCTAAGTTTTATTGTCAAGACTATGTCTTTTATGCCCATGTTTCAAGTACTTTGATCCCAGCACTCAATGCTTTACATCGTTGATCAAGATTGTGATGGTGCATGTCACCTTAAAAATTATTCTTTTGTATCACTTACCTACTCGAGGATGAGCAGGAGTTAAGCTTGGGGATGCTTGATACGTCTCAAATGTATCTATAATTTTTTATGCTCCATGCTTGTTTTACACCATTCGCTTCATTGTTTGTTTACACTTCGTGGCGTTTTTATGCGATTTCTGGAACTAACCTATTGACAAGATGCAACAGTGCCAGTTCCCGGTTTTCTGCAGTTTTTGTGTTTTAGAAAAGCTACACAGGAAATATTCTCGGAATTGGACAAACTGAAGACCGAAACTCCTATTTTTCCTGGGCGAAGGACGTGGACCGAAAGAGAGCCGAAGGGGGGCCAGAGGGCAGCCTCACCATGAGGGGGAGCGCCTCCCCTCCTGGCCGCGCCCAGGGGTGGTGAGGCCCCCTGGTGGCCCTCTGATGCCGCCTCTCCGCCTATTTAAAGCCTCCCGAAGTCCAAACCCTAGAACAATCGGTGTTTTTCCCAGAACAGTTCCGCAGCGCCGCCGTCGTCGAAGACAAATTTCGGGGGACCGAAGTCTCTGTTCCGGCACCCTGCCGAGACGGGGAAGTGCCCCCGGAGCCGTCTCCATTTGTCTCCATCGCCGTCTCCGCCGTCTCCATTGACCTCACCGCCATCACCGTTGTTGTCTCCTATGATGAGGAGGTTGTAGTTCTCCCCCGGGGCTGAGGGCTCTACCGGTAGCTATGTGGTTCACCTCTCTCTCCCATGATGTGATCTTTATGTGATCGTGAGCTTTGTATCTAGTTGAATTGGTAGATGCTATCATTCAGATATTATGCTACTCCCGTGCTTTATTATTGTAAACTCCGGAGACACCTTGTATCGTAATGTGAAGGTGACTAGTGTGCGCATTATGTGTGTCTTTTTGGTTAATGTCTCTATAAATTGTTGGTGTTTGTTGGAACCATCTAGTGCGTTCATGGTGATAGTGTGGGACAATCTAGTTTGGGGAAATACGGACTTTGAGGAGTGCTTTGTAGCCCTACGCATGATTAGTGTTCGTTTTCCATTGGAGAATTGTTTAGAGTGGCATATTGATGTTAGTATCTATTGGTTCAATTATGTTATATTTGTTGAGAGAGTGTCCACTAGTGAAAGTATGATCCCTAGGCCTTGTTTCCAAGCATTGCACTCCATTTCCTTTCAGTTTTGTTACATGTTTGCTTGCAGCGATATTTATTTCAGATTATATTTACTACTTATAATCATCACTACTACTTGTATTTCACTATCTCTTCGCCGAACTAGTGCACCTATACATCTGACAAGTGTATTGGGTGTGTTGGGGACACAAGAGACTTTATGTATCGTAATTGCAGGGTTGCTTAAGAGGGATAGCTTTGACCTCCTCCTCCCTGAGTTCGATAAACCTTGGGTGATCTACTTAAGGGAAACTTGCTGCTGTTCTATGAAGCTCTGCACTTGGAGGCCCAACACTGTCTACAAGGATAGAAACGTGCGTAGACATCAGCAGCTCACAAGATCTAAACATGAAGCACATGGTGGAGGAGACAACCATCTAGCTACTGCTATGGACCCGTAGTCCAAGGTAGACTACTCACACATCAATCCGGAGGCGACCATGGTGGTGGAGAAGGCATCCGGTAGGGATTCCCCTCTCCGGCAGGGTGTCGGGAAGAGCTCCTGGATCCTCCCGATCTCACTTCAACGACGGCGGCGGCTTGTAGTATGTTTCGAGGAAAACCGATCCGTCCCTTAGGTTCTTCCCGTCGAGGGGATTTTATAGGTGAAAGGGCAGCGTCAGGAGGTGGGCCACCTAGCCTCACCATATGGTGGCGCGGCCAGGGGCTGGGCCGCGCCACCCTATGGTGAGCCTGGCCCCCCTCCATCTCATCTTCGGTCTTTGCGAAGCTTCGGTAAAAATAGGAGGTTCGGCTTTTGTTTCGTCCAATTCCGAGAATAGCAGAAAACAGGGAACTGGCACTGTGGCATCTCGTTAGTAGGTTAGTTCTGGAAAATGCATAAAAACGCCACGAAGTGTAACAAAACACAAAGCAAATGGTGTATAAACAAGCATAGAGCATCAAAAATTATAGATACGTTTGAGACGTATCAAGTATTGGTACTATGTCAAGTTGATGTGCTGAATATTATCTTAATGTTATCTCTATGTTGTTTATGATCTTGCATGCTCTCCGCTGCTAGTAGATATCTTGGCCGAGTAGATGTTAGTGACTCCAAGAGGGGGTATTTATACTCGATAGTTGGGTTCATGCCTCTAGTAATCTGGGGGAGTGACAGAAACCTCTAAGGTTATAGATGTGCTGTTGCCACTAGGGAGAAAACAACATTTTTGTGTCCAAGGACATTTGCATTGTTTACATTACGCACTTTGCTTAAGGCGATAATCTGTTGTTCGCAACTTAATACCCGATGGTTGCTCGGACGATATCCGGAGGGTGGATTATTAGTCATAGATGCAGTTGGATTACTGTCTATGTATTTTGTCGTAATGCCCAGAGTGAATTTCATAGTGATCCTCATGACATATGTACGTTATCTTTACTCTATCAATTGCCCAACTGTAATTTGTTTACCCAGCGTGTTGTTATTTATCTTATGGAGAGACGCCACTAGTGAATTGTGGACCTCGGTCCAATTCCTTTTACATTGCTGTTACCGTTTACTATTTTACTTGCTTATTTACATTCTCGCATACTATTACCTTTTACCACTCGATACGCTTAATCCTTTGTTTACAGCAAACCGGTGAGATTGACAACCTCATCGTAAGTTGGGGCAAAGTACTTGATTGTGTTGTGTGCAGGTTCCACGTTGCTGCTAGGTGAAGAAGCTCCTACGTCAACTACACACCAGCATTTTCTGGCGCCATTGCTCGGAGTGTCGCGAAGCTAGCAAGCATCACCTTCTGAAGTTTGGCTTTCTCCTACTGGTTCGATAAACGTCGGTTTTACAACTGAGGGAAACTTCCTGCTGTGCTCCTCATACCTTCCTCTTGGGGTTCCAACTGGGTGCCTAACACGCACCATCAAGCAATTTTTCTGGGGCCGTTACCGGGGAGAAAGAAGATTTCTGCAAGGGGAGTCTCTCATGCTCAACCGTTTACTTTGTTTTTGTTTTGCTTTATTTTAGTTTTTCTTGCATCATTTTATCAAAAACACACAAAAAATTAGTTCCTTTGGTAGTTTGCATTCCGTTACTTTTACCTTTAGTCCATTATGTTGTTCCCTAAGTATGCTTTGGAGGACCTCTCAGTAGGTAGTGGTTCTATCATTGTGAAAGGCAACATCGAGGAGTTCTTTAATCATGTTAGTATGCATAAAGACGTTGAGGATATATCTTTAGCTTAGCTTGCTCCTAGTTATGAAGTTGCTACTGCTTATTTAGTTCACATGTTGGAGGCTAGGTTTGTTAACCTTAATCCTTTTATGCAACAAATGTTTCTTAAGGTTCATGATATCGAAGACTCCGAAAAGAAAGACTTTATTTTGGATACTTTGCGTAGAGAATTTAGAGATGTTGTTATTGAAGCTAGGAAAGTTTTTGAGCATTTTAATATGCTTGGCTCACGTGTAGAGGTTGTTGGTACAAACAAGGAAGAAATCAAAGTACCAATACCTTGCAAACTTGTAGGATTGCATGAAGCTTTGGAAAAGAATTTTGATTGGATTTGTCCTGAAAACCCTTTCGATGAAAGTAGTGAACCAAAGAGTGTTCACAAGGGATCTTCAAAAACTCATTTGGATACAATTCAATTCATTATTGAAAAGACTTCTGCAATTGATCTTAATGCATAATTTGATATTACTTGATTTCCACTTTCTGCGCCTAGCTCAAAGGCGTTAAAGAAAAGCACTCTTGGGAGATAACCCAATGTTTTCTTTTCAGTAATTTTTCTTTTATTTGAGTCTTGTAAGTTATTACTACTATAATGACCTCTCCTTATCATTTTTATTTTGTTGTGTGCCAATAAGAACCTCTAATTTGAGGGAGGTAAGATTTGGGGAAGTTGTTGTCCTAAAACAGATTTCGGTGCTGCACCGTAAAAATTCGTGAAAATTCTCAGAATATCTTTTTGATCTGAAATTTCTTGTGCATATGCCCCAGGTTATATCCAAACTTTCATTGGCTTTGCACTTTTCGATTTGAGCAACATAAGGTCCTTGAAAAAATCGACCTTTGTCAGCTGTTCTGTTTTGACAGATTCTGCCACTATTTGTGTTTGCCTCTCGATCGCTTTATTTTTGAGTTCTTTTGATCATGGAACTTTTGAGGAAGTTGCTACAGTAGTATATGCTTTATATGTGGTGTATTTTAGTTTGAAACTGAACCAAAAAGAGTTGATTTACTATTATGCTTATGCTAATGTTGCTAATAGAATTGTGTGAAGTTTTGTATGAAGAAAGTTTTCAAGTGTAGGGAATGGAGAGTGATGAGATGAGATGAAGTATGGACAAAAGCTCAAACTTCGGGATACCCATGTCACCCCAAGAAATATCCAAGAGTTACAAACGTCAAAGCTTGGGGATGCCCCCGAGGCACCCCTTCTTCATCGGCAAAAATCAGGTCACCTTTCAACACACTATATTTTTATTGCTTCATATTCTATGCGTTTTTCTTGGAGCATCTTTACTTTTGCTTTCATTTTTATTTTGTTTTGTTTGTTGCAATAAATGGTTGGACCCCAACTAATTTCTTTTGGAGAAGACGCACTCCTTTTTTTCATTTGCCAAGAACACTCTATTTTTCACTCTTATCGTTCAATGAGTGTTCTCTTTTTCTAAAACTGCGTTTAGCTTTCATTTTTTGCCTTGAATTTTGTTCAGATCTTGTTATATCTTTGCATCAAGGTGTATTTAGACCACTGGTTTATGTTGGTTTTCATCAAAAGAGTTGTCTCAAAAAGGTTTGAATGGTGTTGAAAAAGAGAAAAAAGTTTCATGCAAAAAGTGGTACAAAAAGGAGCTTGTTTAGACTGCGGCTTAGACTTTTGCATGCCATGCTTACTGTCGTTTTGATAGTATGCTTAGTATTTTTTGTTGTAGCATGACTTGTCTCAAATGACTGAGATTGCTTGATGTGCCTTTGAAAAATCATGCGTTGTTTTTATTATATGGAATCATTTTATTGTGGTTTTCTCCTTGATGCTTTATTTGGGTTGACTTGGCACATGCTTACAACATGTTTGACTCTAACAAGTCACCATTAGCCTCTATGATCATTTGGTTTTTGACTTGTGATACTACTTTATGATTCGGTTTATGATGTTTTGTCGCTATGCATGATTATGGCCGTTGTTGCTCTCTTAGTTGGTCGCTCCCAGTCTTTTGCTAGCCTTCATTTTGTACTGAGTATGAGCTCTACTTGTGCATCCTACTTCCAAAAACCAAGT
The DNA here is from genome assembly GCA_007115705.1 of Dactylis glomerata. Lineage (NCBI taxonomy): Eukaryota > Viridiplantae > Streptophyta > Magnoliopsida > Poales > Poaceae > Dactylis > Dactylis glomerata. The sequence continues at coordinate 2,901,776 of QXEO01000344.1, forward strand.
TTGCCAATGTGTCCACCATACATACCTATTAGCAATTTGCTATTCCAAGTACATTTGACTTGCTTTTATCTATCCTTCAAATTAAACTCTTTTTGGTGTTATGTGAAAATTAGTCAGTAAAGCTCTCACGAACCTGATGGCACACTTTACTTTTCTCGCTTTTAAAATTTTGACATTGTGGCTCATATGTTGATTATATGCTTGCAAGTTGTAAGTTGGAGATTAGCCCAACCATGCCGTCATGGGGCAAGCTTTCAATATTGCACTTTCTCTCATTTGAGTTGATATCATGATCTTTTGTTTATGGATACTCGCGATGTGAAATAAGCTAGGATCTTGTGAGATCATGGAGTTTGTATATGTGTTAGAGAAATGTCTGGACCGCTCATCTAAGCCATGCATCATTCATAGTGGAAATTTACAGCATGCCCATAGTGGACATTCGACGATGCATCTCACAATAAAAAGCTATACCAATGGTAAATAAAAGAGATGCCGAGGTGTTCATTGTCTGTTTGTCTTGTCATTTTGATGTGGGCTTGTTCCATGTCATCGGGCAAGAGGTACCCCGTTGGCGGTTCTCGATGATACGTGTATGCTTACAATGACAAGAGCTTGCTTGGGACCTAAATCGAGTAGCATGAGGTTTGGGTAATCGTACTTCACGGGACATGAGGTTTTCAACTTATGATTTGTTAAGCATATGCTTCATAATTGTACTCGCATTAACTTGAACCATTCAAGATGCCTATGATGGGGGCAATGAGAGCTCAAAGCTAGTAAGTTTCATAATTTTTGAAGGTTTATAAAACTTGCAATCACTGCTTCCCTCTGCGAACGGCCTTTCTTTACTTTTATGTTGAGTCTCCACCTTCTACCTTTATGCACCGTCTAAGAGAGCATAGTTGCCATTCTGAGTTTAATGTGCATAGTCCCAAAGTTTATCATTGATTGATTCATAATTATTGTTTTGCTTGTTCTTAAATTATGTGTATCTAGTCGCCCTCTTAAACTTGAAGGTGTCCTATGCATTTATGTTTTGCTATTCCATGAAGGACAAGCTAAAAACCACTTTGATATGTTTTTCTATATGATTTGAACACACGTTTGACTTTCAATGTTTCATTACTCATGATCTTTCGTTTGTGTTACTTTTCATGTTATAACATGGTTGCTAAGTATTATTGTCAAGATTATGTCTCTTATGCCCATGTTTTAAGTTCTTTGATCCCAGCACTCAATGCTTTACATCGTTGATGAAGATTGTGATGGTGCATGTCACCTCAAAAATTATTCTTTTGTTATCACTTACCTACTCGAGGAAGAGCAGGAGTTAAGCTTAGGGATGCTTGATGCGTCTCAAACGTATCTATAATTTTTTATGCTCCATGCTTTTTTATACACCATTTGCTTTGTGTTTTGTTACACTTCGTGGCGTTTTTATGCATTTTCTGGAACTAACCTACTAACGAGATGCCACGGTGCCAGTTCCCTGTTTTCTGCTGTTTTTGTGTTTCAGAAAAGCTACACAGGAAATATTCTCGGAATTGGACGAAACAAAAGCCAAACCTCCTATTTTTACCGAAGCTTCGCGAAGACCGAAGATGAGACGGAGGGGGCCACAGGCTGGCCACACCCTAGGGTGGCATGTCCTAGCCCTGACCCACGCCACCAGGGGGTGAGGCCGCCTGGCCCACCTCCTGATGTCGCCCTTCCCCCTATATATTCTCCTCGACGGGAAAAACCTAAAGGGCCAATCACTTTTCCTCGAAACATACTGCAAGCCGCCGCCATCGTCGATGCGAGATCGGGAGGGTCCAGAAGCTCTTCCCGGCACCCTGCCGGAGAGGGAAATCCCTGCCGAAGGCCTTCACCACCACCATGGTCGCCTCTGGAGTGATGTGTGAGTAGTCTACCTTGGACTACGGGTCCATAGCAGTAGCTAGATGGTCATCTTCTCAACCATGTGCTTCATGTTTAGATCTTGTGAGCTGCCTATCATGATCAAGATCATCTTTGTGTAATTCTACATGTTGTGTTTGTTGGGATCCAATGAGTATTGGTACTATGTCAAGTTGATGTGGTGAATATTATCTTTATGTTATCTCTATGTTGTTTATGATCTGTCATGCTCTCCGTTGCTAGTAGATATCTTGGCCGTGTAGATGCTAGTGACTCCAAGAGGGAGTATTTATGCTCGATAGTTGGGTTCATGCCTCTAGTAATCTGGGGGAGTGACAGAAACCTCTGAGGTTGTAGATGTGATGTTGCCACTAGGGAAAAAACAACATTCTTGTATCCAAGGACATTTGCATTGTTTACATTACGCACTTTGCTTAAGGCGATAATCTGTTGTTCGCAACTTAATACCCGATGGTTGCTCGGACGACATCCGGAGGGTGGATTATTAGTCATAGATGCAGTTGGATTACAGTCTATGTATTTTGTCATCATTCCCAGAGTGGATCTCATAGTGATCCTCATGACATATGTACGTTATCTTTACTCTATCAATTGCCCAACTGTAATTTGGCCAGCATGTTGTTATTTATCTTATGGAGAGACACCACTAGTGAACTGTGGACCCCGATCCAATTCCTTTTACATTGCTATTACCGTTTACTATTTTACTTGCTTACTTACATTCTCGCATACTATTACCTTTTACCACTCGATACGCTTAATCCTTTATTTACAGCAAACCGGTAAGTTGGGGCAAAGTACTTGGTTGTGTTGTGTGCAGGTTCCACGTTGCTGCTAGGTGAAGAAGCTCCTACGTCAACTACGTGATTGGATCGTAGCATAGAAAACAAAAATATTCCTATGCATGAACACAAAACTAGCCAAGATCATCTATGAGATGGAAGCAACGATTAACTAACCCTCGATGACCGGAAGCGGGATTTTACGTTCTCACACAAACGTTGCCGGTGAAGACTTGACAAAGACGCACGTAGTCGACGTAGTTGTTCACTTGACGTAGTCGACATAGTCGTTCACTTGACGATCTCAAGATCATGTACAAGGTGCCACAACCGGCGGCGCCTCTGTACTCGGTGACATGTACGGCTTGTCGACGTCTCCTTCACGCCCATGGTCCAGCGGGGCAGCAGAAGAGGGGATCCACCGGACACTCCAACACACACTTCTCCAAGTGTGTGAACCTTGAACTAACAATCTGGTAGAGCTTCGCTAAGCTAAGACGGATTTGGGGCAGTAACTTTGCGGGAGAGGGGAAGGATCAAGCAAGCATGAACATGGAGGAGAGGGGCCTTTTATAGGAGAGGAGGGGGCATCCCCAAGGGGGTGTGCGCAGCCCCTAGGAGAAATTCTCCTCCTCTTCATGGTGGTAACCCCCTCTTCATGGTGGTAACTCCCTCATCAACATGAGGTAACCCCCCATTTAATTTTGCATGACATTCATGCTAATTAAATTCACACTTATTGATTTAATAAAACATTTTTATTTCTTTAATATTTGTTAATTCATTTAATTAACAAACATTAGCAAATACCCCCTTGAGTTATTTCGATATTCTAAAACAGTTTTGGTGCTTTTTTGAAACAACCCTCATGATGTCCTGTAATTCGATCGGAGTATCGTATCCACTCAAAAACAACGGCGAACCTTAAGTGCGTGACCCTATGGTTCGTGAATAACGTGGACATGATCAGACTCCTCTCCAATCAATAATCATCAGCGGGATCTGGAAATCCATGATGACTCCCACTTACTCGATGATGAACTAGTGATTGTGTGAACCAATAACGAACATAGTTAATTCCTTTTATCTCGCGATATTATTACTTGTCCGAGATCCGATCATTTGGTATCAAACATACCTAGTTTGATCTCGTTCCCGACAAGTCTCTTTACTCGTTCCATGATAATGCATTCCCGTGACCTAGTCACATGCTTGCAAGCGGTGTCAATGCAATATCACCGAGAGGGCCCAGAGAATATCTTTCTGTCATCCGGATGGACAAATCCCACTCTTGATCCATGAGCCTCAACTAATACTTTCAGAGTACCCAAATCAACCTTTATAATCACCTTGTTACGGTGTGACATTTGATATCATTAAAGTACCCATCCGGTATCTGTGATTAACATGATCTTATGGTCTAAGGATTAGAACTACTTCGTATGAGTTTGATATAGCAATGAAACTTGATGACTTGATCGTATTGCTATTCTTACTATAGGTGTGAGTGTTCATCACATCATTCTTCTAATGATATGATCCCGTTATTAACAACATCCAATGTTCATGATCAGGAAACCTTGATCATCAGTTAATCAACGAGCTAGTATGAAAGAGAGGCTTTACTAGGAACCTTTTGGTTTATTAATCACACATGTATTAATGTTTCCGATTAATAAAATTCTAGCATGAAAAATAAATATTTATCATAAACATGGAATATGATAATAACCACTTTATTATTGCCTCTCGGGCATATTCCCTTCACTATGCACCAGCATTTTCTGGCGCCATTGTTCGGAGTGTCGCGAAGCTAGCAAGCATCACTGACGAGGGTTAACTCGACATATGTCCAATATGAAGGACTTAGGATCAGGGGAGTAGGGCGTCGGATGAACTCAAAGGTAAAATCAGTCAAACAGGGTGTGTATTGAAAGTAAACGTAAGAATAAACTTGGCTTGCTTTCAATCTGTCCCTCATCATCCTCTCCTGGCCCCTATATATAGGTGGCCAGGTCTCAAGGATCGGGAGGGGTCTGACACAGATTACAATATCGATATACGACATGAACTCGTATTTCGACTATCATTACAATTGGGTCAAGCTTAATGGGCCTTAGGGGTACTTAACTGACGGGCTCTATTATCTATACCCTTATCAGTAGCCCCCGAGATTCTACCAGAATTGCATATTCGGGTTGAATCTCAAATCTTTATTTCTTTGACTTGATCAATCTTTCGACTTCTTCTTTCTGTATTAAAAAATAAACACTTTTCATTATATCATTTCGCAAGGGGTTTTGATGCACAAGCCTGACAACTCTGACGGATCAAGAGGCCAGTTAACTGCCGGAACAGATACTTGTCACCTACTTCAAATTCAATCCCCTTGGACTTGAATTCGGGAAACCGGTCAAACCCATTCTTTTGCCGCATTTAGGACTTACAAAAAATGAGTCCCAGTGGTTCTCAGGGTACCCAGTGCGTCCACCAGGATTTTCTTCGCATCGTAGACACGGATAATTTCTAGCAGAGCGCATTTATGTGCGTATATTAAGCCACACCGAACGGATCCTAGGGTCTTACCTTCACGATATATTTCAATCATGGCATTCGAATTTTGTTGCGATGACGCAACTCGAGAATCATATGTCACAGCCTTGTTTGACTGTTAGAATGTGCAAAATATTCGAGTTTGTTCTTTTTATTTTTTTAGACTCTCATAAATAACTCCCGATGGGAGTAATCGATCTTTATTTTGCCGACAATGAAGTCGAAGTTCGTTGTCGACGAAAGGTAGTCGATTGCGCCTATACCAGTCGTCAACCAGTTGGTCCTTTATCATTGGGTGCACCACCAGTGCTCCTGATGTAAGTAGCCCCCGAGGCTGTGGGCGGGTATTTGTAGCCGATCACAGGCTTTAATCTCTTCATATTTTTTTCTGTCGACTTCTTTCTGTCAGGTGCGCGACCAGCGCTCCCGATGGGAGTAGCCCCCGAGGCTATAACCAAAAAAATTCGGGTATAGGCTCAAACATATAAACATGTTTGCCTAACATATTGTCTTTTGTAATATTTTTCGGCACGATTCATGCTTAATTATTCGTCTCTTCTCTTCTCATGCCTTGAGCCCCCAAGTCCATGACGAGGTGTGTCGTGCTCCTTTGATGTATACTCTTTCTCTTTTTACACGTATCTTTGCTTTTGATACGCTGTTTCTTCCTTATCGTCTGCTCTGGGCAGAATATAAAAGCCCATAGATGTACTTTGGATCTTGTCTCTGCGGAAGCCCATTAAGGTGTACTTATAAATAAAGCATGTTTGGCGAGGGTAAAAACCCTAATTCTTTCATTACTATCTTCCTCTGCCGCATCATCTTCCTCTTCCTCACCTCATCTAGGGTTTTTCCTCTCAGCACTTGTCTTCATGACCAATGCAGGTGGATCGCAGCTGAACATCGGTGCGCTGGTGGAAAAGCAAGGTCGTGGCCGCCCTCGTGGCAGTAAGAACAAGTCCAAGGACCCTGCTGCGGTAGCCTCCGCATCCGCTCCTATTAAGCGGCGCCCTGGCCGCCCTGTGGGAAGCAAGAACAAGACCAAGATTTCTACTACTGCTTCAGGTCTGAGTGCTCCACCACGTAATGCATCTCCTCCTTCTTCGCCGAAAATATAATCCTTCTTCTGTATCACTGGTGCTCAATGCCACGAGATTCAGCGGGTGCCGCTGAAGTTTACCAAGTTCATGGATCGACGAGAGCTGCGAGAAGCAGTTCTTCGTGAACACTCTGGGGGAGGAACTCCCTATGAAGTGGAGGTCTGGTATGACGGGGACGGCGAGATGTATTTCAAGGGTGGCTGGTCTCAGTTTGCAGAAGACCATGACCTCCACCAAGGTTTCTTCATGATCTTCGACTACCACGTCGGTACATCGAAGTTTGATGTGAAGATCTACGACTATACTCAGTGCCAGAAGGAGTATGAAGCTGAAGTGCATTTTCATTAGACATCTCTTTATGTAATCTCTTGCTCTGGTTATCCCTTGGTTTGTTATCTGTAATAAGTAGTTGCGATGAACTTTATCTTGTGCCCTCTTTATTAATAGACCATGGGAACAAATCATCGTTTCGAGGTGTACTTTTGATATATTATCGGGTTACCTTGACCCGTGCTTATTTTTGTCAAATATCGGGTTGCGAACAACCTAGTAATATTTCTCAAATAATCGCGGATACCGAATCTCAATAACTTGTTTATTTTATTTCATATGACTCGAGGGTCTGAGCCCCCGAGTGGAAAGGAAAATACTCATACATATTGTCGAGTTGACCCAAAAAACCCGACCTGTGGCCTCATGTTCTGCGTTCAGAGGGTCATAACTCGAAAGTTTCTTGTTGTCATTCTCCTTCTATGCATAGAACCGCCGAAGTTGCTCTGCATTCCACGGGTTGCTCTCGTCTTTCCCCGTTTTCTTGTCTTGTAGTCAATAAGCTCCTCCTGGTATTACCTCTGTCACGATGTAAGGTCCCACCCATGGGGATTCTAATTTGCCATGACCGTCTTGCTTTAATCGCAAGACTAAATCTCCCACCATGAAAGATCATGGACGAACTCGACTACTATGGTAGTTTCGTAGATTTTGTTGGTATTACGTAGCTCTGGCGAGTGCTACGTCTCTTGCTTCGTCAAGTGCATCGACATCATCTTGAAGTGCTTCTGTGGAGGTTGTCTCGTCGTAAGCCGCGATTCTTGGGGCTTCATGGGTGATCTCGACTGGAAGCACGGCTTTTGCGCCATGGACCAGAAAGAAGGGGGTTTCTTGAGTAGCCGCGTTGGGTGTAGTTCTGAGACTCCATAGCATGGAGGGTAGTTCGTCTACCCAAGCGTGTTTGGCTTTCTCTAGAGGTGCTAACAACCTCTTTTTTATCCCATTGCATATTAAGCCATTAGCTTTTTTGACTTGTCCATTTGTCTTTGGATGCGCTACGGATGCGAATTTCAGTTTAATTCCCATACTTTCACAGTAGCTCTTGAATTCCTTTGATGTGAAGTTTGTCCAATTGTCTGTGATGATGCTGTGTGGTACTCCAAAGCAAAAAACTATAGACTTGATGAAGTTAATTGCGGTTGTGGAATCTTGGGTTGTTATGGGGGCTGCCTCTACCCATTTGGTAAATTTGTCAACTGCCACCAGCATGTAGACATGTCCTCCTGGCCAAGATTTGTGCAATTTCCCTACCATATCGAAACCCCATTGCGCGAAAGGCCAGGACAGTGGTATCGGTTGCAATTATGCTGCTGGTGCGTGTGGTCGGGATGCAAAATGTTGACAAGTCTCGCATTTCCTCACTATATCTTTTGCGTCTTCAATGGCTGTTAACCAGTAGAACCCTGCGCGAAAAGCTTTGGCTGCAATGGCTCTGCTGCTAGCGTGATGTCTGCATACTCCTGCGTGGATGTCTTTTAATATTTTTTTTCCTTCTTGAGGAGTGACGCATCGTTGCAGGACGCCCGTTATACTTTTCTTGTATAGTTTCCCTTATAATACGACGAAAGCCTTGGATCATCGTATTATCCTTCTTGCTTCTACTGTGTCTTTGGGTAGTGCCTTGTTTATCATATATGCCAGGTATGGCTGCATCTAGGTTTCTTCAATCATCATAACTTCTTCTGGTTCTGCTGTGCTTCCTTGGCTAGGCTTGCTAGCCCCCGAGCCTATTGCTTGGTGCTGGGCTTGCTCTTCTGTAGTCGAAGTTTTGTTGTTCTTTATTGATCTCTCTATGATTTCTTCCCAAAATACTCCTTGCAGTACGGGTAAGCATTGGGACCCGATATTTGCTAGATTGTCGGCTTCCTCGTTGCTGGTCCTGCTGACGTGCGAAACTTCGCATCCGTCGAACGTTCCCTCTAGATAATAGTATAGGTTTCTGTATGTTGTCATATTGTCACTGATGGCGTCACACCTGTTCATTACTTGTTGGACGACGAGATTCGAGTCCCCGAATATTTTCAGTCGACTCGCTCCGCATGCTTTGGCCATTTTCATTCCGTGGAGCAGAGCCTCATATTCGGCTTCATTATTAGCAGCTTGAGGAAAACTCATCCTTAAAACATATTTCAACTAGTCGCCTTGTGGTGATATCAGGACTACTCCTGCTCCTGCGCCTTGGACTCTTTTTGATCCGTCGAAGTACATTGTCCATACGCTTGATAGATCCGGTGGTCCTGTGTTTTGTAACTCTAGCCACTCTGCTGTGAAATCCAGCAGAACTTGTGATTTGATCACCTTTCGCTTTTCATACGTGATGTCCAGGGTGATAGTTTGATTCCCCATAAGGAGACACGTCCTGTCGCGGAAGGGTTGTTCAATATGTTGGATTGTGGTGCTTCGTTAACCACTATAATTGGGTGCACCGTGAAATATTTCCATAGCTTTCGTGCTGTTGTGAATACACTGGATGCAAGTTTTTGGTAGTGCGGGTACCTCTGTTTTGTTGGAGATAGTACTTCGCTGACGAAATATACTGGCCTCTGGACTCCATAAGCTTTTCCCTCTTCACTTCTTTCGACTACTAATACTGTGCTCACCACTTGATATGTTGCTACAATATATAGTAGTAGCGGCTCATTTTCATTTGGTGCGACCAACACCGGGGGTGTGGAAAGCACTTTTTTCAATTGTGCAAAAGCTATATCCGCTTCTTCTGTCCACTCGAATTTGTCATCTGACTTTTTCATGAGTGCATAGAAAGGAAGTGCTTTTTCTCCTAATCGCGCGACGAATTGACTTAGTGCCGCGACGCGTCCTGTGAGCTTCTGTACGTCGTGCAGTTTTGTTGGTTTCCCCATTGATAGTATCGCTTGGATCTTCTCTGGGTTTGCTTCTATTCCCCTCGCTGATACCAAGAATCCCAACAGTTGTCCTGCCGATACGCCAAAAGAGCATTTTGTTGGGTTAAGTTTGAGCTTGTACCTGTTTAGGTTGTCGAATGTTTCTGCCAAATCACTGATTAAGGACTCTTCTTTTCTTGTGGTGATGACCACGTCATCGATGTAAACTTGAATGTTGCTTCCTATTTGACTTCCGAGGCAGTTTTGCAACATCCGCTGATAGGTTGCTGATACATCCATTTTGCATCACTATTTTGTATCATAATTTACTGTTATTCATCGATATATTTCATATTTAAAGCTGATACTTATGTTGTTTCCTCTGTTTTTACATGTTTGATGATCGTTGGAGGATTTGATGCCGGAGTCAGGATTCTACTGGAAAAGGACCGTCAAGACACCATATTTTGGAAGATCAGGAAAATTCCAAAAAAATACCAGAAAATTATATTTTACCGAAAGACTCAGGAAGCCAGAAGGAGGAGGTGAGAGGAGCCAGGGGTAGGCTCACACATAGGGGGCGCGGCCTGGCCCCTGGCCGCGTCGGCCTAGTGTGAGGCCACCCTGGCCCACTTCAGGTCTCGCCCCTTCGCGTACTTCATCGTCCCCGAAAACCTAAGTCAGGGGGGCTCAGAGAGAGACACCGCTGCCTCTGCGGGGCAGAAAACACCAGAGAGAGAAAAGCTCTCCGGTAGGCAGAAATCTGCCGAGAAAATTCCTTCCCGGAGAGGGGAGATCATCGCCATCGTCATCACCGTCGCACCGGACTTCATCGGGATCATCATCACCATCATCTCCATCACCAGCACCTTCATCTCCACCATCACCTCGCCATCCCGCTGTAACATCTTGAGTTGAATCTTGTCAAATTCTTAGGGGAAACTTTCCCGGTGTTGATTACTCTTGTGGTTGATGCTATTGAGTAGAACCGTTGAATTAAGGTTTATGTTCAGATTGTTATTTACCATTATTTCACCTCTGATCATGATCCATATGATGTCTTGTGAGTAGTTCGTTTAGTTCTTGAGGACATGGGAGAAGTCAAGTCGTTAGTAGTGGAATTATGTTGAGTAATATTTAATGGTTTGATATTTATTTGTTGTGGTGCTATTTCACTAGTGGTGCCATGTGAACGTCGACTACATGATACTTCACCATTTATGGGCCTAGTGAGATGCATTGTGTATTTGGCTACCAATTGTGGGGTTGCTGGAGTGACAGAAACCTAAACCTCCGTTGGGAAACCATTGCACCAGGGAGCGTAGGATCATAGAGTTTAAGGCTGTGGTTAGATTTATCTTAATTACTTTAGTGTATTTGTGGATGCTTGCAAGGGGTATAATTACAAGTGTATATTTATCCTAGTAAGGGTAGTGCGCTAGCACAGGTTCACCCCCATAACACTTATCAAACCAATAAAGATTATTTAGCAGTATGAAGCGAAAGCACTTGACAGAAACTCCCGTGTGTCCTCGAGAACGTTTGGTCATCATAAGTTACACAACCGGCTTGTCCTTTGCTAAAGAAAGGATTGGGCCACTTGCTGCAATTATTACTATTGTCTTTTATTTACTCGTACTTTATTTATTTGCATTACCAAATACCCCTGAAAACCCGTTTGCTAGTACTTATAGTGAAACCTTGATCAAAACCACTTGTCAACACCTTCTGCTCCTCGTTGGGTTCGACACTCTTATTTATCGAAAGTACTACGATACACCCCCTATACTTGTGGGTCATGAAGACTATTTTCTAGCGCCGTTGCCGGGGAGTGAAGCGCTATTGAAGAGTGGAATTGGTAAAGGTAACCGTCGCTGTGAGTATTGTTTTTATTTTTGTCTTTTACTTTTATTTTATTTTGCTATGGAGAATTCTCCATTTGGTTTCCTATTTGGGAACACTTCTACCACTGCTGCCCATCTGGATGAACCACCACCACCACCACCTGCTGAATTAGATCCTTTTAAAATACCTATGAAAATTGTTGAACGTGTTATGGATAACTGCTATTCAGGAGATGGAACTGTCCATCCGGGTGATCACTTACTTTTTATACATGAATTATGTGAGTTGTTCAAGTGTGCAGGTATTTCGCCGAGCCAGGTCAAGAGGAAGCTATTCTCTTTATCATTGAAAGGCAGAGCTGAGGAGTGGTATCGGTTGCTTAAAGATGGTTCATCTATTGCATGGAAGGAAATTGTGCCTCTGTTTTATTCCAAGTTTTATCCTCCAAGTGAAATTCATAAAGATCATAATCGGATATATAACTTTTGGCCTCATGATGGAGAGAGTATTGCCCAAGCGTGGGGGAGATTGAAGTTACTAATGCTCAAATTCCCCATTCATGAGCTCCCCAATAATATTGTTATTGATAATTTTTATGCGAGGCTTACTCTTCCTGATAAGGATTATTTGGATGCTTCTTGTTTTGGATCATTTACTCATATGAAAGAAGATGCTAAGTGGAATCTCCTTGACCGTATCCAAGAAAATGCTGAAGGATGGGAAAACGACAAAGGTAGGAAGTCAGGTATAAATTATGATTATGAATGCATTAAAACTTTTATGGGAACCGATGACTTTCATAGTGTTAGCATTGCTTATGGTCTTGATTCTCAAATACTTGCTAATTGTCTTAAGGCTTTTGCCTCTTATCTTGATGTTCCAAAGAAAGATTGGAACAAATATCATGCGCCTTATAAAGATTCTATTAGTCATATTCCTGCTGCAGCTACTGAAGTTTGTACTGTTGATAGCATTGTGCCTGAACCTTATTTTGAGAAGACACCTTTACCTGCTAAGGTAAAAAAGTATTCTACTTTGGTAAGTGTGTCTAATAAAAGTACTAAGAAAGCTGTAGAGCCTGATGAGCAAATTACTATTAAGTCTCCTGTAGCTATATTGAAGGACCTTGTTACTAAAAAGCATAGGAAAACAAGTGTTCCTATTATTTCTGTCAGGATTGAAGATCATTGCTATTATGGTTTATGTGACATTGGTGCTAGTGCAAGTGCCATTCCCTTAGAGCTTTACAAAGAAATTATGCATGAGATTGGCGCTTGTGAACTTGAAGATATTGATGTGGTTGTTCAGCTTGCTAACAGAGAGACTGTTTGGCCTCTTGGTATTGTTCGAGATGTGGAAGTTTTATACGGTAAGACTAAATACCCCACTGATTTTCTAGTACTTGGTAAGGAGGCTAGTAAAACTTGTCCTATTATTTTTGGCAGACCCTTTTTGAATACTTGTGGCGCCGTGATAGATTGTAAGAAGGAGAAAATTTTCACTAAGTTTAATGGAGAGTCTTATGAGTTTAATTTTTCCAAGTTTGCTAAGACTTCTTATGAAAATAACATGCCTAATGAAAATTTTCGAGTTGAACAGCTTGCTTCTATTGCTCTTGCTCCTAATAATGCTTTGCAGCAATTCATGGAAGATCATGAGAGTGATGTTTTCAGTAAGGAAAGAGAAGAGATTGACGATATTTTCCTTCGTCAACAACCATTAATCAAGCACAATTTACCTGTGGAGGATCTTGGTACCACTTTGCCACCTAAGGAAGATCATGTTTTTGAATTAAAACCTTTACCTGATGATCTTAAATATGCTTATATAGATGATAAGAAAATATATCCTGTTATTATTAGTTCTAAGCTTTCAGGAAAGGAAGAAGAAAGGTTATTGGAGATATTGAGGAAACACCGAGGAGCTATGGGATATACTCTGGATGATTTAAAAGGGATTTGTCCCACTTTATGTCAGCATGCTATTAACATGGAGAAAGACGCGAAGCCGGTTGTGGAGCATCAACGCCGCTTAATTCCCAAGATGAAGGATGTGGTAAGAAATGAGGTATTAAAGCTCCTTGATGCTGGTATTATTTATCCTATTGCTGATAGTCAATGGGTTAGTCCTGTTCATTGTGTTCCTAAGAAAGGAGGTATGACTGTTGTGCCTAATGAGAATAACGAGCTTATTCCTCAAAGGGTAGTAGTTGGTTATAGGATGTGCATTGACTATAGAAAAGTTAACAAGGTTACTAAGAAAGATCATTATCCTTTACCGTTTATAGATCAGATGTTAGAAAGGTTGTCTAAGAAGTCACACTTTTGTTTTCTTGATGGTTATTCCGGTTTCTCTCAGATTGCTGTTAGAAAGGAAGATCAAGATAAAACCACTTTTACTTGTCCTTACGGAACTTATGCTTATAGACGCATGCCTTTTGGTTTATGCAATGCTCCTGCTACTTTTCAAAGATGCATGTCTGCTATTTTTCATGTCTTTTGTGAAGAAATTGTGGAGATTTTCATGGACGACTTCTCCGTCTATGGAACTTCTTTTGATAATTGTTTGCACAATCTTGATAAAGTTTTGCAGAGGTGTGAAGAAACTAATCTTGTTCTTAATTGGGACAAATGCCACTTTATGGTAAATGAAGGAATTGTCCTTGGACATAAAATTTCTGAAAGAGGTATTGAAGTTGACAGAGCAAAAGTTGAGGCAATTGAGAAAATGCCCTGTCCCAGAGATGTTAAAGGTATTCGTAGTATTCTTGGTCATGCTGGTTTCTATAGGAGGTTTATTAAAGATTTCTCTAAGATTTCAAACCCTCTTACTAATCTTCTTCAAAAATATGTACCATTTGTCTTTGATGATGATTGTAAAGAAGCTTTTGAAACTCTTAAGAAGGCTTTAACTACTGCTCCTATTGTTCAACCACCTGATTGGAATTTACCCTTTGAAATTATGTGTGATGCTAGTGATTTTGCTGTAGGTGCTATTCTTGGACAGCGCATAGATAATAAGTTGAATGTTATTCATTGTGCTAGTAAGACTCTTGATGCTGCTCAGAAGAATTATGCTACCACTGAGAAAGAGTTTCTTGCTGTTATTTTTGCATATGAAAAGTTTAGATCTTACATTGTTGATTCTAAAGTTACTATTCATACTAATCACGCTGCTATTAGATATCTTATGACTAAGAAGGATGCTAAGCCTAGGCTTATTAGATGGGTGTTGCTGTTGCAAGAATTTGATTTGCATATCGTAGATAGGAAAGGTGCTGAAAATCCCGTGGCTGACAATTTGTCTAGATTGGAAAACATTTCTTTTGATCCTATTCCTCTTAATGATAGTTTTCCAAATGAACAGTTGGCTGCAATAAATGTAACTTCGCGAGACCTTCCTTGGTATGCTGATTATGCTAACTTTATTGTTTCCAAGTACTTGCCTCCAACCTTTACAGCTCAGCAAAGAAGGAAATTCTTTTATGATTTGAGGCATTACTTTTGGGATGACCCACACTTATATAAAGAAGGAGTTGATGGTATTATGCGAAGATGCATACCAGAATATGAGCAACAAGAAATATTGAGGAAATGCCATGGAAGCGCTTATGGAGGACATCATGCTGGAGATAGAACCGCACAAAAGGTTCTACAATCAGGTTTTTATTGGCCAACCCTCTTTAAAGATGCTAGAAGGTATGTTTTATCTTGCGATGAATGTCAAAGAGGTGGTAATATTTCTAGACGCAATGAAATGCCTATGAGCTACACTCTTGTTATTGAACCGTTTGATTGTTGGGGATTTGACTTTATGGGTCCTTTTCCTCCTTCAAAAGGCTATACCCACATACTTGTTGCTGTTGATTATGTTACTAAATGGGTAGAAGCCATACCTACAAAGAGTGCCGATGGTGAGACCTCGTTAAAAATGCTTAAGGATGTTATTTTTCCTAGGTTTGGTGTGCCTAGATATCTTATGACTGACGGAGGTTCTCATTTTATTCACGGTGGTTTTAGAAAAACTCTTGCTAGATATGATGTTAATCATATAATTGCTTCTGCTTATCATCCACAAACTAGTGGACAGGTGGAGCTTTCAAATAGAGAGATCAAGTCTATCTTGCAGAAGACTGTTAATAGATCTTGGAAAAACTGGGCTAGTAAGTTAAACGATGCTTTATGGGCTTATAGAACTGCTTATAAGAATCTCATGGGTATGTCTCCTTACAAAATGGTTTACGGAAAAGCGTGTCACTTGTCCTTAGAATTAGAACACAAAGCTTTTTGGGCAGTGAAAGAGCTTAATAGGGATTTTAAACTAGCCGGTAAGAAAAGGTTACTTGATGTGAGTTCTCTAGATGAGTGGAGAAACGAAGCGTATGAGAATGCCAGACTTTTCAAAGAGAAAGTCAAGCAATGGCATGATAAGAAAATTCTTAAAAGAGAGTTTCATGTTGGTGAGAAAGTTCTATTGTATAGGTCTCATCTCAGATTTTTTGCAGGAAAATTACTCTCTAAATGGGAAGGACCATATGTTATTGTTGAAGTGTACCGCTCAGGTGCGATAAAGATTGCCTCATTGAAAGATGACACTACACAAGTGGTGAATGGGCAAAGACTCAAACATTATATTGCTGGAGATTCTTATAATGAAGATGTTGATGTTATTGAAACAGTTTCTCCGGAAGAATTCATCCAGGACAATTTGCAGGTACCTGCAGAGTTCATTTTCGAATAGGTAACAGTTCTAGTCAGAAAAGGTTCGCGAAAAACTTTTCCTTTAATATTTTTGTTGTTTTTACTAAATATGAAAAATCACGAGACGAAAACGGGCAGGAAAAGGAGTCTGGGTGCTCCTCACACACAGGGGGCGCGGGCCCACCCCTGGCCGCGCCGCCCTAGTATGAGAACACCTCGGAACTCGTTTCCATCCCGGTTTCCTCCTGTGATTTTGCTTCGATGTATAATTTTCGCTTATATAACCCCCCGGAGTACCCGAGGTCTGTATATCATTTTCTCGTCGTGTTTTGATTCGAGTTGTTTCTGTCAGGGGATTGTTCTCAACTTTGAAGTTGCAATGTCTTCGTCCGGTCCATCTGAGGAGAGCCCTCTTGCGGATATCATTAATCCGTATATAAGGGAGTTGAAGATGCATCCGAAGGAGTTGTCGCTCAAAGATGGGGAGTTGCAGATCAAAGATGTCCAAGTCCCTAAAGTAGAAGGAAGTCTCGAAGCCAGGATGGAAGCACTAGAACAAGAAGTTTTCAAATACAAGAAGATGGCGGAACGCGAGGTGGACATCATCCATAGGATTAATCAAGAGCTTGTTACCAAGTACAAGAAGGAGACTACAGAACTCTGGAAGGATATCTTTTCGCTCCATGAGACCACTAACCAATTACAAGCACAACTCTATGACTTGCAGAACCAAAATTGTGAGTATAAAGCTAGATTTCAACAAATGAGTGCTGCTGCAAGTTTCAGGATATTGGAGACCAAGACATCCTTCCCTGACGGGGGACCTCTGCCTTGGAAGTACGATGATGATAAAGACTCACCACCACCGCCAAAGGAGTAATTCGTCATCGGTATAGGCATCCCCTTGGCTTGTTCCAAGCTTGGGGGAGTGCCGCGGTATCACATCATCACCTTTTCACTCATTTACTTTTCAAGTAGAGTCATATCATGAATAGAGAAATTATCCTATAGAATAGTTTGCAGTTTGGAAGTATCCTCCTTAGTTGGTTATCTATGTATCCCTTGGTGTGAGTTGCGGTAATGAAATATTAATGAGAAGTTTTATCATTTACTTTCCGCACACTTTATTTTAGTTTGCAATGTTTCTTATATGATTAGTCTTGTTGATTAGTATTGGTACCACTTTGGGAGCATGAGTAAATTAGGTTGGTTTTGGCAAACTTAGCTTGGTCAGTAGCAACATCACCTTGAGGTTTGAGTAGAAAAAGAAGAAAGAAGTACTTGTAGATACATCACTTCAGTTTTCCTTCTTGATTGGCTTATAAGCATTATTATTCTCAAAGTTAAAATCATTGTACCTTCAAGAAAGTTTGCATGATTGTTCTTATTATATGTATGTTTGTTTGTTTCATGCAACTATTATGCTTGCTACCCAGCCTTGCTAGCCAAAGACCTGTACTGAGAGGGAATACTTCTCGTGCATCCAATTCCTAAAAACCAAGTCACTTCCAAAGAGTCCACTATAAATTCCTATGCATGGTATTTCAAGCCATTCCAAGTAAATTTTCATGTGCTACCTTTCAAAAACCTTCAAATACTTCTCATTTTGTGCCAATGT
Source organism: Dactylis glomerata (assembly GCA_007115705.1). Classification (NCBI taxonomy): domain Eukaryota; kingdom Viridiplantae; phylum Streptophyta; class Magnoliopsida; order Poales; family Poaceae; genus Dactylis; species Dactylis glomerata. Next base: position 2,919,470 of record QXEO01000344.1, read on the forward strand.
TTTTAGCTCATGAGGACGTAGTGGATGGGTTTGTTATCTTCCATACTAAATTAAGTACCCCTCGACTAGGCAGCTTCATCAGCTCGTCACTAATTTTGCAAGGGAGCTGGTCAGACCATTATAATCTCAAAAAGAAAAGAAAAAGGCACTCCTCCATGGTATGTGAAAGTTGGTCGGCACCCGATGGAATCGGTTAGCCATGGTTTGAGAAAGGAAAAGGTGGGGAGGAGTGTCAAGCTATAAAAGAGCACCAATGTGCCAATTAATCAAACATCTCGGAACCGCTCTCACTTGTTTAGTATGGAAGATATCAAGAACTCCATTGCTAGTCGTTGACAAAAACAACCACCTCTCAAAAACTATTTTTACCTCTGTTTTACAAATGAAAAGCTCTAGCACATGTTTAATCCCTGCTTCCCTTTGCGAAGGGCCTATCTTTTACTTTCATGTTGAGTCAACCTATTTCCCTTCTATCTCAAGCAAGCATTTGAGTTGTTATGTTTCACTCATCCATATGTTGATCTATTTAATCATGTTTACTAACTTCTTTTGTTAGTACAATGCTTTTGTCTGAAGGAATATATCTTTGAAAGCTTTCTATGAATGCAAAAAGTTTGTTTCGTTGAGCATATGGTTTTTAAAAAGGCTCCATTCAAAGGCTAGTATAGTTTGCTCATTGTTCTCTGACCAAGAACTAAGGTTTGCCACCACCAATTATAGTTTACTTTGTGCATCTTTATATGTGATTCCCTTTACTTATTGCAAGTCTATATTATATAAAGGGAAGTTGCTGTCTATTGTAACTTGTGCCTTGGTGAATGTGATGCTTCTTGTCTGTATTTTGATTATCGACACTTCACTCCATAAACCTGTGGTCATGTTTACCGATTTTAGTTTTCGCTTGGGGACAAGCGAGGTCTAAGCTTGGGGGGTTGATACGTCCATTTTGCATCACTATTTTGTATCATAATTTACTGTTATTCATCGATATATTTCATATTTAGAGTTGATACTTATGTTGTTTCCTCTGTTTTTACATGTTTGATGATCGTTGGAGGATTTGCTGCCGGAGTCAGGATTCTGCTGGAAAAGGACCGTCAAGACACCATATTTCGGAAGATCAGGAAAATTCCAGAAAAATACCAGAAAATTATATTTTACCGAAAGACTCAGGAAGCCAGAAGGAGGAGGCGAGAGGAGCCAGGGGGTAGGCTCACACATAGGGGGCGCAGCCTGGCCCCTGGCCGCGCCGGCCTAGTGTGCGGCCACCCTGGCCCACTTCAGGTTTCACCCCTTCGCGTACTTCATCGTCCCCGAAAACCTAAGTCAGGAGGGCTCAGAGAGAGACACCGCCGCCTCTGCGGGGCGGAAAACACCAGAGAGAGAAAAGCTCTCTGGCAGGCAGAAATCTGTCGGGGAAATTCCTTCCCGGAGAGGGGAGATCGTCGCCATCGTCATCACCGTCGCACCGGACTTCATTGGGATCATCATCATCATCTCCATCACCAGCACCTTCATCTCCACCATCACCTCGCCATCCCGCTGTAACATCTTGAGTTGAATCTTGTCAAATTCTTAGGGGAAACTTTCCCGGTGTTGATTACTCTTGTGGTTGATGCTATTGAGTGGAACCGTTGAATTAAGGTTTATGTTCAGATTGTTATTTACCATTATTTCACCTCTGATCATGATCCATATGATGTCTTGTGAGTAGTTCGTTTAGTTCTTGAGGACATGGGAGAAGTCAAGTCGTTAGTAGTGGAATTATGTTGAGTAATATTTAATGGTTTGATATTTATTTGTTGTGGTGCTATTTCACTAGTGGTGTCATGTGAACGTCGACTACATGATACTTCACCATTTATGGGCCTAGTGAGATGCATTGTGTATTTGGCTACCAATTGTGGGGTTGCTGGAGTGACAGAAACCTAAACCTCTGTTGGGAAACCATTGCACCATGGAGCGTAGGATCTTAGAGTTTAAGGCTGTGGTTAGATTTATCTTAATTACTTTCTTGTATTTGCGGATGCTTGCAAGGGGTATAATCACAAGTGTGTATTTATCCTAGTAAGGGTAGTGCGCTAGCACAGGTTCACCCCCATAACACTTATCAAACCAATAAAGATTATTTAGCAGTATGAAGCGAAAGCACTTGACAGAAACTCCCGTGTGTCCTCGAGAACGTTTGGTCATCATAAGTTACACAACCGGCTTGTCCTTTGCTAAAGAAAGGATTGGGCCACTTGCTGCAATTATTACTATTGTCTTTTATTTACTCATACTTTATTTATTTGCATTACCAAATACCCCTGAAAACCCGTTTGCTAGTACTTACAGTGAAACCTTGATCAAAACCACTTGTCAACACCTTCTGCTCCTCGTTGGGTTCGACACTCTTATTTATCGAAAGTACTACGATACACCCCCTATACTTGTGGGTCATTAGTTGCTCCTACGTTTTTTAAGCCGAAAGGCATGACTTGATAGCAGAACACGCCGTATGGTGTGATGAAAGCTGTTTTTTCCTCGTCTTCTTTCTTTAGCTTGATCTGGTTATAACCAGAGTATGCATCCAGGAAGGAAAGCCTCGCGCACCCCACTGTTAAGTCTATTATTTGATCAATGCGGGGTAGAGGGAAGGGATCCTTTGGACAGTGCTTATTGAGAGATGTGTGGTCGATGCACACTCTTTGTACATCTGTGTTTTTCTTGGGTACAATAACTGGATTAGATACCCAAGTCGATGATTTGATTTCTCGGATGAATCCTGCATTTTCTAGCCTGTGTAGCTCGGATGCTATGGCTTTCCTTTTGGTTCGTCAAATCGTCGCAGTGGTTGCTTGACTAGCTTTGCTTTAGGATCCACATTTAATGTGTGCTCGACGAGTTCCCTGGGAACCCCTGGCATGTCTGAAGGACACCAGGCGAAGATTTCCCAGCGCTCACAGAGGAACTTGACGAGCACGCTTTCCTATGCGGGATCTAAGTTTACCGCTATAGAGGTCGTTTTGTTCGGGTCCGTAGGGTGGACCTAGATTTTCTTCGAGTCTTGGGTTGCATCGAAAGCCTGATCTAGCAGGGATCGCCCGACGTTGGGTAGTACGTTGTGGTCAGTTTCACCCTTCAGCCTGGCGTACTCTGCTGTCATGCCGAAGGTTTGTGCCAGCCTGTTGAACTCTTTGTCACAAGTGTTAGATACTTCGAAGCTGCCTTGTACCGTGATTGTTCCTTTGGGTCCTGGGATTTTGAGCATGAGGTATGCATAGTGGGGTACTGCCATGAACTTTGCAAATGCTGAGCGCCCCAGGATTGCATGATACTGTGAAGGCCAGTCCATGACTTCAAACTCTAGCTTTTCTCTACGATAATTGCTGCTATTGCCGAAGCAAACGTCGAGTTCTATTTTCCCGAGAGGGTAATTTGCGCCTCCTGGTACTATTCCATGGAAAGAACAATCTGTTGGCTTTAGACTTTCCAGTGAGATGCACATTGCCTTCAGAGTTCTTGCGTATATTAAGTTTATACCGCTTCCTGCGTCCATGAATACTCGCCCGATATCGTATCCCCCTATTTGCGCCTTTAGCACCATTGGCGCGTGCCCTGGCCTAGGCACTTTCCTCGGGTGGTCTGCTCTGCTGAACCTGACTGGTTGATCAGACCATTGCAGGTACTCTGCAGTAGCTGGTGGTGATGATATTGCTAGGTTTACTTGTGTGGATATGATCTTCCGCTCTTTCTTGGATTTTGGCACCGGTTGGATCATTGCAGATATATATACTTTTGACTCCAAATGCTTTGCTAGACGCTGTACTTGGTATCCCTGACTCATACTTTTTCCTCCCTGTCATGCTCCTTGGTTCGAGTCCATGGCATTTTGCAACCTCAGGAAGGTTCTGCAATCCTTCATCTGGTGGTTAGAAACTCTCTTCCCATCTTGGTACGCATAATGGATGCGACAAGGTCCATAGAGCATGTCCTGTGCCGATGGGCCGGATTACTTTGGTTTTTCTACTCCATGATTGCCTCTTTCCTGAAACTCTCTGTTTTCATGGCATTCCTCGTCCCTTCTTTCATATCCCGTGGCTATCTGATTTCGCCTTGCGTGGCTATCCCCATTGCGGTATCTTCGCCTTTGCCTGCTCGCTTTGTCGACTTCCGATGAACGTCCCCTTTTATTGTTATATGCGTCCTCTCTATCGGAAAATCTGTTGGCTACTTCCATTAATTCCGACACTGTCCTTGGCTTTGTTCTCCCTACCTCTTCCACGAGGTCCGAATGATGAAGGCCAGCCGAAAAAGCATCTATTGCTCTCTCGTCGGAGATGTCTTCTGCAGAATTTTTGATTACACTCCAGTGTTGTATATAAGAGCGCAGAGTTTCGTCTTTCCTCTGTACGCACGACTTAATTTCTTCCAGTGACGCTGGGCGTTTGTATGTTAAGCGAAAATTTCTTGCGGATTGGCTCTCCAGTTCTCCCCAACTCCCGATGGAATCGTTGGGTAGAGTGTTTAACCAGGACCGTGCTGCGCCGGTGAGGTGTAACTACAAACTTTGCATTGCCGTCGCTCTTGTTCCTCTGAGTATTTGTACCGCTTGCAGGTAGTCTGATAACCATGGCGTGGGTTCTTGCGACCCATCATACTTTTGCTAATCGTGTGGCAACTTGAATCCTTTGGGTACCCGCGTTCTGCGAACCCTTTGGGTAAAGCATAATGCGCCCATCTCTTTTTCGTCGTCTTCGTAATTTTCTTCTTTCCACACATAGCGCGCATTGTTTACTATTGCTTGTGCTATTATATTCCTTGCGTCCTCCTTTCGTGTTTGACGCTTTTCGTCGCCTGACGACTTGCTTGTTTCGTTTTGCGAAGGTTGGCGCTTGAGTCCTTCCTTTCGCTTCTCCTTATGATATGTCGCCTTTTTCTCTAGAAGATGTTTCCTTAGCCTGTCTTCCACCAACCCGAGGCTTCGTATTGCAGCTTGATGCATGTGCTCCCGCGGATCTCCAGGCTTTGGTTGTGTAGTTAGTAGATACGCCAGTGCTGCTACCAGTGCTGCTTCTAGTGTTTCTTGCACAAAGTCCTCTTCCTTATCTGATTGATGTGCGCTTACACTTTTCGTATGACTTTCTTCTCTTGTCCGTGCTGTTGTCCTCCTGCTGTGCATCGGGTCTCTGCGCCTTTCTATGTTGTACTCTGATGCATCGCTGTCTTCATCCCAATATCCTCCACTTGATGCGCTGTTGTTGTCTTGGCTTCTCATAAACATGTCTTTTTCCTCCCTCAACTTCTTTCTGCGCCGGTGCAGTGCGTATTGATACCCCATCAGAACTTCTCTTCTTGAATCTGCGGGTACTTCCGTGCCGTGATTAATGGCTGCCATGATGATTCTCCACTCTCCGGTGGAGACGTGAATTTTCTCCTTCTCCTTCTTGCCGTTGCTCCTTGATTTGTCGACTTGCATGTTGACTTCTTCATTGCCTGCGTGATTATTCTCTTCTGCTGCTTCAGTGATAATGACGCATAACTGGTGTATGCTTCTGGAGACGCCGCTGCTTCCGGTGGCGAAATCCCTTGGACTGTCGTGTGGCTTATCCACTGTTGCTTCCACGTCGGGCTCTCCCCGAGTTTCGTCGTATTCCTCGAGTTTCTTTTGCATATTTTCTATTGCTGCGAGACTGACCGGTGAGTTTACTGATGACCCACAAGTATAGGGGGTGTATTGTAGTACTTTCGATAAATAAGAGTGTCGAACCCAACGAGGAGCAGAAGGTGTTGATGAGCAGTTTTGATCAAGGAATCACTGTAAATACTAGCAAACAGGTTTTCAGGGGTATTTGGTAATACGAGTAAATAAAGTGCGAGTAAATAAAAACAGTAGAAACAATTGCAGCAAGTGGCCCAATCCTTTCTTCAGCAAAGGACAAGCCAGTTGTGTACTTATAATAACCAAACGTTCTCGAGGACACACGGGAGTTTCTGTCAAGAGCTTTCGCTTCATAGAGCCAATAGTATTTATTGGTTTGGTAAGTGTTATGGGGGTGAACCTGTGCTAGCGCACTACCCTTACTAGGATAAATACACACTTGTGATTATATCCCTTGCAAGCATCCGCAAATACAAGAAAGTAATTAAGATATATCTAACCACAGCCTTAAACTCTAAGATCCTACGCTCCCTGGTGCAATGGTTTCCCAACGGAGGTTTAGGTTTCTGTCACTCCAGCAACCCCACAATCGGTAGCCAAATACACAATGCATCTCACTAGGCCCATAAATGGTGAAGTATCATGTAGTCGACGTTCACATGACACCACTAGTGAAATAACACCACAACAATATCAAACCATTAAATATTTCTCAACAATAATTCACTACTAACATCTTGACTTCTCCCATGTCCTCAAGAACTAAATGAACTACTCACAAGACATCATATGGATCATGATCAGAGGTGAAATAATGGTAAATAACAATCTGAACATAAACCTTAACTCAACGGTTCCACTCAATAGCATCAACTACTAGAGTAATCAACACCGGGAAAGTTTCCCCTATGAATATAACAAGATCCAACTCAAGATGTTACAGCGGGATGGCGTGGTGATGGTGGAGATGAAGGTGCTGGTGATGGAGATGATGATGATGATGATGATGATGATCCCGATGAAGTCCAGTGCGATGGTGATGACGATGGCGACGATCTCCCCTCTCCGGGAAGGAATTTCCCCGGCAGATTTCTCTCTGCCGGAGAGCTTTCTCTCTCTGGTGTTCTCCGCCCCGCAGAGGCGGCTGTGTCTAACTCTGAGCCTCCCCCTTGACTTAGGTTTTCGGGGACGATGATGTACGCGAAGGGGCAAGCCCAGAAGTGGGCCAGGGCTCCCTCACACAGGGCTGGCGCGGCCAGGGGGCTGGCCGCGCCACCCTGGCGTGTGGGGCCGCCCTGGCTCCTCTCGACCCCTCCTTCTGGCTTCGTGAGTCTTCTGGGAAAATATAATTTCTGGGTATTTTTCTGGAATTTTCCTGATCTTCAAAATATGGTCTCTTGATGGTCCTTTTCCAGCAGAATCCTGACTCCGACAGCAACTCCTCCGATGATCATCAAACATGTGAAAACAAAGGAAATAACATAAGTATCATATCTAAATATGAAATATATCAATGAATAGCAGTAAATTATGATACAAAATAGTGATGCAAATTGGACGTATCAACCCCCCCAAGCTTAGACCTCGCTTGTCCCCAAGCGAAAACTAAACTCGTAAACATGACCACAGGTTTATGGAGTGAAGTGTCGATAATCAAAATACGGACAAGAAGCATCACATTCACTAAGGCACAAATTATAGTAGACAGCAACTTCCCTTTATAAGATGTAGACTTGCAATAGGTAAAAGGGAATCACATGTAAAGATGCACAAGGTAAATTATAATTGGCAATGGCAAACCTTAGCTCTTGGTCAAAGAACGATGAACAAGATATTCTTTCTTTTTTCTTTTTGAGATTATAATGGTCTGACCAGCTCCCTTGCAAAATTAATGATGAGCAGATGAAGCTGCCTAGTCGAGGGGTACTTAATTTAGTATGGAAGATAACAAACCCATCCACTACGTCCTCATGAGCTAAAAACAGTGGCACAAAATGAGAAGTGTTTGAAGGTTTTTTGAAAGGTAGCACATGAAAATTTACTTGGAATGGCTTGAAATACCATGCATAGGAATTTATAGTGGACTCTTTGGAAGTGACTTGGCTTTTGGGAATTAGATGCACGAGAAGTATTTCCTCTCAGTACAGGTTTTTGGCTAGCAAGGCTAGGTAGCAAGCATAAGAGTTGCGTGAAACAAACAAACATACATATGATAAGAACAATCATGCAAACTCCCTTGAAGGTACAACGATTTTAACTTTAAGAATAACAATGCTTATAAGCCAAACATAAGGGAAAACTGAAGTGATGTAACAAGCACTTCTTTATTCTTTTCTACTCAAACCTCAAGGTAAAGTTGCTACTGACCAAGCTAGGTTTGCCAAAACCAACTAAATCTACTCATGCTCCCAATGTGATACCAATACCAATCAACAAGACTAGTCATACAAGAGAGATTGCAAACTAACATAAAGTGTGCGGAAAGTAAACGATAAAACTTCTCATTAATATTTTATTACCGCAACTCACACCAAGGGATACATAGATAACTGACTAAGGAGGATACTTCCAAGCTGCAAACTATTCTATATGATAACTTCTCTATTCATGATATGACTCTACTTGAAAAGTAAATGAGCGAAAGGTAATGATGTGATACCGCGGCACTCCCCCAAGCTTGAAACAAGACAAGGGGATGCCTAAACCGATGACGAATTACTCCTTTGGCAGTGGTGGTGAATCTTCATCGTTGTCGTACTTCCAAGGCAGAGGTCCTCCATCAAGGAAGGATGTCTTGGTCTCCAAAATCCTGAAACTTGCAGCAGCACTCATTTGTTGAAATCTAGCTTCATACTCACAATTTTGGTTATGCAAGTCGTAGAGTTGTGCTTGTAATTGGCTAGTCGTCTCCTGGAGTGAAAGGACATCCTTCCAAAGCTCTGTAGTCTCTTTCTTGTACTTAGTGACAAGCTCTTGATTAATCCTGTAGATAATGTCCACCTCGCGTTCCACCATCTTCTTGTATTTGAAAACTTCCTGTTCCAATGCTTCCATCCTTGCTTCGAGACTCCCTTCTCCCTTGGGTCCTTGAGCATCTCTAATCTGCAACTCCCCATCCTTGAGTGACAACTCCTTCAGATGCATCTTTAGCTCCCTCATATACGGATTGATGGAATCCGCAGGAGGGTTCTCTTTAGATGAACCAGATGAAGACATTATAACTCCAAAGCCGAGGGCAATCCCTGACAGAAACAGCTCGAAACAAAACACGACGAGAAAACGATATACAGACCTCGGGGACTCCGGGGGGTTAAATAGGCGAAAATTATACATCGAAACGAAATCACAGGAGGAAACCGGGACGGAAACGAGTTCCGGGGTGTTCTCACACCCAGCTGGCGCGGCCAGGGGTGGGCCCGCGCCACCCATGTGTGAGACACACACGGACTCTTTTTCGTGCCCTTTTTCGTCTCGTGATTTTTCATATTTAGTAAAAACAGCAAAAATATTAAAGGAAGAACTTTTCGTGAAACTTTTCTGAATAGATCTGTTACCTATTCGAAAACGAACTCTGCAGGTTCCTGCAGTTTGTCTTGGATAAATTCTTCCAGAGAAACCGTTTCAATAACATCAACGTCTTCATTATAAGAATCTCCAGAAATATAATGCTTGAGTCTTTGCCCATTCACCACTTGTGTAGAATCATCTTTCAATGAAGCAATCTTAATAGCACCTGAGCGGTACACTTCCACAATAACATATGGTCCTTCCCATTTAGAAAGTAATTTTCCTGCAAAAAATCTGAGACGAGACCTATACAATAGAACTTTCTCACCAACATGAAACTCTCTCTTAAGAATTCTCTTATCATGCCATTGCTTGACTTTTTCTTTGAAAAGTCTGGCATTCTCATACGCTTCGTTTCTCCACTCATCTAGAGAACTCAAATCTAACAACCTTTTCTTACCGGCTAGTTTAAAATCTCTGTTAAGCTCTCTCACTGCCCAAAAAGCTTTGTGTTCTAATTCTAAGGGCAAGTGACACGCTTTTCCGTAAACCATCTTATAAGGAGACATACCCATGGGATTCTTATAAGCAGTTCTATCAGCCCACAAAGCGTCATTTAACTTACTAGCCCAGTTTTTCCTAGACCTACTAACAGTCTTCTGCAAGATAGACTTGATCTCCCTATTTGAAAGCTCTACTTGCCCACTAGTTTGGGGATGATAAGCAGAAGCAATTCTATGATTGACATCATATTTAGCAAGAGTTTTTCTAAAACTACCGTGAATAAAATGAGAACCTCCGTCAGTCATAAGATATCTAGGCACTCCGTACCTAGGAAAAATAACATCCTTAAGCATTTTTAACGAAGTCTCACCATCGGCACTCTTTGTAGGTATGGCTTCTACCCATTTAGTAACATAATCAACAGCAACAAGTATATGGGTATAGCCTTTTGAAGGAGGAAAAGGACCCATAAAGTCAAATCCCCAACAATCAAACGGTTCAATAACAAGAGTGTAATTCATAGGCATTTCATTGCGTCTAGAAATATTACCAACTCTTTGACATTCATCGCAAGATAAAACATTCCTTCTGGCATCTTTAAAGAGGGTTGGCCAATAAAAACCTGATTGTAGAACCTTCTGTGCGGTTCTATCTCCAGCATGATGCCCTCCGTAGGCACTGCTATGGCATTTTCTTAATATCTCTTGTTGCTCATATTCCGGTACGCATCTTCTCATAATACCATCAACTCCTTCTTTATATAAGTGTGGGTCATCCCAAAAATAATGCCTCAAATCATAGAAGAATTTTCTTCTTTGCTGAGCTGTAAAGGTTGGAGGCAAATACTTGGAAACAATAAAGTTAGCATAATCAGCATACCAAGGAAGGTCTCGCGAAGTTACATTTATTGCAGCCAACTGTTCATTTGGAAAACTATCATTAACAGGAACAGGATCAAAAGAAATGTTTTCCAATCTAGACAAATTGTCAGCCACGGGATTTTCAGCACCTTTCCTATCTATGATATGCAAATCAAACTCTTGTAAAAGCAACACCCATCTAATAAGCCTAGGCTTAGCATCCTTCTTAGTCATAAGATATCTAATAGCAGCGTGATCAGTATGAATAGTAACTTTAGAATCAACAATGTAAGATCTAAACTTATCACAAGCAAAAACAACAGCAAGAAACTCTTTCTCAGTAGTAGCATAATTCTTCTGAGCAGCATCAAGAGTCTTACTAGCATAATGAATAACATTCAACTTATTATCTATGCGCTGTCCCAGAACAGCACCAACAGCAAAATCACTAGCATCGCACATAATTTCAAAAGGTAAATTCCAATCAGGTGGTTGAACAATAGGAGCAGTAGTTAAAGCCTTCTTAAGAGTTTCAAAAGCTTCCGTACAATCATCATCAAAGACAAATGGTACATCCTTTTGAAGAAGATTGGTAAGAGGCTTCGAAATCTTAGAGAAATCTTTAATAAACCTCCTATAGAAACCAGCATGACCAAGAATACTACGAATACCTTTAACATCTCTTGGACAAGGCATTTTCTCAATTGCCTCCACTTTTGCTCTGTCAATTTCAATACCTCTTTCAGAAATTTTATGTCCACGACAATTCCTTCATTTACCATAAAGTGGCATTTCTCCCAGTTAAGAACAAGGTTAGTTTCTTCGCACCTCTGCAAAACTTTATCAAGGTTGTGCAAACAATTATCAAAAGAAGTTCCATAGACGGAGAAATCGTCCATGAAGACCTCCACAATTTCTTCACAAAAGCCATGAAAAATAGCAGACATACATCTTTGAAAAGTAGCAGGAGCATTGCATAAACCAAACGGCATACGTCTATAAGCATAAGTTCCATAAGGGCAAGTAAAAGTGGTTTTCTCTTGATCATCCTTTTTAACAGCAATTTGAGAAAAACCAGAATAACCATCAAGGAAACAAAAATGAGTTTTCTTAGACAACCTTTCTAGCATTTGATCTATAAACGGTAAAGGGTAATGATCTTTCTTAGTAACTTTGTTTACCTTCCTATAATCAATGCACATTCTATAACCAACAACTACCCTTTGAGGAATAAGCTCGTTATTCTCATTAGGCACAACAGTCATACCTCCTTTCTTAGGAACACAATGAACAGGACTAACCCATCTACTATCAGCAATAGGATAAATAATACCAGCATCAAGGAGTTTTAATACCTCATTTCTTACCACATCCTTCATCTTGGGAATTAGGCGGCGTTGATGCTCCACCACTGGCTTTGCGTCTTTCTCCATATTAATGGCATGCTGACATAAAGTGGGGGAAATCCCTTTTAAATCGTCCAGAGTATATCCCATAGCTCCTCGGTGTTTCCTCAATATCTCCAATAATCTTTCTTCTTCCTTTCCTGAAAGTTTAGAGCTAATAATAACAGGATATATTTTCTTATCATCAATATAAGCATATTTAAGATTATCTGGCAAAGGCTTTAATTCAAAAACAGGATCTTCCTTAGGCGGCAAAGTGGTACCAAGATCCTCCACAGGTAGATTATGCTTGAGTAATGGTGGTTGACGAAGGAGAATATCGTCAATCTCTTCTCTTTCCTTGCTAAAAACATCACTTTCGTGATCTTCCATGAATTGCTGCAAGGCATTATTAGGAGCAAGAGCAATAGAAGCAAGCTGTTCAACTCGAAAATTTTCATTAGGCGTTTCATTTTCATAAGAAGTCTTAGCAAACTTGGAAAAATTAAACTCATAAGACTCTCCATTAAACTTAGTAAAAAAATTCTCCTTCTTACAATCTATCACGGCGCCACAAGTGTTCAAAAATGGTCTACCAAAAATAATAGGACAAGTTTTACTAGCCTCCTTACCAAGTACTAGAAAATCAGTAGGGTATTTAGTCTTACCGCAAAGAACTTCCACATCTCGGACAATACCAAGAGGCCAAACTGTCTCTCTGTTAGCAAGCTGAACAACCACATCAATATCTTCAAGTTCACAAGCGCCAATCTCGTGCATAATTTCTTTGTAAAGCTCTAAGGGAATACACTGGCACTAGCACCAATATCACATAAACCATAATAGCAATGATCTCCAATCCTGACAGAAATATCAGGAACACTTGTTTTCCTATGCTTTTTAGGATGTGAGAGAATGTTAGAAGCATCTTCACAAAAAAGAATATATTCATCTCCTACATCTTTAGTAACAAGATCCTTCAATATAGCTACAGGAGACTTAATAGTAATTTGCTCATCAGGTTCTGCAGCTTTCTTAGTACTTTTATTAGACACACTTACCAAAGTAGAATACTTCTTTACCTTAGCAGGGACAGGTGTCTTCTCAAAATAAGGTTCAGGCACAATGCTATCAACAGTACAAACTTCAGTAGCTGCAGCAGGTATATGACTAATAGAATCTTTATAAGGCGCATGATATTTGTTCCAATCTTTCTTTGGAACATCAATATAAGAGGCAAAAGCCTTAAGACAATTAGCAAGTATTTGTGAATCAAGGCCATAAGCAGCGCTAACACTATGAAAGTCATCAGTTCCCATAAAAGATTTAATGCATTCATAATCATAGTTTATACCTAACTTCCTACCTTTGTCGTTTTCCCAACCTTCAGCATTCTCTTGTATACGGTCAAGAAGTTTCCACTTAGCATCTTCTTTCATATGAGTAAATGATCCAAAGCAAGAAGCATCCAAATAATCCTTATCAGGAAGAGTAAGCCGCGCATAAAAATTATCAATAACAATATTATTGGGGAGCTCATGAATGGGGCATTTGAGCATTAGTAACTTCAATCTCCCCCACGCTTGGGCAATACTCTCTCCATCATGAGGCCAAAAATTATATATCCGGTTACGGTCTTTATGAATTTCACTTGGAGGATAAAACTTGGAATAAAAGAGAGGCACAATATCCTCCCATGCCATAGATGGACCATCTTTAAGCAACCGATACCACTCCTCAGCTCTGCCTTTCAATGATAAAGAGAATAGCTTCCTCTTAACCTGGCTTGGTGAAATACCTGCACATCTGAACAACTCGCATAATTCATGTATAAATAATAAGTGATCACCCGGATGGACAGTTCCATCTCCTGAATAGCAGTTATCCATAATACGCCCAACAATTTTCATAGGTATTTTAAAAGGATCAATTTCAGCAGGCGGCGGCGGTGGTGGTTCCTCCGCATGTGCAGCAGTAGTAGTAGATGTGTTTCCAAATAGGAAACCAAATGGAGAGTTCTCCATAGCAGAGTAAAACAAAAATAAAAGACAAAATAAAAACAATACTCACAGTGACGGTTACCTTTTCCGATTCCACTCTTCAATAGCGCTACACTCCCCGGCAACGGCGCCAGAAAATAGTCTTGATGACCCACAAGTATAGGGGGTGTATCGTAGTACTTTCGATAAATAAGAGTGTCGAACCCAACGAGGAGCAAAAGGTGTTGATGAGCAGTTTTGATCAAGGAATCACTGTAAATATTAGCAAACAGGTTTTCAGGGGTATTTGGTAATACGAGTAAATAAAGTGCGAGTAAATAAAAAACAGTAGAAACAATTGCAGCAAGTGGCCCAATCCTTTCTTCAGCAAAGGACAAGCCGGTTGTGTACTTATAATAACCAAACGTTCTCGAGGACACACGGGAGTTTCTGTCAAGAGCTTTCGCTTCATAGAGCCAATAGTATTTATTGGTTTGGTAAGTGTTATGGGGGTGAACCTGTGCTAGCGCACTACCCTTACTAGGATAAATACACACTTGTGATTATACCCCTTGCAAGCATCCGCAAATACAAGAAAGTAATTAAGATATATCTAACCACAGCCTTAAACTCTAAGATACTACGCTCCCTGGTGCAATGGTTTCCCAACGGAGGTTTAGGTTTCTGTCACTCCAGCAACCCCACAATCGGTAGCCAAATACACAATGCATCTCACTAGGCCCATAAATGGTGAAGTATCATGTAGTCGACGTTCACATGACACCACTAGTGAAATAACACCACAACAATATCAAACCATTAAATATTTCTCAACAATAATTCACTACTAACATCTTGACTTCTCCCATGTCCTCAAGAACTAAACGAACTACTCACAAGACATCATATGGATCATGATCAGAGGTGAAATAATGGTAAATAACAATCTGAACATAAACCTTAACTCAACGGTTCCACTCAATAGCATCAACTACTAGAGTAATCAACACCGGGAAAGTTTCCCCTATGAATATAACAAGATCCAACTCAAGATGTTACAGCGGGATGGCGTGGTGATGGTGGAGATGAAGGTGCTGGTGATGGAGATGATGATGATGATGATCCCGATGAAGTCCAGTGCGATGGTGATGATGATGGCGACGATCTCCCCTCTCCGGGAAGGAATTTCCCTGGCAGATTTCTCTCTGCCAGAGAGCTTTCTCTCTCTGGTGTTCTCCGCCCCGCAGAGGCGGCTGTGTCTAACTCTGAGCCTCCCCCTTGACTTAGGTTTTCGGGGACGATGATGTACGCGAAGGGGCGAGCCCAGAAGTGGGCCAGGGCTCCCTCACACAGGGCTAGCGCGACCAGGGGGCTGGCCGCGCCACCCTGGCGTGTGGGGCCGCCCTGGCTCCTCTCGACCCCTCCTTCTGGCTTCGTGAGTCTTCTGGGAAAATATAATTTCTGGGTATTTTTCTGGAATTTTCCCGATCTTCAAAATATGGTCTCTTGATGGTCCTTTTCCAGCAGAATCCTGACTCCGACAGCAACTCCTCCGATGATCATCAAACATGTGAAAACAAAGGAAATAACATAAGTATCATATCTAAATATGAAATATATCAATGAATAGCAGTAAATTATGATACAAAATAGTGATGCAAATTGGACGTATCATTTACCTCGCTGGAAGAGCCCACAGATGATCCAGACATTGTGATTGTCTTGGTTTTGCTTGCCGACGGACCCGATTTCGCCGGATCTGAAAGACGAGTCAAACCCAAAGGTCCGACGTAGAAGCTCAGGCTTCCGATCGTCAACTCCATCTCTTGATTTTCGTCGACTTCTAGATTGCTATTGGCTAAAAGCGAAAAATCTGTTGAATTCATGATTCCAACGCCCAGAGTCCCCACTGTCGGCGCCAATTGACGAGGGTTAACTCGACAAATGTCCAATATGAAGGACTTAGGATCGGGGGAGTAGGGCGTCGGATGAACTCGAATGTAAAATTAGTCAAACAGGGTGTGTATTGAAAGTAAACGTAAGAATAAACTTGGCTTGCTTTCAATCTGTCCCTCATCGTCCTCTCCTGGCCCCTATATATAGGTGGCCAGGTCTCAAGGATCGGGAGGGGTCCGACACAGATTACAATATCGATATACGACATGAACTCGTATTTCGACTATCATTACAATTGGGCCTAGCTTAATGGGCCTTAGGGGTACTTAACTGACGGGCTCTATTATCTATACCCCTGTCAATCACCTTCTGAAGTTTGGCTTTCTCCTACTGGTTCGATAAACCTTGGTTTCACAACTGAGGGAAACTTGCTGCTGTGCTCCTCATACCTTCCTCTTGGGGTTCCCAACTGGGTGCCTAACACGCACCATCAAGGGCCTTGTTTTGTGTTCTCAGGTCAAGTACACCAAGACCTCCTTGATCCTTAGGCCTACATATCATCTCCCAACTTGCTAGGCATTTGCCTTGGATTTTGTCCTCTTTACCATCCTAGAGGAATTGCCTCCCACTCTTCTCAAAATGGATAAAAATAGTGAGGTGGGTACCTTGAGTGTGCACATGGCATACATAGGGAGTGAATTTATGACAAAATTTAAAAGAGTCAGCCTCCCAGTGTATGACATAAGAGAAGATATGCGAAATAGCCTCTTGTCCAATCTTGACACTAATGGCATTAATTTAGCAACAGGGGGCCTAGTAGTTCCCAAAGGGAGACCAAGGTAAGTGAATGGAAGGCTTTCAACTTTGTAGCTGAATGAATTAGCTAGGAGGTTAGCTTAATAGTGATCCAAATTGATTGGCACTAGAGTAGTCTTGTGGAAATTGACATGAAGACAAGTGAAGGAGCTGAAGAAAGTAAGAATCTCCTTAAGGTGCATGAGCTGATAAAAATTGGTAGGCATAATCATCAGCATATTGCACAATAGGGAATTTCTGGCCAAAGTCCTCATCAATTGGTAGTTCCAGTTCTCCCCTAGCGCAAGCATCATTAATAATGGCCTGAAGTAATTATGATGTATTGACAAATAGGAGAGGTGAGAGTGGGTCACCTTGTCTCACCCCTCTCTTGCATACTATTTTCTTTCCACGCACTCCATTCAATAGGACTGATGTTGAGGCAGAGAAAAGAATAGATTTAATAAGAGCAATCCATTTATTCCCAAATCCCTTTGCATGTAGCATAGTTAAAATGGCATTGTATTCTACCTTATCAAAGGCTTTTTCAAAATAATCTTTAATATAATAATGTGTTTCTTGGATAGATGGCAGATATGATGATATTCAAAGGTCCAAGCAGGACAATCCTAGATATTCCTGCCTTTGATGAAGCCATAATGATTTTGGTGTAAGGTAGGGATGATGACCTATTGCAATTTATTTGCCATGATTTTGGTTATAAATTTCAGAGGCAAGCTCACTAGATAAATAGATCTATAGTCATTCATATCATGTGGATCATTGTTTTTTTAGTAAGTGTAATATGAGTTGTATTGATACTTTCCAGATTCAGTCTTTCATCATAGAAATCCTTGACAATATTAGTGAAGTCATCCTTGATAGTATTCCAACATTTTTCAGAAAAAACTCCATTGAATCCATCAGGTCTAGGTGACCTATCTGGTATTTCTTTCATAACATCCTCAATCTCCTCCATAGAGAAGGGTGTGTCCATTTGGGATAGATCATGAGATTGCACAATATGATCAAGGTTGAATGACATAATGAGGTTTGTTGTCACTCCAAGTCTGTCCTTGAAAGAATTCCATATGATTGCAGCTTTATTATCATGATTGAATCTCAGAACCATCAGCTGCCCTGATTGAAGTAATAAGATTTCTTCTATAGATTTTGGTGGCCGCTGTGTGAAAGAATTTTCTCATCACCGATCTTGGCCCTATTTTTCCAATAGATCATCTTAGCTTCCATCATCTTCCTTGTATGCTTTTCCAATATTTTCCTGATGTTTTTTCCACCAGTGAGAGATTTATTTAATCCTCAAGGACATCTAACAAGGCAAGGGTATAGTGACAACTCTGAATAATGTTATTGAGATTGGAAATTTGTTTGCTCCATTTCTTGAAACCATATATCTGGTCCATTTAAATTTACCCATGATTCTTTGAGCACTGTCTCTCTTGTTTGGAGCACTGTTCCATTGTCATTCATTACCTCCATGAAGCCATCAAAATCCATCCTGTAGTTTTCAAACCAGAAAACATTTGATTTTGGAATATCATCTCCAATTTGGACATGGATGGGAGTGTGATCTAATCCAAGTTTAGCAAGAGGATATAAAAGAGCATTGGGGAATTCTATAGTCCAGTCAGATGAAGTAAAACCCCAGTCAAGCTTTTCCAGGAGAGGAGAACCTTGCATATTGCTCCATGTAAAAATCTACCTTTGAGTGGGATTTCTTCCAGATCATGTGCTTGGATTACATTGTTGAACAACATCATATGATTGTTGTCACCACCAGGCCTACTTCTATCTTCCGGAGCTCAAATAAGGTTGAAATCCCCAAGAAACATCCAAAACTGCATTTGAGTGGAGTCAAGATCCTCAAGCCAATTAATAAAATTATGTATATCTTCACTATGATCAGGGCCATAAATATTTGTGATAAACCATTTTCTGCCAGAGGTTTTGCAGGTAAATTATGTGGTGATATGGTGATTGTCTTGGCTGGCCATATTGCCAGAAAAAAGACTGCCATTCCAAATTGTGATAAATCCACCTAAGGTGCCAACAGAGGGTGTGAAATGAAATTGGTTGGATTTTCTAGGGCAAAAAATTCTCAGATATGACTGATCAAACGATTCCCTTTTATTCTCTTTTAGGCAAATAATGCAACAATTACTTTCATCAATTCTTTGTCTGATATCATCCCATCTCGATTGGGAATTAATTCCAGAAATGTTCTAGTCCAAAATATTCCATGTACTTATTATTTAAATGTGGTGATGAATTCAAATCTCATAGGAACATACATAGTAGCCCGGTCGTCCAGAATTTGCATGAAATTATGTGAGGCAATGATACTAATGGGGTAGACAATTCAGTAGTCTGAGAGGCAATGCATAGCATGAAAAGTAGCCAATAATGATAGACAGTTAAGGACATATAATGGAACCATGTCTTGGCATAATAAATAAAGTGTGCATAATGCCATAACATAAAAACCACGAGTGTCTTTGGTATAACCACCACTTTAACCACTTAAAGCTGCAAATTATTACATAACCATAGAGATTATCATAGCTAATAGGATAAATGCCATGACTCAAGACAGTCAGGTAGGGACATACTGAGAAACCAACTCATTATTCACTATTGGCAGTGACTTTACCAATAGACACCTCACTAGGAGAGATCTTGAAATGCTCAATGCCAGTGCACTAGACAGTGGAGATGGGGAGCTCTGGAGGAGGAGGGGCCTCAGTGTAAATGATTTCTGTTGAAAAAGATTTGTTGATGGCTTTTTTACTAGACTTGGTGATCTACTTTTTTTCCCTTGGGTTCCTTCGACTGCAAGGTATTGCCAATCATCATATCCTTCTTCCCATCAGCCTTATCTACTGCTACCTTGTCCTTGTATCCATCACATAATTTAGCTAGTCTTCTGTTGCGTCTCACTTCATTCACATCTTTGGCAATGGTCTTTTGTTTTTTTGGCAATGGATCTTCTTCTTTAGGTTAGGTTGCTACACAAGCACCATTATATCCAATTTGGTGTCGATCTCACGCACCAATCTTTACTGGCGGTAAGGGGTGTGACAATTTGGTCAAAGAGCTAGGTCAAATCCTAGAAAATTTCCAAAAAAAAAATTCCTAGTATATATGATTTTGCAAATGTGATGGGGGTTGCGGCGATGACTATGACGATGTATGTGGAGTTAGAGGCAACCATGTAAAGGATCAACCTATGGCTCGAGTGGATGAAGGAGATAGCATAGCGCTCAAAGTCAACAGATGCAAGCTTGGCTCGTATTGCTCGCCTATAGGCTCCCTAGGGAGCCATGAAGGAAGTGGCACGGGCGGCTACCAAGACCGCCATTGTCTTCCACACCTACCTTAGCAAGCCTCATCGTATCACTCGGGCGTGGAACTAAGATGGACGAGCTATCGGGCTCGGTCCATGCGAGTACATCGCATCTCCTAGAGGGAATGGAGCATCACCATGCTTCCTTCACGCGACAACTAAAATCTGTGTTTTTTTTGCGAGAAAGATGCCTCCATTCTGCAAATAAGAAGAAATTATTTTATATAAATGAGGTTACAAAAAGTATCTAACCTACTCAAACATATTGTTGAACTATACTTAATAATATGAGAAGTGTAAAAGAAGGATATAAGTTTATCATATCACCAGTTTATAATGTGCAGACATGAAATTAATTAAAGTATGAACCCTATAACTAAAATAAACCAAATTTATATGCCTCTCAAATATAGGATACAATTCTCATCATAGACTAACTTAGCATGAAAATTGAAATACATATATGTATAGTTAAGCAAGCAAGGGAACTTCACATAAGTGAGTTGTCATGACTTAAACACATGACAGTGAAAAGTAACAAGTGTTGTATGCATGCATAGGCCCACTTTATTTTCTAGTGGCCGCTGAATTGGTTGCGATGAGGGCAATCTTAAGAAAAATAGTATCATTTTTCATAATTCATCTTCATTTTCCTTTTGTTGCCTCATGTGTTTCGCAAATACTTAATCTATTGGTACTATTGTATAAAATGTTTGGCATACATTTTTCACTAGATAATTTTTTATTGCTTCTTATTTTGCTTGCATAAAAATTAAAAGTTAACACATTATACTATATCTTCTTTGTTTGTGCAACATAGAACATTTTTTTAATATTGGACATAATTGATGGATATTTGAACATGTATTTCTAAACAAATATATGCATATCACTTTTATCCATCAAAACTTTTTTTAAAGTGGCATGAACAGCCTACTCGGCATACGTGAATGTTATTTATAAAGTGTGGTACATATTTGAAGAAATAATATTTTACATACAGAACATGTGTATCGATTGAAACATTTTGTGTAATTTGCATGACTATTGTATTTGACTACATGACATTTTCTATGGACACCAAAAAATGCTCTAGAAAAAATATACTACATAATTTTGATATTATTTTTATTAATACTATTTAAAAATTATACATTCTTTTTAATGGAATATGCAAAAATCAACAGGAAAAATGTTATCTTCATGCCGGGCTATGCTTCTTGGGCTGGCACGGTTCGTTGCACTGCCTCCCGTTAAAAGCATAGTTACATCTGCTTGCAGTTAAGTCATGAGTTACATGATGATACAATCGAGAAGAGCAAGTGGGACAAGAAACAAATTGAACATAAACTTGCAACACTTAATTAGTTAATTTAATTATCATGTTAGTATTTACTCCTATATACACACAAAAACTTGACACGTGAACAAGATTCCTTTGTTCTGAACGAGAGCTTACTATCTGTTTTTTTTTTCTTCTTTTTAGCGAGAGTTTACTACTATCACTAATGATTCCATACTGTACCTTTTTTTGGCGAATTGATTCCAGAGTGACATACTTACATGGTTTTTTTGCGGCTACCATACTGTACATGTTACATAGCCATGACTCCATATATACAACTGTACATCTGTACATGCTACAAAACTTTACGTAGAGTATATAGATTTCACAATCCTTTTACGTTGGCCTGAACCCAGACGGCTGGAAAAGTAGTTTGGATTTGTTTCGATATACTCCTCAACTATTTCTTGATGCAGTTGAGGTCCTTGGTGATGGCAGGGATGCAGCTGTAGGTCCTGGTGAGTCTGCCGCCATGAGCGGCATCTCTCGGGCTGCTCGACTTGCCCCTCTTCCTGAGGATCTCCCTCATGGCCTCCGTCTGCATGAGCACCGGGTTGGCGCGCCCCAGGCGGTTGAACCGGCCGCACACGCCCATGTGCGCCGCCAGGGCCTCCTCCGTCGCCGTCCCGCTCCGGTCCGCCTCGGCGCTCACCGCCGCCGTGCACAGCCCGCACACCCACTTCCCGCAGTACCGCTCCCGCACGCGCCGCACGTACTCGGCAGAGCACTCTTCCGTCATCCCGCAGCACTCACACCGCGCGTCGTCCACCTGCTCCGACACCGCCGGCAGCCTGGCCGCCGCGTCTAGGATGGTCACCTTCTTGGTGAACTCCAGGGCGAGGTCGGACATCGCGCGCTGGAGCCCCTCCATCGAGATCCTCCGCGGCTTCTGCTGCTGCCTCGGCCGCGCCCCCATCGGCGCCGAGGGCGCCTCCACCGGTGCCGGTGCTGGCGCCACCGCCGCGTCACCATTGGGTGCCATTGATCAAGCTAGCCTGATCGATGCGAGAAACCAACAACCACAACCAACTGGAGAGCGGAGAGCTGTAGCTACTGGGTATAGTATGTGCTTTGATCGGTTGCAAGTGTGAGTTGAATCAATTTGAAGGAGGAGGGCCAGGTTTATATACAGCCGAGGGTTTGGGGACGTGTACATCCACCTGGCCGCGCACGGAAAAGTGCAGATACGTGTGGGGCGGACGAGTCGGTAGAGCGCTCGATCGTCTTGCTCGTGACAAGATGGAGCTGCAAATTAAAGGGGACAGAGATCACTTGGAAGCCCTAGATCTCTCAACATGTATGGCTACGATTAGGTAGTGGTTAGTGGTTTACTTTTCGGCAGGCCGGTGATCTGCTATGGGGTCTCAAGTTCTGGATATCTCAGGCCATGTACAATGGGAGTGCTTAGAGAGGGTGCTTACAAAAATAAATCAAGCGTTTTGTTAAGCATCGGTGCTTATTTGTATAGGAGAGATGCTTAGTTAGGCATCTATCTAGTCTATATAGGCGCTAGTGCTTAACTAAAAACCAGTTTATTTACCTAAACACCTCCCCTAAGCACCTAGTATTGTAGATGCCCTCATGCTCGTGACTCGTGAGGGAGATCTTAATGTGGCTAGGGAAGGTGGCAGCTACCAGATAGAATTGCTCGAATTTTCTTGTCCACGAGTAGTACTGTTTGCGATTCCACAAATCAACTACTCCCTCCTATCCAAATTACTTTTTATTAATATATGTATATCTAGACACATTTTAGTAGTACGTAGATCCATATTAGCGAAAAGTAATATGGGTCAAAGAAAATATTTTGCAATTAGTTGGCAAGCGCAACCCATTTATGCATATGGTTTCAACTTGCGGTGAGATGTGATCGATGTTTGCAAATGGAGTAACTATTCCTAGGTGTCCTAGAAATGATTTTCTAGTCAACGTTTATAGTCATGGGATGAATATCTCATACTTTTGTGCTTGCAGGAATCTTGATGTTTTCAGCACCGATTTAGAAATAGTATTTTTAGCCACCTTACAAATAACAAAACCATATCACAAATTAATTGAATGTCGTGTTGGTTCCTCCCCACAAGAAAGAACAACAAGCGATGCTTGCATGAAGAATCACAATGTAATAACTAAAAGAATTTGAAAACTCCTTTTTGTACCAAACAATCTTACCCGCAATTGTCACTTATTCCTCCAATCATTTTAAGCAAGAAACATTAAGTGCAACACTCACAAACACACTCGCGCAACATCTAGAGTAGAGTCATGGAGCTTCACAAATGACTAAGTCATCACATGTGTCTCGTTGTCGATAGGAACATCACCCCGCCCACCTCCTTCCACTAAAACAATCATCTTTCTTAGGGGTTTTCTTAGACATACAACTATACAAGGGCTTCAAACTAGTCCGGTTTGGACCCTCCTAGGCTGAAAGTAACCAGCCACATGACATGACCAATAGTTGATTCTCATCATTCCTCTCTTCTTGGGCATGCCAAAGTAGACCAAACGGCCGCACAAGTGTTCATCCCTAACGTGTTTAGCTATTGGACTAGGCTAATTCTCAGTCGAATGAGAACTAGCTTGGTTCTCCATATATGTGATGTCATCGTCTCAGTTGCAACCTGCTTGGCGTGGTGGTGATGATGTAAATGACCGACCAGTTGGAAACCCCAAGAGAAGGTGTGATGAGCACAGCAGCAAGTTTTCCCTCAGTAAGAAACCAAGGTTTGTCAGTCCAGTAGGAAAAAGCTAAACTCAAGAAGGTGATGCCTGCTAGCTTAGTGACACTCCAACAAGGGCACCGTTAACGATACTTGTTAGCGCGTCTTCAACTACAACGTGGAACCTGCACACAACACAACCAAGAACTTTGCTCCCAACTTACGATGAGGTTGTCAATCTCACCGGTTTGCTGTAAACAAAGGAATGAGCGTATCGAGTGGAAAGCAATAGTAGTATGCGAGAAAGTAAATAGTGCGAGTAAAGTAAACAGGTGATAGCAATATAAAAGAAATTGGACCGGGGTCCACAGTTCACTAGTGGTGTCTCTCCATAAGATAAATAACAACATGCTGGGTAAACAAATTACAGTTGGGCAATTGATAGAATAAAGACAACGTGCATATGTCAAGAGGATCACTATGAGATTTACTCTGGGCATTACAACAAAATACATAGACCGCCATCCAACTGCATCTATGACTAATAATCCACCCACGGGGAATCATCCGAGGACCCCGTGAATATTAAGTTGCGAACAACAGATAATTGCATTAAGCAAAGTGTGTAATGTAAACAAAGCATATGTCCTTGGACATAAGAATATTGTTTTCTCCCTAGTGGCAACAGCATATCTACAACCTTAGAGGTTTCTGTCACTCCCACAGATTAAATAGAGGCATGAACCCAACTATCGAGCATAAATACCCCCTCTTGGAGTCACTAGTATCTACTTGGCCAAGATAGCTACTAACAACGGAGAGCATGCAAGATCATAAACAACATAGAGATAACATAAGATAATAATCAGCACATCAACTTAATCATAACACCAATATTCATTGGATCCCAACAAACACAACATGTAGAATTACATAACGGTGATCTCGATCATGTAAGGCAGCTCACAAGATCTAAACATGAAGCACATGATGGAGAAGACAACCATCTAGCTACTGCTATGGACCCATAGTCCAAGGTAGACTACTCACTCATCGCGCCGGAGGCAAGCATGGCGATGAAGAAGACCTCCAGTGGCGATTCCCCTCTCCGGTAGGGTGTTGGGAAGAGCTTATGGACCCTCCCGATCTCGGGTCGACGACGGCGGCGGATCGCGATGTGTTTCTGGAAAATTGATCGGGTCTTTAGGTTTTTCCCATCGGGGGGTCTTTATAGGCGAATGGGCAGCGTCAGAGGTGGACCAGGGCGCCCTCACCATGGGTGGGCGCGGCCAGGGGCTGGGCCGGGCCCCCCTGTGGTGTGGCCAGCCCGTGGCCCCTCTCCGTCTCCTCTTTGGTCTTCTGGAAGCTTCGTTAAATATCTGGATGTTCAGCTTTTGTTTCGTCCAATTCCGAGAATATTTCCTGTGTAACTTTTCTAAAACACAAAAACAGCAGAAAATAGGGAACTGGCACTGTGGCATCTTGTTAATAGGTTAGTTCCAGAAAATGCATAAAAGTGCCACGAAGTGTAACAAAACACTAAGCAAATGGTGTAAGAACAAGCATGGAGCATCAAAAATTATAGATACGTTTGAGACGTATCAAGCATCCCCAAGCTTAACTCATGCTCGTCCTTGAGTAGGTAAGTGACAACAAAGAATAATTTTTGAGGTGACATGCACCTACACAATCTTGATCATCTATGTAAGCATTGAGTGCTGGAATCAAAAGAACTTAAAAGATGGGCATGAAAGATATAATCTTGATAGAAGAAACTTAGCAACCATGTTATAACATGAAAAAGAACACAAATAAAAGATCATGAAAATAAAACAATGAAAGTCAAACTTGTGTTCAAATCATAAGGAAAAACATAGCAAATGGTTTTCAGCTTGTCCTTCATGAGAGAGCAAAACATAAATGCATAGGACACCTTCAAGTTTAAGAGGGCGACTAGATACAAATAATTTAAGAACAAGTGAAACATCATGAATCAATCAATGATAAACTTTAGGACTATGCACATTAAACTCATAATGACAACTATGCTCTATTAGACAGTGCATAAAGATAAAAGGTGGTGACTCAACATAAAAGTAAAAGAAAGGCCCTTCGCAAAGGGAAGCAGTGATTAAACATGTGCTAGAGCTTTTCATTTGTAAAACAGAGAGATAAAAATTGGGTTTGAGGTGGTTGTCTTTGTCAACGACTGGCAATGGGGTTCTTACTATCTTCCATACAAAAATAAGCAAGTTTTTGAGAGAGAGATTGGCACTTTTGTGCTCTTTTATAAAGCTTGGCACTTCTCCCCACCTTTTTTCTTTCACAAACCATGGCTAACCGATTCTATCGGGTGCCCACCAACATTCACATACCATGGAGGAGTGCCTTTTTTTCTTTTCTTTTTTTTTTCTTTTTCTTTTCTTTTTGGAATGAAACAATATGGAAGATAGCAAATCTGACCACTACGTCCCCATGAGCTGAAAACAGTGTTACAAAATGAGAAGTATTTTGAAGGTTTTTTGAAAGGTAGCACATGAAAATTTACTTGGAATGGCTTGCAAATACCATGCATAGGAATTTATAGTGGACACTTGGAATAACTTGGTTTTTGGGAGTTGGATGCACAAGTAGAGCTCATACTTGGTAAAAAATGAGGCCTAGCAAAAGACTGGGAGCGACTAACTAAGAGAGCAATAACGGCTATAATCATGCAAAGCGACAAAGCATCATTAAAAGAAGCATAAAATGGCATCACAAGTCAAAAACCAAATGATCATAGAGGCTTATGGCGACTTTGTAAGAGTCAAACATGTTGTAAGCATGCGCCAAGTCAACCCAAATAAAGCATCAAAGGAGAAAACCAAATAAATGCTTCCACATAATAAGAATAACATATGATTTTTTTCAAAGGCTCATTAAGCAATCTCAGTCATTTGAGATAAGTCATGCTACAGCAAAAATCACTAAGCATACTATCAAAACGACATTAAACATGGCATGAAAAAGTCTAAGCCGCAGTCTAAACAAGCTCCTTTTTGTACCACTTTTTTGCATGAAACTTTTTCTCCTTTCCAACACCATTCAAACCTTTTTGAAACAACTCTTTTGACGAATACCAACATAGACCAGAGGTCCAAATACACCTTGATACAAATATATAACAAGATCTGGAAAAAAATCAAGACAAAAAAATGAAAGCTAAACGCAGTTCTAGAAAAAGAGAACACTCGTTGAACGATAAGAGTGAAAAATGGCGTGTTCTTGGCAAATGAAAAATGAGTACATCTCCTACAAAAGAAATTTGTTGGGGTCCAACATTTATTGCAGCAAACAAAATAAAAGAAAACTGAAAGCAAAAGTAAAGACGCTCTAAGAAAAACGCATAGTGCATGAAGCAATAAAAATATAGTGTTTTGAAAGGTGACCTGATTTTTGCCGATGAATAAGGGGTGCCTCGGGGGCATCCCCAAGCTTTGATGCTTGTACCTCTTGGATATTTCTTGGGGTGACATGGGCATCCCCAAGCATGAGCTTTTTTCCATTCTTCATCTCATCTCATCATTCTCCAATCCCTAGACTTGAAAACTTTCTTCATACAAAATTTCACACAATTCTATTAGCAACATTAGCATAAGCATAATAGTAAATCGATCCTTTTGGTTCAGGTTTCAACTCAAAAACACCACATATAAAGCATATACTACTGTAGCAACTTGCCCAAAAGTTCCGTGATCAAAAGAACTCAAAAAGAAAGCGATCGAGAGGCAAACACAAATAGTGGCAGAAATCTGTCAAAACAGAACAGCTGATAAAGGTCGATTTTTCGAGGACCTTCTGTTGCTCAAATTGAAAAGTGTAAAACTAATGAAAGTTTGGATATAACCTGGGGGCATATGCACAAGAAATCGTAGATCAAAAAGATATTCTGAGAATTTTTACGAATTTTTACGGTGCAGCACCGAAATCTGTTTCAGGACGGCAACTTTCCCAAATCTTACCTCCCTCAAATTAGAGGTTCTTCTTGGCACAACAACGAAATAAAAATGATAAGGAGAGGTCATTACAGTAGTAATAACTTCCAAAACTCAAATAAAAGAAAAAGTACTAAAATAAAACATGGGTTATCTCCCAAGAGTGCTTTTCTTTAACGCCTTTGAGCTAGGCGCAGAATAGAGAACCAAACAAAGAAGCAAAACAAAAGGAACTATTTTTGTTGTTTTCAATTTATAAGTGAAAGTAAAGAAGCAATAAAAACAAAATAAAGAGCCTAATAAAATTAAAGAAGATAAAACCAAGACATATAAAAGCAATTATAATACAAGTTAACACAATACATATCTTGTGGATGCGTAATATAGAGTATGAAGGAGACAACCTCATGTTAGTTGATGAATAGGGGGATGACTCGGGCATCCCCAAGCTTAGATGATTGTATCTTCTTGGACATGTTCTTGGGATGCACCTAAACATCCCCAAGCTTGAGCTCTTGTGTCTTCTTGTTCATTTCATATCACCATATTGATTAAAACTTATAAGCTATATCCACATAAAACTTCACAAAACTCATTAGTAGGGTTAGTACTCATTAAATAAAATCCACTCATGTTCAAGCATTGACAAGTTTCATAATCTAAAGTCAACATTAGCCACTATATATACTAAGGTATTCATGATTTCCGTCGTCCGTCGAAAAACTAATGAAACTAATAACACCAAGTACAATATTGAATAAACTAATAAATCTGTCAAAACTGAACAGTCTATAAAGATGACACTCAACGAGATAGTTAGGTAGCTCAAATCGAAAAAACTCCAAACTAAAGAAAGACAGATCATAATCTCAGGTTTATGCACAAACAAATTTCAGATCAAAAAACTATTCTGAGATTTTTCACGATTTTTTTATAGTGAAGCACAGAAATCTTTCTAAACAGAACAGTCGGTGAAAATCGATTTTTTATAGACAGCTACGTAACTCAAATCAGAAAAAGTTAGTCTAAGGAAAGAAAGATAATAAGCATTAATTTGCGCTCAAGAAATTTCAGGTCAAAATCACGTTCTGGTGATTTTAAACATTTTATACGGTGAAGCACAGAAAATCTATTTTTGGACAGCAAAGCAAAACTATCAACTTCCAAGTAACTAGGAACTACAATTATCACTTTACTTTTATGGTACAGAGGAATATGTACACGTTTTTTAATGAAAAGCTTCCATAGAAAGATTTGTTTTGGTTTCATAGGCATGAGCACAAATGTTTAAGGTCGACCCCCACTTAACCATTACTCATCTTTCCAATCACTTTCCTTTTTGAAAATATTTTTAGGTAACAAGTACAACTATTTTTTTTTGTAATTCGTATTCCCTATCCATATTAAGATAGAGAACAACTTAAAACTGGAAGTAAAAACTACTTCAAGATAAAGCAAACAATTGCACACAAGAATATTTACCCACACGCTATTGCTCGCCGACAACGGCGCCAGAAAATCTTGCTTGGCGTGGTGGTGATGATGTAAATGACCGATCAGTTGGGAACCCCAAGAGAAGGTGTGATGAGCACAGCAGCAAATTTTCCCTCAGTAAGAAACCAAGGTTTGTCAGTCCAGTAGGAAAAAGCCAAACTCAAGAAGGTGATGCCTGCTAGCTTAGTGACACTCCAACAAGGGCGCTGTTAACGATACTTGTTAGCGCATCTTCAACTAGTAGCAACGTGGAACCTGCACACAACACAACCAAGAACTTTGCTCCCAACTTACAATGAGGTTGTCAATCTCACCGGTTTGCTGTAAACAAAGATATGAGCATATCGAGTGGAAAGCAATAGTAGTATGCGACAAAGTAAACAGTGCGAGTAAAGTAAATAGGTGATAGCAATATAAAGGAAATTGGACCAGGGTCCATAGTTCACTAGTGGTGTCTCTCCATAAGATAAATAACAACATGCTGGGTAAACAAATTACAGTTGGGCAATTGATAGAATAAAGACAACGTGCATATGTCAAGGGGATCACTATGAGATTTACTCTGGGCATTACAACAAAATACATAGACCGCCATCCAACTGCATCTATGACTAATAATCCATCCACGGGGAATCATCCGAGGACCCCGTGAATATTAAGTTGCGAACAACAGATAATTGCATTAAGCAAAGTATATAATGTAAACAAAGCATATGTCCCTGGACATAAGAATGTTGTTTTCTCCCTAGTGGCAACAACACATCTACAACCTTAGAGGTTTCTGTCACTCCTCCAGATTAAATAGAGGCATGAACCCAACTATCGAGCATAAATACCCCCTCTTGGAGTCACTAGTATCTACTTGGCCAAGATAGCTACTAACAACGGAGAGCATGCAAGATCATAAACAACATACAGATAACATAAGATAATAATTAGCACATCAACTTAATCATAACACCAATATTCATCGGATCCCAACAAACACAACATGTAGAATTACATAACTGTGATCTCGATCATGTAAGGCAGCTCACGAGATCTAAACATGAAGCACATGGTGGAGAAGACAACCATCTAGCTACTGCTATGGACCCATAGTCCAAGGTAGACTACTCACTCATCGCGTCGGAGGCAAGCATGGCGATGAATAAGACCTCCGGTGGCGATTCCCCTCTCCGGCAGGGTGCCGGGAAGAGCTTCTGGACCCTCCCGATCTCGGGTCGATGACGGCGGCGGATCGCGATGTGTTTCTGTAAAATTGATCGGGTCTTTAGGTTTTTCCTGTCGGGGGGTCTTTATAGGCGAAGGGGCAGCGTCAGAGGTGGACCAGGGCGTCCTCACCATGGGTGGGCGCGACCAGGGGCTGGGCCGCGCCCCCCTGTGGTGTGGCCAGCCCGTGGCCCCTCTCCGTCTCCTCTTCGGTCTTCTGGAAGCTTCGTTAAATATCTGGATGTTCGGCTTTTGTTTCGTCCAATTCTGAGAATATTTCCTGTGTAACTTTTCTGAAACACAAAAACAGCAGAAAACAGGGAACTGGCACTGTGGCATCTTGTTAATAGGTTAGTTCCGGAAAATGCATAAAAATACCACGAAGTGTAACAAAACACTAAGCAAATGGTGTAAGAACAAGCATGGAGCATCAAAAATTATAGATATGTTTGAGACGTATCACAACCTAAATTATTGCACCTCATGGCTAGCATGAATCACAAAACAAACCTAAATTATTGAACCCACTTACATCTAGAAAATGTCAGTTGGAACTCAGCATGTAACTCATAGATAGACGAATCTCAACGCAAATCCGACAATGTAGGACTGGATTGGGCACTACACTACTAGGAAAACAGCTATAGGTGGAGGACTTACCCGTAGCGCATACAGTAAGTGGTGCGTTGCGGCTATTTAGCCGTAGCGCACCGTGCACAGTGCGCTGCTGCTATACGCACTACCCGCAGCGCACCAGAGATAAGCATGCGCTACGGCTATTCGTGGACATGGACGGCCGTTTTTCCTAAGCTTACCCGTAGCGCACCTCTCGTGCATGCGCTACGGGTAGTTAGTGTTACCCGTAGCGCATGCACGAGAGGTGCGCTACGGGTAAGGTTAGGAGGGACATATAGGCATAATCCTAGGTTATCCGTAGCGCTTTGTATAGGCATGCGCTACGGGTAAGTTCTCTACCCGCAGCGCATGCCTATACAATGCGCTACGGGTAACCTAGGATGCTTATTTTTAAGGCATGAAGCCACCTAGCTCCAATCATTGCCCCCCTTCTTCCCCCTCCATTCACAAGTAGATCTGGTCGTCCCCCTCCTCCTCCCCAACCTAATTTCATCAATCTTCCATCTATTTTAGCTTATTAAAGCTACTTTGGTTGGTAGATATATGAGTGCAATGTCTACTAACCTTTAGATATCACTTTATTACTATCTCGTGCACACACACACTCTCGTTCTCTCGTGTCGCGGTATCGTCTATAATAGGTGAGTAATATGAGGACATCGGTGTGTGGCATCGGTGTTTGTATGCTTATAGGTGTGTCATTGCTGTTTGTATGTATGCATGCTTGTGTGGCATCGGAACACGTTTGTATGTATGAATTCTTATTTGTTTGGATCCAAATATGATGATTTACCGATGGTGCCATTGTTGTTATGCCGAAATGTTGATTTACTTCCATTTCGGTATATTTTGGCACCACGGATAGGTCCATTTTTAGGCAAGGTCATGCCGAAATTTTTGGACGACTATGTGTGTATTTGGCTGGTTCTAAGATATTCTCTTGCTCTATATATATGTATACCAGGCAACCATGGTCCGGTCGATGAATGAAGGCATAGTGGCAAGATATATGAAAGCCGCGACGCACGACATGATTCGAAATAACCAGACGGAGATAAAGTGTCCGTGTCACAAATGCAAACTGAAGTGCTATATCGACCCTTATTCCGGGCAACTGCAGAGCCACCTGCTCTCTCGCGGTTTCATGGATGGCTACACTCGGTGGATAAGTGACGAAGATGATGACAACATCCATGGAGCGGCGATGGGAAATGATGAGGAAGGGCATGGTGGTGACGAAGATTTTCCCAGTCCTGATGAAGGCGGAGAAGATGCCGGACATGGTGGAGAAGATCAAGATGCCGGACATGGTGGAGAAGATCAAGATGCCGGACATGGTGAAGAAGATCAAGATGCCGGACATGGTGAAGAAGATCAAGATGCCGGAGCAGATGGAACACCGTCAGGTAGCTGGGTGCAGAACCCTTACGTTCAAGCACTACTTCTCAAGCCGACAAGCAACGCGCGGGATGCCGCTAGAGAGAAAGCCAAGCTGGCGAGCCTAGAGAAGGACGCGGTTACTCCATTGTATGCAGGATGCAGGCCCGGGGATACACGTTTGGATGTCACGCTCAGGGCACTGCAGATGAAGGCAAGACACAAATGGACCGACAAAAGCTTTGACGAAAACATGGCATTCTGGCAGGAGCGTCTTCCCGAGGGGAACAAGTGTCCAACTAATATCGAGGAGGCCAAAAAAATCGTGTGCCCTCTTGATTTACCTCACGTGAGATACCATGCTTGCATTAATGATTGCATCATTTATCGGCGAGAAGATGCGGAGAGAAACACATGTCCGGTGTGCGGCGCATCTCGATACAAGAGTGGGAAGAAAGCTCCTCGAAAGGTAGTATGGTACTTTCCGATCACTCCTCGTCTACAGCGATATTTCGCAGACCCTAAGGAAGCAAAGCTTATGCGCTGGCACGCGGAAAGGAAGAAGCCAAAAGATAATGACGATGATGATCAGGAGGACATGATACTGAGACACCCTTCAGATGCTAGCCAGTGGAAGGCATTGGACATCGAGTGCCCAGAATTTGGTAATGATCCAAGGAACGTCAGGTTGGGTGTGAGCACCGATGGACTCAATCCGTTTGGCAGCCAGAGCAGCACCCATAGCACCTGGCCCGTATTTGTATGGATGTACAACCTACCCCCCTGGCTGTGCATGAAGAGGAGGTACATACAAATGACTATGCTAATTCAAGGTCCAAAACAACCGGGAAATGACATCCAACTGTATCTCGGTCTGCTGACAGAGGAACTAGCCACGTTATGGGACACACCACCCAATACATGGGACGCCGTCGCACAAGATTATTTTCCTATGAGAGCCGCGTTGGTCACGACGGTGCATGACTATCTCGGTTGCGGATATGTCTCGGGGCAGGTGGTCCACGGATATTGTGCCTGTATTCGGTGCATGGATGACACAACATATCACCAGCTACAGAAAGATCCCAGTTCTTCGAAGACCGTGTTCCTTGGGCATCGAAGGTGGCTTCGCAAGGATGACCCATGGAGAAAACGCAAAGATCTGTTCAATGGTAAAATTGAGATCCGAGATCCCCCATGTCTAAGGAGCGGCGACGAAATCGATGAGTTGTTGAAAAGTTGGCCAGAGTGCCCTGCACCGGGAAAGAAGCGAAAGGCGCCCAAGCCGCTCCTGAAGGTATGGAAAAGGAGGTCTGTTTTCTGGGATCTGCCTTACTGGAAGATCCTCCGCATGCCCCATAGCCTTGATGTCATGCATATCACAAAAAACGTGTGCGAGAGTCAGCTTGGCACCCTTCTCAACATGCCTGATAGGACCAAAGACGGACCGAAAGCAAGGCACGACTTGGCATTTATGAAGATCAGGGAAGACCTTCACTTAGGACGATCTGATGATGATGACGATGATGATGAGGAGACCGAAGGTCGTCGCAAGGGAAAAAGGGCCAAGAGGAACGAGTATCACTGCCCCGCTTCGTGCTTCACTCTAAGTCCTCAGGAGATCGAGCAGTTTTTCAACTGCCTCCTAGGAGTCAAAGTTCCCTACGGTTACTCGGGCAAGATAAGTAGATACCTAGACAAAGCGAAGCAGAAGTTCAGCGGGATGAAGTCTCACGACTGTCACGTGCTGATGACGCAGATACTTCCGGTTGCAATTCGAGGAATAATGGACGAGCACGTCCGCAAAACGTTGTTTGGCCTCTGCAACTTTTTCGACGTCATCTCTCGGAAGTCAATTAGCCTGAGGAAACTTCATAGGCTACAGGAAGAGATCGTGGTGATTCTATGCGAGCTAGAGATGTACTTCCCGCCCGCATTCTTTGATATTATGGTACATCTGCTCGTCCATATCGTGGAGGATATCGTCCAACTCGGGCCGATGTTCCTGCATAGCATGATGCCGTTTGAAAGGATGAATGGTGTCATCAAAGGATACGTTCGCAATAGATCACGTCCCGATGGAAGCATAGCCAAGGGCTTCCTGACCGAAGAGTGCATCTCCTTCTGCACGAATTATCTTAACATCGAAAACCCTGTTGGTCTGCCCGTCAACAAGCACCTTGACAGGATCGATGGATGGGGTCACCGCGAGGGTCGTCATGAAATGCATATCGACTTCACTGGTCGACGTGCCGACTTTGATAGAGCAAACCTAGTCGCGCTACAGCACATGCAACTGATCGACCCTTGGGTAGAAGAGCACAAAAGCTTTATTGCGAATAAGTATAGTGACAGGGGCGAGCAGAGGACGGAAGGAGCAATAATCAATGAGCACAACTCCAATTTCACGCGTTGGTTCAAGGACAAGCTTCTAGCTAATCCCCCACCAATGCAATCTTTCGAGGAAGAAAAACTCATATTCGCCTTGTCACAGGGAGCTGAACACTGTCTAATGACCTATCAGGCATATGATATCAATGGCTACACATTTTACACTGAGGAAAAGGACAGTAATTGCGATTACCAGAACTCAGGGGTAACGATGGAAGCCTACACCGGTGATGTCAAGCAAAGATACTACGGAAGGATCGAGGAGATCTGGGAGCTGAGCTACGCTGGGGAGAAGGTGCCGATGTTTCGTGTTAGATGGGCCAAAAACGTCGTAAAAGAAGACCGGTATTTCACCACCATGGTTATACCCGAAGCCAAATCCAAGACTGCCGGCGCAAACGTCACCGCTAAAAATGAGCCATGGGTACTGGCAAGCCAAGTGGACCAATGCTTCTTCATTACCGACCCGCCAAAGCCTACCCGGGTTGTCGTGAGAAGAGGCAAAAGGAACATCATCGAAATGGATGGAGTAGCCAACGAGCAAGACTTTGACATGTATGGTGACCCAAAGATGGAAGATGAAAGCGATGCCGATGAACCATACACAACAAGAAGAAGCCGGACCACCCAACCTAAAGGTCTACCGTTCAAGAGAAGAAGTCTCGCGGTTCCGGGGCTTAATTATTCAACATTGACAAAGAAAGGCAAAAAGATTGTGAAACGGTAGCAAGCTTGACCGTGTGTGTGGGCATATTATTATTATGTATCACTTATCCATTTTTGGACCAAACTAGACATGTAACTCATATTTTGTATCATTTATCAATCACTTTTGTATTTTTGGCATGATATAAAAATGTTATGTGTGCTTATTTACTTTATAATATATATTATAATATATTATAATGTAATAACATGCTAAAAAGTCAATTAAAAAAATGAAACCAAACTAGACTTGTAACTCATATTTTATTTGTGCTTATTTACTTTATAATATATATTATAATATATTATAATGTAATAGCATGCTAAAAAGTTAACTAAAAAATAAAACAACAAAAAATTTGGTTCATATTTTGTATCATTTATCAATCACTTTTGTATTTTTGGCATGATACAAAAAATTTATTTGTGCTTATTTACTTTATAATATATATTATAATATATTATAATGCAATAGCATGCTAAAAAGTTAACTAAAAAATAAAACAACAAAAAATTTGGTTCCAGGACTCGAACCTGGAACTCCTAGCTCTAGAACAGGCAGGCTGGCCGAAGCCACTAGGGTAGACAGGAGGTTGTGTCTTACGTGGGTTTGTTTGTTTTTAAACTGTGCTATCATTAGCCGTAGCGCATCACCACCCCCGTGCGCTACGGGTAATATTACCCGTAGCGCACCAGCCCACCGTGCGCTACGGCTATGGTTCTTCATAGCCACCCCACGCGCGCCCTCTTCTCCCTAACCTCCGGATCAACCACTTCTCACTCGCCGCAAATCGTCTAACCCTAGCCAGCGCCGGTGCAGAGGAGCCCCGCCGCCGCATCTGCGAGGAGCCCCGCCGCCGCATCTGCGAGGAGCCCCGCCGCCTTCGTCCTCGCAGCGTCCCGGTCGCCTTCGTCCTCGCAGCGCCCCGCCGTCGTCCTCGCAGAGCCCCGGTCGCCTTCGTCCTCGCAGCGCCCCCGCCGTCGTCCTCGCAGAGCCTCGGTCGCCTTCGTCCTCGCAGCGCCACCGGGGGAACCAAGTGGAAGGAGGAGGAGACGGTGAAGACGCTGCGGCCGACTGTCTGGCTCACCGAGGATTTTCCGCTGACCGTCGACGAGTTCTTGCCGTTGCTGGACATCTTGGCGACCCGTGTGCGCGCTGTTCGCCGCCTCCGTGAGCTGCTCACCACCAAATTTCCACCGGGGACATTCCCTGTCAAGGTAACGTTCAGTCTGCTCCCCTGCTCCTACTCTTTATTCTGAAATAAGGTCCTCAGTTTCATTGGGTCTGCAAAGTTGATTAGAATTTGGAATTCGTCTCTAGCAATTTTACAATGTGTAAGAGCTGTCTTCCATCGACCCAAAAGTCATCCGAATCAAGCAAAGTAATTAATGAATCATCTGCTATTTTACTCCAAATGTGCATGCAAATCTTTGTACTATCTGATTTGGTAAACTTTGGGTTTGACTATGGCTATTCCTCGCTACTTGCCACAATTGGGACTGGCTAGCTGTTTATACTAGCTTCAAGAACAGCAACTAGGGGCAGCGCCACAGAACCATATGTGGAAAGCTTCACTCGTGTAAATGTGGGACAATTTGTAGGCAAACAACAATTTATAAAGCTCACATGCTCATCTGCGGTGCATTTCCGTGGAAGGAGGCAGCTTCCAAGTTTGATCAATGCTGGGGAGGTGAATAGTAAATGATGTGTAATAGTTATCTTGCCATGGTACAAACTGGGTTAGAAAGAGAGCAACTATGGTTCAAAAAAGTAATAGCCATTGACGTACACTCCTACCACCCTCTGAAATGTCATTTTGTAATAGTTATCATTCTCCTACTTCTTTTTTTTCGCCAAACATTATATACTGTTTTGTCAAGTCAATGAGATCCAATATGCATAAAGAAACATTGGATAGTAGTTCACTAAGTTCAGTAAGAGAATGTAGCAACCAAAACTGTGGTGCTGGGGATTCGAAGATGAACATTGGCTTACACTCCTCCTTAAAGAGGTTTGCTAGTAGCTAAATTGATGTTGGATAAGTCAGTGGCATTTCTTATAACTAGATATCGTGTCACATGTGTTGTGCAATCGATGCACCACTAATGCTGGCCTCCTCTAGTATGTTAGTAGTTTATGGGGATAAAATAAACCAAAGATTATAGATGCGATTATTTTTATGGATATTTACTATATATAAATAAAAGATAGAATTATTCTAGTTTGCTATCACTGGAAGACATAGCTAAATTAACACTAGCATGCTATTATAATTTATGGATTTTTTTTTTCCAAATGTTGTTTAATTATATCTTATATTCCTCCAAAACAATCATACCATGATTTAATTATGTCTAGATGCCATCATTTTCTATGAACTGATGAAAAACAGTACACTTGCAACTCAATAATTTTGAAGAAATTTTGTGTTCCTTCATGCAAGCAATCTCATAGAAATATAAGGAGATAAATTTTGTGTTCCTTCATGCAAGCAAGCTCATTTGTTAAACCACTGTTGTTAAACCATGCAGAAATAATCATGTCTCATGTGATGAATTTTAGGGTTCTTAAGTTCATTAAGATATATACTGTTGTTTCTTGTTCTATTTATTCTTGTTATTCTTGGAGTTAAATTATTTCATGCTGTTCTTAGATGAATTATTTTGATCTGGTTATTCTTGGAGTTTTGCCATGCACAATCTATTTTGGTCAGAATGTAATTCTGGGCATATTTGATGAAGAGGAGTTTTATATTGAAGTGATTTAGCTACTGTGGTATAATTCTGGGCATGTAAATTTGGGAGTTTTTTGAAGAGGAGTCATATATGTAAACCTGGGAGTCTTATAAGTTATTCTGGAAGTTATATGTACTGGGAGTTGCTTGCTGCTTATATGTACTATGAATTTTGCAGCTGCTGCTGCTTGCTGCTGCTGCTTGCTACTGCTGCTGCTTGCTTGCTGCTGCTGCTGCTTGCTTGCTGTTGCTTGCTGCTGCTGCTTGCTGCTGCTGCTGCTTGCTGCTTGCTACTGCTTGCTGCTGCTGCTTGCTGCTGCTGCTTGCTACTGCTTGCTATTGCTTGCTATGAATTTTTGTGCAGGGGATTCAAATGAGTGCCCATTTAGCAATGAAATGTCGATTTACTTCCGTTTCAGCAAAAATGGGCACTCCCTATGTCCAAAAAACAGCATAGGTCATGCCGGATTTTTTCGTGAATTATTTTATTAACTTGTAGCATTTTCTTTATTTAGTGTGAACATGGCCGACAACGAGGAAGCCAGTGGTTCTGCCAAGCCATTCTGGAAGTTGTCCCAAGAATTGGAAGAAGAGGAGATGATGAATGTAGAGGTAGATCAGGAGAGGGAGGAAGAAGAGGAGATGGAGGGCGGAGATCCCGATTATATGGATGTAGAAGAAGACGATATGGATCAGGGTGCCGACGACACCACTACCACCACATCTGGCGGTGAAGATGGTACCCAACATAAGAAGAAGAAGCCACGGAAGGATAGGAAGGATCGGCGCCCAAACCAGCTGCTGACCGACCGACAAGCAATCACACAAGTGTCGGAGAATGGGTATCCTCTGGCGCCTGAGGACGTTGTGGCCGGGTACGGAGGGCAAGTCGCGTGCATCCTCCGAAACACTGTCCCGCTCAACACCGAGAACCTGAGGAGTGAGGAGAACGAGCATTACCGCACACTTCTCTTGCGGAAGCTTCATGCTCGATACATCTTCGATCCCGAGTATGACAACACGGATATTAGTAAGAATCCTGTGAATAACGCCGCCATCACGAAGATGAGCACTGCCCTGGCCAGCTGGAAAGGCAGGGTGAAGAAAATGATCCTCAAGGGTAAAACATTTGAGGAGGTCAATAAGAGCAACCCGACGGTCACGGAGGCGGACTATGATGAGATGAAGCTCAAGTGCGACCCCAACGACATACGTACCAAGGAAAAGAGTGACTGGGGGAAGAACTTGCAGTCCAAGAACTTGGGTGTCCACAACCTCGGTAGCGGCGGTTACCGAGGGAAGGATAAGATATGGGCACGAGAGGACACAGAATATGCGGCGAAGGGCATCGAAAACCCTTGGCTCAGGATCGAAGATCCGACGGCCAGTGCAGTAATTAGGTCCAAGTACCATTGGGACCCGAAAACCAAGCAACTAACCACGGATCCGAAGGTGAAGAAGTTTGAGGAGATTCTGCTAGCTGAAGAAAAGGCATCTCATACGTCGTCATCCCAGGGTTCGACCACCACTGGGTTGTCTAGGTGGGACACAGCTTTGAATAGAGCTGTGAATGTGATAAAGGGACGGCCCAAGTCGAAACCGCCGACGTCAGCTGGCCGTGTGCTCGGCGAAGGATTGTCCGTGAAATGGTCGGACAAGTTTGGCAAGCCAGAAAGGGGAAAAAAGTCACTCAATGCGGATGAAAGCCGCGAGCTTCAAGAACTCAGGGAGAAAGTGGCACAGATCCCACAGCTTGTCGAAAAACAAGTTCAAGAAAAGATGACCTCGTTCATCCCTACCATTGTTGAAGCGCTTGGGAGTTGGGAAGCGGCCGGTCGAGTTGGGCCGCCCCCGATACCCAGCATGGGCAGCAACTCAAACAACGCCGCGGCGCCGAACGTACGACCGGCCGCCAACACCGCGGCGCCAAACGTATTGGTGACACCCGTCGCCAACATCGCGGCGCCGGAGATTAATGCAGCGGCAGGTACCGCGCAACGAAGCACTCCATCCGTGACCTGCACGCTGACGTACGTCGGCGGTCCTTCTACAGCAGCCGAGCTCGACGCCGTCAAGGTAACTAAGCGGCGGTGGCTCAACTTACACTTTCCGCATTGTGTAACCTATACACTTGCATAACATCTGGCCTACACCACCTGTTTTCGCAGGCCGCGGGCGCCGACGTTCCTTGCACTCTCCTACATTACGTCGACGGCGTGTTGAAGGATGTTGCCACTGGTAGTATCATGCAACCGGGAAACAGGATGTTCCACGGTCGGCAGATGCCATCAGACGTGTTAAGGGTCCAACTGGCTCGGACGCTGCGGGGTTGTGACCACGTGATGCCTCCCTTTCAGCCCGAGGGAGACGAAGATGAAGAGCCGAAAGCCCTCAGGCAGTGCTTTGGCTACCCAATGCTATGGCCGGAGAGTCAGATTCGTCTGGGGGCAGGGAGCACCGCCCCACGCATAACACCGCCGGTCGTGCCGGGGCCAAGCCATGTGGTGCCTGATCCTGATATGCAGATGGCACAGGATCCAAATGATGATGATGATGATGATGTCAACGTTGAGGCCTACATCAATACTGCCTACTGTGATGGCTTAGATGACCTTGATCAAGGTCCCTCGGACAAACGACAAACTATCACCAAACGTTTGTCATTCCATTCTCAGGAGACGCCTCCAGACGCCGCCTGGACGGAGCCTCCAAGAGGCTTTATCTCCCCCACGACACTCCATAAGGTGGTCGAGAAGCAGAATGCAATTCCTATGAAGAAGAAGGAAAGGAAAAGGAAAAATAAGAAGGAAATTGAGAGCCAGCCGCCGCCGGTTACGAAACCGATCCGAGCTCAGGACGGGCCACCAAGACACAAGGGTCTTAATCACATCGTGCATACTATGGGTGAGCCGATGCTGAATGAGCGAATGCTCAAGGCTTGCAGTGCCGATATGCGGAGTCTACATGACTCTATTCTATACCTAGAACAGCGCCAACTTGATGAAAATGATTCAACGTACCCGCTTTACATGGCCAAGGTGCCAAAGGGCAAGGGCTTCGTCGAGGCTGCCCCCGCCGATATTATGCTTCTTCGGTTTGCCGACATCTTCGACCTATTTCACATGTATCGGCTATACCAGACCTTCGTCCGCCTATTTTCTCTAAGTATTCAGATGCAGATCATACGAGACAAGACCCCGGGCATCGTGGTAGTGGACCCCTACTACATGCGTGAAAGCCAATTGTCTAAGTTGGCGGGCCGAAATGCCGCTATTAGCTATCTCAGCGACGTCATGATATCAAACATTGGGAAGGACTTGCTCCTGGCCTACTTTCCCGAGTAAGTGATTGGCTCGCCGCCTTCTTTCTTAGATTTCCATCTCGGTCTTTGCCAACATTTTGTTTGATTTGTTTTGCGCAGTGACAAATACTGCACACTCATCCACATCTCCCCGGTGTATATGCGTACCCTCTTTTTGGACTCGGGCAGTGCAATCAAGAAAAACTATACGCATGTCAAGATAGTTTTGGATGATGCTCTTACCAAGTACGTCCTTCAGGGTGGCTCATTCAAGAGTAAACGGCCGCCCAAGCACGGCTTGTACAGCTTCGCCCATACTACGTCGTTCCCCTGCGTCAAGCAGCCCGAGGGAAGTCACAGGGAGGCCTATTACGCCTTATATCATATGCTGGCGATGGTACGGGACAAGAAAAACTCGACGCTGCCAGATTCACTCCAACCCTGGGCCGAAAAGTTGGCGATGATTGATGATGACAATCTACGAGGACAGTTCTATCGCATCCAGGAGCAGTTTGCGACAATCATCTTTCAAGATGTCGTCAGAAAAGGGGGGATGTTCTACACTGCCCAGCTGAAGCCGTCAAATGAAGAAGTAGATCAGAGGCTGCTTCTGCAGGGCGACGACAGGGCATTCTTTTTGCCAGGACGCGGCTTGCGCTTTGTTCCTGATACTGGCAAGCAAAAGTTGTAATAATAAGTACACTATGTTCCTAGCTTCCTTAGCATGGCATGTTTCGTAGACATCGGTGAACTTATTAGTTCTGATCGTGTCGTGTGTGATGAACACTTAGTTGTGGTGTTAAAGTTAATAAGTACATCCTAGTTAATTATGTCATATTTCATTACTATGCATACATGTGATGAACTTCTTGCTTTCTGTTATCTAACCTTATTTGTCTTGAAGGTAGGGATGCCGTACGTTGTGTACAAAGGTAGGGTTCCTGGAGTTTATGTCCACTGGGAAGATTGCTTGAAGCAAGTCAATAGGTTCAAGGGCAACAGCTACAAAGGGTACACGACGATGGCGGAGGCGGAAGCTAGGTGGAGGAACCACCTTCGAGAGGAGAGGAGGACGACCTTCTTCAGCGTCACCACCGCCGTCTTGCTCACCGCGGTGATTGCGGTTGTAGTGTACTTCATCGTACCGTAGCGTGTGGGATGATGAACTTGCGTATTTGATCGGTATCGATGACTTAGAGACATTGAACTCATGTAATATGTGATCGCTTCATTTCGAAAATAATGAGATTCATATTCCGTGTCTATTTCATACTAAATATATTACATTTCCTGTATACTTCTTGTAATCTTGTATTTTTGCAATTTCCTGTTTAAAAACTGTAATCTAGCAGTATAAATGGCTTTATTTTCGAAATTTGAAAAAACATACCCGTAGCGCATTGCCCAGTGATGCGCTGCTGGTGTTGTTGAGTACCCGTAGCGCATGGTGTATGTGGTGCGCTACCAATAATGCATATACCCGTAGCGCACTGAGCTTTAGCCGTAGCGCACGGTGTGATGCGCTACGGGTAAGTAAGATACCCGTAGCGCACGGAGGTGGTGCGCTACGACTAAGTAGATACCAGTGGCGTGGTAGTGGCAGCGCGGGGGCATGCGCTACGGGTAATAAAAATAGGTGCGCTACGGGTAGCTGTTTTCCTAGTAGTGCTAAGTTAATTCTAAGAGAATTAGCAATTATGTTACTCCAATTATTATGTTTTTGGAGAGAATATCTAAGTAGGACATGTTTTTTACCTTTTCCTTTTCTCAGCTAGCCCGCTACACTCCATATCACAAATAGTTGATATTATCTTGACACGACCTTTAAGATTTATCTTTGATTACTGATTATAACTATACTTTTCAAGAAAAAACTGACAATTCGATTTTCGTGTTCTCAATCTACATGTTCAAAACAACACTTATCGTCGAAGTTAAAAAGTTTGATTTAAGACATGTCTAAAACATTACTCAATCCGTTCCAAAATAATTAGAGTTAAAATAGTACTAGGAGGTGCAAGTTAAACTGTTTTGGAACAGGTGGGAGTATCAAGTTGTGACATGGAAATAGAAGCATCCTACCATATCCACTTGCTCAAACCTCCTCGTCCACCGAGTGTGATAATAAAATAGGCTGACTAATCTTTTGCTTCCAAAGAAATAAATTACTCCTACTGATTGGCAAAAGATCCGTCTCATTTATTCACATTTGCAACTTGCGGTGTTGCGAATACGATAGGATTTGATAGAAATGGCGCGCTCGGTGGTCACCTCTTGTCCTCTCCGGCCGGGATCGATTAAGACCAGCAGATGATGGAAACGGTACGTGCATGAAGAGCCACGTTGCACACACAAAAAAAAAGAATTTACTAAACTTCTGTAAGTGGCCTGAATTCAGAGATCAAAATCTTCAGAGCTAAGCACCACGCATAGGTATAGATCACGGGCGTTATTGCAAACCGTGGCATGCACTGTGCGAGGATGTCCACAAATTATTCTACCCGGCCGCTCCAGGCCAAGCGACGAGCCAACGACGAAGAAAAGTGGGTAAGCACCGAGTACCGACGTACCGTGCCGTTGCGTGGAAAAGGAAATTAAAACCCGGGAGGGAGCGTGCAGTCACGAGAGGCTCGATTTAGAGGACGAAGTTGTGCATGCACTTGGACTGGGCACGTCTCGCTCCGAGAGCTACGCGTCATCATTGGAAGAAAATTATGACCAAGACAATCTCCTTTGCACTCCACCCATCTCTCTCATGCATTTTAGTATGACATCATCAATGGTTCAGTTTTAACATTTGAAAGCTTTCATCTCTCAAGTCACATATTCAATAAATAAACCATATTCACCGCTGGCTTAGTCGTGAGTAGATCATATTGTTTATATTTTTCGACAATTTTTATGGACAATAATTTCCAAATTATAGGTGCATTACAACCACTTAGATGTTAGAATTGAAGTAAGTAATTATGTTTTTGAACTTCCTCATACCCTCTTACAAGACTTCCATGAACTAGTTGTGTTGAATGATAACG
The DNA here is from genome assembly GCA_007115705.1 of Dactylis glomerata. Lineage (NCBI taxonomy): Eukaryota > Viridiplantae > Streptophyta > Magnoliopsida > Poales > Poaceae > Dactylis > Dactylis glomerata. The sequence goes on from QXEO01000344.1 coordinate 2,964,272, forward strand.
TCTCGTAATTGCTGGTAACACTTGATTACCCACTTTCTATTTTTCTATAACATTTTTCCTACAAACATAACCCACACTTGATCAACATGGTCGTCATTTCAGATATGGAGATTGAAAGTCGGCCACGCTCATCCTAACAACTAGTTGATACCCCGCGCGTTGCCGCGGTCATTTGAGATAATTTTCTTGTATGGAAACAATGCCATAAACTGTCTATGAAAATACGATTAGAACATGTAACACCGATGGGAACACATCCATATTCGACAGTAAAGACATGTAAGAGCAAGCAAGAAAAAAATATATGCCATACCGATATAGATCAAAGGGATAAAATTATTTTAGTTGGCTAACCCGTAAGTTTGCATAGCATTGACCAGTTCGCCAAATTTAAGCAAATTAAGATAGTTGCATATATTAGAAATAAGCAATTTGACATATAGAATTATTTTCAATCACAATGGCTGATGTAGGCACTATTTTTGGTAGCAACTGAATGCAAAGCATGATGAAGTTAAGAAAATCGACACCTCCCAAGTGAGCGAATCTCTTGAAACTGTATTGATGAAAAGCCAAATTTTCATTAGTTAGCCAAACAAAAATAAATTATTTTTGCCTTTCCGCATACCATGAGTCCATGACTCATGAAGCCAAGGCCCGATATCAACCAGATTTCAATTAATTCCATACATTACAGTAATGCTGCATGTAGTAGTGATACGAAGGGCCAAACTAAATTTAACATCAAAAGTTCAAAAGAGAACAGGGTATTTATTTACGGCAAAATGCATAAATACTACAATGACTGACTTGCAGGGTTGTAGGCAAGAGTAGTCACCATGAATGAAGTCTACTAAAAAAGTGATGGAACTCTTTTTAGGCTGAAAAGAACATGAGCATAAATAAACAACGATAACCAAAGTATCTATTTAGTTAGAAAACAACAAACCCAGGGAAACAACTAATCAACAAAGATAAAGGTATTATCTTGACATGAGCATAAATAAACAACGATAACCAAAGTATCTATTTAGTTAGAAAACAACAAACCCAGGGAAACAACTAATCAACAAAGATAAAGGTATTATCTTGACTTACTTTCAATTAAGTTTGGAACTTTCCCTCTGAACCCACTTGGCAAAGAATACGTAGAATATTTGGTGCAGTCCATTTGTTATCTACCAGAAATATGACGTGTGGCATAAGCTAATTGTAGAATTAGCATCCTCTCTGAACTTCAATGAGGCGCATGGATGAAGATCAACAAATCACCATTATGCAAACTGCTCAGACTGTGAAATCACATATCATTCTTTTCTTTGACAAAAAAATTTTTGGCGCATAGAATGAATCGCCGATAACCATGGATAAGGCAAGGTGAAGTGTATGCTGATTATCCCAGGTAAATGCGAGAATGCACCTACATGACCAAATAACCACCACATAAAAAATCACTAATCAAATCTCCTAATATTTTCTTTGCGTGGACTCAAAGCACCTATCTACTCATCTACCATGTATTCCGTTGGACCATTAGGACTGAGTGCACGGAAAACTACAGCTCGACGGAGATGTAGAGGAGCTCCAGTGGCAGGTTGCCTAGCATAGCAATTTGAAGAATGAGATCGACTGCTCCTATTTCTCGGCTGCTTGCCTATTATACTAACTTGTCAGATACAGAAGCCAAAAGATTAAACGGATCGCAAGCTTCAGTTACCAGGGAGGTGGGTGCTTATTAAATGGGAAACAAAACGCACACACTGAATTCGGGAAGGCAATCAGTCAAGCTTGGCCGGCGGATTGATTAGACAGATCGATGGGGTGGTCTGTGGTTAAAGGGATTAAACTTTATTTCCAGTTGAACTAACTCACTGTCACACATCAATGGATGAAATTGATTCAAAACTCAATCTAAGGGCTAAGGATAATTAGGTGATGTGGACACCTTGCATGAGCAGCTTGTAAATATTAAATGAAGATAGTGGGGATCCACTTTATAGATATTATAGATGTGGTGGCTGAGAGTGTTAGTGTTATAGTGATATATAAAAACTGAAGCTACCATTTTGGTCAAATTCATCTCGTTGGTGCCATCCCAGGCTAGATTGTAACCTACTTCATCACTATGGTGTTCTTAGTTCCTCGTTAGAGATTTCATTGATGACTCAAAGCTCAACCGATATCAATCATTCTTGTGTTTGCTAGTATCAGAGCCATTGGTGTGACAATGTTGTGAACCTACATTGTTTTATCGAGCACGTGTTCACCATTGTGTCAAGCCATATAAAACTGATATTACTAGGATATACTATGTATATATCAATTTGTTCATTTGGTGTTACTTGCCCAGGCCATCTGTGTCTTCTGGTCAATATATACCTACATATTATTTTATGGTGCTAAGATCCTAGCAAATGCACGTTGCTTTGTCAACATTTCAACAAGTATCAAAACAATGCATCCTATATTGTTGTGGCCTTGTGTGTGTTTTTATGTAAGACAAGCACTTTGGAGTTTTCAAGATCTCAACTAGGTACTTTTGATTGGATTTTTAGGCAACTATGTACATGATTTGATTATTTTGTACCCATTTACGTTCATCTTAAAACATTTAAAACTAGATCTCATCCCTGAAGTTATATATTGGAAATATAACAAAATAAAGGATGGCAATGCTATCAAGAGGAAAGTAGAGGTGTGAATATTAGGGGCTATTTGTTGCTTAACAGTTTTTATGCGACGAAGCACCTTAGTAGATATGTTTCTCCGCTATAGTGAAAAAAAAATTACTCATTCCTAATGGGAAAACGAGACATGCTTAGGCCATTCTCATGATAAGTTACTCCTTATTGCATGATTGATGACTATTATGAAATGAGAAGTAGATATGATGGTGTTAGGATATCAAGTTCATTGTAATGGTACTCTACAATTCTTCATGTACAATGTGGGATGCCCAACGAGGAGCAAGCAATTGAGATTTTTCAGCTGTTACTATCTTTAATCTGTTTCAAAGTTCATTTGTGTTTGCAAATATTCTTGTGAGTTTGTGCTGTTGTCTACACTTATTAGTGCCATTTTGGAGTTGATGGTGCCATATTATTTGTCAACATGTTGTGGGTTTAGACTTTTGATTACAAATTTAGGAACAAACTAGTACTAGATGTGCGTGAAATTTCAATTTTGGTTAAGCACGGGAAAAAAACTCCTGAAGTTTAAGGAACTCTACAAATGCCCAAATTGTTGAAAAGGATGTCTGGACCAAAAATCTTTTGTATAGTCCCTTGAAGCAATAAACACGACATGCCACCAAGAATTTCTCATAGAAAAGAGAAAAGTTATAAAAGTCACCAAACAAGTCATCATTTACCGACCGAGTCCAATCACACTTACCATCCTAGTAGTCTATGAAATGTGTGGAGCTTTCAAAGGTATTCTAGTGTCACTAAGGAAGGTGGTGGAGGAATAACCGGGAGGGTGGAAAGAGCCCCTCAAATTTTTAAAATAGTATAAATCAAGTTGTTGCAAGGTAACTACCAACAAATAAGAAGTTTTGGCAAGGGCTAGGTCTCAACTATGGATTACATATGGAGCAAGAATGTTCATGGATGCTGACACATTATGTAGAAAAAATGGGTTATGAGGGATTACCAATAACATCAAACCTGATCTCCTAAGAAATGAACATCAACACGTTGATGGCTCCTATATGGAGAACCAATCACCTACAAGTGTCATGTTGCCATCCACTTCAATGTAACGATCTTACATTTTTCATCAATGATATTTCATCATTCTAATGTTTCTATAAAGAGAATTAACAATGACATTATTGCCAGGAGTCTTATATCATGTCCAATGTCCATATTTTGCATAACTTACATATGTCTTTTTCATTGCAAAGTTCAGTTTCATTTTCTTCTTCAAATGATACATATATGTTTACTATACTTGTGGAAGTAGATGTTGCTTTAGTCATTTATGTGTATGCTCGTCGTTTCCTCCCCATCAAATGTGTAATTAACAACAATTCAATTTTGTAGACGAGGGACATTAGACCAAGACCCATGTTGTAGACTATTGTAAGAAAAACTATATGTCAATGATTTAGACCTATTCCTCAATTGTCTAGAGGTGTGCTCTACCATAAAACCTAGAATCTGCTTGACTGGTGATTTCATGCGAAAACTTATACTTAAGTTATCACCGTACCGTTAGCTCAATTCTTTTGGGGTTAGCCGGTTGTTGGGCTTCGTCTTGAGCCAAGCCTAGCCCAAAGCTTACTTAACGGCTCACTCACAGATTCTCTCTCACGCACTCTTTAGCATTGATAAAAAAGCTAAAATTTCAATTTTTTGTTTGAAAAGATGCCATTGGCACAATGTCGATGCTCTAGTAATGGGCAAATTTTCTACATGACACTGTTATTTGTAGCGTTTACCGAAACATATTTTCCAATTGTGGCTTTTTCAAGTATCATTATAATTTTGTGTCATGTTTGCCAGAAGACACCACATTACCCAAAATGGAAAGTTTGACATTTTGCTTGGGATGACATCCTACAACCAGTTTCGAATAGCATTTTTTATTTTAGGCCATACAATATTGAAAGGATCGTATGAGCGACTAGAGGGGGGGGTGAATAGGAGCTACCCAATTTTTTTACTTCTTTTCAAGTTAAGGCTAGACAAGAAGGTAAATTCTCTAGATGTGCTACTAAGTGAATTTACCTAGAGTGATAAGCAAGCTAGCAATAACAATATAAGTAAAGGTACGAGTAAAGGATAGAGGTAACCGCAATGGAGACACGAAGACACAAGGATGTATTCCCGTAGTTCCTTCCTTGTTACGGGAAGTACGTCTACGTTGGAGAGGTGTGGTGCCACAAAGGCCACCAACGCCACAAAGGCTCACCCTATTCTCCGGTGAACAAGCCACAAAGGCGAGTTCACGCTCCACTAAGCGATGCCCTTGAAGGCGGCACGACACCTTTACACAAAGTATTGGGGCAAGCTCCACAACTCAATTGGAGGCTCCCAATAGGCCCACCAAGCTCTTACACACAAAGTTAAGCTTGGAGGACGGCTTCTTCCGGCTAGGAATCCGATGAATCACACAAGTTACAAGCCCCTCAACAAAGAGAGGGGGGAAATCAAATCGCCTTGGTGGAAGTGTAGATCTAGGTCTTCTCCCTCAAATCCCAAAAGGGCTTTGAGTTCTATTGGCTAGGGAGAGAGAACTAGTGCTTTGAAGCTTTGGAACAATGTAGGAGAGAGAGTGGAAGCCGCAACCAGCTCTTGAGGAAGAAGAAGGCTTTATATAGTCCTCCACGAAATGTAGCCGTTGCTGGACGACTAGGGCCGGAGTCTCCGGCCAGTAGGGCCGGAGTCTCCGCCCTAAGTGACTCCAGGGCCGGAGTCTCCGGCCCAACTCCGGCCTAGTCTCTGAAGCGTCCGAGCCTTTAGCAAACCCTAGCCCAGCCAGACAGACCGGAGTCTCCGGCCCCTGGGGACCGGAGTCTCCGGCCACAGCATGCCAGCCCGGAGTCTCCGGCCAGAGACAGAAAGTCTCCGGCCCAACTCCGGACGGGCATCTGGCGCGTCTGACTCTGGGGGTTGCCTGGGCGAGTCCCCTAGGCCGGAGTCTCCGGCCACCAGGGCCGGAGTCTCCGCCCTAGAAGAGGCAACAGCAGCACTTCGTGGATGTCCTCTCCACCATTTTCACCTTCGCGAAGCACCCTACAAGACAACTAAGCCCTAACTCCACTACTGGACTACGGGCTCCGATCTTTTCAACCTTTTTGGGGTGCACCTCCGCGAGATCCTGAAATAACCTAGAAAATCTGCAGGACTTTAATAGCATGGTTAAATCACCAAATGTTGTTAACAAACACCGAAATACATTTATTAGAGAAATGCTCTTTCAATCTCCCCCTTTTTGGTGTTTGATGACAACATACGGATTTGCAAGATATAAGCACAATAAAATAAAATATATAGCCAAAGCTCCCCCTACTTGTGTGCACAACACAATTTGCATTTAAACATGAGCCACACAAGTAAGGATCATCACTCCCCCTATATATTTCACAATTATACCAAGAGCAAGTAGTAATACATGAGACTAACCATAAGCATATAAGTAAGACTAACAAGATAGATAGCACACATTAATAATAGTCTTACTAAGCAACAGAGGAACTTAAGTCTCACAAATATAACGTACCACACACATTTAATAGTTCAACACTAAGATAGATGAGACACAACATGAAAGGCCATGAAGTTGTGTCTCGACCAAGGCAAATGCAAATCCAAATTCAAATAAACCAACCCATGGCAAATCCCAACGATGACATCCTAATAGAGCTACTTCTCCCCCTTTGGCATCGAGACACCAAAAAGGGAAAAGAGCGATGCTACACGCCCATGGGATCACTCATCGTCTTCATCCTCGGGCTCGTCCTCGGAACCGGCATTGAAGTCCTCATCTCCTTCTTCAATATCATCAGAAGCCATGGGCTTCTTGCCATGATGCACATTGGAGGTGCCAGAGGTGACCTCCTCAAAGGCTTGCCAGTCAGTCAGACCCTTGCTCCACTTGCCATAGGAGTGAGTGCCGGATGAAGAAGAGGAAGGCGGTGATTCCACATAGTCCGGTTGAGACTTCCGAAAGGCCTTGTGAAGAACTTGTTGATTGTCATTCAAATGCTTTTGGGCAATGTAGCTCTCATATTGCTTGTGACGGATGTCCACATTCATGCAAAGCACATTCCTTTGGAACCAATTGAGCTTCTTGAATTCTTGCCCAAACTCATTGTTGGAGCAAGAGCCGGCATTGCTAGCATGCTTCATCCTTGGGCTCCTTCTAGTAAAAACTCCATCGGCAAAAGCATCATCATCTTCACCTCTCACCGGAGCAAATGGTTCCTTGGAGTGACCGGTGGGTTCTTTGCGTTGAAGCTTCACAACCTTGTGATTCACAAGGTTTGCCGTGAGAAGAGGAAGGTTGAGTTGTTGAGCAAGGATGAGCTTCATGATAAAAGGAGCATAAAGAGGAGTCTTCTTGTTGAGAATGCAATCATTGATCTCCTTGTGAATGAAATCCATCACATCAAGTGGCTCAACATGTGCGGTCTCCCCTTTGCAATAGACTTCATGAGAGTAGGCCAAGAGATTCACCAAGGCCCCACGAATAGCATCAAAGTTACCGGCTTGAGGGGCAATGGAGGCCCGGAATATGCGGAGCAAGATGTTGGACCGTTTGGATAGCCCAAGGGTGCCCCCAATGACAATCTTCTTGTCATCCCCGGTGTAGAGAGGAGCAAGCTTCTTCTTCTCATAGTACTCACCATCCACATGCATCCTCATGCCACTAGGAGTAGTAGCACCACGAAACTCATACCCAAGGAGAGCAGCAAAGTCCATGAAGTTGGAGTGACAAACCTCTTCTCCGGTCATCCAAGTCATGGGGATCTCCTCACCATCCCCAAGTACCAAGGTAGCAAAGAACTGATGGATCAAAGTGATGTTATAGGGCTCTTGAATCTTCATGAGTGGATGGAGCCCAAGCTTGCGAGTGATCCACACAGCCTCTCCAAAATAGGCACTGTACTTGGCAAAATGAGAGAAGTCCATGACCGTCTGAGGGCAAACCGGATACTTCTTGAGAGAAGCATAGAATTCCTTCATGATCAGCTCTTGCTCTTTACGGACAAAGCAACGGTCACGAGAGTTCCGCGGGAGAGTGTACATGTCCCTCTTCCTCATCTCAACAAATTCAGATGACGACAGCCCTTCCAAGATCACAAGGCTATCGAACTTGACCTTCTTAGCTGCCTCAGCCCGTTCCTCCTCAGCCATCCTTGTCTTGAGCTTCTTCGCATCCCTTGCTTGCTGAGCAATGATTGACCTCTGAACAAGAGCCCCTGTGGCGGGATTGACAACCAACTTGTCCTTGCTATGAGCGGCCGGTTTCCGAGAACCACCTGCACCTGTGAATGAGTGAGGAAGATAGCAAGGTTGAGGTGACATGTCCTAGAATCAAAAAGTAAGCAACTATGATGTGACCTAGTGCACTCAGGCCTGATCTAGCCGGAGTCTCCGGGGACTCGGGCCGGAGTCTCCGGCCAAAACCGGAGACTTTGCGTCCAGGCCGGAGTCTCCGGCCACAGGGGCCGGAGTCTCCGGTTGGATGCAGGAGCCCAAGCCTAGGAGACTACATTTGAACAAATCGAGTGCAAAATCCACAATAAAGTTGCAAGGAAGACGATTGATAGCCACTAGAAGGTAGTACACCATATCAAACTAAGGGAAACATGCAAATCTCATAGATCTAGGGAGAACTAGATGAAGGAGATTGAGAGCAAGTTTACCGGAGTCCATGGCACGAAATCGACCGGTGGGATTGATCCCACACCTTCAAGAACTTGTTTTGTCGGTAGCACGGCGGATCCCGAAGCTTGGAGAGGCTCCGGGGGCGATCTTGGACAATGGTGGCGGCAGGGGAAGAGCAGGGGCACGGGGGTGGATGGGGAAGAATGAACCGTTCTTCCCCACCCCGTGCCCTAAGTATTTGTTTCAAAACTGCCCGGCCGGAGTCTCCGGTACTTACCCCGGAGTCTCCGGCCCACCGGAGTCTCCGGGCTGTAAACCCCGGAGTCTCCGGCCCCCCATTGACAAGATCACATTTATAGTGGAAAAGGACATGTCATTTAAAGATGAGTATGTTTGAGGATGAGATAGGCTTGGGATGGACACATTGTCACTGTGTGGTACAAAATGCTCATGTTTGCAAGCATGCAAATAAAATCAAATAAGACCAAACATGAGCATGTTCCCATAAAAAATAAGACAATAAAATCAAATGGGAAACTCCTCCACTAGGGAGGTTGGTGACCAAAAGGCCACCATGTATGAGTATATAGGTATGGCACCGCGAAGATATATCTTGGGCCCAAAACCTAGACTCATCGATTAAGCTCAAAAATGTCACAAATGATAAGATAGAACAATACGCTTACTATTGGCATTATGGGGGGAGGGATAGTCCAATCAATTAGGACCGCACTCCCCCTATTTCCATGCCTACATCTAGAACAACACACAAGTTAGAGTATGGGAGTAAATGCACCTAGCTCAAGCCACATTGCTTGAATCAATGATATTTAGTTCATGCCTCAGTTCCCGGAATCTTGCTTCATCAAGAGGCTTTGTGAATATATCGGCAAGTTGCTCATGAGTGCCAACATAAGATAGATCAATATCTCCACGGTTGACATGATCCCGAATGAAATGATGACGAATCTCAATATGCTTCGTCTTGTTGTGTTGCACCGGATTGTGAGCGATCTTGATTGCACTTTCATTATCACATAAAAGAGGCACTTTGTCAAAAATGACACCGTAATCCTTCAAAGTTTGCCTCATCCATAAGAGTTGTGCACAACAACTAGCCGCGGCTACATATTCGGCTTCGGTGGTAGAGAGAGACACACAATTTTGTTTCTTAGATGACCAACACACCAAAGACCTACCAAGAAATTGGCAAGCCCTGGAGGTTGATTTCCGTTCCACTTTGTCTCCCGCCCAATCCGAATCCGAGTAACCTACAAGATCAAAACTTGCTCCTTTTGGATACCAAAGACCAAAGTTAGGGGTATTCACTAAATATCGAAAGATTCTTTTGACCGCCACTAAGTGGCTTTCTTTTGGTGCGGCTTGAAAACGTGCACAAACTCCCACACTTAACATAATGTCCGGTCTAGATGCACAAAGGTAAAGCAAGGAATCAATCATAGATCTATAAAGTTTTTGATCCACTTCTTTACCATTAGGATCGAGATCAAGATTAACCTTTGTTGGCATGGGAGTCTTTGCACCTTTGACTCCTATCATCTCGAACCTGTTGAGCATGTCTTGGGTATATTTGGCTTGGTTCACAAAAGTCCCTCCCTTCAATTGTTTGACTTCAAATCCAAGGAAGAACTCTAACTCCCCCATCATAGACATCTCAAACTTGTCGGTCATGAGCTTGGCAAACTCATTATTGAAAGCTTTGTTAGTAGAACCAAATATAATATCATCAACATATAATTGGCAAATGAAAAGCTCCCCATTGACCTTCTTAGTAAAAAGAGTGGGATCGATCACCCCAATTTCAAAACCACGATCAACCAATAACTCTTTAAGGTGCTCATACCACGCACGTGGGGCTTGTTTGAGGCCATAGAGCGCCTTATCAAGTTTGTAAATGTGGTTAGGAAACTTGGGGTTTTCGAAGCCCGGGGGTTGCTTCACAAAAACCAATTCATTTAAGGGACCATTGAGAAATGCACTTTTAACATCCATTTATTGGAGTTTAAAGTTATGATGTGATGCATATGCAAGTAAGATGCGAATGGATTCAAGATGGGCAACGGGAGCGAAAGTTTCACCAAAGTCAATACCCTCAACTTGGGAGAAACCTTGAGCCACCAATCTTGCCTTGTTACGAATGACTATGCCATTTGCATCTTGCTTGTTCTTGAAGATCCACTTGGTCCCAATGACATTACGGCAATCTTTAGGCCTTTCTACTAGAGTCCAAACTTTGTTGCGCTCGAAGTTGTTGAGTTCATCATGCATGGCATCAAGCCAATCCGGATCCTCAAGCGCCTCATAAACTTTCTTGGGTTCTACACAAGAGACAAAAGCATGATGAGAGCTAAAGTTAGAAAGTTGCCTCCTAGTGGAGACACCTTTACGAACACTCCCAACCACATTTTCCAAGGATATGCTTCTTCGTCGAAGAATGGACTCAAGCTTCTTCTCACGGTGAGTGCGAGCCTCAAGAGGAGATTCTTGAGAGACTACTTGATCATCTTCATGATCACTGTTCTGGTCCTCGCCTTGACCATCAAGTGGCCCATAGCCACGGAATTCCGAAGGATCTTCATCAAGGCCTTGATCATCCCCGGAGACTGCGGTATCCATACCCGGAGACTCCGGTATAGGCCGGAGAGTCCGGACCACAGGGGCCGGAGTCTCCGGGCAAGATTGCTCGGTGGGATGATCTTGAGGTTGAGGGTGCGCAGCTTGTCTTTGGTCAATGTCCTGTGGATGTTCAGCAGGTGAAGGCTCCACATGTGTAGAGCATTTTCCTTCTCCTTCGGCCAAAAGGTGTCCCTCAATGGGCCGGAAGAATCCGACACCCATTCTTCTTATGGCTTGGGGAGGAATTTCGTCACCTACATCACGAACACCACTTTGTCCCACAAAAGGAACCATTATCCTCATCGAACCTCACATTACAAGTCTCTATAACATGCCCGGTGGACTTGCTATAGATCCTATAGGAATGTGAGTCCGTGGAGTAACCAACAAAGATACCCTCTGTAGCTTTAGAATCAAAATTTGACAATCGAACACCTTTCTTGAGATAGAAACACTTACAACCAAATACCCGGAAGTACATGATGTTGGGCTTTTGCTCGGTAAGAATTTCATATGGAGTCTTGTTCAAGTTCTTGCGGAGATAAAGCCGGTTGGTGGCATGGCATGCGGTATTAATAGCTTCGGCCCAAAAGTTGTATGGAGACTTGAACCCCGCCAACATAGTTCTTGCCGCATCCATAAGAGTACGGTTCTTCCTCTCGGCAACTCCATTTTGTTGCGGGGTATATGCAGCGGAATATTGATGTTTGATACCCGCATCACTAAGAAACTCATTTAGGGAGTAGTTCTTGAACTCGGTGCCATTGTCACTTCTTATAGTCAATATGGTGGTATTGAATTGACGCTCAACTTCGGTGGCAAAGTCTTTGACGGTTTGTTGGGTCTCACTCTTGAACTCAAAGAAATAAACCCAAGTGTATCTTGAATAGTCATCGACAATCACCAAGCAATATTTCTTGCCACCAAGACTTGCATAAGTGGGAGGTCCAAAGAGATCCATGTGAAGGAGCTCCAAGCACCTCTTGGAAGAGATAATAGTCTTGCTTGGATGACTTGTTTCATGCATCTTACCTTCAATACATGCCCTACAAACACGATCTTTGGCAAAAGAAACATCCTTTAGTCCGAGTATGTGGCCGCCGGTGTAGAGATTTTGTAAAGCTCTCATATTGACGTGGGCTAACCGGCGATGCCAAAGCCATCCCACGTCGGCCTTAGCAATTAGGCATATCGCGGCCGTAGTGGGTTTCTCCGAAAAGTCCACCACATACAAGCCATTTTTGACATACCCAACAAAGGCAACCTTGAGAGACTTACTCCACATGACGACCACAATATCAACATCAAAATATGTGGCATAGCCCATAGTAGCAAGTTGATGAACGGAAAGTAGGTTATAACCAATGGTTTTGACAAGCATGACATTCACTAGGGACACGTCCGGAAGCAATGTGGCACCACTATGAGACCGTGACATTTGAAGTATTGGGCTTTAGATCTTCCACAATATTTTTTGCTTCCGGTCATGTGGCTTGTGGCACCACTATCAATAATCCATTTTCCTCCTCCGGAAGCAATGTCCTACAAGAGATTAATTCTTGGTTTTAGGTCCCCATTTTTGAATGGGTCCTCTTTTGTTAGTCACAAGAATCTTAGGTACCCAAATAGCATATTCAATGTAACCATTATAGGGACCAACATATTTAGCATAGACATCACCATAATAGTCCCTAAGAAGAACATAATGAGGGTTATATTTTCCTGCAAAATTATTGTGAGAAGGGCCGGAGACTCCGGCCTTTGGGAGCGGAGACTCCGGGGTAGATGAACTAACCGGAGACTCCGGAACCTTTGACCCGGAGACTCCGGTCTCCTCGATTTTCTTCTTTCCATTCAGCTCCTCCCACTCCTCCTCGGTGTAACAAATATCAAATGGGACATGAGGAGTAGGAGCAGCAGCAGGCTTTGTCTTCTTCTTGTTCTTCTTATTCTTCTTCTTGTTTGAGGACTCGGCCACCAAACAAAGATCCTCTTTCTTTGAGGACTCGGCAACAAATCCGAGGCCCTCCTTTCCCTTGAACAATCTTTGATTGTTCAAGAGATCATTGAGATTCTTCTCTCCTTGAATGCAAGTAGCAAGGCCCTTAGCAAGATCGGCCTTCAACCTATTGTTCTCCTCAATGATATCACTATGATCACAAATAGAGTTAGAAGAACAAGGAACTTCAATAACTTGCATTGGTGGGACTTTAGATTGTTCAATAGTTAGTTGAATTTGAAGTTGTTCACGAATCTTGGTGAGATGCGAGAATTTGCCTTCCAAAGCCTTGTGGGCTTCTTCAAGCTTCTCAAACTTCTCACGAAGATCATTATGACCAACGTCAAATTCAACTTTCTCCTTTTTAAGCAACTTGACCATAGCAAGAGCATGGTCACGTTCTTTAGTGAGTTTTGACAAGATTAGATTATGAGACTCTTCTAGTCCCAACAATTTCTCCTCTAAAGAGACTCTCAAGTTTTGCTCTTCTTCGAGCTCAATTGATAGAGAGCCAATATCATCGGCGGCTAATCTTTCCAACTCCTCCTTCTCCTTGATAGTGTCATGGGCATCACCAATTTCACACATTAGTGTCTCAAAGTATATCTTGGTTGGCCCCTTTATGTTAGCAAGAAAATCATCACAAGAAACTAGTTCTTTCTTAATCTTAAGACTACTCACATCATCCATAGAGGTAGCATTGGAATGTGATGATGAAGGAGTAGGTGATGAGGTTACCTCCGAGGCCTTAGCCATAAGACACTTGTGAGTGGTGATGATGGCGTTCTTATTTTGTGAGTTGAAGAGGGATGTAGGTGGTGTGGAGACAATGGCAATGGCGGCCACTTCTCCATTCTCTTCATCAACGGAGTCATCATCATCGGACTCGGAGTCATACTCCCCATGAACCACCAATACCCTTTCTCCTTTCTTCTTGTTGTCCTTGTTCCCATGCTTCTTGGATGGGTAGAACTTTGATGACCGGCGCTTGGGGATGAGCCGGCCTTCATTGTCCTCCTTGTTCTCATAAGGACATTCGGCGATGAAGTGCTTGATTCCTCCACAATTGTAGCAATGCCTCACTTTAGAGTCACCACCCTTCCTTGGAAAGGATTTGAACTTGGATCCCTTCGTCTTGTGCTTGTTGGCATCCCAAAAGGCATTTGCATTGAGAGCCAAGTGTTCATGGAGTGCAAACTTGAGATCTTCCGGAGACCAACACTCTTCTTCATATATTTCTTCTTCTCCTTCTCCTTGCTTGGACACCACCTTGGCCTTGAGAGCAAGATTGTGAACTCCTTGTCCGGCAAGAACACGGGCTCTAGTCTCTTCCGCGTTCTTCTTCAAGATAGACAAGGCGGTGAACTCGCAAAGAACTTCATTTGAGGTCATACTCCCAAAATCCGGTCTTGAACGGATTATCTCGGACCGCATGGGTTCTCTTGGGTTGATGGAGGTGATGAACATACGCTTGATATAGTCATCACCATTGTCTTTGCACCCAAACCCGGTCAAGGCCATTGCAAGAGCCAAGATCCTTTGGTACATCTCATCGGGAGTCTCATTATCACGCATAATGAAATCCCTTTCTTCACTCTTGAGCTCATCAAACTTGGAGGACCGAATACTTTCATTCCCAATGAAGAGCATAGTGAGATAGTCCCATACTTCCTTGGCGGTGCTCAAGTTGTTGATGTGTACCGCATGAGTATCCGGTACGGCTTGCTGAAGGAGATGCTTGGCGGTGGCATTGAGTTGCTCATCAACTTCTTCCCTTCCGGTCAAGTTGAGAGGATCATGAGGTGCAAAGCCATTTTCTATGACCCTCCATAAATGAGTAGAAGAGCTAGAAATATGAGATTTCATTAGTCCTTGCCATTTAATAAAATTGCGAGAATCAAGCTTAGGAGGAGATCCCATGTTGTTAATGTGTGGCATAGGATAATGGACCGGCGGAGGGGAGTAAGTGTTAGGGGGTGGAATGTTAGCACCCTTTGCCGGACCATCATTTTCCTTAGGAGGGTCACCTTTATTCTCGGCGGAGGTGGAGCCATTGTTAGGTGGCTTCACCTTAGCCAAAGAGAGTTCCACAATAGGTGTGGTGTTTGGGTCGGTGGGCCCGGAAGGTTTTCTTCCAAAATATTCCTCAAACATAGCCTTCATCTCCAATCTCATGGTGGTTTGCATTGTGTCCAAGGACGCCAAGTGCTCCTCACGTGAGATTGAAGAGGAAGAGATAGATGGAGGAGTATCTTCGGGAGGAGTTTCTTTACTCTTATCCCCTTCCATAGTTGCTCAAACTCTTAGGCGGTTAAGCCCGAATAAGAGACCACGCTCTGATACCAATTGAAAGGATCGTATGAGCGACTAGAGGGGGGGGGGTGAATAGGAGCTACCCAAATTTTTTACTTCTTTTCAAGTTAAGGCTAGACAAGAAGGTAAATTCTCTAGATGTGCTACTAAGTGAATTTACCTAGAGTGATAAGCAAGCTAGCAATAACAATATAAGTAAAGGTACGAGTAAAGGATAGAGGTAACCGCAATGGAGACACGAAGACACAAGGATGTATTCCCGTAGTTCCTTCCTTGTTACGGGAAGTACGTCTACGTTGGAGAGGTGTGGTGCCACAAAGGCCACCAACGCCACAAAGGCTCACCCTATTCTCCGGTGAACAAGCCACAAATGCGAGTTCACGCTCCACTAAGCGATGCCCTTGAAGGCGGCACGACACCTTTACACAAAGTATTGGGGCAAGCTCCACAACTCAATTGGAGGCTCCCAATAGGCCCACCAAGCTCTTACACACAAAGTTTAGCTTGGAGGACGGCTTCTTCTGGCTAGGAATCCGATGAATCACACAAGTTACAAGCCCCTCAACAAAGAGAGGGGTGAAATCAAATCGCCTTGGTGGAAGTGTAGATCTAGGTCTTCTCCCTCAAATCCCAAAAGGGCTTTGAGTTCTATTGGCTAGGGAGAGAGAACTAGTGCTTTGAAGCTTTGGAACAATGGAGGAGAGAGAGTGGAAGCCGCAGCCAGCTCTTGAGGAAGAAGAAGGCTTTATATAGTCCTCCACGAAATGTAGCCGTTGCTGGACGACTAGGGCCGGAGTCTCCGGCCAGTAGGGCCGGAGTCTCCGCCCTAAGTGACTCCAGGGCCGGAGTCTCCGGCCAGAGACAAAAGTCTCCGGCCCAACTCCGGCCTGGTCTCTGAAACGTCCGAGCCTTTAGCAAACCCTAGCCCAGCCAGACAGACCGGAGTCTCCGGCCCCTGGGGACCGGAGTCTCCGGCCACAGCATGCCAGCCCGGAGTCTCCGGCCAGAGACAGAAAGTCTCCGGCCCAACTCCGGACGGGCATCTGGCGCGTCCGACTCTGGGGGTTGCCTGGGCGAGTCCCCTAGGCCGGAGTCTCCGGCCACCAGGGCCGGAGTCTCCGCCCTAGAAGAGGCAACAGCAGCACTTCGTGGATGTCCTCTCCACCATTTCCACCTTCGCGAAGCACCCTACAAGACAACTAAGCCCTAACTCCACTACTGGACTACGGGCTCCGATCTTTTCAACCTTTTTGGGGTGCACCTCCGCGAGATCCTGAAATAACCTAGAAAATCTGCAGGACTTTAATAGTATGGTTAAATCACCAAATGTTGTTAACAAACACCGAAATACATTTATTAGGGAAATGCTCTTTCAAATATGTTCTGGCGAAGGCACAAATGGGAGGTGTGTTTCAGCAAACACCAGAAAATAATAGTACTACCTCCATCTCAAGGAATAAGGCGTCCTTGTTTTGCGTGTTTTTTTTACCAAGATTTGCTCCAAATATATACAGAATGTTGGTATAAAATTAGCATCATTGAAAATTATGTTTCAATACAGATCTAACGATACTAATTTTACACAATATAATCAAGATTTAGTTGCTCTATTTATTCAATCAAAATTTGCTTTGGAATACGCGTGCGCCTTATTCATTGAAACAGAGGTAGTATCATGTAGCAAACTTTCTCTTGAGTAATCTAGGCTAGTCTGAGCTCATTTTACAATTGGTATGAAAATTTGGATAGTCTGTAACTTTGTCCCAATAATTTAATAAACCTTAGAAAGTCTAGAAAAATTTCAGCAATATAAACAACCTTTCATATTCAATCTTTTATTAGATGTTCTTGAAAAGTATGGATTCGTAAAACATTTTTTGCGACAGAGCAGCCCTAAAAACATGTGTGTTAGTATAATTTCCTCTTACTAGTAAATGTACACGTGTGTGCATTATATAAATTTATTTATCATTCTTTGCCATGTTGGCCTTCTCGAATTTTTTACTCCAGCATTCGTGAATATTTTCCTATGTTTGAAATATTAAGGTACAGTATAGAACAAATGACTTTAACATTAAGTCTATAAACTTAACAAAGACGCATCTGAGCTGCCAACGATGACTATAGTTGGGTATTTGTTGTTGGTAGCTCATGCACTCCATGTTTTCATTGTATTTGTAAAAAAGAGAGGATGAAACGACCTCAAATCATGGTAAAGTAGCAAATTCAGTATTCCAGTATGTGTGATAATGGTCAAGCTTCATGAAAGAAGCCTACAAGTTCAGCAAGGCATAAACAGGAAAGAATCAATACTACGAAAAGGAGTTCAGTAGTGATAATTTTGCGGTTCACAATTGTAATGGCCCTTCTCCAAACACACATGATATTGGCAATAATTTAATCATTGTGGCTCAACATATTCAACAATTGAAATAAATAAACCAACATAAAGCATCCACCATTTTTCATTACCTGGCAAATATATACCAATATAGAGACCCAGTCTTCTGCCCTCGCCTATAACCAACAGTCAAAACCGTGTTACTAATTGAAAATAGACCCTCTTATATCAAACATGACTCAGATTATTGGTCATCCGATTTTTCTATAGTTAACACATTTTGTATCTTTGAGATATTCAATGTTTTGCTGAAATTAGTGTAGCAGCAACACACTCACACGAAACAGTGGTGTGTTATCTAAATTCTAATTTTAATTCGAGAGTTTCCCGACTCAGAATTTCAGAGAGACTAAGGACTTTTCTTGTATTCAGCTGAAAGTTGAAGATAAGAAAAAACAGGGAATGATTTACATGGTGGGAGGAGCATATACCGGGACTATGTATGTTTCGTGTGCAGCGATGCGAGGCCGCCGTCTACCTGGGTGGGCGGCAGCGGTGTCCTCGCGACAGACAGGGCGGCGGCGTTCTAGAAAACAATGACGTTGAGGATGGCTACAGCCTCCCTGGTGAGGGGCGTCGGCGGCTGTGCTGGTGAAGGGCGACAACGGCGTTCTGGGTCATGGGGGCGGCCGCGTTGGTGATGGGCGTCGGCGGCTACGCTGGTGAGGGGTGTCGGCGGCTTGCCGGAAGATGGCGACGTGTTGAGGATGGGGAAGGACGGCGACAAATACGCTCGTGAGGGCATCCGTGGCGATCTTGGGCGGTTGACGACTTGACGCAGGGTGTTGTTTTGGGGATTTTTTCCTTAGCAGAACGGATATTGATTAGCGATCAGCGAGGATGGAGTTGTCCGTCAATCTGTTTTAGCGCTAATGATGGGATACATTTGAAGCATTAGATGTCAATCCGATGGTCCGGATCTGTTGGATCTGTCCCCCTCTATGTCTTTTTTATATTAGTATATTAGTATTAGTATTAGTATAGATATAGATATCTTTACTATTAAATGAGAGTTTGTGATGGTACATCGTCTTCATATTTTTTGACATCAAACATTCAACGCATCCAGACCGTCTGATCTATATCTGATGGCATACATATTTCACAGCCAAAAAAGATAAGACTTAAAAGCCCAATCCGTAAACATAAAATCAGGAATGAGATTCCCAAGTTTCCTAAGTATCCTCTCCATAGGTCAGGTGTATGGGATTGGCCGTTAAATCCTCCTCTCTCTTATTTTTTCTCTAATCAGTGCATATCTTTCATAATTAACAACGTTAATCAACCTTCCATTTTACTGGGGCACACTACAATATAGATTGCTTTGTCGATGCCAGCACAACCAATCGGATGAAACACAAAGAGTAATTAGAGGAAGGGAAAGAGGTCCACCGATCCATTAAAACAAGAGTATTTATCTATTTGAAAACTAAATCGGAACAAACTGATTTTGGTTTTACATACACTGGAACGAAGAGAGTACTCAGTCTATTTATACGTGTCGAATGACAGTAGTGACTGGGGCAAAGGTGTGATGTTATGGTATTTACGGCTCACTTATAAAAACCAAATGTTCCAATTAGCTCAGAATTAAGTTCGTGTTACAAATTAGCATGGTATCAAATTAGAAATATTCCCTTATCTTATTTATTTTAATACTCGGTTTGCATGCCGTCAACAAATTATGTGAAACCGGTCCCTTCTCTGGCTATGCATGCATGAAATAGTCGGAATGATTGAGCAGTTTGCATATCTCCCTTGCGGGCTTGCGGATGTAAAATAAAAAAAATTCATATGAGCCTCTACGTTAATAATTTTGGCTAAATAAAAATATTGTTACTATTGGTCGTTGATGAGAGGAATACATCGGAGAAGTGAGTCGCTCCTACTCAGTTATCGGTCGCCTATGTCGTAGTGATTCTCCAAGTGAGCCCTAAACACCGAAATCAGGGGAGCATGTGAACCGTTCCTCTCTGTTCTTCCTACTCTCTAGGACAGTGAAGGATCAACAAGAAATGCATGCATCGGCTAGGTTACTGGATGGTGTAATTACAGGGAGAGAAAATGTGGGACTATACATTTAGAGAATTAAGCCCCATGGATCTATGAACATGGAATATTTGAAAAATTTAGCGAGTTTCACTCTTTTAGAGAATGTCCCATGGTTTGACATTCTCCTCCACACTTTTTTGCACTTTTGAGTAGCAAGGGTGCCATGGTAAAAATTTAGCAAGCTTCACTCTTAAAGTCTCTCCCACTCCGCCTCAGCATATCAGCAATCAAATACGTCTACTTTTAATCTGAAGCCACAACCATTAAAGCAGAGAGGTGGGGTAAGATTGGAGGAGGCGATGAGCGTGCCGAGTTCATTGATGACGAGGGTGCCAAAAGAGGAGGAACACGACTTGGACTCACAACCATAGCTATATTTTGTTCTCCGTGCGCGATTGTTGCTCAGACGTGGTAGTGGATTGACTGTGTGTGAGGCGTCATTGGCCTCACCGGGAGAGCATCCTCGACCTCTAGCAAGGGTTTCAAGACGAGAAAGAAAATTTTAATACATTTGCTAAAAATACCAAGCAAATTAAGCCAAAGACAACATCCATTACATCATGCCCAATGACGCCAAATAATACAATTTAGGGAAATACATTCAAGCAAGGTGCAATCTTAATGATCTGACAATACGATCATGTGCTGTCTTTTTATGCGTATAAATATTCATATGTATTATATATGTTGCGGGTAAAAAACAACCGTAGCAACACACAGACATTTAACTAGTAGATTTAGATATAGACTAGATATTGGTCATATTTCCTTTCTTTTTTACTTATCACTAGAAAACATTAGATTCTGCAGTCCACTTGAGCAAAAGAAATCTCCAGCTGACCCTAAATAAACTGGAAACGGTAGGGGAAATAAATATTCCTAGGGCGTAGCAGGAGGCGGCCAATCTGCAGACACATCGCTTTCCGCTTCCGCCGCGCGGCCGTCTCCTCCAACCTCTCGCGCCTCACCCTCCCTCCCTCCCCTAAACCCCTGGCTGAACCCTAGCCACCGTCTCCGGGAGCATGCACGCCAGGTTGCTCAGCGCCCCGTCCCGCGCCTCCGTCTCCACCTCATTCTCATCCCTCCCCTCCGCCGGCCTCCACCCCCGCCGCGCCTCGTGGGACCCGCGGCCGCCAATCCGGAGCTCCGCCGCGCCGCCGCTCTCGCTGCGAGCCCGCGCCGCCATGGAGCCCGCTCCGTTCGAGGGGTAAGCTCTTCGCGCCGATTGTTGTGTCTCGGGCTTCCCGGCCGGCGAATTCCTGGCGATTTCCATGTTGCTTGGGCGTCGTCCCAGAGTTTTTTTTTTACCTGATTGGTGTGCTTCTGCGTGTGCGGTGTTTCAGGCAGAGCGACCCGCCCGCTCATGGCGTCTCGGATAGGGTCGTCGGGGTGCTGGGGGGAGGCCAGCTGGGGAAGATGCTCTGCCAGGCGGCCAGCCAGATGGGGATCAAAGTGGCCGTCCTGGACCCCCTCGAGAACTGCCCGGCAAGCTCAGTTTGTCACGAGCATGTGGTAGGGAGCTTCGACGACGGTGACACGGTCCGCGAGTTCGCGAAGAGGTAGGTCAAATTGCTGTCCGGCTTGGTTTATCCGGAGCCGGCATCCCTCTGCACATACTGTTCTCAAATTGCTTTGACAAATCTTTACAATGATTCTAGGTGCGATGTTTTAACTTTTGAAATTGAGCATGTTGATGCTGCAACGCTGGAGAGACTTGAAAAACAGGGCGTTGTTTGTGAACCCAAAGCCTCTACGATCATGATTATTCAGGTAGTCGTTCCCTTCTTGTGCCAACCCTCTTCCTCTTTTGACGGCTTCGTACTACAGCTACTAGCATGTGCCACAAGCAGCAGATGAATTTTCACCTTCTGTATGAGCTATTGTTTGATTCGTTGATTGGTGCTCTCTTACAGGACAAGTTCAGGCAGAAAGAACATTTCTCAAAATTTGGAATCCCGTTACCTGACTTTGTTGAAGTAATACACTATCATCTTACTTTTGTGGCATTATTATTGGAGTTTTAAGTGTTTCGGTATAAACTCCTAATGTTGTTTTGCAGGTTGATACTTTGAGTAGTATAGAGAAAGCTGGGGAAATGTTTGGCTATCCTCTAATGGTCAAAAGTAAAAGATTGGCATATGATGGTCGTGGGAATGCTGTTGCACACGATAAAAAGGATCTATCTTCTGTTGTTTCTTGTAAGTCTGATAAGAATTGATTCAGAACAACCTTTTCTTATTGAATCCCTAAAATCAGAAGCTGTTCTTTGGTTTCCTAAATCAACTTGTAAGGAGAGCTAGCATTTAAACTTTTTAAGCTATTATTTGGTGGGCCCATGTTTTTTGTAAACAAAATCTGACATTGTGACTTGACCCAATCATGTATAAAAAAATCAACTGACGCTGAAACTAATTTCCACTAATTGCTGCAGCTCTGGGTGGGTTTGAGCATGGTTTGTATGTTGAGAGGTGGACACCTTTTGCAAAGGTTAGTTTAAGTTCAATTTCATTTAGTAAAGCAGTAAATGAAAGTTCATTAAATTTGGTCAAACCCCCAGCTATTTTTGTTTCTTTACCTACAGTATATTGTAAGTTGTAAAATATATATTTTCTGTAAATTGGATCTTTTGAGAGTTTTAAGGAACTAGATTTTTGTCCGTTCAGTTTGACACCTATTAACATTGTGGTTCACCTAGCGAATGATTTGTACTTGTCATTCACATTTTGTTTAGTCACCATCATTTTGTAAAATTTGGCAGCATGTTCATACTACTATTGGTTTCTAGTGGTTGTGTATATGGCAGTTTCATGTTTGTGAGCTTGAGATAAATATATGATAAGTTTGGAAAGTTTATTTCAAAATATTTGTTGGGTAAAAACCCCAAACATCCCCCGCGTCGCTCTCTCCCCAGGAGCGGCACGGGCGGCGCCGACGCCCAGCCACCTCCGGCCCCCACCACCTCCTCCCCCTCCCTTGCCGTCGCCGGTGGTCTCCACCGGGCAAAGCCCGGGCGGAGCGGCGGCGGCAGGGCTCTGCTTCTCTCGTCGGTGGGGTGTTTCGCGGGCGAGCAGGGGATCTCTTCAGCTGCCCCTGTGCGACTGCTCTGCTCCTGGCCGCCGGGGCTTTGCGGCCTACTGGCAGTGGAAGCTGCGGTGTGGTGGGGGCGGCGGCCCCGGGAATCTGCGCGCTTTCTTGCTGTCTGCACTGCGGCACGGGATGTGCATTTGGCGGGGAGCAACGCGGCGTGAGGTTTTGTGGTGCGGTCTTCCGCGGTGGTGGTGGGTAGCGGCGTGTTGCAGGGTTTGCACGGCTTGGGCGAGTGGCGGATAGGTCACGGCGTCTTCGTGTTTGGTGAGCTCCAGGTGAAAGCCTTGCAACGACTTAGGTCGTTGCCGGCGATGATGGAGTCCTAGGACGCACCTCCACTCCATGGAGGCATCGTTGAGGAGCCCTTCACCTCCCTCGTCGTTCGTGCCTCAGGCTCTTTGGGTGAAAATCCAAGTTTCGACCCTGGTCGGAGCGGGTGTCAGTGACGTCATCATCGCTTCCCCCTTGGGGGCGTCGCCTTTGGAGGTCTGGTGCTTCGTCTGCTCGTTTTGGCTCGTGTCGCTCTGCATCTACTTTGTCGGCTAGGCGTGTACGCGGCCCTGGGCCGGTGTGGAGGTCGGAGCGGCGGCTTCGGACTTCGTCTTCGTTTCGTTGGTGTCGACTGTGGTCGCTTGGGTGGCAGGGTCGTCGGCCTTGCAGGGACGCGGTCTTGGGACCGGTGTGTGTGTTAGAGAGGTTCGGATGCTGGAGTGGCGGCTCCGGGAGAGGTTGTCTTCTTGTTGAGTGTCGTCTCTTGATGCTTGGGCGCAAGAGTCGTCAGCTCGTGTGGGACGCGGCCTCGGGGCCGGTGTGTCGTGTTGTATCGGTTTTCGGCCAGTTTCCCTTATTTACTGGACACTCTCTTCTTCTTAATGAATAGGCTGAGCTCCTGCTGGTTGCGCTAAAAAAATAAATTTGTTGGGTCTCTTTTAGAATTTGAGTAGAGGATACCATGATAGGAATAATAGAACAGAACGGATTGCTTCAATACTTATGAAATTGTCATGGGTTATAGACTTATAGTTGATTGTTAAGGCTTTTTTTGTTTTGCTTATGCATATCTTTTTTCTATCGTTCTTTCACTTAGGAGCTTTCTGTAATTGTGGCAAGGAGCAGGGATGGTTGCACCGCCTGCTATCCTGTTGTTGAAACCATTCATAAGTAAGATATTCCTTTTGTTTATGAGTATTTATCTTATTTTGCTGCTTGTTGTTATTTATGTGTTGCCCTGTTTCAGAATTTTCAAATATGAATCTTTTCTTTGGAACATGCAGGGATAACATCTGTCATGTTGTTGAAGCTCCCGCTGTGATACCTGAGAAAATGAAGAAGTTAGCTACTAGTGTAGCTGAAAAAGCAATCAAATCATTAGAAGGCGCTGGTGTTTTCGCTGTAGAACTATTTTTAACAAATGATAATCAGGTTTGTTCGAACATTTACACACATATTTTATAATTGAATCCTTTATAGTGGTGCTGGCAACTTTCCCCTCATGTTAATAATTTTACTAGGTTTTGTTGAATGAAGTAGCCCCTAGGCCTCACAATAGTGGACATCAGACTATCGAGGCATCTTACACTTCACAATATGAGCAACATTTACGTGCTATTCTTGGACTTCCTCTTGGCGATCCTTCAATGAAAGCACCAGCAGCAATAATGTATAACATCCTAGGCGAGGATGAGGTATATATATTTTTGTTTCTTTTATTTATCTTTCATTTTGTGCTATGTTAGACATTGATAATTAGGTAAATAGTTGCTAGATTATGATAGTTACTTGTAGGTCACCGTTACCCAGGTACTTTTACAATATAATATTGAACACCAATTGCTACAGGGTGAGTCAGGATTTGTTTTGGCGCATCAGTTGATGAAGAGGGCATTAAATATTCCAGGTGCATCAGTCCATTGGTAT
This sequence comes from Dactylis glomerata, assembly GCA_007115705.1. NCBI lineage: Eukaryota > Viridiplantae > Streptophyta > Magnoliopsida > Poales > Poaceae > Dactylis > Dactylis glomerata. The sequence continues at coordinate 2,989,014 of QXEO01000344.1, forward strand.
GCAAAACCAGGTTTGGCCCACACACTTTGCAAAAAGTTGACAATTTTTCTTGTTGCTTTTCCATGTCACAAATATTATTTAAAGCAATGTTCTTCCAGAGATGCGAAAGCAAAGAAAGATGGGTCATATTACCATTGTGGGGCCTTCTATGTTCATTGTAAAAGCACGATTGGACAAGCTACTGCAAAGAGACACAGATGGTGTGAACAAAGGTTAGATTTATTTGTACCATACCGTGTTCATATCTTTAACTTGCTGTTGGCAGATGTAAAACCTTTTGCTAGTACTGTATGGCTGCATGACTTTATCTTTGTGTGATAACTTTCTTGACCACAGTTTTTCACTGTATGTATTTATTAATGAGGATCTGGATTGATTTCCAAACACCATAAGCATGATTTTCCTTGAGAGTGGCTTGGTGGTGGCTAGGAATGGGAAATAAAGTTTGTATATGTATACATGGATGATTTTCGCACTTGTTCACAGAATAATGAAACACCAGTGCATTAGGATATCAGAAAGTGAGTGTAGGAGGCAGTTGAAATTTTGTATAATGAGTAGCTTTAAACAATTAATAATACCACTGGGGCAAAATATGTCAATAGATGCAGATCTGTTCTGTCTAAATTGTATGTAGTGATTGAAACTTGTTAATGCTTAATCAGCACCCTCGTGATGTTTCGTACTTGCCATGGTGAAATTATTCAGGCTTTTTTTTGGCTGAAATTATTCAGGCTTTTATTATGCAACCTGTCAACCACTTTTAATATGTCTTTGCATCCTATTAATCCCATTTGCTTATGAGGTCTAGAATGTTACCTTAATTACAGTTAGACCACGTGCTGCTGTTATAATGGGTTCGGATTCCGATCTTCCCGTAATGAAAGATGCTGCAGCAGTATTGGAGAAGTTCAACATACCTTTTGAGGTTTAATTTTTGAAACCATTGTGCTGACAAGCTATGGGCTGTTTTGGCCAGTCAAGTCTCACAATGATGCAATATGATGGCTTGCTTGCAGCTTACAATTGTTTCGGCGCATCGTACACCAAAGAGGATGTTTGATTATGCACAATCTGCTAACGAAAGGGGCCTAGAGGTCATAATTGCAGGCGCGGGCGGAGCAGCTCACTTACCAGGTAAGTGTCAATTGACGGAAAAGGCACACTCATGAATTCACCATAGTGCTTTCTAAAAATAAATATTAAGGTGCAATTCTGTGTGTGATGTTATAATCTTGATATCTTACTGGTTGGAATTGCGGTAACTTATTTATGTTTAAACTACATTTCATTATGGGCATCGATAGGTGGTTGCACTTTCTTCTAAAGTAAGTTTGGAGGGGTGGTCATGCGATATAATCACTTACCAAGATCATGCTTTTCTCTATTCTGCCAAGTGTCAGTTATATCGTGTGCCGGAGATGCTGAAATAAAGGAGTATTTCTTGATTAAATGGACACAACATTGAAATTGTTGGCCAAACCTTTTGTCTAAATTCTATTGAGTGTTTTGTTCACTATTTTGTTGCAATCAATTAAGAAGTAAATCTTGTAACTGTTTGTTCCAGGAATGGTGGCTTCATTTACTAATGTTCCTGTAATTGGAGTCCCCATGTGGACTAAGTCATTACAGGGAATGGATTCCCTCCTATCTATTGTGCAAGTGAGTGTTTGAGCCTTTTAAATATCATTTAAAAGTAGAATGGTGAACACCACATAATCATAATCACCACAGTTTATCAGTGCCCAGCTTTTCTTGGTTGATCAGATGCCTTCTAGGTTCTAATTCATTACTTACAGATGAAGCTGATTCTTGTATTATTTTTCTCATCAATTTCACAGATGCCAAAAGGTATTCCTGTTGCTACTGTTGCCATTGGAAATGCAGAAAATGCAGGTTTGTTGGCTGTTCGGATGCTTGCCTCGAGAGATGCTGAGTTGTCGAACAGGTATGGTTTGATTTCTAATGCTATTTTCTTTAAAATTCAGGACAATAAATAACTTTATGTAAGAGTAATTGACCCTTGTGTGTTATTTGCACGGTAAGCCACTGTTTTCCAACTTATCACTGGTTGGAAAGTTGGTGATAACTGATGCAGACCCCTCAATGGTAAAGTTGCCAACCAATGCTAGTCAATGAAATCAGCCAAATATGTTTATATGTTTAAAATTGTGATACTAAACAATAAGTACTTTGTTTACAATCAGTAAAGTTGAAATTTATTGAGATATGCAGTTGGTCAAAATCATAACCTGAATTTGCTGATCAAACTTTTCGAAGTTGTTTGACATTGCTTTTATGGCAAAATGTCATCTTGCTAACAGAGAAATTGGCTTGACCTAACAATCCCTGCTTGGAATCATTGTTTAAAAAACCGGACCGGTGATCGAACCGGTGAGAGAAAATGACAAAAAACTACCACATATGTGCCATTTGTGTCACATACGTACCACTTGTATTTTTTGACACATAAATACCACTTTTGAGGTTGAATCATGACAGATAGCACTAATTTGGCATGTTTATTTTGCAAAATAACCCAATTTTTTTTTTGCCACACATTGATCCTCCTCAATTCCCACCCAAATAAAGAAAATAAAAGGTAAACCCCCGGGTCTGGTCTTCTTCAACTCCGGCAGTAGTCGTCTGTCTCGCCGGTTGCTTCGCTGCGCCAGGAGCGCACCTGCCGTCGCCGCATCGGTCCGGGGCGACGTGCTGCTGGTCAGGCTCACCGCCGGCCGCCGCACACAGGCGAGCTGCACGAGCAGGTGAGAGACGGGAAGAGCCGGTTCGGCGGGGGTGTCTGCCCAGCTGCTCCCTGCACGCCGCAGTTGCTCCCGGCCCTGCTCTAGGTTTAGGGTGGGCTACGGAGGAGCGCAGAAGAGTTTAGGACGCCCGGCCAGGCTCTACGGACCTTCCTCCGAGCAGAATTCCTCGCCGGAGTCATGGCGGCGGCGACGCTCGCGCTCGGCTGCGCGAACATGGGCCAAGATCGGCGTCCGCCGTGAGGCCCGCGGTGAAATCCTGCAGCTGCTCCGCCGCTACCTGCAGGGGAGCGCAATCCCGTCGCAGGAACCCCAAATCGTCAGTCGCCTGCGCCTCCCCCGGCCACCAAATGTCTGGTGGCGACCTTGCCCGGCTGGAGGTGGGCGGCGCCGATCTCTCCCTGCTCACGAAGCTCGCTTGCGTGTGGCGGTGCCCGCCCAGGTCCACGCGCTCGCCGAGCTACTCCCCGACGCCGCGGGACGCGGGGGACTCAGGAGCTCTCCCCAACGGGCGGTGCCGGCGGCAACCTTGCCCGGCTGGAGGTGGGCGGCGCCGGTCTATCCCCTGCTCGCTCAGCCGACCTGCGTGCGGTGGCCGGTTCCCAGGTCTACACGCTCGCGGCGAGGCGGCCGGAGCGGGGTGGCCGCCGGCGACTTCCAGTCACGGGCGGTGGGGAACTGGCAGGATGGACCTTTTTGTGATAAAAAAATAAAATTTGGGGCTTTTTACAAAATAAACGTGGTTGTTAAATTGACACTTGCCACGTTGATCTGACATGTGGGCCCATCTTGTCAGAAACTTTGTTAAAAAGCTAAACACGCACAATTAGTTCTATTTGTCACGGTCACACCTCAAAAGTGGTATTTATGTGTCCAAAAACACAAAAGTGGTACCTATGTGACATAAATGGCACATATGTGGTAGTTTTTTGTCATTTTCTCAACCGGTGAGGACGTCGGTTTAGGTTTTTACTGGTCAAACCACTGGTTCACTGGTTCACTGTCTGGTTTTTTAAGATATAAAGTAATATATGTTTTACTTTATAATGCTGCAAAGACTAAATAATTATGCATTTTAGACTTGCCATTTAGCATAACAATTCACAAAATGACATAACAGAGTAATTGGCAGGTGAGCATCAACTTTCCATGTAAAAGACTAGCCGCATGTATTGCATTTTGCCTGCAACGCAAGCTGCAAACAAGAAGGCGTTGGCTATCACTGTGTAGTTAATAGTAAAAAAGAAAAGCGTCTCTTCATATAACATCAAGCGCCGGTAGCTTGACTGGTCAGCGTAGGTGCATACGATAAACTGGGTGTCAGGTTCGATCTCCGCACTGCGCAATTATTTTTCTAATACTTCGGAAATTAAACCGGTCGAACCAGATAGGCGGTTTAGTGTGAAACCCGGCGGTCGAACCGCGGTTTGTCTGGTTTATCGCGGTTCGGTGGCGCGTCCGGTCCAGTGCGCCTAACAGACCGGCGAGGCTGCTGGTTCCGGTTTTTTCCGGTTCAACCGGCAAACCGGTCCGGTTTTTAAAACTATGCTTGGAATGCGCTTTACCCGTAGCATCCGCGGAATGTTGATGTGTATAGTGTTTGTGTCAAGTATACTGAAGCAGGAATTCTTTCTAATAATCTGGTATATAGCATTATCCTGCAATTAGGGTAGATAAAGAGCTAGGCATCATCCTGCAATTAGGGTAGACAAAGAGCTAGCTCGGCTTGGCTTGGTTAGGCTTGTTAAACTTGCAAGGAAATCACAGCCACAGGACCCTGCAACGACCGGCCAGAGCAAAGCTTTGCAAGGTTGCATGCTGGCATCGATGCAGAGTGGGAAGCGTAGTCTAACATGAAAACTTGGAAGATTCACAGGTTTGAACTGTTGGGGACTTGGGTTGTGTGAGCTCGGATAGTGGGATGGGTGGCACGTGGGTTGTGTTGCTCTTGGTCGTATATGAGCGTAATGAGCAGAGGGTTTGTCATGGATGACAACGTTTTAGATTTTTACTATGTCCGTGGCATCACAATCGTTTAATCCATTTGCAGTTTTTATCTAGTTGGAGTGGTCTTGTTTCATGCGAGCACTCTCACTGGTTACTGTTAATTTGCTATTGGTTTTTTTTCCTAGTGAGTTATTTAGTTGTCTTAAGAACTCACAGTTTTATTACGGTTCTTTTGTTGCAACGACATTCTATGTAGAATCCTGTTAGTCACAGTTTTATTTATGGTTCTTTTGGTGCTATACATTCACTGACTGAACCTCGTTTCATAGTCACTAGGTGTAGTTATTGTCTCTAGTAACTGTTCAGGTTACGCTATACCTATCTTCAGGGTGCAGGCGGACGCGGACTTCTGCAGGCCCGCTCCGGCCGCGCCGCTTAAAATGCCTTAGCGGCGTCACGGACAACCTGCTGTATGTAAGCGGGCTTCACGGCACAGTCTGCGTATATCCTGCTAAGACTGCTTATCCTGCTAATAGCCTGCACAACACACTTTGCATTCGGTAAGCAACCGAGCATGACACTCATCAACTCGCATTTTTTTTTCCGACGGAGAGCGCACTGCAAGTCTTAGCAGTCAGCCTCTCGTCTGCAAGTCCGAGTTGTTACAAGTGCACGAGCTGATCGGTACGTTGTAACAAACCTAGCTCGATTGATTCTCATGCTAGCTTATTCGATTGAGATGTATAGCTGTCAGCCTCTCGTCTGCGTCGCGCGCCCAGCCGCCTACTCGTCGTTGCCTTGCTCGTTCATCACTCCACCTGTTCCATCTCGGAACGTCGCACGTTGTTGATTACCTGCCTTCGTATCTTGCGGAATGGTAATCCTGCGTAACCTGCTAAACCTGCACAGTCCGCATAGATTTGTCCGCGGGCACCTGCAAATCCTGCGATTCACAGTCGCGGCTGCTGCGGCTGATGCGGGCCCATCCGTGGACTTGTCCACTTGCATCCTGAACCTATCTGATCTATATTATTTCTTGCAGGGTATATGAGTATCAGCAAAACATGGAAGACAGCGTGTTGGAGAAAGCACAACGGCTCGAGGAATTAGGTGCGGATGAATATATGAGGCAATATATGAAGCCTTGAGCACTGGCGGTCCATTCTGTTGACATTTCGTAACGTCCAGTCTAACAAAAGCAGATAAATGGCCAACCGTGGGTGAGATTATTAAAAAAAATCTGTAGCCTGCCTGCATGCTCATCCGGCTTTCATTCTTATTGTGCTAATTGTACCTGTGTGCTAAATTTCTCCACCCTTCCAAGTGTTTTCTCCTTGCAGTCCTGGTGGAAGCATAACTTTAGCTTGTAGCGATAAAAGGCTGAAGGAAATTTTGTTGGAAATTAATATACTTTATAGAGAGGGAAACAAAACAAGAATATTTTGCTAGTATTTTATTATGGTGGATATGGCGGCTTCTGCCTACCCTTGGTCATATTTGCGTAATGTTTGTTGTGTGTTAGTAATTGCATCACGGTTGTGACCAAGGGCGAAAACTAGATGCACAGAGCAGTGCATTTCATGAAGAAACTTTGGGGAGCAATGTGTTTCCCTCACGCAAAACGTGACTAAAGACAACTTTGCAGATGTGATAATGTTTGCAAAAGGCTATCACGCTCATGATCTTTATTGAGATTCATGTATATGTAGTCGATATCATTGTTTGATCCGCCTGGCGAGATGACATGCAAACTTTGGTGCTTTACACTAGGTACTTTTTGTTTCTGCTTTCCAACCACCAGTTACATTCAGAGAGACACTGATGATGATTACTTGAAGAGGACTTGTCATGATGGGCAGCTGTGTCCGATTCATGTCCAGGAAAGTTTTCAGTTAACTCTCACTACCCAGACCGTTTTAGGATCCATCGGTCGCCTCGCTCATCAGGACCTCTGTCCTCGGCTCTGATGCATTATCGTGCTTCACTGGACAATTTAGCCAAAAGCTGATGTTCTCACCGAAAATCAGCTCTGATACGGTACTGAGTTTCTACATCGAGTATGCACTGAACAATTCATCTAAAAGCTTAGATCATCTTCAACAGGTGCTCTATACCGCGGGAGCGCTATAAAAACCGCCGGTTTAGAGCATGCACGGTGAAATTTAGTCCTCCAACAGGCGCTGCATACGTGCGTGTCTGTAATTTTTTTTGTACGCGGGACACTTTGTTCTATCCTACGCGCCATATGTTGGGCGTCAGCTCAAGCGTGCGCTATCGTTCTAGTCACATGCGGATGTATTTAAATGCAAATCCGACATATCCCGAGAGCTATTTTCATCGGAATTTTCGAATGAGCATCAAGTTGTTCAAGCATATCACAACGGGGGTGCTGAAGTTTGATCAGTTCTTTGAGTAACGGAGGAATGCCGCCAGAGAACTTGGGCATAGCCCCTATCAGAAGATGACCGCCGCCTTGTGTTTGTTGGGATACGGTATACCGGCGGATCTAGTTGATTACAACTTGGCCATGGGTGAGAGCACGGCTATCACGTGTGTCAAGCTCTTTGTCGTAGCAATTGTGCATATTTTCGGCTTCACATATTTGAGAGCCCCCAATGCTGAAGACACAGCTAGGTTTTTGGAGTTCAACAGTAACTGGAGATGGGAGAATTGTCTGGCGGCATGACATGGAAAATTCAAAGGGCACAAAAAGGATGCCACTATTATCCTTGAAGCGGTTGCTGATCATCATACTTGGATTTGGCATGCATTTTTTGGAATGCCAGGGTCGTACAATGATATCAATGTTCTTCAACGGTCACCACTAATGACAAGGCTTGAACTGCGTGAAGGTCCATTAGTGAAGTTTGAAGCAAATAGCCACAAGTACAACTATGGGCACTTTCTTGCCGATGGCATCTATTCAAAGTGGCAAACATTTGTGAAGCTGGTTATTCAACCCAAACGTAAGAAACAAACTCAATTTCACAATGCATTAGTGGTGGCTAGGAAATATGTGGAGAGAGCATTTGGGATTTTGCAAGCCCAGTTTGCTACTATCAGAGGACCGGCTAGATTTTGGGACCAAGAGTGCCTTTTGTATATCACAAATGCTTGTATCATCATGCATAACATGATTATAGAGGTTGATTGATGTCTACGCACGTGTCTATTCTTGTAGACAGTGTTGGGCCTCCAAGTGCAGAGGTTTGTAGAGCAGCAGCAAGTTTCCCTTAAGTGGACCACCCAAGGTTTATCGAACTCAGGGAGGAGGAGGTCAAAGCTATCCCTCTCAAGCAACCCTGCAATTACGATACAGAAAGTTTCTTGTGTCCCCAACACACCCAATACACTTGTCAGATGTATAGATGCACTAGTTCGGCGAAGAGATAGTGAAATACAAGTAGTAGTGATAATTATAAGTAGTAAATGTAATCTGAAATAAATATTGCTGCGAGCAAACATGTAACAAACTGAAAGAAAACGGTGCAATGCTTGGAAACAAGGCCTAGGGATCATACTTTCACTAGTGGACACACTCCCAACAAATATAACATAATTGAACCAATAGATACTAACTTTAATATGCAACTCAAAACAATTCTCCAATGGAAAACAAACACTAATCATGCGTAGGGCTACGAAGCACTCCTCAAATTCCGTATTTTCCCAAACTAGATTGTCCCACACTGTCACCGTGAATGCACTAGATGGTTCCAACAAACACCAACAATTCATAGAGACGTGAACCAAAAGAGACACATATAATGCGCATACTGTCACCTTGACATCATGATACAAGGTGTCTCCGGAGATTACAAATATAAAGCACGGGAGTAGCATAATATCTGAATAATAACATCTACCAATTCAACTAGATACAAAGCTCACGATCACATAAAGATCACATCATGGGAGAGAGAGGTGAACCACATAGCTACCGGTAGAGCCCTCAGCCCCGGGGGAGAACTACTCCCTCCTCATCGTAGGAGACAACAAGGTTGATGAAGATGGCGGTGAGGTCGATGAAGACGGCGGAGACGACGATGGAGACCGATGGAGATGGCTCCGGGGGCACTTCCCCGTCCCGGCAGAGTGTCGGAACAGAGACTTCTGTCCCCCGAAATTTGTCGGCAGCGACGGCGGAGCTGCGGAACTCTTTCTGAAAATTTGCCGATTGTTTTAGGGTTTTCCGTCGGGAGGCTTCTTATAGACGAAGGGGTGTCATCAGGAGTGGACCAGGGCGGCCTCACCATGGGTGGGCGCGGCCAGGGGCTGGGCCGCGCCCCCCTGTGGTGTGGCCAGCCTCTGGCCCCTCTCTGACTCCCGTTTGGTCCTCGTCCTTCGTCCGGGAAAAATAAGAGTTTCCGAACTTGTTTCGTCCAATTCCGAGAATATTTCGTATGTAGCTTTTCTGAAACACAAAAACAGCAGAAAACAGGGAACTGGCACTATGGCATCTTGTCAATAGGTTAGTTCTGGAAATCGCATAAAAACATCACGAAGTGTAACGAAACATAAGGCAAATGGTGTAAAAACAAGCATGGAGCATCAAAAATTATAGATACGTTTGAGACGTATCATGGATCATGGGAAAGATGAAGATCATAACCACTATGAATTAATGGGGGTACGCAGGTGAAGAGAACCGCACATAAGGTGGCCCATTTCATTTCCTCATATCATTTCATTTGTTCCAATGATACACATGATGAGCTTCAAAAAGATCTCATGGAAAAGTGGTAGAAATGGAATAGACAATAATAGTGTCTACTTTATTTGCATATTTGTTGTATTGTTTGAAAAACTATGTTGTATTGTTGATGAACAATTTGTTGTATTTGTTGGTAAACAATTTGTGGTACTTGTTGTATTATTTTCTTGTGTTGTAATAATAAGTAGCTAATTTATTTTTGATTTATTTGAATTTATTTGATCTTGTTGATTAAATTGAAGTATGCAAATGTTGTTTGCGCTGGAGCCACGTGCGATAGTTTACAGCGCCTGGTGGAGGTGCAGTTTGGACCGTCTTGTGCGCGTTGGTTTTTAGCGCCTCTGGTGGAGGAATCTTTAGGGCCGCATGCTGCAATCATTCGGAGCGCGCTTCAAACGAGTTTTACAGTGCAAAATTATCACGCGCCTATTGGAAATGTTCTTATGTTCTCACCAAAAAGATGGATAACAGATTGCCAATACTTGTGCTCATTTCTATACGCGGTAGCAAATCGTAGTTGCCTACTACACCTCATTGCCGTTCCGGATCGACTTCGGCTTCATCTCAGAGCATCTCCACTTGCCCCCCTAAAGGCCCCCCAAACGCCGTTTGGGGGCGCCGACGCCAAAAATCCCGCCCAGCCGCACCCCCAAACAGATTTTTCATCCGGCGTGGGGTGTTTTTTTGTCTGGCGCACTCGGTCGAAACCCAACGCACTCGGGGGGGGGGGGGGGGAGGGTGAGTGGGGGCGCCGGCTACGCCCAAAAATGCCGCGGGCCATCCCTGTCGGTGAGACACTACCATTCTCCCCCAAAATCCGCCATCACATCTCGCACACCCACCAGATTGCCATCGCGCCGCCTCACCGCACCATTCTCCGGCGGTGCACCTTTCTTCCACCAAATCACCGCAGTAGCATGCCGTATCGCCCCGCCCGTCAACTTTTTGAGGTGGTCCACCGTCTCGCCGGGCTCTCCCGCGGCGCCACCCACCTCGACCTTGCCCAGGAGGTGTTCGGCGTATTGCCGAGGCCATGGACGAGGTCATGGACTCCAACGACGAGACCATGTTTGTCGCTCTGATGGAGGAGGAAGCCGAGATCGCCGTCTGCGGTGACCCAGCATACCACTGCATGTTGTAGTATGCAAGTCGTTGATATAACACTTGCGGAACAAGCCTCCACAAATATTACATCCCTCAGAATGGTACAACAGAAACATTGCAGGCCCAAATACAAACTGATCCACATTTATTACAGACCAAAGCGTGATGATACCGAAATGCTCCCGGTAAAGAGAACACCTCAAGTGCTTAGTGTTTACAGCAACTGGAAAGCTCAAATAATTAAACAAGGGAAGAACTCAGCAACTTATTCATATCCTACAGTTGCTCGGTTCCTCGGCTACGGTACTACCCTATTAGTTAGTAGTTCTTCACTCTGATTCCTCGCCGGAGGATGCCCCGTAGCGAATGATGTAATCCATGCCTTCGATGCCTCGGGAGAGATCTGGCTCCTCGTAGAAGATGTCCTGCTGGCCTTCGATTGCGTTCAGAGTGGCCTCGTTGAGTTCTTCACAGTCTAGCAAGGGTTTAAGAGATTGGGGTGAGTAACGAGCGTTACCCAGCAAGTTTCTTTAGAAAGAAGGTGTGTGATATGCTCCTTTTATAGCCACAGACCCAAAAGAGTCGTAGGCCTATGCAAGTTTTTAATAATGTTTTCTTGAAAGATTGCTTTTACTTTATAAAACTATGCCCAACAGCCAACACAGGGTATTAGTGCCTTGAGAGCACCTTTCCTGCCGCGTTCGCAACTCCTTCCCGGAGCAAGGGGTAACATGTCACATCTTTTTACACTCTGCAGAGGTGTGTCCTTCCAAAAGAGATCAAAGCCTTGCTGCACAACCGGGCGTACATTCCCGTCCACAATTCCTTGATGTGGGGCCCAGTCATTGATCCAAGCCAATCACTATCTTCTCCGCACAACGCATGCCCACCCAATTCACGCAAGCAGGTTGTGCCCCTGATATTCACCCCCAACGATGAAGTACCTAGGCGTCCCTTGCGGACCATCATAGACACCAGGGCCGTGAGAACTTAGGTGTCCCACCCATATGCAAGTAGTCCCGCAAGACCTACTGCGACCGGCAGCTGGCTGTCCGTTGACATGCGAACGAGAGAAGATACAGCTGACTTTCTCGTCCCATTCCAAGTCTCTTGGATGACACGGTTTTTACGGCACAAGAATAACTGTGGCATTGGTTGTTAATCCTAGGTTTACTTTCCCGTGCAAGTGGAACCTCCACCACCACAATCTTACCGTGGTTCCACCTGCCAGCCTTCCTAGGTTATCACCACTGGTCGATAACCACTAATCATATTGCTTATGAAAATAAGTTTTCCATCCTTTTTGAAATGTTAGAGTTTGAAGTCATCACTTTGCAAGAAGTTTCAAAACCAGTGCAATCAAGAGATATGAGCAAGATAAACTTGCCTTGTGACGGAAAGGTAATGGAGTCGAATACTTGGCGTTGCTCCTGATCTCCTTGTTCTACAGAAATCCAAGTATTGTCCGATAAGGACAATGTTTCAAGAAATAGTTGCATGCTATGCACAATGATATGCTATGCATTGTGAATTATGAACTAGGTTTTCTTATTTGTGTGTTTTACCTACATTCTAAGGTTTGAAGAGTTTCTAGAAACACAAATTGTATTTGTGTGTTTTACCCAAGACTTTCTAGGGTTTTAAAGACTTTCTGGAAATACCTATTGTATTTGTGTGTTTTACCCCATTGGAGTGTTGAGGTAATTAAGTGAAGGTTTGGAATTAAAGTTTAAGTTATAAAACTTTAATTAAGTTATTTGAACATAAAAAATTTAAATTTTAAAGAAGAAATTCAATTTTGATACTATAAAATAATAATTAAGGTTTTTGAAAATAGAACTCAAAAGCTTTTAAGAAAATATGTTTAAAAGAATAATTCAGAGATTTAAATTTATTTTATGGTTTATTTTATTAAAGAATAAGAAAATGTTTTATTGATGTTATTTGAATTTTTTAATTTGGTTTGAATTCCAAAAGGAAATAATCTTTGAATGTAAATTTAAAATTTTGTTTTTGAAACAATTGGCCAAAGCCAATCTGGCCCATCTGGCCTGCTGGCCCAATAGGCCTGCTGGCCCACCCAGCCCACCTGGCTGGGCTAAACCAGCTGGCTCGGGTCTGGGTCGGTCAAACCGACCCAGCCCAGCCCTAGTCGCCCCTCTCTCTTACCCCCGTCGACTCTCTGGCGATCTGGATCGCCTTCGCCATCGCCCGGCCGTTCCGGCCGTCTCCGGCGACCATCGCCATCGCCACCATGGGCGAAAGGCTCGCCGCTGCTTCCTCTACCAGCTCCACCAAGTGGTTTCGCTGGCCGCCTCCTCTCTGAGGAGATCCGTGATGGGATCCCGCTCAGGATCTTGCTTCACGGTCGCCTCCGATCTCGACATCCCGCCGGCTTCTTCCCCGATGTCTGTTCTGCTTCTTCGAGGTGATCAAGTGTGTGTGTGCACGCCGGTGGAAGCGCCGTTGTGGTGCTCCCGGCGGTGCTACGGTGAAGTCATCCCCGGGTGGCATCTAGCCGGCCGCGCGGGCACTGCCCCGCCATGCCGCCTAGACATGCGCCTGGGCGAACGGTGAGCCCTTCCTTCTTCCTCTCCGTCCTCTGCTTCTTTCCTTGGCCGTGGTCTCTGACCATGATGGTCAAGATCAGCGAGCTAAGCTCACAGATCATACCCCGTGATGCTGCTTGATGTAAGCTTGCTTCATTTAGTGGTGTTATGCTGGATTAGTGGTATTTCTATACTGTTTCTATCTCTGTCATCTCTCCCTGGCCATGCTCTCTGACCAATTGGTCAAGAACAGTGAGCCAAGCTCACAGAGCTTGCTCTGTGTTACTGCTGTGGAATGCATGCTTGTCTTGGTTAGCTGTGATTGTTATGATATGTGATGATCTGCTAGCTCCCTCTCTTCCTCTGTCGACACCCCTACTGACAGAGGTGTTGCTTCTGAACCTTGCACATTTGCAAGATTCAGTTAACTCCTGTCATATGCTTGCAGTACTGTACCCTCATAGCTAGCTCTATCTTACACATGCTAGACGATTCCCTTGTGCTTGCTGGTATCTCTATACTGTAATCATAACTGAATCTTGTTATTCAGTTAACTGTTGATACCAGTTCAGTGATAAATATATGATGTTAGCTGTTGCTACTTGATTATCTCTGATATCCCAGTGATAAGATGCTATGCTGTGTTGCAGTATTCTGTGACATTAGCTAAAGCAAAATTAATATGATTCCTAGTTCTTGGTAACTAGGAAAATGATTGTTCTTCTGTGAATGGATTTATTTGTTCAATAACCAACTAGTTGTGTTGAGGTGCAAGGTCTTCTGACCTTGTGCCCAACAACTAATTTCTGTTGGTCAAGCTGTGGTGAAACTTGCCCCTATATCTTAAGCCTGTGATGCTGGTTTGAGGCTAGGAGTAGTTTTGTGAGGTGCTAAACTGTTCTGTGTGCCCACTGCTACCTATTTGGTGATGCTTGCAGAACTTGTGTGCTTGAGGTGCATGCCAAACATGACATGTGCCCAGCACAAGTTTCTCTGGATTGATTTAATCCCTTGTGATGTGCCAGTGAAGTGCAAACTGAGGCTTTGATCAACTTTCCCAATGATGAGTTTGGGCAAAGCATAACTTTGCCAAACTGAGGGCTTAATCAAATAGCAACCTATGCTGGAAACATGCACTATCAGTGATGTACTTGCAGGTTTTCTACCTTTTGCCTGTAGTTGTGCAATAGTGGTGCTGTGTACAGCTTTGTTTGCTGTTGGTGTTGGCTTGCTTTTGACTTGCCTACTCCTCCTGGCTTGGCTGCTAGCTTGTCCTTCACCTCCTGGCTTGCTCCTGGCTTCAGCTTGTCCTTCTCCTCCTGAGATGAACTGCTGGTTCCTCTTCTCCTGGCTTGGTCTTGAGTTTCACTTGACCTCCATGGTTTTGCTGGATATGTTTGAGTGATGATTTGCAAGAACTGGTTCTGTTCTTGGTATATGGTGCAAGAACTGTGATGTGCTTGCGCTGGTGCAGTGTTGGAAGTGTGTGTGCTGCTTCTCCTGATACCCCTCACATGGTCGACGGCTAGCTTTGCTAGCAGCTGTGGTGCTGCCAGCACAAACTTTGCATGCAGTGACTAAGCTCCTTGAGCTGCTTGTCACCAGGCTTGATCTGATCCCCTTGTGGCCGTGTTGTGCATTTGCTTGGTACCCAATGGCCTTGTACCCAGTGATGAGAACAGATACTAAACTTGATTATCTATACTCAATGATGCAATGGCAATATAATTGCCAAAGTCTGAGAGTACAAACTCTAACATCTAATCTTTTCTTTTGTTTATTTTTGGCTTTGTTTTGCAGGTTGCAAGCTATGAAGACTAGAAGATAATCTCCATGAGGATTATTAGACATAGTTTAGATTTAGGTTTCTTTTTTTTGTTATATCAAATGTAATCTTATTTTCCATTTGATCTTGATGTAAAGACTTTGTATAATTGTAAAATCTCAATAAAGTATTATTTCTGTTTATTTTATATATTCAATTCCATAACTTATATCTATCTCAATATTTGATTGAGTTATTCCTTTATTGTAAATTAAATATTCCAACTTATAAATACTCAAGAATAAATTCTAAATTCCAACAATACTTAAATTTCAACTTCAAGAGATCATAGCAAACTCTTAGCAATCAACACACCTCTAACTCGAAAGGTGCTTTGAAAGAAGTTCACTCTCCCAGGTTTTCTTTTCTTTTGCGAAAAATTTATTCAGGTTTTAGATGCATGAATGCACAAAGGTCCTAAATCTACCCTTCGATTTGTCCTAAATGCTGGGATATTACACCGTCGGCGACGACGAGGAGCACTTGATGATGTTGTCGTGCCTAATGGCGTTGTACACCCGCTCTGATGTGAAGCCACGCCGCGGAGGTCGGCGCCTGGCCGCCGCAAGAGCAAGCCACGACAGAGGTTGGAAGGCTACTGCATTCTCTACGCCGACTACTTCACCGACGACCCATTGCATGGCGAGGTGGTATTTCAGCGTCGTTTTTGGATGAGCCAAAAGCTCTTCCTCGACATTGTCTATGCCATCCGGCGTTTAGACAACTACTTCATATGCAAGAAGGATTGCACTGGTATGCTTGGTTTTTCCTCACTTCAGAAGTGCACTGCTGCTTTGCGGATGCTTGCATATGGAGCTCCAGGTGATTCATAGGGTGATTACATACGCATGGCCGAGACTACGACCATGGAGTGCATGTCTAGATTCTGCAGGGCAGTGGTGTCGGTGTTCAGATCAAATTACCTGAGAACACCCAATGAAGAAGACACTGCTCGCATTTTGACCTAGAATGCAGAGCGCGGATTTCCTGGGATTCTTGGTAGCATCGATTGTATGCATTGGAAATGGAAGAACTGTTCGTTTGTTTGGCAGGGTATGCACAAAGGTCACAAAGGAGGTTGCAGTGTGGTACTAGAGGCTGTGGCTGACCAGGATATATGGATTTGGCATGCTTTCTTCGGCATGGCAGGGTCTCACAATGACATCAACATACTGCAGTGCTCGAATATGTTCTCCCGGCTAGTTGAAGGCCATGCTCCTCTAGTGAAGTTTGTTATCAATGGCTATGATACAACAAAGGATACTATTTGGTGGATGACATCTATCTAAGATGGACAACATTTGTGAAGACTATCACTGGTGCTGTGCCAGGAGGTAAAAAATCTTGGTTCGCAAAGTGTCAGGAGGCTTGCAGGAAGGATGTCGAATGTGCATTGGTGTGCTCCAAGATTGATTCATTGTTTCCGGTTTCCCGCACTTACGTGGTCAAAGACTCAGATGTGGGAGACCATGAATGCATGTGTCATCATGCATAACATGATTATTGAAAGTGAGCGGGAGCATCCGGTGTATGACCCTGAACCGTATCACCGACAAGGTCCTCTTGCGAATGTTGATCACCAGGTGCCCGCCGCATTTGCTGCCTTTCTTGCCATGCGTCAAGAAATCCGAGATGCAAATACCCATAGCCAGCTGCAAGATGATTTGGTGGAGCATTTGTGGATGCTCAAAGGAAACAACGCCTAGTTTCTTTTCTTTTATTTAAATTTTATTTATTTGGATTTCAAACTATTATTTATGTGTATGAACAATAATTTCAATAATTTATATGAATCCGGTGGCTGTATTTCTTGCCGCTCACATGGGCGCTATTTCTGGCAGCATCGGCGGGAATGCCTCTTTTTTAAAAATTGGGCCGAATCTACAATAAAATGGGCCGCTTTGGGCTTTTGGGGCGGCGTTTGGGAGGCGTGGCTGGGAAAACGCCGCCCCATACGAAATTCAGCGTCGCCCCCCCCCCCAAACAGCCTCAAAATCGCTTGCGCCGGTCGCCGTTGGGGGGGGGGGGGGGGGGGGGCGAGTGGAGATGCTCTGACACCATTGCTGCTGTCACGAGGTTACTCATGCATCACACTCCATTGCTGTTGTCACGAGTTACCCATTTGCCAGGATGCTAGGACTAGCTAGGACGATTCGCATAGGTTTATGCTACTAGGCTCGATGGCCACACAAGATTCGTGCCACTAGGCTATGTTCTCTCATTCTCCTAATTTGGTTGAGGTGATCACGGGGACGATTCGCTAGGGATCTTGTATGGATCGAGATTATAACTGTTAAGCATTTCTGCTGCTGCTGCTCGCGCTCCATTTGTATGCCGTATGCATACACTTGAGTAGCTAGGGTGGCCATCGTAGTAGCCCAGAGCTCACACGAGGGCATCGTGCATTCCTGTAGCTTTTCGGCGGAGACGCGCTTCATTGGGCAACTTGAATACTTCATTCATTACTTAGACGATAACGATTGGTTGAGACGTGAAAAGGGCTCGTGATGATATATGGAAAGGGTGTAAATGAACAGGAGTGTATATGTAGCATATTGCATATATTCCATTTCTTAAAACACTTCACTTCGCTGGATAAATATGTGTTCATAGAATATCTTTCCAATGGCTGTGATCACATTCTCATCTCATATGTTAACTTTGTTTTTTTACGGGGATCTCATATATTACTCCATCCGTTTCAAAATATAAGATGTTTTAGTTTTGTGAAGCAAATATAATTAGACACTTTTTAGTGTGTAGGTTCGCTCGAATATACACACTAAAAAGTGTCTAGATTTATTTGCTTTATAAACCGAAAACATCTTATATTTAAAAATGGAGGGAGTACCTTTTTACGGGGATATATTAACTTGACTGAGAAAAGAAAGTAAAACTTTCTTAAGTCAGCTTGCCTCAATTAAATTGAGATTTGTAGAAAGACAAGAGGTGTGTAACCCTCGCGTTGCCCCCGCGCAGCGACGTGGAGGGCGATCTGATACCCCGGGTTGTGCTGAAGGCCCACCACCACTCACCACGGCGGTGCAGCTCTCTGGCGGTGGTGGCTGTCCGAAGCAGTAGCGGCGTGACGCCCGGCGTTCTGGAGGGCTGCGGTCTTCTAGATCTGCAAGGGGGTGGAGGATTGCATGGCTGCGGCTGCACGATCTTGATGGGCGGCTCAGTGATCTGTGGTAGCAGGACTGTTTTGGGCCCGATCTTGGTCCATGGGGTCTCGATCGGAGCTAGGCATATCGAAGTCCTGATCGTCAACGACTTCGTCATAGTCCAATCAGTGTCGGGCTTCGACTTGCGCGGCTTCCGATGAAAACTGAGGTGAACGATGGTGGCGCCTTTGGTGTCGTTTCTCAGCGAGGGCATCGTTTTTTGCAGCTGCAGATTCTTTGCTCGGGAGACTCCAGGGGGAACCCTTGATCCGGGCTTCCTAGATCGGACGCTGGCAACATTTCCGATATCGTTTTCCCTCTTGAGGGCATCGTTTTTGGAGCTTATTCTGACTAGAGTGGTCTGAAGGGGGAGCGGTGTTGCTTTCTTACACATCATCAATGAAGAGTCTCGGTGGCATGGTGCAGTGGAGCCTTGGCCTGGATCGCGTGATGGCGGGCACTGGCAGGGTGGAGGCACCGTCTAGCGCCATGGTGGCATTGACGGTACGCCTGGTAGGGGTTGTGCAGATTTTTGCCCTAAAGATGGACCAGCTATTGATGGTGGTGACGGCTTAGGTATCCTGTGTATGAGGTGCTCGATATGAGTCTACAACACCGGATGAGGACTCCCGTTTTGCTAGGTGAGTATGTCGGGGTATGCGATGTTCCCGGTTCCTTATTGATGGGAGGTTTTCATGTTTTCAGAGAATAAGGCTCTGTTGGCATGATCTTCTCTCATTGTCGTGTTTGTAGGGGTGTGTGTGTGGTGGCTTCGGGTTCTTTGATGTATGTTTCCTGTCAGATCTTTGTTGAATAAACTAATAAAGAAGGCAGCATGCATCAGTCGATGCAGAGGTTGGGGCTTAGCCTCCGTTTTGAAAAAAGCATGCCTCTATACATAGTTGCCACCATGTTCATCAGCTTAGGGGTTTCATTGTACTACATGTCTTCCCATCATCACGATCATCTTCACCACCTTGCTCCTGGATGACATGATCAAAATACCAGCATATGCATCTCATCTTCTAGAAGGTGATGATTCTTGCCAAGCTTGCGCTCATCTTGGACACCCTCCAGTCCACAAAAAGTCAAGTGTTGATATAATTTTAGTCAAACTTTGAAATTTGTGAGTACAATATATTTGAATATTTAGATTCAGAATTATTTTTGAGATTATGATTGAAAACATCAAATAATTATGTAGATACGTTTTGCCTAAAAAAGTATCTCAAATTACAATCTAATTTAGTATTTTGATATATACTACCTCAAAAGGAAGTGGCCGGACTTGCATTTTAAAACTGTGTCAATGTATAAAATGTCATTTACCACCTTTTCTCACCCACATATACAAGATCGTGAACTACTTCCTCGATGCCTAGTTTGTACCTCCTCACTGTCATCAGCGGTTTACTCATCGACTAGAGGCTCAGACGGTATCTCAGTGTGGTCGTCTTCAACCATCACCCATATTGGTACCATCATGATTGCATGTTACATAGTTATGCCTTCCATGTTCCAAAAACAATGTTGGGATGTGCCATGAGCGCAATGCACTACTTGTTATGGCATTGTCAATGATGATGATGGCAAAGGTTGCGAGAGCGCCGAAGGCGAACATTTTCACCTTTCTATTCGACGACGCTCTCCACGAAAGGTGGTGCCCCAATGGTATACTTCAACCACCTATATGTGCCGATCAAGTTCACCTCGCTCTTCATCATAACCATTCCAAGGTAGTCAGATTCACAGAGGTATTCATCGCATCGACGACCATCATGGTCATTGGCTTTGCTCTCTTATTGCCTAGTGTGCTCAACTATCAACATGTAAACCATAGGGAGCTAGCTGGCGCTAAAGAAAGCAAATGATGTCATTAATGTATTGTATTCTTGAGCAGCCGTGTGCATCCTAATTATGCAGAGGCTAGGTGTAATACTTAAACCTTTTAAGTAACAAAGCGCCTCTTTATCGAAAAATTGTCTTGTTGATAATGTATTTTCCAATGACACCCTTTCCCTCTAGTACAATGTTATCCTGGTGCCACCTTGGGCATCCTCGTCGAAATAGAATATGCCCATGTCTTCCTAGTTTTGTTGTTATTGTCTTCGTGTTGCTTGACCCACTCCTCATGAGTGGGTAGGGGCTGGGGTGGGGGCATGTTCCATCACTTAGTAACATATGTCAAGGGTCGACAAGACAACACAATATCTAGGATGTCCAAACTTTTACCTATCACCTCTCCACACCTACATTTACCAATATCTTGAAGTACTTGCTCACTGCCATGTACCTATTAGCCGTAGTTGCAACCACAAATCGATCGATCGAAAGCTCCAAGGACAGCTCACCATCATTGTATTCACCGCCATTAGTGTTATGCCATCACAATCACATATTAAATAATGGAGAGTGGATTTGGTACTCACCTTGGTAGGTACTCACCCACTGAATGCCGTTGGATCTGCTTTTAGATGGAGAGATCCAGCTGGGCTTTGTTGACCACATCCCACGCCCGCATGCAAGAATATTCGATTAGGGAACTAATGATTGCTCTTAGACATGGCGGGAGTAATTAAAATTTAGCTTTACGCATGGCGAGAGTCACTTGGCGGGAGAGATTTCACACTTTGGCGCGCAGACACTAGCACCGCACCAGCTCCTATAAAATAGGTAGAGCGATGCGCATGGTATACACCACTCATTCTACAATCTCAATCTCACTAAGCGCCTAACTTCCTGCAGCCACAATCTCTCCGCAAGCCATGGATGGACCTGCGGCCTCAAGGTCGAACATTGCACTCGCAATGTCACCCCGCACCGCAGCCGTGGCGGACGCGGATTGTCGGATTTGCCGGCACACCGTGGTCGCTGTCCACGGCGCCGACGCTCCTCGTCGCTCCCTCGCCGACATCAAGCAGGACATCGCTGCCCAGTTCCGCCTAGCACTTTCCGACCTCTCCGTCACCGTGCATGGCGAACGACAGTACCTGGTTTGCTTTGAAGACCCGGCGGTGAGAGTCATGGTGCTGCACAGGCAAGGTCCTACTCTCATAGCCGGAATCAACTGGCCGTTCATGCATTTAGTCCTGTGGCTTTCCATGATGTTAACCCTCTCCAGATGGCCGCTGCTCTCCTTGAAACTGGTTCATTTGAGCACTCTAGCCTTACAGTTCGCCCAATCATCAATGGTTCTTTTGTTCTCATTTTCGACAATGCTGAATCTGCTTCCACTTGTCTGTCTCTTGGCTCAATTGAACCAGTACCTGGTATAAGCTTCGTTTTGGCCCCTTGGTCGACGCATTTTGGTGCCAAGGAAAGCTCAGCGTGTTTCCGTGTCAAACTGGACATCATAGGCATCCCGGAACATGCATGGTTTCGGAGTACCGCCGCTTCTATTCTTGGTCGTTCCTGCTCCATTCATCGCGTGGACCGGGACACCACTTCGAAGCGTGACATGCGCCGCTTTAGTTTGGAAGGATGGGCAGTTGACCCGGATGAAATTCCTCGGGAGGTCACGATCAGCATACCTGAGCCGCATTACAACCTGGAAGATAAAGCGTTGATCCTCAACCCAGAAGACATGATGAACTCCGAGCAGAAGATGTTGGACTACACCGTCGCAATCGAGATCATGGAGGTGGAACACATGGCTCCATCCACGGCGACACAGTCATGGGCCGACGGCTACAAGACTAGTGACGAGGGAAGCTTCATTTCCATTGCGGAATTCAAACAGAAGCCAAGCCAGGGGGATTGCGTTTTCTATAGTGATGATTAGATTAAGGAGGGCAGAGAGTTAGTTCAAGCATTGTACTGAATAAATCTAGTTTCGAATAGATGTACTGTTTGTAGTTTTGTCCGTGTTGAATCCATGCCGTGTGTTTGTAATATTGATGCTATGTTTTGTTATCATCCCATGTGTAATAGAAGTCCGGTTTTAAGCGATTCGTCGGCTTTCATATTTTGCATAGTATTTTTTTATTATCTCGTCAGACCATGCACATAAGTTATATTCTGGTTGCTACTACCTAGTACCTAATAATAGTTATATACCTTATTTTTGAGCGACATTAATACCTTACTTCGTACCTTGCTATCGTGAAGTGAGATTACAAAAAATACATAATCTCGTATATTCTTGTTAACTAGTATTAAGTAACATAGCTTATATGAATGAGTGAGCAAGTCAACAACGAATTAATGCGGAACATGCAATCATACCATCAATAATGCGTGAAGAATATTTCTCATTACAATCATTGCATGCTACAACAAGAAGACAAAATGTATTTTGTATCTCTACGAACCAAAATACTCCCACGTGCCAATTCAGATCCATTATTGCGTCCGCCATGCACTCTTCCTTTTTGACGAGAAACATCGACCTCCCTACATGAGTTCCTATAAGTATGTCCTAGACTCATCCTAATCTTTTACCCACACCATACCCCAATCCAACGATTAGAGCAGGATGAGCGGAGAAGACCCTTCTCGAACTTCGGATAAGCTCTCAAGTTTGCCCCATGCTCCTCCACCTGCGGACGCTGAGGGATTTTCCATAGGTCATCTGTCGTGGTAGGTCTACATTAAATTGGAAGCGACTACTACGCAATGATTGGATTTTCCATAGTACACTATTGCAATGATGATGTATTCTAGCTTTGTAATAATCGAAAGCGGCTACTACGCAATGATTGAGTGAATAAGAGGATCCTCAATTATTGCTAAAAAGGCTACTTGAGTACCTAAGAATGTACAATAGAGCAATGATGATGTATTCTGCCTTCAAGCCGGCGTATAGCTCTACAATGTAATTGCCCATCTACAATGATTTGCTTCCAGAATGCCATCATTCAGCCTATGAGCTAGTGACCTAGGGATATTTTTTTGTACCGAATTATTGAGGGGCTGACTACCCATCGTCTTCCTCCAGCCACCTTCAGTACTTGTCCATGAAAGAACTGTTCAACACTGGTTCCAAAACTTAGAACAGAGTAGCATATAGAGGTGTAGATGGCGCTTCTTGGGGAACTTGAATAGAAATGCTCAGTGTTGTACAAAGATAGTGGAGAGAGTATACAATTAGAGATCATAGGAAAAGTAAGAAACAATAGAGTATACAAACAATGGTTAAAAATACAACAATCAACCACATTGATTTGATGCAAGCGAAAAACATGCAATTCATGTAATTACCTTCTGCTCACTTGAAGCACGCCCTGAGCTAGCTCCAGCCCCAAGCTGAGCTATCAGTTCCTTTGTGTGCTCAATCTCCTTCTGCTGCTTTTCCCATGTTGCACGTTGAGTTTCAACCCATATTGCCTTTGCTAGAACATATTCTGAATAGTTACCCTTATATGTTTTGGAGACGCCAAATTCAGTCTCCACTATCTTCGTACAACACTGATCATATATGCTACTCTGTTCTAAGTTTCAGCCGGCGTAAGCTAGAGAGCTATCGATGGCGCTTCTTGGGGAACTTGAATAAAAATGCTGTGTAATCGGATATAGAGGTGTTAGTTCGTGGGCATGGCATATAGGCAAGCTGGTATGCTACCCAGCGGGGGAGGCCGGAAATGGGTCCTTCTTTTGAATGTTTGAATCGTGCCCTTATATATCCATATTAATAGACATTTCAAATTTGAATGGTTCTAATCACAGCGCTTCCACTAATAAGCGGAGGGTGGCACTCAGCCAACGCTAAGCCAAGTTTGACCAAGTGGACAGGTGTCAATCATTGAGGGGGTGAGTACGTACCACTGTGTGTATAGTTTTGTTTTTGTTAAATAATGATGGCATCCATGCGACGAATTTGTTGGTATACACCATGCACACCAAAAACTTGTGGGTAGCTTTGCCTTGCTCTTCACCGTCACCTGGCTGCAACATTCATCACATTGTTGGTCATCATGGTGACCGGCTTCAACCTTTTCTTGATCAGCATGCATATGTACCGGCACTTTCAACCGTAGAGGAGCTCTCACCGTTCAGAAAGTGAAGAACGCCATGAAGATTCCCATATGATTTACCGCAAGATCTTCTTGATGATATATTCTACATCAAAATTCAAAACCCTATTACTAATCCCTCGAACATCATCCTTATCCCTCTCTGTCATTGTATTTGCATCACTTGACACACTCCCCCTCATGCCGCTTGCCAGGTGCATCATGCACCACCCCCAGGTCATGACTCCAATTTTTACTCTTGTCTCCTTATGCGTGTTCACCCCTACTCTCTTGAAAAGGTTTACTCAGATCTCACCAAACCTGAATTAAAATGTTGGATTAGTGAGACTGCGAGACACTAATCTTACAAGTATATTTGAGAGATATATTGTACTGTGACTAGTGTGATATACCACACATACCCACAATTTTTGGCATATGTGGCTCGGTTCTTATGATCTGCATATGTTCAGATTAGATCTCTTTCCCCCTCCCTATCTACTTTCTATGACCTAGAAAGAAAACATTTT
Organism: Dactylis glomerata; assembly: GCA_007115705.1. NCBI lineage: Eukaryota > Viridiplantae > Streptophyta > Magnoliopsida > Poales > Poaceae > Dactylis > Dactylis glomerata. Next base: position 3,013,563 of record QXEO01000344.1, read on the forward strand.
TTCAACTTCAAACAGTATGAAGTTCGATGGCCAACTTCATAGATAACTATCAATATTTTAATATCATGTATATATAATATAAAATACATTTCATTTCACCCACAATTTTCGGCATCTATGTCTCTGTTCTTATCATGTGCATATATTCAGATTTCATGTGTTTCCTCCCTTCGTATCTACTTTGTCTGATCTGAAAAGGTTTTTTTCAATGTCAAGAAAATATGAAGTTTGACAAAATTTATAGAAAACTACCAATAATTATAATATTACATATATAATATATAATATAATCATGATTTATTTGACATAGATGTCGATTATCGCTCAGACAATAGAAAAGTAAGCGGCTACCTAGGAGTCAAATGTACACAAGGTCACTCTTTTATTCACAACTAGCACTATCCTTGCACACTTAATATTTCTGGCTCCGGCTGATTTCATGCTCATTGGGCCCACCTGTCGGTGTCTTATCGTCATGTCCCATGCTCCCATGTGTGTCTTGTTGTTTGCAAGGGACGATTGAGAGGTTTGCATGCCGTGAAAGTATCATTGTGCGTGGGGTACTTGGATATGTAGTGCCTCTTAGACATTTCAAGAATTTCTGTTTTATAGTCATCAAAGATTCCTCACTTTCTAAGGTCACATTGTAGCCTTCCTACCCATGAATTTGTTTTCTTCTCTTCGATTAAAGGTATCACATTCTTACCATTATTTTGTGAGTATACCATGTAAAATCATTATTATCTGCATATCCTGAGAAATGAACATATGCTGATCCATGGCTTGAACATCTGCTGATCCATGGCCTACATTACAGTGCTAAACAATCATATTCGTCTATTGTATGTTGGTATTGTTAAGCTGTTAATTTGTGGCACTATACTCTATTATAAAGGCACCTTTACAGGTATAGCTTTAGTGAATTTCTTGGTGGAAACCTTAAAGGAGTTTTGGATAATTCATAGACAAGGAAATTAGAGAACTAATCATTATTGAAAGTGCAAAAGTTTTAGTTCATCATAATAAGTTCATGCTATTTTGATCATGAAATTTTAAATGGAACACGCCAATGGTGACCCATAAAAAGTTAGAAAAAAGTATACTACCATGACATGCAATTTCTTTTACTTGAGTTATAGGTATGCCATACTATCAAGAGGGGGAACTTGGCAATGTAGAGTACAAAACCTTTCAGTTTTTCACAAAGTTTCCTCCAAACCCCCCTGTAAAATCTAGAATCTCTAATTTTCCTAGAACCTTCTGACATTCTTGTATCGTTACCTCCCAGTGAGATTAAGAGGCTGGTAGGTACATTTTTGGTTTGTGTGTATTTTTCTCAGCACAAGCGAGTTTGTTACAATGTTGGAACTATTGTCCCTTCACAAACTTTGACTATAAAGTCCAATTGTGTATAGGTCTAACACTTCATGTGAAATCTGTTCGGTACCTCCGAGCATGAATTAGCAGTTTTCTCTCAAACTCAATTTTTGAGGGTGCTATGTTAGTTCCAAAATCTTCAAGTTCTTTCTCCATCAGAAATGTCAGGCAGCTTAGACCAAAACAAGCTGATTTGTTGTCTGAGACCACTGAGCTTCCTTTTCCCTACCTCCATGTAATTTCCTTCATTTTATGTTCTCTAGTCTCATCGCTACCTTCCAAGATTTTATGCAGTAGCTATAGGAATGATGGTTTTCGGAACCTTCGAGTTTCACCATTTGGTACTTTCCGGCACATTACTTTTCCCTGCAATGGTTAGATTTTTGACTTTTCCTATAACTCCACTCACACCTTGGAAAAGTGGCAACATTTCTTACAGAATAGAGAGCCTTTGCACGAGCATATCTTTACCTATTTCTTTCTTGCACCTATATCTAAACCACTACTCAAATACTAAGAGACTCATGGTCCTTTGAGAAGCCAATTCTTTGTGACACTTTTGTGAGGGCCTCAAGATCCAAGTGTTATCCTAGTATTGTTAACGGTGTATGTGCCTCCTAGCTGGCTAGAGAGTCACTTGGAATCTTTCATGGTGTTTTATGAAGAATCCAAGACTTTTTGAAGGACAGTGACCACCTACTACATGTGAAGATCCAACCTTAGTAGTTGGGCATTGACGAGGGATAACTTGGCAAATGCCCTAGATGAAGGACTTAGGATCGGGAGAAGAGGGCGTGAGATGAACTCGAAGGTAAAAGGTCAGACAAACTAGGCGAAACGTAATACATGGTGAGAATAAGCGGGCAATCAATTGGCTTAATCTCAATCTATCCCTGGCCGGCCTCTCCTGGCCCCTATATATAGGTGGCCAGGTCTCGAGGATCTGGTCTGGTTCAATACAAATTACAATGTCTACATATGATATCATCTCATATTTTGACTACATCTATGCTTGGGCCTATCTATCGGGCCCCAGGGATACTAAGATAACGGGCCTTAATAGCTATACCCTTGTCAGTCATGAACTTGGTGTACTAGAACAAAGATAAGCAAGTTTGTCTTGAACTCTTGATGAATAAGGACTTGATGTCATTTGGACTTCTTTGTATTCTAGTGTTTTCAACGAGGACTTAGCATAGCACCAACCGTCCAAACGTTAGGATTCCTCGTGTTAACGATCTCTATTCCTAACACTTTTAGATCTATTTATTTTATCGTTTCCTATTCAACCCCTCTTGTCGGTGTAGATGGTCTTTCAGATATAAAACAACATCACTTTCTTGTGCACATTCCATCTTTTATCAGAAATCCCATTATCATTATCTCATATTATATAAGTTTACTTCGACATGTTGATTCATTGTGTTGATAACAAATGTAGTTTCCCAATATCACTGTTATCATATTATCTTTATGTGGTTAAGCTTCTTTTATTTTCCTTTTATCATTTGATAACTATATTCACTCTTTAGAAGTTTCCCGAGGAGTTTTGTTTATCTTCATGTTGAGAGCAATTATTTCTTTCATTGGAAAAGTCTTAGCTCGTCAATATATACATGTTCATGGGATTTATTGGTTTGATATGAGGGGATGAATTTCTAGTGTTCATTTCATCTTTTATTAGGGATTCACATTATTATCTACCTAAATAAAAGTCTCATACTACACTTTGTTTACACGAAATGACTCTCTGGCGGCTCATCACGAGCGCGATCAAGCCAAACCAAAAAAACAGGCACCATAAAACAGTGTGAGCCCCATGGGTTGCAGACCGGTGGAGGAGGAAATTTCGGCAGGGCAAGGCAGGAAGGTGATGCAACAACGACACTATCCATGGATGGCGGTGCCTGGTGCTGGTGGACATGAGATGTTGGTGGTGGTTCTATCCACCCATCCTTTTCGGCAGAGCATATCTCTAGCAATGATGCGCCCCTCCCCCTCCGACAAAAAATTGAAAAAGAGAATGAGATCAGAAAATCAAGTGTCCCTCACGGTTGCCCCGTTACTTAGCCTCCCCAAAGTGTACCATATAAAGTAATGTATAATGGAACAAACCAACAAAGACAAATAAGAGGCTGTTTTACAAGAATAAAATGGAAAATATAGCTAGTGCAACAAAGTACGTGGTTTCCTTCAAGATTATGACAATGTATTTCTACTACCTTGGAATCATGGGGGAGGGAGAGAGAGAGAGAGAGAGGGAGGTGGAATCAAGTGCACCTCATCAGTTTTTTTGTTCAAACACAATATGTCGCCTAATTTTCGTAGGTGGTACTAACTCAAGGGTGATGCGAACCAAAACCGAGGACCAAAATCGAAGGAAACAATTCCTAGCTAACAATTCAGCTCTCTTTAGTCATTCCATGACATCATGGGGAACTTGAAAGTTCCACCATTTCCTAGTGTGAAAATTTGTACTTACGCACAATGCAATTTTTAATAGATTTGGGAGTGTCTCTAGACATGCCATTGCTCAAAGGATGAAGGATCCGATGTGCATTATGCATTCAACCTCGTTTGGAGCTTGGTCTTAAGTGATCCTAGTTTGTACAGTTGTAAAACTAGCCGATAGCACATTGACAAGTAACTCAAAGTGATCTTCCTACCCGAGTATTCAACTGTACAACAAAGACACCAATAAGGAGATGCAAAAGTAAAAGGAACAAGTGTTCACATCATGGTACATAAAAAATTATTATTAAAATTCACTATTGGTGATGAAACATGGTGATTCTCACAAATAAAGTGGCCATCAACATGACATGGGTATGGTGGCTTGATATCCACATACACAATTGTAATATTCACCATGAACTATTGGCACCAGACACAAGTGTTTCATAAGCCTCCATTACATTCACCAGGAATTCCAAATCAGGTGCATAGAACAAGTTAAATCAAGTAGAAACATAATTTTTCACAAATTTTATCCAAATCAAAACACATGACACTCCAGCACTAAAATGAGAGAGAGCTCACTGATTGCCATCCGCAATATTGCAATGTGAATCTAGGTTTGGAGATTAAGGTAAGATTGGGCTTAGCAATATTGTAATAACCATTTTTTAGCTTTTCAAGTTAGTAAGTAAATATATTTAGCATGTCTACCACAAAACAATATGTGCCCATCAACTATTTCATGTGTTCTCGGAACATGTTAAGTATTGAGGTGGCACTGTAACATTATGTCACTTTTGTCTAAGCCTAAGAGTACTAAATTTAATTGCTATTTTAGGCTTTCCCAATTCTGCAAGCAACGAGATAGATACTCGACATGGCTTCCGGACTATGAGGGTAGACGCTCACGAATATATAGTGGATGGATGTTTCCAAACTACAAATCAAGTGCATCAGAAAAACGTGCGTGTACTCCTTGATATGAGATGCAAATAAAAACAAGAAGTCCCTTGCATATATCTCTCATCTTGTTGGTTACCGGGACGGGGATGACAATCTTATTTTTGAACCTAAAATCCTGACACATGTTAAGATCCTATCTCTACACAATACCAATGTATCTGACCTCTACAACTTTTCCTAAAAATATACAGTTCTACATATCTTTGATTTTTCGTGAAGCATGCATACCCCAAAAATTCTAGAACCATTGTGACAAATATCTATTGTCTTGTAATTTTACCAATATTTCTAGACGACGCTTCTCAGTTTGCTACGAAGAAAAGTAGAAAACACTATTTTAAGTCCATGGCAAATATGTAGCTAGACAGGAGAGCTCTTCTAGAATATTCTCAAGTATAGTATTGTTGCCGATCATGATAGGTATGCTAAGGAACAAATTAAAGCGGCACATGTGCGCTTTTGGGTTGGATAAGTTCAACAGGAGAGATCAAGCCATGTGAGGTACTCTTCGTTCCGTTTTAATCAACGCCATCGCGTCAAATGGGCTCGGTATGAACAGTGCATATGTCGATTAAATGTGAACGGAGGGAGGAGTAATATGGAGGTCTGCTTAAGTAACCTCTGTCTCTACACCGGCGCCACCCTATTCGCCGTGCCCATGAATGCAATTGTTTGCCGACGGTAGCTCAGTGCTTGTTGTAACAGTCATTGTCACAACCATCTTTGTCCTCTTGCTTGGCCGGCGTGGCTAAATACCGACATTTACAACTCCATGTGTGAGCTCAGAAGGAAGAGGTGAAGAGTAATGCCAAACTTGTATCCATCTAGCTTATCTCGATCATTTTCTATGATGTACTCCCCATTCTGTCTTCTCATCCTTGAGCAGGGCTCTTGCATGAATCACCACCACTAGCCCAACTCGGTCTCAGGCATGTCTCAGCTAGGCTGGCTCCTCCGCGGTAAATGTAACAAAAGGAATGCAGTCCATATTTATAACATAAGCTTCGCGGCCGAACAAAAATACTTTATCTACTCAAGAAAGCGTGTCCACATAATTTCATATTCAACTTACAAATTCTACGATACCACAGATCAGATCTTACTATCTTCCTCAATCATTGTGCAGTAGCTTCTACTACAGACTCCTGCATCATGTATGCTATCAATCCATATATGATGCCCCTAATTTTGTACATGGTAGGGCCTTAGAGCATCTCTAGCAGAGCCCGTAAAAACGTGAACCGAAAACCTAGAGTTCAGTGCACCAAACTCGTGTTTACGGGCCGGAAAATGGCTGGCGCAGACAGAGCCCGTAACCAAAACAGAAAAACAAAATATTCTGTTTTTCAGTTTTGGTTACGGGCTCTGTTCTGCGCCAGCCATTTTCCGAACCCGTAAAGGCAGGGTTTTTCATAGAATACATATGCAACACATACAACAATCTATCATAATTAATCAAATAATCATCCAAATTATTACAACACATAAACAATAGTCTGAACCAAATTATTACAACAGTTTTGGGAAAATTGAACAAATGAAAAATGTCTCAACCAAATTACAACAACTCTCGGAAAATTGGACAAATGAACAAATGTCTAGACAATGATACATGTGACAAACAAATGAATGGAATGGTAGGATCAAAGGCGACGGCCATGTCGCCGCCAGTGGTGCATCTTCAGATCATAGACGAGCTGGGCATGGGTACTGGCATTCTCAATCTGCCGATGAGTTTCAAGGAAAGCTTCAATGCGATCCGGATTGCGTTGGGGTTCCACTCGGGTGCCAACATTGTCATAGAAGCAGGGCAAGCTCAACTCTCTTTCATCCTCGATGATCATGTTGTGAAGAATCACACAACATGTCATGATGTTGACAAGGGTTTTCTTGTCCCAAAATCGGGCAGGGCCACGAACAATGGCAAACCTTGCTTGCAAAACACCAAAAGCTCTCTCAGTGTCCTTTCGAGCTGCTTCTTGAGCTTTGGCAAATTCAGCTTCAATTCTATATTGGGGATCCTTGACAGACTTAACAAAAGTTGCCCAATCCGGATAGATGCCATCGACTAGGTAATATACCATTGTGTACTCATTGTTCATGACCTTGTAGTTGCAAGTGGGTGCTTCCCCATTTGCTAATTTGGCAAACAAAGGAGACCTTTGCAGCACGTTGATGTCATTGAGTGTCCCCGGCAAACCAAAAAAAAAGTGCCAAATCCACAAATCTTGTGATGCAATGGCCTCAAGTACAATGGTTGCATCTTTGCTCTTGCCACAGTACTGTCCATGCCATGCCTTTGGACAATTCTTCCATGTCCAATGCATACAATCAAGACTACCAAGCATGCCCGGCCAACCTCTTTTCTCATTTATCTCCATCAAGCATTTGGTGTCATCCTCATTGGGAGCTTGGAGATACGTTGGCCCAAACAACTTGATAATCATGCGAGCAAACCTGCAGACCGACTCCGATGTAGTATCTTCGCCAATTCGAAGATACTCGTCGGTGTAATCCGCAGGGATGCCATACGCAATGACCCTCATGGCAGCAGAGATCTTTTGGAATGCGCTGAAACCCATCACCCCGGCGGCATTCCTACGTTGCTTGAAGTAATTCGAATTGGCTTCGCATGCCTTGACGATTCGGACGAACAAGCTACGCCGCATGCGATACCTCCTACGGAACAGATGGGGAGGATAGGTAGGTACCTCAGCGAAGTAGTCCTCCATCAGCTGCTCGTGGCCGAGGAGGCGATTCCGCTGGATGTGGTTCCGGCCGACCACGAACCCGCGCCGCCGATTCAGCAGCTTCGCGCGGTCCTCCAGCTCCTTCACGGAGAGGACGAGCATGGTGGCCTCCATCTCGTCGTCCTGGAGCAGCTCGTCGAGGTCGGAATTGTCCGAGCTCGACGAATCCGACAGATCGACATCGACAAACTCGTCGCCCGAGCTCATCCTCGATTCGGATGGAGCGGCGGCGGCGGGGGCGGGGGCGGCACCCAGAGTTGGGCGAGGAACAGCGGGCGGGGTGCGGGGCGACCTGCGCTACCTCCGGGATGCGGGGCTCGGGCGAATCGGGCGGTGCGGCGGCGGCGGAGTGTGGTGGCGGCGCGGGGAGGGAGAGAGCTAGCGGTTGCGTCAGCTGAAATTTCAGCGCGCCCTAGATAGGGATCGAGCGTTCGGTTCGCTCGAGCGACCCCTACAAATACATGCCGTTTTGGGTTTTCGGTCTCGGCCCGAAAAAAGTTTTTCGGTTTTGGCCCTTTTACGGTCACTGATCGGTGCCATTTTTCAGCCCGAACCCGTAAACTGGAGGTTATTTTTCGGTTTTGGCCCGTTTACGAGCTCTGCTAGAGATGCTCTTAGCTCGCCCCTCAGGATACAGATATGCAAACTAGCTAAATACAAAAAGGTGTCCTGACACATCAATTTCGTAATCTATATAACATCTCTTTCACTGGATCTCTCTTTCTACACCTTTTTTGCAATTTGCATGATGCGTGATTGCATATGATATATATTAGCTAGTGATCGAACCCATAAACTGCACACGGAGCTATCGTTTGCATGGGATGCATGCATGTTCCAAGCCTAGAAGCATTCCTTTTCCTAGGATATAGCCTTGCTTTGCGGCTCCCAGTTGGGGCGTTGGGCAGTGCCAAGTTTCCCTTTGTAAAATTGCATCCCTTCCGGGCCTCAGAGTGCATATGCCCTAAGTTTCTCTTTCACAAATAAGATGATGCCCACCCTCTGTATTTAGCAGTATATATCTATCACCTTTTTTTGTATGCTAGTTGCAAAGAAAAAGCAATGCAAGTTGCACTTTCTTTAAACTTTAGCGGTTAACGGTTCACACTTTGAGCAGAAAACTACTAATCATCATCAGTCACTCTCTTGATCTACCTATAAATAGGAGATTTGATCATCATGCCGCATCATATTCCCTAGCTTCGACGTACATACTGGCTAGTGTTTGCACAGGGGCTTGAGATATCAGCAAGACATGGCGACGATCCAAAGCAAATCAACACTACCACAATCTGGTACTACAAGCAGGCTCCCTCCCAAGGTAACTAAACATCAAGAGAATTATTAAGCAGTATATTATACTATAGTATATACGTGTATATGTACGGCGACTCATTACATTTGTGTCTCAGAAGGAGGAGCAAGAACTCCGGCGAGCCTACTCGGAAATGGCAAGCAACCTGGAGAAGCTCGTCATCGGAAGCAGCAGCATCAGCAGCGAAAACAACCCGTGCCCTGACGCCGACGGGGACGGCGCAGGCAACAAGGACTCGGAGTCGGAGGTGGAGACAGTGCGGTGCGCATGCGGCGTGGCGGAGGAGTGCACGGCGGCGTACGTGGTCGGCGTCCGCGCGGCGTTCTGCGGCGACTGGCTGTGCGGGCTGTGCGGGGAGGCGGTGAAGGAGCGGATGTCGCGTGACCCGTTCTGCGGCGTGGAGGCGGCGCTGGTGTCGCACGAGGCGGAGCGCCGGGACTTCGACGCGACGAGGCTGAACCCGAAGCTGTCGCTGGCGGGGTCCATGCGGGGCATCGCGCGCAAGAGCTTCGACCGGAGAAGGACTACGACGGCGTCGGCGTCGTGCCAGGACCGCCAACTCCGCACGGCCGCGTCGAGGGCGGTGGCGCTCGCCAGGTCCGTCAGCTGCGACCCAAGGTTCCTAGGCGACGTCGTCGATAACGGGCCGGCCGGAGATCCCTGCCGGTGAGGGTTCGGCTCACAGCCGGCCTCACCTACGAGCCGGATATCTATACTTACCGAGATAGTACTGAAATTACCACTACTCTGAGTACTCCCGTATATACATGTGGTGATACCATGCATGTATCAGGTCAAGTATCATTCAAGAAAAAGTGCGAGATCAAGTATTTTGTGTAGACATTCGTGCATCATAGATACATGTGTATGCATGTGAGGTAGTGTTCACTTTGTTTAGCTAGTGGTAGGTTGAAGATGAAAGGCTTCTCAAGTAGGGGCTTTCGATGTAATTTTCGTTTTTATTAAGGTGTGCACTATTCGCTCTTTCTTTTAATGCCAAGTCCTACTCGCAAAAAAAATACACATGCAAGTTACTATAAAGAAAACTCTTTTAGGTTGATGGAGAATTAAGAATTAAGTTAAATCTAATCTAGGTCGACTCTAGAACCATTCATCATGATTCACGTATATGAGAATTGCAACATGTATGCAATTGAACATCTTTTTTCCCCAAGTTGCATATGAATTGCGGATGAATTTGAGTGATGAGAATTAAGTTAGTGTTAGACCGACCGAGAACTAGCCACGTACGTGAAGAAAAATATATAGTACATATATGTCTTTAGAGAGTAATTAGTTCTCACTCGATTAAGAATTAACTTAATTCACAGTCAAGTGATGTCATTATTTGGCCTCTCCTGAATAGCCTCCTAGGCCGCTCTCGAGCGACTCTGGAACGAAGCGTAGGCGCTGCTAGCAAAGCATCGCACCCTTCTCGCCATCATCGGAAGAGGACCCCCGATGGAGGACGACGGCACGGGGGGAGAAAAATTGTTTTGGAGTAGCTGGCTCTCCCTTGCGGGTGTTTTAGTAAGGGTATTCATCTGTTGGCTATATCCTTATAGGTAAGGATGACAATTTTGTCTACGGGTATGGATACCCGCTGTACCTGCATGATGTTCAAGCTGATAAAGCTGGTGGTGCTTGTGCTCAATAAAGTTACTCCCTCTGATCACTATTACTTGTCGCTAATATGGATATATCCAGATACATTCTAGTATTTATATATATATATATATATATATTCATATTACAATACATTTTGTCTCCTCTCCGTACGGTCGTCGCCCCCTCGGCAACGGCGGCGTCCCCCTCGCGGCTCATGGCCGGGCCGCTCTCCTCCGCGCCGTCCGCGTCGGATCTCCCTCCTCCACCCGCTGGACACATCCCCCGCGGCGCCATGCTGCTGGTCGATGTGCAGGCCGGAGTTACTCCACCTGCCTCGTTCAGAGATGTCTTGATGGCGCCTGCTGGTCCGGCTGCGCCGGAGCAGCCTTCCTCCCAGATTTCGCGTCCGCACCTCAAGTCCGTGGCCTACGTCCCTCAAGCGGTCTCGCCTAACCCTAGGACGAGATCTGAGCCGGCCACCAATGGCATTGATGGGGTGTGGCAGGTGGTGGGTGGTCGGAGGCAGAAGCAGCCGCAGAAAAGAAGGCCTCAGCCCATGTCCCAGTTCAAGGCGCTGCTATTTAGGAAGGCTCGAGGCAAGTGTTTCAAGTGTCTCTCCCCGGAGCATCGTGTCGCCGAGTGCAGGAACCTAGCCAAGTGTCTCCTGTGCGGTGAGTTTGGGCACAAGGCGAGGTGGTGTCCAGGAGAGCAGGCAAAGAAGACGGGGAGGCCGGCGGCGGGGGTGCAAGTCTCTGAGGCGGCGGCGGTGCTGCGGGCGGCGCGTGCGGCAGACAGCTCCAAGGCAAGCCAAGCAGTCAAGCGCAAGAAACTTGGAGGCATGGAGGCCCCTGCAACCTACGCTGAGGCGCGTCCGGCCATGGTGTGCGCCGCGGCGCCGCGCTCGGCGGCCATCGCGGCGGAGGAGAACAAGCTGAACAGGTATGGGGTTGTTGCTGTCGCGGTGGGCAGATGCCCTGATCTCGAGCTGGTGGACGTTGCGCGCATCATGGCTCGCCACTTCCGGCTCCATGAGTCCGAGGTCAAGGTCGCCATGCGAGTTGTGGGCGAGTACCTGCTCGTCTTCGACTCCATCGAGGCGCGCAACGCGGCGGTGCAGTGGCAAGGCGCTGTGACCGCAGGGCCGGTGGCCTTCATGCTGTCCCCTTGGACGAGGTTCAGGGCGGCGCGTGCAGGCAAGCTCTGCTTCAAGGCGCGGGTCTGCCTTGAAGGCGTGCCGGCGGATGCGCACCAGGTCGAAACGATCAGGGGGCTCTTCGCCGCCACTGATATCATCGAGGGCATCGACAACAACATCACCTGCAAGGAGGAATCCGCTTGCTGCAGAGTCTGGGTGTGGATGGAGAATGTGGCGAGTCTTGCTCGTCGCGGCAGGCTGGATCTCGAAGAACCGCTGGAAGTGGAGTCACCGCTCCTTCACTTCCCTGAGCTCGGCATCGACGTTGACATGCCAACCCGAACGGGGCCGCTCAAGACCCTCACCTACGACATCCTGCTGCATCTTGACCGCGTGCTCGACTACTCTTCCTCGCCGCCGTCCAGCCCTGAGAGCCACGTCTCCTACCACAGCGACATCAGCGGCATGCCGTCCGATGTTTCCATGACTCCGGCGTGCCCAACCACCTGGGGATATCGGTGGTACTTGGGGTTCGAAGCTGGCACCTTCCCGGCGCCGAGAGGCTCCGTTCACTCCAGACTCCGTTTTCCGGATGAAAGGGACGGTGACGACGGTGATGGGGGGGCGGCAAGCCAGCGACGACAGGATCAGGAAGGCGGCGGTCGGCCTGGGCAGGGGCGAGCAAGGGAGACAAGGAGAGGCTCGTCGGGAAACTTCCCGCCGGCGGCTGGGGGAAGTGGAGGCCAGTACTACCGTCAGTTGGCAGAATTGGAAAAGGGGCCAGTGGTTGATGACGGGAGCAGCCAGACACAAGATCAGCCCGTGGTGCAAGAGCCAATGGGAGAACTCTCAGCGCAGAAGGACCAGCTTGTGGCATGCATGCCACACCTGTTGGATGCAGACATGCACCCCAGTCAACAGGAGACCACTGCGGAGGGATCGAAGGGGAATGAAGCAAAAGAGGCGGCCGAGGCGTGCCAAACTCTGCATGGCCTTGAAGAGCAAGTTTCTCAGAGGTGGGGTTCCCTACCAGAAGACGGGAACAATGCGCAGCACATGGGCGCAGAGCTCCTTGACGTGCAGGATCAAGCTGAAGAGCATGAGAGCGACCATGGTCCCGAGCCGGAAGACAGGCTCTTCTTTGGGCCGCACTCACCAAGGACGCAGTTGGGCCATGAGTTTGATGCACCTATAGTAGAAGATGCTTCTGAATCTGAGCCAGAAGACGGGCCAGCGCTGGGCCTTGGAGGAGCGAACCCACTGAAGGAGTTCTTGGTCTCTGCCTCGAGGCCGGTTGACCAAGGACTGCTCCCTCCTCCTCCAACTGCCTCAGCACAGTCAGACAGAGACAAGGCAGCAAGGAAAGATCCCCAGATCACGAAGAGAAGCAGCGGCCGACTCGCCGCTAAACCATCGGCGGGCTGGTCAACAATGGATAAGGTCCAATTGGTCCTGCTCAAGAAAGGCGGTCTACTGCTGGAAGACGCCAGCCCTCAGGCTGCGGATCTGCAGAGATACAGGCAGATTTACACCAAGCCGCTGCCGCCGAACTTCATTGATGCGGTGACGGCTCTCGTGGAGAAGGATGCTGGTGCAAAGATCAGGCCAGCGGAATTGGGGCTGCTGGCTGCATAGGAGCCGTCTCAGGTTCAGATCGAGACCTGTCTCTGTATCATGTATCTGTTCCTTATTTTCTTCCGTTCGATGCGTCGGGTGGTGGCAGACTGTACTGCGCCCCCTGCTGTTTGTATTCAGTTTGAGTTCTTGTTAGTTTTCCTATGGAGCTAGCTATCTTAGATTGGAATGTGAGAGGGGCCAATAACCCAGCTAAGAGAAGAGCATTGCAGCTGTTTTTCTCTGATAAGCCGTGTAATATCGTGTGCCTGCAAGAAACAAAAATTGAGACCATGACTCGAGCTCTGGTGGTGGAGATGTTGGGCCCCAGATTCGGCGACAATTTCATCTGCCTGCCGGCAAGTGGGGCGAGAGGGGGTGTGCTTATTGCCTGCACAAGCGATTTTCAGATTATTGCTGATCCTCTGATGGCTGGGTGCCAATATTCCATCTCGGGCACGGTGCTGAATCGAACTGACAATTCAACTTGGTCCATAACTGGCGTGTATGGACCGCAAGAGGACGACCTCAAGGCAGAATTCATGCAGGAAATCAGGCTGATCAAGACTAGGGTGGCTGCTAAATGGATGATTTTGGGTGATTTCAACCTAATTGCAAGTGCTGCTGACAAGAGCAATAGCAACCTCAACTTGCGGCTGCTAGGACAATTCCGAGCCCTGATCCAGGACCTTGAGCTCATTGACTACCCAATAGTCGGGAGAAGATTCACTTGGTGCAACGAAAGAGACTCTGCAACCCACACAAGAATTGACAGAGTGTTGGTGTCCAAAGAGTGGGAGTTCGACAACCCACAGTTTCAGTTAGCCCCGGCATCCTCAAATGCGTCGGACCACTGCCCGCTGATGCTTTGCAAAATGGAAAGGAAGCACTTCTCAGGGTTCAGATTCGAGGCGCATTGGCTGAGACACGAAGAATTTATCTCTGTTGCTCAAAATGCATGGGAGAAGCCTGTCAGATCTTCAAATGCCATCAGGGTGCTGCACACTAAACTAAGCCGCACTGCCAAGGCACTCAAAAAGTGGGACAAAGGCAACACTAGGTGGGCAAAGTTTGTTTCCTCTGTCGCTGATGAGGTGATTTTCAACCTGGATGTTGCACAAGAGACCAGGCATCTGACTGCGGCTGAAAGAGAACTGCGGCGTCATCTCAAGAGCAAATTGCTTGGAATTGCAGCGCTTGATCGAGTCAAATGGAGGCAGAGATCAAGAATCACTTGGCTCAGAGAAGGAGATGCAAACACGAAGCTGTTCCACCTTAGAGCTAATGGTCGCAGAAGGAAAAACCATATTCCCACCCTGAAAAACATGGCGATGACAGAAACGGTCTCGAAGCATGAAGAGAAGGCAGCTATTCTGCTACAGCATTATACCAACCTGATGGGAACAAGCACGCCTGCCTCAGTTAGCCTCAACTGGGAAATTCTTAACCTGCCCGCAAAGGATCTCTCACACCTCGAGGCTCCGTTCTCGATGGATGAGCTCAAGGCCGCAGTGGATGGTATGCATGGGGAAAAGGCTCCTGGCCCCGACGGTTTCACTGGGGACTTCTTCAAAAAGTGTTGGGCTTTTATCAACAAAGACTTGCTTGACGCCATGAACCTAATGCACTGCCTGAAGGGGAAGCACTGGAGCTTGCTTAACACTGCCTCCATCGTGCTACTGCCAAAGAAAAATGACCCTGTGGATGCAAGAGACTACAGGCCAGTGAGTAATTTGATGCACAGCGCTGCAAAAATTCTCTGCAAACTGCTGGCCAACAGACTTGCCCCGGAATTAAAATTCTTAGTGACTGCGGGGCAAAGTGCATTCATCAAAGGCAGATCAATCCAAGACAATTTCTTGTATGTCAAGAATGTGATCAAAAAGGCTCACAAGACGAAGACCCCTCTGATTTTTCTCAAGCTGGACATTGCAAAAGCCTTTGATTCTCTCAACTGGGGCTTTCTTATTCAGGTTCTGGCAAGAATGGGCTTTGGGCAGAGATGGCGCGACCCGATCTCTCTTATTCTGGCCACGTCCTCTTCCAAAATCCTTCTGAATGGCAGTTTAGGAAGAGCTTTCAGTCACAGGAGGGGGCTGAGACAGGGAGATCCTCTCTCCCCGATGCTCTTTATTTTGGCAATGGAGCCGCTGCAAAAGCTTCTGGAGATCGCCACTACGCAAAGAATCATCTCGCCTCTGCATCCCAGGACTGCCAGAATCCGAGCCAGCTTCTATGCTGATGTTGCAGCCCTTTTTGTGAACCCGCTTAAAGAAGATATCTCTGCCATCCAGCAGCTGTTGCACCTCTTTGGCAGTGCTTCTGGGCTGTGTACTAACATCAACAAGTGCGTGGCTTACGCTGTGGCTTGTGATGAGAGTGAAATGCACACGATCCTGCAGGAGTTTGGAGGCTCGCAGGGATCCTTGCCGTGCAAATACCTTGGGCTGCCGCTTGGCTACAAGAAACCAAGAAGAGTGGAGGTGCAACCACTGGTGGATAGGGCAATGGGTCGCCTCAAAGGATGGAAAGGAAAATTTTTAAACCACAAAGGAAGAGTAACACTGATTAATAGTGTAATCACAACAACCGCAACTTACTTCCTAACCATCTTCAAGCCGGATCCTTGGCTGTCAAAAAAGTTCAACTCTCTGAGGAGATCCTTCCTTTGGGCGCCTGAGGAAGATCAAGTTTCAGGAGGGAAATGTCTCGTCAGCTGGAAGAAGATTTGTGCCCCAGTCGGGTATGGAGGGTTGGGCATCAAAGACATGGAAGCCTATAGCAGAGCTCTTAGGCTTCGATGGGAGTGGTTCAGATGGACTGAGCAAAGTCGCCCCTGGGTCGGAACTGAAACCCCATGTGACCAAAGTGACAGAGACCTGTTTGCTGCCTGCACAACAATTGATGTGCGTAACGGCGAAACAGCGCGGTTCTGGACTGACAGATGGCTGCATGGACAAGCTCCACAGCATGTTGCACCCCTCTGTTTTTCCCTTGCTGTAAGAAAGAAGCTCACAGTCAAACAAGCCCTTGATAGAGGGCAATGGATGGGTGGACTGCAACGCATGACCACTGAAGAGCAGCTCACGCAATTCGCAAGGCTCTGGACAATGCTGCAGCACATTAACTTGCAAACTCACGGCAGTGACAGCATTTCCTGGAACTTAACATCAGATGGCAAGTACTCGGCAAAATCAGCTTATGAAGTTCAGTTTCTTGGACGAATCAAGCAACCGCATCTGGAGCAGGTATGGAAAATCAGAGCTGATGGCAAGGTGCAATTTTTCTTCTGGCTGCTTCTCCAGAACAGGAAGTGGACTGCTGAAAGGTTAAGAGCACGTGGTTTAGCACACGATGACCGTTGCAGCCTCTGTGACCAAGAATTTGAAACGGCCAGACACTTAGCTCTTCACTGCCCCTACACAAAGGAAGTCTGGGCACAGTTTGCTACCACAAGCCCCAGGGTGGTTCAGACCGCAGCTACGTGCAACACGGTGAAGGGATGGTGGAACAAGATTCGGCGTGGAAAGCAAGATGAGACGAAGAAAAGAGAGATCTCTCTGTCAATATACATCATATGGCACATTTGGAAAGAGCGAGGAAGAAGAATCTTCGATCAGAAGAGTTTAAACCCGCAGGAGTTGGCCGGGCTTATCACAGCTGATCTATCTGAGTTGCATCTTGCAAAGGGTAGAGAGTTTCACAATTAGTTGTAGCTGGGATGAGTGCTGTACCCTATTGGGTTGAATCCCTGTAGAGTTTTCGTTTTTTCAAGCTTCTAAGCTGTGTGTGTGAGCGTGTTCACTGTAATGTGTTGGCCTTTTTCCCTCTCCTATAAATGCAAAAGCAGAGCTCCTGCTGTTCTCGTCAATATATATATTCATATTAACGACGAGTAATAGTGGTCGGAGGGAGTATCTGAATTCCCCATCATATTTTTTTTCAAAAGTCAAAGGCCAATGTCATTTTTCTCGTGTTTTCGCGAAGCTTGATTCTGACAATGACGGAGATTCACCACCAAGCACCAACATAAGTAATTCCGTTTGTCAGCACATGCCAATCGACAAGAGCACTGGCTGGCCGATGGGGAACAAATGTCGTCGCTGTAAATTCCTAGAACAAGCACTCATATGAACGTTAATTACAATATCTCCGGATCCTTAGGACTTTCGTGGTACCTATTAGTCACCGCGTACTCCTTGATCGAGCACTTATAAATACAACATGCACGTAGGGTTCCAGCAGTCAACTGTTCTTGTCATTTGCGTGAGTGCGCCCGCGCCGAGCGACTCGATGGCCTGGATCGTCTTGCTGGTGTTGGTTGTCACCGCGGCGGTGATCGGCAAGGCGGCTCGTGGAGACGTCGGCGGCGATGCCCTCACCGCCGGCTTCACCCGGGTGCTGATGATGGAGACGCGGTTCGTGGTGCAGAGGCCCTACGACGTGCCGCTGGACGCGCGCTACGAGCTCGCCGGCGGCGTGCGCCGGATGTGGGTCTACTCCACCGACAAGCCCTTCAGCCCGACGGAGGTCCCTGGAGCGGCGCGCACCGAGACCAAGATCAACGTACGTATAGGCGCGCGCTGGTCATCAGAAAGAAACTAAACATAATGGTTAGCTAATTCACGCGTTGCACACACAGAAGGTGTACAGTTCGGGGGTGTGGCAGTTCGAGGGCGAGGTGCAGGTGACGGCGGGCACGACCGGCGCTTGCGTCATGCAGATCTTCGGGGCGGCGCCGGAGCCGCAGGAGACGACGCTGATGCTCCACGTCTACAACGGCAGCCTCACCTTCTACCACCACCTGCATCCGGCGCTCGCCGAGAACATCTACGGCCGGTGGATCAGGCTCAACGTCATCCACGACGTGGCCGCGCGCAACATCACCGTGTTCGTCGACGGCGACCTGAGGCTGCGCTCGGGCGGGCACGGCGCGCCCGGCGCGCAACACTACTTCAAATTTGGGGTGTACAAGCAGTCACACCGATATCCATCGTACCTTATGGAGTCGCGGTGGAGGAATGTTTCGCTCTTTACAAAGCCATGATGGATCACACGGTGGTAGGCTGTAAAAACTCTCCAGACTTTTTGCGCCGTTTTTGAGAAATTTTTTCTTTCTCGAAAAGGAGTCTACACTTGGCCTCTATAGTGAAAAGATGCATGCGTCCTTTATTATATTTCATTCAACAAAAGTTATATATTAAACAATCTAAAGACACTAATAACACCTACAAATCCGACAACCGGGGAAGATCATGCCATCACCGAGTCACCCTATGACAAACCGGGAGCACATATCCGATTTAGCAGATCCTCATCGAAGCCATCACCTTCTATCAAACCGCAAGTCAACTTCAAGGCAGAGACCTGCATAATAATCGCCAGGCCTGCCTTCAACACCACGTCCCCAAACAAGGCCCCAACTTACGCTCGTTCATCAAGACGAATCCGCCACACCTTCAACAATTTGGGTGGCATGAACTGCATCGCTGACACATTCAGCAAGGTTATGTGATTTTCACGGGCGCCTTTGTCGAAGGCTCCAACCATCTACGGTTCCAACCGTAGATGTTTGGCTGAGACGTGTAGTTTTCATAAAAACATAAAAAGTTTCCTTTGAGATTGGATCCGAGATATAAAAAGAAGTAGACCATAGAAAACACATTCTATGTCTACAAACCAAATAGGTCCAGTTTTTTTAAAAATAAAAATCCATATGTGGCCTTCTAGAAAAAACATTATTTTGATTGACCGTGTCAATTTTCTTCTACTTGTTTGAGAGCTTGATTCTGACAACGATGTGCATCCACAAGCATATGTAAATCCGTCTGTATGCACGTATAGATCGGTAACGACAAGCTAGACTGGCTATCCGATGAGGAGTAAGTGTCCCTGTCACTAACCATCTGAAACAACCAGACACGAGCGTTCATAACTATCTCTCCGCACGAACATCTTATATTTCCGTATTTCCTAACGGAAGTAGTAGGTCGTAACGGTCGTTAGGATGTTCCTACAAGATTAGTCGTCACTCGCGACCTAAAGCACTTATAAATACAGTGTGCACGGCTAGGCCTGTTCCAAGACGAAGTGTTTTTCCGATCTGTGTGTGCGTGATGGCGAAGTGCACGAGCAATTTGATAGTTTCTTCCATCTTGCTGCCGTTGGTGCTCACAGCGTCGGTGATCGGCGCGGCTCACGGCAACGACCCCCTCACCGCCGGCTTCACCCCGTTGAGACTGCCGGAGTCGAAGTTCGTCGTGCAGAAGCTCTTCAATGTGCCTCTGGACGAGCGGTACGAGTTCACCGACGGCGTCCGCCGGATGTGGGTCTACTCCACCGACAAGCCCATCAGCACCCACCCCGGCGGCGCGCGCACTGAGATCAAGATTAACGTAATCATCTCCTCCGTGCTCGGGGCATTCAGCGCAACCAAAGGAAAACACAGTAGTCATCTCCTCTGCTTTCAATCTCATGCAGGAGATCTACAGCTCGGGGGTGTGGCAGTTCGAGGGAGAGGCGTACGTGCCGGCGGGCACGACCGGCGCCAGCATCATGCAGATATTCGGCGCGGCGCCGGGGCGGGGGCGGGCTACCACGCTGATGCTCCACGTTTACGACGGCGACCTCACTTTCTACCACGACCTGCAGAGGGTGCTCGCCGAGAACATCTACGACCGGTGGATACGGCTCAACGTCATCCACGACGTAGCTGCGAGCAACATCACCGTGTATGTCAACGGCGACGAGAGGCTGAGCTACTGCGGGCCGGGCGTGCCCGGCGCCCCCCATTACTTCAAGTTTGGGGTGTACAAGCAGTCGCACCACCAACCGTCGTCTCTCATGGAGTCGCGGTGGAGGAACGTTGCCATCTTCACGAAGCCATGAACCCGATGATAGGGCCGTAAGAAAAACTAGAGACTTTCGAGCAGATTGTGATCAAATATTTTTTCAGACCGAGATAAGATCGATCTGAAAAGAAATGATCTGAGTATGAGTCTCTTATATGTAGCTTTGTTGGAAAATGAACTGATTCTAATCCAACACTAGCTCGCTCGATTTTAGCTTGCCAATGTAAATGTGATATAATATAAGTATAACTATATATGTGTTATATATTAAAAATATCCTAATTTGTTATCTTATAAATTTGGAGAATATTTTCCTTCTTATATACCGACAAATCATGAAGGTTGATTAAGTGTGGAGAAATTTTAAGCACTAATAATGTGGTATGTGCCTATATGGTCGGACTCAATGCTACTTGACTCCTATTGTTTATGCTCAAAGTTCGATCGCAGTCCACGACGTTGAGGGCAGGGTCTCGCCTTAGTCCACAACAAGAAATTCTTTGGATAGTTCTTTTTTTTTGGATAGTTCTACTATCTAAAATCTATGGACGTGATTTGCCTAGAGATTAGAGAACACACACTGTATAAAGTATGTTGGGAAAATGGCACTAATTTCTCGATGTTTGGAATTAGCGCATATTTATTGTGTTTGGTAAATACCCCGCAAAACTAATGTATGACTATTGCTCCTCTATGTAATAATGCACAGATCGTTGGTTGTCATGGAGGAAAATATATGCCCCAAAGGACCATCACACCAAACCAACAACCAACGTCAAAGATGAGACCCGTAGATCGAAAGAGCTAGACTTAAAAGCTAAACCATACCAATTACCAACGAACACGAAAACCGACTGGATCCTACAAGTTCCACGGGACACAGAACTCCACACGTCCTTGGCTGATGCTAGAAGCACCACCGAAGTAAGGAACGAGACGCATGGAGAACCCTATTCTAACTTTGAGATGTAGCCGTAGTCTCACACATATTGAAAAAACACTGAAAAATAACTTAAGCAATGAACGGAAACCCTCTCGCCGGCTAGGGACCGTGGTCCGTCAAGTGTCCAAAGCCCAAAACCACTAGGGGCGGAGCGAACATACAACGTCGCCAGCGAGGAAGAGGGAACCTTAGATGGATTATAGGAGATCGCCTCGCGGTCATCTTTTCTCTCCTGCCTCATGTATTGGTTTCAGTCTCGTTCTTCTCCACCATCATGTTATTTATCTTTATCTTGACGAAGCTTGATTCTGACAGTACGTGACGGGCATCCACCGCCAACATTAAAGTTGCGGCTGGGATGGGCTTTCCCAACGAGCATAATCCACCTTATCCCGATTTGGTAATCCCATTTTGAATCGGCTAAATTAGCGGCTAGGCCTGCTTATCCCATGCTTTACCCGCACATGCAGTGTTCTTGCTGAAAGTCACGCACAGCCGTCCGTACGAAAGGAAACAGGTCGATCTTGTGAAGAAGTAGAATCCATCGAACGTGAAGACTGAGGCCTCCTTTGATTTGGAGGAAATATGAAGGAATCTTATAGGATAGGAATATTTCCAACGCTGCTACTATTCACCCCTTTGATTTATAGGAAATGTGTAAAGGAAAACTAGAGGAATTTTTTTCCTTTGCATTTCACTTGCAAGGCAAAATGTACAGGAAATGAAACATTCACTCATACCTCATTCTTTCATTCCTATGCACAAGGAACGAGGAAAGGTTTGCACATGCTATCCTTTCCTATTCCTATCCCTTTCCTATACCTTTGATTTTCAAATCCTATGAATCAAAGAGGCCTTGAAGACGCATTTCCCTGGTCCAACGGGACCCATGTGTCCTGCGTCTTAAACTCACCTGAATCCCTCTAATCCCGTTTATCCCGGTGGGAAAAAAGAAATGGAAACGGTGAACCCACCATGTCCATGCCACTTGCACCATTAGCCAGCATAAGTAATTCCGTTTGTCTGCACATGCCAATCGACCAGAGCATTGCTGGCCTATGGAGATCAGATGTCATGGCAGTAACTGTATGGAAGACGCACACATCATAAGCGTTAGTTACAATCTTTCCGTATGCAATGCCGGTTATGTTGCACAAGAGTAGTCGCCGCGGCACAGGATGCACGTACGGCTTCTTGTTCCACAACCCTTTGACTGTTATTCTTGTCATTCGGGTGAGTGCGCGCGCGCCGATTGAGCGATTCGATGGCCTCGTCCATCCTGTGGGCTATGCTGGTGGTGGTCACAGCCGCTGTGATCGGCACGGCTCGTGGAGACGACGGCGCCGTCGACCCCACCGCCGGCTTCACCCCGGTGCAGCTGACGGAGTCGCGGTTCGTCGTGGAGTGGCCCTACAATGTGCCGCTGGACGCGCGCTACGAGTTCTCCGGCGGCGTTCGTCGGATGTGGGTCTACGCCACCGATAAGCCCTTCAGCCGGACCCTCCCAGGCGCGGCGCGCACCGAGACCAAGATCAACGTACGTAGGCGCACGCTGGTGGCGTAATAACGATAGAAACAAAATCTTGTCTTGATGTCATGATCAATCTAATTCGTGTGTTAACAGAAGGTGTACAGATCGGGGGTGTGGCAGTTCGAGGGCGAGGTGTTGGTGCCGGCGGGCACGACCGGAGCGTGCGTCATGCAGATCTTCGGGGCGGCGCCGGAGCGGGGGAGGGCGACGACGCTGATCTCCGGCGGACACGGCGCCCCCGGTGCCCCGCACTTCTTCAAGTTCGGGGTGTACAAGCAGTCGCACCACCACCCGTCGTACCTCATGGAGTCGCTGTGGAGGAACGTCCAGGTCTTCACCAAGCCATGATACATGGGTCATATGAACGGCATGCACTTCGACGATTTGATTAACACGAGCTACATTAATTTGCAATTCTGAAATGTTGATTTTTTGGAAGACATGTACTCGTCCGATTGGATTCATTGATGCGATATTCTTTTTCCCTCTGTGGCTCTGTGTGCTGCAATGACTTAACACCAGTCACTAAGCGTGCTAGGGTTATTAGTTATTACAAATCATTCCTAATGTATAATTTACATGGATTTTGTTACACGCAAGAGAGAGCTTTATTTCAAGCATAGTGGTTACAATCCTGCAGGAACAGGGTTCAGATAACACAGGAATAGAGCTAAGCAAAAAACTAGAAAAACCTACAGAGTTGCAGGTTGAGCTGTCAGGTTGTGCGCTACACGGCCGCTGGAAGCTTCCGCTTTGATGTCGTTGATCAGAATGGAAAAAAAAGGCAGTTTCCTGGTTTGTAATGGCCTTTGCAGCTTGAGCGCCAGCATAAAACCAAATTAAATACTCTTTAAATTAATTTTATAGATTTGTTTAGATTCACATATATTTATAGACAAAAAACACGTCTAGATATATACACGTGTATCCACATTAATCCGAGATTGATAATTTTGGGACAGAGGAGTAGCACAAACCACCACATTTGTGGGCCAAAAGAAACAGAGCCACCACTTCACATTTTCATGGCCTCAAATTACCAGTTTTGGGAAGACACTTGTGTAGAAGGGTAGAGGGAGAGAGGTATGGCGGAATATGATGGATGTATTATTGAGCCTCTCGGGCGAGTATATATAGACGTACAACGGACCGACTTGGAGTACAAGACAATGCATAGACTTAGAGTACAAGACAAGTATCCTATCTCTATCCTAATCTAGCCGTGTACAACATGTATACTCTAACATCCCCCCGCAGTCATAGCGGTAGCGTCGTGAACAACTGGAGCGTCGCGAACGGTCAGACTGGAGAGAAAACCGAAGTAGACCAGTACGCTGACATCCCCCCGCAGTGGTAGCGGGAACGTCGTGGACGGTGTCACGTCGCAAAAGCTTGGACTGTAGAGAATGCTGGTGAGGAGCTCAGGCGAGGTGGTAGCCCTTGTGCCGATGTCGAGGGAGCCGAGAGCGGTGGGTGCCGCAACCTTGGTCGAGGTATCCGTGCGAGGGGTCGCCGTGGTCGATGTCGTGGTCGGGTGCCGATGTCGAGGTAGCCGCAGATGAAGCCGCAGGCGCGTAGAGCGCCGTAGAAGGACGGAGACGCGTCGAGGCAGTCGTCAAGGAGAGCGATGCCGAAGTCGATGCAGTCTGAGCCGTCGAGGACGAGGTGCAGCCATGGCTTTGCCAGAACCAGGCGCACGTCGGGGACGAAGGCATACTCCGGTTGTGTCAAAATCGAGTACGCGAAGACGAACACGGGGACGAGGCGCTGCGACCGAGCTTGCCAGACTCGGGAACGCGTCGGGGACGAAGGCAAGCACCGGTGTTGCCAGTACCGAGCGTGCGAAGAACGGAACCAGTAGAAACAACTTCACGCCATGTCGGAGAGGAGACTAGCAGAGAAGGCCACCACGACAGTTGCGAGGCGCACAACGGCAAAGGGTGTCGATGCAGTCCGCGGTTGTCGGAGTAGACGAGCAGGTGTAGTCGAGAATGAGGCGATGACGCTGGCGATGAAGTCGTGCTGGACGTAGACGTAGAAGGCGGCGAACCAGCGACGACCAAGAGTGGTCATGCTAGATGCCTAGACAGGCGAAGAGGTAGTCGGCGGGACCTGCGATGGCTAGGAGTGGCCATGCAGGTTACCTATGGAGGTGCGGCGGCGGTGCTCGAAGGAGGCGACGAAGAACCCGGCGGCGCGACAAAGACCATGCGCGGACGATGGCATCCCGCGCCAAGGGAGGTGGCGCGGTGGAAGCCAGCGACGTCCTCGCGAGGTGACGGCGATGACCGCGTGCAGCGACGCTACGGCCCGATGGGACGACGTAGCTGCAGGGCGCGAGTCGGTGCAGGGGCGTGAGAACCACCAGCGACGTACATGCGGGAGAAGGCACGTTGGTAGCCGGCGGCGGGGACCAAAGGCGGCGACGCTATGGCCCAAAGGGGCGACGTAGCGGCAGCCCGATGCTCGAACGGTGGTAGGCGCGTGCTCGGGGACGTACTTGGCGGAGACGAGCGTCAGATCGGTTGATCAGACCGACGGCGGTGCTGTACGCGCCAAGTCCTAGACGACGGCACACAGATCGGAACCCGTGGCGTCATTGTCGGTGAAGTCCCTGGCGATGACGGCGAAGATGGACCAGCGATGGAGACTGCGCAGGCGTGGAGTCGGCAGTGATGTACCGAGGCGTCCCTCGGACAACGCGTCCGGCGTTGCCGCGCGGTTGGTCAAGGCGAGCCGACCGGTGCGGAGTCGGCGCCGGCGAGACGACCGCGACAGCCTATGGAGGTAGGCGCCGCAGCCGACCGAGGGACCGCGACAGCCGGCAAGAGCCGACCGAAGCGGCGACGGCGCCAGCGCGTCGGCCGCAATAGCCGGCGTATGGGTGGCCGCCGGTGCGAGATCGACGCCGAGGTTGGAGTAGAGGCGCGTGGTGACGGCGGCGGTGGGCGACGCAATCCGATCTAAGATCAGTAAACCAAAAAGAAAACGCCGGTCAAGCGACCGGCAGGAAAAAGACGTAGGGCAGCCGATCAATCGATCGGCGGACGGACCCTAATACGGGCGGCGCGGCCCCCTGTGGAGATCATGGAGATTGACCTCCCCGGGGGCGGCGCGGTGCGGAGGCGGGACGGCGGCTAGGTCAAGGATCTTGCCGCTCTGATACCATGTAGAAGGGTAGAGGGAGAGAGGTATGGCGGAATATGATGGATGTATTATTGAGCCTCTCGGGCGAGTATATATAGACGTACAACGGACCGACTTGGAGTACAAGACAATGCATAGACTTAGAGTACAAGACAAGTATCCTATCTCTATCCTAATCTAGCTGTGTACAACATGTATACTCTAACAACTTGGATGGGAGAAACACCCTTGGCCAGTCAATACCGGCCCGCTGCTATATAATGTGGTGCGCCAAAAAAATGTTTTGGTCGCCAACACCCTAACACACAATCCTTTGAATATAGAATTCCAAAGGACTTTGTCAGGAAATAAATGGGATGCTTGGATTTATTTGGTTCAACGACTTATGTTCATTAACTTAACAAATAACGATGAAGACGTGTGAAACGGGATGGGTAGTGACAAGACCATTTTAAAACAGCTTCACTGGCTTACAAAAATAAGTTTGCATGAAAAACTACATAAGTGAAAAGCAATTCCATTCCAACCCGCGTGTGAAGAAGATGATAACAACATCTTTAGCCTGCTTTCGACTAATTGGTCAAATAATATAGAAAAAATAGTAACACTAGCTACCGTCATCTTCGACCGTTATAGGAGCACCTTGGATGTCCTCTTCTACGCCATCGAGCGAGATTCCACACCAAGAGGCATTGGCCAAAGAAGGTCTTTCGCCCAGGGCTTTCGCTGCCGGACATTTTAGCACACCGTCGGTCATGTTTGTCGTGACCACTATTTATCTTCATAAATGGTTTTCATTAAACTAATTATATTGCCGTAGCAACGCACGGGTTTTGTGCTAGTGTTCATTAACTTAACAAATAATGAGGATAAAATTTTCGTTTGGAAGCCCACCGTGTCAGGGACTTTCACAGTTAAATCGATGTATGCAGATTTTATGAATGGACCATATAGTTTTTTAAGAAAATATATTTAGAAATTGAAGGTGCCACTATAAATTAATATCTTTATACGGTTCCTTCATAATAAAGTTATTCTTACAAAAGACAATTTGGCAACATGTCAACGAAATGGGAGCAAGAAATGTGGTGATGTAGATGAGTCCATCAATCATTTGTTTTTCGAGTGCCCCTTTGCTCATCTTGTTTGAGAGTTATCCACTGTACCTTTGACATTGTCCCACCAACAAATGTTACGAATATGTTCGGAAATTATTGAATGGGGAGATAAAATTACCAAAACACAAAGTCGAGCTTGTGCTATTATGTGGTCTTTATGGAATTGCAGAGGTGATATTATATCTTTAACAAAGGAGGAACTACTAATTCTCTACAGGTTATCCATATAGCTACTCAATGAATCCACGAGTGGTCATATCTGTTGTCGGAGGCGCAAAGAGTGCCTATGGATTCTAGATGCACATGTCTGGAGACGGTTTGCATGACTATCTACAACCAGGGTGGCTGGCGACTAGCTAAACAAATTCAAGATGCATAAGATATATAGGCGACATATGCTTCTATTTTTCCGCTGGCTTTTACGTACACCCTATATGATACATGAGATGTAAACTCTGAATCTTTCAAACTTCGCAATAAATGAGATTGTGTGCATTGATTGATGCAGTGGTCGGGGCTATCACTAGTAGAAAAAGGGTCTTTGGTCCAGCACCCAAATGTCATCTGTCCCGGTTCGGCTGGCCATTGGGGACCAATGACACGTATTGGTCCCGGTTCATGCCGCCTGGAGATTAGTCCCGGTTCATTTCGGGGTATCGGTCCCGGTTTGTGGCATTAACCGGGACCAAGGCCTCCCCAGCATGACACGTGTCTCTATGCGGGTCATCGGTCCCGGTTCATGGCATGAACCGGGATCAAAGACCCTCCCCTGGCTATAAATTGATACCCAGCCCTTTGCCCTTTGCCACAAAAATTTGCTGGATTGTGTGTGTGGTGTGGGTGCTAGCTTTTTTTTTCCTTTGATTGCACACAAGGTGTTCGACGAAATGTCCATGCCACATTTAAGTTCGCACAACACGGTATCCTCCGCCGAGGTTAGCAACCTTATCTTCTTCATCTGTAACTGATATAAAAATCTTGCATATGTGTCCATGTGGGTGGTGATTTCACTATTCATGATGTTATTGTAATAGTTAATTATTATAACGCAGATCGATGCGCGGATGCGATGGATGTACGGCGACCGACGCGATTCTGATTTTATTGCAGGCCTGCATAAATTTATCGATGTGGCTAAGGCAAACAAAGTGGATAATTTTATGCCTTGTCCCTGCATCGACTGTCGAAATTTGACGGAGCACTCTGCCCCGAGAATCCTTCAAAGCCATCTGCTTCGGAGAGGTTTCATGCCCGGATATTATTGTTGGGCCATGCACGGAGAAAGAGGGGTTAGGCTGGAAGAAAATGAAGAAGAGGATGATGACAGCTATCCTGAAGAATACGGTGATACTGCAATGGAAGACAATGAAGAAGAGGGAGGCGGCAATGAAGAAGAACAACGGGCATCGGATGAGCCCGGTGATGGTCTTGGTCGGGTCATTTCTGATGCAAAGCAACAATGCGATACAGAAAGGGAGAAGCTGAAGTTGGAGGCCATGCAAAACGATCACAAAAAGTTATTATACCCAAATTGCGAAGATGGCAGCACAAAGCTCGGTACCACACTTGAACTGCTGAAATGGAAGGCAGAGGCTGGTTTATCTGACAAGGGATTTGAGAAGTTACTGAAAATAATGAAGCCAAAGCTTCCAAAGGATAATGAGCTGCCCGAGACAACGTACGAAGCAAAGAAGACTATCTGCCCTCTAGGATTAGATGTGGAGAAGATACATGCATGCATTAATGACTGTATCTTATACCGTGGTGAGAAGTATGAGAATATGGATAAATGTCCGGTATGCACTGCATGTCGGTACAAGATCAGACAAGATGACCCTGGTGATGTTGAGGGTGATGACGAGCCCCCCAGGAAGAAGGTTCCTGCTAAGGTTATGTGGTATGCTCCTATAATACCACGGTTGAAACGTCTGTTCAGAAACAAAGAGCATGCTAGGTTGTTGCGATGGCACAAAGAAGAGCGTAAGAAAGACGGGAAACTGAGACACCCCGCCGATGGGTCGCAGTGGAGAAACATCGAGAGAAAGTACTCAAACTTTGCAGGTGATGCGAGGAACTTATGGTTTGGTCTAAGTACAGACGGCATGAATCCTTTTGGGGAGCAGAGCTGCAGTCACAGCACCTGGCCCGTGACTCTATGTATCTACAACCTTCCTCCTTGGTTGTGCATGAAGCGGAAGTTCATTATGATGCCAGTGCTCATCCAAGGACCAAAGCAACCCGGCAACGACATTGATGTGTATCTAAGGCCATTAGTCGATGAACTATTGCAGCTGTGGGCAGAACCAGGTGTAAAGGTGTGGGATGAGCACAAACAGGAGCCATTTGACCTACGAGCGTTGCTGTTCGTAACCATCAATGATTGGCCTGCTCTTAGTAATATTTCAGGACAGTCAAACAAGGGATACAATGCATGCACGCACTGTTTAGATAAGACTAAAGGTACATATTTGGATAAATGTAAGAAGGTTGTGTACCTGGAGTGTCGTAAATTTCTTCCGACCAATCATCAAGTAAGAAAAAAAGGCAAGCATTTCAACGGTGAGGCAGATCACCGGAAGAAGCCTAAGCTCCCTAAAGGTGCTGATGTATTTGGTATGGTGAAGGACCTAGAAGTAATATTTGGAAAGGGTTCTGGCGGTCAATCTGTTCCGAAAGACCCCATTACCGGACACACGGCCATGTGGAAGAAGAAATCTATATTTTGGGAGCTTGAGTATTGGAAAGACCTAGAGGTCCGTTCTTCAATCGATGTGATGCACGTGACGAAGAATCTTTGCGTGAACCTGCTAGGCTTCCTAGGCGTGTATGGGAAGACAAAAGATACACCAGAAGCACGGGAGGACCAGCAACGTATCAAAGACCCATACAACAAGCATACTGATAAAGGCCGTCAATACTTAAGCAGCTACGCTCTTACCAAAGCAGAGAAGGAAATCTTTTTTGAATGCCTGAATAGTATCAAGGTCCCGGCTGGGTTCTCGTCTAATATAAAGGGAATAATAAATATGGCAGAGAAAAAATTCCAGAACCTGAAGTCTCATGATTGTCACGTGATTATGACGCAGTTGCTTCCGGTTGCATTGAGGGGGCTTCTACCGGAAAATGTTCGAGTACCCATTGTGAAGCTATGTGCATTCCTCAATGCAATATCTCAGAAGGTGATCGATCGAGAAAGTCTAGAAAGGCTACAAAAGGATGTGGTCCAATGTCTTGTCAGTTTTGAGTTGGTGTTCCCCTCGTCCTTCTTCAATATTATGACGCATCTCTTAGTTCACCTAGTTGATGAGATTTCCATTCTCGGTCCTGTATTTTTGCACAATATGTTCCCCTTCGAGAGGTTCATGGGAGTCTTAAAGAAATATGTTCGTAATCGTGCAAGGCCAGAAGGAAGCATCTCCAAGGGCTATGGAACAGAGGAGGTCATTGGGTTCTGTGTTGATTTTCTTCCTGACCTTAAGCCGATTGGTGTTCCTGAATCACGGTATGAGGGGAGACTGAGTGGAAAAGGCACGCTAGGAAAGAAAGCAATGATATTTAGGGACGGGCATTCTTTGAATCAAGCACACTACACAGTTCTACAAAGTTCTACCTTCGTGGCTCCGTATATCAAGGAACACATGAATGTTGTACGCTCTAAGTTCCCGGGGAAGGATGACTACTGGATTAAAGAAAATCACATGGAGACTTTTGGCACTTGGTTGCAATTACATCTCATAAATGACACCACTATTGGAGATCAGCTCTACTTGTTGGCCGCGACACCATCTGCGACTGTATTGACTTTCCAAGGGTACGAGATAAATGGGAATACATTTTACACGATCTCCCAAGATAAAAAGAGCACTAACCAAAATAGTGGTGTCCGCTTTGATGCAACATGTGACAATGGGAAAAAGGACACATACTATGGTTACATAGAGGAGATATGGGAACTTGACTATGGACCTACTTTTAAGGTCCCTTTGTTTCGGTGCAGTTGGGTCAACATGAATAGAGAAGGGGTAAAGGTGGACCAGCTGTACGGAATGACAACAGTGGATCTCAAGAATCTTGGTTACAGAGACGAACCATTCGTCCTAGCCAATGATGTGGCTCAGGTTTTCTATGTGAAGGACATGTCCTCCAGACCGAAAAAAGGAAAAATAAGGAAACGAATACATCAGACGATGAGCCCAGGCGTCACATAGTTCTTTCAGGGAAAAGAAACATCGCGGGAGTCGAGGACAAGACAGACATGTCAGCAGATTATGATAAGTTTGAAGAAATTCCGCCCTTCACCGTGAAAACTGACCCTTGCATCCCGTTAAATAATGAAGATGCTCCATGGTTACGGCCTAAGAAGCGATCATAGGCAAGGGATCGACATACGCGACGAAGGAGAATTACCCTAAACCCTATGTAAATCTATGTAATGTATGAAAACTATGACACGTCATTTTGTGAATGATTTTTTATGATGTTTGCAATTATCCAAGTTCAATATTTTTCCATGCAGCTATGACACATAATATTCGAGTGATTCAGTCATAGTCATGCCTAGCCCTATAAACATCGCCACTGTAGTCGTCGTAGTCGTCGGAGTCGCGGTAGTCGAACCTCGGCGGGTGAGCACGCGTGGGCTGAGACTGAGGGTAGCACAGGCGGGGGCCACGGTAGGCCATGACGCTCTGGAGAGTCCGGCCGCGCCACCACAGCCGACGGCCGGCCTCGTTGAAGTTCGAACAAGGTGGGCCGTCCTCCTCGTGCCTGGCAAGCGCACTCTCACGCCGATTGATGAAGAAGGCGTCCCAAGTCGGGCTGTAGTCGGGATGCCACTGGGGATTCCTCCGCTGCTCTGGCGTGAGCTCGAAGTAGTAGTGGTTCGTGATGGCCATCTGACGCGCCACACCTAGAGGGACAGGAGGGACCGGTACGCCTCCGACGCTCAGCATCCAGCCGGTGGGGACGCGGTAGCCCGGCGGGCAGGGGTAGTTTGAGGCGCAAAGCGCCTCCGCCTCCTTGGGGGTTAGAGATACGATGGAGGCCATGGGAGAGAGTGATGAGGTTTGCAGATATGAGTCTAGATGTGATATGTAAATGGAGGCCAAGCCTACATATATATAGTGAAAAAATGGCGGGAAGACGGAGGCGGGAAAAGGTGGAAAGCGCGGGAAGAAAATAGGCGGGAACGCAGTGGCGCGGGAAACTATCTAACCTTTAGTCCCTGCTGGTGGGTACAACCGGGACTAAAGGTGGTTTTTGTGTCATCTAACTAAACTGTCGGTGGGATAAGGAAAACTTTCTCCTGCAACATCGTAAGCCATTCCAAGATGATAGGTTATTTTGTGAAGGATTTTTTATGATGTTTGCAATTTTCCAAGTTCAATATTTTTCCTTGCAACTATGACACATAATATGACACCACGCGAAGGTTTCACATTGTTTGAATCATTTTTGAATTTCTTATGCCCGTTTTAAACGTGTTAGTGCATTTTTATTAAAAATAGTAAAATTGTTTAGTTAGAATTAATAATTTTGAAAACAGAAAATGGTTTTGGATTAGTTATTTAAATTGAAACACTTTTCCTGTTGAAAGTTTTTTCAAATTTTAAATAGAAGAAAGTTTTTTCCTGTTAAAATGAAAACAGCAAGTTAAAACAGAAAAACAATGGGCACGTGGCGGCTCAGCAGCGCCCCTCGCCCAGGACATTGGTCCCGGTTTGTGGCATCAACCGGGACCGTTAGTGGGCACGTGGCGGCTCAGCAGCGCCCCTCGCCCAGGTCATTGGTCCCGGTTTGTGGCATCAACCGGGACCGTTGATCCATTGGTCCCGGTTGGTGCCACCAACCGGGACCAATGACTCCTCCAAATATAACTGGCCCTTCTTGCTCCCCCACTTCCCCCCAAAATCGGCCGAAACTGCTAAGGACTTTTGCGCGCGGAGCGAAACCACGCCGGCAGGCTGTCCGAGTTTCGTGCCGCCGCTGCCGCCGTCCTCGGTGAGCGCCGCCGCCGCCGCGACCTCTCCCTTTCCCCCCCGCGCCGCCGCTCATCACATTCTCTCTGCAGGTGGCCTGCGCCGCCGCCCCCCCATCCCGGCCCCGTGCGCCCGCCCCGCACCCCCAGCGCCGCCCCCGACGCCACCCTGCGGCCGCCCCGCCCCCCAGCGCCGCCGCCCCCCTTCGACGGTGAGCTCCTCGGGAGGGAGCTTCCCGGCCCGGCCGGCCGGCCCTTTGGCCAATGTTTTCTTTTTTCAAATTTCGCATTTAAATTGCTGTACGCAATTTTTTCATTACTTATATATATATATAATACATAGAAATTAAAAAAAACATAGAAAAATAAAAATAAAAATAAAAAGCCCTCGTCGGGGCGGGCACAGGGGCGTCGGCGTCGTCGTCCTCGCCGCGGCCTACTCGTCGTCCTCGTCGGGGAGGATGATGTAGGGCCCCTGCGGCCACGGCCAGTTGGCCGCAGGCGGTGGAGGAGGACCTGGTGGAGGAGGCGGCGGTGGAGTCGCCGCACGCGGTGGCGGCGGCGGCGGGCCTGGTGGAGGAGGCGGCGGTGGAGTCGCCGCACGCTGTGGAGGAGGCGACGGTGGCCGGCCGTGCTGCTGGTGCACGGACATGGCCAGCGCCGTGTCGATGCCGGCCCACCGCCTCTTCTCCTCCTCCTCGGAGACGAGGACGGCGACCCGGAGCTCCTCCTCCTCGGACATCGGTGGCGGGGGTGGCGGCGCCTCGCCGTGGTCCATCGCGTCGAGGATCCGTAGGCGACGCTGTCGACGAAGTCGTCGGTGTCGTCCCTGGGCTCCTCGCCAGGGATGTCGTCGCCGCCCACCTCCGGCGGCGCCTCCTCGTCCTCCTCCATCTCCTCGATGAAGGGATCCGCCTGCGGTGGCTCTGGCCCCGGCTCCGGCATGTACACGCCGGCGTAGGGGTTGGGGGCGACCTCCCCTAGGAAGGCCGCCCGCCGCACCGGGTCGCGCTCCCGCGGCCCGAAGTTGTCCCACCATTGGCTATCGTAGCCAAAGGCGGGATCGGCGCGGAGGCGCGCCGGCATCAGTGCGCGCCGGCGGCGGATCTCGGCGACCCGCTCCGGGCCGAAGCGCGGCACCGGCGGGACCGGCACGCGCCGGCTGTTGAGGTGCCACCCGCAGGGGAGGCTGCAGTCCGGCCAGTCCGCGCTCTGGCCGCACTGGTACAGCGCCTGGCAGTGACTCACCGGAATGTACCGGCGGTCACGCTGGCGCTGCGGCGAGGCCGTCCTGGCGCGGCGTGGAGGAGACTGGCGGCGTGGAGGAGACTGGCGGCGTCCAGACCGGCGCGACCCGCCGGCCTCGTGGTCGTGGCTGCCCTTGCCCTTCTTCCAGAACCCCATGGCTGCTGTGGTGGCCGGGATGTGGTGGCTCTGGCGGCTGCGCTGGCTATGGCGATGGAGGCTGGTGGCCGCGGCTCCGTTGGCCTCCTTTTAAAGGGGCCAGTGGCCGGGCGTCCAGCGGCCGCAATGAATGCCACCGAGCGGCAGCCCAATCGGCACGCCGGCGTTGATGCCGCGGCAGGCATTGAAGGTGACGGCGGGGCGCCCAAAGCACTGACGCGGTGGGACTCGAGGCGACGGGAGACGCACTGACGCGGGCGTCGCGTTGGAGAAGACGTACTGACGCACTGACGCGGGCCGACGCGTCGCGGTGCTGTTTTTTTGGGCCTCTTTTGCCCGTTGGTGCTGTTTTTTCGGCCTCTTTTGTCCGCTGGGTGCTGTGGGCAATTCCTATTTGACGCGCACCCCCACAGACGTTAAAATCTTAGTGGGCTGGCCCAATAGAAATAAAAATCTATTATTTTTGTCCGGTCAAGAACATGCCTTCATGCGTCCACCCGTAACAGGCGCTTGAAGCGCCGAATAGGAATGCCCTTAGTACTTAGTTAGAAGTTAGTGTTAGTTTGTTAGTTAGAATTAGAATTAGTTAAAATTAGTTTTAGCGTGCATTTTGAATATATAGCGTGTATTCTAACTAACAAATGTCGGTATATTGCAGAAACTATGGATCCAGCACATAAAAAAAGTCAAGATGATGAATACTTCCTCCAAGGAATGATCCGAGAAAATGTAGATATTGATGTCACCAGGACATTTCTGAACGATTCCGGTGAGGGAGATGAATCTCTCAACCGAGGAGACGACTCCGGTGAGGTAGAAGCCTGGGACGGGGGAGAAGCCGGTGAGGGAGAAGCTGACAAGG
Organism: Dactylis glomerata; assembly: GCA_007115705.1. Lineage (NCBI taxonomy): Eukaryota > Viridiplantae > Streptophyta > Magnoliopsida > Poales > Poaceae > Dactylis > Dactylis glomerata. The sequence goes on from QXEO01000344.1 coordinate 3,048,615, forward strand.
GAGAAGGCGACGAGGGAGAAGCCGACGAGGGAGAAGACGACGGCTCCGGCCGAACCTTAAATCTCGGAAACTCCGGCGAGGTGTATATATGTTTTTTTGTAATGCCCGACTGTCTATATATATACATGCATATATTAACACTCTTTCTTATTTTAGCCCTCCGGATCGAGCACTTGTTCCGTCAGAACAAAACGAGGCCCAACCAAAAAGTTGGACAACAAAGTGAGTTATAGGATCGAAGTGGTCGGTGTAGACGGCCAACCGCTAGCTCCTGAAGATGTCGCAAAAAAATTTGTCAAGCAATGTGGAGTTCTTGTGAGGGACCACATCCCGATCATCGTTCAAGAATGGAATCGGCCAAGCAGCGGTGGAGTCCTGTTTGTCGGCGACGTCGCCAAAGATAAGCTTTTTGACAGGCTTATGCTTAATTTCCTCCTGCCGAGGCTAGATGTGAATCCAGATGAGGAGAAGAAAGCAAATGAGGAGCTACTTAAAAGAGTAAAGAAGTTTGCTCTGATCAAGATGGCCGAGGCATTCAAGAACTGGAAGAAGAAACTGTACCTTAAGTTTGTCAAGTTAGACAAGACTCCAGATTTTAATCAAGCCGGCTATGCTAAGTTAAGACACCAGTGGGCTGATTTTGTGAAGTACAAGACATCGGAGAAAGCTTTGGAAAGGTCGAGAATAAATAAAGAGAACGCTGCTAAGAAAGTGTACCACCATAATATGGGGTCTGCTGGCTACGCCGGTTGCATGCCTAAGTGGGATGCACTTGAGGTCAAGTATATTGCTGCCGGGATCAGACCAGAGCCCACAACATGGACACCACGGGCGAGAAACTGGTTTTACGGCCATGGGGGCATGTTGGACGAAGAAGGGAGGGCAATATATACCCAGAAACACAAAGATCATCCCCTACTGCCCATCGAAGATATTAGAAGTGCAGTACAAGATGTGGAAGCGGGACGGTTCGTTCCCGATAGAGAGAACGACGAGCTCACACGAGCCCTCAAAAATGATGAACACACCGGACGAGCACGAGGCACACCGGGCTCCAAGCCGTGGAAGGTTGCCTTCCCCGCGGAAATGAAGAGATATCCCGATAAAAGTCATCAAAGGAGAAAGGAAAGGGAGGCAGCTGAGAAAGCGGCAGCTGCAGACCGGCTGCGTAATGTAGAAGAAGCATTAAAGCGGCAGCAGGATCAACTCGACAGACTTAGCCAGCAAGGTATCAGCAGCCAATCTCAGCGGCACATGGTAGAAGCTGCATTCGATGGTATCGACGCCCTATCAAATAAGAAAAGCAGCGTCGCTTCCACCCAGCTCCACGATGGTGATGATGATGCACTGACGATGGCTCCTCCTAAACGCTACCCAGTGGATGATATCACGGAGAGCACAGCTTGTGAGCTAAAGGTGCAAGTTATGAACTTAAGGGTGACAGCGGCGGTCGGCATGGCCGTACCAACTGCGCCTAACGGAACTTGGCATTGCAAACCGATTCCAAAAGGGTACGCTGTCGTCACGGTGGATGATGTCAAGCAAGATTTTGAGGAGCTGAAGCTGGACCACCCTGCAGGGGAAGATAGGGACCTGACTGAACTAGGAGAAGCCAAAGGGGGGACTATTGTATGGCCAAAGGAGCACATCGTGCTTCCAAATTATGTCCCGCCAAGGCCACCCACTCCTCATAGCAGCAGTCCACCTTCGCCGCCACCTCACCATTCTCCAGCGCAACCGTCGCCTTCACCGCCTCACCACTCACCGCAGCTGTCTCCACCGCCGCCTCAGCCGTCTCCGCCGCCGCGTCAGCCGTCTCCGTCCCCTGAGCCTCAGAGACTAAAGCGGAAGTATACTAAGAGGGGCAGCACCACCAGCAGCAGCAAGAGCACGTTCCGATCACTGAAACGTAAGCTATCGCCCCTCCCAAGAGTACCTCATCAGAATATGAAGAAGCTTCCTTACGAGAAGACAGATGAGGAAATTGCTACGGCCGCAGATGCCCATTATCAACAGTGGAAGACTGACATGGCTAACAAGAAAAATCCAAAGCCGACGGAGCCATTGATCTTCCCGGTCACCGCAGAAGATAAAGCCAAAGCAGCCGCGCTTAAGATTCAGCTTCACCAACCCATAGCGCTCACACCTGACTATAATCGCTCTATTACCAAGTCAGCTGAGGCAAAAGAGCGGAGAGTCGGGAAAGAAGTTGCCCAGCTCGGACAACAGAAAAATCAATCGATCGAACCGCTCAAAGTGTACGATACCAATGAGTGGAGAGCCCAGGAGCGGCATGATCCGAACATTGATCCGGAGTTTATTCAACTCTACGGAGAAAAGGCCAAGTTATATGGACTGTCTATTGCTGAGTACATGAGCCGTCTAGATGAGTTCGAGGGGTACCAGCAAATAGCGTACAAATACCGGTACGGGGATCCTCTCGTCAAACCCGAGTTAGTCAAAGATCTACCAACAAAAATGCGGAGATTGCATAACTGGTACATACAAGCCTGTGCTGAATCCACAAACTGGATCTATGCTGGATATAAACACCACCATTACGGTCATGGAGATGGCTTCTTACTGATGGAATTTCTAGAATTATTTCAGTTTTACCAACAAGACGCCCTCGACAAAACTATTGTCAGTGCCTATTGCCTGTAAGTATTATTAAGTCTTTCTAGCTCAGCTCATTCGTTGCTTGTATAATCTTACTCATCATTATACTAATTATATATGCAGAATGAAGATTCTCGAATGCGACCGAGGAGGAATCTTTGACCTTGGGTTCGTTGACTGCAATTTCGTTCATGAAGATACTCTCAAAAAAAAACCCAAAGAGACAGAGGATAACTTGGTACAATCGTTGAAGTATTTCAGCAACAGAAGGGAAATACTATTTCCTTACAACTTCGAGTGAGTGTTACTGTCTTGTACACATTTTGTTTTCGCTTTACTCGATGTTAAGCTATTTGACTCATTATGTCTGTGCAGCTTCCACTTTATTCTGTTAATCATTAGTGTTGACGAAGGAGTAGTCAAAGTCATGGACTCAAAACGCACACCTTTAGGAAATTGGGTGAACATGCAGGAATGCCTCCAGAAGGCTTGGAAACGGTTCACCGCCAACACTAGGGGTGTTTGGAAGCCAGAGCTTACATTTAAACCATTGAATGTAAGTACTACTTGCTAGATCCACGTATCTCTTTGATTCTAGTTTCAATACAATTATCATGCTTGATTCTTATTTTGATTGAACTCCGTTCTCGTAAAGTGCTTGAGGCAAGAAGCTGGGAATAACTTATGTGGATACTATGTCTGCGAGTTCATTCGCCAGACGACCAAAGAGAAGGGTGCAGACCGAAACATCAAAAAACTTGAAGTACGATAAACAATAATCTCAACATTATTTTATTACCATCAACTGTGTTTAGTTTCATTCATATATATTGATCCCCTTCTTTAAATTAGATCGAACGGATGCGGGACGGTCTTCTACCACGGGAACGCGTGCAAGCAATTCAAGAGGAAATTGCCGGTTTCTTATTAGAACAAGTCATAGATCCGAAAGGAGAATACTATTACCCGGTTCATTTAGAAGGGTGAAGTGTAAAAAAGAAGATGTAAAATCAAATTTGTGTGAGTTACCGATTGTAATAGCAACCAAGCACGACGGATGAGACGGTGAATAATATATTCGTGACTATGATGTGTAATATATATATATAGTGTGGTTCCTTCATTATTGCTGTATATATATAATACCATTAAATTGAATACAAAACACACCAAATAAAACCCTGAACCCTAAATGGGAAAAAAACCCTGGATCAACGATCCCGGCTCGTCCTACGAACCGGGACCAATGACTCAGGCCCCCCTCGCGCCGCAGCGCGTCCACGTGGAGACCTATCGGTCCCGGTTCGTGCTGGAACCGGGACCGGCATTGGTCCCGAGTAATGGATCCCGGTTCGGCAACCGGGACCAATGGCCCAAATGAACCGGGACCATAGGCCCTTTTTCCACCAGTGTATGTTCACCATTTTAAAAAGGAAAAGGTAATATTGCCAAAAACATTCCATTAGTCATCGACTTCATCTGCCCCACTCTAGGATCTATTAGCCCAACATTTTGTTGATGATAGCAGTGGAAATCATAGACAAAGTAATAAAGATGAGCCTTGTGTAGCCCTAGGAGTGGTGTGTGATGCGCTTGGACAGAGACATGAAGCGCAATGGTTCAGGTGTTGCAAAGAGGCCGCAAAGAAGACAAGGAAAGAATGGAGCGACTCACCTTGGAGAAGTATGCTCCTGGTGGCTTTAGGCTGTCCAAGGTGAGTATTTAACACTTTTTGACCATACAACAACGACAACAATGACAACAACGATGACAACAAAAATCAAACAAAAGACCATCCGAGAAACTTGAAGCAGATGCACTGGGCTCACCGCTAGCGTCTCAAGCACCTTCCATGCCATAGCCTGCCCAGGATTAATACACACGTCCCTCCCTGGAGATAGACGAACCCCTGCTCCATGAAGTTGGCATGGAGCATAGCAGGATCTTTCTTTTGTGGTCATTCGTGACTTTCTCGAGGATGGTCTCCTGAGAACTGCTAGAGTCATCTCTATCTTCTCCATCCTAGACTGGTTTGCAAATGTCAACATTGGCATGCCCTGCATGCAAGGTATAGGTACATCAAATTCAGTCAACTGACCACATCAATATATGCTGAAACTGTTCACAACATAAAAAATATAAAAACATGATTGCATGATTCTAAAGAAGTATCATTGACACCAACATGCCAGTTTTTTTAAGACATTTAGAACATACTCCCTCCGTCTCATAAATTGATTGTAATAACATCTTATACTATGGAGTAGGACAGAGAGAGTATTTGTTAAGTACTAGCAAAACATAGTACATAGCAGACATAGGCTGACGGGTAAGTACTAACTATTTTCCCCCACCCATACGCACAACCCAACCACAACGCAAGAGTGGGTATGGTGTCCAAAAACAAACTACTAACATTTCATGCAATCTAGAATCATCGGCTTAGTTTCAATTTAACTTTGCAGTCTTGTACATTCGTACTCTACAAACATCTGCCAAGCTATTTGTTAGATTCACACACACTTGGGCACTCTACCAAGTATTGTAGGTATTTAAAAAAAGTATGGAAAAATATTCATACACAATATGTAGTATTGTAACATTGGTTTTTTAAAATTCATACTAATATGTACCCGCAAAAGCATTGGTTTGTTTAGATTTACAATGAATTCCATTAGGCGGGATAACTTCTTAAACATCCGAACTAAATAAATATAATGATGCGACAAAATGCAGCCACCATTAGCACAAGAACTTCAATTGTAATGATAAATATTAAATATTATCATGAATATGTAACTTAATATAATATGACTATTTACACACTGTTGATTTTGCTTATTATACCTAACCTTGATATCCAAGATTGTACATCAAATTAAATGATGCATATCAATAAAAACATAATTATTGTCAATGATTAAAATGAAGTAAACAAGTTTAATATAAATATATGGTCATGTCCATAACTTGAAAAAGCAAGAGATAGATGGGTTCATGTAGAGTTATTGGAGCGATAATCAATATTGCAATGCCCTTCATCCATGGATTTATGGGCTGCGCGATGCTGGGTCTACTAGATTCTCTAAGGAATGTGTTCAATAGTAGTGCGAAGCAAAAAAGCTTGAAGGTTCTGAACCTAACAGAACAATCTATAACAGAGTTGGATGGAGAAGCTGCTAAGTCCCTGGTCGACGGTTCTGAAACAACTTCGCTTGCATATGCATCCTAGAGCATAGTAGGAAGTTAGGTATCGAAAAAAGTTTGTGCAGCTTAAAGAAAAAAAATGCAGCCATGCATGAAGCATGAACCCCAGGAACGAAAACAAAAATATCACATTTGTCTTTTCAGTCTGCACCGATCCGTACAAAACGCTGCCGCGTCCAAACATTGTACAACACCAAATCCCACACAGGGGTATTTGAGGATCGAGACCCAGCGATAACAGAGTTAGCAGCAGCAACAACAACAATAATAGTAGTAATCGATCAGACGAAAGACCAGCCTAAAAAGGCGAAGCAGATGCAGTGGGCGGCGCCGCTGGCATCGTCGAGCACCTTCCACGCCACGGCCTTCTCGTACGACGCCGGCCTGCCCAGGCTCGACACGCACGTCCCGCCCTGGACGCCCGCGAAGCCCTGCTCCATGACGCTGGCGATCAGGTCGGCGCACAGGAGGCTCTTCCTCCCTTGGTCGTCCATGACTTTCTCGAGGGTGGTGTCCTGGAGAGCTGCCAGAGTCGTCTCCAGCATGTCCAGCCCGGACTGGTTCACGAACGTCAGCACTGGCATGGCCTGCATATGAGATGTAGAAGACGGCAGTCAGTCAACTGAACATAACAGTGTGTGCTGAAAATGTTCAATGTAAACCCCGGAACAAAGCTTTTGCCTCCCTTAAAAAAAAAACCTGGAACAGACCTTCAGAGAGCAACAAAGTATAGCGCTGGTATGATGCCAAAGGGCTTTCAGCACTGATTCGCCGCTGTTAGCATCTACAGGTTTGATGAGCTCAGCACCAAAGTGAAATCTGCACAAGCCAGCACCATCAGCACTAATAAAACAAAAACTAACCAAACACCCTTTGGTACTACAGTGACCACACCAGTACACCACCACAAACCTGTAGCTCTGCACAATCCATCTCGACAGTGTCTCTGCCTCCTGAGAAACAGGAGGGAGGAGATGAACGCCACCATGACCATGAGATACGAGGCGCGAGGACGACAGCGCCAGTGCTATCCTTTGCACCGACGAGATGATGCTGCGCATGTACTGCCGCGCCATGGCCGCAACGCTGTCCTGCAGGTGGCTCTCGAAGGCAAACTGAAATGCAATTGTCATCACAGCCTTCGAGTTAACGCCAGTACCACCGGTTATCCGGCTTCTGGGTGTTCCGGTCTCAAGGGTCGACGCAAGGTCCAATGTGCAGTTCGGGCTAGATGTGTCCTGCAAAACATATATGAAGCGGGAGAGGATTAATTCAACTTCTCTAGTATTTTGAAGGTGAGTTGTTCTCTCATATTTGGGTAATTGGGTTACATATACTTACAAGAGGGGGGTCAATCGGAACGATGCGGAAACCGGAAGGCAGCAGCGGAGAATCATCACTGAAAGATGCGTCTATGGGTGCAAAGAAAAGCTCTGAACAAGTGCCTATCGTGTTCTCGTCTACTCCGTTATACATCTGCCAATTCAAACCAGAGAATAAGTTTTATAACGAGACAAATGATATTCTCAATGCCCAATAATTAATTTAAATATGTGCATCAGGTCATCTGGTTCTGTTAAGTAGCGAAATTAACTTTTGCAAAAATGGCACTAATAAGCAAAAGTTACCTGCAACAGGAAAAGATCACGATTCATGACTGTATCTTGATAGTTACCGGCATTTCCTATCTTGATAACCTCCAAGAACTAAAATAAAAAAAATTATGCAATTAAGAATTTGGCAAAACGACATTGCAGAACAGGTTTTTAAAAGTTTATAGGAAAACATGAGCTTACTTCTTCAGGGTCAAATGTGTGTGCTAAAGGAAGTATAACCTGACCACTGAATCCGCCGAGGTGAGACATAGGTAAATTGCAGAAATTGGGTTTCAGTGCGGAAGCAAAGAATGCATCTAAACTGCTGTCAGCCCACTGTGACCGGTGCTCTCGTAAAAACCGCAGCAGCGAAGGCGGAGAGACGTCCTACAGTCATTGCCACAATTGATCTTAGAATCGGAAAAATTGTCAGAAAAACAAACTTGAATTGCCCCATGAAACTAACCTGCAACAGCATAGATGCCTTCGCACAAAGGACACCACTACTTCCTATGGGTAGTCCATCACTAAATGATGCGTTGCAACCGATCACTTTACTCGGCGATGAATTAACAGAGATAGAAACATCATCTACACCATCGCTCTCAATCATGGACCATCCATCATCAGCAAGTCCACTAAGAGTTTCATTGAAACCTCTGAAAAATGTCTGAAATCAGTTACATGTTTTACTTAAGTATCATGTATGATCTGTTTGATTTATTTGTGCTGTTCAAGAGCCCAACCTGGTGAGCTTTTGGCTCAGAGCCCTCAGGGCTGCAGGCTGTCTGCCCCACCCAGTGATTACAGAATTAGTATCTTCCTGAGCAATCTGCCTGAGATAGCGCAAGGCCTGGATTTGCAAAAATTAAATTATTCCAAAAAATAATGTTTCATGCCTAAAAATTAAGTACAACCAAGAGCACCAAGAAAAAGAGTATAGATCATGTATCTGTACCGCCATCGACATCTTCTGGGCAACGATCGCAGAAGATTCATACAGCGGCCTCACAACTTCAGGAACGCTCCAAGGCTGTACATGAACAGAACTAGCTTTAATGTTTTTGTGATATGAAAAACTACAAGGAGAAGTAATTTTTCATTTCCTGCTTAATTGTTATTACCTCCAGGTCCAAATGGTCAACTATGTGAATCACACTACCTCCACCATCACTAGGACGGATCAAGAACCCGCTGGGAAGCATCTCACCCCTGATAAAAGGCTGCACAAGGGGCATGTTCGGGCCTCCTTGCTTGCTACTTAGTGATCTTTCACATACCTTAAGAGAATAAAACAATCAAGCAGCTGAAACACAACCACGCGATGATACTAGTTGGACACGAATGTTTGATGATTAGCATCTCACCACTAGACTTCCATCGTCAAGAATGGAGGTGTACCGCATCAACCAGAAGTCACGAGCTGGCGCTAATGTTGTGGGAGCATAGAGCTGGCGATGAAAAAAAATCTCAAGTTCATGATACGGCATCAGCTAGACGTGTCATACTAGAGTTAGCGAAGCGCTTTTTTACCTGCATGTAGAGCAGCTCAATCGTGCCATTGCTGCCTGCAGGCAGCACATTCACTACCTCCATAGACCGACAATCGCGCATCCACAGTGGCCGATCCTTGAGGATTTCAGCGACCTGAGTTGACAGAGATCAAACCAATGAGGAATATGCTCTTTGAGTTTCTCAATACCAGAAGTGAGAGGGAGATGAAGTAAAGTAAAAGCAAGGAGCTTACTTTAGCAGGCTCTATGCCTACGAGGCCGCAAGCTCGCGCAGCGACACCCGCGCAACCATGCGAGATGGCAATGATTCCAATGGAATCCGGACCAGGCTGGATATGATCAAGAAAGGTTGAGCACACCATGGAAGATATAGTTCAGAATTCAGAAAGAGTAAACTAACGAGAATTCAGAAGGAGGAAAGCAGACCTTCATCCCAGGCATTTGGACCCACTCGACCGCGGTTCCGGTGGCCTTGGACAGAAACTCCGTCAATGTCTCCTCGGCAATAGACATCAATCTGCAGGAAACCGTGCTGAAAATATATACTCTACATGTCGCACGCAGAATAGCTACAGGACAATAAAAGCAAAAAAAAGAACATGGCCGAGGACTGAATACAAGGACGGATGATGGCAGGAACACGTACCCAGCAGGGCTCGCGTCACGCGGCGGAGGCTGCTGCGGCTGCGGAGCCACGACGATGTTCTGCTGGCCGCTGGTGACGACCGACTCGCAGCTCGTGTCCGTCGTCGCCAGCCCCGCCTGCAACGGCAACGGAAGAGGAGGAAAGCTAGTGTGAGCTAGCAGTCGGAGGGAGGAGGAGAAGCACCCGAAGAAGAAGAAGAACGTACGCTGTGCGTCTGTTGGCGGTAGTATCCATTCTCGTAGACGAGGTGCGAGACCTGCTTCTGGAGGCGGTCGTTCTCCTCCATGAGCAGCTTGTTCATGGCCGTGAGCTTCCGGTTGAGCGACTGCAGCCGGCCCGACTCCTTGCGCTGCTTCTCCCTGCACCGGCGGTTCTGGAACCAGACCTTGATCTGCTTGGGGTCGACGTTGGCGAGCACGGCGCACTCCCTGACGAGCTGCTGCCGCCGCAGCGAGCTCGGCTTGGGGCACTCGTAGTAGAGCCGCTCCAGCGCCTCCACCTGCTCCGGCGTGTACCGCACGTACTTGCTCGCGTCCATGGCCGCCTCCTTGGCCTCCCTCGCCGTCACCATCTACACGGCCGTAGACTCTACGTACCAAATCAGATAGCTAGAATTGCGGCGTCAAGAAGTGGAGTAGAGTGGAGTGGAGTGAAGAAGAGAGCAGCAGCATGTGGGCTAGCTAGCATGGGGAAGGTGGGAGGGGGCGAGAGTCCATGGCCGGAGCGCCGGTGCCGGTTTCTTTCCTCTAATGGCCGGGCATCGGCAAGCACAAGGAGGGCCGTGCTTTTTGGGTCTACGAGCTGTGTGACGCCTGGCTCTTCGATCTTCTTTAAAGAAGAAGCAAAAAAATTCAGGAACTCGATCGGACCAACCGCGCGCGCGTGCTAAATAAATTTGGAAAAGGAATGTTCCGTGCCGACTCCTCCGACCCAATTCCGGCATGCATTTTGAAACAGCACAAATTCGTATCCCACCAACAACAGTAAAATTCAGTTAAAAAACAGTAAAATTAATTTCCAACTCAGGAACTTCAGGCGGTTTTTGCAAGTCCCACAGAATTTTTTGAAACCAAACGGGCCCTAGCAAATAGCAATATATATGATCCTTATTTAGCCCAGGAGTTATTCGGAATTAGCAAGGATAATTGGACTCATTAACTGGTCATAGTGAATGTAAACTACAGTACCAGTGAGGCAATATGATGCATGGCTTAGCGCAACAATGGGCCAGATACAGGAGTACTAGTTTACGCAGATAATCGAGAAGCTTTCTGCTGCACATGCTTTAGCAGATTCGAAGCTTTAATTTATCTTTTCCTTTATTTAAATTTCTTCTATCGGTAGAATACAAGCTGCATCTTTTTCCTTTGCGCATCACACACACAGAGAGAAGAAAACTAAAAATTTAGCAGCAGTGGTTAAAGGAATCCCTTTTCCTTTATCTTTTTCTGCTCTCCTTTCAATATTTTTAGCTATAGCAAGCGGTGTACTCAAGAGACATTCCCCCTGACGGAGGGCGTGAGCTCTCGATCCCCTAAATCAGCAGCCGGATATTCCTCATGGATTTGCGTAAATTCGCTAAATAATATGGCCCTCTTGCACACGCGCGCGCCCGCGGCGCAATCCCTGCTCCCTAATCTCTTCTATAGAAACACAAACACGCAAACTCATCAAGCTAGAAAACAAAGCATTCATCCACATGGCAACCCCAAAATACATCTGTATAGTTTTCTTGAGTATTCAGTGCACATTTTTATTTGTATTTTGGGAGTTACTTCAGTTTTTCCACAGCAATTTTTTTTTGAAACTGTCACCAGGGGGAAGGATCCCCACCTGAATTTCATTTCCTTTTTAATTTATCATTATACCAGATGAGAGATGATCTCTCTAGAGCAAATTTTGAAAGCAGAAAACAATACTTACCAGTGAACAGTGAAAGTACCTGACGAGAACCAGAGAATTGTTTTCGAGATTGGAGATGGAGGCAGAGTTTGATTTACGAATGGCAAGAGTCAGGGTGGGGTCAAAATACACTAGCGGGACGGGTTGTGTGTGTGTGTGTGCAAACGCAGAAGAGCTGGAGAGAAAGCGGATTTTCCTCGGCATTTGGAGCCCGATTAAAGGAGTCGATACGCATCTTGGACTTCGATTTGCCCAATGCAGATTTGGTATCAGCGACGCCACGGCGTCGGTAAAAAAATCCAGCCAGGCTTTCCTTTTCTTTCCCATGCTTCTTTTACCGCTTCTTTACTGCTTGCTTTGCTGGGCATGTTACTGCTTGCTTTTGGTTCCAGGAGGGACAGAGTTCATTTCCAAGAGATCTCTTTTGCCTCTCCACAGGGCTTCAGAGTTCAGAGCCAGATCAAACACTTGGGAAAGTATATTCCCTACGAAAATGCTTGGACATACATATTGAAAACACATTTATTTTGCACAATTCTCATAAAGATCAGCTTGATTTGTATGCCCCCAAACGGATTCTGATTCACTTCAGGGCTGTTTGGGTACAGAGAAAATAGATGCAATGTCGTGTCCCCCTATTCCAGGTCGGTCTACCATTAATTTGGAGAACTTAATGAGTATACAGATCTTGCGTAAGTACCTTTCTCCTGGTCCCTAAAGTATATAGGGAGTAGCTTAGTTCCTTAAGGAGCCTACTCAGAATGCAGGATCTTCGTATACAAATGTACATCTAGTTTGGACCTCTCAAAAATTGCATTCCATCTCTGGTTAATTTCTCTAGTCTAACCATAGCCAATTCAAAGTGTGGGGAGTTGAAAAAAGACGCAATTGAATTAGAATAAGCAAAAATTGCACTCAAAAGATGTATGAATGCTCCAAATAGCACAAATATTGTCCCAGTGAGGCAGTGGCGTATCCAGTGGGGGTGCCATGGCACCCCCTCTAACAATATAAATCCCCTTTTAGCTACTAAAATTTATACTAATTATGTCTAAATACAAAGCTTAATAGGGAGATTTTTAACCTTGGCACCCCCACTAATTTTAACCTAGATCCGCCACTACAGTGAGGTATACACGCATTTTCGAATTCCTCGTCATATGTATGATTGAGCTATTTCACACCCAAAAAAAGTTTATAGGAATGTGTAATCAGGAGGGCCTATATTGGTGTGAAATTTAACCGAATCAACATTACCAGTTAATTTTGCTTTCCATCTGCATCACCTAGCAATGATATCGCATTAATTCAGGTAACCGGAAAGGGGGGCTGCAGGCTATCTACTTGACAGCTGCAAGCCAACCCACTATTGAGTACTGGTCCACATGGCACTTGTCAAGACTACACTTTCTCTCATATCAAAACTCAAAAAGGAGATACTCCATGTTTTCTTTCCCACTCTGAGAAGAGATACTCTGCTGCAGAACATATGAAAATGATTTTTATATATCAAAACAGCCAAAGCTAAAAAGCTAGAGCTTGTCCTATCCCACTACCAACCACTAACCTGGGTCTGACGTGTCATGGCCTGGATATGCACACCTTTTGTGTTATTCTAAGCTAATTACCCATTCATGGTCCTCCCCAGATTTGTAAAACTATTATTATCTGGTGATCTTATCAACCCGTTCACCCTTCTTTTGAACACCCAGCAAACTTATTATATCCCGCCACCAATCCCTCCTTTTACTGGGCAGTCAGCTTTTGTTAACAATACCACCAAAACCCCACTTTTTCTCCACTTGATAATGCTGGTGGCCAAATGCAATGCTTTGAGTTTTATATAATGTTGAATCAAGATTATCAAGAAGCACTGAGCACATATTTAAGATGCAATTCACAAGGAAAAGCATCAGGCACATGGCAGATAATGGAACGGAGTTGAAGGGGAGATAGGAGGACCTACCGTGCAGGCCATTAACACTTGGAAAAGGTGCCGAGATCTGAACAAATTCCGAGAGACACTGCTCTGCGGAAACGATTCGTGTCTGGATTGACCACTGCTGCAGTGCAAAGCATAGTCGGCAAATCATTACAAGATCTCTACAGTGGCAGTAACATTCCAGAATTCAAGAAGTGACAGATGGTAGTAAGATGTGAAACATATTTGTCGCCACAAGATATACTGGCCTTGGATTGGATGGTGCAACCAAACCCATCGAATAAAACAAGCTTGAAGATACCACTCCTGAAGTGACTGCTGCCACACAGCTGTCCAGTGCATTTTCTGAATTGGCACCTTCAATTTGAGACACCTGGGATAGATGATGGATCCTACGACAGGATGCATTCAATTAACAGGTGTTGCCTAGAAGGTGAAATGAAAAGGAGAGTGAAAGTCATCTCTGTCTAACTTACAACTAGAAGATAGGTATTCAATTAGTCGCCTGTCAAGATCAAAGTGCTGGCAGAGAAGCTTCTGCAAGAAAGATATTGGCATAATATCTCTATATCAGACATCCCTCACAAAAGCAATACCACAGAGTTGGACCTCATTATTAGTGCTTGATATAGTCGAATTTCACAATATGGCCATTGAGGAGGACAGTATAGCTAACTGAAGTTTCAGGAGTTCTATCATTGGTGCAGCTTTGAGGTGTTTATCACCTCATTAACGGTGTTTTGACTGAGGTAGAGTGCTAGATACCCATCCCAGATGTCTTGTCAGAACTAAAACGAAAGGAATTTTGGTGTCATATTGCAGTGATATTGCCGAGCACAGCTTTTTTTAGGTAGTCCATATTTCAGTGCCCCTCAACTACCTTTTATTCCCTTTCCTTTCAGTACATAGGGTTATTTGATTCCACAAATGGAATAGCCAGTTTCTCTAATAATGAAGCTCTTTACACAAAACATGCATGGTCCTAATTTTTAATGTCCATTCCTGATTTTTCTTATATGCATAAAAGTAATGTATTTTCAGTTAATCGTCTAGTTGTGTAAATTGCACACTGTATTGTTTCTCTTGCTACAGGATGGGTTTATCAAACTGATAATGTTCAAAGGTATAGTAAAATCGCATTGGTGCAGAAAAGCGAGATAAAGAAGAAAGTAGTGGATATAAACCTTAGTAACTTTTGGCACGAATACTTTTGTTGCATTTCCAATTTCTGGGAACCGAGCAACTTCAGTCGCCTTGTCAAACAGTATATATGTGGGAAGATGATCTGTTCAATGAATATTAACTGAGATAATGTAACCCTTGTGGGAAGAGCATAACTGACGGAGATATAAAACAGAAACTAACCCAACATGGATATTCCAAACCTCGGTGCAGCATTTGGGAAATGCCCAAGATCAATTATTCCAAAAGAAATGTTCTTGTTGGAGTATCTGGATTAACAGAATAATCAGAATGTGAGCATCACATTGTAAAGAAAGTACAGCCCATATTGTACTAAGAACAAACGAATGTCAGAAAGTATATGATAGATAGTAAAACTAATAATGCTGATATTGACTGGGAAAATAGAAGCTCGTTAGTCAGAGAAGTAGTGTATTTCAGAAGCTAAGTAACATAAGTAATACCCAGCTAATGCCTAATCATGATAACGGGTGTAGATAACTGTGAAGGGTTGAACATGATGATATATATAGGTAACTTTTTTGGAGGATTCTAGTATAAATGTACAACTTTAAAGCAGATAAATCCTGACAGAGAAAGAAGCACCGAGAAATACTTACATGTAAGACAGTTCAGGCAGAACGCTGCTTGCTTGCACACAGTTTGCTAAAAAGGAAGTCCGGAACTCAACCTGTTTAAATTAGACAAAAAAAACGAACAATGAGCATCTTCTTACGACCCTACTCATTTACAGACATATAATAATGGAACTGAGATACACTGCATAAATTTTAAAAAAAAATCAAAGAAGGAAACAGAAGTTTGCTGGTGACAAAAAAAGGAGGAAACAATGACAAAACATTTAAAAGACATTACCAGACAAAACCGTGTTTTTGGATCTTCAGTTAGCATGGTTTCCAGTTGCAACGGGGTCAGATGATTTGAATGACCTAGAAAACGAACATCTTAAGTCGTAACGCCAACTTAAGAGGAAACTGCACTTATGTTCAATACTATAGTAAAATCAGGAAATAATATATGTTTGATGAATAGGAGGAAGATGATCACTTTAACTACTATTACTTAAGATAAGATACTACCTCCATTCCAATGAATAAGGCTTATATTGTTTTTTAAAGTCAATCAAAGTAAAGTTTGACCAAACTTTTAGAACAAACTAACAACAACAGGGGTAGCGTTTTGGCTCCCGGGAGCATATGCTCCCGGTTTTTGAAATCTATTTGAACCAAAGTTTAAAATGTTGAAAATTCCGACAAAAAATTTCGCGCATAGTTCTCGACATTCTATGTACTCACAAAGTTGTTTCACGAGAAAACGCCATTTTTATGTTGTGTGTACAAAAGACAAAATTTGGTGCTAAAATAGGCGTTCCACGAGACATTTTTTTGCCTTTTTTACACAAGACACAAAAAATGTCAATTTTTTGCGAAACTTGGCACATGCACATAGAATGTCAAGACATACGTGCTAAATTTTTTGTTCGGAATTTTTTGACGTTTAGAAAATGTTTTTTCGGATGGCGGGAGCATATGCTCCCATATCCCAAATGGAATTTCCAACAACTAGTGTTATATAATAGATATCAAATGAAAATATATTTCATGATGTATCTAACAATTCATGATATGTTCCATAATGCAGTATGTTTTGGCATGTTAATGATTTATTCTACAAAGTTGGTCAAACATTACATAGTTTGACTTTTCAGAAAAAATAAAACCTTATTCATTGGAACAGAGGTAGTATGATTCAACATCATCACTTTTCTAGCAATTGTGTGTATGTAACAGTGGTACTATAGGAAAAGAGTTGTACTCGCACTTAGTAAGAGGAACAAAAATCGTTGAAATAGAAACCAATATGTGAGCATGACATATTCAATATTTAGATCTTAACTAATAATTTTGATTCAGCTGAAAACAATTCAGAACGGGGTCTTTTAGCCGAAGTGATGAACAAGTCTCACCAATTCCACATCGAGTTTGAACAAGAGTAAAGCGTAGATAGACAAATCTAGTTTGCCTTCAATCAATAGCATAGTGTTCCATTCAATACAGCACAAACTTTGGCTGCCCAGAGGGTATTAGTGTCACCCAATCAGCTATCACGAGTGCACTTTCAACGTTTCAAACTCCAGTCTCTGAGACAGCTAGTATAGAAATGCCACATTCAACTATTCCCTAATCAACCTTTTGCAATATCTCCATCTTGGATTGGTTTCATTGTTTCAGAACTCTATTAGCAGCCATTTCACTCGTTAGCTACACATGATTACCATGTACGTAATCTATAACTAGTGTGTCTCCATCAGGCATATCTATCCTTGGCAGTATCACCGTGTATGCAAATATGATAAGCATAATAATTCAGAGAACACGTTGATTAGTTTTTACATAAATCAAGAAGCGAAATAGCACAATAATGGTGTAAAACATACAAATACTAGCTGAAAGCATATCATACAATTTTAGGAGTACAGTTTAACTGCCAGAGAATTATGACATGAAAATATTAGCGTGACAAGACCAGGTGGCAACACTATGCATAGCTTTCCATGATTAAATATCTAAAATAGAAACGTCAAGCATACCTAAATCATCATAAGGTGGTTGTTGAGCTACAGCATATATAACTGCAGAAAAAAAATACATATAAGCAATGATTATGAAAAGTTCAATAGATAACTTGTGAAAAAGGGTGAAAACTGAAGCTTTCCAAATTCACATGGACATTGCATCGAAGGAGTATCTCAAATTATAATGCTAGAAAAATATGCTTCAAGATTTTGAACATATAATGAATACATCCTAGACCAAAAATCAGAAAATTACGACCAACAGCCAGCGTATCCGATATCAGGTAATCCACAACCAGGGTGACCCATATCAGATGTCTCTGCTTGGCACTATCAACGTGTCTGCTACTATGGCTAGCATAATGGTTCATACAACATAATGATAAACTACATATTGTACTGTAGTGCCTGTGTAAACAACTATCACGTCAAATATGCACTCAAAACAGCATTGCAAAGGATCATGCTGGATCTGGGAGGTTGCCAGCCTACATATCAACCTTAACAAGCATGAGCTAGCAGACTGAGCAAGTTGTTCCATCTGCCTATAAAGATAATCCCAACTGAGAAGAATCATCCTTATGATCCTCCATGCTGCGCTAGAAGCAGGGGATAATTTGCTAAGGACTTGAGCTAAGTTACACTGCTACTGACACTCAGTGTATAATATACATATTCTTCCTTGGTGCTTGGATAGGAATTGAGTATTCTGTCAGGAAGAAATCTGCCGCAATGTAGCTAGTTAACTCCACAATCCAACAATTGCATCTATTGAATATTTGCTCAATCTGGCACTCGGTACATCATGTCTTCAGCGTATGAACAATAGGTGTTTGCTAATTAAGGCTTCAGTCTAAGAAACACACAAATTCGGTATGCAGGACAAGGATACGCAGGTTACTTCAATCCAATACATGCACCTTAATATTTATGTTGGCCAATGGCAAAGTATTTACACCAGCAAAATAGACAGTGAGAAAGCGGGCATTTCATGAACCACAGAATGAGCACTATACGGGTTTCAGATAAGAAGGAAATTGCATGTCCAGTGCCTATAAAACAAGCGGTCAAGCACAATGAACTAGTTGGTTGTAATATAAAACTCCACAGTTATTTTATTTTGCTCTTTATATAAAAGTATGACCATGGATGCACAATTGTAAAACTCAGAGGTAAAGAAAAGCATACCGACAAATCCCAGTAAGTAGCAGATGGTCAACTTATAATCAATAACAAAAGTAACTGCCAACAATAAGCCCTACAAAAGTACAAAGCAAAACAGGAATATTAGAAGCCTTACGAGATATTCACTGCAGTAATGAACAACAACGATTTCTTGAACCTGTGCCCCACATTCCCAAACATACTCTAAAACAAAACAAAAAATCTACTCTTTCATAGGTTAACGAATCATAAAGTAAGCGAACAGTTCCATATTAATGCACCTTTGCGTACAGCAACGAATCAGCGATGAATGTTTCCCAGTTTTCTTCTTTCACAATCTGATAAGCAAAAACAGAAAATCTTGAGGAGCCTCTTAATATGACTCATTTCCCCATACAAATCATGGAGGTGCATTTGATGGATCTGAAGTACATTTTATAGAAAATTACCTTGAAACACAAAATAAGTGAAGTATCATGTTAATCGACAAGATAAATGTGCAGCAGGAATGTTCAGTTTTCTCTTTCAAAATCTGGTAAGCCTGACCTAGTTTGACTGAGAAAATGGGATGTGCATTTGACTATTTGAGGCCTAGCTGGCATACAATTTTCTTATCTGACCACACAGTAAAGTTATGTGAGCTGCTAGTTCATGCGATAATACTTTTCTGAGAAAAAAGCCACACAACAAAAGGATAAATGTGGTGTAGTATTGCTTTTTCAATAACAGAAAAGTGTCAATACAACACTACAGCATACAAATTTTATCTTGACTACAACAAGTTATCTTTAACCACAACAAATGATCCACTTCTAGTGGCGGACCCAGGAATTTCTCGAAGCCTGGGCGCACTGTAAGGCAACTAAAAATTTTCTTGGACAAATGTAAGCATTATATAGAGAAAATATTGTTTTCACAATAGTTCTAATGCAGAAACATTGATAGAATACAGTGGTACCAATTACCGAGAAAAGAAAAACATTCATCATATTTCATGAGGTAAGGAAAAAAATACCGAGGTAGTACCAATTATGTGTTAATCAGCCCTAGGCCTAGGAGGTAAATGACTAAATTTCTCGTTCTCTTCTTCATGACTTACACACTATTTCATCTAGATAAAAACATCCGAAGGGCATTCCATGATTTTGCATGAAGCTAAAAAAAACTGCAAAATCCCGTTAGGTACGATTTGCTGGTTGCTAATTATAATTGCTACCGTGTGGATAATGTACAAATTAATGGTGGCTCGTAGTAGTGCAATAACATTCAAACAGCTCAGCTGGTATGTGCCCTGTACACGCGCACGAGAGGTGCTGAGTTCGAAATTTGCTCAACGCAATTATATTTTTCCGATATGCTATGACAGTTGAGCCGGTCAAACCGGGTGCCCGAAGACGACGGGATTAAATTGAGCGAACGGAATCGAGTGGCTGGCTGGCTTCACGTGTCTGACCAGCTCACAAACGATTTTGCCCCTTGCAGATCAAGATTTTTAAGCTTGAAACGATCTCGTCCAGGCGGCGCGCGGAGGCCAAGCCCGGGCAAGAGCCAGGTAATAGGGACGCTGGGTCCGCCCGTGTCCACTTCCACCACAAACAGATAACAATGTGGTGTGGTATTGCTTCTCATCTACTGTGTCCCAACTGGATTATGTTATTTCAATGTATGTTACGTAGTTAATACAACTTTACACAGTGAATATGGTAACAACATTAGGGTTAAATTTCCTGCCCTACTACTGCCTTTCTGTCAAACAACTTAGCATATGTTTTGACACTGCAAGTAAGAAAATACTCCTAGTACAGTGCAATCTTGTTGCATTTCATATGCTGATATTGTCTTTGTTTCTCTGGAACTTACTAACATATCGCAGTTCAATTCCTCTAATCTCCGCCATCATTACACCTACTGAACAACATAAACATTCAAGTTCAGTCAAATTTGGAATTGTTCTCTGCGTTGTGGATTGTGGCCTAACTGGTCCCAAACGTGAAGCTTCAAAACCGTAAGAACAGTGATTATTGAGCATCATATATACCACATAATGGATCTAATCCCATGCTCGCATCACCTAGAAATCTTACATTTCCAGCTCTGTTTCTCACGAAACCCAAATACTACATCCGATCTAATTACGAATTTCCCAGTACAGTGCAAGGAAACTTCTACTCAGAAACACTAACAGTCGTCACTAAACACCGTACCTTCACCGTGAAGAGCACCAGGAACACGAGCACCGCCTGGATTTCCTGCAGAAACACAGACACAAACGCCGATCCACATGAGCCAAAGCAATTCGCACACCGGCCGAATGGCACGATCCGGATCTACATATGCTGTGTCCACGAGATCTGACCCTTCGGATGAGGCGGGTGTGGAGCTCGCCGTCGTCCTCGGCCGAGGGCGCCGTGGTGCGGGCCGCGAAGTAGGAGAAGAAGGCGAGGAGGTGGAGGAAGTAGAAGGGCTCCGAGATGGCCAGGTCGAGCCACGGGAACGGGTGGCTCCGCCTGCTCGCGCCGCCGCTCGCCGCCGGCGCCGACGCCTCCGTCGCCGTCGCAACCTCCATTTTATTCGACATTGGGGAACACGGGAGACGCTGTGGCCTTTGAATTTTAATTTTAACCCGAAGAAAGATGAATATGGGTTCCTCTTTTACAACTCTGATCACTGACAGGTGGGCCATCATCGTCTACACACGTTCGATAAACCCAAATCGGCCCACGCTCACACACTCGATCTACTAGGGTTTCTCCTCCTCCAACTCGCCGGCGGCGATGAGCGCTAGCAGGCCGGACCACCGGCGGCACCAGTCGCCGTTCCTCCGGGACCTCTCCTCCCCGGTATCCTCGTCCTTCCGCATGCCCCCGGCGTCAGTGCGCCGCGAGGCGCAAGCCTCCACCCCGCCGCCGCCTCCCCCGCTGCTCTCCCTGGACGACCTCTCCCGACACTCCCCGTCCCCGCCGCCCTACACCCCTCCGCAGGCAGCCGGGTCCCCGTCGCCCCCTCCCGCTCGCGGCGGCCTCTTCTCCACCCCGCTTCGCTCCAACGGATCCCCCGCCCCCGCGGCGTGGTGGTCCGCCTCGCGGGAAGAGAAGGCTAGGGAGGGTTCCCCGGTGGACGGAGTCGTGCATCAGCAGCAGTCCCCGCCGACGGCGTCCGGGCAGCAGCAGCAGCAGCTCCAGGTGGCGCTTATCACCCTTCCGCCGCCCAGGGAGGTTGCGCGTCCTGAGATGCCAAGAGACTCGGTGCTCTCCACTGGCCGAGTCGACGAGGAGGAATGGGTCACCGTTTTTGGGTATGTGCTCTCCTCATTTTGCCATTCGATTGAACAACTGCACTCAATTTGTGATGGAATATTGACGCTGGATTCATGTAGTCATGTATGTCTCGACTGCTTGGTGTTCTGTAACTGTATAGTTATGTCTAAGATAAGTGATTTAAATGAATAAATGCACAATGGATTTGTTATTCTGTCTTGGTACGCATGTAGGAAAGAGAACCATGTGGTGATACACTGATGCGGTTGAGGAGTTTCTGATTTTTGAAATCCAGTTGTTTTATTGATACAGTGATGCCAATATTAGCTATATAATCTTAGCTGCAAACAACAGACTCGTTAAAAATGATTATTGAAATACATTTATCCATATGAATGCTTGATGCGACGTCCAAAAGTTTCAGTTGTTGGCTTGTCGAACTTTTGGAGATCCATTGGCCAAAGAACCATCATTCGGGGTCACATTACTGTTATGCTATTACCTCTTTCTCTCTTGCCCTGAACAAACCCATAACACATAGTTGATTCAGTTATGCTAATTTTCTCGATGGCGCTAGATTCATGTGGTTTTAGTGATTGATGTTCTGATGGTGAAGTGCTACACTTTTGTAGTTATTTCAACTGTGCATTAGATGCTCTTGCGAAACTTATTGGTTCCCTGATAGTTTTTAGGTCGCGGTGTGCTGTCGGTTTTCTTTAGTTTACTGTAGATCATATGTGTATGAGACAGCGCAATTGAAGGTGACTCATATCCATTAAAAATATATTATTCTTGTGCCCAAGAATGATGTTTTTCGGTGCTTGCTTGCTTGCTCATTGTGATCATGCCACTGGAGATAGCTATATTTCGTGATAGTCTGTGATTATCATGGTTTTAAAGGCGTTACCTAGGCGTCGCCTTAGTGTCGCCTTAGCGTCCAGGCGCTGGACCTCCGCCTTGAAAAAATGGCCGCCTTGGGCGCCTAAGGCGTCCGCCTAAGCGTCCCCTAGGCGTCAGAGCGCCCCCCCCTGGACGCCTTAACGCCTTTAAAACCATGGTGATTATTTGAGTTGAGTGCCGAAGTTAGGAAATCTGGAAACGAGAACCACAAGCAATCTCGTTATAAACAGTTTTAGTAACCTTTTCATTCCAAGTTCTAGTTTTACATCTACATTTTGAGTTTTGATGCACTAATGCACTATGCAGTTAAACAAGCCATCTAGATGTACTGATGATTTGATTGATATCTTTGGATTCGCAGAGATTTCATGAAGATATTCATGAGACCATAACCCTGCAGTGCCAGTTATACTATTGCATCTGTGCTTTCGATATTCAGACATGATTCTCATTGTTGTATGTAATTGTTTATTTTATTGAGCTGTCTCATTGAAAGTAAATCTCATCTTCAATGCATTATCTGATTTATTGATTGATTTTGCTGTCCGGATTCAAATCCTTAGGCTCTGCGATTAATTTATTTTAATAATGTATGCATGCCTTCTTTCTGCCAGTTTTTTCCCTGGTGACACCAACTTGGTACTGCGAGAATTCGAGAAATGTGGGATAGTCTTGAAACATGTTCTTGGTCCGAGGGATGCGAACTGGATGCACATCTTGTTTCAGGTAAACACTGATTGATAATTTAACTGTTTGAGCATTGATAATGTACTAGTAAAATTTTGTTCCCTACCTATGATGAAATGTTTCTAGAGTACAGGGCTAGAAAGTAAATTTATATGATAGGTACCATTGTGTGTGTGCTAATTACACCTTATCTTGGTTCAGAATTTCAGGTTCCTTTTGTTTTTTATGCTTCTCTCTTTTGTAGCTCTTTGCATACTTTTCACTCTTCCTTTGATTGCCCTGAAAGCCTCTTGCTTCGTGTTTTTAAAAACATGATTAAAAAGATGTGCAGGACATGCTGTAATTACAGAAGCAACTAGCTACATTGCCTAGGAGATACTAAAGCAGCTTTTAGAATAGGCAATCAAATTTGGCTGAGGACAACTCGAACCTGAGATGTTGTGATATACCAACTCGGTTAGGCTCAGTAGTCAGTCCCTAATTACAGAAGCAACTAAATATACCTGTTTTTTTGTAGCTTCTTATTTGTTTCCGAATATAAGAATACTGGTAAATGAGAACTGAACAAATCATGGGTGGCTACACAGTTCCTTTAGGCATTTAGTATATCAGCATATCATATGAAGTGACTTTGGTCTGCACTTCTTTTGATTGTCTTGTACCATTGCACAGTTTCTTGATGTGATAAAATCTGCCTACTATCAATAATTTCTCATGTGGGACCATGCTAATGTGCTTAAGTTGTTACTCCTAAACATATGAAAATTCCAATGGAGGCTCAAGTTGATGCATCTCATCACTGATCTCTATCTTTTGTATATACATTTTAGAGCCATCGTGATGCACAGAAAGCACTGGCCAAACATGGTCAGCAGTTAAACAGTGTTCTTATCATTGGGGTGAAGCAAGTGGATCCATGGCAAAGACAGTATCTGATCGACAGCACCAATGAGAACTACCAAGGTAGTGTGTCAGTGGGATTTCCATCTCAGCCTGTAGCTCCGAGCGGCTTTGCGACCAGGAATGCGCTTGCACCTTTGCCTAGCAATGCCATGCAAAATGGTGGCTGCAACGAGAGCAGCCGCGGTGCTTCTGGAGCTATTGCTTCGCCCGCAAAATCGGTGTTGTCCAAAGTTATGGACGTAATGTTTGGTCTATAATATCTATTGTCAAATCTAATGGTGGAAGAAAAATTATTCTTTGCTTTTGCTGGTGGCTAGTGATTATTTGTTGCCCAGACTTGTGTGTTAACTGGCTTTGGAGTTTGGACTATTTTAAAAGATGGCGCCATCTATGGTTGTACTCACCCAATTTGGTGCTTTGAGATCTAGGCTGTGATTGGTAGCTTTCACTCTTCCCTTGGCGGCTTACTGGACAAAGAGAGGTAAAAAACATGTTCTGCATATTATTTGGTCGTCTGCATTACATACCTTGCATGAGAACATGAGCGGGAGATGAGTGTTTGGTTGAATGCATGAGCTCTCGTAAGGCAATGTTTGCGTGTTTCGGTGTGTACACGAAAAATCGTTATGGCTTATCAATGCTCTCGTAAGGGCTGTTTACACGAAAAATTGTTATGGCTTATCAACATGGTAAACATACCTTCTATTTGCTCTACATCATATCATTACACTTGCAAATAACTTTTAACCAATTGACCTATGACTGTCGAAATAAAGAACTTACATCACGAGAGTAGTGGAGAACTGCGAGATGAAGCTATAGGTCAAAGGAATTTTTAACTGATTGACCTGGTGTGATGAATTTGATCTAATTGGTCTAAACAAAGGTTCAAAGGTAAACATGAAAATTGTGTGTTAGTTGTTCATGCCTCTTCTCAACATGGTAAACTATCTCGTAGCATTTGGTTTAAACCACCATGTTTGCAAATAACTTGTAACCATTTGATCTATGTCCGTCAAAATAAAAGAACTTACATGGGAGTTGTGGAGAACAGCGAGATGAAGCTACTGGTCAAAGGAATATGGAAGGGATCGGCCATGTGCGATGAAATTTACAAAATTTGGTCTTAAAAGGTCCAAATTGATGGTCGGAATGGAATCAGATTATCGATGTGCATCTTTTTTTGTGTAGATCTCATCAAGAAATGATGGACTGGTAGAACGATAACCATCATGAGAGATAGGTACATAGAGACAAACCAATAACTCCTCACATGAGAGTACAGACATACGTACAAAGTGAAGATAGACCTCATTAGCAATTCATCTAGGAGCCTCGAAATTTAGAACTAAAAATATCAAATTTGTGTGAAACAACCAATATTGGAAACAATAAGTTGAACCTAGTGGTCTTGCTGTAGTCCGCAACTTGGTCAACATTTTGCCACTCTTCATCACATATGTTGACGCACTTCATGGTTCATGCTATCAAAAAAAAACAATGTTGACACATTTGTAACATCCCAGGATTTGAGACAAGAAATAGTGAGGAAAAACGATGTGTGCATTGCATTCATGCATCTGAAAACCTGGAAATTTTTTGCGCGAGTAATTTAAAACACAAAGCGACCGGAGTTTCTCTCGTTCGGATGTTTAGTTTAGTACATCGGAGTGAGTGCGATGAATTTCGGCATGACCTTTGTTGAATTATTGATTTGGGGGAAAGAATTTGAATGTATCATTTAAATTTGAACTCCACATATAAATTTGAACTAAAAATAATTCAAATAAAATTGAAATAGGTAATTGAATTAATAAACATTACACCAATTGAATATAGGAGTAAGTTTTGAATAATGTCTTTATTACAAATGAATAGAGTATTATATTACAAATCTCAATAATGAGATTAATTACAAGAAGGAATGAATATTACAAAATGAATAAACAAAAATCCTAACTAATATTTAATCTTGCCATCATCTTCATTCCTGCAAATAAGAAGTAACAAAGACAAAAGATATATGTTTGTTTTGATTAATATGTTTGCCTCCATATTTTTGGAGGCAATTTAATTTATGAAACTTAGTTAGAGAATTTAGGAAGGACTCCTAAATTCTATGTCCTAGAATCTGAGGGCATCATTTTTAACAAATAACCAACTCTGGAAAAGGGTCCATAATTCATACACTTGAAGTGATAGGCATTTTAAAGGCAGGCAACCAAATCAAATTCGAAACAGATAGCAGCAGTAGTAGATAGCTTATGACACCCTCTAAATTCTAGCTAAATTTAAATAATGAAATCCAAATCAATTTATATTAAATTCATACTTAACATGGTATTAGTTAAGCAGAATTAAGAGGCCACCAAAATACATTTAGCAAAATCAGTAATATATGGACAGCCAGAATTACAAGTGGCGGTACCAAAATAATTCACCATCTAAGATAAGCATGCACAGCCGTGACTTGCTTCAGAAGGTAAGCAAGGCAAAATGGAGTTTTGCACTACTAGTAGATAAGCATCACAGAGGCAGCCGCACCACACCACACACCCATCCATCTCAACACCATTCTTCTCACCTCATCTCAAGAACACCAAGAACCACTCCCAGACATCATCACAAATACTCCAGCAAAACAGATCAGCCACCATGGTCACTTAAAAGAGCACCAGGAGTTGATCAAGAGGAGGAGCAGGGCTGCCAGGAAGTAGGAGCAAGGCGACAGCAAGGTGACCAGCAGAACAAGATCAAGCAGGATAAAGCTGTCACAAGAACAAGATCAAGAAGAAGTAGAAGGGCACCAGATCAAAGCCTGATACCAACTTCATCTCTTCCAAAAAATTCAGCAACAAGGTGAACAAAGCTAGAACAAGCAGTAGTATCTGTTCTTATCATCCATCAAAGAAAATAAGGGGGGCAACAAGATTACCCTCAGGCTGGCATAGTGGTGCTATGCTAGACTCATCACAGGGTAGTAAACCAAATCAAATTAATATATGTTCTTATTACCACCAAACAGTGCCTCAGCCTTTGCATCACTGGCTAGATTAAGCAAATAAGTAAACCGTTGTTCTGATCAGTATATTGCTTAGCCAACGTTTATTTTTGCACACAACAGCAACCGAAGTCACCACAAGAACCGGAGAAGCATTACAGACCAAATCAGCCAGCTCAAACATTTTTCATAACTACTGTGTACACTCTCTTGGAGGCACCACAGTAGTTATATAGAATAGAGTAGCAGTCACTCTAGTAATGATCTTTAATCCAGATATAATATCTAGGAATTCTTAACATAATCACCACTGAACGATTGATTCAGTTCATGCTTTAAAAAGAAAATTCAGAGAACATCATATCTCTGAATTCTTCAAGTAAAATCTTCACAAAAGTATGTGGGGTCATGAACAAGATCATTACTTCATCATTTTAACTATAAGAGCAAAGCCACGGTAACCTGGGTACAAGCTCACCATCAAAGCCAACAAGCTAAACCATCCCTATATCCAATAATATATGCGTATTACCAGGTTGAGGAATATCGATACTTTAGCAATAATAGTCACGCTAATTAAACTGAATCCAAGTTCAGCCCATCATTTTAATTGATTGCTAGCAAGAAGCTAATAGTAGTATTTAATGTGAGCATCACTGCATCGTAGTCAAATTGGTGAATGACTAGCATAATCACTGGATGCACGTTACACTTTGCAATACACAAAGCATTGGGGCAGCGGGTAGAGATAGCTCACAGAGATGGTGGAGGCAATGCCGGAGTTGTGTGGCAACGTCGTCTCGCCGGCGTCAGAGCTGTGGTTGAAGTAAACAGCACCCACAGCATTACAAGCACCACAGAAACACCAACACCATCAGTACAAGCTTCACAGCAGTACAAAGTCATTGACGCCGGGTTGCAGTCAAGCACTGCCGTCCCACACAGGCATCGGGATATGGGTAGTCAACCACGAGCTTGAGATCAGAGGCATCCAGGAGCCATGCCGACAGACCCGAGCCTCACCGGCCAGTGTTAGCCACTGTAAAATCCGCATGAGACAGTAGGCGTGGTAGAGTGTGATAGCATCAGGGGCTGGCAGAGGATTGAAGTCTACGCACTTCTATTCTTGTAGACACTTGTTGGGCCTCCAAGTGCAGAGGTTTGTAGAGCAGCAGCAAGTTTCCCTTAAGTGGATCACCCAAGGTTTATCGAACTCAGGGAGGAAGAGGTCAAAGCTATCCCTCTCAAACAACCCTGAAATTACGATACAGAAAGTCTCTTGTGTCCCCAACACACCCAATACACTTGTCAGATGTATAGGTGCACTAGTTCGGCGAAGAGATAGTGAAATACAAGTGGTATAGATGATTATAAGTAGTAACTGTGGTATGAAATAAATATCGCTGCGAGCAAACAAGTAACAAAATAGCAAGTAAACGGTGTGCAATGCTTGGAAACAAGGCCTAGGGATCATACTTTCACTAGTGGACACACTCCCAACAATATAACATGATTGAACAAATAAACAACTTCTCTCCACTATGGTACTCTGAATTGCTCTCCTATTGAATAACACTAATCATTGTGTAGTGGCTACAGAAGCACCCCTTAAAGTTCATCAAGTACTTGACAAACACCACTCATAGAGACATCCAAATCAGATCACAACTCAAGATAGAAATCATTGCAACTTAGACCAAGTACTAACACGGTGCACACACTGTCAACATTACACCATGAAAGGAGGAATAGATCACTCAATACTATCATAGTAATAATTACTCTCATAATCCACAAGAGATCATGATCATAGCCTAAACCAAGTACCACCACGATGCACACACTATCACCGTTACACCATGGCAGGAGGAATAGATTACTTTAATAACATCACTAGAGTACACTATAATAATTAAGCATAGGAGTAGCATAATATCTGAATAATAACATCTACTTGTTCAACATGATACAAAGCTCACAATCACATAAAGATCACATCATGGGAGAGAGAGGTGAACCACATAGCTACCGGTAGAGCCCTCAGCCCTGGGGATGAACTACTCCCTCCTCATCATAGGAGACAGCAAGGTTGATGGAGATGGCGGTGAGGTCGATAGAGACGGCGAAGACGGCGATGGGGACCGATGGAGATGGCTCCGGGGGCACTTCCCCGTCCTGGCAGGGTGCCAGAACAGAGACTTCTGTCCCCCAAAATTTGTCGACGGCGACGGCGGAGCTACGGAACTGTTTCTGGAAAATTGCCGACTCCTTTAGGGTTTTCCGTCCCGATGCTTCTTATAGGCGAAGGGGCGATGTCAGAGGGCTGCCAGGGCCTCCTCACACAGGGGCGGCGCGGCCAGGGCCTGGGCCACGCCAGCCCTGTGTGAGGGAGGCCTGTGGCTCCTCTCCTTCCTCTCTTCGGATGTCTGGATGCTCCCGGGAAAAATAAGACTTCTGGCTTTTGTTTCGTCCAATTCCGAGAATATTTCCTGTGTATCACTTCTGAAACACAAAAATAGCAGAAAACAGGGAACTGGCACTGTGGCAACTCGTTAATAGGTTAGTTCCGGAAAATGCATAAAAGTGCCACGAAGTGTAACGAAACACAAGGCAAATGGTGTAAAAACAAGCATGGAGCATCAAAAATTATGGATACGTCGGAGACGTATCAGCATCCCCAAGCTTAACTCCTGCTCATCCTCGAGTAGGTAAGTGATAACAAAAGAAATAATTTTTGAGGTGACATGCACCTACACAATCTTGATCATATATGTAAGCATTGGTGAGCTGGGATCATAAGAACTTAAAACATGGGCATGAAGATATAATCATGATAATAAGAACTTAGCAACCATGTTGTAAACATGTAAATGAACACAAACAAAAGATCATGAAAATGAAACAATGAAAGTCAAATGTGTGTTCAAATCATAAGGAAAAACATACAAATGGTTTTCAGCTTGTCCTTCATGGAGAGCAAAACATAAATGCATAGGACATCTTCAAGTTTAAGAGGGCGACTAGATACAAGTAATTTAAGAACAAGTGAAACCATAGTCATGAATCAATCAATGATAAACTTTGGGACAATGCACGTTATACTCAGAATGACAACTATGCTCTCTTAATGGTGCATAAAGGTAGAAGGTGGTGACTCAACATAAAAGTAAAATAAAGGCCCTTCGCAGAGGGAAGCAGTGATTAAACATGTGCTAGAGCTTTTCATTTGTAAAACAGAGAGATAAAAATTGGTTTTGAGAGGTGGTTGTCTTTGTCAACGACTAGCAATGGGGTTCTTACTATCTTCCATACAAAAATGAAGCAAGTTTTTGAGAGAGAGATTGTCACTTTTGTACTCTTTTATAAAGCTTGGCACTCCTCCCCACCTTTTTTCCTTTCACAAACCATGGCTAACCGATTCCATCGGGTGCCCACCAACATTCACATACCATGGAGGAGTGCCTTTTTTCTTTCTTTTTTTTTCTTTTTTTTCTATTTGGGATAAGCAATATGGAAGATAGCAAATCCGACCACTACGTCCCCATGAGCTAAAAACAGTGTCACAAAATGAGAAGTATTTTGAAGGTTTTTTGAAAGGTAGCACATGAAAATTTACTTGGAATGGCTTACAAATACCATGCATAGGAATTTATAGTGGACACAATGGAAAACTTGGTTTTTGGGAGTTGGATGCACGAGTAGAGCTCATACTCAGTACAAGGCGAGGGCTAGCAAAAGACTGGGAGCGACCAACTAAGAGAGCAATAATGGCCATAATCATGCAAAGCGACAAAGCAACATTAAAAGAAGCATAAGATGGCATCAAAAGTCAAAAACTAAATGATCATAGAGGCTATTGGCGACTTTGTAAGAGTCTAACATGTGTGAGCATGCGCCAAGTCAACCCAAATAAAGCATCAAGGAGAAAACCAAAATAATGCTTCCAAATAATTAAAACAACGCATGATTTTTTCAAAGGCTCATTAAGCAATCTTAGTTATTTGAGACAAGTCATGCTACAGCAAAACCACTAAGCATACTATCAAAAAGACATCAAGCATGACATGAAAAAGCCTAAGCCGCAGTCAACACAAGCTCCTTCTTGTACCACTATTTTGCATAAAGCTTTTTTCTCTTTTCCAACACCATTCAAACTTTTTAAAGACACCTCTTTTGATGAAAACCAATAAAGACCAGAGGCAAAAATACACCTTGATAAACAAATATAAGAAGATCTGAACGCAAATCAAGGCGAAAACGAAAACCAAAAGCAGTAGCAGAAAAAGAAGAACACTCGGTTTTTGATAAGAGTGAAAACTAGAGTGTTCTTGGCAAATGAAAAGCGAGTTCATCTCCTCCAAAAGAGACATGATGTGATCCAACTATTTATTGGAGCAAACAAAACAAACTAGCTAACAAAACTAAAATAACTGACGCTCCAAGAAAAACACATAGTGCATGAAGCAATAAAAATATAGTGTCTTGAAAGGTGACCTGATTTTTGCCGATGAAGAAGGGGTGCCTCGGGGGCATCCCCAAGCTTTGATGCTTGTACTTCTTGGATATTTCTTGGGGTGATGCATGGGCATCCCCAAGCTTGAGCTTTTGTCCATTCCTCAACTCCTCTCATCATTCTCCAATCCCTACACTTGAAAACTTCCTTCATACAAAACTAAACACAAATCTATTAGCAACATTAGTGTAAGCATATCATATAATCAACCTCTTTTTGCTTCAGGTTTCAACCCAAAACCACCACATATATAGCATATACTACTGTAGCAACTTCCCCAAAAGTTCCGTGATAAAAAGAACTCAAAAGAAAGCGATAAAGTGGCAAACACAAATATTGGCAGAAATCTGTCAAAACTGAACAGCTGTAAAAGACCGATTTTTTAGAGGGTTTTCTGTTGCTCAAATCAAAAAGTGTTAAACTAATGAAAGTTTGGATATAACCTGGGGCATATGCACAAGACATCGCAGGTTCAAAAGATAAACAGAGAATTTATACGAATTTTTACGGTGCAGCACCGAAAATAGTTTCAGGACAGCAACATCCCCAAATCTTTACCTCACTCGAATTAGAGGCTTCTCTTGGCACAACAATGAAATAAAAAGGATAAGGAGAGGTCATTACAGTAGTAATGACTTCCAAGACTCAAATAAAAGAAAAAGTACTGAAATGAAAACATTGGGTTATCTCCCAGAGTGCTTTTCTTTAACGCCTTTGAGCTAGGCGCAGTAATTTGCAAAGATGCTCATATGGGCGCCATATAAGAGCTTGAGGCAAAGGCGCCATATAGGAACTTAAAGCAATAGAGAGCATAAAAAAGCAAATGTGAAAGACATTTATATCTGAACCACTTCCTATGCATAGGAATCTTGTAAGAAAATAAATCAACGAGGCACATAGTAGCAAGCATGGATAGATAAAACAAGTGCCACTTCAAGATTTGCAACATAAAGAGGGGAAACTTAATATTGTTGAGATCCATCAAACCATGTTTCCCTCTCTCATAATAACTTTCAGTAGCATCATGAATAGAACTAACAATATAACTATCACATAAAGCATCCCTATCATGAGCCACATGCATAAAAGAATTAATACTCACCACAGGAACAATAGTAGTAGGAGCAGATTCAACAGAATAATTATTCTCATCACCATAATCATCATAAATAGGAGGCATATTGTAATCATAACTAATTTTATCCTCAATAGTAGGTGAACTGAAAATATTATACCCATCATCATAACCATCATAAACTAGAGGTTTAGTATCATCACAAGCTAGAGAGCAACTATTTCGCAAAGCATATTCTTCAAACATATCATCATAAGAAGGAACATCACATATGGGAGATAAAATATTATCAGAAGAAACTTTCTCCACTAAAGCTGGGGAACTAAAAATATCATGCTTAACAAAACTAGCTTCCCCAAGCTTAGACTTTTCTATAGCATTATCAACAACGGTGTTCAAAGCATTCATACTAACAACACTATTAGCATGCAAATTAAGCTCCAAAGGTTTTTCAATTTTCTCTTCAAACACTTCATATCTAAATTCAGGAAAAAGACTAGAGAACTCTTTATTTTCCATTAAGCCTAACTAGTGAAAATAAAAACAAGAAACAAAAAGATGTAATTGCAGAATCTAAAGGAAATAACTCCGAGCACTCACACAGGAGGATGCGAGTACCTATTACCTTACCTCCCCGGCAACGGCGCCAGAAAAGAGCTTGATGTCTACGCACTTCTATTCTTGTAGACACTTGTTGGGCCTCCAAGTGCAGAGGTTTGTAGAGCAGCAGCAAGTTTCCCTTAAGTGGATCACCCAAGGTTTATCGAACTCAGGGAGGAAGAGGTCAAAGCTATCCCTCTCAAACAACCCTGCAATTACGATACAGAAAGTCTCTTGTGTCCCCAACACACCCAATACACTTGTCAGATGTATAGGTGCACTAGTTCGGCGAAGAGATAGTGAAATACAAGTGGTATAGATGATTATAAGTAGTAACTGTTGTATGAAATAAATATTGCTGCGAGCAAACAAGTAACAAAATAGCAAGTAAACGGTGTGCAATGCTTGGAAACAAGGCCTAGGGATCATACTTTCACTAGTGGACACACTCCCAACAATATAACATGATTGAACAAATAAACAACTTCTCTCCACTATGGTACTCTGAATTGCTCTCCTATTGAATAACACTAATCATTGTGTAGTGGCTACAGAAGCACCCCTTAAAGTTCATCAAGTACTTGACAAACACCACTCATAGAGACATCCAAATCAGATCACAACTCAAGATAGAAATCATTGCAACTTAGACCAAGTACTAACACGGTGCACACACTGTCAACATTACAACATGAAAGGAGGAATAGATCACTCAATACTATCATAGTAATAATTACTCTCATAATCCACAAGAGATCATGATCATAGCCTAAACCAAGTACCACCACGATGCACGCACTATCACCGTTACACCATGGCAGGAGGAATAGATTACTTTAATAACATCACTAGAGTACACTATAATAATTAAGCATAGGAGTAGCATAATATCTGAATAATAACATCTACTTGTTCAACATGATACAAAGCTCACGATCACATAAAGATCACATAATGGGAGAGAGAGGTGAACCGCATAGCTACCGGTAGAGCCCTCAGCCCCGGGGATGAACTACTCCCTCCTCATCATAGGAGACAGCAAGGTTGATGGAGATGGCGGTGAGGTCGATGGAGACGGCGAAGACGGCGATGGGGCCCGATGGAGATGGCTTCGGGGGCACTTCCCCGTCCCGACAGGGTGCCGGAACAGATACTTCTGTCCCCGAAATTTGTCGACGGCGACGGCGGAGCTACAGAACTGTTTCTGGAAAATTGCCGACTCCTTTAGGGTTTTCCGTCCCGAGGCTTCTTATAGGCGAAGGGGCGATGTCAGAGGGCTGCCAGGGCCTCCTCACATAGGGGCGGCGCGGCCAGGGCCTGGGCCACGCCAGCCCTGTGTGAGGGAGGCCTGTGGCCCCTCTCCTTCCTCTCTTCGGATGTCTGGATGCTCCCGGGAAAAATAAGACTTCTGGCTTTTGTTTCATCCAATTTCGAGAATATTTCCCGTGTATCACTTCTGAAACACAAAAACAGCAGAAAACAGGGAACTGGCACTGTGTCAACTCGTTAATAGGTTAGTTCTGGAAAATGCATAAAAGTGCCACGAAGTGTAACGAAACACAAGGCAAATGGTGTAAAAACAAGCATGGAGCATCAAAAATTATGGATACGTCGGAGACGTATCAAGGATCCAAACCGGAAAAGAATCATGGAGCAGCGTCGACGGAACAGACCGGCGGCGACCGAAGCAACCAGTAGCAGCTAGGGTTCCGGAGTCGAGGGCGAGCACTAGAGGCCGGGAGGAATAAATCGAATAGGAGGAGGAGGTAGAGCATGGGAAGGCCGTCTCCCTAAGGCAGGTGGCGGTGCCCGGGGTAGCCAGGACTCGCCGGAGTCTGCAGGCGGCGGTGGAGGTGACATGGGGAATGGTTGGGAGCGAGAGAGAGAACAGAGGAGAGGGAGGAGAGTGACTGGAACGACTGGGGCAATGGACCGGTCAGGTCCAACTCACTCGACCTTAACCGATCAGGTTGGGTTCGATCATGTTGGGCCAGCCCAATGGACCATTTAGACTATATTTTTTATGAACAAATTTATAAAAGAATGAAAAGAATAAAATAAATCCCATAAAACCATTTTAATTGATAACCATAAATTACTAAAAACACGTAAACATTATATAATTAAGTTCTTCTTAAATTCAAGAACCATAATATAGATTTCATTTTGTTGCTCTGAATCTTAGTTCTTAAGTTTTGAGTATTAAGACTTAAATCCTAAAAATATTATCTTTAAATACTAAAAATTGAGGAAAACCTTAAATAAATAATAACACATGTTTATAAATTATTCATTCACTTGAATCCATTATTGATCAATTAATTACTTTAGAATTGTCTTTAATCAAATGGGCTACCTAATTAATTAATGACTTAAAAATATAATTCTAAAAACTCTAAAGAATCTTTAAAGAATTAAATCTTACCTGAGCAACTACTTTAGAATCTTTACTAAGTAAATGGAATGAATATCCATGTGATAAGGTAGTAGAAGATTGATGTGAGCTCTAAAAGATATTTTCATGTCATCACCTTAATCACCATTCCTTTATGTACCACGAGTATTACCAATTATAAAAGTAACCATGGTAATCATATCAAGGTACTTTCCTTTTGATGATC
This sequence comes from Dactylis glomerata, assembly GCA_007115705.1. Classification (NCBI taxonomy): domain Eukaryota; kingdom Viridiplantae; phylum Streptophyta; class Magnoliopsida; order Poales; family Poaceae; genus Dactylis; species Dactylis glomerata. The sequence continues at coordinate 3,084,539 of QXEO01000344.1, forward strand.
ATGCTCCACTAAGAATCTTCAAGTACTAAATGAATCTCAATTTGTTTCCTTTATATAATTCCATCTAGTAACTACTCCATGATTAATTGAGAATTTTAATAAACCCCAGAACACTAACTATTATTTATAGTACTTTTATCCATTAATAAATATGTCCTTCTAAAGTTATTCTTTTAAAAGAAGATAGCAAGTAAACATTAAATGCCTTATAAGCTTTAAAGTAAGCACTTGTTCTTGAGTGTGCTAACATTAAGCAATTATGAGTTACTACATAGTTGTGATTTACCATTCAAGTTGGAGAACATTCGCATGCTAACCTAAAATCCTAATAAGAATCTTGTTTGATGATACACTCTAAAAGTGCAACACATCCTAAGGAAATGACCACAACTCACCAATACTAAATCATCGGGGGTTAGGTTACGCTTAGAGCGATGCATAGCATATATTATGCATATCATGCTGCAATCTTCTAACATCATCCTTACCGGATGATGATTGCTATTTCAGAATTGGGATTTCTTTCGGATCAAAGACCTTGACTTGCATAATCTTGCAGTCAAAAAGGCAAGTTCACTCTCGCTCATACCTCTTGATTATTTTTATCAAATTACTTGCAAATATATACCTGTGGTATTACTACTGCATCTAAAAGTAAAAGGTTCTCTTTTCATAATTAATATGACTAGCTGGTTATCGACCCGAGTGGTGGTAACCTAGGATGGCTGGCAAATGGAACCATGGTATGATTGTTGTGGTGGAGGTTCCATTTGCACGGGAAAGTGAACCCTAGGACTTAACAACCAATGTCGTCAGTGATTCTTGCGTCGTATAATACGCGTTAACCATGAGATCTGGAATGGGACGGGAAAGTCAGCTGGATCTTCTTCCTTTCGCATGTCAACGGACGTACCACACCGGAGCTATCATCCCGCTAGGATGTGGCAACATGGGTGGGACCCCTCAGTTTCCCCCGGTACCAGGTGTCTATGATGGATTGTATGAAACTGGCTCGAAGCTTGAGAAGAGACTCAGCTGCAGGTAGCCAGTGGATTATAAAAGGGTGGGCATGCGGGGTCGCGGAGAAGGGCAGTGATTGGCTTGGATCTTAGACTGGGCCCCATACGAAGGAAGTGTGGACGAGCTCATGACTCGGTTGTGCAACAAGGCTAAGGTCTCTCATGGGTAAAGCAACGCACCTCTGCAGAGTTATCAAATTGTGGCTTATCACTCCTTGTTCCGGGAAGGAACTGCGAACGCGGCAGGAAAGGAACTCCACGAAGTTCTAATCAACCTATGAAGGCTGACAGACATAGTTCTTCAGAATAAAAGCAACATCTTGAAGAAATGTTTATGAAAACCTGCATTGCCGAACGACTCTTTGGTTTAAGGCTATAGATAGTGCATAAAACACCTTATTTCCCCTATGAACTTGCTGGGTAACGCTCGTTACTCACCCCACTCCCTCTTAACCCTTGCTTAGGATGGAGGCATCATGAGGAGGCAATCCCAATGTATTGAAGCTGAAGAATAATTCCTTGATCAAGAGTAGAAGTTATCAATGGAGGCAACATCTACACCAAAGCTTGGTGGAAACCTAGAATAAGAATAGAAAGGAGTCAAATCCCTAATCCTAGAACCTATGTAGTTAGAGTAGTTCTGTAGCTTAGTAGTAAACCAACTGCATTAGGTTAAGCTCTAGTTCTATGTTAATCTTCACAATGTACTCTTTTCGATTTTAGTTGCCAGAACTAAACCTCTACCTGTTGAGGAAGTTCTGAAGCTTTTCTGTATGATAAAGTTGTAATTCTATAGTCATGCCTTGGACCTGCGATGTTTCTGTTGTACCACTCTGAGGGATGTAATACTAGTGAGACGGTGTTTCATTGGTGTTATGTCAACGACTTGCATACTACACATGCAGTGGTATGCTGGGTCACCGCAACATTTCATCATGATCCCTTCTAAGCATTGAGAGTTGAGGAGTTGGGTTCACAGTTTAGATACTCATGTCAATTTTTATTCATCATGACTTCTACTTTCAAGATTTAGTGATTGATGTGTACTTTTTGCCAAATCTTTAAAATTGTTTCTAAAGGACTAATTATTTAACTCAAAGAAATGTTATTTTTCCATCTGGTGAAGATGGAAACAGTATGCGAAATGTTCAGTGAAACCATCAGATCCGGTTTTGCTTTATGTTCAGTTCTATGAACAAATAAGAAAACAAATATAGTTTTTGTTTAACCTTTTTTCAATCAGCTATGCTAAAATTCAAAATTTATCGTCGATTCATACAAATAAAGGTAGAAGGGGCTGGAGGTTAGCGTTCTTCTAGTTCCAGCATTAGATATTTTACCATTCAATGTGAAGAAAAAATGACAAGATAAAGGAGAAGTTCACATAAAAAGGGGGCATGAGTAGTGTGTCGATCTTGCTTTTTGCGAAAGATCAAAACTTATGTCGAGTACAACAGGTCGGTCTAAACAAATTTTGGGTATAGTTTGAGTTAAGTTAATATATTTTACACTAAACTTTTATACTTTTTATAACATTATATTATAGTCTTAAGAAGTGTATCTTTATCATAATGAAATTACAAATAAAAATATTACTATTATTAGTTGTAGCATTATTTGTATTATTATATACATTAAAAACAAATTACCTTGTGCAATTTTTTGATATATTTTAAATCAAACCATGTTATTTTTCCATCGTATAATATATATTTTAAAAATTGGAAATTGTGTGCCCTTATTTTTGGAGTTGCATTAATATTTGAATGTCTTCAATATTTTGTTGCACATATCTATTGCATATAGTCTAATAAATATCTTAATACTAGTAGTGTATCATCGTGTATAGAAACTTATGCAATTTAAGTTGAACTGTTAGGACTCTCTACCGGTTCTTTCGTAGTTAACAATGTCTTACAAGTTACACTGTGATCAATATCAGTCAGCTGACAACGCATGCATGCATTTATGTAATTGATATTGGAATATCACCACTTATACTAATCTCCAATGATCATACAAATATTATGGAATCTACAACTTTTGCATACATACGATTTATGCTCATTGTAATATGTTTGGTATCATCTATGTACAAAACTTCTTATGTCATTTTTTTTCAAATATATAGTCACGCACAATATGTAAGACTGGAAAATTTTGTTATCATAGCTTTTAGTAGGGCTTCCATCAGAGAGAGAGAGGGAGGGAGGGAGAGAGAGAGAGAGTAATGGCCTAGCTAAACTAGCCAGATCATATTGGTTTGTTCGCACGTGACACATGTTTCTGGTGCGGACTTGCTCCAACAAACAAAATGAGCCTTTTCTAGATATTTGACATGATAGATAAGAGTACAATGATTATAAGAAGACCTTACTATTTGGGCCCTTCTACTTATGGGGCCATTGCTTCTAGCAGCTGTTGTGATGTTTGTTAGCCTAGAGAAAAGGGCCCATATAGTAAGGTATTCTTGTAATCATTTTAGAGATTTTGAGTGTTATTGTCTGCAAAATCGTTATGGGCCTAGTGTGTGCTCTCTAAAATATATTGTCATATCTGATGGTGGAAGAGATTTTTTTTTTCCCTTTTGCTAGCGGTTGGCGATTATTAGATGCACGGACTTGTGTATTAGTGGCTTTTAACCATCGTTTTTGTAAGATAGCGCTATCTATGCTAGTGTATCACCCAACTATGTGATGCAGTCCATTCTAACTTGGACACATTCCGGATGCAAATGGAAAATTTTATCCAGCTAGCCTGATCTTACCTCCTACTATTTCCGTTCCGAAATATAAGACTTTTTTAGAAAGCTAACTTAGCTTTCTTTTTAAAGGCTTATATTTCGGGACGGAGTAATACTATATTTCTATCACATCTATAAATTGTCTCCAAATGTTATGCTTAACACAATAAAAGAACAATATCTTGTCGTCTTGTCAACCTACAAACATGATGTGAATTGCTTCCCCAGGGGAAACACCGGATCGACTTTGGTTTTCGTTCGGTTCTTCTCTGTATCTTGCTGGAACAAAATTGGAAAACAAAAAAATATAGTTTGACCTTCGTTAGTCGGCTAGGATTTGACTTTCACCGCACATTCTGAAGTGTTCATGATTGGAATTTGAAATAGCAAATATCTGGCAGTCGATCATCCGTCGACATAGCATAGCACGTCAAGTTTCAACTTGGTGGAGGCTTCCTCTTGAGATGAGCGAAATTAGCGGAGAGCCGTTGGGGCGGCTCCCCGGGCGATTCTGGGCGGACACCCCGCCGGAGCTGGAGATCGCCGGCGATGATCGTCCATTCCCGTCCGTTAAGGTTCCCCAAGGTGCGTCACCGCTTTCTCTGTCTCCCGTTTCCTCTTCTCCGTCTCGGTACCTGAGTTCATCGGCTGAATCCCGAGATGCAATGATCTGGCGAAAGAAATGTGCCCAAGCGAACTCGAACCGGATGTGCGCTCGCACACTCGACTGCACATCGTGGGATGTCGCGTCCCAGGAGCCCTCGCCGGTGAGCCCTCAGCCACCGCAGATGCCAACTAGATGGCATGGAGTCAAAATTCCGGTGCTGGCACCGTCCACATTCGTTGAGCACACAATCATAGCTAGTGAATGGACGCGCGTGCGATCTAGAGGACGCCGCTCCATCCCGTCTCCGTCGTCGTCGTCGTCGGCGAGTCGGGGTAAATTTCAAACAAAGACAACGTCTTCGGTATGGATCAAGAAGCAGGGTGCCAAGCCCAGCCTCGGCCCGCGCGCCCCGGCTGGGCCCTCATCCAATAGCCTGCCACCTACGTCGCCCAGGAAATCTGGTCTACATCGATCCCTAGGGTTTCATTGGCAGAGGAAAAGAGAGTGCGTCCCCGTTTGCGTTGTCCCGATCGCCGGAATGGCTGGACGGCCGCCGCCCGGGAACGCCGGCAACAAGGAGAGAGGAACCGGTCCCTCGGGCTCCTTTGGACAGCAACGTCAAGGTGGCAGCGGTACCTTCTTCGGAAACTTCAACGCTAGTGGTAGCGCGGGCAGCGTCGGCAATGGTGCCGGCCCTACCCAAGGCGGCCTCCAATTTGGATCGGCTGGATTTGGCTTCAACGCCGGCCCTCAAGGTAACCAGATCACTCAGCGTCCACAAGGAGGAAGCGGCAATGTAGGGTTCCCACAAGTCGCACAAGGCGGGCAGGGATCCTTCCCCCCGCAAGATTTCAACTCTGGCGGTGGTTTTGCTGGGAACGCCCCTCGGCATGGTGGGCAGGGAAATGGAAACCAGCGCTTCGCCAAGAGCAACAATTACCGGGGTGGTAGACCGAATTTCAGAGCTAGAGGAAACCCTAACCAGGGAGCTTATGGTTCTAGTGCAAAGAACCAGGCTGCCTCTCATGGCCTTGATCATAAAAAGTCTAATCTTGGCGAGAGCTCTTCCACTAATGCTTCTGGTGGAAATCTAGAGAATCTGACCGATGGCAAGAAAAAGGCAAAGAAAGAATCTTGTTATCGATGCGGAAGCAATGGTCACCTGTTCTTCGAGTGCACCGCAGTTCTTTGTGACTACTGTGAGCAGGTTGGGCACATTCCCGACGAATGCCACCTGCTCTCGGCCCCCAAGCCTCAGATTATATTGCATGGTGTCTCTGATGAGAAGCTCATGTTCTTTGAATGCCCAATCACAAAGTCCTACCGGCCTAAACTCGAAAGTACACGGCTTGGGCTGCTCTCTGTCACTGGTGGGGAACTATCCATCCCTGCAATCGTTGCTCAACTGCAGAGGCTAGTCCCAGTTAAGAATTTTGCATGGGAATGCCGTCAAGTTGGCCATAACGTCTTCAAGGTCACCTTCCCGGACAGAGAAGAGATCGAGCGGCTTGCAAGGTTTGGCACATTCCAAGTCCCAAACAGCAAAATTCAGCTCACCTTCGAACAGTGTGTCTCTTCTATGGAACCTACTAGCAAGCTTCCGGAAATCTGGATCCTGATGTCGGGCATCCCTCAAAGGAGAATTGGGGACTTCTTGGCCATGTGGTCATTGGGAACACTTTTTGGCAAGACCCTCAAGGTGGACATGAAATATACTAGAGAAAAAGGTGTACTGCGGATCCTTGTTGGTTGTCTAGATTTCAAAAGAATTCCTGCAAAGGAAAATATCTTCATTGGCGATGGTTTCTATGATATCTCCTTCGAAGTGGAGATTCAACGTGATCTAGAGATGGTGGCTGCTGCCAACCCAGGAGATGACCCCTCTGATAACGACGGGCATGGAAACAATGGTGATAGCACCTCTAAATCTCCAAAAAACCAAGATGCCATGGACACCGACACTACTCTAAATTTTCAAGACCAGGAGGGAGCTAATCAGTCGTCTGCCAGTGGTCCTGAGATAAACAAGCTGGCTGGAGAATTCTCCTCGGGGGTCAAATTCTCACCTAGAGTTAAACAAATGATGGAGCAGTCAAGGGTGGAGATTTCTGCTTTCATCGCGTCGCTGACTGCCGCGGCAGAAAACCCTGCAGAAATGGCTGCCGCGACACCGCCCGCCACTGCTGTGGCGCCCGCTGTATCGGCTGCCGCGGCAGAAAAACCTTCAGAAAAGGCTGCCGCGACAACGCCCGCCCCTGCTTTGGCGTCCGCCGTATCTGCTGCCGTGCCCGCTCCCGCGGCCGTTTCTTCTGCCGCAGCTCGTCCGGCCTGTGTTGCCGAAGCTTCGGCTGCCGGGGCAGAAACTTTGCTGGATGCGGCTGCCGCGCCTTCTGCCGCTGCCTTCGTGTCTGGCCTCGCGGATGAGGCCAGTATCGGCCTTGCCGCGACAACATTTTCTGCCGCGGATACGTGTAACGACATGTCTGAGGCTATCATGGCGATGGAGTCCAGGGCGCCATCATCACCCATCTCCACAGTCTCAACGTCACCACCTGGATGTGAATCCACGGCGCCTGACTCGCCAGCAACTGAAGCGGTCGATGCTGCCGCTGGCGACCCCCATGCCAACTCGCAGCAGCATTCTTTTCGTGTCCCTACAAAGAACGAGAGAGAGGTTCTACAGGGACAGAAACCGAATGATGTTGTTAGCCTCTCTGCAGAAAAAACCGCACATCTTCCTCTTAGAGAGAGAACTGCTGGGGGCGGAAATCTTGAAGGCTCAACGCCTACATCGCCTCAAGGTGAGAAACACGCGACGCTCATCAACACCTCACCGCAGATAGCCGCGGCCCCCTTCTCGCCATCGACGCCATCCAGAAGGCTTGAGGAAATCATCGCGTTTGGGGGAATCAATGAGATGCTGACATCGCCAATCCGCTCCAGCCAGAGGGTGATGATGCAGCCCAACGGCGATGCCACGCAGCTGGAGCGTGCCACGCAGCTCGCTGAAAAGCGCTTCCACGCCCTCACTCCAGGTACCAAATCAAAACTCACCTTTTCTAAATTTTCTGATAATGAAATAGCTGCTAGGGCCAACACCTTAGGGGTTTCTCTAGGATCTAGCACGTCGGAGATAGAGCAGTCTATTGTTTCTCTAAAGCAAGTCGAGGAAGACCGTAGGGTCACATACCTCAAAAACAATCTAAATGAGAATCTAGGCGAAGAAACGGATTGTGACATCCTAAACACTGCTAATCATCTTTGTTCAGACTTAGAGCAAGAAGATAGGGTTACACTCATGGGGGACTCTTCTGACCCTATTCTATCTATGCCAATTAAGTCACTCTTGAAACGGACCAAGAAAAATGCAGCCAACCTGGGAGTGTCGGTTAGGAGGAGTACTAGGATTAAGAAACCTAAAGTAATTTCTAAATGAAAGGCTTCATATGGAACAGTGATGGGTTTGGAGACACGGCAAAACACTCTCTAATCAAAGAAACCGTGAAAGATCAGAAACTTGATTTTGTAGTAATTTCGGAAACCGGGCGACCGAGTTTCTCGGCACCTTTCCTCTCAAACCTAGCTGCTGGTATGGACTACAGCTGGTTTTGCCTTCCTCCCAGGGGTCGGTCTGGAGGCATCCTAGCCGGAATCAACAATTCTTCGCTGATGGTCACGAAAGTGATTTCCGGTGACTTCTGTGTCAAGTTTCATCTGAAAATTAAACGAGACAATTTTGAATGGGCACTTGTGGCTGTTTATGGAGCAGCCCAAGATAGATATAAACCCTCCTTTTTGGCTGAGCTTGTTAGAATTTGTGAGAACGAAACGCTTCCCCTATTGGTAGGGGGCGATTTCAACATTATAAGAAGAAAGGAAGAAGAGAACAATGAAAATTTTCATGCTAGATGGCCGTTAATTTTCAACGCCATAATTGAGAGTCTGGACCTGAGGGAGATAGCTCTCTCAGGTAGACAATTCACTTGGGCCAATAGACGTTCCACCCCCACTTACAAGAAACTTGATCGCATTCTCGCTAGGGTTGAGGTGGAGAAAAAGTTCCCTCTCCTTAATGTGCGCGCCCTAACTAGATCAGGGTCCGATCACACACCTCTGCTCCTGGACTTTGGGAGTCCGGCGCATGGTGGAAAAAACACAAACTTCTCCTTCGAACTTTCATGGTTTCGACAGGATGGTTTTATTGACATGGTAAAGAACGAATGGCGATCAATCCACAATGAACCACGACCGATCGAGACATGGCAGAAAAAAATTAGACACATGAGACAATTCCTACGTGGGTGGGCACGTAATTCGAGTGGGGAGTATAAGAAAGAAAAAATGCGCCTACTTGATATCATCGACAACCTTGATATTAAAGCTGAATCGGTGCCTCTGAGTGAATCCGAAAGAATATGCAAAAAGGAGGCAAATGAGCGTCTCCTTAGTCTTAGAAGAGATGAAGAAGCCAAATGGGCTCAGCATGCCAAAGTAAAGTACATTCAGGAAGGAGGGGATAACACAAAATACTTTCATCTCATCGCCAACGGCAAGCATAGAAAGAAAAAAAATATTCCAACTTGAGCAGGATGAGGGGACGATTATTGGGGAAGAAAACCTTAGAGTATTCATTAGTGAATACTATAAGGGGCTGTTTGGGGCTCCGCCCCAGAACCACTTCGCTCTCCTCGAAGATAGGGTTGAGGACATCCCCCAACTTGCCCGCGAAGAAAAGGAACTGCTGTCAGCTGACTTCACAGAGTCTGAAGTCGAAGAAGCTGTCATGCAGATGAAAAAGAACAAAGCCCCCGGCCCGGATGGTTTCCCGACTGAGTTCTACCAAGTGTTCTGGGACACTATAAAAGATGACATGATGGCTATGTTCTATCAGCTCCAAGCCGGAGACCTCCCGCTGTTCAGACTAAATTTTGGGATCATAACCTTGCTGCCTAAGAAAGAAGATGCTAGTCGTATCGAACAGTACAGGCCTATTTGCCTCTTGAATGTGAGTTTTAAAATATTCACTAAGGTTGGGGCAAACCGCATTACTGGGATGGCCTAGAAAATTATCAAACCCACCCAAACGGCCTTCATCCCAGGTCGAAATATTCTGGAAGGGGTGGTTGTTTTGCATGAGACCATTCATGAACTACACTCTAAAAAGCTAGATGGGGTCCTTTTTAAAATTGATTTCGAGAAGGCTTATGATAAGGTCAAATGGCCCTTTCTTCACCAAGTCCTTAGGATGAAAGGCTTTCCTGTCAAATGGTGTGACTGGATAACCAACTTCACCCAAGGAGGGAGTGTGGGAATCAAGGTTAACGATGACATTGGTCACTACTTTCAAACTCTCAAAGGGCTGCGTCAAGGCGACCCCCTCTCTCCTATGCTCTTCAACATCGTTGCAGACATGCTTGCCATCATGATAAATAGAGCCAAAGATGATGGGCAGGTAGGAGGATTAATACCTCACCTTGTAGAAGGAGGGGTCTCGATTCTCCAATACGCGGATGCTACAATCCTGTTCTTGGAGCATAATATTGACAAAGCGATAAATATGAAACTAATTCTCAGCATATTTGAACAACTATCCGGCCTTAAGATTAATTTCCATAAGAGTGAGCTCTTCTGCTTCGGAAAGGCGAAAGAACACCAAAATGATTACAAAGAAATCTTCAGATGTGCAATAGGTGCACTCCCTTTCAAATATCTCGGTATTCCAATCCATTTCAGAAAGCTCCTCATCAAGGAATGGAAGGTAATCGAAGATAGATTCGAGAAGAAACTAGCATCTTGGATTGGGAAAATTCTGTCTTATGGCGACAGACTCATCCTAATCAATTCGGTTCTCACAAGCTTGCCTATGTTTTTACTCTCTTTCTTCCAGATACCCATAGGGGTAAGAAAAAGGCTGGACTTTTATCGTTCCCGCTTCTTCTGGCAATGCGACCAAAACAAAAAGAAATATAGGCTATCAAAATGGAATATGATATGCCGACCAAAGGATCAGGGAGGTCTTGGAATCGAGGTTCTGGAGATAAAAAACAATTGCCTCTTGAGCAAATGGTTGTTCAAAATCATCAATGAGGAAGGGATATGGCAAGAACTTTTATGCAACAAATATCTCAAAACCAAAAATCTTGCCGAAGTTCAAGCTAAACCTACGGACTCCCCCTTCTGGAAGGGAATTATGAGCCAGAAAGAAACTTTCTTCAACTTTGGATCATTTAATGTCGGCAATGGAGAAGGAACCCGCTTTTGGGAGGACCGATGGCTGGGAAATGAGACACTAGCGTCCCAATACCCTGGTCTTTATACCATCGTGAACCACAAAAATGTTACGGTGGCAAACACTTTCAAGGAAAATGGCTTAAATATCTCATTTAGGAGAAATTTAGCTGGAGACAAGTGGCTGTCCTGGTTAGACCTCATGGAGAGGCTAATGGACATTCAACTGACCGATGAGAAGGACACTTCCTTATGGAGTCTGACGGATTCTGGTCAGTTTTCGGTCAGATCTCTATATGTAGAATTATTAAACGGAAACACAAAATTCCTTAGGAAATATCTTTGGAAAATTAAAGTACCTCTAAAAATTAGGATCTTCATGTGGTTTTTAAACAGAAAGGAGATTCTCACAAAGGATAACTTGGCAAAACGGAATTGGAACGGATGCAAAAAATGCGCCTTTTGTGATGAGGAAGAGACCATAGAACACCTCTTTCTTAAATGCAAATTCGCTTGTTTGATTTGGAGAGTTGTTCACTTCACTTTCAATATGCCCCCTCCTTCTAACATAAAAAACATGTTTGGAAATTGGCTAAATGGGGTTGACAAATCCGCCAAAGCACGAATAAGAATTGGTGTTTGTGCTCTGGTCTGGGCAATGTGGAATTGCCAGAATGACATTATTTTTAACAATGCAAAATGTTCTCCTTTTCTGCAGGTCATCAACAGAACTACACACTGGATCAGCACTTGGGCGCTTCTTCTTCCAGAGGACCAGCGGCGATTTATGGATACTGGATGCACACGACTGATGGCGGTCGTTCAGGCTATCTTCAGCCAGGGTGGTTGGCGGCATTCTAATAGGATCGACAATGTCTAGCAAAGTCTTGTACTCCTTATTTAGATGGCTGATTTCGATGGCATCATTAGCTGATGACTAGTCACTAGCTTGGTGGTGCTGCCGTCTTGTAAAACTTTTGAACTACAGATGTTGCTCACTTCTCAATAAAACGGCCGTGTGCATCAATTGATGCAGAGGCCGGGGACACCCCATTTCTAAAAAAAAAGCACGTTTGAGTCAATCCAGCTCACTAATTCAGCATTACTAGCAGTACTATGGTACTTAGTAGTACCTGTTAGGGATAATGAGATATAATTAACTCGATGCAATGAACTACGGAGTAGCAAGTACGTACGTCCCCAATATATTGGATCCAGGTCACAATTTCAGCACGTCTGTTGAGCAAATCAACGGTGAGTGCAGTACACAGAAATGTCAACCAAATTGATTTAGTACAAACTGTACTAAATCTTTCCAAAAATTGTTTTTTTTAACAAGGCAAAAGACTTGCCATTTTTATTGATTAAGAAGAAGAGAGTTTGCCCAGTTAATTTTGGAAAACCGGGCAAAAACCGATACAACAAGGCCGGCCGAAGGCACATAACAACGATGCAACCCACAACGTCAAGGGGAAACACATCACCGGAAAGCACACAAGCGTCATCGTCGTCGCTCCTCCTTGAGCAAGCGAACCCGACTTCACCATCGACTTCCACGGGAGGCGCTCACCGCAACAGGAGTGTGAAGCTATAAGAACCACCAAACAATCGGCCACACACGCCGACGACACTGCAGCCTCGGATCCGAGGCGAGCTACAAAGGAGAACTATGCAAAGTTGGCGCCACGAAGGATCACCGAGCCAGACTGCCCGCCACTTGTCATTGTTGCCGCAGGGACCACATCGCCACACACAGACCTCATCGCTGCACGGACCTCTCCACCGCAGAGTGACTACCGCAACCTTGCCATGACTCCATCTTCGCGCATCCTCATAGCCGCTGCTACACCACCCGCCACCGACCACCAACACCAACCACAAACCTGCTGGCCGGCCCTTCAAACGAAGCCCTCAAGAGGGAAGAATGGCATAAAGCCGACATCGTCCAATCTAGAGAACCTGGATCTTGGGTTTCCCCCGAAAAGCTTGGACGCTGATGACCCACAAGTATAGGGGGTGTATCGCAGTACTTTCGATAAATAAGAGTGTCGAACCCAACGAGGAGCAGAAGGTGTTGATGAGCAGTTTTGATCAAGGAATCACTGTAAATACTAGCAAACAGGTTTTCAGGAGTATTGGGTAATACGAGTAAATAAAGTGCGAGTAAATAAAAGACAGTAGTAACAATTGCAGCAAGTGGCCCAATCCTTTATTCAGCAAAGGACAAGCCGGTTGTGTTCTTATAATAACCAAACGTTCTCGAGGACACACGGGAGGTTTCTGTCAAGAGCTTTCGCTTCATAGAGCTAATAGTATTTATTGATTTGGTAAGTGTTATGGGGGTGAACCTGTGCTAGCGCACTACCCTTACTAGGATAAATACACACTTGTGATTATACCCCTTGCAAGCATCCGCAAATACAAGTAAGTAATTAAGATAAATCTAACCACAGCCTTAAACTCTAGGATCCTACGCTCCCTGGTGCAATGGTTTCCCAACGGAGGTTTAGGTTTCTGTCACTCCAGCAACCCCACAGTCGGTGACCAAATACACAATGCATCTCACTAGGCCCATAAATGGTGAAGTATCATGTAGTCGACGTTCACATGACACCACTAGTGAAATAGCACCACAACAATATCAAACCATTAAATATTTCTCAACAATAATTCACTACTAACATCTTGACTTCTCCCATGTCCTCAAGAACTAAACGAACTACTCACAAGACATCATATGGATCATGATCAGAGGTGAAATAATGGTAAATAACAATCTGGACATAAACCTTAATTCAACGGTTCCACTCAATAGCATCAACTACAAGAGTAATCAACACCGGAAAAGTTTCCCCTATGAATATAACAAGATCCAACTCAAGATGTTACAGCGGGATGGCAAGGTGATGGTGGAGATGAAGGTGCTGGTGATGGAGATGATGATGATGATGATCCCGATGAAGTCCGGTGCGATGATGATGACGATGGCGACGATCTCCCCTCTCCGGGAAGGAATTTCCCCGGCAGATTTCTCTCTGCTGGAGAGCTTTCTCTCTCTGGTGTTCTCCGCCCCACAGAGGCGGCTGTGTCTAACTCTGAACCCCCCCCTCACTTAGGTTTTCGGGGACGATGATGTACGCGAAGAGGCGAGACCAGAGGTGGGCCAGGGACCCCTCACACAGGGCTGGCGCGGCTAGGGGGCTGGCCGCGCCGCCCTAGTGTGTGGGCTAGCCCTAGCCCCTCTCGACTCCTCCTTCTGGCTCCGTGAGTCTTCTGGGAAATTATAATTTTTGGGTATTTTTCTGGAATTTTCCTGATCTTCAAAATATGGTCTCCAGATGTCCTTTTTCCAGCAGATTCCTGACTCTGGCAGCAGCTCCTCCGATGATCATCAAGCATGTGAAAACAAAGGAAATAACATAAGTATCATATCTAAATGTGAAATATATCAATGAATAACAGTAAATTATGATACAAAATAGTGATGCAAATTGGACGTATCAACCCCCCCAAGCTTAGACCTCGCTTGTCCCCAAGCGAAAACTAAACTCGGTAAACATGACCACAGGTTTATGGAGTGAAGTGTCGATAATCAAAATACGAACAAGAAGCATCACATTCACTAAGGCACAAATTATAAAAGACAGCAACTTCCCTTTATAAGATGTAAACTTGTAATAGGTAAAGGGAATCACATGTAAGGATGCACAAGGTAAATTATAATTGGCAATGGCAAACCTTAGTTCTTGGTCAAAGAATGGAGAACAAGCTGTTCTCTCTTTTAAACGGAGTCTTTTAAAACAGAGCTAATATAGCAAAGACTATATGCTCAGAAAGTAAACTTTTACATTCTAAGAAAGCTTTCAAAGATGTATTCCTTCAGACAAAAGCATTATACGAAAACAAGGAAGGTAATAAACACGATTAAACGGATCAACATATGGATGAGTGAAACATAACAACTCAAATGCTTGCTTGAGATAGAGGGAAATAGGTTGACTCAACATAAAAGTAAAAGATAGGCCCTTCGCAGAGGGAAGCAGGGATTAAACATGTGCTAGAGCTTTTTATTTGTAAAACAGAGGTAAAAGTTGTTTTGAGAGGTGGTTGCTTTTGTCAACGACTAGCAACAGAGTTCTTGATATCTTCCATACTAAACAAGTGAGAGCGGTTCCGAGATGTTTAATTAATTGGCACTTTGGTGCTCTTTTATAGCTTTGCACTCCTCCCCACCTTTTTCCTTTCTCAAACCATGGCTAACCGATTCCATCGGGTGCCGACCAACTTTCACAATCCATTGGAGGAGTGCCTTTTTCTTTCTTTTAGAATTAAGATTATAATGGTCTGACCAGCTCTCTTGCAAAATTAATGACGAGCAGATGAAGCTGCCTAGTCGAGGGGTACTTAATTTAGTATGGAAGATAACAAACCCATCCACTACGTCCTCATGAGCTAAAAACAGTGGCACAAAATGAGAAGTAGTTGAAAGTTTTGAAAGGTAGCACATGATAATTTACTTGGAATGGCTTAAAATACCATGCATAGGAATTTATAGTGGACTCTTTGGAAGTGACTTGGCTTTTGGGAATTGGATGCACGAGAAGTATTTCTTCTCAGTACAGGTTTTTGGCTAGCAAGGCTGGGTAGCAAGCATAAGAGTTGCATGAAACAAACAAACATACATGTAATAAGGACAATCATGCAAACTCCCCTGAAAGTACAACGATTTTAACTTTAAGAATAACAATGCTTATAAGCTAAACATAAGGAAAACTGAAGTGATGTAACTACAAGCACTTCTTCAATCTTTTCTACTCAAACCTCAAGGTAAAGTTGCTACTGACCAAGCTAGGTTTGCCAAAACCAACTGAATCTACTCATGTTCCCAATGTGATACCAATACCAATCAACAAGACTAGTCACATAAGAGAGATTGCAGACTAACATAAAGTGTGCGAAGAGTAAACGATAAAACTTCTCATTAATATTTCATTACCGCAACTCACACCAAGGGATACAAAGATAACTAACTAAGGAGGATACTTCCAACTGCAAACTATTCTATATGATAACTTCTCTATTCATGATAAGACTCTACTTGAAAAGTAAATAAACAGAAGGTAATGATGTGATACCGCGGCACTCCCCCAAGCTTGGAACAAACCAAGGGGATGCCTAAACCGATGACGAATTACTCCTTTGGCGGTGGCGGTGAAACTTCATTGTTGTCGTACTTCCAAGGCAGAGGTCCTCCATCAAAGAAAGATGTCTCGGTCTCCAAAATCCTGAAACTCGCAGCAGCACTCATTTGTTGAAATCTAGCTTCATACTCACAATTTTGGTTATGCAAGTCGTAGAGTTGTGCTTGTAATTGGTTAGTGGTCTCTTGAAGTGAGAGGACATCCTTCCACAGTTCTGTAGTCTCTTTCTTGTACTTGGCGACAAGCTTTTGATTAATCCTATAGATAATTTCCACCTCGCGTTCCGCCATCTTCTTGTATTTGAAAACTTCCTGTTCCAGTGCTTCCATCCTTGCTTCGAGACTCCCTTCTCCCTTGGGTCCTTGAACATCTTTGATCTGTAACTCCCCATCCTTGAGCGACAACTCCTTCAGATGCATCTTCAGTTCCCTCATATACGGATTGATGGAATCCGCAGGAGGGTTCTCTTTGGATGAGCCAGACGAAGACATTATAACTTCAAAGTAGAGGGCAATTCCTGACAGAAACAGCTCGAAACAAAACACGACGAGAAAACGATATACAGACCTCGGGGACTCCGGGGGGTTAAATAGGTGAAAATTATACATCGAAACGAAATCACAAGAGGAAACCGGGACGGAAAAGAGTTCCGAGGCGTTCTCACATGGGGGTGGCGCGGCCAGGGGTGGCCCCGCGCCACCCGTGTGTGAGACCCACACGGACTTCTTTTCCTCCCCGTTTTCGTCTCGTGATTTTTCATATTTATTAAAAACAGCAAAAATATTAAAGGAAGAACTTTTCGCGAAACTTTCCTGACTAGAACTGTTACCTATTCGAAAACGAACTCTGCAGGTTCCTGTAGTTTGTCTTGGATGTAATCTTCCGGAGAAACTGTTTCAATAACATCAACATCTTCATTATAAGAATCTCCAGAAATGTAATGTTTGAGTCTTTGCCCATTCACCACTTGTGTAGAATCATCTTTCAATGAAGCAATCTTAATAGCACCTGAGCGGTACACTTCCACAATAACATATGGTCCTTCCCATTTAGAAAGTAATTTTCCTGCAAAAAATCTGAGACGAGACCTATACAATAGAACTTTCTCACCAACATGAAACTCTCTCTTAAGAATTCTCTTATCATGCCATTGCTTGACTTTCTCTTTGAAAAGTCTGGCATTCTCATACGCTTCGTTTCTCCACTCATCTAGAGAACTCAAATCTAACAACCTCTTCTTACCGGCTAGTTTAAAATCTCTATTAAGCTCTCTCACTGCCCAAAAAGCTTTGTGTTCTAATTCTAAGGGCAAGTGACACGCTTTTCCATAAACCATCTTATAAGGAGACATACCCATGGGATTCTTATAAGCAGTTCTATAAGCCCATAAAGCGTCATTTAACTTACTAGCCCAGTTTTTCCTAGATCTACTAACAGTCTTCTGCAAGATAGACTTAATCTCTCTATTTGAAAGCTCTACCTGCCCACTAGTTTGGGGATGATAAGCAGAAGCAATTCTATGATTGACATCATACTTAGCAAGAGTCTTTCTAAAACTACCGTGAATAAAATGAGAGCCGCCGTCAGTCATAAGATATCTAGGCACTCCGAACCTAGGAAAAATAACATCCTTAAGCATTTTTAACGAAGTCTCACCATCGGCACTCTTTGTAGGTATGGCTTCTACCCATTTAGTAACATAATCAACAGCAACAAGTATATGGGTATAGCCTCTTGAAGGAGGAAAAGGACCCATAAAGTCAAATCCCCAACAATCAAACGGTTCAATAACAAGAGTGTAATTCATAGGCATTTCATTGCGTCTAGAAATATTTCCAACTCTTTGACATTCATCACAAGATAAAACATACCTTCTAGCATCCTTAAAGAGGGTTGGCCAATAAAAACCTGATTGTAGAACCTTCTGTGCGGTCCTATCTCCAGCATGATGCCCTCCATAAGCACTACTATGGCATTTTCTTAATATCTCTTGTTGCTCATATTCTGGTACGCATCTTCTCATAATACCATCAACTCCTTCTTTATATAAATGTGGGTCATCCCAAAAATAATGCCTCAAATCATAGAAGAATTTTCTTCTTTGCTGAGCTGTAAAGGTTGGAGGCAAATACTTGGAAACAATAAAGTTAGCATAATCAGCATACCAAGGAAGGTCCCGTGAAGTTGCATTAATTGCAGCCAACTGTTCATTTGGAAAACTATCATTAACAGGAATAGGATCAAAAGAAATATTTTCCAATCTAGACAAGTTGTCAGCCACAGGATTTTCAGCACCTTTCCTATCTACGATATGCAAATCAAACTCTTGTAAAAGCAACACCCATCTAATAAGCCTAGGCTTAGCATCCTTCTTAGTCATAAGATATCTAATAGCAGCGTGATCAGTATGAATAGTTACCTTAGAATCAACAATATAAGATCTAAACTTATCACAAGCAAAAACAACAGCAAGAAACTCTTTATCAGTAGTAGCATAATTTTTCCGAGCAGCATCAAGAGTCTTACTAGCATAATAAATAACATTCAACTTATTATCTACGCGCTGTCCAAGAACAGCACCAACAGCAAAATCACTAGCATCACACATAATTTCAAAGGGTAAATTCCAATCAGGTGGTTGAACAATAGGAGCAGTAGTTAAAGCCTTCTTAAGAGTTTCAAAAGCTTCCTTACAATCATCATCAAAGACAAACGGTACATCCTTTTGAAGAAGATTGGTAAGAGGCTTTGAAATCTTAGAGAAATCTTTAATAAACCTCCTATAAAAACCAGCATGACCAAGAATACTACGAATACCTTTAACATCTCTTGGACATGGCATTTTCTCAATTGCCTCCACTTTTGCTCTGTCAACTTCAATACCTCTTTCAGAGATTTTATGTCCAAGGACAATTCCTTCATTCACCATAAAGTGGCATTTCTCCCAATTAAGAACAAGGTTAGTTTCTTCGCACCTCTGCAAAACTTTATCAAGGTTGTGCAAACAATTATCAAAAGAAGTTCCATAGACGGAGAAATCGTCCATGAAGACCTCCACAATTTCTTCACAAAAACCATGAAAAATAGCAGACATACATCTTTGAAAAGTAGCAGGAGCATTGCATAAACCAAACGGCATACGTCTATAAGCATAAGTTCCATAAGGACAAGTAAAAGTGGTTTTCTCTTGATCATCCTTCTTAACAGCAATTTGAGAGAAACCAGAATAACCATCAAGGAAACAAAAATGAGTCTTCTTAGACAACCTTTCTAGCATTTGATCTATAAACGGTAAAGGGTAATGATCTTTCTTAGTAACTTTGTTTACCTTCCTATAATCAATGCACATTCTATAACCAACAACTACCCTTTGAGGAATAAGCTCGTTATTCTCATTAGGTACAACAGTCATACCTCCTTTCTTAGGGACACAATGAACAGGACTAACCCATCTACTATCAGCAATAGGATAAATAATACCAGCATCAAGGAGTTTTAATACCTCATTCCTTACCACATCCTTCATCTTGGGAATTAAGCGGCGCTGATGCTCTACAACTGGCTTCGCATCTTTCTCCATATTAATGGCATGCTGACATAAAGTAGGAGAAATCCCTTTTAAATCATCAAGAGTATATCCCATAGCTCCTCGATGTTTCCTCAATATCTCCAATAATCTTTCTTCTTCCTTTCCTGAAAGTTTAGAACTAATAATAACAGGATATATTTTCTTATCATCAATATAAGCATATTTGAGGTCATCAGGTAAAGGTTTTAATTCAAACACAGGATCTTCTCTAGGTGGAAAAGTGGTACCCAGATCCTCCACAGGTAGATTATGCTTGAGTAATGGTGGTTGACGAAGAAGAATATCGTCAATCTCTTCTCTTTCCTTGCTAAAAACATCACTTTCGTGATCTTCCATGAATTGCTACAAGGCATTATTAGGGGCAAGAGCAATAGAAGCAAGCTGCTCAACTCGAAAATTCTCATTAGGCGTGTCATTTTCATAAGAAGTCTTAGCAAACTTGGAAAAATTAAACTCATAAGACTCTCCATTAAACTTAGTAAAATTTTTCTCTTTCTTACAATCTATTATGGCGCCACAAGTGTTCAAAAAAGGGTCTACCAAAAATAATAGGACAAGTTTTACTAGCCTCCTTACCGAGTACTAGAAAATCAGTAGGGTACTTAGTCTTACCGCAAAGAACTTCCACATCTCGAACAATACCAAGAGGCCAAACAGTCTCTCGGTTAGCAAGCTGAACAACCACATCAATATCTTTAAGTTCACAAGCGGCAATCTCGTGCATAATTTCTTTATAAAGCTCCAAAGGAATAGCACTTGCACTAGCACCAATATCACATAAGCCATAATAGCAATGATCTCCAATCCTGACAGAAATAACAGGAACACTTGCTTTCCTATGCTTTTTAGGATGCGAGAGAATGTTAGAAGCATCTTCACAAAAAAGAATATATTCATCTCCTACATCTTTAGTAACAAGATCTTTCAATATAGCAATATGAGATTTAATATTAATTTGCTCATCAGGCTCTGCAGCTTTCTTAGTACTTTTATTAGACACACTTACCAAAGTAGAGTACTTTTTTACCTTAGCAGGGAAAGGTGTCTTCTCAATATAAGGTTCAGGAATGATGCTATCAACTGTACAAACTTCTGTAGCTGCAGCAGGTATATGACTAATAGAATCTTTGTAAGGCGCATGATATTTGTTCCAATCTTTCTTTGGAACATCAATATAAGAGGCAAAAGCCTTAAGACAATTAGCAAGTATTTGAGAATCAAGACCATAAGCAGCGCTAACACTATGAAAGTCATCAGTTCCCATAAAAGATTTAATGCATTCATAATCATAGTTTATACCTGACTTCCTACCTTTGTCGTTTTCCCAACCTTCAGCATTCTCTTTTATGCGGTCAAGAAGTTTCCACTTGGCATCTTCTTTCATATGAGTAAATGATCCAAAACAAGAAGCATCCAAATAATCCTTATCAGGAAGAGTAAGCCTCGCATAAAAATTATCAATAACAATATTATTGGGGAGCTCATGAATGGGGCATTTGAGCATTAGTAACTTCAATCTCCCCCACGCTTGGGCAATACTCTCTCCATCATGAGGCCAAAAATTATATCTCTTGTTACGGTCTTTATGAATTTCACTTGGAGGATAAAACTTGGAATAAAAGAGAGGCACAATATCCTCCCATGCCATAGATGGACCATCTTGGAGTAGTCGATACCACTCTTCAGCTCTGCCTTTCAATGATATAGAGAATAATTTCTTCTTGACCTGGCTTGGTGAAATACCTGCACACCTGAACAACTCGCATAATTCATGTATAAACAATAAGTGATCACCCGGATGGACAGTTCCATCTCCGGAATAGCAGTTATCCATAATACGCCCAACAATTTTCATAGGTATTTTAAAAGGATCAATTTCAGCAGGCGGTGGCGGTGGTGATTCCTCCGCATGTGCAGCAGCAGCAGTAGTAGTAGATGTGTTTCCAAATAGGAAACCAAATGGAGAGTTCTCCATAGCAGAATAAAAATAAAATACAAAATAAAACAATACTCACAGTGACGGTTACCTTTACTAGTTCCACTCTTCAATAGCGCTACACTCCCCGGCAACGGCGCCAGAAAATAGTCTTGATGACCCACAAGTATAGGAGGTGTATCGCAGTACTTTCGATAAATAAGAGTGTCGAACCCAACGAGGAGCAGAAGGTGTTGATGAGCAGTTTTGATCAAGGAATCACTGTAAATACTAGCAAACAGGTTTTCAGGAGTATTGGGTAATACGAGTAAATAAAGTCCGAGTAAATAAAAGACAGTAGTAACAATTGCAGCAAGTGGCCCAATCCTTTATTCAGCAAAGGACAAGCCGGTTGTGTTCTTATAATAACCAAACGTTCTCGAGGACACACGGGAGGTTTCTGTCAAGAGCTTTCGCTTCATAGAGCTAATAGTATTTATTGATTTGGTAAGTGTTATGGGGGTGAACCTGTGCTAGCGCACTACCCTTACTAGGATAAATACACACTTGTGATTATACCCCTTGCAAGCATCCGCAAATACAAGTAAGTAATTAAGATAAATCTAACCACAGCCTTAAACTCTAGGATCCTACGCTCCCTGGTGCAATGGTTTCCCAACGGAGGTTTAGGTTTCTGTCACTCCAGCAACCCCACAGTCGGTAACCAAATACACAATGCATCTCACTAGGCCCATAAATGGTGAAGTATCATGTAGTCGACGTTCACATGACACCACTAGTGAAATAGCACCACAACAATATCAAACCATTAAATATTTCTCAACAATAATTCACAACTAACATCTTGACTTCTCCCATGTCCTCAAGAACTAAACGAACTACTCACAAGACATCATATGGATCATGATCAGAGGTGAAATAATGGTAAATAACAATCTGGACATAAACCTTAATTCAACGGTTCCACTCAATAGCATCAACTACAAGAGTAATCAACACCGGGAAAGTTTCCCCTATGAATATAACAAGATCCAACTCAAGATGTTACAGGGGGATGGCAAGGTGATGGTGGAGATGAAGGTGCTGGTGATGGAGATGATGATGATGATGATCCCGATGAAGTCCGGTGCGATGATGATGACGATGGCGACGATCTCCCCTCTCTGGGAAGGAATTTCCCCGGCAGATTTCTCTCTGCCGGAGAGCTTTCTCTCTCTGGTGTTCTCCGCCCCGCAGAGGCGGCTGTGTCTAACTCTGAACCCCCCCCTCACTTAGGTTTTCGGGGACGATGATGTACGCGAAGAGGCGAGACCAGAGGTGGGCCAGGGACCCCTCACACAGGGCTGGCGCGGCCAGGGGGCTGGCCGCGCCGCCCTAGTGTGTGGGCTAGCCTTAGCCCCTCTCGACTCCTCCTTCTGGCTCCGTGAGTCTTCTGGGAAATTATAATTTTTGGGTATTTTTCTGGAATTTTCCTGATCTTCAAAATATGGTCTCCAGATGTCCTTTTTCTAGCAGATTCCTGACTCTGGCAGCAGCTCCTCCGATGATCATCAAGCATGTGAAAACAAAGGAAATAACATAAGTATCATATCTAAATGTGAAATATATCAATGAATAACAGTAAATTATGATACAAAATAGTGATGCAAATTGGACGTATCAGACGCGGAGACGAGAGTGCAGCAACGCCGCCTCCAGCAAGGTTATGACGTCCACAGACGCCACCGACATCGGCCCCGACGAATCTGGGCCTGGCCTTCGTCTACTACCTCGCTCCCAAGTCCTGGCCGACCAGACCCTATCCACCACCGCCGCCGGGCACCCAGACATGAGGAGCCCGACCCAGGCCCATCGGCAAGGGCACCAGATCTGGAGCCCTGCACCTTGCTACGAGGACGCTTGTCGTCGTGGTGAAACAACATATGCCATAGGATGGCTTAAATGGGGGCCGAACTAGATGCTGGAGGATTCGGGAGAGGGGAACGAGCTAAAAAGCACGACAGAAAGAGGCACTGATCTACCCAGGTTCGGGGCTCTCGTAAGGAGATAACACCCCTACTCCTGCTCTACTGATTGTATATTTGGGTCGATGTAGTACACAACAATGGTGCTTCCAAGCTCTCTGCTAGAGAAGGAAGATGAACGGCTAAGTGTAGGAACACAGAGTGACCAACCCTTTACCAGGGCTCCCTATGCCACCTTATATAGTGGTGGCCAGGGTTACAACGGTCATACAAGACCACAAGACACGGGCTACACTCCAAATAGGAGCTGGTGACGATGGCAGAGACCCTTGACTTCGCCCCTGATTGCTCTCGATGGGACGCCATATCCCTGTACCTTGTACCTCTTGAACTGTGGCCTTACCTCTGTGCGGTAAGCTCGTACTTGTGCACAGTGAGGGTAGGTAACCTCCACTGTGCACCCTGCCATCTTACTCTGCTACCATGCTTGGATGTTTTCTTCCTTGATTGTAGGGATGTGACACCTTAGTTGACTTAAGTATCCCGGATATGACCGTTGGCCATACCCAGGACTTATATGCCGGACCAACGACCTACGAGGGTCGGGTAATCCGGCCTCCCCTGCTCCTGCACAACACACCAAATGGTTAGGCCGGCATATCTAAGTATATGCCAGCACACATATACCAGTATTCCGGCTATACCGGCATATCCAAGTATTAGCCGGGATACACACATATGCCGGCCTGGCCGATGCTCTCATATTCCGGCCAGGCCCTTTCTTGATAACTCGGCACAAGTCAACCATAGACTTTGTGTCTTTCTAGTCTCTTGACCCTACCGGGGGTTATCCCCCGACACTAGTCCCCGAAGCTGCCGAGGTTCCCCAGTCATAGCTGTGGAGCCTCGACAGGTTCAACATACCTTTCTTCATTATGTCCCGGTGATCAGATTATATCCCGGCCTCTGTTCCTGTTCCAAAACTTATTCCGGCCGGTCCCGAGGGTATTCCGGACGGAACATATACATCGGGCAGTTAATCCGACATATAGACGAGTCTTCCTCGAGAAGCCATGCCTGACAGCTTTGCATCGAAACTTGTAACTGTCCTGCCACCTCGAACGGTCACCCACGATGTGACGGTTCACAGTGCAGTTACTGCTTGCCATCATTGCGTCATGGCACGGTTACCGGAACCGCCGCCCCACTCTGTGCCGCCACGTGGCGACTCTCTGCAGGAACGGTCGGGGGAGTGGAACACTACCCACGATCCCCACGACCCTGCCTCTTCGGTATAAATATGGGGTGGGGGTAAACTTGCTCTTTTTACCCCCGCCACAGTGCCTTCTTCCTCTTCTGCTCTCCTGCCCCTTGCGCTTCGCCGCCGGACCGAGGGACAGAGAAGGAGCGCCGCCGACGACCCGCTCTACTCCGGCGCCGACGCCCGACGACGCACGACATCACCATTGACGACGCCGCCGCCGCCGCCTCTTCTCTCTGCAGCATTGCAGGGAGATTGGATCTTCTTCTGTACGCTCGCCGTCGTCATTCTTTCGCCGTCGGCCAAACTCCGGTGAGTTCCTCTCTCCCTCTGTTCTTCCTCTTTGATGCTTCTTCATAGCTTCTCATTGGTAGCCATATCCGCATAGATCTAGTGCAGTTCCTCTCTGGATTCGACTAGCATTGCTAACAGCGCTCACAGGTGTTCTTCCTTAGAATTTTTACCCTTATTTGTTTCCTGTTTTAACTGGCTCGGTAGATCTTTGATTTCTGCTAACCTTGGGGAGAGTGGTATGCCGGAGAGACTAACCTCCCTCTTTTCTCCGGCCTTGATAGGAATATCATCACGGGACTCCGGCTCTCACGCCTTGTCCCGGCCACTAAGATGGCATCTTCAAGCATGACGGGCACCTCGGCCTCTAAGGAAGATACCTCGGCCCGAGCCCAAGGACGCTCCGGCTGGGAGAGGTCGGAGGTTACTCCGGCCGACATATCCTGGGTCACCTCCACCAGGAGAGTCCCGGAGGGCGTAGCATGCCGGCTACCAGCAGGAGAAACTGTGCCGCACCTGAACCTGGCGAACGCGTCGTCTTCATCGCCCACTTCGAGCGTGGCTTCGGCCTGCCGGCATCGGACTTCTTCCGGGACTTCCTCAACACCTACGACCTACAACCTCATCATATCCCGGCCAATGCCGTGATGATCCTCTCCGCCTTCGCTGCTTTTTGCGAGGGCTATGCCGGCATAGAGCCCCTTACTCAAGGCTGGGCGAAGTACTTCCAACTGCGGAAGCAAGTCGTCCAAGAGCCGCCCCGGAGCAAGGACGACCCGCCGGAGACGGCCCAGGAAAAGAAGGACCGCCCCATGACCCTCTGCGGCGCGGCCACCATCATGTCCCGAAAGGGCTCGGACTTCCCCAAGGTGGAACTCCTGGAATCTTGCAAGAAGTGGCAGAAAAGCTTCTTCTACGTCAAGAACACCACCGACGAGGATCTGCTCAACCTGCCGCCATTTGTGGACGAGCCACCCTTGGCTATGACGAACTGGACCTACAACCCGAAGAACTCGGGGATGCCGGTGAATGCGCTTCACCGGGTTAAGGGCGAGCTCCTGGATGCCGGTCTTACTCCTCAAGACCTGGTGGCCTGCTATATAAGCCGGCGCGTCTCCCCTCTGCAGCGCCGGTCGCACAAGATCTGCCAGATGAGCGGGCCAATGGACCCCACCCGGCACTCCACACACGAGCTGACTCCGGCCGACATTCTGCGCCGGATTAAGGATGTCTGCAAGTCCTCTCAGGCCACTTTTGCCTGGGGGCTAGAACCATACAGCCGGGATAGGCCCGCCCCAACGGTAAAACCATCTTATCCGATACATAAAGTCCATGTCCGGCACATAGATATACTTAAGACCGACACATGTCTGTTTACGACACATATCATATTGATCCGACATACCTCTTCACACCGGCATATTTCCTTGTCTGAATACTTGACTTTGCTGTTTATACAGAAATTCAGCTTCCAAGCCATGGAGAACTCCCGGATCAGATCGCCCGCGGACGCACTGTTGCGGATGTTGAAGATCCGGATCATTGGGATAAGCTTCCAGGAGCACCCGTGCTGCAGCTGCCATGGGTAAGGGCTCTTCATCCCGGCATTATACTCAAGACCGGAGTGAGATTGATTCTGACGAGGAGATCCTGCTGTACTATGACCCGATGCCACCTTGCGTACGCCTTTCCAGAAACACCTATTGCTTACGAGTTTCCAATGTCAGTCCGCCTCAGCTATCCCGGACGATATGGTTATCGACGCCGCCCCTCTGAACCAGGGACCCTCCTTCACCGCGGACGTGCCGGCCGGAAGCGAAGGGGTGAAGGCCCCAGTCCGACACACCTCAGAAGTCGAAGAGGCAGAAGGTCGTCGTGCCCATACCGAAGAAACCGAGACCTGTCGCCGCGGGGTAAGTTCCTTCTGCTTGTTTCATTTCCGACATATCTCTTGCTTGCAACATTGATTCCTTCGCAGGAATTGCGCAACGTGCACCACCTGGTCAGATAGTCACGGTCAGTCTCATTCACTCCTTGCCGGCAGTTAGCCAGCTGCTGCGGACGGTTGGGCCTCTTGTATGTACTGGTAAAGTTCGACACAAACTGCTCTTCGAAATCAATCCAGCCGTTGATACTCCCGGCCGGCAAATTATTCAGCCATATCCTGGCTGGACCTTCCAACATCTGCGGCACATATCGTACCGCCCATCTGAGGTTTCCTCCGGCGATGTTCACCGCTGTGGAGTAATCCTCCAACCAATCTTCCGGCTTCGTACTGCCATTATATGTCCTCGCGCCACGCGCGAGCTGGAAGAAGTAAGGCACCGGCTCCCCCATAATCCGGGGTCCGAAACACATAGGGCCCGGAGCTCCTTGTCTCTCCACCAACTCTGATTGGTGGATCTTGTCCAGCTTGAAACGTGCATCATTGGCTTCCAAGGACCGAGGTCCAAGCCGGGATGCTATTGGGCCTGCGATCATCTGCTGCTGCTGCTCCGGCTGATGCTGCTCACTATGCCGGCCTTGCTGGTGCTGCTGCTGATATCCCGCCCTGGCAAGGGCGGAATTGCCGTCATCCTCTCGATGTCCCGGATGGCCTGCACCCTGCTGCTGCGCTGCACCTCCGGCGCCCTGTTGCTGACGCCGGGCTGCACTGTTACTCCGGCCACCACCGGCCGCGCCTGCTTCATGCCCGGCCGGCACACTCTGGCCGGGCTTCTTGCTGCCGACATACTTGTCAGCTTGGCCGACATTCTTCTGCACCATCGCCTGCTTTCCGGCGGCAGCCGGATCGTACACCTGGATCTGCTTGTCCCGGCGGCCAGAGGTCACACTTCCGGCACGCCGGGCGCTAGGATGCGGGGACGAGGCTTGGCCCCTCGACCTCGCGCGGCACCTCCCGCCGACACAATGTACTGAGACGCCCCGGCACCCGGGTTTGCCTTCTTAAAGGCCTCCTGCTGCTTTGTAGCTTCAGACAAAAGTTGGTTAAGCCGGGCTTGCTGCTCACGCAGTGCTTCGCCGGATAAACAAGATAAATCCTTAGCTACCTCGGCCGCCGCTCTAAGGTTCTTTACTGGCGAACTATAGACTACCTTAGGCACAGTACTAGTTGCGGTATGACTCTCATCTCTAGCATCTTTTCCTATCTCAGCATTAAGATTTCTGCCTCTAGTTCTAACCTCTTCTATCCGGCTAGGCCGGATTACTACAGGAGTAAAACCATGGGCTGCCTCATACTCACGGAGTTGCCGGTTAAACCGTTCCGCTCCTGGTTCATGGCCAGGGCCTCGTCGACGAGGGCCTGACGAGATCCCTCCAGGACCTCCCTTGTCTGCTCCGGATCAACGCCGGATCGCACCGGCTCGAGAAGCCGGTCGATGATGGGAAGAAGAACCTCGCCCCTAGCCGGCACACCGGAAGTGCCGGCCAGGTTCTCCGCACGCTCCAACGGAGGACGCGCCGAGCTCTTGACCTTCGGCGGCTCCGGAGGAGAAGCTCCGGCCGCTGCTGCTTTGCCGGCATCTTCCGCCGGCGGCACGGATGTGCCGGCCATCATCACCTCAACCGGCTCTACTGAGCGAGCGCTACGCCCAGCGTGAGCCAGCCGATGTGACGGAGGATCCGACGCCACCAGCACCTCCTTCCTGCAAATTCTCTCAGTCCCCACGTACACCTCGTGGGAACCGAAAGACATAATCCGGCCATCCCTGGGGAACGGCCGGCCACCGAGACAACCGGCGTTGTCACTGACGAAACTGAGCGAGCCTAGCCTCTGGACGAGGCCAGAGACCACGCGCACTCCCGAAGCTGCTATCACAGACCCCGTCCGAATGAACACTCCGCCCAGCATATCGATCTGCCCCACGGTGGGCGCCAAATGTCGTCGTGGTGAAACAACATATGCCATAGGATGGCTTAAATGGGGGCCGAACTAGATGCTGGAGGATTCGGGAGAGGGGAACGAGCTAAAAAGCACGACAGAAAGAGGCACTGATCTACCCAGGTTCGGGGCTCTCGTAAGGAGATAACACCCCTACTCCTGCTCTACTGATTGTATATTTGGGTCGATGTAGTACACAACAATGGTGCTTCCAAGCTCTCTGCTAGAGAAGGAAGATGAACGGCTAAGTGTAGGAACACAGAGTGACCAACCCTTTACCAGGGCTCCCTATGCCACCTTATATAGTGGTGGCCAGGGTTACAACGGTCATACAAGACCACAAGACACGGGCTACACTCCAAACAGGAGCTGGTGACGATGGCAGAGACCCTTGACTTCGCCCCTGATTGCTCTCGATGGGACGCCATATCCCTGTACCTTGTACCTCTTGAACTGTGGCCTTACCTCTGTGCGGTAAGCTCGTACTTGTGCACAGTGAGGGTAGGTAACCTCCACTGTGCACCCTGCCATCTTACTCTGCTACCATGCTTGGATGTATTCTTCCTTGATTGTAGGGATGTGACACCTTAGTTGACTTAAGTATCCCGGATATGACCGTTGGCCATACCCAGGACTTATATGCCGGACCAACGACCTACGAGGGTCGGGTAATCCGGCCTCCCCTGCTCCTGCACAACACACCAAATGGTTAGGCCGGCATATCTAAGTATATGCCGGCACACATATACCAGTATTCCGGCTATACCGGCATATCCAAGTATTAGCCGGGATACACACATATGCCGGCCTGGCCGATGCTCTCATATTCCGGCCAGGCCCTTTCTTGATAACTCGGCACAAGTCAACCATAGACTTTGTGTCTTTCTAGTCTCTTGACCCTACCGGGGGTTATCCCCCCGACAACGCTCAGGGCAACCGAGGCCACCACCGAGAGGGTAGCAGCCAGCCTCAACAGTCGCTCCACCGACCAGAGCCAGAGCCGCGAGGGTCGCCGCCGGCCGAAGCCAGAGCTGCAAAGAGGCGCCGCTGCCACCAGACGCCACACCGAACACGACACCATGCAGCTGCACCACCGAGGAGGAGGAGTCGCAGCCACACCGCCGCGCTGCCTGGGCCGCCAAGCCGCCGGAGGAGAGGACGCCGGCGTCACGGGAGACGCCACAACCGCCGCCGCCATGAATCTTTGGAGCAACCGCCGCATCGCCCGAGGGCTTGCCCCGCCGCCGCCGTCCGCGACGCGGGCTTAGCCCGACCACATCCTCCGGCGGCGGAGAGGGGAGGTGGAGGAGGAGGGAGGGTCAATGAGGGTGGTGGCTAGGGTTTTCCCCCGAGCCGCCCCTGAGGGAGCGACGCAAGGGCGAGCACCCAGGTTAATATTCCGTCTCCCCGTTTCCAAAAATTGTGGGTTAGCCCAGGCTGACAAAATGTGTGAAGCCACCACTTTGCCATATTTTGCTCCCGCAGAAAATTATATATGTCAACTCCAATTCCAGGTACACAATAGTGAACATTTGTTTGAATCAAAAATATACATGTATTGTACTATTCAATTAAGCTCTAAATTCTTTTCTAGATAATATTATCCAGGAGTACGTCCCACATTATTAATAATTTTTTTATGTTCTGACCCGGCCAAGTGTCTCGCACAAAGTTGTCTTCGTTGCCGAATGTCGTACACAAAAATATCGCAATTTATACAGACTTGCCAATCCTGGACATTTTTAATCATGTGGAAGCAGAGAGAGCGCGTACTTAAAACATGTAATATTAGTACTTGGTGTACCAAACGTTATTAATTTATGCAATAACGCTATCATTTGGAGTCTTGCTATGACACAAACCTCCCCACCGATGAACCGAAGAGGCAACTTCCAATCACTATATGCATAGAGTTCTAAATTAAAAAACATAGTAATGGCCCAATCGGGAAGGGCGAGCTGGGCCTATCGTTAGTTTGGTCGTCATTAGTACCAAGCAATCTCTGTCAAACGAAAGGTAGTTAACGACCTGATCATAACCGGGTCAGTGCGTGGTTCAGTTTGTTAAGCTCATATCTGTATGAGCAGCCGTATTACTCCTACTTAGAAGTCTTAAGAAAACTGCACCACATATAGTCCTTTTAGTAGTAGTAGTACTCTGGCCCTGCCTTTTAGCCTTTAGCTCGTTGGTCACTGTTTCATTTGGAATTTGGTGGTTAGTTTGTAGATGTCTATCCTAATTCCATCAAGATCTTATCGTTGCAACTCTGAAATTATGCTTGCAAGTTGCAACAAGTTGAACATCTAGAAGTTACAAAATCAAGAGCTCCCATCATGTTTAGTTTATTATATACCACTGGTGAAAAAAAGGCCTTCAATCCCGGTTTGTAAAGCCCATTAATCCCGGTTTTCGCAACCGGGACTAACCATGCGGGACTAAAGGCTCGCTTACGAGCCGGGACCAATGGTCCTCCACGTGGCCCAGGGCATGTGCAGCGGCTGGAAGACCTTTGGTCCCGTTTCGTAACAGGGACCGGAACTAAAGGTCCATTCGGAATAAAATTGTATTTTCTGTTTCAGAATTTCTGTATTATCTTTATTTCTTTATTTCTCTATTATCTAATCTTCTCTATTCTCATATCTCATATCAAATTAGATACTTATAGCTCTCACTCTATATCTCAAATCAATTACAAGTACTTGTGGTCCTCACTTCCCGGTCGGTCATCCATCCTCACACTGCTCCACCCTTAGCACGCTTAACTTCTCCATTCCTTCCCTACTAGCTTCCAAGACTGCGCTCGCGACTTGTTGATAGAAGTATGCTACCAATTCTATTAACCTATACACTTTGGTAATATATAATATTACTTTTTTAAATTCCAAATAAATTCACAAAATAAGAAACAATGATTACGAATAATAAGCACCAATGAATTTCAAATATTCTTTATATATAATTTAATTATTAATTTTTAGATGATTAAAATATTCAAAAAAGCCAAAATACTTAAAAAATCACAAATTCGAAAATTAATAGACTTTGTTAACCGAAACAAAGGGAGTACATTTTTCCAAACATACTCATCCAATATGGCTCAAATGAATTGTACATTTTCCAATTGCTCATCCAACATTTTTCCATACATATAATCATCCACCTAATTATTAAGGTTAAGACGATCAACATTGCTATTGTAGCCCTTTAGCTTCCAGAATCTCCTAGCTATCTCAAAGCCTAGGCGAGCGTCTAAAGCGGCATATTTTAGTTGGTTCATGCTCAATGGAACTTTTTCCCAACCAAAAATTATATCATCTTCTTCATCATCTTTTTTCTTCTTCTTCTTCTTCTTCTTCTTCTTCTTCTTCTTCTTCTCCCTTCTTCTTGTACTTCTTCTCCTTCTTCTTCTTGTCCTTCTTCTTCTTGTTGTCCCTCTTCTTCTTCTCAAGATGTGTCCCAATAATAGCATTGGCCAAATCATAGAGACTCGGCGTTGGCTTGCTAGTGGGGTTTGGGACAACTTGTTGAAGATCATACGCGGACGGAATAACAATTCCGTATGGCCATAGCATGCGTAGATCGTTGTTGATAGCCGCGCCACAAAACTTGATGGTGGTGTCCTTCAAGAAGTCCTTGAGTAGTTGCGGCACGGCATTGGCCTTGCAAATTTGAAAGACCAATATCTCGGACTCCACCGAGAGTTGAAGGACGGCGGCACGTTGAGGGTGCGCGTGAGTGGTGAACTCACAGTCCAAGCCCACGCACTTGACCGGTGCGTCGTCGAGGAACCGGCGCTTGACGGCGCGGATCCACTTCTCCACCCTCGAAGCACGGAGGGTCTCCGTGATGGTGAAGTTCATCTCTTTGATGACCACGTAGTAGATCCGAGACCGGGGCCAATGTTGCTCCTCCATTGTCGCCGAGGGAGAGCTCGCGGGCGCCGGCGGTATGGTGATGTGTGGGAGTGGTTTTGGGGAAGAAGAGGCTAGATGTTTTGGGGAAGAAGATGATCAAATGTGAGTGATTTATATAGTGAAAGAGGGAGAAGATGAGAGGGCACGCCGGCGTGTGAATGCAGGCGAGTTCCAAGGCCGCCGGCGCCGGTTCCCGATCAGCGCGTCGTAATGTCGATCGGTATCGAAGCGTCGTCGATCGATAACTGGCGCGAAGTGGCGGTTCGTTTGAACGGGTGATTGGTCCCGGCTCGTGGCACCAACCGGGACTAAAGGTTACCTTTAGTCCCGGTTGGTACTACGAGCCGGGACTAAAGGGCCATGGTAATAATGCTTAGAGGGAGTAACTCATTTCCTGGCATATAGTCCAGCAAGTAATTTGTAGAACCTAGATAAGCTAATAAATCACGAACATAGATATTAGCTAGGTAGAAAACATAATCGTGCCATAAAAAGTTATGACCATCTAGAACCTATGTGAAAATACAAATAGATAAATAAGAGAGTTGTTGTACCAGTTTTCTCATTTTATTTTTTTATAGGCCACCGATGGCCATATTGTTTTACAAACAAATACAATAATAAATTACTACACTCACATATAACATTTTTCTTAATTTATAAGTGGGTTAATATAGTAGGTCACAGAGGCATGTTCCGGGACCAGGTATAAGAGTCCATAATCCATTTATTGGAAAAGAGGAAAATAACCCATAGGGTGGACCAAATCCTAACAATTACTTTTTTTGTAATTTTCTTGTTGATATACTCCATAGATGTTTACACTAATTCCTTGATATTTTGTTGATGCAACTCCAAAGTATGTGCTTGCAAGTGGCAATCAGTCGCACATACAAAAATAAGACCACTGTATAATCTGAAAGTGTATTTTTAGGACCTGAACCCGTTACTGAAACTTAGCAAACTGTATTTTAAGCTTTAGTTCTAACAGAAAAAAGCATGCATGTGTTAGGTTTAAATTTACTCTGTATGATAAATAAATACTATAGTACAAGCTTTCTTTTCGTGCAGGACATATAGCCAAATTGTTATATGCATGAGTTTTTTGTAATATTTTTCCTGATTTTTAAAGCGGGCTGATATGTAGGAGTTCTTTTTTAGGGAAATATCCTCAAGAAGTTCCTTTCACATGTTATATTTTCTTCCTTTTTGAAGGGTATAAGCTGTTTTACATGTATAGCCGTCCTGAATTTCCAAGCCACACGTGTTGATTTGTAGTATTTTTATTTGCGAGTAGACTTATCATCTTAGGGTAACATTTTTCAATTCCACTTTTTACACCTAGTTATATATTTGTGATGCAAATTACCCTGTCGAATGAAAATTCATCTAGAATACCCATTTTAGAAGCTTTGGACCCTCTCTTTTTATATGTCTATTGAGCAAGTTGTGAAGTGATGGCCGGTGTTCTAAAATATCAAAATGATGATAAGCAATGAACATATGGATATGAGAAGTCTGTAACTCTCTATAAGATAGTCGATGGCGAGCTTCGATCTTTGCTCATTTTATCACGCCACAACGGCATAACAATGCCGATACCTATCTAACAAAAACAAGCAAAATGCCAAATTTGGATAAAACCATGTTTAAAGTCTCCTAACTAAGATACTTCTGTAAAAGTTTACTAAATAGAATAATATGTGTCACAAATATACAGCTATAAGGTAAAAAATGGAATTCACTATTTTCTAAAATTTTGCATGTAACAAATCAGCTGCACCATCTTCTGGATAGACGGAAATGCTGTTGTCGATAGCACCTTTCAGACTTCCAAGGGCGCCAACACAGCCTGTTTGACTAGGTCCGTCAATGATCACAGACAGTGATGCTTCTGTTAGTTATTATTAAATTATGCTCGTACATTCTGAGTTGATTATCTCCATCTTTGTAATTAACAGACGATTTCTTTGTCGCGGATCCACAGTACAAGGATACTTAAAAGATTGATAGATAACGTGGCCATGTAGTTAGCTTGTGTGTGCGTACGTGCACCACCCAATCTATACTTTACTACTCATTTTATATCTATCAAAAACTAACTTGGCTTGGTTGATACTTAAATGTGTGTGTGTGTTTATATGTTCAGTAGTAGATGAAATGAGCATATGTACTAAGTACGAATTATTGCATAATTTAATTAAAATAATGCACTATGATCGTAAACGCTGAAATGTTAAATTTTAATCTGGCCAGCTGTTTTGTAGATATTTGCATGACCTAAACTTAAATTTTTCAACATATGATAATTGTGTTCAAAGTTCCAGTTCATTTACACAAACAAGACTAATTACCATAGTGCATGTAGAAACTTCGAGCTAGCACCTTCAACAAGAGCACGATGCATGCACGCCGACGATGCATGATCTACCTAGAGGCAGGATCACGGGTTTCCATTCGGGGAATCTACAAACTTGTCGTCGAAACCTAGCTTCACTACAAATAATAAGTTCTCTACTGGATGGCACCATTTTGCTAGCCGATTCCCGTCGAGAAAGATCAAAGCCCGCCCACCACATTGGAGAAAACACTGGAATCAGGTTAAGAACGGGGGCAGCTAGCTTACGGCCACCCATCATCACGGGCGAAATTCTGACATGTACTGTAGCTGTGGAGTTGTGGAGTCGGGGGAGAAGGGGAAGGGGAGGTGCACCATCACCGTCCACCGGAGAGGAGGAGGAAAAGCAGAAGCGCCTCCACCGCAGGAGACACTCACCCGGCCTCCCCGCTCGTGGCCTCCATCTCCCCCCGCCACCTCCACCGGCCTCCCCGCCGGCCTCCCCGCCCGCGGCCGGCGCACTACCGCGGCGCCTCGCCGCCCCGCCCTGCCCCAATTAATCACCCCCTCTACCGATCCGCCGCCGCCACGGCCTTCCCTCTAAAGTCCACTGCCACCACGTTCGTCTCCGGCGCCGACGACCCCCACCCCCACCCTAAGTTTTATTCCTCACCTCCGCGGCGCTGCCACTGCCGCGTCGTGCTCCGCTTCCGGCGAGGTCCAGGCTCGTCGTCGCAGTGTCCAGCTGCGCATCACCGGCTCCGGCGAGCTGGTCTCTCCTATTCTTCACAACTCTTCTCGTTTCTGTACGGGACCGAGGAAGAAGAAGGGAAAGCCAAGAGATAAGGTACCGCTGGGTGGAGAGATAAGGGAAAGTGGCGGGCCCACGGTGGAACATTTTGTTGAATATATAAGCAAATTACCATAAGATTTAATCCGAAATAACCAATAATAAAGCTTGATGATAATTGCAGAAATTAACCTAATCATGCATACTAGCAGAATAGACGAACAGATAACATCTAACACAGATAAAGAGATCACATCTATTCCAAACGCTAGTATAAGAAATTGTAACAGAAACTGAAATAGGTAGGAGCAGATTGCATACGGTGCTGCAGGAGGGTTCGCGTTCGCGTTCAGATTCGCGTTCGCGTTGGCGTTGGCGTTGGCATTCGCGTTGGCACCAGCGTCGTCGGCCATGTCGTCGATGTAGAGGGCGCTGATGTCCGGGAAGAAGTCCTCGTCGGGGAAGGAGTCGTCGGTCGACGTGATGCCGTCAGTAGTCGCGCAGAAGCGCTCCCCAAAAACCTGATCGCCCTTCACCCGTACAGGTTCACAAGAGGCGGGGTTCCGGAGGCCTACTGTCCCGTCGTCCGGTGCACGCCGGAAGAGGGGATGGAGAAGGTGTAGCGGCGGCGCAAGGCTCTGGAGGCGAGAGACGGGATGTGATACGGCGTGTTTAGGGTTTGCGCCTAAGCCTGCTTATATAGCGCCGGTCGGGTAAGACGTGGGGCGCAGCCCACGTCCGAGTTAGTAACAGCCCACGATCCGGAAAAACCGGAAACGGCTGATAGAGAAATAACTTGTGCAATAACTTTCCCGAACAGCAAAAAGATAAGTAAGCTCGGCACCGAGGCACAATTCCGCAAACCGCGGCGCGCGCGCGTCGTGACGAGGCGAGGCAAGACGAGGCGGGCGGCGGAGGAGGAGGAGCGCGCGTGTAAGTCTCTCCTCTTCTCTCACTTTAGAAGGTAGTAGAACACCCCACTATATATATTGGTGCAACTCTCCTCAAACTAGCAAGGTGGGACTAAACTTTGGTGCCATCCCCTGCTAGGCATGAATGGGCCAAGAGAATTTCAGAATTTGTATTGGGCCATGGACCAAAGCCCACAGCCAAATTCCAACAATCCCCCACAAATCCTCATTGGCCCATCTCATCACATCACATCAAATAATTCCAGAACATTGTTTATATACCAGTGCGAGGTGGAGACTGTTAAGTTGAACTTCCACTCAGAACTTTATGCTACACTAGATTGCAACTTGAATAGTGGACTATGCCTTGAACTACAAGTTTGGTGCGCACTAGTTTCACACAAAGCCTAGACCGATACTAGGCTGCCGCAAGGCTTCCCCGCGGTTTGGAGCTTATGCGTCATACTCCATGGCCTTTCATGAGTTTATTAGAGAGCACCCAACTCCCATAGACTGCGACGATTGACAGTCAGACTCATATAGGTGTGTTCTTCAAAAGATGTTCTGCAGGGCAACATATTTGCTATAAATAAGCCACTTAGAACACATTAAGATAAATATCAACCTGCCATGCAGAATAGGAGAGTATTGCATCTATATGGAGTGGTAGTATAATGTAAGGATACTCTCCTCTCAGCTGACCAACAGCTTGTCTCCCAATTCTAATTCACGGGATCTCCGATCACATAGAGTGGGTTACCACTGTGGACAACTCAAAGTGTGGGTCTCAAACCCATCTCCCTCGATGCATTAGTTATCACATTGCGTGATAGACCCTTCGTGAAGGGATCTGCCAGATTTTTAGATGTTTGGATATAATCCAACGCAATAACTCCGGAGTTTCTCATTTTCCTGACAGATTTCGGTCTTCTCTTCACATGTCTTGATGACTTCATATTGTCCTTAGAACTGTTTACTTTGATGATCACAGTTTGATTATCACAGTTCATAGCAATTGCGGGTATAGGTTTTTCAACCATAGGCAAGTCCATCAAGAGCTCTCGAAGCCACTCTGCTTCAACAGTGGTTGTGTCTAATGCTGTGAGTTCTGCTTCGATAGTTGACCTCGTTAAGATGGTCTGCTTCTAAGACTTCCAGGAAACAGCGCCACCACCAAGCGTAAACACATAACCACTTGTGGCCTTAGTCTCATCAGCATTAGAAATCCAATTTGAGTCACTATACCCTTCAAGTACCCTTGGATACCCAGAGTAGTGAACTCCATAGCTCGCAGTGCCACTCAAATAACGCAAAACCCTTTCAAGGGCCTGCCAATGAACATCTCCAGGATTTGACACAAACCGACTCAACTTGCTAACAGCAAAAGAGATGTCAGGCCTCGTAGCGCTGGCCAAATACATAAGCGAGCCAATAATCTGAGAATATCTCAGCTGATCTTTGGCATCCTTAGGATCTCCCTGATTCTTTCGAGCCAACATGCTAGGATCATATGGCGTAAGAGAAGACTTGAA
This sequence comes from Dactylis glomerata, assembly GCA_007115705.1. Taxonomy (NCBI): domain Eukaryota; kingdom Viridiplantae; phylum Streptophyta; class Magnoliopsida; order Poales; family Poaceae; genus Dactylis; species Dactylis glomerata. The sequence goes on from QXEO01000344.1 coordinate 3,122,746, forward strand.
GTCGCTATATCCAAAACGACTCAAGATCTTTTCCACATAGTGAGATTGAAGCAGTATTATCCCACCATCGTCATCTCTCAGTAGCTTGATGTTCAAGATCACATCAGCCACTCCTAGATCTTTCATCTCAAAACAATGAGATAGAAAGTCTTTGACCTCCTTGATAACATCAAGACTGGTCCTGAATATCAGTATATCATCAACATACAGACATAAGATGACTCCTTGGCCCCCACCATGGCGATAGTACACACACTTGTCAGCTTCTTTAACAACAAAGCCTACAGCAGTTAAAGTTCTTTCAAACTTCTCATGCCACTGCTTAGGTGCTTGCTTAAGACCATACAAAGACTTCAGCAACTTACATACCTTTCCTTCTTGACCACCTACCACAAATCCGTCCGGCCGATCCATATAAATCTCCTCAGCTAACTCTCCATTTAGGAAAGCCGTCTTAACGTCCATTTGATGAACGAGAAGACCATGCGAGGCAGCCAGGGATAGTAGTACTCGGATAGTGGTCAATCTGGCCACATGTGAATAAGTATCAAAGAAGTCTTCACCTTCTTTCTGGGTATAACCCTTAGCAACAAGGCGTGCCATGTACTTCTCAATAGTACCATCAGGTCTAAGCTTCTTCTTGAACACCCACTTACATCCTACAGGTTTGCACCCATAAGGACGATCAGTAATTTCCCAAGTTCCATTTGCCAAGATGGAATCCATCTCACTGCGAACGGCTTCTTTCCAGTAGTCAGCATCTTGAGATGCATAGGCTTCTGAAATAGAAGTGGGAGTGTCATCCACGAGGTATACAATAAAGTCATCACCGATGGTCTTTTCAGTGCTCCGTCTCTTACTCCTAGTAGGAGCTCTATTGTTATCCTCCACTGGATTATCAGAGTGTTCTATCGAAATGGTGGGTTCAGGAATTGTAAATAATTCTTGACTAGATGAACTAGGCATCTCCTGATTTGATGAGCTAGACAAACCTTTCATTGGAAAGATGTCCTCAAAGAAAGTCGCATCATTCGACTCCATAATAGTACCAACACGCATGTCAGATACTTCAGATTTTACTATCAAAAATCTATAGCCAATGCTGTGAAACGCATATCCCAGAAGAACACAGTCCACGGTTTTTGGTCCAAGCTTTCGCTTCTTGGGTACTGGCAAGTTCACCTTTGCCAAACAACCCCAAGTCCGTAAGTAAGAGAGTTTTAACCTTTTCTTTTCCCATTCCTCAAATGGTGTAATTTCTTTGTTCTTAGTGGGAACCCGATTTAGGACATGACACGCAGTCAAGATCGCCTCCCCCCACCATGCCTTGGAGAGACCCGAGGTGTCTAACATGGCGTTAACCAAATCAGTTAGAGTACGGTTCTTTCTTTCAGCCACCCCGTTAGATTGGGGCGAGTAGGGAGGCATCCTCTCATGGATTATACCATGTTCCGCACAAAAAGAATCAAATTCATTGGAAAAGAACTCTCCACCACGATCGGACCTAAGCCGCTTAATCTTTTGATCAAGTTGATTTTCTGCTTCAGCTTTATAGATTTTGAAATAGTTCAAAGCTTCATCTTTAGATTTCAGAAGATACACATAACAGTATCTGGTGGAGTCTGATACGTCTCCAATGTATCTATAATTTTTGATGCTCTATGCTTGTTTTTACACCATTTGCCTACTGTTTTGTTACACTTCGTGGCACTTCTATGCATTTTCCGGAACAAACCTATTAACAAGTTGCCACAGTGCCAGTTCCCTGTTTTCTGCTGTTTTTGTGTTTCAGAGTGATACACAGGAAATATTCTCGGAATTGGACGAAACAAGTTCCTGAAGTCTTATTTTACCCGGAAGCTTCCAGTCATCCGAAGGAGAGTAGGAGAGGGGCCACCAGGCCCCCTCACACGTGGCTCGCGCGGCCAGGGGCCTGGCCGCGCCGCCATGGCGTGAGGGCCCCTGGCCCCTCCTCTGACATCGCCCCTTCGCCTATAAAGACCCCCCCGACGGAAAAAACCTAAGTACCCGATCACTTTTCCAGAACACATCGCGATCCGCCACCGCCGTCGACCTGAAGATCGGGAGGGTCCAGAAGCTCTTCCCGGCACCCTGCCGGAGAGGGGAATCGCCACCGGAGGTCTTCTTTATCGCCATGCTTGCCTACGGAGCGATGAGTGAGTAGTCTACCTTGGACTATGGGTCCATAGCAGTAGCTAGATGGTTGTCTTCTCCACCATGTGCTTCATGTTTAGATCTCATGAGCTGCCCTACATGATTGAGATCACCGTTATGTAATTCTACATGTTTGGTTTGTTGGGATCCGATGAATATTGGTGTTTATGATTGAGTTGTTGTACTGAATATTATCTTTTGTTATCTCTATGTTGTTTATGATCTTGCATGCTCTCCGTTGTTAGTAGCTATCTTGGCCGAGTAGTTGCTAGTGACTCCAAGAGGGGGTATTTATGCTCGATACTGGGTTCATGCCTCTATTTAACCTGGGGGAGTGACAGAAACCTCTAAGGTTGTAGATGTGCTGTTGCTACTAGGGAGAAAACAACATTCATATGCTCAAGGGCATTGATCGTTATCAAATATAGTAATAATATCGTGTTCTCCACAGGGAGACAATCTATCAGATCTAATCGTTACAGAAAGCCTTGTCACACGAATATGGATGATGAACAAAGGTAAAACACCAAAAGAAGCTAACAGAAGCAATTCAGAGTAAACTACGACTAGGATTACAGTAGCCACCAACAGAGATAATCGAAGGATCAAGAAGAGATGGGAAGAATAGAAGTAACCATCGTTTTACACTCATGATTTTCTACTCTGAACCTAGTTGAACGGCGCTTCAACGTAGATGATCAGCAGGTGAGGTTGAGGTAGAGGAAGCAGTGGACCTTGAGGAAGAAAAGCATCGGGGGCTGAGGAAGATCATCCGGTTGTGGTGCAGTAGATCTCAGATCTCGACTCCATGGCCGTCGTCCTGCTCTTCCCGCTCTTTCTCTTGTGGTGGAGTGGTTGGCGAGTGCGTGGGGTTGCTGTCGTGTGTTCTCCGTGTCCTTTGGTACGGTGTCCTCCTCCTCCTTTATCTCTGGTTTGCGTGGGGTTGCCTTTTGCACTTTGCCCCTTGGCTTCTTTGTTTCCTAGCGCAAGCCAATCCTTGGCACAAGGTTCTTTCTCATGGCTTGATGACTTGGTATAATTATCTGCAATGTAAAAAGGGCTGGCCAGTAAAAGGGTTCTGCTGTAAAAACTATATGAAAGTTGTATGAAAATAACGAGATCCACACTAAAGGGAGAGAAACTGAACCGAAATGATGATAAGAATGAGTATGAGCATGACAATGATCAAACCCCCACACTTAAATCTTTGCTTGTCCTCAAGTAAAGGAACAAATTGCAAGCTATCAACAATGTTCAATATGATGACATTCCAAAGTACTTGAATAATAAGCATACCTAGATGTAAATCAATGAGAGAGATTCAAAGCATTACTGAATGTTGTAAGTGAGTGAAACTGAATTCGCTGTTGAGAGAAGACTGAAAGTTTCTATCATTCTAAAGGACCTAGCAACCAAATTGCCCAAAAACAAAACAAGTAAAAGAGGATGGAACAAGTTAGCAAGGGTTAGGTAACAAGTTAGTTGCTGACTTTAGTTTCCAAAATATGCTGGCAATAGCAGCAAAGAATATGTGCAAAGGAATATTATCAAGGAAAAAATTCCTCCCATAGGCAGGTATCACCGATCCCGAGACCACAATACCCATCCATGATCAGAAACTTAAAAGTTAGGATTTGGCAATGATTATTCTTCGTCCCCAAAGTCAAATTTCCGATCCCGAGATCGCCAAATTCAGCTAGGTAAGAAGAGAAGTTAAGATAAGTTAGAATTAACCTCTCTTACCCATAGTTAATTATTCAATCCCAAGATCAACATAATCGACTAGGTTGGGAGATGGAAAAGGAAATCAAAATGAAGTTAAGTCCTTTTTCTGAATCAAGTATCCAATCCCGAGATCACATACTCATTCCAAACTAGGACAAAAATAGTTAAAGCAATTTAGTTACAGCCAGGACTTCCCAAAATAAAGCATCCAATCCCAGGATCAGCATGCCCTATATGTTCAGTACTAGTTGGTGCAAGAGAATGACAGAATTTTCAAATAAAATCTCAACAGCTTCATTCAAGATCAATCACCACTCCCAAGAAGTAATACTAGGAATCTAGATATTGACAGGCGTCCAGGCATACTTAGTATTCAGATAGAAAAGAATGTTACCACAATGAACAGGGTTGATTAAAAAAAATTACAGGAATTGATAATTCAAAATAAACCAGGAATCTAAGCAAGGCAAAATGGCAAGAGACATATTTTTAATAAGTGTGCAGATTAAGTATGAAGAAGGGGCATGGTACAGCTAACCTCTTAGATTCTGCCAGTGAAATTCTTTTGGGAAATGACTGCTCTTCCAATCTCTGTTGATCCTTTATTGAATCTACAAAATTAGACAAGAGAAAACCAGCAAGGGTAAAAGTAAAATAATAATAAAACTTGTACAAATATCAGGTTGCCTCCTGATCAGCGCTCTTTTAAGGTCATTAGCTTGACCCCTGATTGTAGAATCATTCTCCGACATGGGTGGAGATATTGTTCTCCACCATTCCTTCTTCAATGTTTGGTATTTTCTCACCATGAGTGTAGTGCTTCAGTCTCTGACCATTAACTGAAAATGTTCCTCCAGACTGAGATTGCACCACTATAGCTCCATTGGGGAATACCTTCCTGACAATGCATGGGCCAAACCATCTTGATTTGAGTTTGCCTGGGAAAAGATGAAATCTTGTATCATATACAAGCACCGGCTGCCCTGGCACAAATTCTCTTCTTATGATCTTGTTATCATGCATTTTCTTAGTCCTTTCCTTGTAGATCCTGGAGCTTTCATAAGATTCATTTCTAATTTCATCCAACTCTGTCAGCTGCAGTTTCCTGTGCTCTCCTGCCTTTCCAATGTCCATGTTGAGTTTTCTCAGAGCCCATTCAGATTTATGCTCAAGCTCTACAGGTAAGTGACAAGCCTTGCCATAAACCAACCTAAAGGGAGACATCCCAATGGGTGTTTTGAAAGCAGTTCTGTATGCCCACAGGGAATCTGAAAGCTTGCTTGACCAGTCAGATCTTGATTTTGAGACCACCTTTTCTAGAATTTGTTTAATTTCTCTGTTGGACAGTTCAACTTGACCATTGGCTTGAGGATGATATGGAGTAGTTACTCTGTGATTGTGGACACCATACTTCTTGAATAAATTTTCAAGCTGGTAATTGTTGAAGTGGGCACCTCCATCACTAATAACAACTCTTGGCACTCCAAATCTGGGAAAAATAATGTTCTTGAATAGAGTACAAACTGTCTTGGAGTCAGCATTTGCTGTTGGGATTGCCTCTACCCATTTGGATACATAATCCACTGCCACTAAAATGTGCTTGTAACCTTTAGAGGGAGGAAATGGACCCATGAAGTCAATGCCCCATACATCAAAGAGTTCAACTTCTAGAATAGGTTGTTGAGGCATTTCTTGCCTTTTGGAAATTTTTCCTGTTCTCTGACAAGGATCACAGGCTTTGGTGAAATGGTGGCAGTCCTTAAATAAGGTAGGCCAGTAAAATCCTGACTGCAGGATTTTTGCCTGTGTCTTTGATGTGCTTGCATGGCCACCATAAGGAGCAGAGTGACAGTGCTGTATTATACTTGTAGTTTCATCATTTGCAACACATCTTCTGATAATTCCATCAGCACAATGTTTGAACAGGTAAGGTTCATCCCAGTAATACTATTTACTATCATGGATAAACTTCTTCTTTTGTTGATAGGAGAAATCAACTGGTATAATTCCACAGACAAGGTAGTTGACCATATCAGCATACCATGGTGAGGAATCCTTTTTAGTGCTTAATGCCATGAGATTTTCTCCTGGTAATTCATCTCTGATGACAACTGAATTTCTGTCATTACAGACTATTCTTGACAAGTGGTCAGCAACCACGTTTTCGGCTCCCTTTTTATCTCTAATCTCAATATCAAACTCTTGCAGCAAAAGAATCCACCTAATAAGCCTTGGTTTGGCATCCTTTTTACTAATCAAGAACTTGATTGCTGCATGGTCAGTATACACAATGCAATGACTACCCACTAAGTATGCCCTGAATTTGTCGAAGGCATACACAATAGCAAGAAGTTCTTTCTCTGTTGTAGTGTAGTTAGCTTGTGTCTCATCTAAGGTTCTGCTAGCATAGGATATGACATTTTGAACCTTGTTCTTGCGCTGCCCAAGGACTGCACCTATGGCAAAATCACTTGCATCACACATGAGTTCAAAGGGCTCTTCCCAATCTGGTGGCTGAACAATTGGGGCTTCAACTAAGGCTTGTTTTAGCAGCTCAAAAGCTCTCTTACATTCATCATCAAAAAGGAAGTGCACATCAGTGTTCAGCAAGTGTGTCAGTGGTTTAGCTATCTTGGCAAAATCTTTAATAAATCTTCTATAGAAGCCAGCATGTCCCAGGAAACTCCTCACTCCTTTGACATTGACAGGAGGAGGTAGTTTTGCAATAACTTCCACCTTGGACTGATCAACTTCTATTCCTCTAGCAGAAACAAGATGTCCAAGGACTACTCCTTCTTTCACTAGAAAGTGACACTTCTCCCAATTAAGAACCAAATTGTGTTCTAGGCATCTTTTCAGGACTGTTTCTAGATTTGCCAGGCAACTATCAAAATCTTCTCCATAGACAGTAAAATCATCCATGAAAACTTCCATGATCTTCTCAATGTGATCAGAGAAAATAGACATCACCAATCTCTGAAATGTGCCTGGTGCATTGCAAAGACCAAATGGTAACCTCTTATAGGCAAAAGTCCCATAAGGGCATGTAAATGTTGTTTTCTCTTGATCTTCAGGATGTATGGGAATCTGTAGGAACCCAGAGTATCCATCCAAGTAGCAGAAAAATTCATGACCAGCAAGTCTCTCAAGCATCTGATCAATAAATGGCAAAGGGAAATGATCTTTTCTTGTACATTTGTTCAATTTCCTGAAATCTGTGACTAACCTCCAGCCAGTAACAGTTCTGGTTGGAATTAATTGTCCATTATCATTTTCCACTACTGTCATGCCTCCTTTCTTGGGAACAACATGAATAGGACTCACCCATTCACTGTCTGATATGGGAAAAATCATATTCCCTAAAAGTAGCTTCAATATTTCCTTCTTAACTACCTCTTGCAACTTTGGATTAATTCTTCTTTGATGTTCTCTAGAAGGTTTACTCCCTTCCTCAAGGTGAATCCTGTGAATGCAAAGGGAAGGATTGATACCCTTGATATCATCAAGGCAGTACCCAATCACTTTTCTGTATTTCCTTAACAAATCAAGCAAGGCACTGGACTGCTGTTCTGAGAGGTCAGAGCTTACAATCACTGGTAATGTCTTTTCTTTATCAAGGAACTCATACTTCAGGTGAATTGGCAAGGGTTTTAGTTCCACTGGTAGTTTTTGTGTCTCCACTGTACTTTTACTGATTTGGTGTCCTTGCTCATCAGAAATTCTATATATTGCATATAGAGGTGTGCCTTCATCGACTGTCTGGCTAGCATGGTAGCAATGCAATTTATCTTCAGAGTCCTTTACCATTTGATCAATGACATCAATGGAGAAACATTGCCCTTGTTTGCCAGGAAGATGAGTAGCATGCTTCATATCAAATTCTGCCTCTTCATTTCCAAACTGCAGAGTTAATTTAGCTCCCTTGACATCAATCATTGCTCCTGCTGTTGCTAGAAAGGGTCTTCCAAGAATAACAGCTTCACTATTATCTTCCATCTCCAATACCACAAAATCAACAGGGTAAGCAAATTTACCAACAAGGACAGGAATATCTGGCAAAATTCCTACTAGTTTCTTGATAGTTCTATCAGCTAACTGTAATGTCATGTTTGTGGGCCTTAATTCACCCAAATTGAGCACTGACTGAACTGACATGGGCAAGACACTAACACTAGACCCAAGATCACACAATGCAGTGAATCCTTTTGGTCCAACTGTACAAGGAATACAGAAACTTCCTGGATCACCAAGTTTTTCAGGCATCTTATTCTGAATAACAGCACTGCAATTCTTTGTCAAAGTTACCAATTCAGGTTCTTCAATTGTTCTTTTCTTGGATAACAAGTCCTTGAAGAATTTTGCATACAGAGGAATGTGCATTACTGCATCAAGGATAGGAATGGTAATTTCCACAGACTTCATTGTTTCCAAGAACTTAGAGAACTGCTTATCTTCTTTAGATTTCTCCATTCTATCTGGAAATGGAATCTTGCAAGAAACAATGGGCTCTGAATATTTTTTTGCAGGGAGAACTTGTGGTTCATCTTCCTTATCAATACCAACAGGCTGATCTCTCTTCTTAGCATTGTCTCTGCTCTCTTCCTTTTCATTTCTTTCAAGTCCTTCAGGAATTGATGCCATTTTTGATCTGAGGGCTGGTGCCACATATGCTCTACTGGGAGTAGGTAACACTGGCTCTGAACTTCTTCCAGACCTTGTCATGACTGCATCACAAATGTCAATTGCTCCACAATGTGCTTTAGGATTAGCTATAGGTTGAGCTGGTAACTTCTGCTCTGTTCTCTCTGATTGATTCTGCAACAAGCAATCAAACTTACTTCCTAAATCCTTAATGGAATCTTTTATTGTAATCATCACTTCTACTTGCATTTTCAGCATTTCTTCAACTCCAGGGGTACTAGACTGATGAGATACTTCAGATCTGTTACTGCCAAAATTCTAGAATTGGTTGTTTTTGTAATTCTGCCCTTGACTTGATGCAAGTGTCTGACTTGGTTGGCTATGCTTGTAGGAGAGATTGGGGTGATTCTTCCATGATGGGTTGTAGGAACCTTGGCTCTGAGCATAGCTAACTTCTGATACTGAAGGGCCAACATTTGCATAAAAGGTGCATTCAGCAGAAGCATGGCCTGTTTTTCCACAAACATCACAAGCTACTGCCATTGAATAAACTGATGAAGCAGAACATGAGGATTTCTGATTTTGAAGAACACTTGCCATCTGTTTCTGAAGGGCTTCAAGCTGAGCAGCAATAGAATCACTAGCTGAAATGCTGTGCATACCAGGAGCATGAGGAACAACCTGCCTTTCATTGGACCACTGAAAATGATGTGCAGCCATGCTTTCAATTAGCTCAAAAGCTTCTTCAAGTGTCTTGTTCATAATTCCTCCTCCTGCAGCAGAATCAACAGCTGCTCTGGTCTGATGAGTTAGTCCCTTGTAGAAAGTTTGTAAAATCAGCCACTACTCAAGACCATGATGAGGACACATCCTGAGCAGTGTATTATACCTCTGCCAAGCTTCATACAAACTCTCATTGCTGAATTGAGCAAATCTGGTAATCTTGTCTCTATACTCAGCTGCTCTTGTAGGAGGAAAATATCTCTCCAAAAATGCTTGCAACAGATGTTCCCAGCTATCTGTCATACTATTGGGTAAAGAGTGCAGCCAGATCTTAGCACCATCTTTGAGAGAGAATGGAAACAGTGACAACTTGATCACATCAGCTGGAACCCCATTCTGCTTCAGAGTATTGCAATACTCTAGAAATGTTCTGATATGTTCATGAGGATCTTCAATAGCTGTACCACCAAACTGAGAATGTTGCACCATATTAATCAGAGCAGGCTTTAGTTCAAAATTATTTGCCTGAATATTGGGCTGAATCAACCCTGAAGACACCCTCTGATCTTTGGGAATCCACAAATCCATCAGAAGAACCTTTTCCCCCATTGTTGCAGATAACTCAGTTCTCTTAATTCTTGCTTCTCTCTTCCTTCTCAAAAAGGTTCTCTCAATTTCTGGATCAAACAGCACTGGAGCTTGTTCAAGAAGCGCAAAATTCATGCAAAAACCCTATAGAACTCAGCAATTTAGCACACAGTTAATAGGTTAGTGCACTAAATCGAAAGCCAAACACACAACAAGGTCTATCACACAACTAGATTACTGAAATTTGTCTCCCCGGCAACGGCGCCAATTTGATCGTTATCAAATATAGTAATAATATCGTGTTCTCCACAGGGAGACAATCTATCAGATCTAATCGTTACAGAAAGCCTTGTCACACGAATATGGATGATGAACAAAGGTAAAACACCAAAAGAAGCTAACAGAAGCAATTCAGAGTAAACTACGACTAGGATTACAGTAGCCACCAACAGAGATAATCGAAGGATCAAGAAGAGATGGGAAGAACAGAAGTAACCATCGTTTTACACTCGTGATTTTCTACTCTGAACCTAGTTGAACGGCGCTTCAACGTAGATGATCAGCAGGTGGGGTTGAGGTAGAGGAAGCAGTGGACCTTGAGGAAGAAAAGCATCGGGGGCTGAGGAAGATCATCCGGTTGTGGTGCAGTAGATCTCAGATCTCGACTCCATGGCCGTCGTCCTGCTCTTCCCGCTCTTTCTCTTGTGGTGGAGTGGTTGGCGAGTGCGTGGGGTTGCTGTCGTGTGTTCTCCGTGTCCTCCTCCTCCTTTATCTCTGGTTTGCGTGGGGTTGCCTTTTGCACTTTGCCCCTTGGCTTCTTTGTTTCCTAGCGCAAGCCAATCCTTGGCACAAGGTTCTTTCTCATGGCTTGATGACTTGGTATAATTATCTGCAATGTAAAAAGGGCTGGCCAGTAAAAGGGTTCTGCTGTAAAAACTATATGAAAGTTGTATGAAAATAACGAGATCCACACTAAAGGGAGAGAAACTGAACCGAAATGATGATAAGAATGAGTATGAGCATGACAATGATCAGGCATATGTTTTGTTTACATTACACACTTTGCTTAATGCAATTATCTGTTGGTCGCAACTTAGTACTTGTGGAGTTCTCGGATTGATTCACCACAAGTGGATTATTAGTCATAGATGCAGTTGGATGGCGGTCTATGTATTTTGTTGTAATGCCCAGAGTAAATCTCATAGTGATCTTCTTGACATATCACGTTTATCTTTATTCTATCAATTGCCCAACTGTAATTTGTTTACCCAGCATGTGTTATTTATCTTATGGAGAGACACCACTAGTGAACTGTGGACCCTGGTCCTATTTCCATCATATTGCTATCACCTGTTTACTTTACTCGCATACTTTTACTGTTTTCCACTCGATACACTCATAACCTTTGTTTCAAGCAAACCGGTGAGATTGACAACCTCATCGTAAGTTGGGAGCAAAGTACTTGGTTGTGTGTGTGCAGGTTCCGCGTTGCAGCTAGCAAGCAAAGCTTGGATGAGGCGCCATATATAAATTGTCCGAAGCTGTCGCAAACTAGCAAGCATCACCTTCAGTCGTTTGTCTCTCCTCTCCAAGAATGATAAACCTTGGTTTCTTAACTGAGGGAAAACCAGCTGCCATACTCATCACACCTTCCTCTTGGGGTTCCCAACGGGCTGGTCTTTCACCACGCATCAAGCTATTTTTCTGGCGCCGTTGCCGGGGAGGAAGTAGAAGACTTCTGCGAGGGGAGTTTTTCGCACGCACATCCTTTACTTTGTTATTGTTTTGCTTTACTTTATTTATTTTACCTGCATCATTTTATATCAAAAACCCAAAAAAATTAGAATCCTTGGTAGTTGTTATTTCTTTACTTTTAGTTTATTATGTTGATCCCTAAGTACGTTCTGGAGGACCTCTCAGTAGGTAGCGGTTCGATTATTGGCAAAAGTAACATTGAGGAGTTCTTTAATCACATTAGTATGCATGAGGAAGTTGAGGAGAAATCTTTGGTTGAGCTAGCTCCTAGTATTGAAGTTGCTTCTGCTTATTTGATTCACATGTTGGAGACCAAGTTTGCTAGTCTTAATCCTTTTATGCAATACATGTTCCTTAAGCTTCATGAAATTGAAGATCCTGAAAAGAAAGCTTTTATCTTGGAAGCTTTGCGCCTAGAATTTAAAGATGTCGTTATTGAAGCTAGGAAAGTTCTTAAACGTTTTAATAAACTCGGTTCACCTATAAAGGTTAGTAGTACTAACGATGAAGGAGCCGAAATACCTATACCTAGCAAGCTCTTGGGATTGTGTGAAGCTTTCGAAAATAATTTTGACTGGATCTGTCCCAAAAATCTTTTTTGTGATTTGAGTGAACCAAAGCATGATCACAAAGGGTCTTCTAAAACTTATATGGATGAAATACAATGCCTTATTGACAAGACTTCTGCAGTTGATCTTAATGCTCCTTCTGATGTTACTTGATTCGCAATTTTCTGCGCCTAGGTCAAAGGCGTTAAAGAAAAGCACTCTTGGGAGATAACCCAATGTTTTTATTTTCAGTACTTTTTCTTTTATTTGAGTCTTGGAAGTCATTACTACAGTAATGACCGCTCCTTATCTTGTTTATTTTGTTTTTGTGCCAAGAGAAGCCTCTAATTCGAGTGAGGTAAAGATTTGGGGATGTTGCTGTCCTGAAACTGTTTTTGGTGCTGCACCGTAAAAATTCGTATAAATTCTCTGTATATCTTTTGGACCTGCGATTTCTTGTGCATATGCCCCAGGTTATATCCAAACTTTTGTTAGTTGAACACTTTTTGATTTGAGCAACAGAAAACCCCTCAAAAATTCGACCTTTGTCAGCTGTTCAGTTTTGACAGATTTCTGCCAATATTTGTGTTTGCCACTTTATCGCTTTCTTTTGAGTTCTTTTGATCACGTAACTTTTGGGGAGGTTTCTACAGTAGTATTTTCTATATATGTGGTGGTTTTGAGTTGAAACCTGAAGCAAAAAGAAGGTTGATTATATGTTATGCTACACTAATGTTGCTAATAGATTTGTGTTTAGTTTTGTATGAAGGAAGTTTTCAAGTGTAGGGATTGGAGAATGATAAGATGAGTTGAAGAATGGAAAAAAGCTCAAGCTTGGGGATGCCCATGCATCACCCCAAGAAATATCCAAGAAGTACAAGCGTCAAAGCTTGGGGATGCCCCGAGGCACCCCTTCTTCATCGGCAAAAATCAGGTCACCTTTCAAAACACTATATTTTTATTGCTTCATGCACTATGTGTTTTTCTTGGAGCGTCAGTTGTTTTAGTTTTCTTAGTTAGTTTAGTTTTGTTTGCTGCAATAAATAGTTGGACCCCAACAAATTTCCTTTGGAGAAGTTACTCGTTTTCATTTGCCAAGAACACTCTAGTTTTCACTCTTATCGTTCACCGAGTGTTCTTCTTTTTCTGCTACTGCTTTTGGTTTTCATTTTCGCCTTGATTTGCATTCAGACCTTATCATATCTTTTCATCAAGGTGTATTTTTGCCTCTGATCTTTATTGGTTTTCATCAAAAGAGGTGTCTTAAAAATTTTCAAATGGTATTGGAAAAGAGAAAAAGCTTTATGCAAAAAAGTGGTACAAGAAGGAGCTTGTGTAGACTGCGGCTTAGGCTTTTTCATGTCATGCTTGATGTCTTTTTGATAGTATGCTTAGTGGTTTTGCTGTAGCATGAATTGTCTCAAATAACTGAGATTGCTTAATGAGCCTTTGAAAAAAATCATGCGTTGTTTTTATTGTATGGAAGCATTATTTTGGTTTTCTCCCTGATGCTATATTTGGGTTGACTTGGCGCATGCTCACACATGTTAGACTCTTACAAAGTCGCCAATAGCCTCTATGATCATTTAGTTTTTGACTTTTGATGCCATCTTATGCTTCTTTTAATGTCGCTTTGTCGCTTTGCATGATTATGGCCATTATTGCTCTCTTAGTTGGTCGCTCCCAGTCTTTTGCTAGCCCTCGCCTTGTACTGAGTATGAGCTCTACTCGTGCATCCAACTCCTAAAAGACAAAGTCTTTCAAAGTGTCCACCATACATACCTACTAGCAATTTGCTATTCCAAGTAAATTTGACTTGCTTTTATTTTCTCTTCAAATTAAACTCTTACCAGTGTTATGCGAAATTCAGTCAGTAAAGCTCTCACGAACCGGAAGGCACACTTTACTTTTTCCTGTTCTTAAAAATTTGACATTGTGTTCTCTTATGTTGAGTTGTTATGCTTGCAAGTTGTAAGTTGGAGACTAGCCCATCCATGCTGTCATGGGCAAGCTTTCAACATTGCACTTCTTATTTGAGTTGATATCGTGATCTTTTGTTTATGGATGCCCGCTGACGAGGGGTTAACTCGACAAATGTCCTAGATGAAGGACTTAGGATCGGGGAGACAGGGCGTCGGATGAACTCGAAGGTAAAGTTAGTCGAAATAGGTGTATGTCGAAAGTAAACTTGGGTGTTCAACCTGGCTTGCTTTCAATCTGCCCTACACCGTCCCCTCCTGGCCCCTATATATAGGTAGCCAGGTCTCGAGGATCGGGTAGGGTTCGATACAGATTACAATATCGACATATGGTAAAGACTCGTATTCGACTATCATTACAATTGGGCCTAGCTTAACGGGCTTCAGGGGTACTCAACTAACGGGCTCTATTAACTATACCCTTGTCAGTAGCCCCTGAGATTCTACCAGAATTGTAGATTCAGGTTGAATCTCTAATCTTCAAATCTTCGACTTGATCAATTCTTCGACTTCTTCTTATCTTCAAATCTTCGACTTAGTCTTTTCGACTTATTTTCATGATATTCTTTCGCAAGGGGTTTTGATGAACAAGCCTGACAACTCTGACAGATCAAGAGGTCAGTTAACTGTCGGAACAGATACTTGTCACCTACTTCAAATTCAATCCCCTTGGACTTGAATTCGGGATACCGGTCAAATCCATTCTTTTGCCACATTTTGGACTTATAAAGAATGAATCCCAGTGGTTCTCAAGGTACCCAGTGCGTCCACCAGGATTTTCTTTGCGTCGTAGACACGGATTCATACCAGCAGAGCGCATCCATGTGCGTATACCAGGCCACACAGGACGGATCCCGGGGTCTTACCTTCATGACAAGTCACGGCATTCGAGTCGTGTTGCGATAACACAACTTGAGAATCTTATGTCGCAGTCAAATTTTACTGAAAATATTCGGGTTTCTACAACCATAAAACTCACTCCCGATGGGAGTAACACTCCTACACTTCTCCAATCTCTAATGCTTTACCAATAAATATCGTCGGGTGCGCGCTCAGCGCTCCCGATGGGAGTAGCCCCCGAGGCTATAGTCGAAAAAAGAGTTTTTCGAGTATAGGCTCAAGAGATAATGTAGCTCTTCATACTTCAACTCAAAACACTTCAACTTCGAGGTTCTTCAACTCGAGATACTTTAACTTCGAAAATAACAGCCCCCAAGGCTATAATCAAAAAATTCTTCACATATGATCCTTTTTATCAATTCTGCATTTGTCGGCGCCATCCTGTTTCCTTTATGACGTCAATGAAGATGTAGCTCTTCATCAGTGCGAACCGTTTTATTGGTAACACTGTAACTTTCACAATTTTTTGACCGTTTAGTGGGCTGCACGATTTTTGACCGTTGGTGGGCTGCCGTTTCCGATCTTTGCGCCACGTCCCAGCCCACGATCCTTCTCCCAGAAGATATATAAATGGCATAGTGGGGAATCGTACTGTTTACCAGCTCGTTCCATCCGCCGCCTCCATTGCTAATCTCTTCTGTCTCTTCCTCTCTTGCGGAGCCCCCTAGCGTGCTTTGTGCTGGATGCGCGTGAAACATCTGGCCACTAAGAGCACCATGGCCAAAACTTCTGCCACCAACTGGGTGCGCTCCACCATCACCAAGAAGGAGGTGGAGAAGGCCACGGCGGACGGCCTCATCACCGCCCAGGATTCCATCCAATTTCCCAGTATTGAGCGGATCCCAAAGCCCCCGAGCGGTTACCGGGTAATGTTTCTTGCTTTCCTCCTCCGCGGCTTGTCCCTTCCTGCCCATGAGTTTCTCCGTGGGCTGTTATTTGTCTACGGTGTGCAGCTCCATCAGCTCACACCAAATTCCCTTCTTCACATTGCTTGCTTCGTGACTCTCTGCGAGTCATTCTTGGGTATTGAACCCCACTTCCTTCTGTGGAGGTCAATCTTTCGACTCCGCCCCAACGTTTCTTTGGCTAGGAAACCCGAACTGGGCGGAGCCGTCGTTTCTGTGCGCCCTGAGGCGCAATACTTTGAATTTTCCATGGCCGCGTCTGTCCAGGGATGGAGGACAAAGTGGTTCTATATCAAGGACCACAAATCCTCTCCTGAAGATGAATTCGGCCTGCCTCCTTTTGATGCTTCCCAGGAGGTTAAGAAATTGGCATCATGGGATACACTCCCCTCAGATGCAGAAGCACAAGAAATTCTTCCTCTTCTTTCCCGCATCAAGGCTTTGAAAGAAGGTCAAGGAGGTGCTCTGTCGGGTATGCAACTCATGGCATTTTTCATTCAACGTCGAGTTCGACCCCTACAACACCGCCTTACCAGACTTTGGAATTACTCCGGTTTGGAAGATCCTACTCGCATATCTGAAGATCTGATATCGAAAGAAGAGGTTGACAAGCGAGTCAGGAATCTTACCAAACTCACCAAGGAACACGCAGTTGCGGATTTAACCGCTGACTTTTTCGACTCCGTGCACCCTCTGCCTGAGGTATGTATCTTCGTGTTTACTTATTGTCGAACTTTGCTTGGTTCGATTTGTGTTTACTCTGTGCCATTGCACTCTGCTAATTTATTCATATGCAGGGTCATCAATTCCTTGTCTCTCGTCCTCCTCTTCCAGAGGCAGGGCCCCTACCAGCTGATCTTGCCTCTACTGCATCTGAAGCCCCCGAGGCTGACGAAAGTCAGGATGGAGATGATGTCGAAGAATCAGAAGAGGAAACTAGCTCGTCGACATCGCCTCCTCCTGTACTAGCTGAAGATGTTGGTGTCGACAAGAAAAGGAAGCGTGTCGACGAAATTGCTTCATCGAGTTCTGCAGCGGCTGGTAAAGCCACCGTTCTTGCAGAAGATATGGAGTACTTCGACATGCTTGCATCGTAAGTATTGTAGTCGAGTTCTTCAATTGCATTGTTCTTGCCTTGTTGTCATAACTTATATTTTTCATGCAGTGATGATGAAGAACCACCAACATATGCGACAGCTGCTCCACCACCTTCTCCTGTGGCGGTTGATGAGCCTATCGAACCAGATGTTGCACCGAGGGCTACCAGGTCCGGTGTGAAGAAGGTTCCTCAAGCCCGATACCCTAAACGCTCAAAGAGGGCCAAAGAAGTCGAAGTTTCTCTGGAAGCCCATGCACCTACGGTTTCCTCTGATGACGTGAGCAATTCTTCTTTACTTTCTTTCCTTTCATGCACTTCTACTCTTACACACTTCTTTTCTCAGGCTTTAGTGAAGAGATTTATTGCCTTGGGCACGGAGTGTGCAGGGTACCTAAAGGTTGCGAAAGCTTCCGAAGGTACAATCTTGATGTCCAGTCATTACTTTTCTTCCGTGCTTTTTCTTTTCCCACTTATCTGACTCCCTTTTGTCTTCTTTTGTAGCTGCCTTAGCAACAGCCAATGCTCGAATCGCGTCGCTGGAAGCGGAGCTCAATGCTTCGCGAAAAGCTTATGATGTGGCGGCTGCTGCTAAAGCGGATGCTGAGAAGTCGCAGAAGGCTGCGCTTGGCAAGGCGAAGAAAGCTGAAAAAGCTTTAGCTGAAACCAACAAGGAGCATGCTCAACGAGAGCAAGCCGTGGCGGAGCGTCTTCACACCATGTCTACTGCCGCTGAAAGTAAGTGCTTCGCCTTGTCTTCTGTTTTCGTCTTCTGTTGCACTGGTGTATTTGTTGACACTTGTCTTTTCTTTTCTTTTCTATTGCTTAGAATTCACCGGGTATCTCCATCGTCCTTGCAAACAGACGATGATCCTCTTATGGATGCAGTTAACCTACTCGAAGAAAACTGGATATCTATCCAGGAGACTTTTGAGTTGGTTAGCCGCATTCTATCACGGCTATTTGCCGGGTTGTGGCCGAAGAAAAGGGCGGCAATCCCGAAGGACAACCTGACAGAACTTGCCAAGTCCTTCGATACCACTGAAGACCCCACTCTCCAGCTGAAAGGGCTGTCCATTAAGCGCGGCGCCGAGGGTGCTATTGCACTTTCTCTTGCGCACGGTACAGACTTCGACTGGGAGAGGGTTAGCTCCCCCCATGGTCACACCCGTGATGAGATGAAGGTGTTTTTCGAGAGGGCGAAGAAGTTGGCACCTGCATTGTTGACAATGATTTCTCCTTCGGCAGCCTCTGTTGTGCCTGCTGCGCCACCTCCAGCGGCGAAAGATCCAGTGCCATCGTCAACTTCTAGCGAGGAACTAGCCGCGCCTCCTTCTTCCACGGAGCACAATGCTGAGGTGGCGTAGATTCAGCTTCTTTATAGCTTTTTCAGTTTTCTCCTTTTGAATGTAAAGACTTCAATTAAGTGCAACCCGAGAACCTTAGCCATAGGGTTGTGCTCTTATGTAAATATATCCTCTTCGTATGAAGTTTTATGCCGCCTCTCTGAAATTGTTTCTCCTTTCTTTTCCTTTTGGCTTGCAGTCGACGCGCGTCAATGATCCTTTGGCTCATGCTACTGCTCCTTCCTCTGCCCGTGGATTCGATCCTCAGATTTCGTCGACTCCTAGTCGATGCTGTCAATGCGCAGAGTACTTTTCCAGGATATCTGACCTTGAGGCTCGCCTAACTTTGGCCAAATGTCAGGCACAGATGGCTATTAAAAAGGCTAGCCAAGCCGGTAGCTATATGAAGAAAATCTCTTCCCTTGATGAAAAGGTCTCCAGTCTGATGGCGAAGGTTATTCATAATGAAGAATGCGAATCTTTCATCCTTGGCATTGTCGAGTCTGCCTGCGAGATGTTGCGATGTGAGTTTTCTTTCAACTCTTCCTTTCCTTGCTTGTGTACTGCTGTTTTTGTGACATCTTTTGCCATTTGTAGGTACTTGTTTAGATTTTGCTGCTGAAGAACGTCGAGTTGCGGAGCGAAATGCGGCTTTGGAGAAAATGTCGACTGGTTGTGAGACTTTGTGGTCTGATCCTCGACGCTGAAGCGCCATTGTATTGCTTCAAGACCGTGCCCAGCATATTGGCGAATCAGTTGATGGTTGCCGGCGAGCTCTCACAA